>JAUPFT010000026.1:30098512-31568512 GCA_036936625.1 Parnassius smintheus behrii | reverse complement strand
ATGTTTGCTGCCACAGATCACTTGTGCTCTCTGTAACAAAGATTTGCTCACGGTAACTAACTGTGAAGGATGATGGTGAGATTCATTGTTTTCTATACACAGTGTGACCTATGGTGTTGTTAGAATTTTGGATGACTAACACATCTAGGAAAGCTAAGGAATTATTTGCCTCTAATTTACACATCAATACATCATTCAGGAACTGAGCAGGAAGCAAAATATTATTCTGATGCCGTGCCCAACCCAAATACCATATTACTGTCATAACATGGGCACAGCATCCAACAGTTCGACGGCCGACAGTACTTTTTAATTGCACTTCTACCAGAACCAATAATAATAATAACAATAAAGCCATTTATTCAACAGTACGTAATACAATTTCTTAATATCTAAGTCATATAAAATCTAGATTGTCTTATGCTGATTACCAATCGGCAAAGGCATCCTCCAACCTTTTCTACTCGTTTCTATCCTTGGCAACCCGGCTCTAAGTCACACCCGCGAAATTGACCAGGTCATCCTCTACCAGAACCATTGCCACTAATTAAAATATATATAAAATACACTTTACGACTAATAGTGATGACTTGCAATTCTAGCCCTAAGTAAAGATCAGCTAGGGCTTAACTTTATTCCTTCCATAATGCTGCTCCTCTGGTTATTACAGAGTTCTATCCGGTAGCAGCCATTAAATCTTATATGCTTACCATAATAGTAGCGAGCTTGCTTTAATTGGTATGTGACACAAGCAATTAATATTAAGTCGCTGTAAGTTAAAACAGGAAATTCCCTAACATTTTAAAGTCTACATTTATATTTCTAAAGTCTGCCTGCCCTAGCTCTATTTAGATTGTTTTCCCTAGCATACTCAGAAAAATCATTATTTGTCTCCGTATTTTGATGAACTATTTCAAGCATTTGAGCCGCATCAACCCTGTCCCTTATTTTTGTTTGGAATTTATTAATTATAGCAGCAGCCACAACAGTCTATCATCAAATGTGTAGAAGCCCTGTTAAAGTAATTTTGATGAAATATTTTAAATTCAATTTTAAAAATGCCATTCACCACATCTACTACCCATATCGATATAACTGCAGCTTGTTATCGAAAAATGTAGTTAATCACAAAAGAGACATACTCGCAATGCTGATGGAACTGTTACAACCAGGTAAAAAACATTGTGCTTTTAAATAATTAGTTAGCAGTACAATGTGTGATGTATGATCTAAGCTTTGTTGTTCTGGTTGCAATACATTACTCACTTCAGATTGCAACGAGGACGGACTAGATGATTCAGATGGTTCCCGTTCTGCAGTTGAACGTGATGCTGTTCTATCAGTTCATTGCCAGCAATTATGATATTGTTACGAGCTTGAGGTTCGTGACAATAAAAATTGCCGATAAAATTACCTAAATTAACACTTTAATTTACTTTACACAAATTAAAGTTAAAACACTAATAATTAAACACACTAATTCACTTAATTCCGCTCCGAAGCTTCGCTTGTGTCGCTGAGTTCAACTCTGTCTCGATCGCATCTTGCGCCACCTATTTATTTAAATTAGCAAAATATCCGGAATGTTCAAGTAAACACGCGCAAGGTACCGAGAGTTCGAGTATAGATTTTCTAGAAACTTAGTTCTTCGGGTGGCGCTGTCGGTCGAAAGATTTGAGATGTCATAAACTGCAACGCTCCCCTCGCTCTCGTTCCTGACACTAGATGGCGCTAGTTGTGTCGTCGACTGGAGCGCGTAACACTGCCCCCTCCTAAGACATGCTCGTCCCGAGCATTATCGGTCCCATAATAACGCGCCAAGCGATCCACATGGACGATCTTAGGAGTCCCTCTTGCGCCTTTCTGTATCCGGTAGGTCACATCGTTGATCCTGGTTACAATCCGGTACGGGCCGTCCCATTTAGCTTGAAGCTTAGGAGATTTCCCTTTGCTGCGGACTGGATTGTGCAACCACACTAATGAACCTTCGTTGAACCCTTTATTGTTCATTTTGCGGTCGTACCGGGTTTTCATTTTCTCAGACATTTGCTGGCCCGATTGTCTGACGTGCTCATAAATGTCATTCATTGTGTTCCGCAAGTCATTTGCATAATCGGTTATACTGCGTGGCGCATCAGGTGGTATCCCGGTGATCAGGTCCGCAGGCAGCCGTAATTCTCTTCCAAAGTTTGCGAAAGCTGGTGTCACTGCTGTACTTTCGTGAACAGAACTTCGATATGACAACAAAAACGGTTGTATGTGCTTGTCCCAATCTCGTTGCCGATTGTCTACAACTTTTGCTAGGTACCTCTCCAACGTCTGATTAAATCGTTCTACCATTCCATCAGATTGCGGGTGATAAGAAGTCGTTCTTGTTTTATGAGTACCCATAACTCGGCAAGTTTCCTGGAATATTTGAGACTCAAAATTCCTTCCTTGATCGCTGTGAATCTCTAAAGGTACACCAAAACGACAGAAGACTTCATGAACTAGCTTATCAGCAACTGTTGAAGCTTCTTGATTTGGAATGGCGAAGACTTCTGGCCACTTAGTGAAGTAATCCATCACAACCATGAAATACTTGTTACCGCTTTCACTCTCCGGAAACGGCCCCGCCACGTCAATGGCTATTCTCTCCCATGGTGCACCAACATTGTACAACTTCAATGCACCTCTACTACGAGTCTGAGGTCCCTTTACAGCCGCACAACTTGTACATTTGCGACACCAGTCCTCGACATCGTTTCGACAGTGGACCCAGTAAAACCGTTCTCGGATCTTCAGTAGAGTTCGTTTAACTCCCAGATGGCCTCCTGAATAATCATTATGGTACAGCTGTAGAACATCCGGTACTTTAGCTTTAGGGACAACCATTTGTAAATGACAGCTGTCTCCCCGAACACTTTCCCATTTACGGCACAGAACTCCATCCTGAAGCTGCAAGCTGTCCCACTGGGCCCAATAGCTTTTAGTGGTCGAACTCATCGCTGAGACGTCGCTCCACTTGGGCTTGGGAGCACTGGCCTTCATCCATTCCAGGATCGGCTTGATGTCCGGATCTTCCTGCTGTGCACGTTGAAAGCTGTCCTTCCACTCGTTGCTGAGGTGGTCTGCCCTGAGCAAACTCACGGATACCACTTCCTTACTCTCTTGCCTAGTACAATGTTTGCAATCTTCAGGACAAGGTCTTCTTGACAATGCATCTGCGTTGCCATGAGATTTCCCGCTGCAGTGTCTGATAGTAAAGTCGTATTCCTGCTGCTGCTGGGCGGTGCTGTTAGCCGCACCTCCTTTCTGAGACCGTTCAGCTTCCCTTCCTAGGGTGTGCTTAGGGCAGCTGGACCGAAGATGGCCCCATTCCCCACAGCCATAGCACCTAGGACTGTATCTTTTATTGTGGTCGCGAACCGTAACTGCTGTAACCTCCCTAGCGTGAGGTGAACGATGATCCTGTCGCCGCCAGGCGGTGCCGTTAGCTGCACTACCCTCTCGAGGTCGATCGACTCTCCTTTCCACGGTTCGCTTAGGGCAGCTGGATCGAAGATGGCCCTTTTCCCCACAGCCATTGCACCTTGGGCTGTATCCTTTGTTGCGGTCGCGAACTGTAGCTGCTGCAACCTCCCTGACGCGATGGGAACGATAATCCTGCCGCACGGCTTTTACCTCCAGTGCATGGGCCAAGGCGTCCTTAAGCGTCTCGCGGTGCCCGAGCCTCACAGCAGCTCTGACTTCCAGGTCGCGGATGCCGTCGATGAATGTCTGCACCAGGTTCCCTTCAATGAGTGCAGGTACAGACTGGTATGCTTTACGAACCATCTTCTCCACCTCAAGGGCCCACTGCTGCAGGTTTTCGTTGCTGCGTTGCACGCGATCTTTAAGCTGCGCGCGAAAGACGTGTTCCAGGTGAGCGTCACCATATCTCGCCTCCAAGGCCTCAAGAAGCTGCTCATAGGTCACTTTCTTACCGAGAGCTTCCAACACAGTTAAGGCTTGGTCACCTAGGCCTAGGGTGAGTGCAGTCATGGCTTGGCTTTTATTCCAGCCGTTCGCCTCCATGACGGCCTCGAACTGGATTTTGTAGGCCGACCAGGAAGAGGTCCCGTCGAACGGCGGCACTTTGAATCCACGCAGCGAAGGTGCTGCAGCTACTACGGGAGCTGTAGTTCCATCCCCAAGTTTGAGGTCGTTTAGCGTTTTCTTCATGTCAGCCATTACGATGTCAACCCGATTGTTTACTTGGTCGATTCGGGTTTCAGCTTTCTCGATTCGTTTTTCAGCTTCCGACAGGCGGTTGTCATGGTGAGCAACCATATCCTTCACCTCCTTTATCTCCTTCCCGAAGGTAGCGTGAAGGTCCTTCATGAAGAGCATCTGTTCCTCCTGTCGGCGGGCCTGTTCCTCGTGTCGGCGGGCCTGTTCCTCCTGTTGCTCTTTCAACTGACGGGCCTGTTCCTCCTGTCCGCCCCGCAGCTGCTGCAGCATCACCATCAGAGCACCTAAGTCAGGTGCCACAGACGTAGAAGCTGCTGACGGACCGGCTTCCGTGGCCGGCGGCTGGCCCTCAGACATCTGCGGAGTTGCACCACCAGATCTCCTCTGGTCCGTCTCCTGCTGGCGTTGACTTCGGGTACGGACACCCACCGTTTCCTTCTTAGGTAAAATCGGCATTATTTTATCCCACTTCTGACACCAATTGTTACGAGCTTGAGGTTCGTGACAGTAAAAATTGCCGATAAAATTACCTAAATTAACACTTTAATTTACTTTACACAAATTAAAGTTAAAACACTAATAATTAAACACACTAATTCACTTAATTTCGCTCCGAAGCTTCGCTTGTGTCGCTGAGTTCAACTCTGTCTCGATCGCATCTTGCGCCACCTATTTATTTAAATTAGCAAAATATCCGGAATGTTCAAGTAAACACGCGCAAGGTACCGAGAGTTCGAGTATAGATTTTCTAGAAACTTAGTTCTTCGGGTGGCGCTGTCGGTCGAAAGATTTGAGATGTCATAAACTGCAACGCTCCCCTCGCTCTCGTTCCTGACACTAGATGGCGCTAGTTGTGTCGTCGACTGGAGCGCGTAACAATATACACGGCATGACAACGGCAACTGAAATAATGTAAAATACAAAAAATGAAGTCAAAGTGAAAAAATAAAATAGATTTGTTTATTTCAAACCCAAATATAAATAAAATATTTATCAAGTTAAATGTTACTGCACAAGGACGGATTTAATGCCCTATATTATTTAATAATTAAGGCCTGACAGACTACCAGCAGTCCAAAAACAATGAAAAATTAACTGTCTCCTTTCTTGGTAGTTAATAAAAATGGTCAATCTCATAAATAAGCTAGTATGTTTGTCGGATATAGCTAGTGCAGATGTGAAAAAATAAAACAAGTTCTTGAGTTGATATACAATCAGTGTAAAAACATGTATAATTATCAGATATGAGGATCACATTTAATAAATTGAAAAATGTTAAACACTTACCTCACGTAGCGCAAATAGTTCCTCACGTGGAGAATCGAACCCAAACAATGTGTGTGATCTTATTCTCATAAGTGTCAGTGCCACAGCTGATGTATACATGTTCAAGACGAACTATTGGTGCATTTTGCGAGTGGCACACTACACGTTCACTGTACTCGAAACTTGTACCTAATAAAGAAGCTACAATTATTATATTGATATTATTCAAGTAAACTCAGTTATAAACCATTTCTTAGAGGAAGACATGCCACATCGTGATATGTACCAACTATTTACCTGCTGTGTTCGAACCAATTGTTGAGAGATCAACAATTGCATTTTCCAACAAAACAATAACACGATAACACGCAATTTAATTCTTGTGACATAACAGTGACAGGGGCCTACCTGTCAGATTCGATGTTGCCACTTAACTGTCATAAAATCTATGAAACGATATCGATTTTTATTCGATTAATAATATCATAAAAAGAATAATCGTTGACGCGTTTTAAGTTCTGCACGCTTTTTAAAATATAATTTCCTTTATTTATTGAAATTCTATTTCAAATGTATTTTTAAGAACAGTTAGCTTGTGCTGTATTGTTTTGTTATGCTTTAGAGAATTCGTGGTAAATAAGCTAGAAATTAACTTCTTGAATTATCATAACATGATTCCATTTTAAATGTTATGTTAAGAACAGATAAGAATAACAGTAAACTTGTGCAGTAGCGTTTTGTTATACTCTAAAGAATTCTTGGTAAATAAGCTAGTAATTCACTTGTTTAATTATCATAACTATAAATGTGAAGGTTGTCAATGAATTCAACCGAGCCTATAACAACGGTTGTTTTAGTCTTTAACGGTTGACTACCGCTTTTGATGACTTGAAATGGACTCTCGCTTTTGATGACGCAAAAACAACTTTGTTATTTATACAAACACTATGAAAAACAAAATAATTTGTTGCTGGCGATAATTATAGTGGTATTTTGACTCGATTTAAAATATATGCTTGTTACTACTGAACTCTTCATGGGCCTGCGAGTCCGACTCGCAATGAACCACTTTTTTCAACTTTTAGTATTATTCTAATAAATAGTTTTTTCGTTTAAGCGGAGCTCTTATCTATTACCTCTTTATCTATAATAATCAATCTGAGTAAGTAAAGTGTGTAAATACGATTCTTAAATTGTAAAAATAATAATTGGATTTGAACATCTTAGGTAGGTATTTAGTTTTATTTATTTAGAAAATATTAATCTCACAATTATTTATTGTAATAATATAAATTTATCACACAGCTAACGCCCTCATTAGCAATGTAATGGTGAAAGAATTTTCAAAATCAGTCTAGTAATTTTTGAGATTAGCCAAAAAACGTATTCATTGAAAGTAGCGCCCTCTATAACAAAATTAACCCTATATTAGATATCTAAAATTATGCATAACAATCTAGTTGTGAAAGAATTCTCAAAGTTGGTCAAGTACTTTACGAGTTTAGTGAAAAAAATATTCTTTGATAGTAGCGCCCTAAATAATAAAATGCATCCTACATTTTTAAGCAACATAGCAAAAAACGATTCAACATAGCCTAACCCGCACACACAGTAAAAACATAACCATCCTTTTTCGTCTGTAGTCGGATAAACAACCAACTGGTTAATAACGGTTGCGTATCGACTGCTTTGGATAAATATCCATTGTCAATAGTTATTTTAAACCTATATCATAACATCGTAATAATTATCGAAAAATTATATAAGCATTGTAATAATGACACCATAAGTAATCGATCGAAAAGGGGAATCGATTTTTTTTAATGATTTTTGTGATTGGCAACATTTTTTATTTTATTCACAAACTAATGAATTACGTATTTACGTAATTTTATTTTTATCTTTTCGGTTCTTTTAATTTGTGCAAAAATATTCCCATTGTTTTGGGATAAATGAATACCGCGATTAATAACCATAAATAAAGATATATTTTTTTAACAAATGCACATTGTTGGGCGTTCCACGGCCGAAAATGGGCAATGCTCTTTATTTAAGTAATTGAGTAATCTAATATTAAGTAAGTAACTTTTCCAGAATTTTAGATATTGCTGGTAGAACGGAAACTGGTCTGTAATTACTAATGTCATCTCTGTCTCCGCCCTTGTACACAGGTGTAATAATGGACTGCTTTAATGGTGCTGGGAATATCCCTGTATCGTAACATAGATTATTTAAGTGGGAAATAATAGGAGCCAAGTCAGTGACTGCCAATTTCATGAAGTCATTGGAGATATTGTCCCAGCCTGGAGCGCTGTTTGATTTTAAGTTTAAAATGATATTTTTAACATCTTCTATGTCTGTATGTAGTAAAACAAAGGAGTGTAATGGCATCGGATTGTTTTCCATAGGTCTACTAGGTGTCACATTGACGTTCTGTATTTTATTGGCAAGTTGCATTCCTATATTTACGAAATAGCTATTTATGAAGTTTGCAGATTCAGTGGGAGATGACTTCAAATTGAATAGTTCAGCGTTAGTATTTCTTGATTGATTACTGTAAGTAATATTTTTTTATATTTTTCCATAATAGTTTATTGTTATTTAAAGATTTAATAATACTTTCTCTATCATATTGCCTTTTCATTCTTTTTATTAAATTGTTACAGTAATTCCTGTACCGTCTGTATGTAATGCGAAGAATGTTATTATGTGGGTCTTTTCGTAAGTTTTTTTTTGAAGTTTATTTCTGTTTCTTATACAGCGTAAGATTCCTGCAGATATCCATGGTTGTATTATTCTTTTAGTGCAAGGGATATTAGACACTGATGTATTTAGTTTAAGACTTTCAGTAATTTTATGTATTAAGTTGTTAGTCACGGCCAATGGATCATTACAAGATAATAATTCTGATAAGTTTTTAGTCTGTAGGTATTTTAAAGCATTTTCAAAATTTGTAGTTTGTTTAATTTTATTATCTTTAAGTTGTGTTTTTAATTTAGAAATTGACAGGAGCATAGTAGAATGATCCGTGTCGGTGGTCTGCATAACTGCAATTGATGCTTTATAATTAGATTTATTTATTTTTAGCATGAAGTGATCTAAACAGTTTTGCTCTCTTGTAGGTAAAGTATGGCTGGCTAATATACCATAGTTTGAAAGCATGTCTAAGTAGTACATTCTGTTTTTATATTCCTGTGGTCGTTCCGTAGTTTGAGGCCTAATGTTTATATTAATATCACCTGCTATTATAATACTGCTATGTGAAGGAAGTGACTCAATATGAGAGTCTAATGAATTTAAAAAGTTTTCAGCATTTGGATTCGATGGAGACCGATAAATGCATAATACAGTGTTATTAAGAACATCTACCCGCAGGCATGATGCTTGCTGTTATTTAAGTTCTTTTACTTTGTGTTTTAGAGATTTTTTTATATAGACAACCAAAATATTCCAAAATATTTTTTATGTAGACTTCGTAATTGTTTAGTTGCGGGAGTGGTTTGTTTTGGTTTAGCCTACATTCTGTTAAAGTAATCATATCTGTTTCAAAGGATAATGTTGAAAGGGTTAGTGTAAAATCGTCAAAGTTTTTATATATATTAACAATGTTTTGTGCTACCATAGTAAAATCACTTTTGTTAATGCGTATGCGCCCGTCGAGATCAGTTCCTTCGCATTCAACTGCATGTGCTATCTCAATTTTGTCTAATTCCTGTATCGAGTGTAGTGAGTCCCCCATTTATGGTATATAAATGTAAGCCAGAGGTAAAGATATTATGTAGGTTTTGCTTAATTTTATATGTAAAGTCAATAAATTGTAAAAGGGGTCATTAAATTGTGTAAATATTATTAAAGAAAATATATTTGAGTGAAGCTGGACCATTAACAGTTTAAGTTCCTGAGTGTGTGAGAAACGAATAAGTAACAGTTTATGTAACGGTGAGTATATGTATGTGTGTATGTATAACTGTAAACCCTTTTTTATTTTGATATTATTTTAAATTTCACTTTTTACAAGTCCTTATTTTTGTTTCCTAACGTAAAGAAACCAAGTTTTTAAGTGTAAAAATGTTTTGGCTCATATTAGCCAACTTATATCATGGTCATGTGGAAAGAATGAATGAGGAAAGACTGACAAAGAAAATTTATGTTGCAGAAGTGAATGGCAGAGTCGAAAAGGGACGTCCTAGGCGAAAATTTATCGACCAAATTGGCGATTTATTGGAAACGGGCCAAATTAGGAGTACCCTTAACCGACGACCATGTATGCGTAGATGTATGGATGTGAAGGAGGCGAGAGAGGTGTGTCAGGATCGTGCCAAATGGAAGTCTGTAGTCTCTGCCTACCCCTCTGGGTGACAGGCGTGAGTGTTTATGTATGTTATGTAGCCAACTTATACCGGTTTTCGGATAAAATTCAACTGCGAAAATGATTGTGACTGAAAACTTGGGTCTTGAATTAGACTCAATGCGGGTTAAGTGTGAAATTATAAAAGATATATGTGATTGCAAACATGTCATCACTCTGGAATTTACCTTTAAGCTATTTTGTCTCAATATCAGAAGCCTAGGAAAGAACTTTGGTACTTTAATGGTAGCCTTACAACGTTTAGAAATTTCCATGGATATTATAATTCTGACCGAATGTTGGCTCTACGATGGTATAATAATTCCGCAAATACCTGGATATAACGCTTTTAAAACGCATAGGCACTGAAATCAAAATAGCGGGGTTGTCGTACACCTGAGTGATATATGGCATCCCACAGTTTTGGAACTATGCCTTGATGAAGCCGATTGCCTATTTGTTCAAATACACGAAAAGTTAAATATTCTTGGAATATATCGTTCACCATCTTTTAAGAATCTGGAAAAATTTCTAGCATCCCTTGAAATGTACATTAATAAAATAAATAGTCTTTCCTACATCATTGCTGGCGACATAAACATAAATATAATGAAAAATATATGTACTCCACAAAGCTTAGAGTATCAGTGCTTTATGTCCGAACACGGATTCACTCCAGCCAGCCATAGTACATCGAACTAGGAAGTCTGCTTACCTTGATCACATCTACGTTAGAAACTAGGATAGTTGCCAAGCACTACATGGCATTGTATGCCAATGTGACATTACAGACCACTTCCCAGTTATGCTTGGTTTGAACTACCAAAAAATTTAAGCCTCCTAGACCTACTCTTTTCACATCTAAAAGGGATTTTAATGCCATAAAAGATAACCTTAAAAACATCGACTGGTCTATTCTAAGCAATATATCCGATGTAAATATAGCTAATGAAATATTCACAAAACACATTACAGATGTCCTAAACAAACATACCAAAGAAGTTAAAATTAGTAGAGCCAAGTATAACATAAAACCTCGGATAACTTCAGGCTTAATTCGTTGTATGCCAGTCCGTGATCGTCTGCATCTTCAATCTCGGAATGATCCGGAAAATAAAAACTTTAAAAAAATATATACCCGTTATCAAAATTTCTTTATAGATTTATTACGCAAGTTTAAAACTGAAGATGAAAATAAAATTCTTATTGAAAACAAAAATAACCCGAAAAAGATGTGGCAGTCAATCAAAAATATCTGTAACCTTCAACATAATAAAAATGAACACAAAGAATTGTTAATACTAGATGGTCTAAATGTGCAAGAATCAATCGACTTCACAAATAATCATTTTTCTTCTGCTGGTAAAAATCTCGCAGAAAATATTCTCTCTCATATTAAGCTAAATGAGGCTGATCTGGCAAGGTCCGCTCGAACTCCAAGCTGGATGAGTCCCGTCAGTAGTAGTAGTCAGTGTCCGATCAGGTACCTCGTCGCGTTCGGTCGCCTGCGACTCAACCGTGAAGTGCAGTTGTGCGGTCGAGCCCATGCGCTCCCAGTGCGTTGTTACGTAGAAAGAAGACAAAGACATTTTACCTGTCCGCGCAAGTGCTCAGTGTTGTTGTGCTCCTTTACGGCCGCCAGGTGCATCGGGCCGCCGGCCCATTGTTCTATTGTGTGTAGTGCTAGTGTTAGTGCCCCACGTTCTCCGGATTTCCAGTAAAAACTGTAAGTAGTTTATTGCACACCCGCTGCCTCAGAGGCAGCAATTCTATTGTTTAATTCCTGTGTTCGCTTGTCGCATTAGGCCACAGCTAGGTACACACCCTAGCGTACCAACGCGCTAGTTGTATAAGTGTTCGTTTAGGTACACACCTCCTTCCGCGCGCAAAACGACCGCGACCAAAACCGCGAACCCGACTCAGGCCGTACCTAGGAAGGAGAAGCCGCCGCTACCTATAATTTTACAAGACAAATCGCACTGGAGCAACCTATCCAAGTGGATAGACTCCAAAAAGATATGCTGCCCCAAAGTTCACAATGGACCACAGGGCATCCGTATCCACGTCGCAACGACGGACGATTTCCGAGCTTTAACTGCGCATTTAAAAGCTCAAAACCTGAGCTTCCACACTTACTCGTGGAGGACCGTAACCTCCGTGTTGTAGTTTGCGGACTCCCTAAGGAACTAGAAACCGAGTTCATACTAAGCGATCTTAAATCGAAAAACCTGCCTGTCAGAGAAGTGCACGGGATGCACCACCCAACTGACAAAAAACGTTACCTTGATCTTTGTCTAGTAATACTGGACCTGTCTCCAGAGGGCAAAGAGATTTACAACATCACCCGGATATGCAATCTCACGGGGATTGTTCTAGAGTCCCCGCGTAATAGGGGCATCGTTGGCCAATGCCACCGATGCCAATTATATGGCCACTCGGCCAGGAATTGTTTTGCCCGGCCTAGGTGCGTCAAGTGCCTAGGCGATCATGGCACCACCGAGTGCCCCCGAACGCCCGAGACGGAGGGCCCTCCGAGCTGTGTTCTGTGCGGCGAAGAGGGACACCCAGCGAGCTATCGCGGGTGTTCCAGAGCGCCACGTAGGAAGCAGAATGAAGAAGCAATCCGACGCGGGCGTGCGGGCAATCCCAGTAGGTCGCGCCCACGGCATTCTGCCCCATCGATCGCACCAATCTCGGTGCTGCAACCCGCGCCCGCTCAGGATACAGCCAAGCCCGCCCCCGTTAAAGGGACTTCCGGGCAAGGCCCAAGCCTTCCGGTTCCTTCAGCACCTAAGCCCAACGCATGGGTTAAGTCCCCGGCGATAGTCAGCGCGGCCGCCTCACGGCCAGAGCCTCCTCGCCAGGCCCAGAAGCCCAAACCCGCCCCTCAGGCACCGTCAAACATCGACACTGACCTTTCGTTAGTGTTCAACTTCGCCAGCAGTATTAATGTGGCCGAAGTCACAACCCTTTTTTATTTTTTATTTTTTTTGCGGATGGAAAATCATCTAATGACGCCTTTCCGGATCACTCCGAGATTGAAGATGCAGACGATCACGGACTGGCATACAACGAATTAAACCTGAAGTTATCCGAGGTTTTATGTTATACTTGGCTCTACTAATTTTAACTTCTTTGGTATGTTTGTTTAGGACATCTGTAAAGTGTTTTGTGAATATTTCATTAGCTATATTTACATCGGATATATTGCTTAGAATAGACCAGTCGATGTTTTTAAGGTTATCTTTTATGGCATTAAAATCCCTTTTAGATGTGAAAAGAGTAGGTCTAGGAGGCTTAAATTTTCTCTGGGTGGAGCGTAAGGGATTGTCAGACTTTTACTGACTAAAAACCATCCGTGTTCCTTCAGTGCCCTTACGTTCCGGAGCCGCGGTATCTCTTTCGAACAGCCCGCAGCTCCGGCAGGCGTCGGCTCTTGCGGGCCCCTTCACGCTGCTGACAGCTCTTTGAGGCGCGCGTGGAACTAAACGCGCCGTCGACACGGCCTGTCATCGTTAGACGGACGGACGGCGAGCTATCCATTGCTCGCCGTCCACAGGCCCGCGCCTACGGTGGCCGGGGGCCACGACGTAGCCCCCGACGCCCGGGGCGTCTCCCGCGGCGGCCGGAGAGGAAAGCTGCTGCTCTCTCCTTCTCCCGCTCCGCCACCTCCTTCGCTAGCATCACTGCTTCGCAGAAGGTGGTGACGGCATCCCATTCCGTCTCGCTCCGGACCAAGGCTTCGACCAAGGCAGGACGCGAGAGGTCGCCGCCGCCTATCGCCCCTACGAGGACACGGCGGTGCTCCGCCCAAGCAGGGCACACCTCCACGGTGTGTTCCAACGTGTCCTCCGGTCCATCCTCGCAGTGGGAGCACCCGGGCGTTTCCTCCCGCCCCATTCGGTGCAGGAACCTTCCGAACACACCGTGTCCGGTGAGGACCTGCGTCAGGCGGAAGGTGAGGATGCCGTGGCATCTCTCAAGCCACTCCTCAAAAAGGGGTCTTATCGCCGCTATAGTGGCGTGCCCAGCACGGGGTTGCGACAGTCGCTCTCTCCATGTCGCCATGAGATCGTGCCGGAAGTCTGTCCGCTGCGCGACATTTTGCCGCGGCAGCGGGGTTTACCCCGGCATAGGTCGGCACCCGGTGATACCGGAGTGCCTCCCTAATGCAGCTCCAGGGCATGGAGTTGAAGGCGTTGGCGATGTCGAGAGACACCGCCAAGACAACCCCCCCTCTGGCCACTGCATCCCCCGTCGTGAGGGCTCTCACGCGCATGATGGCGTCCACCGTAGAGCGCCTCTTGCGGAAACCAAACTGGTGTTCCGCAAGATCCGGCCCCGTCCCCGCAAGGTGCTCGGCGAGGCGGTTTGCAATGACTCTTTCAAAGAGCTTGCCCACCTCGTCGAGCAGCACCACAGGCCGGTATGCGGACGGAGAGTCCGCAGGGCGCCCCGGCTTCCTAATGAGGACCAGCTTCCCCGTCTTCCAACGAAGCGGGAATTGGCCTCTCTCCAAGCATGCGCTTAGGAGCCCCTCCAGTCGGGGCCCGAGAGCCTCCGAGGCCAGGACCCAAGCTTTGCCAGGCAAGCTATCGGGTCCTGGGGCGGTATTCCTGGCCTTGAGCCTACGTACCGCCACTCTCAGGTCTATCCCGGTCTCTTCCGGGATGTCGTCGTCGTCGTCCTGGTGGTCCGCTTCCGGCACCGCAGGTGGCGGAGCCATAGGCGGGGGCGGATGTTCCCCTCGCGCAGAGAACAGAGCGCTCACCACGTCCTCCACGAGCTGGGGCCGGAGACTCTGCGTCAGCGGGGGGGCCCAGGTGCGGAGTTTATCCCGCACCATCTTGTAAGGGCGCCCCCACGGATCTCTGTCGAGAGTCTCCAGCATCTCCTCACGGGCCCGATCCCGGGCCCGCAGGACAGCCTCCCGGAGGGTGGTCTTCGCCGCTCTGTATCCCTCGTACAGCTCCGCCTCAATGGCTGCCGCATTCGGTGGACGAATGCGGAGCCTGCGATGCCTAGCGTACAGGTGCCGTGCGGCGAAACACGTCTCGCGCAGAGACGTCAGCTCACGCGACCACCAATACACCTGACGCCGGGCGCTTCCTGGCCGGACGCGGGGCATTGCCACGTCACATATCTCGGACATGGCCTCCTGGAACCACCCTGCCTCATCATTGACGTCGGCAGGCCTGTCCGGTGATGACACCCAGGCCTGCACGATCGAGGCTTCCAGGAGGAACTCCCGGTCCAGCTGCTTCAGCGCCCAACGCGGACCACTCGGGGCCTGTTGGACTGGCGCGCTTGAGGGCTGAGTGGAGACGTCAAACTGGATGTACCGGTGGTCGGAGTAGGTCTCCACCCCCTCCATGACACGCCAGTCAATGGCACGCGGCGAGCGGGGCTAGCGAACGAGATGTCCACCACCGACTCGCCCCGCATCCGCACACACGTGGGGACAGAACCCCGATTTAGGACGACCAGGCCTGTCTCCAGTGCCCAGTCTTCCACCATCCTACCCGGCACATCTGTACGACGAGAACCCCAAGCCAAGTTCTTGGCATTGAAGTCCCCGAGGACAAGTACGGGGAGGGGATAACTTCCGACGACGACTGCTCTCAGCTCTGCAAGAGAGTTGTGGAGCTCGGCGAGAGATCGGTTCGGGGAGAAGTACACCCCGAACTCGAACTCCCCGAACCGTGCTGCTACGCACCCCTGACCCCTCCTGACACCTTCAAGGGTCGGGGTACCGGCGGCGGCCGAAGAGATGATGGCAACTGACCCGTTAAGGTCCACCACCCAGTCCTCCCTAGGCCAGACAAAATACGGCTCAGCGACCACAGCGATGTTAATCGACCACTGCGCCATGCTCTGGAGCAACAGATCCTGATCACAGGCACAGTGGTTGATATTCGCCTGGAGGAAGCTTAATGAGGCCGTTATAGGCATTGGCCTATAGGCCATTTCAGCTTCCTCCACGGGGGGCCCATCTGCGGGCGGAGGAGGCCACAGAGGCGGTGGCGGCGGAGGGCCCTCCCCTACCCGCGGCCTTGGCCTTGGCGGGTGGCACGCAGGCCTTGCTTCCGGCCCGGTGATCAGCTGGCTTGTCGGTCGCCGCACATACATCACAGTGTGGCGTGGCGCAGCAGGTCGCCGATATGTGTCCGGGCTGACAGCAGCGGAAGCAAAGGCCACTGCGGTCAACCTCCGAGGCGCATCTCACTGATACGTGGTGCCCCACGAGACAGCGATAGCACCTCAGAGGTATGGGCTCCAGCAGCTTAACCTGCGCTGAGACCCAGCCCACCAGAAGCCTTCGGCCCTCCACTATGGTTTTGGCCGCCGTAACAGGTCCGATACCGAGTCGTCCAGACCCATGATGCGCAGGTCTGCGCATCTGACGGGCCTGGACACTCGGGCCTCGTCCGCGTCCAGAGACGCTCTGAGCTTCGCAGCCAGAGCGTCCGCGGTCGCGCTACTGGATTCCCCGGGGACCTCCAGCATACGGGCCCCCGTCGGGGTGACTTTGAGCCGGAGGCCCCCGGTGATCCCGAGCTCCCCGAGATCCAACGCCTCCTTCGCCTTCGCGAGCAGATCGCGGTAGGTAACGCCCTTCTTTTCCGCGTCCAGCTGTAGTGTAATCACTACAGCTGTGGTCTTCGGGGCGCGGAGCCTAGCCCTGAACTGGCGCTGCCGCTCCTGCTCTTTGGCCTTTTTGGCTGCCTTCTTCCCCTTCTTTTTGTCCCCGACCACCTGCAAACCGGCTTCAGCCGCGGGAGGATTAGGGAGATGGGGGGGGGGGGGGTGGTTACGGCGGCGGCAGCTGGCTTGCCGCTGGCGCTGGCACATTCGCCGCAGGAACTGGGGCTGGTGCAGCCACCACCTGTGCTGCCGCCTTGCCCTTTTTCGCCTTCGTCTTGCCTCTCTTTCCCGTCGCCGGCTTAGCCGGAGCCGGTTCAGCCGGTACCGGTTTTGCCGGAGCCGGCTTTTCAGGGGGGGGGGGAGGAGCAACTGCAGCCCCACCCGAGGTCTGGCTGGACGGCCCCGGCCTGGATGCGGCAGCCGTGGCCGCCGCGTACGAGACCGTTGCCGGCCTCGCCGCCGTCTTGTTTGCCCCTAGGGGGGGGGGGGTGCGGGACGATGCCCTCCAGCACGGAAAACCGATGCTGGAAGGCAGCCAGCTCCTGCTGGACCAGGTTCAGAACCTGGTTCTCCACCGACACGGGCTGGCTTGGGCGCTGCGTCTGGGGCGCCGCGCGAGAGGCAGGCTCACGTAGACTGGTTTGCGCGGAGCTGCTCGTTCTCCTTCTGGAGAGTCTCCATGGCAGACGTCAGGCGGGCCACGTCCGCCAGCAGCTTCGCCACCTCGTCCGAATTAGGCCCGGCCCTAACAAAGTTAGCCTCCGCAGCCGCCATGATGGAGGCGGAGGCCCCGGGAATGGCCTTGAACTTTGAGGAGGGCTTTTGCTTGTATGCCACGACCTTGATCGCGGCCTCCACCTCCTTTACGAATCTGGCCTTACGCTCCACCTCGGAGCCGCCAGTCACACTCGTCTCTTCGCCTGATACCCGAGCCGTATCGCCCGGGTGGCGCCCCTCCTCGGCAAGCTTTGCCGCTCGTTCGGCCGTCTGATTATCAGAGAGCCTCCTCCCCTTGCCTCTCAGCCCGCCCCACCTGTTGGTGGGGATTTTCCGGGCCAAAACCTCCTCTTCACCGGATGACGGCCCCTGGTCGCCATCCCGCCTGGACCGCTTGCGGAAGAACTTACTGATCTCCGCGGTCCCAGGCCCCACGCGTTGGGAGCTCTCTGAACCTCCCACGCTGCTCGATGCGGCGTCGGACTCTGTCCCCACATCGTTCCTCCTCTCCTCTACGTTGCCGTTGCCGACGGTTTTGGTTTTTTTGTTTTGGTTTTTTTCCATTATGTACCCAGGAGTATGGGGGAATTAAAGGTCCACCTTGGCAGAGACCCCTGTACCAAGGTAAGCAGATTTAGAGGATTTATTACAGGGGTCTGCAGGTACCCTGGCGAAGAGCGCACTAGCGGCTGATTTGTTCATAGAACCCCGTCAGCCATCCATCCCCTCGCGGTGCGCGCCGCTTGGGATTCGCAGTAACTTTTTATAGAGGTTTTCTCCCTCGCGGTCCGGGCGATTAAGCCAAGACCCTCGGTCCCTATCAAAGCCACGAGACATGATCCACGACACTTCGATACTGGGATTACGAGACCGGCGGTGACAGCAAAGGATGAATCCTTCACTGTCTGCCCGGAGGCAGGGTAAGTGCACACCGAGCCCGCCCTCACTCCTCTGCTATGCCCTCTGCTGATCAGAGGGTCACGCAGAGGAACGCACTGTTGGTCCGGGACGGACCCCACCCATGTCAGAATAATTAGCCGCGGCAGCAACATTCCCCATGGAGTAAGAATTTCTTCTCATTTCTCGAGGAAGATTACCGCCGCGCCCAGGGTGCACCGGCCCAGTAGTTGCTCTTTCCTCCAGACGTATCGAGAGGGACCCGCAACTACCAGGCACACGTGAAGGACTTCTGACTTCGCACCCCCGAAGTCACAACCCTAGCCCGCAAACTTCGCGAAGCTAAATTTATTCAAGATAGGCTCAATGCTACCTTTGAGCATATTAGTCTTATCCAAGCGATAGGTTCGTTCCAGTGCGCCTAAGCAACTCTTTTCTTTTTCACAACCAAAATGGAAATAAGACCTATAGGTAGAACCAAGCCTAGGTCTCTGACTGTCGCGTACTTTAACGCAAACGGTATCAGAGATCAAAAGGAAGAGATCATGTATTTTTTACGCGACCATGATATCGATATCATGCTAGTGCAAGAGACCTTCTTGAAACCTAGTTTGAGCGATCCCTAAATAGCCAATTATACCCTAGTAAGAAATGATAGGCCGACCGGACCTAAAGGCGGCACCTTGATCTACTACAAAAGGTCCTTGCAATGTGTACCGATAGATACTCCGCCGCTTACTAACTTAGAAGCGTCGGTGTGTAGGATAGCACTTACTGGCCATCCGCCAATAATATTTGCATCAGCATACCTGTCTCCCTTAAAAAGTACATTAGAATCCGACATATCGGCTCTTTTAAACCTAGGCCCTAGCGTATTAATTGCAGGAGACCTAAATAGTAAACACGTTAGCTGGAATTCTAACGGTAACAATCCTAACGGAATAATTCTAAGAGACCTCACGGAGAGACTTAACTTCGATGTTATTGCTCCCGAGAGTCCAACACGCTATCCCTTTGCAGATAACCGACATCCGGACGTCCTTGATATAGCATTGCTAAAAGACATCCGACTTAGTATTAATTCGATAGAGACTATTATCGAGCTAGTCTCAGACCACAGGCCGGTCGTTTTACAACTTGGCCGGCCGGCAGGTGAGGTCCCTCAGACCAAAACTATTGTCGACTGGCCTAAACTTGAGGTCAAACTTAAGTCTACGAACTCCCAGCATTTGGACACTATACCTGACAAGATAGACTCGCTGGAGGAGGCCGATAGGGCGATTAGCGCCCTTTCGACTCACCTCACATCAGCGGTCAAAGAGTGCTCCCGTAAGGTACGTGTGTCGAGCGATCAATACACGAAACTTCCAGCGGATGTTCGACTGCTGATTAGAGCGAAGAATTCCGCGCTCAAAACTTACGACCGCTACCGCACGGAAATCAATAAACTTCGGGTGCGTTCTCTACAAAACGAGATTAAACAACGAGTAGCCGAGTTTAGAAACGATAGCTGGCATAACCTCTTAGAAGGTATCGAACCATCCCAAGACGCCTTACGAGACGCCTTACGCCTTACTAACGAGAGCTCTTAAAGCCGACAAATCCGCATCGATGCCGCCTCTTGTGAGGCTGGACCACCCCGATCTCACGCTTGACGATCTCGAAAAAGCCGAATGCCTAGCCGACAGTATAGAGTACCAGTGCACGCCATTCACTGCACCAAGTAGAAACGGAAGTAGGACGTAGGTCTGCGCTGCCACCAGCGGGTGAACCACTCGATCCTTTGACAGTAGATGAAGTCACAGAAACCATCAAAAGTCTTCAGAATAGATCAGCCCCTGGGCCAGACGGCATCAGCAACAAGGTGATCAAATCCCTTTCGGCGCCACTTATTTGCCTCCTTGTAGGAATATTCAACACCTTTCTCACGAACTGCTCATTCCCGGACATCTGGAAAGAAGCAGACGTAATAGGGATCCCTAAACCGGGTAAACCGCGTAATCGTCCCTCTAGCTACAGACCCATTAGCCTGCTCAACACATTGGGCAAACTATACGAGCGCAACATTCATAAGCGTCTCCGTCATTACACCGAATCTAACGGTCTCCTCCCAGACGAACAGTTTGGCTTTAGAGCCAATCACTCATGCACCCACCAGATTCATCGCCTAACAGAATACATTCTGTCTGGCTTCAACCAAAACCCGATAAGGAAAAAGGCTCGAAACACGGGAGCCTTCTTCTTCGAAGTCGCGAAGGCATTTGACAAGGTCTGGCACGACGGCTTGATTTACAAGCTGTACAACCTAAACGTGCCTGATAGGCTCGTGCACATCATACGAGCCTTCCTTTCGAATCGCACTTTTCGTTATCGAGTGGAGGGAACCCGTTCTTCAAAACGCTTCCTCAAGGCCGGGCTCCCTCAGGGCTCCGTCATATCTCCACTCCTCTTCACACTCTACACGAGTGATATCCCCAAAGACCCGGTGGTGAACACTGCACTCGTCGCCAAAGATACGGCACTTTATGTGTCAGACCACAACAAAAATAGACTTTCGTTACAGCTCCAAAAAGCGACCAATCGCCTAGGTGAATGGTTCCGCCAATGGAGAATAGATGCGAATCTCGAAAAGAGTGTAGCAATATACTTTCAACGGAATACATCAGCAGGTTTTAACCAAAAACTATTTCCCTATACGACCGCCCAATCCCTTGGGAAAAATCAGCCAAATACCTAGGCGTCACGTTCGACTCCCGCATGAGTTTCGCGACACACATAAGTGTAGTACGCAACAGAGGCAAGTCGGTCATTGGCCGTCTACACCGTCTCGTTAACAGCAGGAGTAAGCTGTCGCTAAGACGCAAACTCCGACTGTATAAAACCTGCGTTAGACCAATTATGTCCTATGCAAGTGTAGCTTTCGCCCACACATATAATAAGACCCATATTTTAAAACTCCAAAGAGTACAAAACTTATTTATCTGAAAAGCCACCGGTGCACGGTGGTATCAACGGAACTCCGATTTACACAATGATTGTGAATTACCATCTATCTCCGAATATTTTAAGGAGATGTCCCAACATTACTTTGATAGAGTAGAATCCCACCCTAACCCGCTAGTGACAAACGCAGCTAAGTACGTTCCGATAACAAACGTCGCGCCCTATCTCCGTAGACCGCGAAATATATTAATAGAACCACCTCAACCGCTTGATCCAGTCGACCCAAACGTCGCAGGCACATCACACAACGACACTACACCCACACTAAATGGGACAACCACTATTAGGACAACGAATGGGACGCGTCGCACCCGCAGACGGGCACGACGCGTTCCAGCTCACACCCCGTACACACCGTACACCCGCGTTCCTGGACGGTTCTCACCGCCCAGACCATCGACCGGCACGAGCTAAGCAGTCAGAGACGGGGGTCCGCACTCCCCCCCTCGGACTGCGGTTAGATAGCTTAAAGAAAAACGCCTAAAAAGGCGACATGATGATTGGTAACAATATCAAATCATAAACCATCTCATCATCATCCTCACCTCATTGCCTTTCCCTTTTTAATTAGCTCGCGGCCTGCAAGGCCTGAGATAAGATGAAGCTGTAAGAGTCGCATAGACTAACAGCACAAACATCTAGATACTAGGTCGAACTCCAAATGCACAAATGAATTCGTTTTTCATGTATCCCACCGATTATGAAGAAATTGGAAAACTTATACAGGTTGGCCCAAAAGTCGTGGATCAAACGCAACTAGGGGTTAGATGGGGTCATCAGCTGCAAAAAGTTGTTCTACGGGAGGTCCTTAAAGTCAACCCCTGCAGAGTTATAATTTATTTTGTGTTTTTATGAGAAAATTGACTTTTTTTAACTAATTCTTATTAGAATGCCAATAAATAAACATCCTCTATCTTTTTTATAATTTTCACTAGATTGGTACTGATGAGTCCTTGCGTTAGACATGCTATTTATGGTTGTTTATTGGGTGTGTTGAAGATAATGTTAAGTTTTACGATTATTATTTTTCTCAAATCATAACTTTTTATTTACTTCGGACCCCACTGTGAAAAAAAAATACTCTACCGAAAAGTGACCCTGTATTACAAGTTTTGGCGCATTTAATAGGGATTCTGAAAGGGTATTACACATGGTTATGCGTGGCTTTGATATCTTTTTAGGACGATTATTCATGGCAAGGCCAAAGTTAACCCAACCATAAAACTCGGTTAGGCTTATTTAAAAATAAACTAGAATTAATACAATTAATGACAAAGACTCTCTGCCTCTCTTTTACACTAACTATTTAATCCTTTGTCAGTAAAAGGCCGGTTGGCCCGTCAGTTCAGGTAGCGATATCTTTTCTAGGAAACAAAAGGCTGGGCCGGCAGGGGCGGGGGCTGGGGGATGCGCGTGAGCATGTTTCTTTAGAATGTTTAGTGTTCTTTAGTAACTCGCTTCCTGCCTGTGGGTACGCACGTGTTCTTTTTCTCGGTTTTACGACGACTTGTGACCAGTTTCTTTCCTTTGACCTACGCTTTGTTTTTCGGACTTGTGATAGATTGCCTACCTGTGACCAGTGCTGTGTGAATCGGACGGATTGGCTACAAAAGTGGACAGATGGCTGCTGCGAGGAGAGAATACACCCAACGGGAGTATGCAGAAATGCAATACCTGTATGGCTTTTGCGACGGTAATGCCCGGGCTGCTGCCAGGGAATATCGTCAACGCTACCCTAACCGTGATCGTTTTCCGGATTACAGGGTCTTTATGCGCGTACATAATTCGTACATGGAGGGAGTCTTACCCGGTCAGCATGCTATGAGAGCAGGCAGACCAGTGATGCAATTTGAAAATGAAGATGAAGTGCTGAGAGAATTAAGATTGGATCCTAGTATAAGTCAACGCCAAATATCCAGTAATATCGGGATTCCAAGATCGACGGTGCAACGTGTCATTAACAGAAAAAAATATCACGCCTACCACGTGCAAAGGGTGCAAGCTTTGCTGCCCGGTGACTATGAACCTAGAGTGCGGTTTTGTAGAGAGATGCTAAGATATCACAGAGAAGATCCGCAGTTCTTTAACAAGGTTTTATGGACGGATGAGTCAACTTTTAGAAGTATGGGAGTATTCAATATCCACAATCTACATTTTTACTCCAGAGTAAACGCCCATATCATAAGAAATGATCGATTCCAGAATCTGTTTGGTATTAACATGTGGGCTGGTATAATGGGCCAGCAGTTGGTGCTGCATGAAATGCCAGCAAGGCTGAATGGTGCTCAGTATTTAAATTTTTTGCAAAATAATTTAAACCATATTCTTAACGAAGCTGAAGTTCCAGAAGAAAGAATAGCATAATTGTGGCTGCAACATGATGGCGCCCCGCCTCACTACGCTCGAGCAGTCAGAGATCATTTGAACGAGCGCTTCCCCAACCGGTGGATTGGTCGAGACGGACATGTTGCGTGGCCACCCCGGTCGCCCGATTTAAATCCATTAGATTTTTTTCTTTGGGGCTATTTTAAAGAAATAGTTTACCAAGGAGAGAACAATAGCGAACAAGAACTACGACAAAAGCTAGAGTTTGCTAGAGTACAAGTAACTAACAACAGAAGTGCATTCCGTAGGTTACGTAGGAATTTTATTAGACGGTGCAGATTATGTATTATGGTCAGAGGCAGGAATTTTGAGCATTTATTGTAAAATGTTTTGCTTAATAAAACAATTATTTCACAATCGTTGCTTTGTTTTTTCGTCCTAGAAAGATATTAGAGCCACTCATGGCCATGTGTAATACCTTTTCAGAATCCCTATTAAATGCGCCAAAACTTGTAATACAGGGTCACTTTTCGGTAGAGTATTTTTTTTTCACAGTGGGGTCCGAAGTAAACAAAAAGTTATGATTTGAGAAAAATAATAATCGTAAAACTTAACATTATCTTCAACACACCCAATAAACAACCATAAATAGCATGTCTAACGCAAGGACTCATCAGTACCAATCTAGTGAAATTATAAAAAAGATAGAGGATGTTTATTTTTTGGCATTCTAATAAGAATTAGTTAAAAAAAGTCAATTTTCTCATAAAAACACAAAATAAATTATAACTCTGCAGGGGTTGACTTTAAGGACCTCCCGTAGAACAACTTTTTGCAGCTGATGACCCCATCTAACCCCTAGTTGCGTTTGATCCACGACTTTTGGGCCATCCTGTATATCAGTTAAGACAATAAGGCACCGGGTATAGACAGAGTTAGCAACGCGCTTGTAAACTTTATCAAACAGAAATTATGACTCCGCTTGCGTACATTTTTAACCTCAGTCTTTTAAGCGGTACCTTTCCAGATAGTTGGAAAACCGCATCGATTTGCCCAATTTATAAAAAGGACCTAAAAATTCTGTTAACAACTATAGACCCATCTCGCTTTTAGTTGTATTTCAAAATTACTTGAAAAACTAGTAAATAAACGCCTTGTGAATTATCTGAAAAAATGTCACTGTATCTCACCAAAACAATTTGGTTTTCGTAAGGGTAAAAACACCCAAGACGCGGTAAACCTACTGATGACCACTCTGTCTGCGCATCTTGATAGAAAAAACCCTGTATTGGCATATTTCTGGACCTATCCAAGGCTTTCGATACCATATCTATTTTTATTCTCTTGAAAAAACTAGAAAACATAGGTAGTCGAGGGGTGGCCTTGGAGTGGTTTAAAAGTTACTTAACAAATCGCAAACAGTGCGTAAAAATTGGTAAGTCTATCAGTAGCTTACAAAATGTCAGTTTTGGAGTTCCACAGGGTGGCACTTTGGGACCTACATTATTTATCTTATATATTAAGGACATCCATGATATGCTGACTTGAAAATGCTGACATTATATGCTACGCCGATGACACCGCGGTCGTTTTTCACAGACCATCATGGAAATCCGTTTGTTCTATCGCTGAGCGAGGTGTGTTGCAAATTTCTCTGTGGCTACGGAATAATTTACTAGCATTAAACTCAAAAAAGACGATGTAAGTACGTATGTTTTCATAAAACAAATGCATCCTGTCCGAAGTTCGATTTGAATATAAAAATTCATAAAGAGTCATGCGACATAAATCCGCGCTGTTCATGTGAGTCTCTTAAGCAGGTTAAAGTTAAAATATCTCGGTGTACTTGTTGACGAAAATTTGAGATTTAAATCGCACATAGAAGTTCTTTCAAACCGAATCAGAAGGATTATCCATATAATGAGAAAGCTATATTATATAACAAATAAGGCAATATTAAAGTCTGAGTATTACGCCCTTTGTCAATCGCTCATAGCTTACTGCATCACATGTTGGGGATGTGCATCCAAAACATATTTAATACAGATTGAGAGAGCACAGCGGGCAGTTTTAAAGGCAATGCTAGGAAAACCGTACAGATACCCCACTGCAAGTGTATACGAAGATGCCGGAGTACTTACTGTACGTCAACTCTTTGTGCTGAATACGTCTTTAGCAGTACGTAAATACATATTATCTTCAAATGACCACAAACTACTGACAAATCGCAGGGTATATAAACTAACCATACCTTCTGTCAATACAAAATTTGCCCAACGTTTTAGCGACTTTATCAAAAGACAAATTTATAATAAAGTCATCAAACACCGTAATATTATAAATAAAAAATATGCATCAGCAAAATTAATCATAAAGAAATGGTTGGTCACTTGGTCGGTCAAATGGTCGGTCACTATTATATGAGGAAACAGAAGAATTGTTAAAAACTGACTTTGGCTAATTGATAGTATTTGTGAAATTTTTAGGTAAATATTGTTGTTCTTTTAATTTTATTTTCTTTTTCTTTTTAAATGTAAATACATATATAGTTAATACATTGCAGTTATATAAAACTTGGCTTGGTTGTTAAAGGTTTCTTTCTTTTTTTATGTTTTTATATTTTGAGCATTAAGCAGGTCTTTTATTGCTATTTTGTGTAGGTATATTAAGACAGATTGTCCGATAAGATGTATAAAATAATGGCTTGTGAACTTTGGTCTCAGGTTTCCTCGATACAGGCTTGCCTAGTGAGGAAATCAACAGATGATTTCTTATATTTACGCGAACACTACACATTGAAATAATACTAGTTTTTACGGAATTTATCGCGTATATTTAACTTTTTAAATACCCGACGTTTCGAACGCTTTACAGCACTCATGGTCACGGGCGGGACTGAGATGTTCAACGTCCATATGTCATAGTTAACCGCGGTTACCATAGATTACATAAGTTCATACTGCATAGATCGGAACAAACGTTAAATTTTAATCTATGGTAACCGCGGTTAACTATGACATATGGACGTTGAACATCTCAGTCCCGCCCGTGACCATGAGTGCTGTAAAAGCGTTCGAAACGTCGGGTATTTAAAAAGTTAAATATACGCGTTAAATTCCGTAAAACCTAGTATTATTTCAAAATCAACAGATATTACCTATTGTATATATTTTTCTGTTAATAAAACATTTTTCATTTTTTTTCAATTTCTAAAATAATTTATTGTCAACCGTTCATTTAGTTCTAGTATTATAAAAAACAAATCAGCTGCTATAATAATGCCTATTCTAATCAACTACAGGTATGTCTATATAAAAATTATAATAAAAAATAAATATATATAAAAATTTATGTTTGTTCCTACTTTCTACGATGCCATACCGCTCATCAGATTGCAGTCAAACTTAGTCAACTTATTGGTTGCACTTGTGCGAAGGTTATACGCATGGTACAATTAACTGATACTAGGTGGCGTGTGTATTATAGCGACAATTTATTTGAAAGTTATATATCATTCTAATTCAATGATTGTATTATCATTCCTAATTATACAATATAACTGTTCCACATTTTAACGCTATTTCCACAATTATTTCTTCTGCGGCAGCAATGCACCGGGTACGAGCTAGCAAGATAATATAAAAAAAATATAGACTTTGAATTACATAGCTATCATTTATTTACAACGTCATTTTCGAAATTGAAATTACAATATTAAAAAAATAACTGAAATTATCATAAAGTCCTACTTTCTGTGGTATCGTCCCAAGAATGCTGGCTACATGTCCTCTCTGAATGGCTATACTTATCCTTCAAGCGAGGAAACAACTAAACAACTTCATAACCAGCAGCGATGATCAGTCGCAGATAGAGTTTTTTAGGAACTACACCGCACGTGCACCCTACGGACCAATAGTCTCTACAGCAAATGGCACAAATATATATACTTATCTTCCAGATACTCTGGGCTATTTACTTGGTTCAGTTGCCTCTAATGCCACCACTGCTTTAGAAAAGGTACCCCTGAGATAGGGTGCTGTCAAAGTGTTCGCAAGTAGTATCCCACACTAAAGCTTTATCTCTCTCTCTCTCTCTCTCTCTCTCTCAAGCAACCAAACCCATACCGTCGGGTCTCCTGGTATCGTCTCTAAATATTCTACAAAGATCTTAAACCGAGGAAACTCTCCCCGAGCCCGATATGTGAATGGAGCCATATATATGTTAATAGAGAGATAGTCAAGTAGCGCATCGCCAATCGCCATACCAACACTCCTCTTCCCTTACGACTCCACCTCGACTACAGGGGTCCAGGGAGAGGAATCTCCTCTAGCCGCAGCCCTCTAACAAACATACAACGTGGCTCGACATCATCGGGCGATCTTTCGACACTTGGCTATGGCCCTTGAGTTTGGTAGAAAATGAGGAAAGAAGAAATAAAAAAACATTCGAAATAATAATCAAATACTTTTATACTTACTGGTATTGGTACCAGAAAATATTGTCGGTATACTGCACTTTTTCAAAGTGGTGCAGTTCTCATGTCTAATAAAACAGTCGTCTGTAAAATGTTTGCAACAAATATGATCATATTCTTTCGGACGCCAATTCACAATATTTATGCTTTTAAGCCATAACTTTAGTCTAGGTTCAGTTGGAAACCTGTTAATTAATAAACATTTGATAATCATCCGTTGTTGGCGACTTTTTTTGTTGACACATATGAGTAGGAAAGAACATCGATAAGTATTATAGACAAGGAACTCGACAACCCTATTGAATTTTATTGTTTATCAAAACTCAGTAATATACAGCTAAAATGTTGGTATATATGATATTAAGATTAGTAACAAACTTTTAAGTACTTATATTATCAAATAGTTTCAATTTGTTTAATATTTGCTGCAAATTCACTTACTTGTGAAATGTTATACCACTTCCCTTTTGGTAACGAGTTTTACAGATTACTTACACTCTCATTATTAATAAAAATAATTCTTATGATATAATTAATATTATACACAATCAAACAACAAAATACTTTCATTTTTTAATTTAAAAGTTCAAAATACAGACTTATGAACAAGCCAGTCAAGAACAGTCGAACGTGTGCCTGCTGTACTACCATATGTCAGAGGTGTCACAGACAAGATTGGCTACATCTTGAAGCGAGCTTCTATTAGAACATTCTACAAGCCGCCAAAGAAGATTAGTCAGTTCCTACCATCAGTCAAGTGTCATATTCCTCTACAAGATGCAGGAGTGTACAAGCTTGATTGTGAATGTGGTCTCTCTTATATAGGACAAACAAAAAGATCAATTAGAACCCGCGTAAAAGAACATATAGCTGATGTGAAGCATCAACGTTCCGGGAAGTCTGCAGTTTGCGATCATATCCTAGACGGCCCCAACCATTACATCAGATTTGATAGACCACAAATCCTCGCGAAAGAACACCGATTCCTACCAAGGATGATACGTGAGGCTATTGAAATTAAAAAACATCCTAATTTCAATAGAGAAGGAGGCTGGGTACTACCACCTGCTTGGGATCCTATAATCAATAAAATTAAAACTAAACCCAAGCATACCACTGCAAGACCTCAGGACATAGTCAGTTCATTTTGCATAGATCGGACCATAAACAATAATTAAAAAAGCTGAAGGTACTCCGGGTTTAACAATGACATCGGGACGTCAGTCATCTCAGTCCCCCGTGACCATGGGTGCTGGAAAGCGCCCGAAACGTCGGGAATTAAAAATAATAGATTACAGATATTAAAAATAATATATAAACGCGATAAAATCCGTAAATGTAGTTTTAATCAATTAATGCTTTTTAAATCACGAATAAATAATTCCGTAATAATATTATTTATTTCCGTAATAATATTATTTATTTCCGTAATAATATTATTACGTGTTGCCAGTGATGACTTACGGATCTGAGACGTGGTCCTTCACTGCTGGCCGTATGAGGACGCTCAAGGTCGCTCAGCGAGCTATGGAGAGGGATATGCTCGGAGTTTCTCTGCGTGATAGACTCAGAAATGAGGATATCCGCAGTAAAACTAGAGTGACCGACATCCGCCCAACGGATTAGTAAGCTGAAGTGGCAATGGGCCGGCCATATAGCTCGAAGAACCGATAACTGATGGGGAAGAAAGGTTCTCGAGTGGCAGCCTCGTACCGGTAGACGAAGTGTAGGGTGACCCCCCACTAGATGGAGTGACGACCTGGTAAGACACGCAGGAAGTCGATGGATGCAGGTGGCTCAGGACCGTGCTTTGTAGCATTACTTGAGGGATGCCTATGTTCAGCAGTGGACTTGTGAAGGGCTGTAATGATGATGAATGATAAATATTATTTAGTGGCCTATATGTTATATAACGAGGACTAGGTTTTTCTTTTTTTATATTAAATTCAGCAGTAGCAATGGCATGGCTTTCCAAATCGGGCAAGTATTTGACTATGGTGTTTCGCACTCGAGCATCTGAACAGATCAAATCCTAGCAGTGTTTCGCTGTGGCTAGTGAAGTGTGTCAGAGTATTAACAACTTGTTTTAAGCTATGACATTCTAAGAATTGGTATAGCAATATAGTTTTGTTGCTTCCACTATCCAAAATATTAATATTAAAATCACCAACCAAGACAACCCTAAAAAATCCGCGTTGGCAAAAGTGGAAACTGATTCAGCCAACGCATCCAAGAAAATATTAACATCTAGCCAAGGGGGACTATAAGCGGTGCCAACGATAAGGTTGACTGCTGAAATATTAATTTTTATCCACATCTGTTCTACAGAGGGAGTAGAACGATGTGGACAAATTTTAAATGCTAAATTTTTATGTCTACAAAAGCCTACTCCTCCGCCTCTTCCTCTTTTAATTTGCTGAGGCCTAGGATTATGTCGCAAACGATATTCATCCAGTATAGGAGCTTTCACCTCTTCTCCAGCCCTAAGCCATGTCTCATTGATGGCCATAATGTCTGGATTTAGCTCTTTCATGGCCACAATAAATTCCTCATGCTTAGAACCCAAGGAGCCTGCGTTTAACAAACCAACTTTAAAGTATTTCAAATTACCCGTTATAAATAGTATACGAATACTTTTTTCTTTATTATAGAAGCTAGTAAAAACCAGTCTGTGCGTTATAAGTAGATACGGATGTTAAGGTCAATATTAATGGTGTATAAATTCTCCCGCAAAGTAGTATGGTGTAGTCATAATAACAGATAAATAAACTATATAAATATAGGAATTGATGATCGTTTAAGTTAATAGTGAATAAAAGAATATATATTATAATATAATACAAAGAATAAAAATAATATTTATAATTTGATTGTTGTATAAATTGTTCCAAATATATATTCCCCACATATTTGACGTAAAGAAGTATCTATAGTACGTGCAAAATCGATTGAGAAAAACGTAAAAAACGTTTCGATCGTTTAACCAGGGGCTACAAACCTTCAATATATAGGCATTTATTATATTATGTAGTACTTTCTTTATTAATAATGAATTTTTTTATTATTTTTTTCGTAATGATTGATATAATATATATTTATTACCTACTATTAAAAAGTTATGTAAAGGATCGCTGTAGAAGAAAAATCATCTATTGTTTGTAAGTACTTTATTCATTTAACAACAAAAAGCATTAATTTATAACACATATAAGGATTCGAGTGATAACGACACCGAATAAGTACGTACTTATTCAAAAGATAAAACTTTATTTTCAATATTATATAAGAACTTTATTTTTATTCGGTGCTTGCGGACCGGCCAAAAAAGGTGACGCATCTCTGGCTGCCATTGTCACGTTTCTTTTAGAACGAACTGACGTAACGCGCGTTTTGCTTATTTTAAAGGGATGAATTTGCAAAAGCTCAATATGGTGATTATATTGTTTCAAATATTTTTTTTAATATGAAACTGTTATTAAATGAGTTGCTGCGATACTTACCATAAATTGAAATATAAAATATAACACATTTTTCGCGATGTACCGTAAGATTTTACGATGTTTATAGGAACCAAAGAAAATATTATTTAAGAAACAAAAAAACAAAACATATTTGCCGACCTAGAAGTATGAATAAAATCAATATTTAAATATTGTTATCACATCTAAATTGAGATTTTGAAAGTTACGCCTGGGTGGTCATTGTCCGTTTTTCGCCTAAGTTGACGTCCGGTACCTGGCACTAGCACCATCTAGTGTCGGGACCAGAGCAAGGAGGGCTTCCTAGAAAATGTCAATCTTGAACTTCCACCAACAGCGCCATCTAGTATCGAACTTTCTGCGCCTGGTCGGTTGGCGCCCGTATTTGCTGGAATATTTTGGATGTTTCGGTGAAAGTTGTATTTAAAGCCGCTGCAAGCTGCGATTGGGGCAGTATTGAATTTGGCGAGACAAGCGAAGCTTCGGAGCGAAATAAAGTGAATCAGTGTGATTACTTATTAGTGTCTTTTAGGTTATAATTGGTGTTCGGTGATAAAAGTGTTAATTTTGGTAATTCAATCGGCAGTTTTTATTGTCACGAACGCTCCCACGAAAGCTCGTAACAATTTGTGTCAGAAGTGGGATAAAATCATGCCGATTTTAACTAAGGACGAAATGGAGGGTGTCTGTACCCGAAGTCAACGCCAGCAGGAGACGGACCAAAGACGATTTGGTGGTGCAACGCCGCAGACGTCAGAGGGCCAACTGCTAGCCATAGGGGCTGGCCCGTAAGCAGCTTCTACACCTGCAGCACCTGACTTAAGTGCTCTGATGGCGATGCTGCAGGAGCAGGCTCGCCGACAGGAGGAACAGAAGCTCCTCGTGAAGGACGTTCACGCTAACTTTGGGAAAGAGATAAGGGAGGTGAAGGATAGGGTTGTTCAACATGACAACCGCCTGTCGGAAGCTGAACCCCAAATCAAGGAAGCTAAAACCCAAATCAACCAAGTGAACAATCGGGTTTACAACGTGATGGCTGACGTGAAGAAAACACTGGACGACCTCAAACTGGGGGATGGAACTACAGCTCCCGTAGTAGCTACTACACCTTCGCTGCGTGGGTTCAAAGTGCCACCGTTCGACGGGACTTCTTCCTGGTCACCTTACAAAATCCAGTTCTTAGCCGTTTTGAAGGTGGACGGCTGGAATTAAGTCCGGCCATGACTGCTCTCACACTAGGCCATAACTTTCTGCACCTGGTTGATCGGCACCCGTATTTGCTGGAATATTCTGGATGTTTCGGTAGAAAAGGTGTATTTAAAGCCGCTGCAAGCCGCGATCGGGGCGCATTTGAAATTCGCGAGACAAGCGAAGCTTCGGAGCGAAATAAAGTTAATCAGTGTGAATAATTATTAGCTTATTTTAGGTTTTAATTAGTGTTCGGTAATTAAAGTGTTGATTTCGGTAATTTAATCGGCACTTTTTATTGTCACGAACCCTAAGTTTGTAACAATATCATTCACATCGTGTCCATGCTCGCAGCCAGACTAGGTGTGCCACTAGAAGAGTGAGACATAGTGTTTGCGGAGCGCATGTGAGCAGTGCAAGCGGCGGTTAGTGGTGGGTCGCCGGGTAGCGTATTACCGCGGAGCCGCTGCGTCGTGGTGCAGCTGGCGCGCCGTCAGCTGCATGACGAGATGTTGCGCGCCGCGCGTGTGCGCCGCACACTCTCCACCGCGGAACTGGGCTTAGCCGCCCCGCCACACCGACTTTACGTTAACGAGCGACTAACCCGTTACAACAAGCAGCTTTTCTACAAAATCCGTGAGGTGTGCCATAAATTCTCGTGGCGTTACTCCTGAACAAAGAGAGGTCGCATTTACGCACACCAAAGTGAAGGAAAGCCGGCCTGCTATATATTCGTACGGAGGATGACTTTGTTCGTATTTTTGGTTCCGATAAGGTCGGAAATAACGTCTTATCACGGTTTAGAAAGAAAGTTAAATGTATATTTTACACCAAATTATTGTATTAGTAGGTTTAACGGACTACCGAATAAGTAACGGACTACCGAATTTGTCGGATTATAGAGTACTGTCTAAGACTCCATAATCTGGAATTTTTAACAAAAGAGTGCCTTGTAATCTGACAAATTACGGATCCAATGATAAGATTCTATATGTTATATATATGTACTCTGAAGTACAAATCATAGTTCATTATGTATGTCAAATTTACTAAATAATACAATAGAATGCTTACGTTTTATTATAAAATTAACGTCATTAAAGCTATAGACTTTACAAAAAATATGCTATATCTTTACATTAGGAAATAATTGTGTACAAAGAAATGTACATAGTAAAATAATCAAAAATTACGAATCAGTCAATTTAAGAAGCATAAGAGCGTTATCAAGAAGCAATGACGCTTTTTGAGGAAAATTATGATCTTTCAACCATTTTCAGAATCAAACTTTTCGATCAGAATCAAAACAATATCCTACGCGTCGAGCACAATAGTGGTGGAGCGTACAAGTTATAACTTGTTCAATCATGCATTAGCAAAGATGGTCAAAAAATATTCAATAATAAATAATAGATCATGTCGGGGGTTCACTGTATTACTATGGTTCATAAAAGATAGCTTGATCTCTGCGACAGCTGTCAGTAAAAATCACGCCTATGAAGAGGTCCATGAAGTTGGCACCCGGAAATAATTATTGAAAATGCGACTAGCATAAATCGATTGCGCGTAAAAAATGATGTTTATAGATACTAATTATTTGTTTGCGCGTTACATATTTGTTTAGATATTAATAAAAATAGGGCGGGTGCTGTAAAATAATACATTTTAATTTTTTGCTTAAAAATGACGGTAAAAGAATAATTAAACCAAACAAATTTGTAGATTTTCACATGCGCAATCAGCACCCGATATCAGTTTATCCATAAGTTATTTATTTACATCGTAAATAATTAAATAATCCCATAACCTAAGCCGCAGCGTCCGAGCTTGAGAGTGCAATATCCCTAGTAGGCTAGCGCTTAAAGCGCTTTTTTCTTGAGTTGGCAGTAACAGCTTCCTAAAGAGCTTTGCCAAACACCTATATTATTTATGACTTTATAGTTTAAAATCTTTTTAGATTCCATAAAAAGTTATACACTCAGCGTCACAAAAATCACACCTCTCTGAGTTTGCGCGAAAAATGGCTGTAATGGCTAGAAACGAATTATTTTTATATAAATATTGGTATGTTTGAAATGGGTATTTGAATAGCTTTACATTATTAATAAAAAAAATCATGAAATCATTAAAACATTTACCATTATAGAGCGTCAAATATAAACACTGTCAAATGCTCGTTAGTATGGACGCTAGTTACCCCACCTAAAAAGTGTATAAAAGGGTCGATCTGGATGAAATATGGGGGGGGTCCTACGCGGGCCCCGTCTTCCTACGCAGGCCCCGTCTCCTACGCGGGCCCCGTCTTTGCCCACGCAAACCCTAACATTTTAAATGAACTCCAAATAGTTCAGAACCTCTTCTGTCGTCGAGCTGCGAACGCACCTTGGTACGTCCGTAATGCCGACCTTCATCGGGACTTAGAGCTCCCAACAATTCAACAGTTCCTTAAAAAACTCTCTGAGAACTTCTTCAAAGCCTCAGAGTCGCACCCAAACAATTTAATTCGTGAGGCGGCTTCTTATGCAGCCCCACCCCCCTCTCGCTATCGTGTCCGCAGGCCGAGAAACTCTCTCTCGGACCCGCCTAATAAACTGTCAAACGACCTGAACTGCCTCCTGGCGGCTCAGGCCAGTTCTAATTAAATTAAATTAAATTAATTATTATTATATTAACTAATATTATTCTGCCTTCGTAGGCACTCCCTCAGCGGCGCTTAGCCGCCTGCGCCCTCTTTTCCCAAAAGAGGGTCGCTCATGATAAGGCACAATAGAGCTTAATCAGCCGGCTGCCTGTCCCCAAAGGCGGTTTTTAGAGGGTATCACTTAGGGTCCCCGGTAGGACAGTGAGCCCCTCATAACCACGATAGACCGGCTATCGTGGTATGCGTATTGCATTTTCCGCCTCCCTACGCATAGGGTAGCCCTTTAATTGCTTCGGGCGCAAAAAAAAAAAAAAAAATGAAATATGGGTCAGTCGTAATTTAGAATTTGCAGTGAACACACGTGAATAAGTAACCCAAGTAAGAACAAGTAAAGATGGACACCAGCTCTGAAGAAGCCGCTCAAGTGATTGCCCTATTGCAGTCGGGGATGCGGCAGTGTGGCGTTGCTCGACAGTTGAACCTGTCCCGTTTTCGATGGGTGTTCCAACGTTTTCAGCAGACTGGTGGTTATGTTAGAAAACCGGGATCTGGAAGAAAACGGTGCACATCAGAAAGAGATGACCGTATCATCGTTACGACATCTTTACGAAACCGTTTTACAAATGCTGTTTAGTTGCAATAACAGCTTCGATCAACTCGGAGAACATCTGTGAGTGTTTCTACGATAAGAAGAAGGTTACACGAAAAGAGTTTAACAACCCATAGACCTGCTAAAGGTCCAAAACTTACTGCACAGCATCGCAGAGATCGCCTAGAGTTTGCTCGCAATCATTGCGAGTGGATTCTAGAACAGTGGCGGACCGTACTCTTCTCTGATGAGACGAGGGTCTGTCTCTTCTGCAATGACAGACGTAGAAGGGTCTACAGAAGACAGGGGGAGAGGTTCACATAACCCTGCTTCGAAGAATCCGTCGAATACGGGGGTGGATCGAATCTAATTTTTTTGGGCGGCATTTCCGTCGACGGGAAAACGGAACTTGTGTGCGTTCCCCGGACTCGGGGTGGCCGTGGGCAAGGGTCATTAAATGCTGGTTGGTACATTACTGAAATCCTGGAGGAACATGTGTTCCCGTATGCTGGTTATGTCAGTGATGGATTCATGTTAATGCATGATAATGCTCGTTGCCACACCGCGGCTATTGTACGGGATTATTTACAGGAGGTCGATATCCCTGTTATGCATTGGCCAGCATGAAGTCCAGACCTTAACCCGATAGAAAATCTCTGGGATGACCGAAAACGGCGCGTGCGAGCTCGAGCTCCAGCTCCAACCACTCTTCAAGAGCTCCAAGATGCGGTACTTGAAGAGTGGGAACAAATACCCCAAGAGGCTGTTGCGACCCTTGGGGCCGTTGGAGCCGTTATCAAGGCAAGGGGAGGTAACACTAGGTTTTAAGAACTTTTTTGTATTCATTAAGTTTTTTTTAAAATTATTAATTTGCAAATTTGTACATACCCTGTCTTTTTTTTTAATTTCTCTTTCGTCTCGTTATAAAAGTAAAATTCCTGAAAGCTAATGAAATTACCTTTCGAATGATACCCTCAAACCACAACATGCCACAGACCTGTTGTGTTAAAATAGTATTTAAATTATTTTTTTCGGATGTGAGATTTTTTTAATTAAAAGAGGTTTCAATCTATAACTACATTATAGATTGAAACCTCTTTTATTATATTTTAAAATATTAAAAAAAAACATGGTGGCAAAATTGTTAGTAATTCGTTACATCAAGGAAAATTTATATTTTTTTATTTTTTTTAAACAACGTTACCTCCAAACTAGGATTTTCTCCTGTATCGTGGGAGCAGTTTACAAACATAAATTTCACAAGGACAAACATCCAGACCCGGAACAATCAGATACTTGTAGGCCATACGAATACTTGTTCTGTGCGGGATTCGAACCCGCGGCCGTTAGCGCTGTAACTCATTGCTAAGCCAATGCGCTTAATGAATGAGTCGAGTCAAAATGTTACGAGCCATGGGCATGTTACAAAATGTTGCTATTCAACACCTCGTTACTGAGGCCCTGCACACCAGCCATAACATGATATCAAGGTTGTGACCAAGTTTTCCCAGTACTGGAGATGTAGCTGAACGGCACACCGAAATCGCGTTACTACGCAGAGACATGAAAAAACAAAGGCTCCAATCCTCCTCTCCTCTACAGTCTTCCTCCTTCCTCCTTCCTCCAATCCTCTACAGAGGTTTCAATCTATAACTATAACTTTTTATGGAAACTAAAAAGATTTTAAACTATAAAGTCATAAAAAATATAGTGTTTATAGTCATAAATAAATATCATGGTGTTTGGCAAAGCTTTTTAGGAAGATGTTGCTGCAAACTAAAGAAAAAAGCGCTAGCGTACTAGGGATATTGCACTCTCGAGCTCGGATGCTGCAGCTGAGGTTATGGGATTATTTAATTAATTATTTACGATGTAAATAAATAACCATATAAACTGATATCGGGTGCTGATTGCGCATGTGAAAATCTACAAATTTACATTGTTTAATTATTCTTTTACCGTCTTTTTAAGCAAAAAATAAAAGTGTATTATTTCACAGCACCCGCCCTATTTTTTTTAATATCTTAACAAATATTTGACGCGCAAATAAATAATTAGTACCGATAAACATCATTTTTTACGCGCAATCGATTAACATTAGTCACATTTTTAATAATTATTTCCGGGTGCCAACTTCATGGACCTCCTATGAAGTCCTGAATTTCTTCTAGTACAGCTTATGAGCAACTCCTTGAGGCATTGGAGGCGAGATATGGCGACGCTCACCTGGAACACGTCTTGCGCAGCTTAAAGATCGTGTGCAGCGCGTCAACGAAAACTTGCAGCAGTGGGCTCTAGAAGTGGAGAAGCTGGTGCGAAAAGCATACCGGTCTGTACCTGCGCTCATTGAAGGGAACCTGGTGCAGACATTCATCGACGGCATCCGCGACCTGGAAGTCAGAGCTGCTGTGAGGCTCGGGCACCACGAGACGCTTAAGGACGCCTTGGCCCATGCACTGGAAGTGGAAGCCGTGCGGCAGGATCATCGTTCCCATCGCGTCAGGGAGGTTGCAGCAGCTACAGTTCACGACCGCAACAAAGGATACAGCCCAAGGTGCTATGGCTGTGGGGAAAAGGGCCATCTTCGATCCAGCTGCCCTAAACGAACCCTAGAAAGGGAAGGTGAACGATCTCAGGAGGGTAGTTTAGCCAACAGCACCGCCCAGCAGCAGCAGGGAAACGAGTAAAAGCCAGAACTGCGGAGCGGGTGCTGGCTGATGTTAAAAGGGCCCCAAGGATCTCGATCTCACAAACCCATGATGGGAACAGTCTAATCATCAAGGGTGAGGTCAACGGAATGCCGTGTAAACTGACCATAGACACTGGAGCCTCTCGTACGGTTGTTAGTTCCCAACTTATAAGTCAGTTCCTTGGGGACTCCGCATACAACCGAGAACGCATTAATTTGGTAACAGCCACCGGTCAGCGTATACCCGTCCGTGGAGAGAAGGAGATGGAGTTGAAGCTATGCAACGTGATCTACCTGCATAATGTCATCGTGGCTGATATAATGGACGACTGCATCCTAGGCCTAGACTTTACGAGGAATAATTGTTGTGAGATCGACGTAAAGCAAGGTGTTTTGAAATGTGAACAGGAGGAACTTTTTATGGAAGGTGCGTTACCAGGGAACGTGTACAGCATTAAGAAGATTGTTCTTCCGCCGAGATCGGAAACGATTGTTCCGGTTAGTCTTCCCCGAAACGCTGGGCAAGCTCACCGTAGTGTACTTGTAGAAAGGGTAAACAATGACCTTCCATGGAAAGTAGCTCGAACCTTGGTCAGGACCACTGACATCTCAGGAGTACGTGTGCTGAACCTTTGCGACCGGGACCAGATTATAGAAAAAGGCACATTAATTGGTACTTGTAAGGAAGTGGATTGGTTACGTCGGTGCCAATATATATCGAGTGGGACCCCCAGCAAGGATGCAGAAACGAGAGTGACCACACTTTTGGAAGACTGTCGCAGTGTTCTGTCCCCGAACTAATTGGTCAAAGCGAAGAAGTTGTTACTCGAGTACGCCGATGTATTCTCATCAAACGATGCTGACATAGGAAAGACTGGTTTAGTTCAACACAAAATAAACACAGGTGAAGAGTTGCCTATCCGTCAGCGGCCAAGACGATTGCCGGTAGCACGTGAAAAGGAAGTGGAAACCATGATTGAAGGAATGGTGAAGGATGGTGTTATTGAACCTTCCTCTAGTCCATGGTGTTCGCCAGTGGTGCTGGTGAAAAAGAAGGATGGCAGCATGCGGTTCTGTGTTGATTACCGCCGTCTGAACGACGTTACAAAGAAGGACAGCTATCCCTTGCCAAGAATTGATGACACGCTGGACATGCTTACAGGAGTAAAATGGTTTAGCACGCTGGATCTAAAAAGTGGCTACTGGCAAGTTGAAATTGACCCTAAGGACAAGGAGAAAACTGCGTTCTCGACGGGAAAGGGTCTGTGGCAATTCAAAGTAATGCCGTTTGGGTTGTGCAATGCTCCAGCAACGTTTGAAAGGCTGATGGAACTTGTACTTACCGGGCTAATTGGCGATGCCTGTCTGGTCTACTTGGACGACATCATCATCGTGGGCCGTACGTTTGAGGAACACTTTCAAAACCTGGAACGCGTGCTTATGAAGATTCAGAGTGCCAACCTCAAGTTGAGCCCGAAGAAATGTTCACTATTCCAACGGCAAGTTAACTTTTTGGGGTTTGTAGTATCGGAAGAAGGTATCCGCACAGATCCAGAGAAAATCGCCGCTGTCAAGGATTAGCCAGTTCCAAAAGACAAGACGCAGGTTAGAGCATTTTTGGGTTTGTGCTCCTATTACCGGCGATTCGTGAAGAACTTTGCAGATATAGCCAAACCTCTGCACAAGCTAACCGAGGAGAAGCGACATTTCTGCTGGGATGAAAGTTGCAATATCGCATTCCAGGAGCTCAAGGACCGTCTGTGCAAAACACCTATTTTGGGATACCCTGATGCAAGCAAAGAATTTATAGTTGACACAGACGCAAGTGATATAGGACTTGGCGGTGTGCTGTCTCAACGGAGTGGTGACCAAGAGGTCGTGATAGCGTACTTCAGCAAGTCGTTGTCAAAACCGGAAACCTATTGTGTCACAAGACGCGAATTGCTCACTGTGGTAAAGTCGTTGCAGCATTTTAGCAAATATCTTCTGGGACGAAAGTTTCACTTACGAACTGACCATGCTGCACTAAAATGGCTATTGCAGTTTAAAAACCCAGAAGGACAAGTTGCGAGGTGGATTGAACTACTGCAGGAATACGACTTTGAGATCGAACATCGCAGCGGGAAATCTCATGGCAACGCAGATGCATTGTCAAGAAGACCTTGTCCTGAAGATTGCAAACATTGTTCTAGGCAAGAGAGTAAGGAAGTGGTATCCGTGAGGATGCTCAGGGCAGACCACCTCAGCAACGAGTGGAAGGACAGCTTACTACATGCACAGCAGGAAGATCCGGACATCAAGCCGATTCTGGAATGGATAAAGGCCAGTGCTCCCAAGCCCAAGTGGAGTGACGTCTCAGCGATGAGTTCGACCACTAAAAGCTATTGGGCCCAGTGGGACAGCTTGCTGCTTCAGGATGGAGTTCTGTGTCGTAAATGGGAAAACGTTCGGGGAGACAGCTGTCATTTGCAAATGGTTGTCCCTAAAGCTAAAGTACCGGATGTTCTACAGCTGTACCATAATGATTGTTCAGGAGGCCATCTGGGAGTTAAACGAACTCTACTGAAGATCCGAGAACGGTTTTACTGGGTCCACTGTCGAAACGATGTCGAGGACTGGTGTCGCAAATGTACAAGTTGTGCGGCTGTAAAGGGACCTCAGACTCGTAGTAGAGGTGCATTAAAGTTGTACAATGTGGGTGCACCATGGGAGAGAATAGCCATTGACGTGGCGGGGCCGTTTCCGGAGAGTGAAAGCGGTAACAAGTATTTCATGGTTGTGATGGATTACTTCACTAAGTGGTCAGAAGTCTTCGCCATTCCAAATCAAGAAGCTTCAACAGTTGCAGATAAACTAGTTCATGAAGTCTTCTGTTATTTTGGAGTACCTTTAGAGATTCACAGCGATCAAGGAAGGAATTTTGAGTCTCAAATATTCCAGGAAACTTGCTGAGTTATGGGTACTCATAAAACAAGAACGACTTCTTATCACCCGCAATCTGATGGAATGGTGGAACGATTTAATCAGACATTGGAGAGGTACCTAGCAAAAGTTGTAGACAATCGGCAACGAGATTGGGACAAGCACATACATACGTTTTTGTTGTCATATCGAAGTTCTGTTCACGAAAGTACAGCAGTGACACCAGCTTTCGCAAACTTTGGAAGAGAATTACGGCTGCCTGCGGACCTGATCACCGGTATACCACCTGATACCCCACGCAGTATAACCGATTATGCAAATGACTTGCGGAACAAAATGAATGACATTTATGAACACGTCAGACAATCGGGCCAGCAAATGTCTGAGAAAATGAAAACCCGGTAAGACCGCAAAATGAACAATAAAGGGTTCAACGAAGGTTCATTAGTGTGGTTGCACAATCCAGTCCGCAGCAAAGGGAAATCTCCTAAGCTTCAAGCTAAATGGGACGGCCCGTACCGGATTGTAACCAGGATCAACGATGTGACCTACCGGATACAGAAAGGCGCAAGAGGGACTCCTAAGATCGTCCATGTGGATCGCTTGGCGCGTTATTATGGTACCGATAATGCTCGGGGCGAGCATGTCTTAGGAGGGGGCAGTGTTACGCGCTCCAGTCGACGACACAACTATTGCCATCTAGTGTCAGTAACGAGAGCGAGGGGAGCGTTGCAGTTTATGACATCACAAATCTTTCGACCGACAGCGCCACCCGAAGAACTAAGTTTCTAGAAAATCTATACTCGAACTCTCGGTACCTTGCGCGTGTTTACTTGAACATTCCGGATATTTTGCTAATTTAAATAAATAGGTGGCGCAAGATGCGATCGAGGCAGAGTTGAACTCAGCGACACAAGCGAAGCTTCGGAGCGGAATTAAGTGAATTAAAGCGGAGTAAAGTGTTTAATTATTAGTGTTTTAACTTTAATTTGCGTAAAGTAAATTAAAGTGTTAATTTAGGTAATTTTATCGGCAATTTTTATTTTCACGAACCCTAAGCTCGTAACACTACGAACTGTCAAAGTTATTTAGCAAAGAGTAGTTTGCTTAACAAAAAAACCGGCACGGAGCAAGGGACAAACAATCACAACGGTCTCTCTCATTTCTATGCAAGACGTATGCATAAATCTATCTTTTTCGTGTGCAGAAGTCGTTTGTCTATAGGTTTCTCTGTCTACGCTATTTATCCCAAATGACAGTTTTTCTTCATAGACTTAGGATAGTAGACCGTAGACAGAGAAACCTATAGACTAATGATTAGCGTGGCCTCAAGTGAGAAAGGACGATAACATAGTTTTAGGTTATACAATAATCTTTATAACTTTTAAACATATTTAGATAAAATTTTTAATTGTTTTAAGAACTGAACTGAACAAGATTCACCATCTTAAGCTCACAGAACACTTTTTTCTTCACTTGTAAACTCCTTAGATCGCTACGAACTGTCAAAGTTGTTTAGCAAACTACATTTTGACAAACAAAACCGGCACGGAGAAAGGGGCAAACAATCACACCGCTCTGTCTCATTTGTATGCAATACGTATGCATAAATCTATCTTTTTCGTGTGCGAATACGAAAGAAGGCGTCAATTTGTCTATAGGTTTCTCTGTCTACGTAAAAGACAAACATAGTGAGAAGAAAAAATTCCTTATGGAAATATAGCAAAATAGAAAAGGATAGCTATAATCGGTAGATAGAATCTCATGACTTTGTAACCGTTAAAAATATAGAATGTTTTCAATTATTTGGTTAATTTTGATATTTTGCAAAAAAAGTCACGTTGTTGATAATTTGCATGAATTTGGTAAATATATTTTTATACAAAATATTTTACATGTACGCTAGGGATTGACTCAATTTTATCAAAATTAATATCGATATTTATCCTGAATATTTATAATAAATCGATTGACTTATTATTATTATTTATTCCAACACATCGTAATGAAAATAAACACGAACTAATAATAGTACTAACGTAAAAATAAATGCTCGGTTATAAGCGTTCTAAAATGTAATTTTATTTTGCCTTTTGTCAAACAGGTTCCGTCTGGATTCTATAATTAGAAAAAAAAAAGGTTAAGTTTGTTGGGCAGTTTGGTTGAAATCCAAAGAAGAACTCAAAAATTTGCAGCAAACATTTTTTTAAGAAGTATAAAAGAAAAATTATTTATGTTGCAGAAGTGAATGGCAGAGTCGGAAGGGGACGTCCTAGGCGAAAATTTATCGACCAAATTGGCGATCTATTGAAAACTGGCCAAATTAGGAGTACCCTTAACCGACGAGCATGTATGCGTAGGTGTATGGATGTGAAGGAGGCGAGAGAGGTGTGTCAGGATCGTGCCAAATGGAAGTCTGTAGTATCTGCCTACTCCTCTGGGTAGGCGTGAGTGTTTATGTATGTATGTATGTATGTATAAAAGAAAAAGTAGAATAAAACAATTTCATTAAAAGGAGCCATTCCTACATTATTCGTACCACTAAGTATATTGTTATAATAAGAGTTCAAAAATTTTACTGCAGAGACTTTTGATAAAGACAGAGATATATTTTTATACATTACAAAACTAACTAAACCATTATGAATCCAACTAAGTATCTATTTATCAACCGAAAAAATGTATAACCTTACTTAATTATTCGCACCTCACGGGTCACACTAGTACAATATTCATAGTATTGTTACGAGCTTGAGGTTCGTGACAATAAAAATTGCCGATAAAATTACCTAAATTAACACTTTAATTTTCTTTACACAAATTAAAACTTAAAACACTAATAATTAATCACAATAATTCACTTTATTTCGCTCCGAAGCTTCGCTTGTCTCGCCGAATTCAATACTTCCCCGATCGCAACTTGCAGCGCCTATAAATATAAATTAGCACCGAAATATCCAGAATATTCAAGTAAACACGCGCAAGGTACCGAGAGTTCAAGTTTCAACTAGGCGCTAGTGCCGTCGACTAAGGCGCGTAACACTGCCCCCTCCTAAGACATGCTCGTCCCGAGCATTATCGGCCCCATAATAACGCGCCAGGCGATCCACATGGACGATCTTAGGAGTCCCTCTTGCGCCTTTCTGTATCCGGTAGGTTACATCGTTGGTCCTGGTCACAATCCGGTACGGGCCATCCCATTTAGCTTGAAGCTTAGGAGATTTCCCTTTGCTGCGGACGGGATTATGCAACCACACTAGTGTACCTTCGTCGAACCTTTTGTTGTTCATTTTGCGGTCGTACCGGGTTTTCATCTTTTCAGACATTTGCTGGCCCGATTGTCTGACGTGCTCATAAATGTCATTCATTTTGTTCCGCAAGTCATTTGCATAATCGGTTATACAACGTGGAGCATCAGGTGGTATCCCGGTGATCAGGTCTGCAGGCAGCCGTAATTCTCTTCCAAAGTTTGCGAAAGTTGGTGTCACTGCTGTACTTTCGTGAACAGCGCTTCGATATGACAACAAAAACGGTTGTATGTGCTTGTCCCAATCTCGTTGCCGATTGTCTACAACTTTTGCTAGGTACCTCTCCAATGTCTGATTAAATCGTTCTACCATTCCATCAGATTGCGGGTGATAAGAAGTCGTTCTTGTTTTATGAGTACCCATAACTCGGCAAGTTTCCTGGAATATTTGAGATTCAAAATTCCTTCCTTGATACCACTTCCTTACTCTCCTGCCTAGTACAATGGTTGCAATCTTCAGGACAAGGTCTTCGTGATAATGCATCTGCGTTGCCATGAGATTTCCCGCTGCGATGTTCGATCTCAAAGTCGTATTCCTGCAGTAGTTCAATCCACCTCGCAACTTGTCCTTCTGGATTTTTAAACTGCAATAGCCATTTTAGTGCAGCATGGTCAGTTCGTAAGTGAAATTTCCGCCCCAGAAGATATTTGCTAAAATGCTGCAATGACTTTACCACAGTGAGCAATTCGCGTCTTGTGATACAATAGTTCCTTTCCGGTTTTGACAATAACTTGCTGAAGTACGCTATCACGACCTCTTGGTCACCATTCCGTTGAGACAACACACCGCCAAGTCCTATATCACTTGCGTCTGTGTCAACTATAAATTCTTTGCTTGCATCAGGGTCTCCCAAAATAGGTGTTTTGCACAGACGGTCCTTGAGCTCCTGGAATGCGATATTGCAAATTACATCCCAGCAGAAATGTCGCTTCTCCTCGGTTAGCTTATGCAGAGGTTTGGCTATATCTGCAAAGTTCTTCACAAATCGCCGGTAATAGGAGCACAAACCCAAAAATGCTCTAACCTGCGTCTTGTCTTTTGGAACCGGCCAATCCTTGACAGCTGCTATTTTCTCTGGATCCGTGCGGATACCTTCTTCCGATACTACATACCCCAAATAGTTGTTTTGCCGTTTGAATAGTGAACATTTCTTCGGACTCAACTTGAGGTTGGCACTCTGAATCTTCATGAGCACGCGTTCCAGGTTTTGAAGGTGTTCCTCAAACTTCCGGCCTACGATGATGATGTCATCCAAGTAGACCAGACAGGCATCGCCAATTAGCCCGGTGAGTACAAGTTCCATCAGCCTTTCAAACGTTGCTGAAGCATTGCACAACCCAAACGGCATTACTTTAAATTGCCACAGACCCTTTCCCGTCGAGAACGCAGTTTTCTCCTTGTCTTTAGGGTCAATTTCAACTTGCCAGTAGCCACTTTTTAGATCCAGCGTGCTAAACCACTTTACTCCTGTAAGCATATCCAGCGTGTTATCAATTCTTGGCAAGGGATAGCTGTCCTTCTTCGTAACGTCGTTCAGACGGCGGTAGTCAACACAAAACCGCATGCTGCCGTCCTTCTCCTTTACCAGTACTACGGGTGAACACCATGGACTAGAGGAAGGTTCAATAACACCATCCTTCACCATTCCTTCAATCATGGTTTCTACTTCCTTTTCATGTGCTACCGGCAGTCTTCTTGGTCGCTGACGGATAGGCAATTCTTCTCCTGCGTTTATTTTGTGTTGAACTAAGCCAGTCTTTCCTATGTCAACATCGTTTTACGAGAATACATCGGCGTACTTAAGTAACAACTTCTTTGCCTTGACCATTTCGCTCGAGGAGAGAACGCTGCGACAGTCTTCCATAAGTGTGGTCACTCTCGTTTGTGCATCCTTGCTAGGGGTCTCACTCGATAGATATCGGCACCGACGCAACCAATCCACTTCCTCACAAGTACCAACCAGCGTGTCTTTTTCTATAATCTGTTCCCGGTCACAAAGGTTCAGCACACGTACTCCTGAGATGTTAGTGGTCCTGACCAAGGTTCGAGCTACTTTCCATGGAAGGTCATTGTTTACCCTTTCCACAAGTACACAACGGTGAGCTTGCCCAGCATTTCGAGGAAGACTAACCGGCACAATCTTTTCTGATCTCGGCGGAAGAACAATCCTCTTAATGCTGTGCACGTTCCCTGGTAACGCACCTTCCATAAAAAGTTCCTCCTGTTCACATTTCAAAACACCTTGCTTAACGTCGATCTCACAACAATTATTCCTCATAAAGTCTAGGCCAAGGATGCAGTCGTCCATTATATCAGCCACGATGACATTATGCAGGTAGATCACGTTGCCTAGTTTCAACTCCATCTCCTTCTCTCCACGGACGGGTATACGCTGACCGGTGGCTGTTACCAAAAATAATGCGTTCTCGGTTGTATGCGGAGTCCCCAAGGAACTGACTTATAAGTTGGGAACTAACAACCATACGAGAGGCTCCAGTGTCTATGGTCAGTTTACACGGCGTTCCGTTGACTTCGTCCTTGATGATTAGACTGTTCCCATCATGGATTTGTGAGATCGAGATCCTTGGGGCTCTTTTAACATCAGCCAGCACCTGCCCCGCAGTTCTGGCTTTTACTCGTTTCCCTGCTGCTGCTGGGCGGTGCTGTTGGCCACACTACCCTCCTGAGGTCGTTCACCTTCCCTTTCTAGGGTTCGCTTAGGGCAGCTGGATCGAAGATGGCCCTTTTCCCCACAACCATAGCACCTAGGGCTGTATCCTTTGTTGCGGTCGCGTACTGTAGCTGCTGCAACCTCCCTGATGCGATGGGAACGATGATCCTGCCGCACAGCTTCCACCTCCAGTGCATGGGCCAAGGCGTCCTTAAGCGTGTCGTGGTGCCCGAGTCTCACAGCAGCTCTGATTTCAAGGTCGCGGATGCCGTCGATGAATGTCTGAACCAGGTTCCCTTCAATGAGCGCAGGTACAGACTGGTATGCCTTTCGAACCATCTTCTCCACCTCAAGGGCCCGCTGCTGCAGGTTTTCATTGCTGCGCTGCACGCGATCTTTAAGCTGCGCGCGAAAGACGTGTTCCAGGTGAGCGTCGCCATATATCGCCTCCAAGGCCTCAAGAAGCTGCTCGTAGGTTACTTTCTTACCGAGAGCTTCCAACACAGTTAAGGCTTGGTCGCGCAGGCCTAGGGTGAGTGCAGTCATGGCTTAGCTTTTATTCCAGCCGTTCGCCTCCATGACGGCCTCGAACTGGATTTTGTAGGCCGACCAGGGAGAGGTCCCGTCGAACGGCGGCACTTTGAATCCACGTAGCGAAGGTGTTGTAGCTACTACGGGAGCTGTTGTTCCATCCCCAAGTTTGAGGTCGTCCAGCGTTTTCTTCACGTCAGCCATTACGTTGTCAACCCGATTGTTTACTTGGTCGATTCGGGTTTCAGCTTCCGACAGGCGGTTGTCACGTTGAGCAATCTTATCCTTCACCTCCCGTATCTCTTTTCCGAAGGTAGCGTGAAGGTCTTTCATAAGGAGCATCTGCTCTTCCTTATCGCGTTGGCGTTGCTCTTCTAAACGACGGGCCTGTTCCTCCTGCCGGCGGGCCTGTTCCTCCTGCCGGCGGGCCTGTTCCTCCTGCCAGCGGGCCTGTTCCTCCTGCCGGCGGGCTTGTTCCTCCTGTCCGCCCCGCAGCTGCTCTTCCAATCGGCGGGCCTGTTCCTCCTGTCCGCGATGCAGCTGCTGCAGCATCACCATCAGAGCACCTAAGTCAGGTGCCACAGACGTAGAAGCTGCTGACGGGCCGGCTTCCGTGGCCGGCGGCTGGCCCTCAGACATCTGCGGCGTTGCACCCCCAAATGTCCTCTGGTCCGTCTCCTGCTGGCGTTGACTTCGGGTACGGACACCCTCCATTTCGTCCTTAGGTAAAATCGGCATGATTTTATCCCACTTCTGACACCAATTGTTACGAGCTTGAGGTTCGTGACAATAAAAATTGCCGCTAAAATTACCTAAATTATTACTTTAATTCTCTTTACACAAGTTAAAACGTAAAACACTAACAATTAATCACACTAATTCACTTTATTTCGCTCCGAAGCTTCGCTTGTCTCGCCGAATTCAATACTGCCTCGATCGCATCTTGCAGCGCCTATTTATATAAATTAGCACAGAAATATCCAGAATATTCAAGTAAACACGCGCAAGGTACCGAGAGTTCAAGTTTCAACTAGGCGCTAGTGCCGTCGACTAAGGCGCGTAACAGTATCACGCTACTTTCCCCAATGGTTTGAGCGGAGGTTCGGATTATATTCTCAAGTCACAATGGTAAAACTTAGCGTAGTTAGAGGTAAAGATATTTAGTAATGTTCCCGAAGCGCCGCTTGGACGCACGCGCATGAGATGCGTGGTTTAATGTGCCAGGATAATATAAACTACATAGTATTTGATACTCATAACGCTCGATGCCCGATTCATGCTGGATGGCCGACTACAGTGCACCGAAATCTTAAAAGCGTGCGCCTACAGCATTAGCCGTAGAGAAGAGGAGCTCGTGGTTAAGTAGTAGTTGCGCGGATCAATAGATCTGCGAGATTAAGCTGCACTTGCCGCGGTCAGTCCATAGATGAGAGACCGTTTTCTTAACATCCCTACTTAAAAGCGTAGATAGAGAGAATAAAGAATGCATATATATCCTCAGACACTTGGTGCACTTTAATAACTCCTGCGTATTTATCTGCGTATATTTTTAAATCCATGTAGATAAAACGATAATGAGTTTATTATATTTATTACTTTATGTTTTTCGGGGACAGATGAAAAGGAGAGTACTCATAAACATGTTGGCCTTTAAACAGAGCAATCTTATTTAACTGATTACTACCGGTTTCCTTACTTAAATTATTAAGTTTACATTCATATTTAAGTCGAATGTTAAAATAAATTTCTGTAGTGTATTTAATTATCAAATGTTTATTATTAATTAAAGTAATACTAATAATATGAAGAATAAAGCAGCCGTTATGTACTCCGTGTCTCGTTTTTTATTTCACCAGCAAAACTTTTAAAAATATATTAATAAGTATTTATTTTATTAATTAAGTATCTTCAAAAAATCATCACAATAACTTATTTGCTGGCAAAAATAAAAAGTTTTTTTTTTTTTTATAGGATCGGGTGACAAACGAGCAAACAGTCCACCTGATGGTAAGTGGTTGCTGCGGCCCATAGACATCTACATCTATCCTCGATTACAAATCAAAATGCGGATGCGTTGTCACCCGTGAGGACTAAGATGGAATGCCTCGTTTCCAGTAAAAAGGGTCTCCGGTTCTCTACACTCACCATACGAAATACAGCAGCATTAAGCTACTATTTCACGCTGGTATTCTGTGAGAGCGTGGTCCTTCCCCGATCGAGCCGACCCATTCGTGCTACAACTAAACTACTAATATAACTGCAGCATGGCTCTACCACGTATTAAAACGTATTGCGAATATTTTAGTCGCATTATCTATTAAATATATATTTCACGACGAGTTTTTTTATTGAGTTAATACTTGTTTTGTTTTTTTATTGAAATGGGATATTTTGTCTAGACAGCATTATGTTATGAAAATAAAATGCTATGCAAGGCAAAGCGTGTTTTAAGAAGCACGTACCTAGATGACACTATTGTACATTATATATCGTACGTATCGTTTTTAATGTACTCAAATAATTAAAGCTCAGGCCCCACAGAGTCTTCAAATGTGCTTGAAATATTTTATTCCTCAGTCAAGTATGCTTGGGATTCCATAATTAACAAAATTAAATCCAAACGCAAATATACTGCTGGACACTATCTAAAAATACTTCAGTATACAGTAAACTCTAAAATCCCAAAGCGGAAGGTAGCTCAGGTTAACTATGAAAGTAAGAAGGTCAACATTAGACCCGCACAAGCCGTGGTTAATGGTTTTTTCTGTTTTATACATAATAATTTATAGTAAGTTATACATAATAACGGTATTTAACATAAGGCTTCGGTGGTTTGGTTTTAAAAGTGGTGCAATTTTGTGTATTAATTATCTGCTGAAGTGAACTTTTTTGAGGAAATGACATGTGTTCAGATTAAAGTTGTTCAAAATGACTATAAATCAATAGCATGCTAAAGACTATAAACTATAAATTTCTAGTGCGCTATTAAATACGCTATGTTACAGCGCGCTATTTATAAGAAAGCGTGTGGGAAGCCGGCAAGCGCGTTGTTTTGCAGCACGCTATATCTCGTAGCACGTTACATTAAATGTCATTCGTTGGATAGATCACGTGCTATATAAAAACATTGTTTCGTAATAAGTCGCATTTTGGACTAAAATAAAATAAAGCGGTAAAGAAAAACGAATGAATGCTCTTTCATCTTTTTCAGGGTTACGACTTTCTATAATCCTAAAAATATTTTTAAGGCATGTACTTTTTTAAACAAAATATTATAAATTATTTGTTATGATAATCGATGTAAAAGATATTTAATCTTAATATAAATTAAATATCAATTAAAGGTGTATTCAAAAGTTTATTGATTGTATATACAAAAATCAATTATTTACATACACCATTATATACGTTTTTGTATTTCTATTTTATTTACATTTAAAAGCATTAGTTAGGCTTTTTTTGTAGTAGACACCTGTGTCCTTCGATCACTTGTAAATATACACTAACTAAACAACGTCTTACATTAAATTAGGTCGCCCGTGATGAATAGCATGCTTCTAGATCAAATTTGCATAACACGTCCACTCCCAACAGCGCTGCTGCTAGAACTAGTTGCTGCTAGGTATTAATACTTAATAGCGCCAAAGCACCATAGCGTCGTAGTGCCTCGGCGACTACTTACATAGCACGCGCTATGCGCTATGGAGAGATAGCGCGCTATAATATGGCACTATGCACTATATTAACCACCATTAGTTCAGATGGTGATAAAAATCTCAAACTATAATACTTCTCTCCAGAGTGAGTAAGAGAAACCTTAAATTAAAAGAAAGAGACCAAAAATATGTCTAAACTGTATGGGCTTAGATATCTTTGCCTACGAATGAAAGTATATTAATCTCTTTGGCATAACCTCAAACTCAAACCGTAGACAGAGAATGCTAATTCAATGTGGCAACATTGATCTGCTTGTTTCCTCTATGCACAGCCTTTATGTCACAGAATTTGGGGTTCTAAAACACACGTGTTTTGTTACCCCTAGGCTTTTTTAAATAATATGTTCAAAATAAAATATTGACATGGTGAATATTTATTATTTATGTGTAATCTGAATGTGTAATTAAAGTTTTTCAATTATATTTGTAACTTGCAGAGTAAACTATATGTTTTATATGAGCACAGCGCGGGCTTCGCGCTGTTCCGTGTCACAGAGTTCGAAGAGTTGGCAGCATTCCTCCCTCAAGTGGAAGAATCTGTAACAGACCTGCAAAGGTTTAATTCAGTGGTCACTTTAATCGCATTCCAACCATTTAAATCTGCAGTCGTTGCATTAGAAAATATTAATGCTATTTCTGAAGGTTAGTACTTTAAAATTTTATTACATATAATTTTATTGTTGGGGAGCCTGAGAGGCTAAATAGGTAGTTACTCGAGCGTCGTGGGGACCTTTTGGATTGTGAAGCTTAGATGCTAAAACAAAAAAGATTATATTAGACATGTGTCAATCATGCATGATTCGTTCGTTTGAGCTGGTACACTTAAAAGTATTGATGGTTCATTCATTTGTTTTTGAATGTACCAGTACAACAAATCACAAGCAATTGACGGTACCTTTTTAACCCGTGATTTGTTTGAATTGTGAATGAGCCGTAAACCGACCGAATCCCGAACGATCTGAATAAACAGGCGAATCGAATTAACAATGCAGACTGCAGTACATAGAGTAGAGTAATATATACACAGAACACCATTACTCCTAGCGGAGAATATATACGGAAACTGCAGAGTATCGGGAGTATTTATTATTTAAGGGTTTTTTATTATAATATTGTTACCTAAATTAAAAATCATTTTACATTTTATTATATTTATTTGTTAAATCTATGAGTTAAAAATATCATTTCGTAGAGTTTACTAAAAATAACACTTCAAAAGTAATGATGACAAATGATTTATTTAATGGTAATTTTCAACCATCATATAAGTTAGGTAAAGTTTAATTTCGTAGCATATAAATGTTACAATCCCTATTTTCAGACATATAAAGTAAGATGATATTGTGTATTGTTAGGAGTGAAATTTAAGACCAATTTTTTAAATATTTAAAATATATGATAACTTGAGGTTTTTGTGTTTATACCATCTAGCGTCGATTGGTCTTACCACCTTGAAAGTTAATAAATTTTAGTTTGATACTTTATTACCTATAGCATGTAGTAGATGGCTATCTCAAATAGAAAATTTTCAGTTCCCAATGGATCTCACAGACACAGATTACTGGAGCCTGAAATGATCCATTTGAATAATCGATCCGAATGTACCAGTACGCGTGACAAAATGTACTAGAATGATTCGGTCGCTAGAAATGAGTGATTTACACATGTCTAGACTATATTATGTATGCCTTTTCAGTGGTGAGTTGAGCAGCTATAGATTTTCAAAAATGTAAAATAAAAACAGTCACAAAAAATACTCGAACGCATCAAATATTTACCCACTTATTTTGAGATTGTATGAATATTAATCTGAGAGATTGAATGGTGGGGGTGTCCGTGCGTAGATGTTGAAAATGGGATTAAAAAAATTATTCGAGCTCATTAGATATTCCGAAGATATGTTAAAGTACACCCTAAAGTAGCTTCTATTCAAGACTGATAATTTGGATGCGATCAAAACTTGGCAAATTTTTGAAAATTCAAAAAAATTTGTGACCTCGAAATTGAGTTGAGTGCGTCACATTAATTTCCCGTGTTATTTAAACTTAGTGACTCTCCTATTTCTTTAGGTCAATTGCAAATCGTCAGATTATTGAAGTACACACTTTTCTACATGTAATTAATTCATCTTGCCTTGATTTTATGTGCATAATTTTTCAGACCTTTCTATCATTTTTTTACTATTCTGAGCAGCTGCCCTAAGCGCACATACCTATATAAAGAGCCCACATTTGTTGGGGGTACTTAATAGGGTGCAAGGTTTCCTCCCTCATGTTATTCTGCCGCGCTCGAGTAAATCCTGAAACCCCCGCTTGAGCTCCACTACTATTATATCGTTAACCTGATAGCAGAGTTTGTTTGTGTGAATTTTCCCTTCCTCTTCTTTTCTGACCCTAACAAAAGAGAGGTTGGAGGAAGAACTGTATTGCTCGGTGTCACATATATTTTTTTTATAAAATTGACTAGGACTCTGATACAAGTAGTATAAATTTCTTTGTTGGGGTTTTTTTTACAAATAAAAAAATTACTTAATAAGAATTACATTTAAGCTATATTGAATAAAAAAATTATTCTCATCTAGACTAGAGAGTATAGATATAGGTAGAGAGTAGTTATTTTTCAGCATGCAGTGTTAGTTGTGTTTTGGGCCGCCCCTTTTATTTAGCAAATTTTATTACAATATCAAATGTAGTAAGCATTGTAGGTTATTGCTCAAAATTTGTATGCACAGATTCATTTGTAATCTATTATACAATTGTGTATTTTGAACTTTGGCTTTGGTGTTTGCTTCAATTATTAATTTCTGAACAAATAGAGAACTAATCGGCAGAAACAGCCTTGGTAGCTGGATGCTGAACTATCTATATGTTGATTAATTCACTGTGTTGCCAGTTTCATAACCTGTTAATATTTATGGAAAGGCTTGTTGATAGGCATAGCTAGATAACAAATAATTTTTAATCTGTAATTCATTGATGAATCTGAAGATATTGCCAGTCGAATCTATTAATCCACCCTAATTCAGTGCTTGTTCATTTTATCTTGTATTTAGTGTTTTTTTTTTGTTTATTATTTTCTCAATACTTTGAAGTTTCTTGCTCAAAACATCAGTGTTGAGAAATGTAAATTCTCTTTAATATTTAAATGTAGCTTTGTGTGTTTTCATTTCCTTATGTTGAAAAATTAACATTTTAAATGTGGCTTTTTTTTACGTAAATTGGGTACCCTCATATGTAAAGGAGTTTATTACTTCGCTTTTAGCACTAATGTTATAATATAAACTTAAGTGAGAGAAACATTTTTAGGCTAAGCTTTCCATTGACGTCCGTCGAGTTGGGGGTTGATATTTTTTTTACAGAAGGATGACACTAATATAAGTACACACGCAAAGTTTTAACATGCGGAAACGCGTAGTTTTTGAGAAAAAAATTATCGAAAATCAATAATTTTTGCAATATTTATGTCAAATCCTACCATAGATTATATCGTATTACAGATATATCACGCCGTTGAATGTTCCGTTTTAAGTACGGTTAACTTGTCATATGTTGGGTAACATTTCATTTTATAAAAATTTACGTAAATAATTATATTTTGTATCCATTTTAATAGTTTTCATGCATGCATATATATTTCACAGTTTATATTTAATTTAATAACAATTATTTTCATTACGAGCTATTAAAATTAAAATGTGCAGTGTTTACGGTATTTTCCCGGCTTGTGGAACGAAACGTAAAAAGGACGCTATTTTGTGTAGTCAGTGTCATCGTTTGTGTTCCTAGCAGTTGAGATCGTTTACGTACTCCTGTTACGTACTCCATTTTGTTGACAGTTTTTCGTAAAGCCGTTGCTTCAGAGTTTCATAATTTTGGTGAATAGTGGAATATTTGTGGCGGCGGAATATTGATAAATATCGCAAAGATCCTTTCTTACAAATAGTGACAGCCATAAATTATGTTTATAAATTAAAGTAGTTATAAAAGTTAATATTTTGGTGTTATATTGGGTGCAATAGCGAGCGAAGCGAGCCTAGGACGTGGGGCACCCCGACTCTGACAGGTTAGGTTAGAAGGAGATGACGGGGTCGAGTGAGCGAGCGAAGCGAGCGAATAGACCCCGTCATCTCCTTCGTGGTTATTTTTTTGTAAACCACTCAGAAGCAGGAGCCCCGCGAAGCGGGGCTCCGTCGACTGGGCTTCCCTCTACTGCACCACGTTAAGTGGCGTGGGGCTTCCGTCCCCCAACTCTCTCTCCCCATAAATCAGGTTAAATTGTCATAAAAATTACGAAACGTAACCTCAAAATGAGATTTATAAAAAAAACTAAGCACGTCCGGCAGGAAGGGGATGTAGGGGGTGAAGGGGTTCCCCCTTCCGTAGGGGGGAACCCCCCTCCCCCAAGGTGTCCTCCTGGTTTTTTACACTTAATATTAATCCATAAAATGAGGAAAATTTTCTCAGAATTAAAAATGAAAAAACTCGAAAAGGGGGGGGCTCCGCAACTTTTCCTTTTAAGGGGGGGTATTAAACCTCCCCCCCCTCCCTACCCCACCCCCCTCCCCCCTCAATTCGATGGACGTCAATGGAAAGTCGTACCCATTTTTATTATTGCATTGGAGTTTAATGTTGAGGGGATATATGTAAGGTGCCAGTTGAAGCTAGTGCTAGTGAAGCAACCACATTTGCTATATATAAAAGCCATAATGGTTGGTATTGTTATAACTTTCCCCTGCTCCAATAACTTTCTCTGAAATGAGAGGGTGGTGTCGCTGTGGGTTTATTATGGTTTGTTTCTTGACTGCTATTTGAAGAATGTTGTTAAGTGTCTCCAAGCAAAACCGTGAATATTTAGATAATTTTTTCTATATTGGTAACTAACTATAACAGTTAATGTAGCGTTCAGAGCTCTCCTGAGCAAAGAAACTGGCCGGACTGGTACTGTCACAAACACGTACACGAAATGGACGCGTTAATTTTTTAATTGCTGCTTACTATGTTCGTAAACGTATAAGGAACAGAAGACGTAGATATCAGGTTCACCCAATCGTCGCCCAAAGAGCACTTCAAGGGGAATTTACTACTTAATATTCATTATTGCGCGAAGATGAAGAAAAATTTTTGAGAATGTCAATCAAAAGTTTTGATGAATTGTCAATGAAATTACAAGGCAACTTAAAACATTCGCGAGGCGTTCGGTGTCGACATATGCCATGTTTAATAAAAATTACTTAAATCACTAACACTACTTAAGACTTTTGAAAGTTTAGGTTTGATTTTCTTGACGATGTACACGCATCCGTACGGTCGGTGTAGCACTGAACGCGACCGCGTAAATATATTTCCATAGCGTGTGGGTCGACCGACGGCACGCATGCGGACGCGCTCGACCGACGGTTCTCGTACGCAGTGCGTAGAGTTACGCGTGCGTACGGTCGGTCGAGCTCTGACACCGGCCTAAAGTACTGATTTATATCAAAATAATTGTTAGGAAAATTGTGAAGCATATCTTTGTTTTATTAAAATCAGTTCATCCTATCAAAAGTTATGATTAATATTTTGAAGTATGGGTACGAAATATAGATACGAATTTGTTCAATGGTGGCGTTGCGTGATCAAGGACATTTTTGTAATTAAATAATGTAAAATAGTGTTCTATAACGATATAATTGTATCTAAATGCAGTAAACAAAAATAATAAAGATTAACGTAATAAACATTTATAAAAAATAATAATATTTAATTTATTAAATATTAAGTTAATATTGTTTAGCAGGCATTCTCATCTCGAAATTAGACAAAATTCTTATTTTATATCGGAAGTTTTTTTTTTATTTTGTTTGCAAATAGCATTTATAAAATTTAATTTATATTGGACATTAATGTTAAGTCTAAGTTAAAACAAAGGGTATAAAATTTAATTCGGCGTAAAGTTAGTTTAGCCATTTACCGATAGATGTCACTGTTCACTATGTATCTACTATAATATACTCTTTATATACTGAGTCATAGATACTAAACTACATTGAGTGACTAACTCATCTACCAGTGCACAAGCTCAACCTTATTATATCAAATTACCATACCCAAATATTTTACTGGGCGATTGACTCATTACTTACTGAAAGTACTGTATTTAAAAAATAAATAAATACGTATTTTTGATATCAAAATAACCCGTTGCGGTAGAGGGGGTAGGGGCAGAGGGTATGCCATACACAAATATATATATATATATATATATATATATATATATATATATACCGGGTGTTAGTGTAAACACCGTTGTCCTTGAAACCAGTGGTTTGGTTTCACTTATAGAATATATACATATATATATATATATATATATATATTGTATGGAAGTAAAATATTTTGGTATTTTTTTAAATAACTACTTACTGGAGGAGGGAGAAGGGGGTATATAATGTTTAATTTGAAGGGAGAAAATATATTTAATGCTTAATAGTAATTAAATAATATAATTTGCTTCTTACGGTTTTAAAACAAGGGCTCAAATTTTGTATGAAAAATATTGTGTTGAATCTACAGCTCAAACCGCTGGATGTAGATGCGTGAAATTGGTACAATAACTTCTTTTTATTAAGTAGGCATCCACTACGAAAGAAGTCTTAAAAAATTAAAATCTTTAAAAGGTTTTAAGAATGTTTTTTACGTGTGATTTCATATTGGTATAGGGAAAAATTATTAAATGATGAATTAGTTCTTTTTTTCGTTCTTCTAGTGTTAAAACCAGGATACATGGTTTGCGCGGAAGAAATGGTTTCTAATTGCATGGTGGTGGGGAAATCCATAAAACGAAATTATTACAATTATTATAGAACTTTACAAAAATCTGCCCCTATTGGTCATTATATCAAAAATATTAAAAATTGTCTACTTATCATTGTGTCTGAGTTAGTATCCGACAAAAATATAGTAAGATTAGCTACAGATAGAACGGCTTTATATGCTTTCTGAGGCATATGGATAAAACATTGCTAAACTTTTGACTTCAGGCTGCCGCTGAGAATTTCTTGATAGAAAACCCAACTAATTTTAAGCTCGATGACACCTGTTACTTATAGGCAAATAGGTTTCTTTTTCATTTGTTTGCAAGATGAGACAAAATATAGAAGATACTTTACGCAATTTCATTTATTTTGTTAGTGTAGGTACTTAGTTTTAGGTAGGTATTGGATTGTAGTTTTCGTTTCAAATTTTTTATTCAATGTCAATAATTAGTGATCATGCTTGCTGATTTATCTTATTTGTTGTATGGAAACAAGTTGTGCCTAGACGAATTCGGGAGCAAATTAGAGATTACGTTATTGCGGTCATTTTGTAGTTTTTTTTACAAAATTAATCAAGCGTAGGTACAGTTTGCCATATTCGTATCTTGGTTCGTATGTGGGTCCGATTATTTGTTTGTTCGAATGAATGTTTTTATTCAGATTAGTCTAAGTCTTAGCGACGGTTTAATTTACAAAATAGATCATCATCACTTAGAATAGCAAAAGTACTGATTCCACGCGAACGAAGGTGTTATATATATATATATATATACAGTCAGGTTATAAGTATTGTCACACAGTAAAAAAAATTCTTTAGAATGCTGGTCACAAAAAAGTTTATTGAATTCGAATTTCGAATTGTTCATGAAAATAAAACTGTATACTTTATAGAATTTTACTCATTTTTAAATATGGAGTGGACGCTTAAAGAAGAACATGTTCCAGTTATTGCGTTGCATCGTTGCGGTTACGCGCCAATGCAAATTTTTGACATACTGAAAAATTTGAATATAACCAAAAGATTCGTTTATCGTACCATCAAACGATACAATGAAGACTCTAGTGTAGATGACAGGTCAAGAAGTGGTCGCCCGCGGTCTGTTAAGGTGATATCAGACAGTTCACTCGAATGAATATTCACTGGAGTGACTGCTTCATTTTTCTTTCATTCCATGTTCACACAGCCTAGATAGAGTGAATAAAAAATGAACATTCACCCGCTCTTTTCTCTCAAGATGTGGTCAGATACAGTTGTGCATATTGGAATTAATTTAATTTGCGATAGCTTAATTAAGGAATTGACATAAAAGTAACAAAGAAAACGGCGTGTACTCGTATAGCGGGTCCTCTCCGTCTTTATTTTGTTTAATGTCTTCCTCAGTAAGATCTAAGTTTAAATCGGCAAAATTAAAAATTGTATAGCGTTTGCCCGTATTGTTTTGTTTTTATATTCATCAATTTTGTGGTTCCGAAGGCATTGATAATTTTAAAAGTTTTCCAAAAACAGCAGCGTATTTTGGTCATTCAATTTAAACACCATGGCCGTATATGAGTGAACGTTCATTCTGTGTTCATTAATGAATTCATTCGGCACTTTTGTTTCATTTTGTGTTCAAACGATTTACTTTGAGTGAAAGGTGACGTATGAAAGATAAAAATGATGATATACTGATATCACCTTTAGGACTCCAGCAGTGATAAAAGCTGTGAAGGCGCGAATTCAAAGAAATCCCAAACGTAATTAGAAACTGTTGGCCCTTCAGATGGGTTTAAGCAGAACCACGGTGAAAGGGTGTTAAATGAAGACTTAGGGTTTCGGGCATATCAAAGAAAAACAGGACATCGTATGAATGCTCGTCTAATGGACCTGATACTGAAGAGATGCCGCGCTTTGTTGAAGCGGTACGCGGGAAAAAAATATCGGGAAATTCTTTTTTCGGATGAAATTTTTTTACCGTAGAAGAGAGCTGCAACAAACAAAATGATAAGGTGTACGCACACGGTAGTGAAGAAGCGAGCAACCGTATTCCGCGTGTCCAACGAGGTCATTTTCCATCCTCGCTCATGGTATGGTTGGGAGTTTCTTATTGGGGCTTAACAGAGGTACTTTTTTGTAAGAAAGTTGTAAAAACGAATGGAATTGTGTATCAAAATACAGTTCTGACGAACCTTGTGGAACCTGTTTCTCATACCATGTTCAATAACAGGCACTGGTTATTCCAACAAGATTCGGCGCCAGCTCATAGAGCGAAGAGCACACAAGACTGGCTGGCGGCGCGTGAAATCGACTTCATCCGGCACGAAGACTGGCCCTCCTCCAGTCCAGATTTGAATCCGTTAGATTACAAGATATGGCAACACTTGGAGGAAAAGGCGTGCTCAAAGCCTCATCCCAATTTGGAGTCACTCAAGACATCCTTGATTAAGGCAGCCGCCGATATGACATGGACCTCGTTCGTGCTGCGATAGACGACTGGCCACGTAGATTGAAGGGCCTGTATTCAAAATCACGGAGGTTATTTATATAAACTTTAGTGTCATAAGAATCTATGTTTTGTTAAGTTCATTTTGGTATATAAATGGTTACATAATGTATACTTGTTTTAATTATTTAATATTAAACATGTGACAGAATTTATGACCTAACTAGGTGTATATATATTTGTCTAGGGTGCCCTTGCTATCTCTACCACTTACTTCTGCAGCATAAATTTGTCAATAATATTGCTATGATTATTTTGAAAAATCTCAATTTTCTGAGCGGAGCTCCCATGGTGCAAGAAAACGGTTCTTTGAAATCTATCTCGTCCATAACCCGTAGGCCAATTTACATAAAGTTATGATATATACATAAATTAAGTGACCCTGTATTATAATGTGTAAAGATTGGTAAAATGAGAAAATGAAAAATATTTTTATTCTTTGCAGGTATTGTGCCAGAGGACCTAAACTTGTTTCTTGAAGGTGCTTTGCCGAAGCGCAAGAAAAGGTCAAAATGTACTCTAGGTGTAGCAGACCCGAAACTTGGTGCTGCCATCAGCGAAGCTCTCGAGATACCATGCTCACATACTGGGGCAGTACCAGAGATTATCAGAGGTAGTTTTAATAATGTAGTGTAATTTAAAATGTATGTGTAAAAAATTTTAGGTAAGAGACAATCTCTTACCTAAAAATTTTGCAGTTAGTAAAGTAGCCATATAGTCCAGGCGTAAGAATAGCCATGCAAAGTCGTGGGTATTGTAAGAAGCAACAAGGGTAAATTGATGGGCAACAGCATATTCCCGATAACACCTCGATAACAATAAAATTACAGTTGTCCACCAGCCTGCCAAGAGCGTTGACTATGGCACATGTCCATCGATATGAGGAAATTCATGTGGGAGGTCCATCTTCAACAGTATACATTTAATGGGCTTTTATGATAGTTGTGCTGCTTTTTACTAAATACATATAAAAGTATGTACAGTACTTGTACAAAAAACACAATTTTTAAATGTTTGTCTGTCTGTCTGTTTGTTCTCTTGCTAATCTCCGAAACCGCTGGACCGATTTTGACGGGTGAAGAAGTGAAAGATTACTGGCAGATAGCTGAGGTTATAAGGAGTAACTTAGAATAATTTTATTTTAGAAAAAGCATTCGGGTTCCGTGCAAAAAATTGAAACTCTAAATTACTTGCGGGCGAAGTTGCGGGGAACAGCTAGTAAATTAATAAAAATTGTCTACTGGTTCGTAAAACCTATAAAAATGATCTTTAACAAAAAACTTTTTTGGTTTAAGAAAAGCTGTGGGAGAAATATTGCTAGTGTTACGAATATTTTTGTTATTGGATATTGAATTTCTTTAATCATCATCATCATCATCATCACCATCATCATCACAGCCTTTTACAAGTTCACTCTTGAACATAGACCTCCCCTAAGGAATGCCACTTCCTGCATCTCTTACCAGGTTATTATTCCATCTAGTGGGGGCCGACCTACATTTTGTATACCAGTATGACTTCGCCACTCGAGAAACTTTCTTGGGGTAAGAGACATGTTCCTTCACTACTGGCCTTATTAGAAAGCTTAAGATCGCTCAGTCATATGATGAGCTATGCTTGAAGATTCTCTGCGCGATAGACTTAGAAATGAGGATATCTGACCGACATAGCCCAATAGATTAGTAAGCTGAAGGGGCAATGTATTTCCTTTTTTAATTTTTCGTATTGTAAAATGTTAGTGACAGCCTATATACGTCCCACTGCTGGGCACAGGCCTCTCCTCATTTCTGAGAGGGTTTTGGGACAAGGAAGTGTCCGCCGCGTTGCCCCATTGCGTGTTGACGAACTTCGCATGTCTTCGAAATACTTTTTTTTATTATTTCTCAGACATGCAGGTTTCCTCACGATGTTCCTCACCTTCACCGCCGAGCAGTAAAATGTTAACTTATACTTAACCCTGAAATTAAATATTTGGCTTACTAACAACAGGTAATTTATGATACTAATGAATTTTTCCAGGCATACGGCACCATTTCCATGCACTCATCAAAGGCCTCACACTCAAAGCATGTAGCATAGCTCAGCTTGGTCTTGGCCATTCTTACTCTCGGGCCAGAGTTAAGTTTAATGTGCATAGAGTGGACAACATGATTATACAGTCAATAGCACTGCTGGATCAACTTGATAAGGATATTAACACCTTCTCTATGAGAATCAGGTAATTGTTTCTTTTTTAAAGTACTCAGTGCTATGCAAGAGTTTACTAGAAAGCTTAGTTCTTCTATTCGATACTAGATGGCGCTAGTGCCATGTACCAGACATTAACTGTGGCGCGCAACACTATTATCACTACAAATGTTACCTTTAACTACCAGTTAGCTGCTGTCAGCAGTTAATTACTAAACAAGCTTACTTCTTTTTATGCACCCGCAATTCTTTTGGTGTATAATATCATCATAATACTTTTCAAATCTGTGTAAAGGTTTAATGTATCTATAAGATTAGGCCCTTTCATTAAAGGTGTGAGATTTTTGATTCTGCAATGTCAATTCGCTTGCTAAGCATAGAATACTATAATTACATACATAATAAAACTGGGGAGTGGGCGGAGCCCGTGTAGCCACTAAAATGTCACTAACATGTCAATTCACACGTATAAATATCAACACGAGATGTATTTTGACGTTACAATCGTTTCCAAATTTCGCATGCAAATTTTTTTAGAAAATGCCAATTTAGCACGCTATTTACAAATAAATACGTATTAAAATCTGTCTGTCAACACAGCGAATCGGGTTGGTATAGATAATACTACGTAATTGCTTGTATGTGTGCTCCCGGCGACGCCTATCGTCGTACAAAACAAGGTTGACAGTCATTCTATTGTGTATTATAGGATTCTATATTGCTAAGCATGGTGGTAAGAAAAAGAATCCCCTATTCATACTACACAATTTATTGGAAACTTTTACTTTAAATTTAATGTACAGCAAAACTTCAGCTATCATTTAGAATGATGCAAAGAAATGTTCCTTGTCGTTCCTACTCATACCTCTTAATTTTGCTTTTCTTGTGCCTGTACAATTTCAAAGATGGACCTGGGTCTTTTCTATCATATAGAAAATTAGTTTTAATCTTCACTTTGCAAGTTAATTGACAATTGCTCTACTACAATTATACTTATGTAGCTGTTGCCCATCGTTAAGTATTTTACATCCGATGTAAACAATATGGTTAAACAGTGATATCACATAGTCACACCTTACGATCCCCGTGGGACGAACTAGTGATGGAAGCCATTGCTTAGTGAGAAGTTTAAATGCTACATTATTTTATGAGACAATGTTTTATTTGTTTTCTTTGTAGAGAGTGGTACTCCTACCATTTCCCAGAGCTGGTGAGCATAGTACCTGAGAACCATCTTTACACAAAATGTGCAGAGTACATCAAGGACAGGAAGTCATTGTCAGAGGAGTCTCTAGAACCTCTCACGGAGATTTTGGGTGATTCAGAGAAGGCCCAGGCTATCATTGATGCTTCGAAGATGTCTATGGGAATGGACATTTCACCAGTGGATTTGATTAATATACAAATGTTTGCTGGAAGAGTTGTGGCACTGAGTAACTACAGGTATGAAATATTTTTATAGTAAATAGAGATTGAGTAATTCATTTATTACATGCAAAAGATTGTGACATAAATAGTTATTTTTTATTGCAAATAAAATTTAATTTTTCTTAAAAATCGTCTTCGTGATTCCAGCAGGCTCAGAAAAGTAGACTTCTTACTAGAGATGGGCCGACTAGTCGCCGACTAGTCTGCATCATTTACAGTCGGTGACTAGTCGGCGACTAATCGGCAAAATATGCCGATTATAATCGGTGGTTAGCAAAAAAATTAAACCAACGTTTATTCCTACTAATTGTTTTTTATTTTACTTTTTCATGAATCTGCTGTGATAGCAGTTTTTATGATAATTACCTAGCTGCACTTTATTATATTAATTATTAATCTGTTACCATATTATAAGGAATTTAAGAATCAGTCAGTAATTAAATATCTTCAATCAATGACACATACATAACAAATAAAACAAAATAATATAGGTACCTTAATAACATTTTCAAGGTATCATAGAGCCATAGTATTACTTTAAATTTAGTTAGTCTTTATTCAAGAATAATAAAATATAAAAAATATTGTGATGGAATCATTGTACAATACCTATTATAATAAATTGGCATTATGACAAGATGGTTTAGTGCTAATGAATGTTTAAAAACTACTTAAATATGTTTGTTTTTAATAAGTGGCAAGTTATGATGTGAAAATGTCAATGTTTCGGCGCGATCCGGAAGTAAGCGGTTCCTTTTTGTCTCATATACATTGCCAGCTTCCGAAAAGAGACGCTCGCTATAAACTGTGCTGGCGGGACAACACAGATATACTAAAGCTATACGAGCCATTTCAGGATATCTAGAACTGTTCTCATGCCACCACTTAAATGGATCTTCAGTTCGCTGTAAAACTGGCAATGTGCAGTAAGAATGAAGTTCGTGAGCTGAACTAGATGTTTCGTCGTCAATATTGTGCACTTTTCGCATAACCATTTCTTGGTAAACTTCCCAAAAGTTGCGATGAGCTGTCATTTCGGAGTTAGGATTTTGGGTATTGGTCTCATCGTTATTTAGGTCGCTGTCATCATCATCACTCATACCATTCTTCAAGGCTTCCAGCAAAAACTGTGATCTTACTGATACTATATTTTCATTATCAAAAAACTGTAGTTTGTATCTTGGATCGAGCAAAGTTGCAAGTGAAAACAATTTATTCTGTTCCAAATTTCTGAATCTAGTTTTCAAGCCCTTTTGCAATGCAGTTTTCATTTCCATTAATTGCTCATTTCCGTCTTCGTCTGTATAGTTTTCCAGATATTTTTCCAGTATTTTAGGTGAGGAATAACTTCAGATATCGAGGAGCAACTTGAACTAATTATTTTCGTCACCTCTTCAAACGGTTTTGGTAGCGTAATGCATTTTTCGAGTAACTTCCACCCCTAGGTCGATAAATTCTCAAAATTAACTGTATTTTCCGTCATATACAAAGAAACGGATCGTTTTTGCTCTAACAGACGAAACATCATGTAATAAGAAGAGTTCCACCTTGTGGAAACATCTTGACCAAGAAGATGTAAAGGTAAATTAAGCTCTTTTTGAATAGCACTTAGTTTTTGTTGAGCTGGTGCTGAGTGATTGAAATGCGTAACGATACGCCTCGATTTTTGAAGAATTTGTGCTATATAGTCAATTTTAAGCGAGTCGTGGATTGCCAATTACATAGTATGAATAAAACATGGAACTGCTTTGAAAATCGATTCATCGATAGCCTTTGTAATGTTCCTCCCATTATCTCGCACAACAGCGTGTATTTTGGCTGCACTTATATTCCATGAGGCAGGAATTTCTTCGAGACACACTTTTATATTATGTGCATCGTGAGACATAGGAAAATGTTTCGTCTGGAGTACTGCGTGACGAAATTTCATATCGTTATCCAACCAGTGTGCTGTAAAGCTTAAAAAACTTTCCTTATTGTTTGTATTTGTCCACAAATCTGTAGTTACGGATAGCGCGGTAGCGCTGAGCACTCCGTATCGTATTTCAGTTTTAGTTTTCTCATAAATGTTGTGAATGATATTTTCTGACAAATACTTTCTACTAGGCAGTACATATTTTGGTCTAAGCTTCTTCATTAGACTGATAAAACCACTGTTTTCCACAATTGATAGAGGTTGGTTATCCAAGGCAATCATCTCTCCTATAGCAACACTTATTTCTCTTGATCGGGAGTCCTGAAGCGACCACTGGACCATTACACTATCTTGAATAGTTTGTTGTATGTAAACTTCGCCTCTCGCTGAAGTTGACGGAACTGGCGTCGGTGAAAAGGGCTCAGGTTGCGATTGAGAATGTGAAGACAAATGGACTTCATTCGAACTACTTTTAATAGAACCTGCCAATTGAGGCATCAACTCGTTGTGCTTATATTTTATGTTAGTTATAGTTACGTCATACTTGTAGTATTCGCTTTTCTACCTTGACCACCGCGTGAAATTATTCCCTGGCATTGATTACATTTCACTTTTGTCGGTTCTCCTTCAACATCATAGAAGAATGTCCACACTCGCGATTTCTTTTTCGACATTTTAAGACCCAACACACAGTTCTTTTATTTATTTTAACTAGGCGACACCAGCAGAGCGAATATACACAAAACGATTAAAAAGAAAACAAAACACGTCAAAGCTCAAAGCTTACATCACACTACAAGTCAAAACTTGCTCGATGGCCCCACGATGGCTCTTATGCATGCTTAAGGGTGCCGAGTGATGACGGGTGACGACATAGCCCGAATACCTCCGAAAGGCTAGTATTAAAATGATCGGCATCGCCGACTAGTCGGCCGACTGATCGGCGATTTGAAAACCGATTAGTCGGCTAGTCGGCTAGTCGGCAAATACCATAGTCGGCCCATCTCTACTTCTTACTAATGTAAACTAATAGTAAACTTTAAATATTAAGGCAATTATGGCATCCAAAGCAAAGTAGAATTGAATTTTACACAGTCACCCCTGTGTTGCGAGCTTATTTTAATTCTGTTCTCAATAAGCACAAATTATAGATTAAAAATGAAGGATTATTGCAACAGAATATCCAACGTATTAGTCCAACTGTGACTATGGGTACTGCATAGCACTCGTAATTGAAAATAAGTTAAAATATGCAATCAGTCACTTTTTATTCAATTTTATTATAAATACCTTCCTTCTTATAGATATTATTACATAAATATTTTAAAAACAAATGTACTTGAATATTATATATTCTATGATATTCTAGTTTAAATATTACATTATCACAATGTTACTGATATATTATGCAGATCGCGACAATGCACGTCTTGATCTATAGCATGCATAGTTCTATTGCCTGTTGTAATAAAAACGTGCAAGATTAACTCCTATGATATGAACACACTTATGTTCTATATTTGTGTATTAAATCATGTGTACATTTAGAATGATAGTGGTTTCCATATATCATACATTCATTGTTATATCTAAAGTCTGTTGAAATCCTATATATTTAAACATATTATATGCGATAAAGCCACACGGCATCTGTGTTATGGCTGCAGTACAAATGGATTGGCTCGACTGGGTAAGTACTACGCTCATACAGAATACCAATGTTTTATACGTGGTAGAGAAATACTGCAGTTATATTAGTAGTATAGTTGTAGCACGAATGGGTCGGCTCAACTGGGGAAGGACCACACTCTCACAGAATACCAGCATGGAATAGTAGCTTAACGCTGCTGTGTTTCTTATGGTGAATGTAGATAACGGGAGACCATTTTTAGTGGAAATGAGGCATTCCATCTTAGTCCTCATGGGTGACAATGCATCTGCATTTTGAATTGTATACGAGGATAATTGTAGATGTCTATGAGCCGCAGCAACTACTTACCATCAGGTGGACTGTCCGCTCATTTGTCATCCTATCCTATAAAAAAAATGTTAAATGGTAGAATAATTGGCTGTATTTCACTGAACTGAAACAAGATATGTCAACAACATCTTCATGTTAAGAGCTTAAATTGTAAAAAAGTTTAAATAAAGTAGTCTAAATAAAGCAGTCTATAGGAGACACCTGTGTTCAGCAGTAGACTTTCGATAGGCTATAATAAATGAATGCCATACGAATCAAACTCTAGTTGCTCCTATGAAATTTACCCTCTAAGTTACCACAGCTATTTGTTATATGTTACATTAATTTTTATTTGTTTAGGAAGCAGATAGCAGAGTATCTACATACGAAGATGAATTCGGTGGCTCCGAACCTCACCACACTGATTGGTGACCAAGTTGGAGCAAGACTCATCTCTAAGGCTGGATCTCTCACAAGCCTCGCCAAGTATCCTGCTTCTACCTTGCAGATTTTAGGTACAGAGATATGTTAAATTATATCATTCTTCTTGCAATTTTATAATATCCATGTTTTAATTCACAGTAGCTCCGCTGGCAACACTGAATCAACGTCCCTTAATATAAATAGCATATGTACATACTTGTGAAATCACAATATAAATTGGTTTCAGGGGCCGAGAAAGCTCTATTCCGTGCTCTGAAAACTCGTTCCAACACACCCAAGTATGGTCTGCTGTATCATTCTACTTTTATCGGTCGCGCCGGTCTTAAGAACAAAGGTCGGATCAGCAGATACTTGGCCAACAAGTGCTCCATCGCTTCAAGAATTGATTGCTTCTCTGGTATGTAATGCATTTGTTTTAATTTCTGGTTTATTTTATATGACATATGGTGCTTTTAGGAATCATCTTCAATCTCTTGGGTGTTAAAGATATGTCAGAAAGAAATGGGATGAGATGGGCATCAGCATCTTTCCGAGAACAACTCAAAATCTATAAAAAATAACGTTGCCAAGTGTCTGCCTAGTGTGATGACTATGGCTAATATTTCTCCATATGAGACATTCTCAGGGGAAGAGTAGGGGGAGAGAAGAGTTCAGTAGTAGACTTAGATAGGCTGTATGAATGAATACTCAATAAAAAAGGATTTGTAAGATTGATTGCCGAATAGTGGCATCGTAAGAGATTTTACTATTACATAGCATCCTTGAAAGAGGATGTGGGCAACAGTACCTTCCTGGTACTCTCTAGTTAGAGAATTCATTGGCAAACAACAACAGCAGTGCGGAAACATAACCGGCACTGCTAAGCATTGTTCTCATTTGTTGTAGTTAATTGGATTGTATCGGGATAGTTATAATAATTTGGGTATAGTGATTTGTTTTTATTTTACTGTTGCCTAATTTGTATAAATTGTATATATATAAATGGAAATTTAGATGCCACTGATGGTTACAATATAGTTTTGAACAACTGTTTTTTTATTATTAAATTGTTATAAATTATAAATCTATAATATTAAGAAAATAACTGCTGTCTGCCAACTATCACAAATAACCATCCCATCTATGGAAGTAACCTATGTTCAACAGTCCAATACCGCGGTAATCCGACAAATGTCTAGCAAGGCGCTGTCGGATTAACAAATTTGATTGACTATAGTTCCGAACTACCAAGTGGCTGTGGCAGTACTCTTGTACTCTTTTAAAAAGAGAATACCTTCTAATCTTACAAATTACATATCAAATACGAAATAATTAAAAAGTCATGTGACACAGTTAATATCTAAACAATCAAATGAATGCCCGCGAGGCTGCAATCACTGTCACATTTAACCTGAGAAAATTGCGCGCACTAATTACAACCTGTTTGTCTACGTATGATGCGAATGATGCCTTCCCGTGACGAATTCATAATGCGACTCGATTGTACCTACATGTTAAAGGCATGTCGGATTACAAGGGGTGCGTATTATCCAGGGGCCGGATTACCGAGAGTGTAGTGGACTTTGATTGGTGGTAACAATAAAAGAAATTAGGAAGATCTATATCAGTAGTGATATTGATTATTTTGTTTGCACACCTTGATCTATTGCAAAAGTTGTCTTTTGTGGTAATAAAAGTGTGCAATATCAAAAGCATGTGATGTATAAACACGTAATTATATTTTTGAGTTATGTGTAAAATCATTGCTACATGATGTATTTTACAATATTTATTTATTTGGACTTGTTTTGAAATCCATTACCGCTACATCCTATTAGAGTCCACTGCTGAACTAAGTCTCCCTCATAGATTACCTCATAGGGGGATAGTTGGCATAGTTGTCACGCTTGGCAAGCAGGTTGGCAACTGCAGTTTTTTTATTTTTTGTCATTATGAGGAAGACGCTACTGTCTCCTGATTTGTTATGAAATCATTAATATGAGATTATACAACAAAAGACACACAGTCTACCTGATGGTAGGATGCTGTGGCCCATATACATATACACTTATTCTCATTTAAGAATCAAAATGCAGATGCGTTTTCATCCCTGAGGACTGAAATGGAATGCCTCGTTTCCTGTAAAAAGGGTCTCCGATTACATGCTTACCATACGAAATACAGATTCTCTACACTTACCATACGAAATACAGCAGCATTAAGCTGCTATTTTTCGCTGGTATTCTGTGGGAGCATGGTCATACCCCTGTAAAGCTGACCCATTCATGCTACAACTATAATATAGTTGTAGCATGGCTCTACTATGTACCAATAGTTAACTGATATTTCACACAAATTTCATACCATAATATTCATATATAGTTAGATTATGAGGAGGAAAAAATTTACGATAAGAATTGTTAAAAAATATTCATTTCAGAAACACAAACAACAATATTCGGTGAGAAACTTCGTCAGCAAGTGGAGGATCGTTTGAAGTTCTATGAGACGGGTGACATCCCAATGAAAAACATCGACGTCATGAAACAGGCAATGGAAGAGGCCCTACAAGAACAGGAACAAGAAGCAGTGGCCAGTGCTAAGAAGAAGAAGAAAAAGAAGAAGAAGGAAAAGAAAGAGGAAGAAGCAATGGATGAGGATTGAGTGCCTGTAGTGTTTAGTTTTTAGTTTATACTTTATTATTCAAGTGTTTATATAACACGATAAAATAAAAGTGTTGTGTGCTGCTCATATTTTTAAATTTGAGAAAATTGAGACAGGATATGTGGTAGGCAAAACAGATGTAATACTGTCTTATTACAAAACATGTTTTTAAGTTAAAACTTCTTTAAGGTATGTTTGGCACTTTTGGGATGACTGAACTCGCATGACCGTCACGGTCAGATTGTGTTATAGAGCTCGTATATAGCTGTTTTGGTATGGGGAAAAATCACGGAACTCGCTTGACCGTCACATTCAAATTAAAAAAAAAATCGCGCGAATTGAACGCCGCAATCGATGACAGTTATTGACAATAGATATTTGACACACAGCCTGGATGGATGTTTTGACAACTATAACTTCAGCCCGGTCCGGCCAAGATAGAACGCGCAGACCTTACCTTGCCGAGGTTCCATTATCAGGATGTGTAAAAGTTATATCAAATGAAGGGTCTTTTTATTTTTTTAGGTCATGTTGAGAACACTGCTCTTAAAAAATCGTGTTTATTTTTATCTCATAAAAATTCTTACAAAATCGTACAGTTCAAGTGCTCCAAATTCACCAGCCAGTGCTCTCTGGGATACTTTTGATGCTGGACGTGCGTTGCTTTTTCTAAAATATTTTTTGTTATATTGCTAATTTTCACGACAATGGAGAAGATAACCATTTTTTGTTTTATATGCCAAAAAATTCTACAAAAAATTACGAGAATAACTTTGTTTTTTAATTTTTTTCTATCTTCAAAACTGACCGAGATATAAAGGCGCAAAGTTAACATTTTCTGTATAAGCCGCGGGCCGATAGCGACATCGTTGATGACGTCACGATTTCCATTTTTGTGCGAGCGACCCAACACGTACTTAGAAAATCAAAACATTTACTCGAATGTGCCCGTCGCGCGCGAATCTACTTGCTATCTATTTTTAACAAGAAAAATTATAGAACATGACACCATCTTTTAAATATTTTGCTGTGCCTAAATGAAAAAATACGGCCACAAAAACACCTGAAAAGTTGTTTTTTAATGTGCCTAGAAACCCTACCATCAGAAAAAAAATGAACAAATACTATGAGAAGAGCACATCCTTTAGGACCAAACACGGTAGCAAATTTTGTGAGGATCATTTTGATGTAAGTATTTAAATAATAATAACCTTCACATGATAGGTCTAGGTTATTGCTAGTATATGCTTTCTATTAGGCGTGTAGGTACCTACTCGAGTCGCAGTGTTTAAGTAACTAACGATTTATTGAACCTTTCCACGCTTAATGATCATTATAATTTCAAGAAGAAATAATACCTAATACCTACATATTAAACTAAAACTACTTCAGTGTAAATAAACATCCAAACTTGGGTAAAGTACCTATGTAACGTAGATAAGTCAATGACCTGTCATGAGTTCGTAAGTTTAGGTACCTACCTATGTTTGCAGCAAATTTTAAAATGTTTATAATGCATATAAAGGTTAAAATATGGAATATGTTAACGAACGTTTTTATATTTTTACGATATTTCAAACAAAAACTAAACACATCGCAGAGCTGTTTAACCTTCATACTTTGCGGGCCGCAAATAATGGAAGAAGTTTGATTATGAAGTGGAGCACTAAAATTTTTTTTTCGTGTTGTCCTGTTTATGTATTATGTATTTATGTATTACATCATCATCATCATCATTACAGCCCTTCACAAGTCCACTGCTGAACATAGGCCTCCCCCAAGTAATGCCACAAAGCACGGTCCTGAGCCACCTGCATCCATCGACTTCCTGCATATCTTACCAGGTCGTCACTCCATCTAGTGGGAGGTCGCCCTACACTACGCCTACCGGTACGAGGCTGCCACTCAAGAACCTTTCTTCCCCATCGGTTATCGGTTCTTCGAGCTATATGGCCGGCCCATTGCCACTTCAGCTTACTAATCCGTTGGGCTATGTCGGTCACTCTGGTTTTACTGCGGATATCCTCATTTCTGAGTCTATCACGCAGAGAAACTCCGAGCATAGCCCTCTCCATAGCTCGCTGAGCGACCTTGAGCGTCCTCAAACGGCCAGCAGTGAAGGGCCACGTCTCAGATCCGTAAGTCATCACTGGCAACACGCACTGGTTGTACAATCTAGTTTTTAGAGATTGAGGTATACCTGACGAGAATATATGTCGTAATTTCCCGAACGCTGCCCAGCCGAGTTGAATCCGTCGATTGACCTCTCGGTCGAAGTTGGACTTACCTAGTCGGACTATTTGTCCCAGGTAAACGTACTCGTCAACAACTTCGAGCATAGTGCTCCCAACAACTACCGGCATAGGTGTGACATGGACATTGGACATGACCTTTGTTTTGTCCATGTTCATCTTAAGACCTATCCGTTGGGAGGCACTATTGAGGTCATTAAGCATAGTGCTTAAGTCCTCCTATAGTGCTTAAGTGCATAAGGACTATATCGTCGGCAAATCGAAGGTGAGTGATGTACTCGCCATTGATGTCAATACAGTATCCTTTCCAGTCCAGTAGCTTGAAGACGTCTTCCAATGCAGCGGTGAAGAGTTTCGGGGATATAACGTCACCCTGTCTTACACCTCTCTGCAGTTGGATAGGTTTCGAGCTCTGGTTCTGTACTCGGATAGCCATCGTAGCCCTACTGTACAAACACTTCAGCACTTCGATATACCGACAGTCAACTTGGCACCGCTGAAGGGACTGCAGCACCGCCCAAATTTCGACGGAATCAAAGGCTTTCTCATAGTCCACATACGCCAGGCAAAGTGGCAGATTGTATGTGTGTGATTGATTGTATTACATAGTTGGTACATATTTTAAATATTGATGGAATACAAATTACGAGGTTCCTTATTTTTTTTTATAGACTTTAAATAAGTTTGTGTTCTAGGTCGAAAACGATATGGAAAACTACGTGAAGTACAAACTAGTTGGTGGTCCCTGCAAACTTAAAAAAGATGTTTTGCCTCACAAGTTTGCTTGTCAAAATCGGTGTACAGAAAAACCACAAAGATCTTTACTATCAAAACTAAATGCCAAATCTAGGTCAGAAACAGTTGCACATGCGATTGCCACTACTTCACAAGAAATTGAGCATATATATGTTGTCGATCCTGTTACTACTCTAGATGATAATATTGACATTGATCCCTTGCCAGAAGAATATATAACTAACAACGCTTATACTCCCGCTACACAAAACAAAAATTTCAAGTAAACCTAAAAAACAAAGTTTCTCATAAAAGTACAAAAACGAAAGATTCTTCAAGCTATGAAGAAAAATCTTCACTTTCTAGAGAAACTTGCAAACTTGTCGCTCGTGCCGGCTGGCCGCATGGAATTAATGACGTCACGCGCTACTCGCCGGCATGGGCGAAATTTTAAAAATGTACGTAAACTTTCCATGCTTATAACTTCGGTAATAGTGCACCGATCGCTGTGAAATAAAAACTAGAATTATGTGTTTGGTCTATACTTTTTACCTACGTACTTAAAAGTCTAATATTGTTACCTTGTTATCTTCTCCATTGCGGGAATCGAGCTAACGTTTGCATACCTTCACCCCGTTCTAAAAGAGAGCCTTAACATTTTGAGCGCCAAAGTCGCCTATACTTGACAAGCACCTGCGGGCTCTGAGCGCCAATGACGTCTATGGTTGATAAAAAACCCGGCCTACAAAAATATGAAATAGAGATATTGAAAAATTATTACGGGTATTTTGATTATACACTCCTCAAAAAAGGATAAACCAGTAACGTGAGTATAAAAATCAAGTCTCCTAGAGCCACAAGTACTAAAAAATATTGAACTAAAAAAAAAATGGATTTTTATCTAAGCAAATACTATGTCCAGCACGCCAAGTCTATGATTGACAGCTAGTGTTGAACGCTGGAGGTATAGATTTCTTAAAAATTATCCAAAATTCAGCTCAAACGTGTTATTTTTTCTATTATTATTGATATTTTAATAAAATAAAAGGTTAGAAACATAAAACTATAATTAGCTACATGAATAAAAATGTTATCAAATCATCTTCGCATAATAAATCTAAAATCTCAACTCTGGCGCACCTTTAGCGCGTCATCGAAAATCAGTTCACTGGGCACCGTGGTCAAGGATAGACGACACCTTGATGACGTCATAAGTAATTTTTTTTATTTTTTTTATAAAAAGAATATTAACAATGCTATAAACATTACTAATATTCCACTTAACCACTCATGGTAAACTTAAATTGCTTTTGTTACGAGTGGTTCACGCCAGTAGTCGAATGGCGGATTCGAACCCACGACCTTTTTGAGTCCGCGGTCTGTGCCTTGCCATTAGGCTACTGTCGCTTAAATTAGCGGGAAAAGTAGTGCAGTGCAACATGAACGATTCCTCAGAACTTATTCGCATTTTGGAAAGCGTCGATGATGAATTTTTTATGATATAAAATTTCATATAAAATTACAAAAAATAAATGGTTTAATGTTTTTTTTTTACTTAAAGTATGAATAGCAATTTTTCATTTTGTGTTGTGTGATTTTCTTTCTCAATTTCAAAATCATCTGGCAGCATCAGCATCATATCAAACCCCCATTCTCATAAGAGCGCAAGACTTTTCTTCTGTGCTTCACTTGGCCTACGCCTCCCCCGACACATAAAATATTTTGTGTCGATCTCTGTATATTTTGGTTAGATCTATTTCGAAATAGATACACAACGTACGACACGGCTGCATCTCTAAGAAAGTTTCAAAAAGGAAGGTCAGCTACGCCGTTGACGTCCAGTCGTGACAGTGACGTCATCACGATGGAAAGTAGTGCTGTGGCTTACTACTATTTTATTGTTATTGTTTGTTTTTATTTATGTACAAAGTACATATATAAAAAGAGTGGAAGGCAGCAAAAAATTAAATAAAACATACCAGATTATAAAGTCATTTATTGCATAAAAAACCAACAAAATCATGTTGTATATCAACTTGATATATATTGATATATCAACTTTTGGCAACACTATTTTTTTCGTACGTATTTTTGTTTACTTTTCGCTTTGGCGTACAGGACACGGTAATGCGTTTTTGGCGCGCGCTCAAAAGGTTAAAGAAGAGTATCACAATAGCAGTCCCCTTGCCGCGATGCTACAATCTTTGCGAAATTTATCATTTTATTTTCGTATAATTTCTATGGAACTTTATTAAAACTGACTAAAAACTTTTTTGTAATAAGACTGTAAAAAACGTAATATCCCATAAAAATATGATCCAAATCTTAACAATAGTGCTCAAGCAGCACCTATAAAGAATATAAATAAACAGACTATTATAGTTTATTTTTAATCTAAAATACAAGGTGTAATTAGCTTTTACTTATCATTCATTTGGAAAAACTAAGCTAAGACTACGTTAAATAAATCTTTAAATACAAACTGTTGATTTTAATTTTATTCACTAACGAAACAGACTCATAACAACTCCAATAATTGAAGTGGCAGTTGGACAACTTTGTCACATCTCTTACAAGCGATCCGCCCCGGCTTCGCACGGGTAATTTTTGGATCTAGATGATAGTTCCACTCATAGATAATATACTATATAGGGCATAGATGAGCCACTCTAACAAATTTGGTGATGAAATGAGGTAAGTTTCTTCTTCGCTCTAATAGATGGCGATGGGATTACAAATTACCGAAAAAAAAAAACACTAGAGGGCGCTATCAAATTTGTAACAATATTTTATTTTAATATTTAATAAATAGTAATAGGAAGTGTTCTTATTTAGAAATTAATTAATTCGCTATATACAAAACTTTCTCATTATATGTATTATTATGATATCTTGCATGGTTTCATACGAAAAATTATTTTATATACAGGTTGTTAGTGTAAACACCGTTATCCTTGAAACCAGTGGTTTGGTTTCACTTATAGAACGTAAATTCAATGAAAAATAACTGCTTATGTGCACCTACTGTGTTTTTATTGGAATGTTGTGTAGGTAGCTAGCGCGGGTGGTGATCTTTACAGTGATTACGTCACTGGGGCGCATAGGGTATCCATGAATTTACGGACGGTGTCGGACAGAAACTTTTTGAATTTTATGAAAGAAAATAGCGTTCTTTTTTAAATTCGGATAATTTTTTATATTAAAGCCAGTGACAACGGTGTTTACCTTGTATATAGCGCTACATTTCAAAACTTTGATAGCGTGATTTAGGCTTCGTTATAAATAATAAATGTTGGCAGTCATGATGCCATCTTTTAATAAAAATATGTAATAATAGTTGAGAACATAGTGCTTTATACGACTTTGAGATGGTGCTAGTATCAACATAAAAGCAAGCTACTGAGGACTTATACCCCTGATTCCGCTTATCGGGTTTAAATACAGCTAAGAGCCATCTAGGTGACCCCATAAGTACTACATAAAAATTGAACCAAGTCAATTAAGCCGTTAAGAAGAAATACGAACAAGCGCATACTGGCTCATAGAACACATACACTTACAATTTTTACAATTTTATACATTCAACTTTTTTACAATTTTATACATTCAACTCCCGCAGATCCAACAAATCGGATCAAGGGTATGTTCCGAAATACAACGCAGTGTACTGTCCAATGCAAATGACGTCATGAATCGACGCTATACTGGTGATTCGTTCCAAAACATTGGACAGTATATGACGTCATACTTTTGCGCCATTTGGAAAAGTGTTGGCGATTATTTTGTCATTTTGTGCTCCAAAAATCATTATATCCTCCTAATGGATGTACCATCAATTATTCTATAATTTTTTGTATTTGAATAAATAGAAACAAATTCTGGCATGCTTCATTCGGGAAACACACAATTAAAAATTGTTTTATTATGGCCGGATATCCGACACAATATGGCGGCGGCACGCTAGTACAATAAAGTGTCAAATGATACGTCATTTGCATTGGACAGTACACTGCGTTGTATTTCGGAACATACCCCAAACCGTCCGGATTTCATAAGACACTTCACGTGTACGTGTTTGCTTTTTTTAAGTGTATGTGGTAGCTGTGTACTGTTAGTTTATTGTAAATAATTTTAAGATCAATATATTTTTTGTTGGGATCAACGAAATTTTATTTTGTTAAGTCCTAAAAATAAATGGATTTTTTATAATGGTAATGACAAACGAGCATGTAGTTCATTTGATGATAAGTGGATGTTGTGTTCCATAAAAAGAAAAATCATATGAAACAGCGGTATGAAGCTGTGTTTTATGAGGGCGCAGTTCTTCACCGGGCGAGCCGAACCCTTTGTGATCAGTCGTGATATAGTTGCAGCGTGGTTCTACCGTGTATAATACGTCTTTTTCTGAAAATTGACGTTACGACATTAGGGCGTTCCGAGTATGGACGAAACATTCCGTCATCCTGGACGTTGGACTTACAGCTTGCTGATGTTGCTGGAGCGAGCGGCATAAATCAGTCGCACGCGGAACGGCAAAGCGCGTACATGTGTTCGCTTTGAGCGTAAGCGAAAGGTCATTGTACGATAAGACAATGGCGTCCAAAGTGGTAAAATGTACAAATTGTAATATTGTGATAAGCGAAGTGCTTGCCTTTATACAAAACAAGGCAGATGTGATGGACGAGGAGAGCATTGTCCGAATTTGTAGTAGTGCCTTTACAGCTGAAGATATCGCTAATGCAAAAAGTTTGCTATTCGAGTCATTGCCCTCAGGTAAAAGAAAAAATATAAGAGGTAGAGATGGAAAATTAACTCGGCGTACAGATGGGAAATCCCAAAGGGAGTTAGAAGACATCATTAGTCTTTTCAAAGAAATCGACCCTGATAGTGCACCCATTTTTGTTACTCGTGACCTACAAAAACTTCCGCCGGTCACTTTCGATCATGTCGGTGTAACTCGACTGCTGAAGGATATAGTTATGTTGCAACAGGAGGTTAAGATCATCAAGGATAATTATGTAACCAAGACGCACCTGGAAGAGCTAAAGAAAGATAAATCTTTCTTAAAAACATCCACATCACCAGCTCATCATCATAAGGTAGGTAGAAGGTGCAGTGCCTTCTTGTTAGATGTGGGTACTACGTTCGGCGTTAATTGTCTTCTCCACGCACCTAGGTACGTGTAGGTATCGGGCCCCGGGGTATACCCCACTACCCGGATATCCTCATACCCCATAACTATGGGGCAGTCAATTTTAGCCTATCTTGGCATGGTTATTACTACATTTGTAATGTAGCCGGATAAGAATAATTTTCCCGTAGTTCACCGACTACGGGAAAAGGAGGTAATCTATAGAGGTAATCTATTTGAGTCAAGTTGGCCTTTCTGCGGCATTGTGGGTTGTTACTCGACTCTCTAATCACATATAGAGAGGAGTTCTCTTGGAAGAGGTCGCCCGTCCGGTGGCCGGGTATGCAACGGCGCAAAGCCGTTGAGGTGTTCATGTGGCCCGTTATCGGCACGGTCAAACATGCCGCGCTAACCGGGCCACGAAGTCGGTAATGGTCTCGACTTTCAGATCGGCCGCTATGACGTCATTCCGGACGTAACGACCTGCTCCGACAATCGTCCTTAATGACAGGTTCTGCTGAGCCTGTAGTCGCCGCCTCAGAGGGTCGCTCAGAAGCGCGTACCAGGCCGGAGCAGCGTAGGTGGTAATAGTCCGGATATACATCTTGTATATCCGGAGCTTGGTTTTTGTTGGCAGCTTGGATGCCAGGACCGGACGAAGCATCGCCCGCGCACATCTGGCTTTGCGGACGACGAAGTCGACGTGCGCAGTCATGCGCAGCGCCCGGTCGATCCGGCACCCGAGGTATGTCACGGCCTTCTCGTACGCGATCTTCTGGCCGTCGAGGGTTAGTGGTGGTGGTAGATTTCTGAGACGACGAGTGAGCAGAGCGGTCGTCTTACCAACGTTGACGACCATCCTCCACTCGTTCAGCCATGGTGGCAACAGGTCCAGCAGACGCTGCATTTTGGCAGTGGCTATATGGGCTCTTCTGGACGAGGTGAAATAGGCGCTATCGTCCGCGTATAGCGCCAGCTCAACGTCGTCCTCCCATTCTTGCAGCCTGCCTGCCAATGTTGGGATGTCATTCGTATATGCCGCGTACAGGACTGGAGACAGACAACTGCCCTGTGGGACGCCGGCACTGATGGTTCTTGTTGCGGATTCGGCGTCCTCTACGCAGACGTAGAACTTCCTGTCTTCCAGGAAAGACGCCATTAACCGCAACATAGCAGGGGGGACACTGGTCTGCTCGTGTAACTTGTTTAGTAATCCTGAGTGCCACACCCGGTCGAACGCCTTCTCGATATCGAGAAAGACGCCCAACGATATGCGGCCACGATTGTACTCTGTCGCAAGCAGGTGCAGCACTCTAGTCAACTGTGTGACTGTAGAGTGACCCCTCCTGAATCCGTGCTGCTCCGCCCGAAGTTGGATGCACGGACGGAGACGTCTTAGCAGCAATCTTTCAAACAGTTTAGCTATGTGCGGTAATAGCGTAATCGGCCTGTAGCTGGCAGCTCTACGCCTGTCCTTCCCGGGTTTCGGCAAGACGATAATTTTGCCTTTTTTCCATTCCTCCGGGAAGTGGGATGTCCGCAGTATCCCATTGTAGAGTCGACCAATCTCTACTAGGACTTTATAGGGCAGCTGTCGGAGTGCAGCGTTGGTAATCCCGTCGTGTCCGGGCGCCTTCCTCAGTTGCAGGCAGGTTACTATCCTCCGCAGTTCGGCGGGGGAAATGAACCACTCTCCTGCAAGAGGCGGCGCAGGTGACGACAGGAACTCCTGTACGCGACTCTCCTTTATGGCATGAAGCTCCATGTACTCCGCACTTGCAGGATTCGGCATAAATTGCTCCTCGAAGTGCTCTCCTAGGATATCCGCTCTGCCCTTGGCATCATAGCAATGTTCGCCCGCACTGTTGGTCAGCGGGCAAACTGGAGGTCTGGTTTTGGTTAGCTGTCGGTTCAGTTTATAGAGCGACGCATTTTGTTCATCCGCCTTCCATATGCGCCGCTCCCAGGCCTCTCCTCTGTAGGCCCGGACTGCAACCGACAGCTCCTCCGATAAGATGTTAAGCTGTGATTTTAGTCTTGGGCAGCGAGTACGCGCCCAGAGCTTCCTTAGTGCTCTTTTGCGTTTTATTTGCACGCTTATGTCCCGCGGCAGATCGTCACGCCTTTCTGTGATCGGGACGATCGTAGAGGCCGCGTGGAGGGCCTCCTGGATGTTTTTGGTAATTCTAGTTGCAGCGGCCTCTACGTCGTTCGCTGTATTTATAAGATGGTGGACTGGAGGTCTCGCCTGCAGATGTTGTGCATAGCGCCTCCAGTCAATGCGTGTCTTAAATGGTCTGGGCGGCGTAGTCACCGCCTTAGTGCCTAGGGTTATCAGAATCGGGAGGTGCTGTGAACTCAGGTCGTATAGCACCTCTACCACTACTGGGTAGTTGACGTTCCTAGAGAGCACGATGTCTAATACATCCGGATGTTGCCTCGGATCTGTCGGAACGTTGGTTGGTTCTTCGGGACCTAAAACGTCATAGTTGTTCTTTTCGGCGTCTTCATATAGTGCATGACCCGGCGGAGTGATCACTCTGGACCCCCACGCCGGGTGTTTGGCGTTTAGGTCCCCGGCGATTATGGTGGGTGTATCGCCTTCCATCACCGTCCGGATGTCTGAGGAGCAGAATGGAGTCCCTGGCGGGCGGTATGCTGCGTAGATCCTTAGTTCCTCGCCCGCCGCCTCCATTCTTATGCCGATAGAGCGCATAGTCTGGTAAGGTGGTAATTCCAGCTCTTGGTGGACGATGTCCCTCCTCACAAGAACCGCCGTCCCTCTGTAGGCGGCCCCTTGAGGGGTGACCTCGTCCCTTCTGTATAGATGGTAGTTTGGCAGCTTGATATGCGTCTTTGGATTTAGTTTTGTTTCGCCCAGCAATATGATGTGCAAGTCCTGTTGCTGGGCGACAGTGCGGAGTTCACGCAGCTTCTGCTGTATACCGCCCGGGTTCCAATAGAGGAGGCGCAGATTACTCTCCTCCGTAATGCCGGGCTAATAGATTTGCCAGCGCCTTCATGATCGCTGTGACTGGGTCAGTCCCGGCTCTGATATCAGCCAGGACTTGCGTGCCGACCTCGATGGCAATACCTACTAAGCGTTGTATCGCATCTGCTGTATCGAGGCCGGTGGCGGGTGTTCTCCTGTATGAAGGCGTTGGCAATTGTCTCGGGTGTGGATGCTCCTGGTCCTGCCCTCTTGACTTGTGGGTGGAGCGCGCTCTGACTGTAGAGCGGGCTCTACGTTCTGGTAGGGCCCTTTCTGGCGCTCCACCCACGCTTTTGGTCGACTCCCGAGTAATCTGCGCCTGTGAGGCTACTGGTCCAGATGGTGTCGGGGTAGAGGTGACAGCCTGAGGAGGCTGCGACTTTTTCCTGCTCCTCTCCTGCCTCCTCTTCTTAGAGGCTTGCCGTTCTGTGGCAGGGTTGGCGGGAGGCTGTAGAGTCGCCCCGATGGTTGCCCTCGTCTCTGTGGGTTCCACCGTTTCCTTAGGTGTTACGGGTGGGGGGGGGGCTGATTGTCTGCCCTTCCCTGTGATGGTAACCCATCCGTCTTGCTGGATGGTTACAGCTTTCGGGCGACTCTGGGGGATCCTTTTAGGGTCCTCCGGGAGTAGCCCCGGTAAGGTAATCCCCTGCCTCCTAGCAGTCCTCCTCAGGACTGGGCAGCGGCGGTCGTTTGCAGTGTGGTTCTTGCCACAGTTGGCGCATTTGGGTTCCTCTTCCCTACCCCGAGGGCAAAGGCTCGCTATGTGCTCCCCGGCACAGCGCACACACCTCACTGGCCTGAAGCAGTTGGCGGAGGCGTGCCCGAAGGCCTGGCATCTGTGGCATTGAGCCGGTCCTACTTTCCTTTGCCAGGCCTCGATGACGACTCCTCTCATAAAGAGGAGTTCGTCGATATTATATAAATTCTGGAGCTGCTCCAGGTTTAGGTGATCTAGCTGGGCAAAGTAGATGCAGCCAGGTCTGCTTCTACGTGGTGGAATTGCCTTGACATATTTGATTGGGAAGCCTTTTGCCCTTATGGCCTCCTCTATTGCCTTGGTATCCGTGCCCATAGGTAGACCCCGGATGCCCACTTTAGTGGGCTTGTCCTCCTCCGGGGTATAGCAGTACCAGGACAGCGTTGGTGTTTCTTTGGTCAGCTCCACCATATAGCGCTGAACCGTACAAAATTCGTTGGCGCTTTGCGGCGTGAACCGTACGCCTTTCCCGAACGGACGGGCATTCAAAGGGTGGCCCAACATTCTGTTGAGCTCCTTAAAATGAAAAGTCCAGTCCGGTAGGCATTCGGCCACTATTGGTGGGTATCTAGTTTTTTCCTAGTCGGCAGGCTTGTCAGTAGGCACTGCTGCCGGTTGAAGGCGTGGTACTGCTGGTGCTGCTACCATATGGGCATAGCTGGTAGATGGTCGTTGACCATCATCCTGCGGGAGCAAGGACGGATTGGATGATGCCACCGGTGATGAACGGCCGGCGGATGCTGCCAGGGTTGCGTAGGTGGTCGACCCCCAGCTGTAGGATTCCTCACCCCCCTGCTCATACTGGGCCGAATCTCTGCGTCGTCGATCTGGTGATATAGAGCGAGGGGGGGCTTGTGGTGGAGAAGGTGACTTCGGAGGTGATCTAAGCACCTTCTTGGTCGTCACTATCTGGTGGTATCTTTCATCTTCTGATGAGGATGGAGCTTCGTCTGACGACAGCTGAGAGCCTACCCGTTGCCTCTTCTCAAATAGAGAGGCTTCGGTCTCTGGTGGCGTGTGGCGTCTGGCCGTTTTCTTGGCCCGCTGCTGTTGGGGCGACGGTTCCTGCCTAACCGTGTGCTCAGACACGGCTGGCGTGAGCGCGACGCCCGTTGCGGACTCCTTCCGCGGCGAGACGGGTTTCCGCATTGGGATATGGGAGAACGCTGGCACCGTTCTGGTGCGCTCCGGGTTCATCATATCCCTGATTGCAAGTGGTCTCTCTAACACTCCTTTCTTATCCGGTGGTACTCTTGACTTGGGGGGTGGTTCCCCCTTGTTCCCACCCGACATGCTAAGGTGTGACCTAACTTGTCGGTTGCACTCTAAGTGGCCCTATCTATAAGATGGTGATATTATTAGGAGACTATCTTCACTGTGGGCATTGCCTACCCCTTTTGTCAACAAAAGGGTTGGGGGAAGTGCGACGGTGGCACTTTAATGCGCGACTAGGCACTAGATGCTCGGAACGCATAAAGTGCCAAGAATCACCTAGGGGCCGGTGACCTCGACGCCTCACGGAATCACGGGACTCAACGATCGGCGGAGTATGTCGTACCGGCGGTCATTTGCAGCCACTGATAACTGCAAGCGACGCACACCTAGGAGATCCTTGATACGTTCGGCGACAGTGGGCCGATGGGCTTGTCGCACGAGTTATCAACAGCTGATGTACCGTTACAAACAACTGACGTACAGACAGAGACGGAAAGATAGCTATCGCACAAGTAGCTAGTCGTGCTCGTGATAGCGTCGATGCATTCGCACCTGTGTCAGATATGCATAAGGCTGACCTCTTTACATCTGGAGGCGTGACTGCTTATAACGGTGCGGATGGGCGGCAATCATTCAGCGCAGGAGGCACTAAAGTAACTCCTATTCCAATGCATAAATCACCGAGTAAAAGCAAGATGAATGGTGACAAAACAATTGTAGTGAATAAGTCTACTAACAATAATAACGCAATAAAAGATACATCTTGTGATGTTAATTTTCAGACTTTGCTAACTATGGCTGAAATATTGAAAAAAGGTGAAGCTTGGAAAAATGAAGAACCGCCAGAGGCCTGGATAAAAGTTCAAAAGCGCAGATTGCGTAACCGTTTTATAGGTAAGACAGGAAAAGCAGAAATAAAACCTGAGGAGAAAATTAAATCAGCGGACTTGAAAATTCCGCTATTTATATCTAACGTACATAGAGAGACGCTAGAAAAAGATATCGTCGATTATATTAGGAATAAAACTAAGGAGTTAGTGACACTAGAAAAAGTGACTATGAAAAAAGATAAAGGATATAATGCGTTCAAATTATACGTGTCCAAACAAAAACTTGCTGTCTTTTTAAATGACTGTCTTTGGCCGGACGGCATCTCATTCAGAAGATTTGTGCATTTTAAGTACAGACATCAGGAGACCTCAGATAATGTGTAAAAAAAATCGTTCATGTATAGTACGGCAAAATTTACTACTTTCAACTGTAAATCTGTTAAACGCTCTTTGGAATGCGTAAGACACCTGTGTGAAAAGTCTGACGTGCTAGCGCTACAGGAGACATGGCTTCTACCTGATGACATAACGTTTCTGGGCGAGATACATCAAGACTTCAGCTATACTGGTAAGTCAGCGGTTAATACGTCGTCCGGTATACTCACAGGCAGACCCTATGGTGGTGTGGCCCTCTTGTGGAGGAAAAATGCGTTTGATTGTGTCAGTGTGGTCGAATGTAGTAGTGTGCGTCTCACAGCAATTAAAGTGTTCCATAGTAAACGAACTTACATAATATTCTCGGTTTATATGCCAACGGATTCATAGACAATTTAATAGAATTTACATCGTGCATGAGCGAGATAAGTGCTATTATTGAAAATGAAAATATCGACTCTGTATTTGCGTTAGGTGACTAATTCGCATCCCGGTACATTTTGTAACGAAATAATAAATTTTTGCACGGATCAGCAGTTGATTTGTGTTGATTTGGAGGTCCACCCAGCGGGCAGCTATACTTACACTAGTGATGCGCACGGTTGTCGGCGCTGGTTGGATCATTGCGTTGTAACTGAGGCCGCAAGGCGCTCAGTCATAGATGTCACTGTACTGTATGATACCTACTGGTCGGATCATGTTCCATTGCTGATCGAGTGCAATATTAACTTATTGAGATCAAAAAATGTGGTAAGCTATTTCTGTAATAATAAAATAATTTGGGGTGTCAGAAATAATAACCAAATAGAAACTTATAAAAAATTGTGTCACTCTAAATTAAAAGACGTAAATTTTCCACAGGAGTTTATGAATTGTTGTAATAATATATGTATTAATGATAATCACAAATTAATTTTAGATAATATTGTTACGCCGCGCTCAAATCAGCGCACTAGCGCCATCTACTGTCAGGAACGAGAGCGAGGGGAGCTTTGCAGTAAATGACATCACAAATCTTTCGACCGACAGCGCCACCCGAAGAACTAAGTTTCTGGAAAATCTACACTCGAATACTCGTTGCCTGGCGCGCATTTACCTGAATGTTCGGGACGCTTCTTTGCTAATTATATAAATAGGCGCTGCAAGATGTGATCGAGACAGAGTTGAACTCGGCGACAGAAGCGAAGCTTTGGAGCGGAATTAAGTGAATTAGTGTGTTCAATTATTAGTGTTTTAACTTTAATTTGTGTAAGGTAAATTAAAGTGTTAATTTAGGTAATTTTATCGGCAATTTTTATTGTCACGAACCTCAAGCTCGTAACAATTGGTGTCAGAAGTGGGATAAAATAATGCCGATTTTACCTAAGGAGGAAACGGAGGGTGTCCGTACCCGAAGTCAACGCCAGCAGGAGACGGACCAACGAAGATTTGGTGGTGCAACGCCGCAGACGTCGGAGGGCCAGCGGTCGGCAACGGAGGCCGGTCTGTCAGTAGCTCCTGCATCTGCTGCACCTGATTTAGGCGCCCTGATGGTGATGCTGCAGGAGCAGGCCCGCCGACGGGAGGAACAGGCTCGCCAGCAGGCGGAACAGGCACGCCGATTGGAAGAGCAGCTGCCGGGCGGACAGGAGGAACAGGCCCGTTGGTTGAAAGAGCGACAGGAGGAACAGGCTCGCCAGCAGGCGGAACAGGCACGCCGATTGGAAGAGCAGCTTCGGGGCGGACAGGAGGAACAGGCCCGTCGGTTGGAAGAGCAGATGCTCCTCATGAAGGACCTTACGCTACCTTCGGGAAGGAGATAAAGGAGGTGAAGGATAGGGTTGCTCAGCATGACAACCGCCTGTCGGAAGCTGAAACCCAAATAGCGAAAGCTGAAAACCGAATCGAGAAAGCTGAAACCCGAATCGACCAAGTAAACAATCGGGTTGACAACGTAATGGCTGACATGAAGAAATCACTGGATGAACTCAAACTTGGAGATGGAGCTACAGCTCCCGCAGTAGCTACAACACCTTCGCTACGTGGGTTCAAGGTGCCACCGTTCGACGGTACCTCTTCCTGGTCAGCCTACAAAATTCAGTTCGAAGCTGTTATGAAGGCGAACGGCTGGAATAAAAATCAGGCCATGACTGCTCTCACACTAGGCCTGCGTGACCAGGCCTTAACAGTTCTGGAAGCTCTCGGTGAGGAAGTGACTTATGAGCAACTCCATGAGGCATTGGAGGCGAGATATGGCGACGCTCACCTGGAACACGTCTTTCGTGCGCAGCTTAAAGATCGTGTGCAGCGCATCAACGAAAGCCTGCAGCAGTGGGCTCTAGAAGCGGAGAAGCTGGTGCGAAAAGCATACCGGTCTGTACCTGCGCTCATTGAAGGGAACCTGGTGCAGACATTCATCGACGGCATCCGCGACCTGGAAGTCAGAGCTGCTGTGAGGCTCGGGCACCACGAGACGCTTAAGGACGCCTTGGCCCATGCACTGGAAGTGGAAGCCGTGCGGCAGGATCATCGTTCCCATCGCGTCAGGAAGGTTGCAGCAGCTACATTTCGCGACCGCAACAAAGGATACTACAGCCCAAGGTGCTATGGCTGTGGGGAAAAGGGTCATCTTCGATCCAGCTGCCCTAAGCGAACCCTAGAAAGGGAAGGTGAACGATCTCAGGAGGGTAGTGCGGCCAACAGCACCGCCCAGCAGCAGCAGGGAAACGAGTAAAAGCCAGAACTGCGGGGCGGGTGCTGGCTGATGTTAAAAGAGCCCCAAGGATCTCGATCTCACAAACCCATGATGGGAACAGTCTAATCATCAAGGGCGAGGTCAACGGAATGCCGTGTAAACTGACCATAGACACTGGAGCCTCTCGTACGGTTGTTAGTTCCCAACTTATAAGTCAGTTCCATGGGGACTCCGCATACAACCGAGAACGCATTAATTTGGTAACAGCCACCGGTCAGCGTATACCCGTCCGTGGAGAGAAGGAGATGGAGTTGAAGCTTGGCAACGTGATCTACCTGCATAATCTCATCGTGGCTGATGTAATGGACGACTGCATCCTAGGCCTAGACTTTATGAGGAATAATTGTTGTGAGATCGACGTTAAGCAAGGTGTTTTGAAATGTGGACAGGAGGAACTTTTTATGGAAGGTGCGTTACCAGGGAACGTGTACAGCATTAGGAAGATTGTTCTTCCGCCTAGATCGGAAACGATTGTTCCGGTTAGTCTTCCTCGAAACGCTGGGCAAGCTCACCGTTGTGTACTTGTGGAAAGGGTAAACAATGACCTTCCATGGAAAGTAGCTCGAACCTTGGTCAGGACCACTGACATCTCAGGAGTACGTGTGCTGAACCTTTGCGACCGGGACCAGATTATAGAAAAAGGCACACTAATCGGTTCTTGTGAGGAAGTGGATTGGTTACGTCGGTGCCAATATATATCGAGTGGGACCCCCAGCAAGGATGCAGAAACGAGAGTGACCACACTTTTGGAAGACTGTCGCAGTGTTCTCTCCCCGAACGAATTGGTCAAGGCGAAGAAGTTGTTACTCAAGTACGCCGATGTATTCTCATCAAACGATGCTGACATAGGAAAGACTGGCTTAGTTCAACACAAAATAAACCCAGGAGAAGTATTGCCTATCCGTCAGCGGCCAAGAAGATTGCCGGTAGCACGTGAAAAGGAAGTGGAAACCATGATTGAAGGAATGGTGAAGGATGGTGTTATTGAACCTTCCTCTAGTCCATGGTGTTCACCCGTGGTACTGGTAAAGAAGAAGGATGGCAGCATGCGGTTTTGTGTTGACTACCGCCGTCTGAACGACGTTACTAAGAAGGATAGCTATCCCTTGCCAAGAATTGACGACACGCTGGACATGCTTACAGGAGTAAAGTGGTTTAGCACGCTGGACCTAAAAAGTGGCTACTGGCAAGTTGAAATTGACCCTAAGGACAAGGAGAAAACTGCGTTCTCGACGGGAAAGGGTCTGTGGCAATTTAAAGTAATGCCGTTTGGGTTGTGCAATGCTCCAGCAACGTTTGAAAGGCTGATGGAACTTGTACTTACCGGGCTAATTGGCGACGCCAGTCTGGTCTACTTGGATGACATCATCATCGTGGGCCGTACGTTTGAGGAACACCTTCAAAACTTGGAACGCGTGCTCATGAAGATTAAGAGTGCCAACCTCAAGTTGAGTCCGAAGAAATGTTCACTATTCAAACGGCAAGTCAACTTTTTGGGGTATGTAGTGTCGGAAGAAGGTATCCGCACGGATCCAGAGAAAATCGCAGCTGTAAAGGATTGGCCGGTTCCAAAAGACAAGACGCAGGTTAGAGGATTTTTGGGTTTGTGCTCCTATTACCGACGTTTTGTGAAGAACTTTGCAGATATAGCCAAACCTCTGCATAAGCTAACCGAGGAGAAGCGACATTTCTGCTGGGATGAAAGTTGTAACATCGCATTCCAGGAGCTCAAGGACCGTCTGTGCAAGACACCTATTTTGGGATACCCTGATGTAAGCAAAGAGTTTATAGTTGACACAGACGCAAGTGATATAGGACTTGGCGGTGTGTTGTCTCAACGTACTGGTGACCAAGAGGTCGTGATAGCGTACTTCAGCAAGTCGTTATCAAAACCGGAAAGGAACTACTGTGTCACAAGACGCGAATTGCTAGCTGTGGTAAAGTCGTTGCAACATTTTAGCAAATATCTTATGGGACGAAAATTTCACTTACGAACTGACCATGCTGCATTAAAATGGCTATTGCAGTTTAAAAACCCAGAAGGACAAGTTGCGAGGTGGATTGAACTACTGCAGGAATACGACTTTGAGATCGAACATCGCAGCGGGAAATCTCATGGCAACGCAGATGCATTGTCAAGAAGACCTTGTCCTGAAGATTGCAAACATTGTACTAGGCAAGAGAGTAAGGAAGTGGTATCCGTGAGGATGCTCAGGGCAGACCACCTCAGCAACGAGTGGAAGGACAGCTTACTACATGCACAGCAGGAAGATCCGGACATCAAGCCGTTTCTGGAATGGATAAAGGCCAGTGCTCCCAAGCCCAAGTGGAGTGAAGTCTCAGCGATGAGTTCGACCACTAAAAGCTATTGGGCCCAGTGGGACAGCTTGCTGCTTCAGGATGGAGTTCTGTGTCGTAAATGGGAAAACGTTCGGGGAGACAGCTGTCATTTGCAAATGGTTGTCCCTAAAGCTAAAGTACCGGATGTTCTACAGCTGTACCATAATGATTGTTCAGGAGGCCATCTGGGAGTTAAACGAACTCTACTGAAGATCCGAGAACGGTTTTACTGGGTCCACTGTCGAAACGATGTCGAGGACTGGTGTCGCAAATGTACAAGTTGTGCGGCTGTAAAGGGACCTCAAACTCGTAGTAGAGGTGCATTGAAGTTGTACAATGTTGGTGCACCATGGGAAAGAATAGCTATTGACGTGGCGGGACCGTTTCCGGAGAGTGAAAGCGGTAACAAGTATTTCATGGTTGTGATGGATTACTTCACTAAGTGGCCAGAAGTCTTCGCCATTCCAAATCAAGAAGCTTCAACAGTTGCTGATAAACTAGTTCATGAAGTCTTCTGTCGTTTTGGTGTACCTTTAGAGATTCACAGCGATCAAGGAAGGAATTTCGAGTCTCAAATATTCTAGGAAACTTGCCGAGTTATGTATACTCATAAAACAAGAACGACTTCTTATCACCCGCAATCTGATGGAATGGTGGAACGATTTAATCAGACATTGGAGAGGTACCTAGCAAAAGTTGTAGACAATCGGCAACGAGATTGGGACAAGCACATACAACCGTTTTTGTTGTCATATCGAAGTTCTGTTCACGAAAGTACAGCAGTGACACCAGCTTTCGCAAACTTTGGAAGGGAATTACGGCTGCCTGCGGACCTGATCACCGGGATACCACCTGATGCCCCACGCAGTATAACCGATTATGCAAATGACTTGCGGAACAAAATGAATGACATTTATGAGCACGTCAGACAATCGGGCCAGCAAATGTCTGAGAAAATGAAAACCCGGTACGACCGCAAAATGAACAATAAAGGGTTCAACGAAGGTTCATTAGTGTGGTTGCATAATCCAGTCCGCAGCAAAGGGAAATCTCCTAAGCTTCAAGCTAAATGGGACGGCCCGTACCGGATTGTGACCAGGATCAACGATGTAACCTACCGGATACAGAAAGGCGCAAGAGGGACTCCTAAGATCGTCCATGTGGATCGCCTAGCGCGTTATTATGGGGCCGATAATGCTCGGGACGAGCATGTCTTAGGAGGGGGCAGTGTTACGCCGCGCTCAAATCAGCGCACTAGCGCCATCTAGTGTCAGGAACGAGAGCGAGGGGAGCTTTGCAGTAAATGACATCACAAATCTTTCGACCGACAGCGCCACCCGAAGTACTAAGTTTCTGGAAAATCTACACTCGAATACTCGTTGCCTGGTGCGCATTTACCTGAATGTTCGGGACGCTTCTTTGCTAATTACATAAATAGGCGCTGCAAGATGCGATCGAGACAAAGTTGAACTCGGCGACACAAGCGAAGCTTCGGAGCGGAATTAAGTGAATTAGTGTGTTTAATTATTAGTGTTTTAACTTTAATTTGTGTAAGGTAAATTAAAGTGTTAATTTATGTAATTTTATCGGCAATTTTTATTGTCACGAACCTCAAGCTCGTAACAATATGTACAGTAATATTGTTACTATTCTTAGAGAATCAGCTCGGCCAGTAGTAATAACGAATATGTTGTGGGGTGGAATAAATACGTTAGAGACGCCCATGGGGAGGCTCGACTTGCCTTTCAAACGTGGGTTTTATACGGTAAGCCATCTTCCGGTTATTATTATAATAAAATGTGTGAAACAAGACGGAATTTCAAGTCAAAGTTAAAATGGTGTCAAAATCACGCAGAGCAATTAAGAATGGGTGAGATCGCATCAAGTCATTCGCAAAAGAAATTTAAAGAATTCTGGGAACTTACGAATAAACTGAATCCCAAGTCGAGCCTTCCCGGGAGACATAGCCAATCTATTTAAAGAGCATTTTAAAGTAGAGTCACCGCGGGGTCCGTCATCGAGATTAATCGATGGTGGACGTTTTGCAGGTCGATCGTGTGTAAGGATCTCTGCCAAAGAAGTTTTTGAAGTAATAAATTCTATGACTAGAGGTAAATAACCAGGGCATGATGGGCTTAGCATTGAACATCTGGTACATGCTGGTGCCCATCTGCCAAGAGTGTTGGCTATGTTTCTAAGTTTATGTATAGCTCATCAATATCTTCCGACTGATCTCATGAAGACCATTGTGGTGCCTATCGTTAAGAACAGAACAGGAGATATATCAGATTTAAATAATTACAAGCCAATCTCACTAGCCACCATGACGGACGGTCTGCTTGACAGGAAATTGAGAAAGCTCATTCATCTGCATGATGCTCAATTTGGGTTCAGACCTGGACTATCCACAGAGAGTGCAATTTTGTGTCTTAAGCAGACTGTTAGGTACTACACAGATAGAAAAATGCCTGTTTTTTAGATTTATCAAAAGCTTTTGATCTAGTCTCTTATGACATTTTATGGCGAAAGTTACAGGAGGAGACTGACTTGCCCCAGGAAATTGTCTCCGTATTTAAATATTGGTATAGTAACCAAATAAACTATGTTCGATGGGGTAGCAGCTTTTCTGAGGGGTATGGGCTGGAATGCGGGGTGAGACAAGGAGGGTTGAGTTCGCCTACGCTTTTCAACTTATACATAAACCAGTTGATTGTGGAGCTCAGCAGCACTAAGGTCGGTTGTTCTATAGACGGAGTTTGCGTAAATAACATAAGCTATGCAGATGACATGGTGCTGCTGAGCCCCACGATAGGTGCACTCAGAAAGCTGCTAGGGATCTGTGAATCTACGCAAAGACCCATGGGCTCAAGTATAATGTAACGAAGAGCGAGCTCATGGTTTTTAATTCAGGCACTAAAAGGCAGCTCACCATGCCTACTGTTAAGCTCTGTGATAGTCCCTTGAACACAGTCGTCAAATTTAAGTACTTAGGCCACTGGGTAACAGAGGACTTAGAGGATGACTTGGATATAGAAAGGGAACGCAGGGCGTTGGCTGTTCGCTGTAATATGCTGGCCTGCAGGTTTGCACGATGTACTAAAGAAGTTAAAGTTACGCTTTTTAAAGCTTATTGTCAGTGCTTTTACACATGCAGCTTGTGGGTCAGATACACGCAGCGGACATACAATGTCCTGCGTGTACAATACAATAATGCGTTCAGGGTGCTGTTAGGATTGCCGCGTTATTGTAGTGCCTCCGCCATGTTCGTCGAGGCACACACGGATGGCTTTCATGCCATAATACGTAAAAGGTCCGCTTCATTAATGAATCGACTACGTATCTCTACCATTCGACTACGTATCTCTTATACGTGGTAGAGCCATGCTACAGTTATATTAGTAGTATAGTTGTAGCACGAATGGGTCGGCTCGACCGGGGAAGGACCACGCTCTCACAGAATACCAGCGTGAAGTAGTAGCTTAATGCTGCTGTATTTCGTATGGTGAGTGTAGAGAACCGGAGACCCTTTTTACTGGAAACGAGGCATTCCATCTTAGTCCTCACGGGTGACAACGCATCTGCATTTTGATTCGTAATCGAGGATAGATGTAGATGTCTATGGGCCATAGTAACCACTTACCATCAGGTGGACTGTGTGCTCGTTTGTCACCCTATCTTATAAAAAAAAAACCAACAGCATCCTGAATACACTTGCTGATAGGTGGGATTCTGCCATTATGAAGCACTGGTTGTCAACCAGTGGTTGAGCCTACATATAAAATTGAATAAATAAGATATTTGTAACGTAGGAGCGATATTTAATTTGTTAAGTTTAAAAAAAAGTTAAATACTAACATTAGTTTTAAGTAGTTATTGTTCTACTAACATCCTTATGGACAAAGTCTGAAAATAAATCATTATTATTATTATTATTATAAAGGTATTCTATGGCGAGTGCCATTACTGAGGCGCATGTAACAATAATTACTTAGTCTATAGGATGTGTGTCATTCCAGGAAGGTTTTTTTTATAGCATTGGGTGACAAACGAGCACACAGTTCACTTAATGGCAAGTGGATGCTGTGACACGACATCCACATTTATCCTCAATTAAGATGCAAAATGCAAATGCGAAGTAAAACCCTGAGGAGTAAAATATAATGCCGCGATTCCAGTAAAAAGATTCTCCGGTTCTTTGCACTGACCATACGAAACACAGCAGCATCAAGTTTCTATTTTACGCTGGTCTTCTGTGAGAGCGTGGTCCTGCCCCGGTCGAGCCGAGCCATTCGTGTTACAACTAAAGTATAGCTGCAGCACGGTTCTACAATGCAAAATGGTATGTGTTTCGTTTATTGTTTCTGCTTATTTTAGAAAGATTAAGTAGAACATTTTACACACGCTATTTAACCTCCTTTGTGCTTCATTAACGTATTATACATTTATTACGAAAAAGTAACCCTTTTTCTAATAATTTCGAGTAATTGTAACAATAAAGATTAGATAAGATAGTATTTATTTATTTAATCTTTGATTAAAACTACTTTTACGGATTTTTTCGCGTTTTATTTATTTTATTTTTAATACCGGGGGACTGAGGTGACTGACGTCCCGATGTCAAAGTTAACCCAGAGTACCTTCAGCTTTTTTAATTATTGTCTTTGGTCCGATCTACGCAGAATGAACTAACTGTGGTTTGAAGTCTTGCGGTGGTATGCTTGGGTTTAGTTCTAATTTTATTAATTATAGGATCCCAAGCAGGTGGTAATACCAAGCCTCCTTCTCTATTGAAATTAGGACGTTTTTTAATTTCAATAGCCTCACGTCAGATGACGTGAAGCGTCACGTCAGATGACGTGAAGCATCAACGTTCCGGGAAGTCTGCAGTTTGCGATCATACCCTAGATGGCCCCAACCATTACATCAGATTTGATAGACCACAAATCCTCGCGAAAGAACACCGATTCCTACCAAGGATGATACGTGAGTGATGTTATCTCAATTTAGATATATAATAAAACTACGTGATAGCGTATTACTTAACGACTTTTAATAGCAAAACTACCGATGGAATTGATTCTAACATTGATATTGACTGCGGCGAGCTGTGTGACAAAAAACTTGAAGATGTACGGTATGGAGATAGAGACGAGATTCCCTTTGCCGCACAGACGGCAGCTCTCTTTGTTCCCGTCGAGTTTGCTCGCCATCGGACCCAGGAGAGTACCGCATTTGGTGCAGAATATTGCCTGAAAACAAGTGGTAAAATTTAAAATTTTGTACAACTGACTTCAATGTAAATAAAATGAGAACATCAATGTAGTCTAAGTCAATTAAAAGTGCATTATTAAGGATTACTTAGAAACTACTGGCCAGATCTTGATCAAATTTATATGGGACCTCATGAGAAGCATCAGCTTCATGTATTAGTTACACCAAGTTTCTTTAAAAACTAAACAGGCCTGCGCCTATGTAATCAAAAAATTGCTGTAGTAAATTCTATGTGCTGTAGTAAATAAATGTAGTAAATTGAGTTAAGGCTTCGTCCCGTGGGTGTCATAATAGACGACTAAGGGAAATGCCGCATCTTCGCATTCTTCTTATGACTTTCGATAAATGTATATTAGGGATGGGCCGAACATGGATTTCACCGAATACGAATATTCGGCCGAACGTTCGGTAAAACTTTAACCGAACCGAATATTCGGACGAACATTATTCGGCAGGTTAACCTCGGTTTCTATCGAAACTAGTTACCGTAAAGCGCGCGGGATTAGCACCGGACGCTGCCACTCACTCCCCCGCCACACATGACATACCTTTGTATCATCATCTTGTATAGAGCAAATTGCCGGCGCACATGCTTAAGCTTTGACTAGTTTTGGGCGAAAAAATGTTATTCTTAGTGAAAATTGATAATTATATGATATAAATGAGTTGCGGGAAATCTACTATTTGGATTTATTTCAGAGAAACTGACGACATAAGTAAAGTGTCTTTGTTTGATTCCAAAAACATTTGATCAAGCTTTCTATTTGCTATAATTGGAAATAAATCTAAATATGTAATATATCTAAAATAATACAAGTAGATTAATTTAACCCATAAATAAAATATACTTTCAACAGTAAAATTATGAAAGACATGGCATTACTCAATTCATACATTTCAATACAGTGGATACTGAGTATACTACTTTACCGAATGTTCGGTGATGTAGCCGAATATTCGGCCGAATACGAATATTCGGTAAAGCTGCCGAATATGCCGAATACCGAATATGAAACGAATATTCGGCCAATCTCTAATGTATATATACACAGAAATCGTAATAATAAGACAATAGAAATGAGTTGGCGCTCGATTACTTCCAAACCCGATGTCGCCACATCTTACCTGACCTTACAAAATTACGCAATTCACAATGATATCTAACGTTTCACATTACATTGCTTGGCCAGTTTTTAAACGTCGCGTGTGTCGTGTATTACAGTAGAACAAAAGCAGCAATGGCATGTACAATACGAAAAGTAATAAATGAGTTTGCAAAGGTAAATGTCATAGTAAATTATTCATCTAGATAATTAGTAAATAATCAACTTACTGATGAATGATGCCTTTATTAATTTAATTACACGTCCTTGATGAGTTTTTACAACTGATTATGCTGCAGTGCACCATTATAAATTTATAATAACAAAAAATCACGTACAACTTTCCCTGCACAACTAATACCCAAAATGGTGAATCATGTCCGTCAACCCATATAAGCGGCAAGGTCGCGTCTATGCGACTTCTATTGTCTTATTAATACGATTTCAGTGTATATATCGTTGATGTCAGACTTAAAATAGTCAGGGGATTAGCTAAGTGTTTTTTTGGGAATCGTCGACGCTAATAGAAAATTAAAAAGGAATGAGAAAATATTAATTATATTTTACTTTGCTTCATAAATTTCATCATATTATTACAATTTTCTATCAGTGTTAAAGATCGTGTAAGCGACCGGCGACGGGCAGCAAAATCAAGGGTCAATCCATTTTTACCAAGGCTAACGATTGGAAAATCTAAATCACGGGACAGGCGGATGTTTATAGCTTTGGAGTTATACGAGTCGATGGAGAAGAAGGATGAAATTTCTATGTATCACTTTATCATTACCTGGGTACTCAAAATATTACCTAAAATATCTGAAATGTGTCTTTGATTCATAAAGATACGTACTTTACAGAAAAGTATCATCATTACAAATTACAACCGTTCACAAGTCTATTTCTAATTTCTGAAGCCAAGCCACTCGAGAACCTTTCTTCCGTTGTCGGGTATCGGTCCTTCAGGCTACACGGACGGCCCATTGCCACTTCAGCTTACTGATTTGTTACTCTGGATTCACTGCGGATATTTTCATTTCGAAGTCTATCACGCAGAGAAACTTCGAGCGTAACTCTCCTCTCATAGTTTGTTGAGCGAACTTAAGATTCTCAGACAGTCAGATCTACGTTATATATGGCAACACGAGCTGGCTGTGTGTGCGTGCTTGCGTATGTGTGAGTGCGTGTGAGTGCGTGCGTGTGAGCGCATGTGTGTGTGTGTGTGTGTTACCTCGGTCTTGTCAGAGCAATGGAACAGGCGGTCCTGCAGCAGGAAGGCGGCGCCGTGCGAGATGAGCGCGTCGCGCTCCATCTCTCCCAGCCGCACTCCACCGCCTCGCCGCCGTCCTTTCACCGGCTGCCGCGTCATCGCGTCCACTGCGCCCGTCGTACGCACCTGGGTCACAACACAACACTTAACATTCTTTCTCCGAAAATAGGCTTGCACTTATGTATAGTAAATCAAAACTCTTTAATCGACGTTAAAATGTAGAAAAATACGTCTTCTTCTTCTTATATTATCAGCCCATAATGTCCCACTACTGGGCAAAAGTGTCGCCAACCTTTTTCCACCTTTCACGGTTCTGTGCTATGGAATGTATGAATCATGAATGAGTCCAGTTCATCCAGCCATCGTTTCCTGGGTCTGCCAGGGTCGTCTGCCATTTATAGGAGTCCACCGAGTTGTAATTACGGCCCAAAGTTGTTCTGACATATGGCGGACATAACCGGCCCAGTCCCATTTTAGTTTGGCAGGTGATACGACTACACATAGAAAATTTTGTTGTTTATACTTTAGAGGACTCAAATTGGGGTGAAAATGATTTAAGTATTTATAAAAATTATCGATACATGTATCCACATCAGACAGATATCGGTAATCGGTTATATCAAACAATTTTATCATTATATCGATGTTTAGTGAATTAAGCAGAGATTATTAATTACACATTTGAAATTCACTTATATTTTATATTTGCTATTGTTTAGTATCAATCGACCCTAAAAATTCCCGTAGCTCCTGCTTTTGAATAAAAGCGAACGACAGACAACGCAAACACTGGCAAATGACTTATCGCAATTTTGAAAAGTATAGGGTTTATGACGCCCTTTTTTTTTTCTTATTTGACAGGCCTGTTGGTCTAGTGGTTAGTGACCCTGACTGCTATGCCGGAGGTCGTGGGTACGATTCCCACCCAGGACAAATGTTTGTGTGGTGAGCACGATCATTTGTTCTGTGTCTGGCTGTAATTTATCTATAATATTTATGTATTTAGAAATATATAAGTATGTTTATCAGTTGTCTAGTACCCTACTAGTAGGGTACTAGACAACTGATAAACATACTACTACTAGGGGGATGAGTCGCTCGCGTCCGTAGGCTTCGACCACCTAACCTTAGGCCCACCCTACACGTGTCCCCCGGGTGGTGCTAAACGAGCGACAAAGCCGATAAAATGGACTCGGCTCCTCGCCGTATGGTAGCGGCGTAAAATCTACCACCAACCATTGTTTCGCACCATGACTCGAGAAATAAAAGAAATGGCCCCGAGTTCCCGGCGCCCCTTAAATGGGGCAGGGGTGCGAAGAATCTCCGGGAGAAAAACCGGCGACGAGGTTCGCCACCCGTCACGCTCTGTCTCCCGGAGGGGCGAAAAGTGGATTGCGGAAACCCGTCTGGCTACGCTGAATGTATGTGGAGGAATGAATGATAAGATGGATGAAGTATGCGAAATGATGAATGACAGAGGAATAGATGTGTTATGTGTGAATGAGACGAAACGAAAGGGAAAGGATGCCACTGCACATGGCACGTATACCGCGTATTGGTCTGGTGTAGGCGAGACCGAACGGGCATGCCAGGGAGTCGGTTTCATCCTTTCAGAAAGAATGGGACGATGTGTGAAAGAGTATGAATGTGTAAGCCCGAGACTGCTATGGATACGAATGAAAGTGGGCTTAAAGAAGCTGTTCCTACTAGGGGTATACGCCCCAGACATGTCTAAGCCCACTTACATCCGAGAGCAGTTTTGGGACATGGTAAGGATGGTGTTGACAAAATGTAAGGAAAATGAAAATATTATTATGTTAGGAGACTTTAATGGAAGGGTTGGGGTGAAGAGGTCTGGTTATGAAAGGATATTGGGAACGTTTGGTGATGAAAGTATAAATGAGAATGGTGAAGACCTCCTCACCGTATGTGCGGAAAAGAATCTTTTTGTGACGAATACTTTTTTCGTCATAAGAAGATTCACATGTATACATGGGAAAGAGGTGATGATAGAAGCATGATAGATTTCGTAATTGTGGATGAAAGAATGAGGAGCGCAGTCGTAGATACAAGGGTTTACCGGGGGTCCAACGTAGGGACGGATCATTACTTGGTCTTACTGCGTTACAGCGTATAAGAATAGAGAAGTTACAAGATGAAGATGTGAAAGAGAAGTATAAATGTAGACTGAGAGAAAATATTAGATGTTTGAATGAGTTGTGTATGAATGATTTAGACTTGAATACTGTGTGGGATATTATTAAGAAAGGTTTGGTGGATACCGCCACCGAAGTATGTGGTGTAAGTAAGAGAACAAATGAAAGGAAAAGTAATACGTTATGGTGGGATGATGAGGTACGGGTGGAAGTTGAATCAAAGAAGAAAGCATGGTTAGATTTACTAGCAACCAAAGCTGGTAATTCTTCTGGTATGAATGATGAGATTGAAAGAAAAAAGGCAGAATTTAGACGTCTAAATAAGAGAGTAAAAGAAGTTGTTGAAAGGAAAAAGAAAGAAAGAACGGATAAGAATGATAGAAGGATATCTGATAATTTCCAGGCTAACATAAAAATGTTCTGGAAACTCGTAAGAACTGCCAGGGGAAATACAAAACAGCCTATAATAAATGCTATAAGAGACGAGAATGGATGTATTCTGAATGATGAAGTTTCGAATTTAAACAGATGGAAGGAATACTTTGAAAGCGTGTTTATGAGTGAAGAGTCGTATGAATTAAATGAACTAGAAATTCCGAAAGAAGTGGAAAGGGGTATGGAGATAAGTGTAGATGAAATAATGAAAGCAATGAAAAGCATGAAAGCAGGTAAGGCAGCTGGATATGATAGAGTATCACTCGAGATGCTAAGGGCTGGAGAGGGAGTGGTGGCAGGCCTGCTGTACACCTTGTTTAATTTATGTTGGGAATTAAAACGGGTACCGGATGACTGGTGTAAAGCAGTTATAGTACCAATATATAAAGGAAAAGGGTCACAGCAGGACTGCAAAAACTACCGCGGTATCAGCTTGCTTAGTATTGTGGGTAAACTGTATGCTAAGGTGTTAATTGAAAGAGTTATGAAAGAAACTGATGGAAAAATTTGGGATGTGCAAGCGGGTTTTAGAAAGGGAATGGGGTGTACAGATCAAGTCTTTTCCATGCGCATGATTGCGGAGAAGTTTTTGGCCAAAAACCAGAAAGTTTTTTGTGCGTTCATGGACTTGGAAAAGGCTTATGACAGAGTGGACAGGAATGTGTTATGGCAAACACTGAACTCATATGGGTTGAGCGCTGGTTTGATACAGGCATTAAGGTCTCTTTATAGGGACTCTAGTGCTTGTGTCAGGATCAATGGGGTCTACTCGGAGTGGTTTGGCATCCAAAAAGGTGTCAGACAGGGCTGTGTGGCTTCCCCTTGGCTGTTCAACCTATTTATGGACCGGTGTTTGCAAACTTTGAAAGATGAAGAATGTGGGTTAAGAATGGGCGAGTTAACCGTCAAATGCCTTTTGTATGCCGATGATCAAGTCATACTTGCGTCATCGGCGGCAGAGTTGCAAATGATGGTTACATTAATGAACTGGGAATTGAAAGAAAGGGGAATGAAAGTGAACGCAAGTAAGACGAAAGTGATGGTTTTTGAAAGAGAAGAAAGCAAAACGGTACGTGAAATAAGAATAGAAGGAGAGTTAATTGAGCAAGTGGATGAGTTTGTGTATTTGGGATGTGTATTTAGCAGGGATGGTAGATATGATACGGAAATAGAACGACGAGTAAATGCAGGGAATAGAGTGAATGGGGCACTACACTCTATTATGAAGAACCAGAATGTGTCAAAACAGGCACGTATGGTAATTCATAATGCTGTGTTAGTCCCTACTTTAATGTATGGTAGTGAAAGCTGGGTGTGGCAGAAGAAGCACGAAAGTAGAATAAATGCTGTAGAAATGCGGTCTTTAAGGAATATGCTAGGGTTTAATCTGAATGACAGGGTGAGAAATTGCGTGATAAGAGATAAATGTGGTATGCAAGATGATGTTGTGACCAGGATTAAGAAAGGAATGCTTCGGTGGTTTGGTCACGTAGAAAGAATGAATGAGGAAAGAGTGACAAAGCAAATTTATATGGCAGATGTGAATGGCCGAGTCGGAAAGGGACGCCCTAGAAAAAAGTTTATCGACCAAATTGGCGATATTTTGAAAATGGGCCACGTTAGAAGTACCCTTAACCGACGAGCATGTATGCGTAGATATATGGATGTAAAGGAGGCGAAAGAGGTATGTCAGAATCGTGCCAAATGGAAGTCCGTAGTCTCTGCCTACCCCTCTGGGTGACAGGCGTGAGTGTTTATGTTTATATGTTTATGTCTAGTACCCATAACACAAGCTCTGCTTAGCTTGGGACTAGATGGCGTTGTGTGATAGTTGTGGAATATTATTATTATTATTAATATTCTCTATCTCTAGGCTCTCACTCGAATCTGAGACAGATGTTAACTTCTCTCTACGACCCCCGAAGGCCAAATTGTGAGTAAAAAATTTACAATTGCGAGCAACCGTTCTAAAATATCTCTCAAACGTTGCCTTTATTTCTCAATTTGTGACGAGGCCAAGAAGTCAATAGTGAAACAGATTTTTAAACCATTCTCTAAATAAATCCATTTCAACATACAATTATTGTGCTGTCGACTAGATTAGTGAGACTTTAGGTAATCACCCAAGTGTTTCTAATCACACACTCCTTCACTTGATCCAATCTTTGTATTTTCTAGCCCGAATATATGACACGTAAAGCAGTAAACGGCTTTCTCCTTTGCTTGTGAATAAATCATCCAGCGTCTGTCAAGCTTTTCACCGTTAACTAATATTTTATTATAATGATAATCTCTGAATCGCCATCCATTATGATTTACGAGAAATAAATCAACTTTAACCCGGATTGGACTATGTAATACAATCTCAGTTCGGTCTATAGTAGTAATCCAATTCTAGTTAAATATAATAAAATTAGAGTCTAATGTAATCATTCGAAAAAAGCAGCTATTTTTCTGGATTCCATTATGGTTAGGAAATCGTAAGTTTTTTTAAACACTATGTAGATGTTTTTTAGCGGTGTGATATACAATCTATTAGTATAAGAATAGACCTAATAATATAGACTATCCCATATCATGTGGGTGGGGGAAACTGAAACATCTGAAAATAATTTAAACGTGTGGTTGCCAACTTCACCCTCCTATGTGGGACGTTCTACTAGGGAGGCCTGTGATTAAGAATGGACTTTAGGCAGGCTGTAATAACAATAATAATGTCCTCCAGACCGAATTTCGGTCACGGAGGCTAGCCATCGGCGCAGGACAGGATTATAGTGCTCGTTCTCGTAATCTGATGGGACGGTAAACAGACACGACCGGAGAGAGATCAGGCGCAGGACCAACGGCTTTACGTGCTTTCCGAGGCACGGGGGTGAGACACCGCCAACTTCCTGACTCCGGGCAGCTACTGAGAATTTCTTGACAGAAAAACTCAATAATTGATTTTTTGGCACTAAACCAACGAGGCAGTTGAGATATATATATATATATATATATATATATATATATATATATATATATATATATATATATCGACTGCTTCGTTGGTCGTTGGTCTAGTGCTCGTAAACGCGATTGTGGATCACGAGGTCCTGGGTTCGTACACCGGGTCGATTCAAAAATATAGCTGCAGCACGGCTCTACCACGTACAACGGTGATGTGCGTGTTCACTAACCTGCCACTTATCGGAGACCATGTGCCGCAACCGCTGGTAGTGTATGACGCCGAAAAAGATGTCCGCGTCCATTTCCCGGCCGTCCACGCCGCTGTAGAGCCGCTCTGTGCCGTAGTAGTTGTACCCGGCCGCTTCCAGCAGCCGCCCGAAGTAGTTGATGGCCGTGTCGTCCTCGGTGAAACGGAACGGGCTCGCGTCGTGCACCTGCCACCGTAATTAATGATGGTTAATATAGCGCATAACGCCATATTATAGCGCGCTATCTCTCCATAGCGCATAGCGCGTGCTATGTAAGTAGTCGCCTTCGACGCTTCCGCGCTAATAAATATTAATATCTAGAGGGAACTAGTTTTAACAGCAGCGCTGTTGGAAGTGGACGTGTAACGCAAATTTGGTCTGGTAGCACGCCATTCATCGCGCCGGCTAATTTAGTGATAGACGTTGTTTAGTTAGTGTATGCTGTATATTTATAAATGATCTAAAACATACAGTTGTCTGCTACAAAAGTAGCCTAAATAACGTTTTTAAATGTAAATAAAATATAGAAACAAAAGTGTATATAATAGTGTATGTAAATAGTTTATTTTTGTATATACAATTAATAAGCTTTTAAACACACCTTAAATTGATTTACAATTTACATCAAGGTTAAAATAACGTTTAAATCGATTATAAATAGTCGTAAGCATGAAAAGCATGAAAGAGTGTTCATAGTTTTTTCTTTACCGCTTTATTTTATTTCAGTCTAAAATGCGACTTATTACGAAATAATGTTCTTACTTCTTATATAGCATGCGGTATACCCAACGAACGACATGTAATGTAACGTGCTACGAGATATAGCGTGCTGCAAAACTTAACGCGCTTGCCGGCCTCCTACACGCTTTCTTATATATAGCGCGCTATAACATAGCGTATTTAATAGCGCGCTAGAAATTTATAGTTTATAGTCTATAGCGTGCTATTGATTTATAGTAGTTTTGAACAACTTTAAGGCAGATCAAAAGCGGTTAAAATTCACCGATGCGCCACTGGTATAAAATAACGGTAACGCTATTTAGGGTATGTCACTAACTTGGGTTGATTGGGTTCTTGGGTTGTTGGTTGGTCTAAGACTGACCTCTATTTATACAAGTACGCTGGAGGAGCTATACCATACAAAATGTTTGTGCCGATTTGAAGCGCCACATTTTTCCGTACCGGGACTTAAAATTGAGATAATATGCGAAAGTCTGTTGTCTTATTTAAATCTTATCTCTGTATTTTGAACTTTTAATCTAAAAACAAAAGTACTTTATGTGGTTTGATTGTGCATAATTTTCGTTATATAATAATAATGAAAGTGTGCGTAATGTCCAAAACTCATTACCAAAAGGAAAGTGGTATAAGTATAATATTTTACAAGTAAGTGAATTTACAGCCGATATTAAACAAAAATTTGTTACTAATCTTAATGTCGTAATCAACAAGATTTTTGCTTTATATTATCACATTTATTGAGTTTTGATAAACAATAAAATTCAATAGGGGTGTCGAGTTTCTTGTCTATAATACTTATCGATGTTCTTTCCTACCCCCAACTAAAACTGGTAATCAATGCTAAAAGTCACTCTGAGTGGGCTTGTCAAGCCCTTAGATGTGTGTTAACGGGCTGCGCCTAGAGGAGATTCCTCTCCCCATACCGCTGCAGTCGAGGATCGAGGTGGAGTCGCAAGGGAAGAGGAGTGTGGTCCTACACTGCTGGCTGTTTGAAGAAGCTCAAAATCACTCAGCAAGCCATGCTGAAGTTATATTAGCAGTATAGTTGTAGCACGAAGGTCCTTCCCCGGTCGAACCGGATCGGTCGAAACCGGTCGATCTCACAGAATACCAGCGTAAAATAGTAGCTTAATGCTGCCGTGTTTCGTATGGTGAGTATAAAGAACCGTTTTTACTGGACAAGAAGCATTCCATTTAAGTCCTCACGAGTGACAACTGACAACGCATCTGCATTTTGATTTGTAATCGAGGATAGATGTAGATGTCTATGGGCCGCAGGAACCACTTACCATCACTTGGACTGTGTGCTCGTTTGTCACCCTATACTATAAAAAAGTAGAAACAGAGTGACCGACATCGCCTCACGAATTAGTAAGCTGAAGTGGCAATGGACCGACCATATAGCTCGAGGAACCGATAGCCGATGGGGAAGAAAGGTTCTGGCAGCCTCGTACCGGCAGGCGAAGTGTAGGACGTGCCCTCACTAGATGGAGTAACAACCTGGTAAGACATGCAGGAAGTCGATGGATGCAGGTGGCTCAGGACCGTGCTTTGTGGCATTCCTTGGCGGTGGCCTATATTCAGCAGTGGACCTGTGAAGGGCTGTAATGATGATGAATGATGATGGCATTATATTAATATGGTACATAAATAGAATAGACGTTATTGGTAGAGGCCTACCCGTAACGTCCATTCTATTTATTTATTTAGGTATAGGTAGGGTATAGAGCTTTTATCGATATATTTTGTTACACTGTCTTATTTCTATTATAATTTCCGTGGACGTACACTTCTGCTGACAGCGCCAAAGTGGCGCAAACCAAATCGCCTCATTTCGTGACGCTGTATAGGCATAGCCAATCCATTATATTACATTATAGAGGTCAGTGGGGTATAGTTATACTTTTGTATAACTTTTAAATAACCGAAATTATATTGGTAATCAAAAATTTCTGTTATTGTCATTAACAAAACAAATACTTTTGGTAACCAAAAGTATTTGTTTTGTTAATGACAATTAAGAAATCCTAAGAAACTAATTGAAAGTTAAGGTAATTTTGAACCACAAGAAGAAGAAAGTTGAAAATTAGGTAGGGAAAAAATAACGCTACCGTATCGTGCCGAAAAATTTGTGTATCGTTTTATTAAAATATTAATTAAATAAAATATTGCAATAAAAAGATACGACGTCATTACCTATCACCGTTATAACCCGTACCTTACGTTAGGCCCTGTACTGAGGTAAAGCTTTTTGTTACACAATGTCATTTAATTGAGAAGTTTTAAATAAATTTAACATAAGTTAGTTGTGTTTATACTATAATATTACTTTTGTTGTTAAGATTAAATAAATATGTAGACGCATCTATAAAATGTCGGTTGGATCTAGTGATTAGTTGAAATTGAGGGTATATCGAGAAACCGTTTGTGCAGTATAAAGTTCAGTGTAGGGGCAGAGCGCGAGAGATTCCGCTTGAGTCGTTTCACGAGTGAAGTCATTCTACGCGGGCTAAGATAGTCGTTGTTCTGTCCATTGTGGTGATTCTTCTGGTGCAGGTAAGGAGGATGGTGTTGCTGAGAGGCTGTGCTGTGTTACGTTGAGAGGGGTATGGTTGCTGTTGGTTTGCATAATTTGGTGTTATCATGTAGTTGTGTCCTTCACATTGCACTGGTGTGTAATTGTGATGGGGACATACTGCGGTATGGTCAAACTGTAATTACTCTATGCTGAATGTATGAATTATAATATATGAATGTAGAGCGTTACGCTGTCCTATTAGTGATAATGATAAATTGCGCAAGCAAGAGAGCAAGTTGAACATCAGTTCTCACACTTTTACCATTTTTAATAATTAACGCTATCCTGTTATTTCCCACACAATTAGCTTATCCTGTTGTATTTTCCGACAAATATATAATATTTTCTAACTCACGTGTCCATGCAGGCTGGCCGCTTTCCCCGCCATGCACTCGATCATCATGGCGATGGTCATTCGAGACGGGAATCCGTGCGGGTTGAACAGGATGTCGGGGATGAGGCCGGTCTCCGTGAAGGGTAGGTCTTCGGCGACCCACTTCTGGGAGCAGATGCCTTTTTGCCCAGCGCGGGACGCGAACTTGTCGCCCACTGTTGGGTTGCGCTGAGTAATATATTATCTATTAAATATTTCGAATGCAAACAGAAAGTTGCTACATAATTACACTAAGTTAAAAAATAGAGCCATGGTAGCTCAGATGGTTAACGCTCGCTGTAAATATAACACAACGCGAGTAACCCGGGTTCGATCCCCGCCGGCACCAATGAAATTGTTAATTGCAATTTTAAGTGCTGATTTACCACGTGCTCGGCCGTGAAGGATAACATCGTGAGGAAACCTGCATGTCTGAGGAATAAAAAAAACATTTCGATGACATGTGAAGTTCGCCAACACGCATTGTGGCAGCGCGGCGGACACTTCCTTGCCCTAAAACCCTCTCAGAACTGAGGGGACGCCTGTGCCCAGCAGTGGGACGTATATAGGCAGTAACTTTACTTTACTTTTAAAAAATAAGTTACAATTGTACTGAATGAGCGTCAGAAGTTAGGATAAAGAGAGATGCAAACATAGGATTAAATTAATTTTGAAAAAGCTATAGTTTAATATTAAACTGTTTTCTTAATGTTTTCCTTAAAGACTTGTATTGTGTGCTGAATTCAAACTTCACTTCATCATCAACAGACTGTAAAACTTTACACCTAGATATGAGATTTGACTTACAACTCTCGCTGCTGCGTTTAACGTTTATTATAGAATAAGGGTGACAAACGAGCACACGGTCCACCTGATGTTAAGTGGATGCTGTGGCTCATCTACATTTATTCTCGTTTAGCAATACGTATGACCTCTCTGTGGAATAGTTTACCACCGGCGATTTTTTCGGACCGTTACGACCTGGGGACCTTCAAGAAAAGAGCTTACTCCTTTCTAAAGGGCCGGCAACGCACCTGCAATTCTCCTGGTGTTGCAGCTGTTCATGGGCGGCGGTAGTCACTTACCATCAGGTGAGCCGCATGCTCGTTTGCCCCCTCTGCTATAAAAAAGGAATCAAAATGTAGATGCGTTTCTACCTCTGAGGAATAAGATGGAATGCCTCATTTCCTGTAAAAAGGGGCTCCGATTCTCTACACTCACCATACGAAATACAGCAGCATAGAGCTGCTATTTCACGCTGGTATTCTGTGAGAGTGTGGCCCTTCACGGTCGGATAGCTACATCATGGCTCTACCAATTTCTAATTTTAGCGAGCTAATCATGATGAATAAGAATAGTTCTCAATAGGATTTGAATACAGACTATTTACACATTTGCAAAACAATCTATAAACAAAAGATTAGCTTCAAATGATCTTTGTAGCTGTCCATGGATTGCAGTAACCACTTGCTATTAGGTGGACAGTGAGTTACTTTCTTTGGTTATGAACTCGAACGGTTACACTTTTGCCAGTGTCAAGTCACACAAAAAATAGTTTTTAATGTTTTGTTTAAAAAAAGTTTTTCACAATAGGCTAATGTCACATGACGCTAGCTTTTGGGAGATTTTGACGACTGTTTAACCCAGCGGACAGTCGATGACGACAGTATGTCAAGTTCGTAGGTCGCCTAGTGGACAAAATAACTTGACAAAACACTTGTTTCGTCGTTTTTACTAATAGACCATATCACTTTTACGTCAAAATTCACTCTTATTATTATTTTAATAAAGCTGATTGCTGCTTGTATGGAGTGTGTGGCGACTCACACATTTATTCTACTTCTTCATGTGAGACTCTCTTTGTGGTGTCAATAATAAAACTTTTAAGCTGTGAGTTATTTGTTTATTCTGGCAACGGACTTTACAGCAGGTAACAAAACCTACCACACCACAACAACATCTACACTCCAAGTGTAAAAGTAAGGAGTACCAACTCCCATAGTAGAATACATACATACATAAACATAAACACTCACGCCTGTCACCCAGAGGGGTAGGCAGAGACTACGGACTTCCATTTGGCACGATCCTGACACACCTCTTTCGCCTCCTTCACATCCATATATCTACGCATACATGCTCGTCGGTTAAGGGTACTTCTAACGTGGCCCATTTTCAAAATATCGCCAATTTGGTCGATAAACTTTTTCCTAGGGCGTCCCTTCCCGACTCGGCCGTTCACATCTGCCATATAAATTTGCTTTGTCACTCTTTCCTCATTCATTCTTTCCACATGACCAAACCACCGAAGCATTCCTTTCTTAATCCTGGTCACAACATCATCTTGCATACCACATTTATCCCTTATCACGCAATTTCTCACCCTGTCATTCAGATTCAACCCTATCATATTCTTTAAAGACCGCATTTCTACAGCATTTATTCTATTTTCGTGCTTCTTCTGCCACACCCAGCTTTCACTACCATACATTAAAGTAGGGACTAACACAGAATTATGAATCACCATACGTGCCTGTTTTGACACATTCTGGTTCTCCATAATAGAGTGTAGTGCCCCATTCACTCTATTCCCTGCATTTACTCGTCGTTCTATATCCCTATCATATCTACCATCCCTGCTAAATACACATCCCAAATACACAAACTCATCCACTTGCTCAATTAACTCTCCTTCTATTCTTATTTCACATACCGTTTTGCTTTCTTCTCTTTCAAAAACCATCACTTTCGTCTTACATGTGTTCACTTTCATTCCCCTTTCTTTTAATTCCCAGTTCATTAATGTAACCATCATTCATATTAAGCGTTCTGAGGCATGTGTGAGGTCACTGTGTCAGTCAGCTGACATTGTAGCGCTGCAAGAGACGTGGTTGCTGTGTGATGATCTTCCTTGTTTGAATACTATTAGCGATGAGTTCGCGGGCACCGGCACGTCGGCAGTTAATACGTCTGCTGGCTTGCTTCGCGGCAGGCCGTATGGGGGTGTTGCGATCCTGTGGCGTAAGGTGGCGTTTACATCAGTGACAGTGATCGACTGTGAAAATCCTAGGGTATGTGCCATAAAGGCCGTTAGTGGTGACCGATCCATATTGGTATTCAGTATTTATATGCCAGTGGATAAAAATGAAAACCTAATTGAGTTCACGGAGTGTTTAGGTAGAATTAGTGCTATCATCGAAAGTTGTGCGATAGAAACAGTTTACATTGTTGGTGATTTCAATGCTCACCCAGGTGAGCTATTTGGTGATGAATTATTAAAGTTTTGTACGGATCAGTGTTGGCAGTGCTCTGATATGGACAAACTCGGTATGTACTCTGACTCTTTTACATATGTAAGTGATGCACACGGTAGTAGAAGATGGCTCGATCACTGTGTGACTACTACTGCCGCTTACCAAACTGTGCGCAGTGTTGAAATTTTACACAGTATTTATTGGTCGGATCATTTCCCCTTAAGTATTACTTGTGACCTAGCAATTGTGAGGTCTAAAATACCTCAAAATATTGTTAAGAATAGTAAAATAATATGGGGCAACAGAACACCACATCAAATACTCAAATATAAAGAATATTGTAATTCGAAATTTAGAGATATGCATTTACCGGTAGAGTTTTGCGATTGTTGTGATCGTATGTGTACATGTATAGATCACAAAGAGACTTTAGATAAGATGTATGAGGCTATAGTAAATACCTTAAGCGAGGCCGCAATTATGACATATGAAGGTAGTGCCATTACTGCCAAAAAGAAAACTGTAGTCGGATGGAATAAATATGTAAAAGATGCTCATAGGGAGTCCAGGATTCAATTTGATAATTGGTTACAATGTGGAAAACCTAAAGGGGGCATTGTGTATGATCGTATGTGTGAGAGCAGACGTCAATTTAAATCTAAGTTAAAATGGTGCCAGAATCGGGAAGAACAAATTAAAATGGACATAATAGCTACTCAACATTGTAATAAGGACTTCAAACATTTTTGGAAATCCACAAATAAATTAAATGTGCGGCCTGGTCTTCCTGTGAGCATTGGGAACACTAATGATAAAAAAGAGATTGTTGAAAATTTTAGGCAATATTTTAATGTTGACTCTCCTTTAGGACCCATAAATGGTAAAACCTACACGGAAGTCCCCTTCGACACAAACCCGGTTCGCTTCACAGCTAAACAGGTGGGTGCAGTGATTATGAACATGAAAAGGGGGAGGTCTCCTGGGTATGATGATCTTAGCATTGAACATTTGCAACATGCTGGTGGCCATCTTCCTAGAGTTTTGGGTTTGTTCTTTTCACTGTGCCTACGACATAGATATCTACCTAATAATATAATGAGGACTATTGTGGTGCCAATTCTAAAAAAAAAAAAATAAAACTGGGGACATCTCGGACATAACCAACTATAGACCTATATCGTTGGCTACAATATTAGCAAAGGTACTGGACGGTCTACTTGATACATATTTAAGAACATATTTGCAGCTACACGATGCTCAATTTGGTTTCCGGACTGGGCTTTCAACAGAGAGTGCCATCTTGGCCCTTAAGCGAACCGTTGAGTACTACACTGACAGAAAAACACCTGTGTATGCCTGTTTTCTAGACTTGTCAAAAGCCTTCGATATGGTTTCCTATGAAATATTGTGGAGTAAGTTGAGGAAAACCGGAATACCTGCTGAACTTGTTGCCATGCTCCAGTATTGGTACAACAATCAAATAAATAATGTCAAATGGGCAGATACGTTTTCCGATCCGTATAGGCTAGAATATGGAGTGAGACAAGGGGGTTTAAGCTCACCGAACCTATTCAGCCTGTACATTAATGACCTAATCGGTGAATTGAGCAGCATGTATATCGGATGCTATGTAGATGGAGTTTGTTTAAACAATTTAAGTTACACCGATGATATGGTGCTGCTGGCCCCGTCTGTTAGCGCTCTTAGAAAATTGTTACGCGTTTGTGAGGATTATGCTGTTAGACATGGTTTAGTATACAATGTTAAGAAAAGTCAGTTTATGGTATTTAGAGCTGGAAAAAAGTGTCCAAAGAATGTGCCTCCTATTTTGCTTAATGGCACTGCCCTAGGAAGAGTAAAAGAGTTTAAATATCTAGGCCACTACATAACTGAAAATTGTAAAGATGATATGGACATCGAGAGGGAGCGAAGGGCACTGTCCATCCGTGGAAATATGTTGATTCGTAGGTTTGCGCGGTGCAGCAAGGAAGTTAAGATTACACTCTTCAAAACCTATTGTCAATCTTTTTACGCATGCAGCTTATGGACAACGTATACAAAGCGCGCTTACAGTGACCTTCGTGTTTTATATAATAACATTTTCAGGGCCCTGTTGGGGCTGCCTCGGTTTTGTAGCGCATCAGGGATGTTTGCAGAAACACGAACAGATGACTTCTTCGCAATAATGCGTAAAAGAGTGTACTCGCTGTTGAGCAGAATACGTGGCAGCCGCAACAGTATAATGAACGTGTTCGCCGAAAGATGTGACGGGCATATGCTAGATTATTGGAACCATTTGTTGAAAAGTGACTACTCATATTTAAGAAACTAACATTAGTGTTTAAGGTGCACAATTACTAACAACTTATATGGATCTATGTCTGAAATAAAAGAGTTATTATTATTATTATTATTATTGATCCTGACACAAGCACTAGAGTCCCTATAAAGAGACCTTAATGCCTGTATCAAACCAGCGCTCAACCCATATGAGTTCAGTGTTTGCCATAACACATTCCTGTCCACTCTGTCATAAGCCTTTTCCAAGTCCATGAATGCACAAAAAACTTTCTGGTTTTTGGCCAAAAACTTCTCCGCAATCATGCGCATGGAAAAGACCTGATCTGTACACCCCATTCCCTTTCTAAAACCCGCTTGCACATCCCAAATTTTTCCATCAGTTTCTTTCATAACTCTTTCAATTAACACCTTAGCATACAGTTTACCCACAATACTAAGCAAGCTGATACCGCGGTAGTTTTTGCAGTCCTGCTGTGACCCTTTTCCTTTATATATTGGTACTATTACTGCTTTGCACCAGTCATCCGGTACCCGTTTTAATTCCCAACATAAATTAAACAAGGTGTACAGCAGGCCTGCCACCACTCCCTCTCCAGCCCTTAGCATCTCGAGTGATACTCTATCATATCCAGCTGCCTTACCTGCTTTCATGCTTTTCATTGCTTTCATTATTTCATCTACACTTATCTCCATACCCCTTTCCACTTCTTCCGAATTTCTAGTTCATTTAAATCAGACGACTCTTCACTCATAAATACGCCTTCAAAGTATTCCTTCCATCTGTTTAAATTCGAAACTTCATCATTCAGAATACATCCATTCTCGTCTCTTATAGCATTTATTATAGGCTGTTTTGTATTTCCCCTGGCAGTTCTTACGAGTTTCCAGAACATTTTTATGTTAGCCTGGAAATTATCAGATATCCTTCTATCATTCTTATCCGTTCTTTCTTTCTTTTTCCTTTCAACAACTTCTTTTACTCTCTTATTTAGACGTCTAAATTCTGCCTTTTTTCTTTCAATCTCATCATTCATACCAGAAGAATTACCAGCTTTGGTTGCTAGTAAATCTAACCATGCTTTCTTCTTTGATTCAACTTCCACCCGTACCTCATCATCCCACCATAACGTATTACTTTTCCTTTCATTTGTTCTCTTACTTACACCACATACTTCGGTGGCGGTATCCACCAAACCTTTCTTTATATTATCCCACACAGTATTCAAGTCTAAATCATTCATACACAACTCATTCAAACATCTAATATTTTCTCTCAGTCTACATTTATACTTCTCTTTCACATCTTCATCTTGTAACTTCTCTATTCTTATACGCTGTAACGCAGTGGTAGACACAGATGTCCGATGCCGCCAACGCTTGAAAAGACCATTAATTCGACATAAGACCAGGTAATGATCCGTCCCTACGTTGGACCCCCGGTAAACCCTTGTATCTACGACTGCGCTCCTCATTCTTTCATCCACAATTACGAAGTCTATTATGCTTCTATCATCACCTCTTTCCCATGTATACATGTGAATCTTCTTATGACGAAAAAAAGTGTTCGTCACAAAAAGATTCTTTTCCGCACATACGGTGAGGAGGTCTTCACCATTCTCATTTATACTTTCATCACCAAACGTTCCCAATATCCATTCATAACCAGACCTCTTCACCCCAACCCTTCCATTAAAGTCTCCTAACATAATAATATTTTCATTTTCCTTACATTTTGTCAACACCATCCTTACCATGTCCCAAAACTGCTCTCGGATGTAAGTGGGCTTAGACATGTCTGGGGCGTACACCCCTAGCAGGAACAGCTTCTTTAAGCCCACTTTCATTCGTATCCATAGCAGTCTCGGGCTTACACATTCATACTCTTTCACACATTAACCCATTCTTTCTGAAAGAATGAAACCGACTCCCTGGCATGCCCGTTCGGTCTCGCCTACACCAGACCAATACGCGGTATACGTGCACATGGCAAGTGGCGGCATCCTTTCCCTTTCGTTTCGTCTCATTCACACATAACACATCTATTCCTCTGTCATTCATCATTTCGCATACTTCATCCATCTTATCGTTCATTCCTCCACATACATTCAGCGTAGCCAGACGGGTTTCCGCAATCCACTTTTCGCCCCTCCGGGAGACATAACGTGACGGGTGGCGAACCTCGTCGCCGGTTTTTCTCCCGGAGATTCTTCGCACCCCTGCCCCATTTAAGGGGCGCCGGGAACTCGGGGCCGTTTCTTTTATTTCCTGAGTCATGGTGCGAACAAGGGGTGGTGGTAGATTTTACGCCGCTACCATACGGCGAGGAGCCGAGTCTATTTTTTTTTTTTTTTCGGCTTTGTCACTCGTTTAGCACCACCCGGGGGACACGTGTAGGGTGGGCCTAAGGTTAGGTGGTCGAAGCCTACGGACGCGAGCGACTCATCCCCCCCATAGAATAGTTGAAAAAATGGCCATCTGTAAGCAGTAAATAACAGTTCAAAAACTCTACACTACAGCGCTGGAGTAGCTACTGGGATGAAATGAACTTAGCAGTTGTCGACGTTTTAAGCGTGCTGCTAAACTGCTCAGTAGCTCTAACATCTAAAATAATTTTATTTAGTAAATATAACCTCGAAAAAGTCATCTATCCCACTAATATTTTTCGTGGCGCCACCCTTATTTAATGGTTTTTAGGGACACTTTTTAATACCGTCTGTACTCCTTACTTCTACACTCCATATACTTTCATTCTACATCCTTCTATACTCCTTGCTTGGGTAGAGCAACAGAAGCGAAAATTCGCCGGCGGTCAAGTTCCCGCCAAATTTCCTACTGTAAATTTGTTTGCCACTTCAGTTATATGGAAAACTAACAGCCTCTTTGGTCTAGTGGTCGTGAACATGGAGTTCAAGTCCTAGGTCGAGTCAGGGCAGCAGCCCGGAATCAGAAAGTTGGCAGTGTTTCCCCTCGATGCTTTGGAGATCAAGTAAAACCGTTGGTCCTGCGCCTGATCACTCTCCGGTTGCGTTGCATTACCGTCCCATCGGAATAAAGAGTGCACTTGTGCTTGTTCATGAACTTGGGCACTATAATCCTGTCCTGCGGAGATGGCTCGTGTCTGTTGAAGCTGACCGCTGTGACCGAAATTCGGTCCGGAGGGATATTAATTAAGTTCTTACTTAAGAAATCGGCGTTTTATACGGAGAAATTTCATTGTTATCTATACACTATGCAACGGATTACTAAGCTGGAGTGGCAATGGACTGGCTATATAGCTCGAAGAATCGACAACCGTGGGAGAAAAAAGGTTTTCGAGTGGCAGCCTCGTACTGGTAGGCGTAGTATAAGGCGACCTCCCACTAGATGGAGTATCAACCTGGTAAGACATGCAGGAAGTCGATGGATGCAGGTGGCCCAGGACTGTGCTTTGTGGTATTCCTTGGAGGAGGCCTATGTTCAGAAGTGGACTTGTGAAGGACTGTAATGATGATGATGTACTTCCGCTATTATATAGGTAGTTCAATGATTCCTTTTCTGAAAAAATTGCGGAAACGAGAATCAATAAAATCTTTGAAGGCGGTTTTGACCAACTCATAGGAATTGATTTTATTTCTTGCAAGAAATTTCCAAATTCCGGATAAAAGTTGTAATCCGTAGTAGCAAGGTTCGGGGAATATGTGAGGATTCGGAGACATTCCAATAGCAGCTCCTCTGATTTAGCGAAAGTCTGTTGTGTATTGTATGGTCTAGCGTAGTCCTGAAGCAGGAGTAGGTTAGAGCTATTGACCAGTCTCGGTTGTTTAACGGCTAGCTTTTCAATCAAGGTTTGTAATTGTTGACAATACAGATCTGCCGGTCTGACCAAATGTTGTTGATGACAACGGCACTGGTCCGCCAGACACTTGTTAGTACCTTTTTCTTACTCAACTTTCGCTTGTAACAGGATTTGGCCGGTTGTCCTAGGTTCACTTACTGTGATGAGCATTTCCGGTTATCGTACAGGATTTATGTTTAATCACAAGTACCGATACGATTCAAAATCTCTTCGTTATTGTGACGATTGAGTAATGTAACGCAGCATTCGACGCGTGTTAGTTGGTGTGCTGAATGTAGTTGCAAGTGAATTATAACTGCTTTATCCCTTACAACGAAACCTGCCGCTAACTTTGATGTGGTATGCGATAGGTCCGCTTACACGATCACTTAATTTTTCATTGTCGACTAGAGTCTCCGCTCGCGGGGTTTGTTCTGTGGGTCAAAATTTCCAGAGCGAAAAGTTTGGAACAAATAATGCACCGTGTTTTATTTTACTCTAATCATTAATCCTTCGAGCTGTTTTTGCAGCGCTAGTGCCATGGCGGAATTTGTGTTCGTAAATAACGTAATATTCTATGTTTCGCATATTGTAAACAGAACGATGACAAGCAAAAATCAAACAGCACGAAAACAAATGAATCACTATAATAAATTTGAAACACAAATACAAAAGCTAAAATTTGAATTTGGAATTCCTAACCAAACGCAAGGTATTTGCGATTATAGTGTCCAGTTCGTCAAAACGCCAATTCCATATGTAGGGATCTTATAATTACTACATTAAAAAAACTTATATTAATGTTATAGTCAACAAAATCTAAGAAATACCTTTGACGTTTCACATTAATCATTCCGCAATAACTTTACACAATCGTACTGACACGATTTAAAGTAACCTTATACATAAATCCGCAGACTTATGAAGTTATCTATATTTCATTACAACGTGTATAGTTTTTTTTTATCACCAATTTAAATTCGAATCTTTCAAACAAAGCAAAATATTAAAATAATTAACCAGTAAAAACTTTTTAATTTGACGTCGTTTCAATGATATGTCGCTATGTACCTTACCGTAGTGTTTGGATGATTAAAATCCATTGTTATACGAATAACCGGCAAAATATTCAAATAATTGGTAAAAATATTCAAATAATCGAATCATTTTTTTCATTTATTATTTGTTTAATAAAATTGTTATTTTTAAAATTTTTTAAATTACATGAATCATGAATGAAACACGTTTATTTTTTCACTTTTTCAACGTAAATTTGTGTAGGCAAAAGAACTCATATACAAGGCCACGCTGAAAAAACCACTACGTAATTTCAATTTCTCGGCATGTCGAGAGCTTACTGTACGTTTTTGTGACTATGTGTTTGTCTTTATATTTTGTGACTCGGCTTTAACTATTTGGACTGTGTCTTCTATATTCGTTGAAGCATATACCCATGTCACAAAGGATGATTGGGCAAAAGTGAGAGAAAAAACAAAAAATTTGATTATGGATGACTTTGAAAGAGACATTAGCTTTGACTGCTTTATTGAAACTTAAATAATAATTAATCTAAACAACGTATTTTTAATCTAGTTTCAATCTTAAATTTTTATAATTTCGCCTCTAGAAATAAGCAAACAACAAATACGAAGAAACTGCTAAATCTTGTGTTTTAAGTTATCCGTTTCTAATTAATTTTGGTATTATTCAAACTAAATGATTACCAACTCTATATAATCAATATCGATTTATTTAAGAATCGAATCTTGTACGTTGCCATTTTTTGGTTGGCATGCTTGGTGCAATAAGTCTGACAGCTTCAAAATGTATTTCTTAGATTTGGTTGACTATAGTTACTGGGTTTTGATAAGGGGTAGCTGAATCCTCACCTGTATCCTGAGCACGACGCAGGCTTTGCGTGGGGCCTTCGGTGAGAACTCCCCGCACAGGCGCACGCTGTCCACGAACACTTCCTCCTTGCCGTGGAACTTAGACACCACGAACTGACTCTTCTCGCCGTCGTAGAAGCTGTACAAACACTTAACTAAACTACTGTTGGGGCGGTCGATAAAACTGCATATAAAATAATTTTCGATAGAATCAAAGCGTCAAGAAAAGGTGCTAGGACATGTTGTATGAAAGAATTAAAGAAACGACTTCAGAGTGAGTAAATATTTTATTCGTTTTGATTTTTTAAAGGCAGCTTTTACTTTTTTTAAGTAATTTTTAACCCACTTCAAAAAGGAGTACTTTTTTAATAGGATAGAGTGACAAACGAGCACACACTGATGATAAGTGGTTACTGTGGCCCATAAACATCCACATCTATCCTCGATTACGAATCAAAATAAAGATGCGTTTTGATTTTTTAAAGGCAGCTTTTACTTTTTTTAAGTAATTTTTAACCCACTTCAAAAAGGAGTACTTTTTTAATAGGATAGAGTGACAAACGAGCACACACTGATGATAAGTGGTTACTGTGGCCCATAAACATCTACATCTATCCTCGATTACGAATCAAAATAAAGATGCGTTTTGATTTTTTAAAGGCAGCTTTTACTTTTTTTAAGTAATTTTTAACCCACTTCAAAAAGGAGTACTTTTTTAATAGGATAGAGTGACAAACGAGCACACACTGATGATAAGTGGTTACTGTGGCCCATAAACATCTACATCTATCCTCGATTACGAATCAAAATAAAGATGCGTTTTGATTTTTTAAAGGCAGCTTTTACTTTTTTTAAGTAATTTTTAACCCACTTCAAATAGGAGTACTTTTTAATAGGATAGAGTGACAAACGAGCACACACTGATGATAAGTGGTTACTGTGGCCCATAAACATCTACATCTATCCTCGATTACGAATCAAAATAAAGATGCGTTTTGATTTTTTAAAGGCAGCTTTTACTTTTTTTAAGTAATTTTTAACCCACTTCAAAAAGGAGTACTTTTTTAATAGGATAGAGTGACAAACGAGCACACACTGATGATAAGTGGTTACTGTGGCCCATAAACATCCACATCTATCCTCGATTACGAATCAAAATAAAGATGCGTAGTCACCCCTGAGGACTGAGATGGAATGCCTCGTTTGCAGTAAAAGGGACGAAGGAATTCTCTACGAATCGGAGACCCTATTTACTCACCATACGAAACACAGCAGCAAACTGTGTTTCGTATGGTGAGTTAAGTTAAGCTACTATTTTACGCTGGTATTCTGTGAGAGCGTGGTCCATCCCCGGTCGAGCCGACCCATTCGTGCTACAACTGTACTACTAATATAACTGCAACATGGCTCTACCACGTACAAATGAAAGGTATTCAATTCGACCGTATGTTTTTTATGTATGTTACCTCAGAACTTTTTTTCTAGGTGAACCGATTTTGATAATTTTTATGTGAAAGCTGGTGCTCCCCGTGTGGTCCCCATATAAATTTGATCAAGATCTGAGCTGTAGTTTTTGAGTTATACTTAATAATGCTTATTTAATTGATGATGTTCTCATTTGATTTACATTGAAGTCGGTTGTATAAAATGTTTAATTTTACTACTTGGTCTTACACTTGTCAGTGGATTGAGGAATAGGACATTTACAATGAGACGTCTCGTCGTTACATTTAAACTTCATCCCTAATTTGCAACCCCTTAGGGAAAAATTTTCTTCAAATTTATATGGGACGAAAAAATCATCATGCAGAATGTAGATATGTTGTCACCCTGACGATTACGATGCCATGCTTGATTTCCAATAAAAAGAGTGCGAGCCTCTACATTCACTGTACAAAACAGCAGCATGAAGGATATTATGGCTGTAACACGAATGGGTCAGCTCGATCGGGGAAGGGCCACGCTCTTATATAACTAGCGTAAAACAGGTGCCTGGAAACCTTTTTTTACTTAAAACGAGGCAAACATTGAAAATCAAAGGATTTAAACATAACTAAAACGAACTATGGAATAGCAATTCATTGACTTTCAAATCTTCCAAAATTATTATGTGTATGTTAATTAATTTCCTCTACATGTAGTAAGTCGACCATAGATTTACTCGTAGGGAAAATCTTAGCCATGTATTACATTCCGCGTGTTCTATATTGACTGCGCTGAAGTTAGTCGCGAGTGGTTGCGCGGATAAAGTTTTTAGGAACAAAATGGTAAGAAGACTCCTGGTCTTCTTACCATCTGGAGCGGAAGGGCAGTCGGTAACTAATACCAGAGATGGGAATACGCATATATTACCGCGGAAATTCTTCATTATCGTTATTATAGTTTATGATTTAAACTTATTTAATATTGTTTATGGTTCATTAGAGTGTGAATGCAACATGTCGTTATAAATACAGTGATTATGATGATGATACGCATTGAAGATTTTATGGAAAAATTTAAATTTATATTATTTTCGGGTTACTGAAAGAATATGTTGTCCCGCTAATATCGTGTATTGTTTTATTATACATTCAAACTGTTTTATCGTAATTTATTTGATACTACTAATTGTTTTATTGAAATACATAGAGAATTTTTCATTATAATAATAATTTTCAATTTATTCTATAATCGATATAGACAAAACAAACTATTTCCCTAAGCAATCTTAGGAACAAATATAAAATGGAACATCTCTATAGCTGTACATGCGCGAACATTCGGAAAGCCAACTTCAGCCCGGCCAAAATAGTATGCGCGGACCGTACTACGCTTGGCAAACGGGTTTTCAACCGCAGTTTTTTATTATTGAATTTTATTTGTAATGTAATCAGGAAAGTTCTGCTACTCATCTCCTGCTTCATTTATCTCTGGTGCCTCTTAGGACAACCACAAAACGATATGGGGTAATAGATATTATTAGGCAGCCACTACACGGCCTCACGGCATTCCCCGAACTGAAAATAATAAAATAATTGCCACAACAGCTTAAAGCGCCGTGCTACCTCATGGTTATGGTGTACACTGTAAACTTCACAATAGTACGCGAGCAACTCGGGTTCGTTCTCTGTCGGCACCAACGAAATTGTTAATTGCAAATTAAAGTGCCGATTTACCATGAGCTCAGCGGTGCAGGGACACATCATGAGAAAATTTGCATGTGTTAAAAATTATAAAATAAAAGCATTTCGATGTTATGTGAAGAACCGCCAACAGGCATTAGCATAGGCAGCATGGCAGATATTTCCTTGTCTTAAAATACTTAGAAATGAGAGGAGGCCTGTGTCCAGATTTGATACGTATACAATCTGTAAATATACTTTTTTAATTAGCAATAATATTAGACGGCTCTGTGACTTGGCAATCAGTGACTTTTTTTTTTTTTTTTTTTATAGGATAGGGTGACAAACGAGCACACAGTCCACCTGATGGTAAGTGGTTGCTGCGGCCCATAGACATCTACATCTATCCTCGATTACGAATCAAAATGCAGATGCATTGTCACCCGTGAGGACTAAGATGGAATGTCTCGTTTCCAGTAAAAAGGGTCTCCGGTTCTCTACACTCACCATACGAAATACAGCAGCATTAAGCTACTATTACGTAACAAGTATTTGTATGGCCAACAAATAATTTTTCAAATTTATGTATGTAAACTATGATACAGGAAAAATTCCTAGTATGGCGGTAACATTTTTTAACTAAAGGTAAAAAATAATTAGAAATTTATAAAAAAGCAAATATATAGACTTGCCAATAGAAAGGATCCTCGGGCTGAACCCGGGCCCCCACTGCTGGAAGTCCGTCTTCGTCGATGTGCGAAGCGAGTTCTGGTTTGTTTGGATCACGCCAGAAATACGAGGAGGAGTGGTTGAGCTCGATGAAGTCCGCCTTGTACACCGAGCCGGCAGCTAGACCGCGCTCGTACGACGACTTGTTGATTATCATCGCGTCTTCCATGTCGTAGCCCTGGAAGAGAATCCGATACACTATTACTGTACGTTTCTTTGTATCACTCAACTCGTATGGATTTTCGCTATAGTTATTCACGCACGTAAAAATTACCACTAAGGCGCTTACGTATCAAATACTATACGGTCGTTTTTTGCATATAATTTTTACATTAAAAAGTTGTCATTTTACGTTGATCCGGCACTTGTCAAATTGTTTATGTTCGTTTGCGCCTATTTACAAAAACATGCTAATTTCTGTTTAGGATTTCCTTTGTTGTGATTATTGTGACTTACTTTCTTCCTTTTCATCATAAATAATACGCCAGCTGGCCATAAATTAAGAACTAGCCACCAGTTCTAAGCCTGGATAAAATATAAAGCAGGATCGATTTTATATACAACCTTATTACGGTACACAATAAATAACAATAACTATATAATATATAATAAAAATAACCTAAGCACTTATATCATTCAGCATTGTTGCCACATAACATTTCACTGAATCAGTCGTCACATTCTGTATTTTATATCTTTTGAGTCGATGATCCAAATGATACATACCAGTGTTTCGGAACATTTCAGTGATCGAGATGCAAATGTTCCAATTGCAAAAATGATACACTTTGCGTACTCCAAACCAACTCATAGACATCTACATCTATACTCGATTAAGAATCAAAATGATCTCGTTTCCAGTAAAAAAGGGTCTCCAGAACTCTACACTCACCATACGAAGCACAGCAGTATTAAGCTGCTATTTTACGTTGGTATTCTGTGAGAGCGTGGTCCTGCCCTGGTCGAGCCGACCCATTCCTGTTACAATCATAATATAGCTGCAGCCATAATTTAGTGCAACCATAATACAGTTGCATGTTAATGGTCCAATCAAAATACTACTGAATCGATTTTGATCAACCTTGGTAATAAGATAAATTACAATCTTGAATAGCACGTACCTAGGTAAAATTTTTAGCACAAAAAGTTTTAGTCAATCGAAGTCGAAGTAACGCCTATAAAGAATAATAATTTATTCATTGAATCTAAAACTTATTTAACAAAAAAAAGACAATCCAATTCTTATGATATATTAATGCTTCTTTAATTAATACTTACGTACCAAAACAAAATAAAGAAAACGTAAAATATAAACTACAATCATGAAACAAATAAAGAGGGTAGAAGCAAAAATACTTACGGTATAAGAGATAACCGCCACTATAGCGTTCGTTCCGCAGGGATAGTCGTCCAAGCCGACGTTGTCATAGTGCGTGGGTCGAAATAATGGCGTTCCGGGCGTCTGCAGCCGGTATAACTTGGTCTCTCCGTTCGTGGACCACGTGTGGATCGGTGTGCCCATGGTCTGTTTACCCATTTGGCATTGGTACATGTTTCTAGTGAACAATGGTCAAATACATTTAAAATTTTATACAGTGGAGTCTAATAATGTATAAAAATAACGACGGCTGCCAACGCGCTCACCAAGCGTGGCAACAATAGCAAGTATCTCCCCTATGAGGCAATATATGTTCAGCAGTGGACTTTAATAGGATGTAGCAGTAACGCTAACAGTGGAAGCTCGATAATCTAGACCCCGCCTAATCCGGTATCCGGACAGGGCAGTCATAACGTCTTCAGTACTAAACTAAATAATGACATTCAATTATCATAAATATATGAGGCTATTTCTAAATATGTAGAATGAGAGTTATAAGTTGACAAAGTATGGCAGCGCATAAAATACGAACAATCAAATATTATTTTTTTATATCTTACGTTTGATAATTATGTACCTATTTATGTCATTATAAGGAGTGTATTAATAAAATACCATAATACTTTGAATTAGGGTTTTATTTAAATAAGTAAATAAGCATTTTTCTCTCACGCTGTCTAATATGGACACCCTATTTTTTTAGGAATCCAAATTGCGTGCGTGCGTGTACACACACACACACACACACACACACACACACACGCACACGCACTCGCACACGCACACGCACACGCACACGCACACGCACGCGCACGCGCACGCGCACACGCACACGCACACGCACACGCATACGTAAGTGCATTAATAAATTCTCTTAATTCGATTCAGCGGTTTTCAAATTAAGTATAGTTAGCAACGATTAATACAAAAATGTTTGATAGTAGCGGTTTCGTACATTACAAGTTTATCAACAAGTCCGTTCAATTCAGAAGTACGTAGGTGTGTTATCACTCAAGAGGACTAAGATGGAATGGTTCACAGCCTGTAGTCATATTCTATTACCCATCAGATTGAAATACGAGTCCAGCAGTGGGCAATGGCTAAGTGATAAGAATATACAAGAACAAGGAAGCCAACCAGACGCTAATTGCAACATTATGAAACAGAAGCATGAAATGAATCAAACGAAAATGAATAAAAAGAGTATGTGCGGTAAGGGAATTTGACAATGAGTTGCATAATGATTTCTTAAATTTACGCGAACACTACACATTGAATAAAACTAAATTTACGGATTTTATCGCGTTTATTTCACTACTTTTACTTATTTTTAATTCCCGACGTTTCGGGTGCTTTACAGCAACCATGGTCACGGGGGGGACTGAGATGTTTGACGTCCCAATGTCATAGTTAGTCCGGCTACCTTCAGTTTTTGAATATTAATTTTTTTTTTTAATTTTTGGTCCGATTTACGATTTTAACAAAATTAAACCCAAACCTAAGCATACCACTGCAAGACTTCATGATACTATAAGCTCGTTTTGCGTAAATCGGACCAAAAATTAATATTCAAAAACTGAAGGTAGCCGGACTAACTATGACATTGGGACGTCAAACATCTCAGTCCCCCCCGTGACCATGGTTGCTGTAAAGCACCCGAAACGTCGGGAATTAAAAATTAAAAGTAGTGAAATAAACGCGATAAAATCCGTAAATTTAGTTTTATTCAAAATGAGTTGCATGTTTTGCCAAGGAGGGCTTGTAAGACGTTGTTGAATGACGTTAAGACAAAAGATGGTGTGAACGATATACGTGCCGAGCTCTTAATTTCGTGGATTTGATAACAAAAAATACTTCTAAGAAATTTGAAATCTCTATGCCCATAATAAAACTTACCGGGGTGACTGATTGCAATCCGGCATGGGGACCAACTGAGCCAGATTGCTCATGAACGCGGACTTTGACAGTTCTAAATGTGTCGTTCTTCCTGCACAAGAATACAAAAAATGCATTAGCATCACAACAAATCAACATTTATTTTGTACAACTATAAATAAGCATGTAGTTGCAAGCGAGAACGGGACAGCGCATATCATTAGAACAATGAGACGAAGGGAGAGAGCGAGAGGCAATTACTTTTGAATGCTATCAAAACTTGCGTGAAAAGTGCCGAACTGAACATAATCTATACATATAAATAAAATTGAAGTTTTTGTCTGTAAAACAGAAATAATTCGCTTCTTTTTCTTTTCGCTCGGGGGTGTTACGTGTTAATTATCTCTATCTATTGCTGTCTTTTTCTATTACCATTCAGTGAAGAGAGAGAGAGAGAGAGAGAGAGATTTCCTCAGGGGATTCTGCCATAGCTGCCACAGATTTTTAGATAGCTTAGCAGGCTTGTTGGAAACGGCATTTTTATGATTTTCAGCTGTTACTGATAACAAAATAAAGATAAAAAAATAAGTTTTAAAATAATTTAGCATCTTACTGATAAGATGCTAAATTATTTTAAAACTATTCAGACATAAACAATATTTTTTTAATTCTGTCTGTCTGTCTGCCGGGGCCAATTTTCGCATTGGCCGAACCGATTGTAATTAAACATCATGAACACAGATAGAGAGCAATGCCAGAAGTGATCTAGGAATTTTTTATTTAAAAAAAAGAGAATTTTTTGGTAAATCGAAGAATTGATAAAATAAATGATCATTAATGATTTTCCTTAATCCAAATTACGCCCACTGACCTCTATATATACAAGTACACTGGACTGGCTATACCATAGAAAATGACTGTGCCAATTTGAAGCGCCGCTAAAGCATGTCTTGAAAAATAAAATTGACATAATATGCCAAAGTTTGTTGACATATTTAAATTGTCTTATTTAATAAATATGTATTTTTAAATTTTAAACTAATAAACGAAAGTATTTTATGTTGTTTAATTGTGTATAATATTAGTTACATAATAAGTATTATTTTTATTAATAATGAGAGCGTGCGTAATCTGTAAAACTCGTTACCAAAAGGGAAGTGGTATAACATTTCACAAGTAAGTGGATTTGCAGCAAGTATTAAACAAATTAAAATATTTGACAATGTAAGAACTTACAAATTTGTTACTAATCTTAATATCATATATACCAACATCTTTGGCTGTAAATTACTGAGTTTTGATAAACAATAAAATTTTAATAGGGTTGTCGAGTTCCTTGTCTATAATACTTATCGATGTTCTTTCCTACCCATATATGTGAACAAACAAAGTCGCCAACAACAGACGATTATCAAATGTTTATTAATTAACAGGTTTCCAACTGAACCTAGACTAAAATTATGGCTTAAAAGCATAAATATTGTGAATTGGCGTCCGAAACAAAATGATCATATTTGTTCCAAACATTTCACAGACGACTGTTTTATTAGACATGAGAACTGCAACACTTTGAAAAAGTGCAGTATACCAACAATATTTTCTGGTAGTGCCAGTACCAGTAAGTATAAAAGTATTAGATTATTATTTCTAATGTTTGATTATTATTGTTAACGTTTTTTTATTTCTTCTTACCTCATTTTCCAACAAACTCAAGGGCCATAGCCAAGTGTTGAAAGGTCGCCTGATGATGTCGAGCCACGTTGAATGTGTTTTAGTGGGTTGAAAAAAAAAACTGTATTGGTGACTGATCTTTGCTGCTGGTAATAAGAAGTCGTTTAGTTTGTTGTTTCCTCGCTTGAAGGCTAAGTATAGCCATTCAGAGAGGACACGTAGCCAGCATTCTTGGGACGATACCACGGAAAGTAGGACTGTATGATAATTTCAGTTATTTTTTTTAATATTATTTTAATTTCGAAAATCACGTTGTAAATAACTGATAACTATGTAATTCAAAGTTTATATTATTTTATATTATCTTGCTAGCTCGTACCCGGCGCATTGCTGCTACAGAAGAAATAATTGAGGAAATATCGTTAAAAATGTGGAACAGTTACATTGTATAATTAGGAATGATAATAAAATCATTGAAATAGAATGATATATAACTTTCTAAAACTTTCAAATAAGTAGTCAGTATAATACGCACGCCAACTAGTGTCAGTTAATTGTACCATGCGTATAACCTTCGCACAAGTGCAACCAATAAGTTGACTAAGTTTTACCGAAATCTGATTAACGGTATAGCATCGTAGAAAGTACGAACAAACATAAATTTTTTTATATAATAGAAAATATTTTACTGTTTATTAACAGCCCTGTAGTTGATTAGAATAGGCGTTATATATAGCAGCTGATTTGTTTTTTATAATACTAGAACTAAATGAACGGTTGACAATAAATTATTTTAGAAATTATGTTTTTATTTTATGCAGTTAGTTTAATCTTAATAATTTTGTAGTTGAATGGTCTAAGGGCTACGATGGCTATCCGAGTACAGAACTAGAGTACAAAACTAATCCGATAGAGATGTGTAAGACAGGGTGACGTAATATCCCCGAAATACTTTAACGCTGCATTGGAAGACGTTTTCAAGCTACTGGACTGGAAAGGATACGGTATTAACGTCAATGGCGTGTACGTCACTTACCTTCGATTTGCCGTCAATATAGTCCTTATGGCAGAATCGTTGGAGGACCTACGCACTATGTTCAATGACCTCAGTAGTGTCTCCCAACGGATAGGTCTTACGATGAACATAGACAAAACAAAAGTCATGTGTAATGTCCATGTCACACCTATGCCGGTGGTTTTTGGGCGCACTTAGCTGAAGTTGTTGACGAGTATTTTTACTTGAGACAAATAGTCTGACTGGGTTAGTGAAACTTCGACCGACAGGTCAATCGACAGATTCAACACGGCTGGGCAGCGTTCGGGAGATTACAACACATCTTCCCGTCAGGAATAACTCAAAACTAGATTGTACAACCAGTGCGTGTTGCCATTGATGACCTATGGATCTGAGAAGAGGTCTTTCACTGCTAACCGTATGAGGAAGCTTGAAGTCGCTCAGCGAGCTATGAAAAGGGCTATGCTCAGGGGTTTCAAGTTAGGAATGAGGATATTTGCAGCAGAACCAGAGTGACCGAATTCACCCAATGGATTAGTAAGCTGAAGTGGCAGGTGACCGGCCATATAGCTCAAAAAACCGAATACCGATGGGGACAAAAGGTTCTCGAAAGGCAGCCTCGTACCGGCAGGTGAAGTGTAGGACATCCCCCCACTAGATGGGGTCAAAACCTGGTAATACACGCAGGAAGTCGATGGATGCAGGTGGCTCAGGACAGTGCTTTGTAGCATTCCTTGGGGGAGGCCTATGTTCAGCAGTGGACTTGTGAAGGGGTTTAATATAATTGATAGAATCAGGCGTTACTTTGCGGAAATCCATTATAATAAAAAATAATAATATCAATTTCTTTGCAACTTTCGCTTTCGCCGTTTTAGCGGAAAGTTGCAAAGAAATTGATATTATTATTTTTTATTAAGGGGTTTAATGATGATGAATGATAATGGCATTACATTAATATGATACATAAATAGAATGGACGTTACGAGTAGAGTCCATCTATCCATAGAGTCCATTCTATTTAGGCATAGGTAGGGTGTAGAATTTTTATCGATATAATTTGGTGTACTGTCTCATCCCTATTATTAGTTCCGTGGACGTGCACTTCTGCTGTCAGCGCCAAAATGGCGGAAATCAAATCGCTTCATCATGTCACGGTGTATAGCCAGTCCAGCGTACTTGTATATATAGAGGTCAGTGATTACGCCACATTAACCTCTTAACCCCCTAGAGGTCTCACGAGACCGCCGCCATATCCCGTCAAATCCCTAGCGGTCTCATGAGGCCGCACCCACCCACAGCACTTTAACCCATAAAAACTTATACATAAAGACTACTTTTCCTATAAGAAGTTTGGCATTATATATTCAATAGGAAGTACTCTATCCTCTAGTGCAAAAAAAACTGTTATCCAATGAATATTTATTTATAATATATACGTTTATTTCGTACGCCACTGTCGCGTGAATGTTATTGTGTTGATTTTGGGATATTTCTAATGTTTTATTATAAAATTGTAATGAAAGTTTTTGTGTGAATATAATTTATCTTTTTACGTAAATAATTTCGAGTAATATATATTGAAATAATTGTGGTTTTCACGCAGCCGACATTCGCTTGGTATGTTTTTTTTTTGATATCAAAATACAATAAAATCTTTTTGTAATGAAGTAAAACCTAATTTTTGTTCAGACCACAAGATTATAGATTTTATAATACTAAACTTCTTCATAGGAAAGTAATCTCTAAATATAAGTTTTAATGGTTTTAAGTGCTGTGGGTGGGTTCGGTCGCATGCGATCGTTCGGGATTTGCCGGGCGCATGCGACTGCATGGGATTTTTATGGCGCTTAAAGGGTTAATATATACTCAGTTCAGTTTTAATATATGTTTCAGTTTGGCCACACGTTTGAAACTGCATAGAGTACAGAAACCGATCGCTAATGGGTCAGTCAATGGTAAGTCTATTTCACCTGATAATGCCTCGTGTAGAGGTAGCGAGGTCTTTTCTAGTGTAGTGGTGGTGGGAGTAGTGGTGAGGGGGATAGTGCATGCAATTGAGGGAGGGCGGGAGATGCTCTTCAAAAGGGAGGCTATAAGTGGTAGAGCCATGCTGCAGCCATATTGTGTGACCGAGGTAGGGCCACGCTTTCACAGAATACCAGCGTAAAATAGCAGCTTAGCGCTGCTGTGTTTCTTATAGTGAATGTGTAGAACCGGTGGCCCTTTTTGCTGGAAACGAGGCATTCCGTTTCTATACTCAGGGCTGGCAACGGATCTGCATTTTGATTTTTAATTGAAAATAAAAGTAGATGTCTATGGGCCACAGCATCCACTTACCATCAGCTGGACTGTGTGCTTATTTTATAAACAAAAATTGAATATACATATAATAGACATCAAATCCATTTTCAACAACTTTAATCCATCAATTTACCTTTGTAAATCTCAGTCTGCGTGACCGCAATATCCAAGTACAGCTGTTCCATGGTGCCGATGAGTTCGAGTTGGCTGTTCGAGAGATTGATCACCGGTCGCATCATCCTCGCTTCACTGGTGAAAAGAAACACGCCGGCGTATTGTGCGCAAATCTACAAGAAAATAATTTGAATTGTAAAATTAAAAAAAAAATTTAAAAAACCGCTAAAGAAAATTAACCGATCCGACTTTGATAAAATATGTCTAAGAAGCACCGCTAGAAAACCCGCTTTTAAATAAATAAAAAACGCAAACAAATAGGCTCACCCACAAATAGAGGTCAAACTTATAATACCTCTCTTTTTCGTCGGGAGTTAATTAAAAACATGCAGGAAGAAAGAACGCACGCACGCATATTATATATAATACTCAATTTGGTAATAGAAAGACTCTGTATATTTTCTGAGACTTTGTTGTAGTAGCGTATACATTGCCCCAAGAATGAATTACCGACTCTGTGGAGTTGAGAAACTGGTATCATTAACTTGTGTTTGTTCCTGTTGTTTACAGAGTGTAAATCACTTTTTAATTAATAATAATAATAATAATGTCCTCCAGACTGAATTTCGGTCACGGCAGCCTGCCTCAACGGAGGCTAGCCATCGGCGCAGGACAGGATTATAGTGCCCAAGTGTATGCGCAAGCACAGATACACTCTCTATTCCCTCACTCTCGTAATCCGATGGGCGGTAAAACGACACGACCGGAGAGAAAGTGCCGAGAGATCAGGCGCAGGACCAACGGCTTTACGTGCTTTCCGAGGCACGGGGTGAGACACCGCCAACTTCCTGACTCCGGGCAACTGCTGAGAATTTCTTGACGGAAAACTCAATCTCATGATCAGCAGTCGTATTACTAGAACCACTAGACCAATGAGGCATTTTTAATTAAACGATAGACCAATAATAACAATAAAATTTCATTTAAAGGCAACTTTTTTTTAACAATGTTATGTTAACTTTAAAAATTACTTTAAAATTAACTATAACAAAAGCTCCCGCAGAATACATAACTTACCTGTTTCTTGGGGATGACGACAATCTCAGTGGTAATGGGCATGTCCTGTCCCTTTATTTTTAAGGTCCGCAGATAAGCTGTGGACTTCTCCAGCGTGTCCTCGGCGAAGTAACCGACGAGGCGGCCGTCTATGAACACTGGATACTTGTACACATCGTGGGATAGTTTCTCGTGGGTTACGGAGCTAATGGGTTCCATACCTATGGCGATAGAATATAAAATAATTAAAAAAAAAAACAATTTAACGAGGCACAGTCACGCTGTAAAGTAATATGGCTACTGCGTGAATGGGACGGTTTAATCGGGGAATGGTCACGCTCGATCACAATCCCAAACTAAAATAATTATAATAATAAATTCGTAATACTTCAAAATAATTTGTTAGATACTCAGTTTGACAAATTGCATCATCTCTACAAACAAAATCAATTGACGTCCGTAAGTCTCGCTAAAACTCGAAACTGGCTCAAATGGTTGTCGAGATCCAGAAATCACCCGTGCGAAGTCGGGGTGGATCACTAGCATTTTTATAGGATATGGTGACAAACGAGCACACAGTCCACCTGATGGTAAGTGGTTGCTGCGGCCCATAGACATCTACATCTATCCTCGATTACGAATCAAAATGCAGATGCGTTGTGAGGATGATAGACCCGTGGAGGGTGATAGACCCGTGAGGACTAAGATGGAATGCCTCGTTTCCAGTAAAAAGGGTTTCAGGTTCTCTACACTCACCATACGAAACACAGCACCATTAAGCTACTATTCGACGCTGGTATTCTGTGAGAGCGTGGTCCTTCACCGGTAGAGCCTACCCATTCTTGCTACAACTATACCACTAATATAACTGCAGCATGGCTTTACCACGTATAGAAAATGCATAATATATTTAATTACAAAACTGCATTTCAAATAAGATTGCGTTGACATTAAAAATAGCAGCGTAATGCTGCTTTGTTTCGTATTGACGAGAAGCGAAGACCCTTTTTTCTGGTTACCTTCTTATACTTTAAATGACAACGCATTTGCATTAAACGAGGATAGATGTAGATGTCTGTGGACCACATCAATATCAGCTTAATGTTGCTGTTTTCAGTGTTGTGAGTGTCGAACACCGGATACCCTTTTTACAGGAAACGAGGCATTCCATCTTAGTCTTAAAGGGTGACAACGCATTTGAATTTTGATTCTTATTCGGGAAGAGATCAGCATATCTATTGAAAATAACATCCACGTAACATTAGGTGGTAACGCCGTGTAGTGGCGGTTAAGAATATCCACTACCCCATATCTTCCCGTGGGTGTCGTAAGAGGCGACAGAGGGAGACAGGCAGGAGATGGGCAGCAGCATCTTCCTGATGACAACTGTGACGTAATAAAAAACTGCGGTTGCCAACCCGCTCGCCAAGCGTGGCAACTACGGCAAATACCCCCCAATGAACAAATACACAAAAAGACGGCCCCCAGTCCCCGGCGGCCCCGCTATTCCTGGCTACGGTGGCGACCATGGTAACGGCGGGGCAGGGGGTGCTAAGAATCTCCGGTGGAGGTTCGGTTGCCACCTACGACGACTCGACCTGGCAACATATAACGCACGCACCCTGAGGACTGACGAGAAGACAGAAGCGGCCCCACAGGAAGTGGACCTGGTCGAGCCCCGACGGTTCGACAAAAAATGAGATTGACTTCATTATGACGACCAGACGCCAACTGTTCAGTGATGTCTCAGTGATCGCAAGGGTGAAAACTGGCAGCGATCACCGAATGGTTAGAGGCACACTGAACCTAAACGTTAAGTTGGAGAGGTCTCGTCTAATGAAGTCAACGCTCCGTCCCCCTCGTGCTCTAATCCAGAATCCCGAAACCTTTCAGCTCGAGTTACGTAACCGCTTCCAGTGCCTAGAAGATTGCAATGCAGTGGACGATATGAACGACAAGCTCGTGGAAACTGTCCATGCGGTCGGAGCTAAGTTCTGCAAGACCCGCCGCAGAAGAACACAAAAACTCTCCGATCACACTCTTAATCTCATGGCTGTTAGACGGGAGATGAGGCTGCAATCGTCAACAGATTTGACAGCATACAGGCAACTGAACAGACAGATCTCCAAATGCATGCGGCGAGACTTACGCAACTTTAATACTTCTCGTATTAAAGAAGCGATCGAGCGGAACCAGGGCTCCAAAGTCTTTGCCAGAGATCTGTCTGCCAGAAAGAGCCAACTGTCAAAGCTGAAGACTGAGTGTGGCAACATCGTTTCCGGGACACCTGAGATTTTGAGTGAGATTGAGAGGTTCTATGGGCAGCTGTACACATCATCGTTGGAGCCACACGCAAGTGTGAGTAACGATCCAAGAGCAAGTCTTATCCGACACTATTCCGATGATATCCCGGACGTCAGTCTAAGCGAGATTAGAATGGCTCTCCAGCACCTTAAAAACGGCAGGGCCCCAGGCGAGGATGGAATTACAGCGGAGCTTCTGAAAGCGGGTGGAACACCGGTACTTGTAGTCCTTCAGAGGCTCTTCAATTCCGTCCTCCATGGTGGCACTACTCCAGAGGCGTGGAGCAGAAGTGCGGTGGTCTTGTTCTTTAAGAAAGGCGACAACGCTCTCTTAAAGAACTACAGACCGATTTCCCTTCTGAGCCGCGTCTACGTGCTGTTTTCGAGAATCATTACGAATCGTCTCGCACGCAGACTTGACGACTTCCAGCCTCCCGAACAAGCCGGTTTCCGAAAAGGCTTCAGTACCATAGACCACATACATACCCTGCGGCAGATTGTACAGAAGACTGAAGAGTACAATCTGCCACTTTGCCTGGCGTATGTGGACTATGAGAAAGCCTTTGATTCCGTCGAAATTTGGGCGGTGCTACAGTCCCTTCAGCGGTGCCAAGTTGACTGTCGGTATATCGAAGTGCTGAAGTGTTTGTACAGTAGGGCTACGATGGCTATCCGAGTACAGAACCAGAGCTCGAAACCTATCCAACTGCAGAGAGGTGTAAGACAGGGTGACGTTATATCCCCGAAACTCTTCACCGCTGCATTGGAAGACGTTTTCAAGCTACTGGACTGGAAAGGATACGGTATTGACATCAATGGCGAGTACATCACTCACCTTCGATTTGCCGACGATATAGTCCTTATGGCAGAATCGCTGGAGGACTTAAGCACTATGCTCAATGACCTCAATAGTGCCTCCCAACGGATAGGTCTTAAGATGAACATGGACAAAACAAAGATCATGTTCAATGTCCATGTCACACCTATGCCGGTAGTTGTTGGGAGCACTATGCTCGAAGTTGTTGACGAGTACGTTTACCTGGGACAAATAGTCCGACTAGGTAAGTCCAACTTCGACCGAGAGGTCAATCGACGGATTCAACTCGGCTGGGCAGCGTTCGGGAAATTACGACATATCTTTTCGTCAGGTATACCTCAATCTCTAAAAACTAGATTGTACAACCAGTGCGTGTTGCCAGTGATGACTTATGGATCTGAGACGTGGTCCTTCACTGCTGGCCGTATGAGGACGCTTAAGGTCGCTCAGCGAGCTATGGAGAGGGCTATGCTCGGAGTTTCTCTGCGTGATAGACTCAGAAATGAGGATATCCGCAGTAAAACCAGAGTGACCGACATAGCCCAACGGATTAGTAAGCTGAAGTGGCAATGGGCCGGCCATATAGCTCGAAGAACCGATAACCGATGGGGAAGAAAGGTTCTCGAGTGGCAGCCTCGTACCGGTAGGCGTAGTGTAGGGCGACCCCCCACTAGATGGAGTGACGACCTGGTAAGACATGCAGGAAGTCGATGGATGCAGGTGGCTCAGGACCGTGCTTTGTGGCATTACTTGGGGGAGGCCTATGTTCAGCAGTGGACTTGTGAAAGGCTGTAATGATGAATGATGAACATTAGGTGGGCTGTACGCTCGTTTGTAATCTTTATTCCATAAAAAAAAGTAGAAATAGGCACTTGTCCAGGTGAACTACAAGGCAGAAACAATCTTCCTAAGTAGCAATATATCATCATCATCATTACAGTCTATCTCATTATAGTCTATCAAAGCCTATTACGGAATACAGGTCTCCTCTACAAATTGCTTTCTTGCGGGAGAGCACGCACTGGAGTAGGCAGGCTAATTGTTTGATAAATCTCTTAGTAATGCACGGATACCATTATGTCCATAGAATACTATAATACATACACAATAGAACGGGGAAGTGGGCGGAGCCCGTGTAGCTACTAACATGTCACTAACACGTCACTAACACGTCAATTCACACGTATAAATGTCAACACAACCAATCGTTTTAAATTTTCGTGTCAAGTGTCGCTGCATGCAAACTATTTTAAAAAAATAGCAATTTGTTCAAAAATTACGTGTGAAAAGAACAGCGGGAAATGGAATTTAAATAAAGGAGACATATTCTACAACCAGTAAGTCGAAACTATTTATATTTTGTGAATATTAGAAACAAAAATAAAGAAACATTTATGTGTCAACAACATGAATCAAAAGTCTAAAATGTGTTGGTAGTAGTGATAACTGATAATACGACGTAATTTCTTGTATGTGTGCTCCCGGCGACGCCTTTCTTCCTACAAAGTAAGGTTGACAGCCATTCTATTGTGTATCATAGTATTCTATGATTATGGCGGAGTTAATGGCCAAGGCATTCTCTACTACGATTCTGTTACCATTCGCATACCTGTGAATGATGCAGCCTAAAAAATATACGAAGTATTACAACTTATTGTTTAGTTATGTTTGTTTTTCTCTGCGCGATTCCGTATAAAATTCTCATTTTTAAAATATTCCGTATAAGTTTAATAAGTACCATTTCTCTATCACACAATACTAGTGTAAAATAGTAGCTTAATGTTGTTGTGTTTCGTATAGTGAGTGTAGAGAACCGGATACCCTTTTTACTGGAAACGAGGCATTCCATCCTAGTCCTCACGGATGACAACGCATCTGCATTGAGATTCGTAACGGAGGATAGATGTAGATGTCTATGGGCCACAGCAACCTCTTACCATCAGGTGGACTGCGTCACTCTATCCCATAAAAACAATGTTACGACTTCGTCATGTAGTAAGGACGTGATAGAATCTCTTATCCGATATCAAACGTAAGGTAGGTTTCGTAAGAGGCGACAGTGGGACATTGATACAGGTTTCCCTCTCTCATCCTTTTAATAACTCAGTAGCATAACTACGGTTGTCAAACTGATACCGATTGATACTGTTACCACTGTCTGGTAAGCGTGGCTTTGACCAATATCTCTCCATAAAGCCTATATTCAGCAGTAGGGTTTTATAGTCTGTAATTGATTGATGAATGGATGTCACAATCATCTCCATATTGCAACTGACATTTATATTGTATTAATATTATATATTGAGCCGTCTCAGAGGTTGAGCGCTCGCTGTAAATTACACAGTACGCGAACAACCCGGGTTTGATCCCAGGCGGCACCAATGAAATTGTTAATTGCAATTTTAAGTGCGGATTTACCACGTGCTCGGTGGTGAAAGAAAGCATCATAAGGAAACCGGCATGTCAAAAATATATTTCTAAGACATGTGAAGTTCGCCAACTAGCATTAGGGCATCGCGGCGGATATTTTCTTGTTCTATAATCTTCTTAGAAATGAGGGGAGGCCTGTGCCCGACAGTGGGACGTAAATATGCTGTCCTTTAACCTTTATATATTGACATTTATAAACACAGAATGGAAACTCACCGCATTTTTCCAGTACATATGGAAGCGATGCCAACAGTTTTGGATCTGGATGCTGTGTGACCTATAGAAAAAAGTTTATTTAAACAAAATAGTTACAATAAATGCCAGTTTTTTTTACACATGTGCGTTGGTTGGTACATTCCCGTATAGTGTGTGCGTATGTATGAGATTTTTTGTGAAGCTAAGGTGATAAACGAAATTACAGTCCACCTGGTGGTGGTAAGTTGCTGCTGTAGTTCGTTCATTCATTCGTTCATTTTGAAAGATGTTAATTCCACACCAGGATTTTCTCCTGTACTGTGGGAGCATATATAAATTTCACAAGGGCTAAAATAGAGACCCGGATCATGACGGCTCCGTGGCGCAGTAGCTTAGAAATGAGTTACAGCGCTGAGAGCCGCGGGTTCGAATGCCGCACACAAGATTTGTTTGGCTTACAAGTAATTGTTCCGGGTATTTGTCCTTGTGCAATTTATGTATGTAAACTGCCTCCATGATACAGGAGAAAATCCTAGTGTGGGGGTAACGTTTTTTTAAAAAAAAAGAAGAAACATATTAAGACACCTGCAGTCAACTACAAACAAAAAATAATACAGATATATTGTGACCTCTGAGGACTGAAATGGAATACTTCAAAGCGCAAATGACTAGCCTTTGTTAAGACTGACAAATCATCCATCCATTACAGCCTGCAAAAGTCCAATACTGAGCATAGGCCTCCCCCATAATTTGCCTCTCTCGGGAACTTTGCAATAGTTGCTAATTGCTACGGTTGACAACAGCAGTTTGTTTAGTATTTTGAGTTGTTATTGGGAAGATGCTGCTGCTCATCTCTAGTTTCAGTTTCCCTCTGTAGTCTCTTACGTCACCCACAGGACGATATGGGGTAGTGGATATTCCTACACCGCCATTGTAGGGCACTAGGTGCCGTGACACACGCGTAAAGAAACCGTACAGAGGCAAAGCTAAGGAGCTGTCAAAATTTTTACCTAATTTTTTTACTAACTGTCTTTACGGCTCTGGGTTCTAGCCTTTCTGAGTTTGTACCTATTTTGGTAGGGTTGACACAGGAGGATACAAACAGAACGTTTGTTGTTGTTTTATTATGTGTACCTCTGATATTTTTTTTGCATACTACTTACTCTAAATATTTGGATATATTTTTTTGTTTTTGAATTTGTAATAATACATAGTTTCTTCCTTAAATAATCTGATAGAAAGCACTCGCATGGCATATGAGTATAGGTACAAACTTGCACAAGTTTTAATATATCACTAATAATATTAACAAGGATTATTTCGAAATTAAAATATTAGAGAAATTTTTGCTCAAGTAAATCAACAACATTTATAAATAATAATCAAGTCCTAATTACCCACATTATTTAATTATCCCAAACAGGGTAGTTATTAGGATAATTAAATACTGTTATATTTTTTATTAACTTTGCTTTTACTTGTTCAATTACAATAATAATAATTTAATGTTGCATATAAGTACTATTAATAATAATAATTAATTGTAAAAAGTTATTTATATTTTAAATGATATTCTTTATTTATTTGTTACTTTTAAATCAAATGAGAACTTAACTTTGTCTGCTCAGTGAGCGGGATCGAGCCGGTTTGTACGCCGGCGGGCACCGCATCCCCTTCCCCCTCCCTCGTGCTTTGTCGGTGACGTCACGCCCACTAAGCTGTGCGTATAGTACTGTTTTCGCGCACGCCGCTAATATTAACCTCTCAAACGGCAAGCGTCCAAATTTGACCGCTTCGATATTCAGTCAAAATTAAAGAGGTCAAATGTGACCGCACTAACCCACAGCACTTTATGCTGTGGGTCAGTGCGGTCATCAAAACATGTTTAGAGACTACTTTTGTAAGAAGAAGTTTGGCATTATAGAATCAATATGAAATTTTCTATCCTCTAGTGGAATGAAAAGTCAGTTAGATAGATATTTATTTATAATCTACGTTCATTTCGTACGCCATTTTTGTGTGAATGTTATTGTGTTGATTTTTGTTTTTATTTCCGCTTGGTATATATTTTTTTGCCATGAAATTCCTGGTGCTTATGACGTTTTGGTCGCGAGAAAACTAATCCCTAACGCAAACTAGCGCTACATGTTCTAATAGTTTGGTTAGACGGTATTATTTTGGCGCTGCAGTGAACTTTGATTCTAACTCTTACCAAAATGAAGCAAACTTTTGGTTCGGGGTGTCTGTTCTATACGCTAGAAATATAGTTCGATGGTACTGTAGTACAGATTTTGTTCGCAATGTCTATTCTATACGTAGTACATATTACTTTGTGATTTGTACTACACTTTTGGTAGACAGAGCGTGGGGCGGCCCCCCACTAGATGTAGTGACGACCTCGTAAGACACGACAGGAAGTCGATGGATGCAAGTGGCTCAGGATCGCACTTTGTGGCATTCTTTGAGAAAGACCTGTGTTCAGCAGTGGACTTGTGAAGGGCTGTAATGATTATAATGATGTTTTCGATATCAAAACACTAACCTGCGCGGAAACTGTGAGATGATTTAGAAGACCACACGGAGCCCCGTCAGGCGTGTGCACGGGACACACGAAGCCCCAGGCGTCGGGCAACAGCTGCCGAGCCTCCGTCGTACGCATCTCCATGAAGAAAGAACCACGGTGGATTGCTCTAAATTGAGATAAAAATAATCCTCAATCGACTTCAAACATGAGTTCCTTTTCTAGAATATGTTTAGCAAAGAAACACACAGTTTGGTAGAGCCATGCTGCAGTTATATTAGTAGTATAGTTGTATCACGAATGGGTCGGCTCGACTGGGGAGGGACCACGCTCTCATAGAATACCAGAGTCGAATAGTAGCTTAATGCTGCTGTTTCGTATGGTGAGTGTAGAAAACCGGAGACCCTTTTTACTGGAAACGAGGCATTCCATCTTAGTCCTCATGGGTTACAACGCATCTGCATTGCGATTCGTAATCGAGGGTAGATGTAGATGTCTATGGGCCACAGCAACCACATTAGGTGAACTGTGTACACATTTATTACACATTTGGCACCCCATCCTATAAAAAAAAGTTCACCTGCTTGTAAGTGGGTGCTGTGTATGTGTGTGTGCAGATGCGTTGTCACCCCTGATGAACCCCCTAACATGGAATGTCTCATTTCCAGTAAAAAAGGTCTCCGGCTGTCTACACTCACTAAACGGAACTCAGCAGCATTAAGCTACTATTTTAAGCTGGTATTATGTAAGAGCGTGGTCCTTCCTCCAACAATTTAATAGCTGAAGCATGACTCTACCACGTAAATACCAGTGTTACACTGCTGTGATTACAATAAAGCATCTGTATTTGCCGTCACAACAGTGTAACTATGACATAATCAAATGGTCATGTACATGATTGTAGTCGCACTCATATTACTACAGTATAACATCAATTACGCGAGAAGATAAAGAAGTGATTATAAAATAACACCTATTACTTAAGGTCACACAAAAGTCACTAACTACTCTTTACACAGATGTAGCTACTGTATTACACGTATTATTCATTCAGGCTTGAGTACGGCATAACAACAGTAAATAGCAGTCACATCAGTGAAATAATAGATTGGAGCAGTGAATTACGATTGAAAAAATATTTAATTTTAACAAAAAACATTCCTTAAAGGCCAATTTACACTTCGACAAGTACAGTAACGAGTTAACTTGCAAACCTGGTGAGTTAAGCATAAAATCTCATTTGAACGGCAATCAGTGTGTTAAGTAACAAATTAAATAGCCGGCCGGTCAATTTTTCGGCGAGTTAAATTCGAAGCGTGGCTCTCCCGCGTGTCTCCCGGCACCTGCAAATAAACTCGCCGCTCGTGTGAACGAGCGAGTTTAGTTCAGTGTATAAGTTGACAGGACGCAACGTGTTCGCGGTTGGACCCTTAAAATATAAAATTGTACTTTTTTAACTAAACTCGCCACGAAGACATTAGAATGTTACTGTCCACTCAACCGTTTAGGGTCGACCCACACGTACAACAACCACACCACATTGCAGCGACAAAATGTGGTCACGTGTGAATAGTGTCGCTGCAGCTTTTTGCAGTTGCGTTGCAACCCTAGTCGTGGCGTCGACGCCATGTTGTGTTTGCGATGTGGCCGGCCGCTAGTTCCGTGTGGTACCCAAATGGTTGCGTCGTGGTTGCGTTGTGGTCGCTATCAAGGTACAATTCCGTAGCCGACTGCAGACAGCAGCAGCAAGCGACCTGTCACCGCGACACAACTAGTTACTATGTAGTTATTTGAAATACGTTCCGTGGCTAGCGACACGTCGTTTTGCTAGCGGCAAACGACATTGTAGCTAATGGTGGTTAATATAGCACATAGCGCTATATTATAGCGCGCTATCTCTTCATAACGCATAGCGCGTGCTATGTAAGTAATCGTCATGGCGCTATGACGCTTTGGCGCTATTTATATCAAGCGGCAATTAGTTCTAGCAGCAGCGCTGTCGGGAGTAGACGTGTGACGTAAATTTAATCTAGCAGCACGCTATTCATCGCGCGCAAACTAATTTAGTTTTAGACGTTATTTAGTTAGTGTATACTGTATATTTATAATTGATCGAAGGACATAGTTGTCTGCTACAAAAGAAGCCTAACTAATGTTTTTAAATGTAAATAAATTATAGATACAAAAGTGTATATAATAGTGTTTGTAAATAGTTGATTTTTGTATATACAATCAATAAACTTTTAAATACACCTTTGATTTATAATTTATATTAAGGATAAAATAACGTTTACATCAATTATAATAAAAAATGATTAATTTTAATTTGTTTTAAAAAGTACAGTCCTTAAAAATATTTTTAGGAATATAAAAAGTCGCCTGAAAAGTATGAAAGAGCGTTCTTTAATTTTTCTTTACCACTTTATTTTATTTTAATCTAAAATGCGACTTATTACTAAACAATGTTCTTATATAACACGCGGTCTATCCAATGAACGACATGTAATGTAGCGTGCTCCGAGATATAGCGTGCTGTTAAACTTAACGCGCTTGCCGGCCTCCTACAGACTTTTTTATAAATAACGCGCTATAACATAGCGTATTTAATAGCGCGCTAGAAATTTCTAGTTTATAGTCTATAGCGTGCTATTGATTTATAGTCGTTTTGAACAACTTTAACTGTAGCTCGACCGCAGATCAGTAACGCCGCCAACGCCCGAGCGACAACACGTTAAATTTTTCTTAAATAAATGAGTTTCACCGATTCCGAGGAAGAGAAACTGATAAACCAGGTGGCCCAATGTCCCGTACTGTACGTTCCCTCACTTGCTCTGCATTTCAACATAGGACGTGTGTCTTTTCGTCTTTTCTCTTTATACTTGTTTAATAAAAGCGAGTCATCATCATCTTCTTCCTCTTCTAACAAAAGATACAAAAATAAATCGCTAATTTCAAACACATCGGACACAGGCTGCTGCAGTGTGCAGTCGGCTACGGGATTGCACCTTCACTCACGCAGTCGATAATGACGGCAAAATGTGGTACATGTAACTTGTACAATTCATTTCCAATACAAAATGCGCCCGCCCACGTGTTCTGGTTGTGATTATGGTACATGTAGATCGAAACTTACTGTCAACTGCCCTGTAACTAAACTCGCTACTGTAAGTACTTGTCGAACTGTAAATAATGTGTAATATAGTATATAGTGTAATATACTAATCAATTTATCACCAGATTTTATCACGTGGGTGTCGTAATAGGTGACCAATCGAAAAACACAACACCAGACTTAAAATACCCAGACCGCCAACGGAGAGCAACTTCAAATTTGCAAGAGATTAGACATGTGTAAATTATGGGTGATTCGTTCATTTGACCCGGGTCGCATCAAAATATTGTTAATTGCAATTACATTTTTTGAACGGTCCGGTTCAAACGATTAGTCCTCCAACGATCAGAGTTATTATCCGACGGCCGACATTGTCGTGCGCGTCTCACAGATCACAGAGTACTGAAACTCGAAATGATCCATTTGAATGATCGACCCGAATAGCGAATCAATACTTGAATGATCACTCGAAACGAATTAATAACAAATGTCTACAAGACATCTGGCACTAAAATCGCCTATGCACATGCCAAGCATTGTATTTTGTTAATTCAATTCTATAACTGAAGGACTGGACTGACTGCCTCGTTAGTCTAGTAGTCGTAACCGCGATTGTTTATCATGACGTCAGGTCAAAATCAGATGCTGGGTGTTTCTGTCAAGAAATTGAAATTAGCAGCCCGAAGTTAAGAAGTTGGCGGTGTTTCACCCCCGTGCCCCGGAAAGCACGTGAAGCCGTTGCTCCTGCGCCTGATCTCTTTACGCTCGTGACAGATTGCCATCTCACTGGACTATGAGAGTGAGAGAATAGAGAGTGCACCTGTCTTACTTTCGGGCACTCTAATCCTGTCCTTCGCTGCTATTCCACGCTGAGACTGACCGCCGTGGCCGAGTTTCGGTATGGAGGACATTATTATAATATCTGAACGGCCCACATTCATCAGTTGACTTTTATGGAGCAAATTGGAAGAAAAGATAACATGCTATATAACGTATATTATTGCATGTTGTAGTTAAGTTTATAACCTCAATGCAGTAGATTAGTTAAGTTTAGATTAATAACCGCAGGTGACTGAAGTGGACTGAAAATTAGCGTCGTGATTTCCTCAGAGCGGTTTTCATAACTTTTGTGGTACTTACAGGAGTAGAAGCCATTTTAGTTTCGAAATTATTTTGTTTGTGCTTGGTTAATTCATATTTATTTTAGTAATTAAATAAATTGTTATTAATTCATATTACTGTATACGTATAGTACCACAAATAGCTTGCATAGATAACCAGATAGCAAATACCTTTTGCGCCGTTGTAATAATAATTAAATAATATTTTACCACGTATTATATAATTATTATAATTTATTATTATGATAATCTATGACTCACTTGAAATGCGACATGTAGCGCATTCTATTGATATTTTCGGCGACAATAGTCAGCCCTTTGTACTGCGCCAAGTTGACGTTGCTGGATGGAGCGTTGCCTGTCGCTAAGAAGGTCTCCATCCTATGTTCGAAGCTGCCTGCCATCCGGAGGATGTTTTGTAGTTCTTTCTGTTAAGGATTTTTAAATAATGGAAAATTATTGTCATTGATTAAAACTACTTTTACGGATTTTATCGCGTTTAATTTTAATTTCAATTATTTTTATTTTTCATTCCCGACGTTTTGGGTGCTTTCCAGCACCTATGGTCACGAGGGACTGAGGTGACTGACGTCCCGATGTCATTGTTAAGCCTTTCAGCCAAGCTAAGCACTTTCAGCTTTTTTAATTATTGTTTATGGTCCGATCTATGCAAAATGAACTATGTCTTGAAGTCTTACAATAGTATGCTTGGTTTTAGTTTTAATTTTATTGATTATAGGGTCTTATTTATACAATATTACAATTATTGTCATGTTAATCCATAAAATAACCCGTAACGTTATGTTACGCGCTCAAGTCGACGGCACTAGCGTCGTCTAGTCTCGAACCGAAGAACTAAACTTCCTGAAGTCGAAACACGAACTCTCGGTACCTTGCGCGTGTTTACTTGAATATTCTGGATATTTCGCTGCTAATTTATATAAATAGGCGCTGCAAGATGCGATCGGCGAAGTATTGGAGTTGGCGACACAAGCGAAGCTTCGGAGCGGAATAAAGTGTAAATCAGTGTGATTAATTATTAGTGTTTTTAACTTTAATTAGTGTAAAGTGAATTAAAGTGTTAATTTAGGTAATTCTATCGGCAATTTTTACTGTCACGAACCTCAAGCTCGTAACAATTGGTGTCAGATGTGGGATAAAATCATGCCAATTTTACCTAAGGAGGAAACGGAGGGTGTCCGTACCCGAAGTCAACGCCAGGAGACGGACCAAAGAAGATTTGGTGGTGCAACGCCGCAGACGTCGGAGGGCCAGCCACCGGCTGCAGGCCCGTCAGTAGCCCCTACATCTGCAGCACCTGACTTAGGTGCTCTGATGGTGATGCTGCAGGAGCAGGCTCGCCGACAGGAGGAACAGGTCCGCCGACAGGAGGAACAGGCCCGCCGACAGGAGGAACAGGCCCGTCGGTTGGAAGATCAGCAGGCGGAACAGGCTCGTCGGTCGGAAGAGCAGATGCTCCTCATGAAGGACCTTCACGCTACCTTTGGGAAAGAGATAAGGGAGGTGAAGGATAGGGTTGCTCTGCATGAAAACCGCCTGTCGGAAGCTGAAACCCGAATTGACCAAGTGAACAATCGGGTTGACAACGTGATGGCTGACGTGAAGAAATCACTGGACGAACTCAAACTTGGGGATGGAACTACAGCTCCCGTAGTAGCTACAGCACCTTCGCTACGTGGGTTCAAGGTGCCACCGTTCGACGGTACCTCTTCCTGGTCAGCCTACAAAATCCAGTTCGAGGCTGTTATGAAGGCGAACGGCTGGAATAAAAGTCAGGCCATGACTGCTCTCACACTAGGCCTGCGCGACCAGGCCTTAACTGTTCTGGAAGCTCTCGGTGAGGAAGTGACTTGCATGAGCAACTTCTTGAGGCATTGGAGGCGAGATATGGCGACGCTCACCTGGAACACGTCTTTCGTGCGCAGACTAAAGATCGCGTGCAGCGCATCAACGAAAACCTGCAGCAGTGGGCTCTAGAGGTGGAGAAGCTGGTGCGAAAAGCATACCGGTCTGTACCTGCGCTCATTGAAGGGAACCTGGTGCAGACATTCATCGACGGCATCCGCGACCTGGAAGTCAGAGCTGTTGTGAGGCTCAGGCACCACGAGACGCTTAAGGACGCTTTGGCCCATGCAATGGAGGTGGAAGCCGTGCGGCAGGATCATCGTTCCCATCGCGTCAGGGAGGTTGCAGCAGCTACAGTTCGCGACCGCATAAAGGATACAGCCCTAGGTGCTATGGCTGTGGGGAAAGGGGCCATCTTCGATCCAGCTGCCCTAAGCGAACCGCAGAAAGGGAAAGTGAACGATATCAGGAGGGTAGTGCAGCTAACGGCACTGCCTGGCGGCGACAGGATCATCGTTCACCTCACGCTAGGGAAGTTGCAGCAGTTACGGTTCGCGACCACAATAAAGGATACAGCCCTAGGTGCTATGGCTGTGGGGAAAGGGGCCATCTTCGGTCCAGCTGCCCTAAGCACACCCTAGGAAGGGAAGGTGAACGGTCTCAGAAAGGAAGTGCGGCTAACAGCACCGCCCAGCAGCAGCAGGAATACGACTTTACTATCAGACACTGCAGCGGGAAATCTCACGGCAACGCAGATGCATTGTCAAGAAGACCTTGTCCTGAAGATTTCAACCACTGTAGTAGGCAAGAGAGTAAGGAACTGGTATCCGTGAGGATACTCAGGGCAGACCACCTCAGCAACGAGTGGAAGGACAGCTTACAACGTGAACAGCAGGAAGATCCGGACATCAAGCCGATTCTGAAATGGATGAAGGCCAGTGCTCCCAAGCCCAAGTGGAGCGACGTCTCAGCGATGAGTTCGACCACTAAAAGCTATTGGGCCCAGTGGAACAGCTTGCTGCTTCAGGATGGAGTTCTGTGCCGTAAATGGGAAAGTGTTCGGGGAGACAGCTGTCATTTGCAAATGGTTGTCCCTAAAGCTAAAGTACCGGATGTTCTACAGCTGTACCATAATGATTATTCAGGAGGCCATCTGGGAGTTAAACGAACTCTACTGAAGATCCGAGAACGGTTTTACTGGGTTCACTGTCGAAACGATATCGAGGACTGGTGTCGCAAATGTACAAGTTGTGCGGCTGCAAAAGGGACCTCAGACTCGTAGTAGAGGTGCATTGAAGTTGTACAATGTTGGCGCACCATGGGAGAGAATAGCCATTGACGTGGCGGGGCCGTTTCCGGAGAGTGAAAGCGGTAACAAGTATTTCATGGTTGTGATGGATTACTTCACTAAGTGGCCAGAAGTCTTCGCCATTCCAAATCAAGAAGCTTCAACAGTTGCAGATAAACTAGTTCATGAAGTCTTCTGTCGTTTTGGAGTACCTTTAGAGATTCACAGCGATCAAGGAAGGAATTTTGAGTCTCAAATATTCCAGGAAACTTGCCGAGTTATGGGTACTCATAAAACAAGAACGACTTCTTATCACCCGCAATCTGATGGAACGGTAGAACGATTTAATCAGACATTGGAGAGGTACCTAGCAAAAGTTGAAGACAATCGGCAACGAGATTGGGACAAGCACATACAACCGTTTTTGTTGTCATATCGAAGCGCTGTTCACGAAAGTACATCAGTGACACCAGCTTTCGCAAACTTTGGGAGAGAATTACGGCTGCCTGCGGACCTGATCACCGGGATACCACCTGACGCTCCACGCAGTATAACCGATTATGCAAATGACTTGCGGAACAAAATGAATGACATTTATGAGCACGTCAGACAATCGGGCCAGCAAATGTCTGAGAAAATGAAAACCCGGTACGACCGCAAAATGAACAATAAAGGGTTCAACGAAGGTTCTTTAGTGTGGTTGCACAATCCAGTCCGCAGCAAAGGGAAATCTCCTAAGCTTCAAGCTAAATGGGACCGCCCGTACCGGATTGTAACCAGGATCAACGATGTGACCTACCGGATACGGAAAGGCGCAAGAGGGACTCCTAAGATCGTCCATGTGGATCGCTTGGCGCGTTATTATGGAGCCGATAATGCTCGGGACGAGCATGTCTTAGGAGGGGACAGTGTTACGCGCTCAAGTCGACGGCACTAGCACCATCTAGTCTCGAACCGAAGAACTAAACTTCTTGAAGTCGAAACACGAACTCTCGGTACCTTGCGCGTGTTTACTTGAATATTCTGGATATTTCGCTGCTAATTTATATAAATAGGAATAGGAATAAAGTGAATCAGTGTGATTAATTATTAGTGTTTTTAACTTTAATTAGTGTAAAGTGAATTAAAGTGTTACATAATACATAAACACTCACGCCTGTCACCCAGAGGGGTAGGCAGAGACTACGGACTTCCATTTGGCACGATCCTGACATACCTCTTTCGCCTCCTTTACATCCATATATCTACGCATACATGCTCTTCGGTTAAGGGTACTTCTAACGTGGCCCATTTTCAAAATATCGCCAATTTGGTCGATAAACTTTTTTCTAGGGCGTCCCTTTCCGACTCGGCCATTCACATCTGCCATATAAATTTGCTTTGTCACTCTTTCCTCATTCATTCTTTCTACGTGACCAAACCACCGAAGCATTCCTTTCTTAATCCTGGTCACAACATCATCTTGCATACCACATTTATCTCTTATCACGCAATTTCTCACCCTGTCATTCAGATTAAACCCTAGCATATTCCTTAAAGACCGCATTTCTACAGCATTTATTCTACTTTCGTGCTTCTTCTGCCACACCCAGCTTTCACTACCATACATTAAAGTAGGGACTAACACAGCATTATGAATTACCATACGTGCCTGTTTTGACACATTCTGGTTCTTCATAATAGAGTGTAGTGCCCCATTCGCTCTATTCCCTGCATTTACTCGTCGTTCTATTTCCCTATCATATCTACCATCCCTGCTAAATACACATCCCAAATACACAAACTCATCCACTTGCTCAATTAACTCTCCTTCTATTCTTATTTCACATACCGTTTTGCTTTCTTCTCTTTCAAAAACCATCACTTTCGTCTTACTTGCGTTCACTTTCATTCCCCTTTCTTTCAATTCCCAGTTCATTAATGTAACCATCATTTGCAACTCTGCCGCCGATGACGCAAGTATGACTTGATCATCGGCATACAAAAGGCATTTGACGGTTAACTCGCCCATTCTTAACCCACATTCCTCATCTTTCAAAGTTTGCAAACACCGGTCCATAAATAGGTTGAACAGCCAAGGGGAAGCTACACAGCCCTGTCTGACACCTTTTTGGATGCCAAACCAGTCCGAGTAGACCCCATTGATCCTGACACAAGCACTAGAGTCCCTATAAAGAGACCTTAATGCCTGTATCAAACCAGCGCTCAACCCATATGAGTTCAGTGTTTGCCATAACACATTCCTGTCCACTCTGTCATAAGCCTTTTCCAAGTCCATGAACGCACAAAAAACTTTCTGGTTTTTGGCCAAAAACTTCTCCGCAATCATGTGCATGGAAAAGACTTGATCTGTACACCCCATTCCCTTTCTAAAACCCGCTTGCACATCCCAAATTTTTCCATCAGTTTCTTTCATAACTCTTTCAATTAACACCTTAGCATACAGTTTACCCACAATATAATGAATTAAAGTGTTAATTTAGGTAATTCTATCGGCAATTTTTATTGTCACGAACCTCAAGCTCGTAACAGTTATAAATAAAAAACAGTCAAGGTCAAGGGACTTTTCGATAGTGTGACCTTGACTGTTTTTAGTTAGGGAAGTAGATCACATGACAGTATGGGTTAGTAGACATTCTCACACGGAGGTGTAAGAATATCTACTACCCATACCGTCCCGTGGGTGTAGAAAGGGAAATTGAACCAAGAGACAAAAGATTATTCTGATAACTTAAAATAATCAAAAGTGCGGTTACAAATCCGGCAGATAAGTGTGGCAACTATGACAAAATCCCCCCTACGAGGCAAACTATGGGGGAGTCGTATATTCAGCAGTGGACTTTTGTAATGGATGAATGAAGGCCACTAGCCCATTTCTCCCTTCCATTTAAACTATATATTGAATTGACAGTTACATTACTACTATGAAATCAGTTATTTTGCTATTACCTTGTGATATTATGCTGCGTACAGACTTACGCAACGTAACATACACTGATGAAATGTTCCTTTCATGTTATAGTGTGGACGCATCGCACGCACGAACCGAACATGTACCTACTTGCATCTTTTCCCGGTGTGCACGTGAACATAGCGTCAATCAGCTGAAAACACTTGAAGAGAATTGAATGTGACAACCAATTACTGACTCCGAGGTCTGCAGTCGTAAAGAAACGCCGAAGACGTCGAAGTTGGTGGCGTACAGAGTAGTACAGACACAGAGCTGGTGCAGAGTTAATGACTGATATTTACATTCAGCACCCATTCATTCCGTGTTCGCGCGCCCCTCAACACAATTTTTTATATTCGTTATAAGCAGAAACTTTTTTATTCAACGTAGATTATAACAATACTTATTGAAAGTCAATTTTTTCATTTACCACTTGTTCGCAAAAAAAAAACCTCTGTCCTGGGAAGAACCAGCAAGAAATCCTGCGGGGCTACTTTTTTCCAATAATAGCTTACAATCGTGTTTACAATTATCAACCCAAGACACATTAGAAATAGCTTGGTAGCGATCACCCTTCCCAGTAGTTATTATCATCCATAAATTCCTTAATATTATAATAACCCTTTTTATACAAACTTATTTTAATAACATTTTTGAACTTTGTGTATGACAAATTTTGTATATTTTCTGGGATTTTGTTGTAAAAGCGTATACATCGCCCCAAGAATGAATTACTGACTCGGTGGAGGCAGCTTGTGTCTGTTCCTAGTATTTACAGAATGAATATTACTTATTTTTGCAAAACTACTTTTATTTTTGTGTACGTACATTTTCATAAATGTATTGAGAGACCAGAGTTGATATATTAATTTCCTTAAATTTTTGTCTCGGTGACTCTTTTGGTTTTAAATTATATATTGCTCTAACGGCCCTCTTCCGACCAAACCGGAAAAACCACAAATCACCGATCGCTATGCGCGCAACTTGAAATACTCGTAGTGTGCTCATGAAATGCACAGTTCGCGCGCGCAAGGCGTCTTACACTACGAAAATTTGTTACAGAGTGTGTTACATTGCATGATACATCACACTAAAGGTGCGCTTACACGGGCAACTAAAATTGCTCAATTCCAGTCAATACTCGTCAACTATGACGTCACGACTACTTCAAGCAATTTACGGCAACGGCAACAAGCATCAATACTGCGCAATACAATATTGAGCGATATGGCGCAACTTCATCAACTAGGCAATACTGTCCTACACGAGCATTTCAGTATTCGCTCGCTATGGACGACATTGTTCTTGCTGCGCAGGGCTTGTAGCGCCTTTTTATTATTAATCAAAAACAAAAAAGAAAGAAAAGGAATGGACGTATCTGGGTGCGATCGTTTTTGGCAAAGAGGCCGCAATTTTCATTGTGTAAAGAATTAGATGATATATTATTCAAAAACTTTACTAGAATGTCACGAACAGACCCGACCTCTCGCTCTCCCCGCGGAAGCAAGACGGCAAGCCGCAAAACAAACAAGTGCGAATGAGATATATACAAAAATTTCTAGGAATTTCCAAGCCCATTGGATATTCGTCAATTCGTATCTGCGACACTGAGCGATATGAAATATCTGGAGCAATTAGAAGCAATATCGCTGAAATAATTGCCGCAATTTGCTCCATTGCTTTGAAATTGCTCCATTAATTGCTCCAGATCGGTCCATTCGTGTCGCCGAGCAATTATTGCCCTCGTGTAAGCGCACCTTAATGTGGACTGAACATTCTTTTCTTTCATGTTACGTTACGTAAGTCCGTACGCAGCATTATGCATGATACGAAAACTATGTATCTTATAGGAAAAACTTATATCACACGCATCACATGTGTTTTAATTTAAAAATTGAAGATTCGCGTCAGAAAGGTGTTGCTAACAACATATTGCCTAGATTACACCTACCGTTTGCTCTCTATCTTTTTTTTTATAGTATAGGGTGACAAACGAGCGCACAGTCCACCTGATGGTAAGTGGTTGCTGCGGCCCATAGACATCTACATTTATTCTCGATTACAAATCAAAATGCAGATGCGTTGTCACCCGTGAGGACTAAGATGGAATGCCTCGTTTCCAGTAAAAAGGGTCTCCGGTTCTCTACACTCACCATACAAAACACAGCAGCATTAAGCTACTATTTGCCGCTGGTATTCTGTGAGAGTGTGGTCCTTCCCCGGTCGAGCCGACACATTCGTGCTACAACTATACTACTAATATAACTGCAGTATGGCTCTACTACGAATAAACTGTACGTAAAGTAAATATACTGTTCGTAAAGTATCATCAAACGAGTTCAGACATTCCAAAGAGTATCCTGGATAGACCGATAGACATAAAATTTAAAACACGTTATCTATCAGAATACAAATAGCCCCTTGAGTTTAATAGAACTAAGTTATTTCCATTCTACTATATTTGTAATGTAAAATATAAATAAATAAAAAATTACATCAAAACTAAAATCACTTACCGTACTCATAACAAATGTTTTGTTTGTCTTCACACGTTTCAAGATGTTTGCCTTGACAACGTATAACATAGTCTGTAACCGCTCTTTCAGCACTTGGAGGTACAAATGGCCGCCCAATTGCAGTTCTTGGACCATGACCGCGTCAGCGCCTTCTACCTGCGAAGAAAAAATACACTGTAAATGATGTCCAAGACTTTTCTACCACCAGAGCGGCGCCACTTTCACATTTCATAACGGCTGATATATGGAGTGTAGAAGTAAGGAGTACAGACTGTGTATTAAAAAGTGTCCATAGAAAACCGTTTAATAAGGGTGGCGCCACTATAGCTACGAGGTATACTTTAAAGAACGCACCGAAAAATATTAGTGGGATAGACGACTTTCTCGAGGTTATATTTATCAAATAAAATTATTTTAGATTTTAGAGCTACTGAGCAGTTTAGCAGCACACTTAAACCGTCGACAACTACTAAGTTCATTTCATCCCAGTAGCTACTCCAGCGCTGTAGTGGAGAGTTTTTGAACTGTTATTTACTGCTTACAGATGGACACTTTTTCAACTATTCTACTATGGGAGTTGGTACTTCTTACTTCTACACTCCATAGGCTGATAGATTAACGCTTTTTCTTAAAGTTGTATTTTGAACTAATTACATTAGGAATCGGTAAACCACACTACGGATATTCCTAATTTTGTTTTTAATTCTTCTAGAATTAAAAACAAAAATAAAAATGTGTTAAAAGTTAAACAATAACAGCATTAAAGCTTTGTTTTGTGTATATATACAGACTAGAAATTTAAAAATTGTTGGGAGCACTAAGCTCGAAGTTGTTGACGAGTACATCTACCTGGGACAAATAGTCCGACTAGGTAAGTCCAACTTCAAAAACTAAGAAACTTTGAAAACTAAGCTGTACGACCAGTGCGTGTTGCCAGTGATGACCTACGGAACTGAGACGTGGTCTTTCACTGTTAGCCGTATGAGGACGCTCAAAGTCGCTCAGCGAGCTACGGAGAGGGCTATGCTCTAAGTTTCTCTGCGTGATAAACTGAGAAATGAGGATATTCGCAGTAGAACCAGAGTGACCGACATACCCCAACGGATTAGTAAGCTGAAGTGGCAATGGGCCGGCCATATAGCTCGAAGAACCGACAAAAGAAGTTCTCGAGTGTCAGCCTCGTACCGGTAGGCGAAGTGTAGGGCGACCCCCCACTAGATGGAGTGACGACCTGGTAAGAGATGCAGGAAGTCGATGGATGCAGGTGGCTCAGGACCGTGCTTTGTGGCATACCTTGGGGGAGGCCTATGTTCAGCAGTGGACTTGTGAAGGGCTGTAATGATGATGATGACGATAATTCAAACGCAACTTTTTAATGACATTGGCACTGCGTGAACACACGCACATCAAATAAGTTCACCTTGGTACCAATTAGCGACAACTGGTAAACATGACATTAGCCCTTATTAATTAATTAATCCATTTATTCTTTCTTCACAATAGGTTTGTGGCGGCTCTGTCGTCGCACCACAAGCGAAAACACAGCGAAGCCTACATCGCGCTATCAGTTTCGAATTCAAAACAGTATATTATACAGCGTGAGTCTTTATGAAGTGCACGTATCAAAACCAGGGAAACTACACATAATTTCATCGACGGAAAAATTATAAAAAAATTTTTTTTATGAATATTTTAAAATTTGAAATTGCAGCTGCTAACCCTATTTAAATAAATCGTTATAACTTTTAAACTGAATGTCATATCAAAATGGAATAAATTATTAAATGATTATTAATAGGTTGTGCCAATAAAGTAAGAATTTCTAATAAAATGAACGTCATAAAATTAGAATAAAGAGGTTTTTGATGAAAATCTGGAATTTTTTTCATCATTTTTACGATATTTTTAAAATTTCTCGAAAAATCGTCCTCTTAATCCTACTTTTTTTAATCTTATGTTATTATTCTACATCGTATTAGCGTTCTAATGGTAAAATGCACGTTTATTACTCAAATGCAACCATTTCTATGAGTGTTTGAAAAAGCCCTTTTTTATGTGCGAACAGCTATGCAGGTCTGGGGAAAGAGACCAGTATCACTGCGACCTAGAAGATCTATTGTTATCGCTGCTATGGCTATAGTTCACTGCTAAGTCCTATGTCTTCAATGAATAGAAGGAGTTGCTTAGCCGTGAGCGATTTCACAAATCGCACACAAGATTTAAAAAAGGTAGAATTAAGGAAAAAAGTAGAATTTAGAAAAGACGATTTATCGAGAAATTTTAGATATTGTAAAAAAGATGAAAAAAATACCAGATTTTCATCAAATACCTTTTGCGTTTATTTCTTCGGAAATTTTACTTTATTGGCACGGCTTATTATTAACAATAATTCAAAAATTTATTCCATTTTGATATCACATTCAGTTTAAAAGTTATAACAATTTATTTAAATAGGGTTAGCAACTGCAATTTTAAATTTTAAAATATTCATAAAAAAATATATAATTTTTTTATAATTTTTTCGTCGATGAAATTATATGTAGTTTCTCTGGTTTTGATATGTGCACTTTATAAAGACTTACACTGTATAGAATAGCTCCGAACTATCACACGGAGCATTGGCCGCTCCCCGGGCAGAACACCTTGCCCGGCGGGAGATCTACCCTTTTCCTTTCACGGCCACAGGTTATTTTAATGCTAAGTATTAGGGAAGTGCCAGACAGGTACAGAACTTGTGAGACACTGATGTAGGAGTCTAAAACTCGTATCACATGTTACCAGAGCTCCCACTGCGGCTGATTGACTGCTGATACAGTCTAACTTTGTTGCTGTGGCGTAACGCTAGTCGACAGCCTTAGTGATTGCCGCAATTCAGCGTGAATTTTGTTTTTGAAGTGAAAATTTCTTTAGGCACGTTGGGCACTATTGGAATGGCGAAAAAGCACTGAACACGCGTGACCGTCACGCTCAGATACATATAACTGATGAAAGTAATGTTGAAAATGCAATTGTTTAGTTTTTATAAAATTTATATGTATTTATAAATTAGTTTGCATTATAGATAATAACACAAACTAATTTATATAATATTCATATAGTGTTAGCGAACTTCGAATGTCTTCGAAAATATTATAAATTTATAGTAAATTTATGTATATGTAGGAAGGTAGTTAAATAGATTTAATTTACAATCACAAAATACACGGATCACGGGTAATCAACTATAAATTGTACTGAGACTAATTTAATAGCTGATAATAATAATTAATTAGTTTCTACGAATTAATTATCCGAATAGTCTAGGATGAGCTAGTCGCGGGATACAAGTGAACCGTGCTACGCCAGCGCCAAGACTGCTTTAACGGCGGCCGCTCCGTCCGTTTTATAAAATCGAAACAACAACCCGAGTGCCACTGCAGGTGCAATGCGCAGGTGTGTGGTGTGCAAAATATTAGTTGATGTAAATTACATTATAAATAGCAGTAAAATAGTTAATTGTTTAGTGTAATTGTAATATTTAATTTTAAATTATTTCTATATAAATATATATTTCATAATTACGGACATACCATTCCACACAAAATTATTATATACACTAAGTATTAGCAGTGGCTATTGTTTAATGCAGCGGTCGGTGCAAGGGCGACTCAACAACAGCCCCATGTACAGAATGTACCTGTCGCGCAAGTAGTCCCCGATTACGCTTTGCAGGTAGGCAGGCACCTGGTGATGTACTAGTGCCCTCCTGATTGCATCCCAGGGTAGAGAGTTGAAGGCGCCACCAGTACGTTTACGTATGCCATACTGTTCGTTTGTTGACTGTTTACTCTCGATAAGAAACTGTTATCATAATTAATTCGTTCCCTTGAGACTCTTAGTTCTTGTGCCATCTTTCTATATATAACTATCACTCTATTCTCCTTCTGTGTGTTGTAAAAGACTTGTAACTTGTGTAAATTATAATTATTTAAACTGAAAGACTATTGAATTTTATTTTACTTACACAAGCAGCATAACGAATATTAAATTGAACTATAGGTGCACGTGTTGTTTAAAATAATTCAGACCACCCGCAGAGGCGCTGCGACATTTATGATAATAATAATTCTTTTTCATGTAAAATAGCACAATAAATGATTTTTTTTACTATATTAATACATTGACAAAAATAAACTTCAAATAAAATACTTTTTAAAAAATATTTCGCATTTAAAGTTTGTGAAGAAGCTAAGAAGTTTTCGCTTTTGACCTGCAGTTTATGACTGACAGTTTTTTTTAAGTTATTATTATTTTTAGATAATTGTAGCTACAAATAAACATGTTCTTTCTTTCAATTTAATAAATGCTTCCATATACAGAAAGTAACCACGGTTTAGCATCGTCTACTGAAGATAAGTGATAACGCGATAAGTTATGTTGAAACAAAGACAAGTATAACTTTGAGGGTTATGGGGGGAACTTTGACTTTTTGAACTTTGACTGTCTTGTATTATCCAAAATAATAAAACCTGCTGTTACCAACTCTCTTGCCAAGCGTGACAATTATGGCTAACAATGATAGGCTGTGTATTAAAAAAATAACATATAAACTTACTTTACACTTATTCTGCACAACATCATACAGCTTCTGAGCCATGTATACCAATGAGTATACTTTATCCTTGTACTCCTTAAGATGTATCATGACACATCTCTTTAAAAGGAAGTGGGCAGCGTCTGCGTCAGAGGTCCAGGGCGGCAGCTCTGTTAGTTTTGGCCTGAACATTCTACCGAGGTAAGACCTGCACTCTTCTGAAGTGTGGAGACCTTCCTCGTGGAGTTCGCGAAGCATGTTTTGAATGCAACTGAAAATTTTAAAAATTTGGTTAATAATATTTTGTATACAATTTGTAAAGAAAACAACGGTCTTACTCATAAAAATCGACGTCAATTAAAAATGCATAATTTGCAATCGCTATTTTTACCATATAACAAGAGAAACCTTTGAGTATTAAACCAAAGTAGACGGCATCGCAAGGCATACCCCTCTGTAAAAGGTACGAGAGTTCGACTCATACTCGTTATATAAAACTAGTTGCTCCGCGTGGCTCGTCATTCCGAAGTGATCGTGCCAGTAAATCGAGCTCCGACAAAATGACGAATTGCAGTGTATTTACATAAAAAAACAACCAAAAACGACCAGTATGTACAGAAGGACAATGTGACTTTTCATCTGTGAGAATTTTTAACATAATATTAAAGTAATTTTATCTTTAAAACTCGTACTTTGTGAATATTTTCGTCCAATACCAAGTGTGGCCATCATAGTTCATAAAGTGAAAAATAATCTATTTTTAAATAAATATAATTTACTACACAAGTTATATATATATATATATATATATATATATATATATATATATATATATATTAACGAAAATATATTTCCTAATAACTAAATCAGTTTCTGATGAATAATAATCACTACATATAGATGTGTAGTGGATTTTTTTAAATGATTTATACATTTAGCTCAATTTCAACATGATACTGAATATTATATAATTTAATGTAATCGATAACTAGTATTTATCAAAATATTATACGAAATAAAGGCCAAATAAGTCAAATCGAAACTTGTTACTTCACAGCAAGTGTGCAATTTTTATAAAAATAAAACGGTATCACTTCAACCTAAAGTATTGCACAATAGTGATGAATATGTAAATGATACTGAATATTATATAATTTAATATAATCGATAACTAGTATTTATCAAAATATTATACGAAATAAAGGCCAAATAAGTCAAATCGAAAATTGCTACTTCGCAGCAGAAGTGTGCAATTTTTATAAAAATAAACCAGTATCACTGCAACCTAAAGTATAATAATAATGTTCTTTATTTTCAAGAGGTTGTACATCACGATATTTGCATAACATTATTTAATAAAGCTACATTAGTACATATACTTGAAAACATAGCATCTGCAGCCGAACTAGGAGACCTGTGCATCAGCTGTCAGCGCCATATCCCCACCGTTAATTTATAGAAATATTAGGATGCAAGCAAAAGTTAAATAATCAAATACTATCTCAAAATTTGTACATTCCGCTAATATAACCTAAGTACAATGAAATTAATTGATTCACATATTATGTTTATATACTATGTTACCACTTATTACTAATACCAAGGTACAAACAAAATAATAATTTATACTACTAATGCCGTTCCTCTCTCATAGGATGTGTAATGTATGACTGTAAGAAGTAATTGTGTTATGGGTGTAATGTGTGTGTGTGTATGTGTGTGTGTGTGTATATGTGTGTGTGTGTGTGTGTGTGTGTGTGTGTGTGTGTGCGTGCGTGCGTGCGTGCGTGCGTGTGTGTGTGTGTGTGTGTGTGTGTGTGTGTGTGTGTGTGTGTGTGTGTGTGTGTGTGTGTGTGTGTGTGTGTCTGGTTATTATGATTTTATACGGGTAGTATTACAGGTGACAGTTATATAAGAATTTATTTTTAAGTCTGAATACTAAGCAGATTTTCAGTTTCATTATAAGTTAATTTTTGTAGGTAATTATGTACAGTTTTTTTACTAGTATTGCACAATAGTGAACGCCACAACTTTAGCTATCGATAAGTTAATTAACCGTGCGGGTTTGTCTGCCGAACCAGTTTGTAGTTTTTATTTAGCTTTTAAAATAAAGTATTATAAAAAGTAGTAAATTTTTCTATTATTGATTTGTTTTTACAGATTTCCAAAAGATCCTTTTCGGCGGCAAACTTGGATTGTAGCTTGTAGAAAATCTTGGATACCTAAACGGACTAGCACCACTTGCTCCGAACATTTTGAAAAATCATATTTCATACCCCAAGCTAAGCAAGTTGTGGGAGGTAATATTTGGCTGTAATTATATTTAGATTAAATATTTTTATTATTATCTTTGAAACCAATATTATTCTACTTGAAAATATTTCATTGTTTACAAAAGCATTAATCTATCAAATTTAATTCATATACTTATATATATATATATATATATATATATATATATATATATATATATAGATATAAATGATACAGTATAGTATCATTTATAGAACGTAAATTCAATGAAAAATAACAACATTTTTTTTAATAAAATCTCAATTTTTCCTTAATTCCTCAATTTTTGCTTGTCCTAAGCCAGGATGAAAGTATGAAGGAAAAGTTACATCGCTGGTTATTTGTACCGTGTTTTTATGTTGGATGTTGTGTAGGTAGCTAGCCCGGGCGGTGATCTTTACAGTGATTACGTCACTCGGGCGCATAGGGTATCCATGAATTTACGGACCGTGTCGGACAGAAACTTTTTAAGTTTTATGAAAGAAAATAGAGTTTTTTTTTTAATTCATTGAATTTATGTTCTCTAAGTGAAACCAAACCACTGGTTTCAAGGACAATGGTGTTTACACTAACATCCTGTATATACATGTATATAAGTATATGAATTAATTAATTAATTGAATCGTCTGACTTACGTAAGTAAATTATTTATTTTAGAATGATCGTGGTGATTGCACAATATCGTCTACATCGAAAAAAAAAGCTGGATGTTCTGGAAAAGTTTCATTAGTTGTGTCGAAAGTAATAATTCGAAAAAAATCCTAATATAGCTCGAACTATTCTTACTGCCACTGCGAGTACGAGCCAACACTTAGAAGATACGCCAAGGAAAATTTAACTGAAAAAATGCCATGACATAAAAAACAATAGCATAAACAGGCTTCACAAGCTTGCAAGAAATACTTTACCAACCACTTAACTATTATTCACCAAAAGCCTATCGCTATGTGTACGTAAAACTTTTGGAACATGTTTGCCTGCACCACGGACATTGACTAAGTGGTACACTACCATCGATCGCCGACCAGGGTTTACTCAAGAAGCGCTGACGTCATTAAAATTGAGAACGGACAGTAACCCTGATAAAAATTTTTTATTGTACCTTGGTCATGGATAAAATGAAAATTAAGCAATTGACGGAACACCATGGTAGCAGTCAAATGCATATTTTGACTATATAGTCAAAATGTCTTTTCTTGCATGGTACACCGTAAATTGTTTGATTTTCATTTCATCTATTACTAATATACAATACAATTTCTTGTCAGGGTTACTCTGTAAGTTTTAAAACAGTTAACGCTTTTTTGTGTAGTCAAGTCGGCCATCAATTGTACCATATCACTTTTGATATTTCGCACATATCGTTAAGCTTTCAGTGAATAGTTATGAAACATCTTGAAAATCAACAACTTTTTTAAATAGCGGTTTTGTGATTGAAGCCTTATAATAAAAACAAAAACTTGATTAACACCATCTAAGACGATAAACTGATACAACTTTTCTTTTCACAAATCTGATTTTTAAAGTAAGTTAACTAAACCTCCTATTTCGATTTTTCACGTTTTAAATTTTATCCTGCATAATGTAAAATAAACCTGCAGCAAAATAATAAACTTACTTCCAATAATTTCTAAGTTTTTTCCGTAGATCATTTTTAAATACTTTAAAAAAAGAAATTCAAATAACACCTTGGTATTATTTATCTATGTATTACTTATAATCAAATAAAAATTTACGCGGACTATGGTGATTTCTTCATCGATAAAAATATTGCCATAGTCCACGCCTTACGGCCTGGCCACGGGGATCGGCGGCGCGAACGGCGAAGCGACAGGCGGGGCGAAAATTCGCGTTGCGCGATTTGAGGGCCACGGGAAGTCACGTTTGCCGCCGCGACCAGATAGGTCGAGAGTGAAAACAATTACTTTCTAAGCAATATCGAGATAACTTTATCAAAGTTATCTCGATAATGCTTAGAAAAAGTAATTGTTTTTTGATTCAAGACATAATATTTGGATGAGATTGCGGAGTACTTGATTTGAATAGGAATCGGGTTATAGATGGAGAACTCCCCAACAAATAGAATGCATCTAGAAAAAAATGAGTGTTGAAACCTGCGATTATATTCTTGTTAATATTCAACCAGAATTGGAGATAAAAGTCAATGCGGATAGAATTTTCAGTTGTTTTAAAATATTTTGTTCCTATACTATTCGCCGGTCGCGTCGCCACTCGCCGCTACGCGTGGCATGCTTCATACATTTCTATACATTTGTTTTAGTCGCTAGACGCCTCGTCGTTTGCGCCGCGCGAATTTTCGCTACGGCGAATGTCCCGTGGCCAGGCTGTTACGTTGCTACGCATGTAGATAGCGCCATCAGTGTATCGACACGTGTAAAATTTGATGGTATGCGTAAACGCAATGAACACAAACACAAATGCTGTAGTGTGCGTTTATAATGACGCGATTTAATTTTGCATTTGTAGTTCTTGCGCCCCCCTGATGTTGACAGAATTTTTGTTTAGGAATTAACGCGCATGGCCTCTCCATTTGGTTGAATACTCAAAGATAGAAACAAACAGGTATAGCGATAAGCAATAATCGATGAATGAAAGTAAGGCCGCGTATTATTAATGAATATAAAAACCACATGTTTTTTGACTACAAACATAAAGTTCAGGAAATTTTTAAAATCTGGTAACACCGGCGACAGTATCTTTAAACGTGTGGACCGAATTTTTTCAACGGCCGTCCGCGTCGATTGTATTGAAAATTAATTTTACCTATTTTATTTTATCCCATAAGTTAGTTAGTTAGTTACTGCCTATATACGTCCCACTGCTGAGCACAGGCCTCCACTCATTTCTGAGAGGGTTTTAGGGCAAGGAATTGTCCGCTGCGCTGCCCCAAATGCGTGTTGATGAACTTCACATGTCTTCGAATTTTTTTTTCTTATTTCTCTAACATGCAGGTTTCCTCACGATGTTTTCCTTCACCGTCGAGCACGCGGTAAATCATCACTTAAAATTGCAATTAACAATTTCATTGGTGCCGGCGGGGATCGAATCCGGTTTACTCGCGTACTGTGAAATTTACAGCGAGCACTAGCCATCAGAGCTACCATGGCTCATTTATCCCATGTAATATTTTATTACAGATTATATTATATTACAGATTACAGAGCAGGACAGTATTTCATACAGGCATACCGCCTGCAACTTTACAAGGAACAGGTTCGTTCGCTCATGGAATACTGTTCCCATCTCTGGGCTGGGGCTCCTTAGTGCCAGCTCCTTCCACTTGACCGCATCCAGCGCAGAGTGGCTCGAATCGTCGACGACCGAGTGGGACCGCCAAATTTCATGAACGCACTCAGCGGCAAACGTCCCGATACCATCCACACCATCTGGATGCTTGGCGGTCCACCACTGTACGTTTCAGGACCAATATGACCTAGGGACCTTCAAGAAAAGAGCTTACTCCCTTCTAAAGGGCCGGTAACGCACCTGCAATTCCCCTGGTGTTGCGGTTGTTCATGGGCGGCGGTAGTCACTTACCATCAGGTGAGCCGCATGCTCGTTTGCCCCCTCTTCTATTAAAAAAAGTTATATTTGAAATGGATCACTGTTATATCTTATCAAAAGTTTACTGCTGGACGCAGGCCTTCCCCTATTGATTTTTATAAGTGGATAATTGACATGCTTGGGAGTTGGCAACCACAGCTTGTTTACTTACTTACGTACTTTTAAAAAAAAAGACGAAGTACGCTATCAATATCGATACCGCATTTATCTATGGGCAATCGTTTTGAGAACCGTCAAAATTGATTTTCGCATTAAGTAAGAAAGTTTTAAGAATAAATCTGTGCCGATAATAATAATAATAATAATAATATTCCACAAATATCACACAACGCCATCTAGTCCCAAGCTAAGCAGAGCTTGTGTTATGGGTACTAGACAACTGATAAACATACTTATATATTTCTAAATACATAAATATTATAGATAAATTACACCCAGACACAGAACAAATGATCGTGCTCATACAAATATTCTTCTGGGTGGGAATCGAACCCACGACCTCCGGCGTAGCAGTCAGGGTCACTAACCACTAGACCAACAGGCCTGTCAAAGCCGATCTTTTAAATCTGCGTTAAATTATATTAATCAAGAAGCGATTTTTACATAATTATCAAAATTAAATATGTTAAGCAAGAGCGTTTTGAGATTTAAAATGGGTAAGTATACAATAGGGGCAATTTAATCAGATTTTATGTATTATTTGAAAATTTAGGGAGGGGGTAAGGTTTACCATGTAGTAAGTAAATAAAAAAGTAAATTCTTAATTAAAATGTATACTCACTTAACATAATACAAATCATTCTTTTTTCCATGCAAAAGCAGTCTGTATATAAAGTGATCCGTCCAGTCCACGAGGCATTTTATTATAAGCAGCACGGGAGCATAATACATCCTCTTACGGTGAGAAAACATAAGCTTGCAAGAACCGTTTTGTAGAAAATGAAGAACATTGTTCTGAAACAAGTGATTAATCAATATTATCTCATATCATCATCATAATTCTTCATTTATTTACAGCCTGTCAAAAGTCCACTGCTGAACAATTAGACATGTGTCAATCGTTAATGATTAGTTCATTTGAACCGGCTCGCATCAAAGTATTGATGATTGCAATTACCTCTTCTGAAAGATCCGGATCAAACGATAGACAAGACCTAAAACCAGACTATAGTAATATCTGACGTTCGTCATTATCGAAGCGGGTCTCACAGATCATAGAGTACTGAAACTCGAAATCATCCATTTAAATGACCCGGGTCATAATATAGGCCTTCCTTGTAGATTGCCTCATAGGGGATTTCACCATAGTTGCCACTGCCATATTGCATATGAAATTAAATACGAATAAAATATATTTTAGTTCTTCAACATGAAAAAAAATATTTGTTTATTAATTGCCATGTTTTTATAAACCTTAATCTACAAACGTTTCAAATTGAGGTAGCTCTGACCGAAGAAGAAATAGAGAAAGAAACTTCGCAGGAATCCTTCTTTTGTCATTATTTAAAAGTTGATATTTCATTGTCTATTACAGTATATACCTAAGTCTTATGATGAACATAGGCCTCACTTTAGATTGCTTCATAGGTGGAGGGGGGGGGGGGATTAGACACAGTTGCCATACTTGGCAGGCGGGTTGGCAACCGCAGTTTCTTATATTTTGAGTTGTTATCCGGAAGACGCTGCTCTCCGTCTCCTGATTTGTTAATCTCTATTATGGGATAGTGAATATTCTAACGCTGCAACTTCACGGTTAAAGTTAATATTATAAAAGCATAATACAATTATATAGATAGGAAAACAATACTAATAAGTAATAGAATATAAAAAACGGTAAAACGAACCTTAAAAATTTGGAGGCATTTTATTTATTTATATATTCTTTATTGCATTCCTTAGTATACAAGAACACAAGGGCGGACTTAATACCTTGAGGCATTCTCTACCAGTCAAGCACACTATTGCTTGGTGAGAATTTGACGTAGGTTTAGCAGTATAGAATAAAAAACAAAATAGAAATGATAATTAACTACGTAATATATACATTTTACTGATATATAAAATAAATAAAGTATAGAAATATACATCATAATAAAGATGATACTGTAGCCTACTTATCCTATACTATTAAACAAGCGATTCTTGTATATATATATATATATATATATATATATATATATATATATATATATATATATAATCGGGATCTCGGAAACGGCTCCAACGATTTTCATAAAATTTAGTGTCCAGGGAGTTTCGGGGATAATAAATCGATCTAGCTAGGATTTATTTTTAGAAAATGTCTTTTTGTCCGTGTTTTAGGCAATGAAAAACTGCTACAATATCGTTAGAATAAGAAGGTAAATTTTGACGGATTGTTAGTGATTATAAATAGCTTAATTAGTATAATGGTCGGTCACAGAATCTTACAACCCCGGTTCGAGCCCAGATCGACCGACCGACTTTTTTTAATTTTTTTTCATATTCCTTTCTTTTTTGAGAAAATCTATTTTTTCGAGCCCTTTTTTAGTATTTTTTAAAAACACGAAAATTAAAATTAAAATAATTGCACTCATGATTTTTTATTCAAATAACCCGTTCCGTTTTTTCTGTTATGTCGCTAAGATCAAAAAATATTATTTATATTTCATCAGTATGTAATTTGTATCTAAATATAATTTCCAAAACACACGAATTAAAAAAAATCGAGCGAAAAATACCGAGCAAAGCTCGGTCAACCAGGTACTTGTATATTATACGTACATATACATAATATACACTTATATATTATTTATTTAATATATTATATATTTATATTATTTGTTTTATATATTTACATAATTATATCTAATTATTTACAACTATTAAATAACCTGAATTCCACCGTTACATATTAGAATACAAATATAATATTTAACAATAAATCATTATTTACATTTAACCTAGTGTGCATTGGAAACACGCTAAACAACTATACCGTTGGAATGCAGTTCCCTGCGCCTGGGCAGTCAACGCCGCGCACCGCGTTTATCAATCCGCTTATCGACACTATATGCGAAGCCCATGTCGCCTGGCTAACCGAGTGCTCTGTTGCTAGCTCGCGAATAATATCTCTAAATAATTTGGTGTATATTATCACTGTCTACTCCTTCAATTTTGTATAGTTAGTGACTCTTATGTTGTGTTATGTGGAACTATATATTATATACTTGTGTATCTGTTTCTAATGATTAAATATTAACTTTATTGTGTACGCTTGGACTTCGCTAATTATTCCCAGACTGTGACCTACACATATGACACACATACCTACCATCTCACTATAATACTGCTAATCTCTTCATTTCCCTCTCAATCTGTTTCATTTTCCTCTGTCGCTTCTTACGACACCCAGAGGATGATGTGGAATAGTGGATCCCGATCCCCCCCCCCCCTTACTATGAGTAGCTACTATAGTAAATATCCCCCTCATGAGAGAATCTATGAGGGAGGTCTCTGCAGGGCTATTTTGCAAACCACACTCAAATTTGCAGAGAAGGTTTAGAATAAGTAATATAGGGGAATGATAAGGAAAAATTATTTAGAAAAAATCTCAAACAGTCTGTCCCTTTTATCGCTTAAATTCAGAATGCGTGGTAATGCAATTATTTAACTGATTGCCATTCATAAATATCTAACGCCCACTATTTTCCTGCGCACGCACAAATTCATAAGGGTCACTCAGTCAGCAAGCACGTTGTGAGTTGAATTGCACATACAGGAGCACGCGTACGCGTAGTTACTCCCCATAAATCACATTGAATTTTAAATAATTTCAAATAAAAGTAGAAGCCTTATTTACTCGTAGTATTTTCAAAAACTGCAATAACGTCTTCTGCGACATTAATAATGTCTTCCAAACGAATTTCGGTTACGGCGGTCAGCCTCAACAGAGACCAGCCATCGGCGCAGAACAGGATTATAGTTCCCTCACTCCCATGGTCCGATGGGATGGTAAACCGACACAACCGGAGAGAGATCAGGCGCAAGATAAACGGCTTTACGTGCTTTCCGAGGCACGGGGGTGAGACAACTCCAACTTCCTGACTCCGTGCAGCTACTGAGAATTTCTTGATGTAAAAAAACTCTAATACCTGCTATTTTTGGCTCGACCCGGGATTCAAGGACCTCATGATCAGGAGTCGCACTACTACAACCACTGGTCGGGGGTTAGTCTACTCCTAAATTATGATATTATAAATAGGACTAGATAAACACCTATTCTGCTCTCCTGTCCGGCGAGCAGTTTGGCGTACGGCTCTGCGGGAGAGCGCAGGTCGTATTGATCCCCAGGGCAAGTCTGAGGAGTTCTCCTTCACGTGGTTGCCGCCTGTTATTTGGTCTGGTTCAATAGGAAACAGACAGAACAGAAACACTCGGACGATCCTCTTTTTGTTTTCTTTTATCCCTCCCCCTTTTCCTATCCCAACCCAATCCAAGGTGTCAAGTGTACCGTGCCGATGGATGCGTGGCTGGAGGGAGTCCAGTCGCAAACGGTGCCTACCCGAGACCAGGGCGATTCGGGTAGTATTTTAGCCCTTCCCTCGGCGTGCGGGGCTCTGCCGGGGGTGACCAAATATTTCCCTAGCTACTCGTGGGAACAAAATGGATGGAAACCGACATTTTGTAAAAGACAGTGAGAAGTCTCCTTTAATGGAATTAGCTGCAGGTTTGGAAGAGGCTCTTTTAACCTCACCAACACCCTGCAACAGTGCGCCCCAACCTGGGACGAGCCGTGAAGTGGAGGGCACGTTTGCAGCCGAACCACAATCGGAAACGAACCAGGGAGGGGAAAAAAAAGTTCGCTAGGCCTTATAAGCTTAGTGTAGTAGGTATCCGTGAAGCCTTCGAGGACAGTTGTCCCGTCAAAACCAAGACCTCAACACGAAAAGTTTCTTGGTGGAATTCTAAGCTGAAAGACCTTAGGGAAAAGACCAGGAAACTATTTAATAGGGCTAAGAAAACCAAAGAGTGAGATATTTATAGTGCAGCCCTAACTGAATATAATAAAGAAATAAGGAAAGCCAAGATAGCATCGTGAAGGAAGCTATGCGAGGAAGTTGAGTCTTTGCCTCGCAGTGCAAGACTACACAAGATGGTATCGAAAGCTAAACCTAATCAGATCGGGCTTCTTAAAAAGCCGGATGGTAACTTCACTAATAGTGAAACAGAAACATTGGAGTTACTAGCGTCAACCCATTTCTCAGGGTCATACAAGACTTCAGCCTTGAACTCTTTCAGAGCCCTACGAAGGCCTTGCAATGAGGACTGGCGTAGGGCTGCAAAGATAATAAGGCCAAACCTGGTGCAGTGGGCTGTTGATTCCTTTGAACCATTTAAATCAAGCGGGGAGGATGGAATAATTCCCATCCAACTACAGAGGGGTATCGACATCCTTCTTCCTTATCTGGCGAAAATCTTCAGAGCAAGTTTTGCATGGGGATATATTCCAGAACGATGAACAATTGTCAAGGTTCTATTTATAGAGCAAAGAGGCATATCTACGGAGAGGCAAATCTACGGAAACAGCCCTGATCAGTGTCATTGACAGGGTCGAAAAAAGCACTGGAGGATAAAGAAATAGCTCTTTGTGCCTTTCTAGATATTGAGGGCGCCTTCGACAGTAGCCCCACATCACTGCTGATTGGGGGCCTAACATATAAAAATGTTGACCCCACAACCATCAGATCAGATGCGTGAATTCGATGCTCTCAAACAGAAAGGCAAAAATAGCGCTGTTTCAAACTTCGATTGAGGTTGCAACCACAAGAGGCTGCCCACAAGGAGGTGTTTTGTCACCCCTTCTTTGGACTCTTGCGGTTGACCAACAAAATTTTATTGTACAAAATGGCAGACCTACGCATTGACACATTGGGTTATGCTGATGACCTTGTGATCATTGCAAGGGGCTTTTGCCAAAGTACTATATCGTCAATAATACAAAGAGTCCAAAACACCATAAATAACTGGTGTAGGGCTAACACTTTATCAGTTAATTCTGATAAAACTGTTATAATACCCTTTACCAAAAAGAGACGATTGGACAAATTAGTCCAACCATAACTTAATGACAAAGAAGTACCATTTTCCACGGAAGTTAAGTACTTGGGCGTAACAATCGAACAAAAACTAACGTGGAACTCTCACCTTAGCAACGTATGCCATAAGGCAAAAATTGCTTTAGGTACGTGCAGTCGTTTGGTCGGGAACAACCGGGGCTTGCGTCCCAGTATGGTCCTATGGCTGTACAGCAGCATAGTGAGGCCGATTCTCACCTACGCCTCTATTGTCTGGTGTAACAAGGCCAACCAAAAGATGACAAAGGACTGCCTGCTTATCGGCAACTGGAGCTGTGCGATCATCGCCTGGAGCGGCTTCTAATGCACTTCTATGCCTAACGCCCTTTGATCTTTATCTAGACAAGGAGCCGATGGCCAGTTTGTATAGAATTTAAACCCAGGGCGGTCTGAGCTTACTCTCCTACAGATTGAGATCCATGCTCGGCTCAATTAGGGAAACACCGGTCCTATGCATGATCTCAGATATCATGCGTCCACTATACACTTTTGATAAAAAGTATATAGTGGAATTGCCCTCCAGAGAAGACTGGCTGAATGGCCAGGCTATCTGTGAGGTCGGTAGCCTCATATGGTATACCGATGGTTCTAAAATGGGCCTCGACGTAGGCTTTGCAATTTACGGGGAACGCCCTATATTCAAACTTAGTATGAATTTGGGTAGATACACCTCTATCTTCCAGGCAGAAATTTTTGCCATACGTCGGTGTGCGGAAATCAATCTGCAAAAACACTACGTCAACCATAAAATTTACATAAACTCTGATAGTCAAGCAGCACTGCTAGCGCTGAGATCAAACTTAGTGAACTGAAAGTTAGTTGGAGACTGCGTGAACCGTTTAAACGCCCTGGGTTGTAACAACAAGGGTCGTTTTAAGATGGGTTCCGGATCACGAGGGTATTGTAGGCAACGAATTTGCCGACAAACTTGCACGGGAGAGCTCAAAGTGCACACAATTTGGACCTGAGCCATTGCGTGGAATCTCAAGAAGCCTAGCCCGATTGACCCTTGAAATTTTTTATCACAATAAATCACTTAAGATCTGGTCTGACACACCAGGCTTAAAACATTCTAAAACCTTAATCCGGGATTTTGATCGTAAATTCGCTTCAGAAGCCCTGGGATTAAGTAAAAATAAATTGCGCATTCTGGCAAGAGCCCTAACTGGACACTGTTGTCTTAAAAAGCACATGTCCATCCCGGGACTAAGCAACTCAAGGATGTGTCGGTTCTGTTCCATAACGGAAGAAACGCCTCTACACATCCTAACCGATTGCAGACCCTTAAAGCGCAAACGTAACACTCATCTGGGACCCTATCTACTCCGCCCAGAAGAAGTGAAATTGCTCACGGCTAAGCAACTCCTTCGATTCATTGAAGACATAGGACTTAGCAGTGAACTATAGCCATAGTAGCGATCACAATAGATCTTCTAGGTACGCAGTGATACTGGTCTCTTTACCTAGACCTGCATAGCTGCTCGCACATAATAAAAAAATACTACAACCACTAGACCAACGAGGCAGTCAATTTTGAAATTATATATAAATATAAGTTTTTCAGTAAAAATTATTATATCTTATATTTTTGGCTGCATCACACCACTTACCATCTGGTGGGGATAATAGTCATGCATTAACTTAGAATAGTTACAAAAATTGCGATAGTGGGTGCAAAGTGTAAAATGTAAAAATATAAAGAAAAGTATCAGTTAGAGCTCTAAGCTCCGATTAAATATAAAGGATAAAACCTAGCTATATAATCGAAAAAACTTATTTCTTTATAAACAATAATATTCTTCTTTGTGGAATGGACTACCACCACATTTTCCCGGACCGATACGACTTAGGGACCTTAAAGAAAAGAGCCTACTCCTTTTTAAAAGGCCGGCAATGAATCAGCAATTCCCCTGGTGTTGCAGTAGTTTATGGGCGGCGGTAATCACTTACCATCAGGTGAGCCATACGCTCGTTTGCCTCTCTCCTATTAAAAAAAAACTGGTGACCTTGCAGGCTATCCCTGAAACTTCCCGCTAATTTCAAATGCAAAGCGCTCCAAATTTCACCAAATTATGTTGCGAATTCTCGAAATTATGTTAAAAAAAAACATTTTTTTTAACAAAATTCTTTCTCCTTCGATATCTCACGAACGAATCAACCGATTTTTATTTTTCAAACGGTATTCGGCGTCATTTTTAGGGTTCCGTAGTCAACTAGAAACCCTTATAGTTTCGCCATGTTTGTCTGTCCGTCTGTCCGTCCTCGCTTAATCTCTGTGACCGTTAGCACTAGAAAGCTGAAATTTGGTACCAATATGTGTATCAATCACGCCGACAAAGTGGTAAAATAAAAATTGGAAAAAAATGTTTTATTAGGGTAGCCGCTAGGGTAGCCCCCCTATATGTAAAGTGGGAAGTGATTTTTTTTTAATTTCAACCCTAACGTGTGATATATTGTTGGAAAGGTATTTAAAAATGAATGGGGGTATTACTAAAATCATTTTTTGATAATGTCAATAATTTCGGAAATAATCGCTACAAAAGTAAAAAACAATGTGTCATCCCCCCTCTAACATTTGAATCATAAGTTTAGAAAATATGAAAAAAATCTGAAAAGTAGAACTTTATAAGGACTTTCTAGGAAAATCATTTTGAACTTGGATGGAAACAACAGTACCCACTACCGGGAGCAGTTGCAGGAGCGCGGAGCGCTGCTGGAGCGCGAACATAATGGATACCCACCTTTAAACTCATAAGTGGGAACACTTATTGTGACGGACGGGAAACTACGGAACCCTACACTGAGCGTGGCCCGACACGCTCTTGGCCGGTTTTTAAGGTTAAGAGCTGATTCGTTTTTGATATCGATCGGTGAAGTCGTTTAAAAGTTATTCCAAAAAATCAGTTGTCAAAACTTTTATTTTTGTGATTTCTCAAAATCTACTCGTCCGAATCAGTTCATATTATCACCAAATCTATTCCAAATTGAGATCTTAAATACGCCGCAAACCGCATCTCAATCGATCAAGATGTTCAAAAGTTATGAAAGGTTTACATTTTACAAGTTTACACACACACATAATATATACATCCGTACGGACGTCCACGTGAAATTAGTCAGAATAGCTCCCTGGGATCTCAAAACGTCGAGATCTGATGAAAACTCGATTTTCGAAAAACGGGGTGAAACCAATAACTTCCTTATTTTTAAAAATTTTCAATTTTCTTAGTGGGAAGTTAAAAGTATCCGTTTTGAAATATAAAAATGGTAAACTACTCAATTTAGTTCAAGCTGTTTGAAATTGAGCTTTTTTTGGTTGGTGAAGTTGATATGTACTACAGAATTCCTCAGAACCAGATTGAGTAGTAAATAAGTGTCACCACTCCGTGGGTCAACTGTAGAGAATGCCTAAAGGCATTAAGTCCACTCTTTCATTATTTTGTTTTAAGGAATGCTACAAAGAATAATTAAATATGATATATCTTTTATGTGTTAGAGCCATGCTGCAGTTATATTTCTGGTATAGTTGTAGCATGAATGGGTCGGCTCGCCCGGAGAAGGACCACACTTTCACAGAAAACCAGCGTAAAATAGCAGCTTAATGCTGCTGTGTTTCGTATGGTGAGTGCAGATAACCGAAGACGCTTTTTACTGGAAACGAGGCATTACATCTTAGTTCTCACGGGTGACAACGCATCTGCATTTGGATTTGTTATCGAGAACAAAATTGTAGTATGTTTCTGACCTTTTTTAATGTTGTGAAATTTGAGCTGGTAATTTAAGTATAAGAAAACATTAACTTCTTACAGTGCTGGTCTGATCTGGCGTCACACATCTTACAAGTATGCCATAGTCCGAGAACAAGTTGCCTCTCATCCTCCATCCAGAACGCTTGATAGCCACTGGGTAGTTTCTTCGAGTTACTAATAACATACGTGCTAGTCGCTCATGACCCTGTAAACAAACATAATTACAATCTTTTTACAATATTATAGTGCACAAGTGTGTGCGCAAGCCCAATAAGTGCACTCTCTATTCCCTCAACACATAGTCTCATCTGAGCTACCACGGCTCAGATGATTAACGCTCGCTGTAAATATAACAGAACGCGAGTAACCCGGGTTCGATCTCCGTCAGCACCAATGAAATTGTTAATTGCAATTTTAAGTTATTTAGTAGTAATTTTTACAATGGAAAATATTGTTGAACAAAGAGTGTGCCTTAAATTTTGTGTTTCGAATGATATTTCATGTAGTGAATCACTAAAAATGTTGCAAAATACCTACGGCGAATCGTGTATATCGAAAACAAGGGCTTATGAATGGTATAAGGCTTTTAAAGAAGGCCGAGAAGTAGTAGTAGACTCGCCTCGTTCTGGTAGACCTTCAACCGCTACGACCAAAGAAAACATCGACAAAATCAAGAAGCTAGTGCTCGAAAATCGACGTATGAGTCTGAGAGAGTTGGCTAGTGAGGTGAACATATCTTTTAAGTCCGTCCACAACATTCTCATTGACATTTTAGGCATGAAACGCGTCGCCGCTCGACTAGTTCCAAAAGAGCTCAATTTTGTTCAAAGAACGCAGCGAAAGCATGTCGCTGAAGACATGGTTTCCCGAGCTTCTACGGATCCGACCTTTATGAAACGTATAATAACTGGCGACGAGACATGGGTTTATGAGTACGACATGCAAACAAGCCAACAGTCTTCAGAATGGTGTCTCGAAAAGGAGCCGAAACCCAAAAAACCGCGGCAAAGTCGCTCCAAAATCAAGGTGATGCTGACAGTTTTTTTTGACTACCGAGGTGTGGTTCACTCCGAATTCCTTCCAAAGGGAGAAACAGTGAATAAAGAATATTATTTAGGCGTCATGAAGCGTTTGCGTGAGAGTATCCGCCGGAAACGTCCAGATTTGTGGCAACACAACTCATGGATGCTGCACCATGATAATGCACCATCACACACAGCCATTATAGTGAAAGAATTTTTAGCGAAAAATTCAACAAAAGTTCTCGACCAAGCACCGTATTCACCTGATATGGCTCCGTCTGACTTTTTTTTATTTCCCAAGTTAAAATTACCACTTCGAGGAAAACGTTTTGAGTCGATAGAAGCCATAACAAAAAATTCGCTGAATGAGCGAAAGGCCATACCGCAAATAGCCTATGAAAAATGTATGGAAGACTGGGTGAAGCGTTGGAGATGTTGTATTGCAAGCGATGGGGCCTACTTTGAAGGCGATAAAATAAATTTAGATGAATAATTTGTATTTTTTGTTTTATTGAAAAATTCCCGATATTTAGTACACAGAAGGTATATAGGCAGTAACTTTACTTTACTTTTTATAGTCTCATCGGACGGCAATTCGATACAACCAGGGAATGGGTGAAACATCGCCAAAATTCTTGACTCCAGATTTCTTGTCAGAAATGCCCAATAACTTAGTCCGACCCACCACCACCAAAGTCTTTTTTTCGTGTGGCAGTATACAAATATATACAAAACGTACTTGATATTTTAAATAAAAGGAAATACGCCGTAGGTATATTATTAGATATGTCCAAAGCCTATGATAAAGTACAATACCCAATACTGTTACAGAAGCTATATGACATTGGTATACGAGATACGGCATACAAATGGTTTAAATCTTACCTAGAAAACCGTAAACAATACGTAGAGATAGTGCATTATAATCATGACGCTGGCGAAATATACAACGTTAGATCTGAAGCAATCCACACTACTTGCTCCATCCCCCAGGGCAGCGTTTTGGGATGTTTGCTATTTATTATTTATATAAACGAACTACCTAGGGTATTGACTGAAACCTCTATTATATTTGCTGATGACATTTCCATTCTTATTCCGCATAAAAAAGACCAGAATTTAAATAATACATTGAATCAAGTATTGAACCAAGTTACAAATTGGCTGACACATCACAACCTAGAGATTAATTTTAATAAAACCAAAATTATGCAATTCCGACCAGTTCAAAAACCACCACTAAATATCGCTTTTACTTATAGTAATATACCTATAGGAACTGTTGACAATTTCAACTTGTTAGGCCTGGAAATCGACTGCCATATAAACTGGAAAGCTCATATAAATAAAGTAAAAAATAGGCTATCAAAATTCACTTACGTATCACGAGAAATAAAGAAAAGCACAGATGTCCCCAGCGCTCTGTCAGCATATTACGCATACGTGGCTGTCTTACGGTGTCATATTGTGGGGAAATAGTAAAGATGCACAACAATTATTTATAATGCAAAAAACATTTATAAGAATCTTGGCAAACATAAAAATTCCAGAAAGTTGTAAGCCACACTTCAAAAAGTTTAAAATTTTGACTTTGACGTCTATCTATATTTGGGAAACATGCAAATTTGTAAAAAACCACCCAGAACTATTTACCAAATTAAGCGAAACAAATCTCTGTATCGATAAATCTGATACGATACTGGTATCGAGTAAAGTATCGATACTTTTGAAATTTTGTGGCACACTAAAAAGAAGGAATACCTAAATAGGAAATAAGGAGCCAACTAGACTAGAATTTAGAAACTAGAACACAAAAAAAATGTGTTAATCCGAATTTTCTGCTGATTTTACATCTCTGAACTGGCACCCCTTTCAGTCTGTTTATGTTTGATGGGGATTTTCCATTACAATGCGACATTTTAGGGAAATCCCTTAAATAGCATATACAGTTGACCCCCGGTCATCCGGCCGCTGTCTAATCCGGCACCCCCTGTAATCCGACATCCGGTCTATTATATATTACTAAATAATTTTTTGAACAAGTTATAACTTGTACCTACGCACCACCACTATTGTGCTCGATGCGTAGCGAATTGTTTTGATTCTGATTGAAAAATTTGATTCTGAAAATGGTTGAAAGATCATAATTTTCCTCAAAAAGCAATATGCTTCTTGATAACGCTCTTAAGGAGAAATATAACCTCAAATGGCTTAGCAAGATCCTCCGTTATACCGAAAATATTGCAACATTAATTTTGAAATAAATATATGGTAAAGTTGAGGATTAATGTTAAGTACTATGTTAGACGAAAACATGATTCCGTAAAATTTTCTCAATAGAAAAAAAATCCAGTTACCTCTAAACTGAACAATAAACCGCTGTTATTCATAAAATACTTTAAATAAGATCATGAAACTTTGCATACTAACTGAACTAACTATAAAGCAGGGCTTATGTTTTAAATTTTTTTTAAATTACCATTATTATCACTGTAAAAAGAAATTGCCTAAACTATCGGCGTCCTGATGCTTGCTTCCTGCCGCCTGGTTCCAAGATTCAATATTTCCCCTTAATTTGATGCTTCTTAAGTTGATTGATTCATAATTTTAGATTATTTTAGTATGCACATTTGTTTGTACACAAATTTCCTATTGTAAAGTTATTGCATCTTTTTTGTAAGTTCTATAGCATTAATGACGTTAATTTTATAATAAAATGTAAGCTCTCTATTGTGTTGTTTAATTTACTAAATTTGACATACTTTGAAGTACAAATCAGTGGCTACAAAAATTGGAAGCATGTAGATGAATACTTAAATCTCATAAGATATCACGAAACCATGTGGAAGCTGTAAAATCTTAGGTAGAACTTTTATGTAGACTCAATCTCAACAAATTGTGTCGTTCGATAGATGCCGAGTCACAGAGAATAATTAAATCAGATATAGAACATTGGAATAGAGTATTGTTACGAATTGCCACAATCATCAAAATGTTGGATAAAACAGCTTGGCTTTTCAAGGTACTTTCGATAATCTGTATCAACATAACAATGGTAATTTTTTAAAACTAGTAAAGTTGTTAGCCGAATTTGATCCCGTTATGCAGACATGTATGCAGAGTTTTGTAAAAAAAGGAGAAACAAGCAACATACTTAAGACAATTCAAAATGAGTTCATTAATACAATTTCAGACAACATAAAAAAACATAATATTATGGAAGCTATCATTACATCGAAACACTATTCTATTATTTTAGATTGTACTCTTAGTGAAAAATGTTTATTATTCTTTTAGTTAAAAGGTCATCACACATAGGCAAGATTAGTCTGAGACAGGGAAAAATAGCACAAGGGAAAAGAGGCCCATATGCAGCTGTGAGTTGCAATAGGTTTATGATGATGATAAAGTTGAAAGGTACATTAACTATGTCGATAAAATGATATATCAATCCATTCAGTCGTTTCTGTGAAATTCTTTAAAAGAACATACATTGTATACTTACATAAAAACACTCATCAACTTTCTACAGGTACTTCTTCAGAAGACCCAATAGACTGACCTGAATATTATAGGTAGGTATAATCCCAACAATATCATGTATTTTATGTAGGTACTTGTATACTTAACATCTCTCAACATAACTTATATGGTTTTGTGTATGTAAAGTGCGGCGAAAATTATCTTTGCCCAGAGCAGCTAAATAGCTAGATCGGGCCCTGGGTGTCATTAGTTAATCAGAAATAGGGCAGGCAATGTTTTACAATGCTCAATATATACCTTAATTTATCTTAATTAAACATAACTTATATGGTTTTGTGTATGTAAAGTGCGGCGAAAATTATCTTTGCCCAGAGCACCTAAATAGCTAGATCGGGCCCTGGGTGTCATTAGTTAATCAGAAATAGGGCAGGCAATGTTTTACAGTGCTCAATGTATACCTTAATTTACCTTAATTATAAAATATCCACCCCATTCATCTGCATGTTCATTGTGTTGAACTAGTTCTTCAGGTGACAAGTCGGCCAAGTGGCAGATTTTAGACTGAAAAAATAGGCTGTTATTTATAATGTGCATTTCTGAAAACTCAAAATGCCTAGGTGTTGGGTTAAGCAAATTTTTGGGTGATATTTAAATTTGTTTATAAACAATGTTTCATAACTGTTGATGAAAGACCAATATCCAGTGGTGTACTATTTTATCATTAAACTTTTTCATACTAATTTTATAAAATAATATACTTATTGTAATTTACATTATTTTATTTAAAAAAAAGTTGTGCTGGGTTTCATGCTGGTTCCGCCCAGGACAGCGGTTTATTTCGAACCAGTAGTAAAAGTATAAAATAACTCAATAAGAATTACATGAACCTAATCTATATTGAATAAAAATGATTCCATTCTAAACTGAAACTTTAAAACTAAACTTTTTGAACTTTTCATACATATTAGAAAAAGATACTTCTTTAAATACTATATTATTTAAATTAGTTGAATTAATATCATCATAAAGAACTACTTTTTTCTCCTGTAAAAGTTCATTGCTAAACATGGTCCTCTCCCAATATTTTTAATATTATTTTATAGACTAAGGTTTACAAATGAACACATAGTCCACCTGATAGTAAGTGAAAAGTGTGGCTCAAAGATATATACTTTCAGCATTATTAAGATATCTTATTAAGAATCAAAATGCAGATGTGTTGTCACCCCTGAGGACTAAGATGGAATATCTTATTTCTAGTAAAAATGGTCTCCTGTTCTCTACATACATCATACAAAACACATCAGCATTAAGCTGCTAATTTACATTGGTATTGTAAGAGCACCTTGGTCCTTCCCCAGTTGAGGCGACCCATTTGTACTACAACTATTCTACTAATATAGCTACAGCATACAGCAGCAATTTTGATATATCTCATAGTCACTTTTCACAACGGCCTTAGGATAAAATCGGGTGATATTCCTTTACTCCTCCACCACGCAGAAGAGAACCACATACCTACGAGGTTTCCTGTACATTTGACAAGGTCACATCCTTCTTTCAAACGAGAGAAAACCAATAATGTGACAGTCATCTTTGCTATGGTTTTGGTACAAATTAGCTATTTTACTTTTTATATTATATACTCATACCTTTATCATGACGGGAAGGTTTCCTAGTGATCTATCAATCGTTATGGACTTATTGTCCACAGTAAATGTCATTCTAACTTTAAAATCTCCCTTATATGTTGCTGCTCTCTGTCGGCATTCTGTAGGGAGGACTCTTTGGTTCTTAACTCCCACTACATCCATTGGAACACTTGGTTTCGCGAATGCAGCTTCATCGATTGTGATTTTAACTTTTTCCCCACTAGGCAGTTCAAATTCAGCAGGAACCAGATCTGTTAAAGCCGCTTTTAATCCTTCATGGAGCATATAGTTGAATGAATCAATGTGTGGCGCCCCAAGGCATTGGAGGTACTAAAAGGAGAATTGCAAGTAAGATTAAACCACAAATTAAATGTTTTTTGTTTTGTACCGCAAAATTATTACCTTTAAGACAAAAATAATGATAAACAATAAACTTACAGGATTGGCAATTTTTGGAGGTTTGCGATAGTCAGGATGGCTGGTATATGATAATGAAGGTTTGTGTAATACTTTCTTTTGATTCATGTTTTTTGATTATCAACATTAATAGCCTTTTTTATGAATAACCTAAAGCCTTAACAAAAACACGTGCAGTATTGTGTTTACTGCTATCTGCCATTAGCCCTTGACGTATTAGTTTATAGCTGTCAAAATTGTCAAAACATGACACACGTGACATTGACACTGACTGTGATATTTTTTGTTTTATATAAAGGGAGTCATGCCCATACAGCCTACACTGACGTATTTTTTTCCACATTTTTTTTACAATATAATAATACGAAGTTTTATGTTTCACTTTGACGGTGGCCTAATCAAGCGGCCAGTTTATGTCGATAATAACTCAAGGCAACTTCGGTGGTAAATTAAAAAAGGGACTTTCAATAAGTATTACTTATGATCTATATTGAATAAAGTTTCTGTTTCATTAGAAGTTTAATTTTTATCAACCTGTAACAGTATATAGTTAACAAAACCTGTAACAGAATATATATAATATATCTACAGGTGCTATAAGAGGGACATAGGACATCCAATTGCAAAAACATTTGATATAATCGTGATTTGGCGATCAAATCTTCTGGATAATCCTCCAGAAGATTTGATCGCCATACTCTAAGCCTTAGAGTATACATTAACAAGCTATTATGTATACTTTGGGACTGGAAGCCATGAGATCTTTCAAAACTTCGGAGCCACGGTTCTGTGGTGCCGTTGCAAAGCAATGAGTTACGGCGCTGATGGCCGCGGTTTCGAAACCCTAGTATAGACGGAGCAAGTATATGTAAGGTCTACAAATAAATGTTCAGGAGAAAATCAAAGCGTGAGGTAACTTTTTTAATATACGTAGGCGGTCCCATAATGAATTGGCCTAACTATGAACCAATGAAGGAAATTAAACGAAACCAATTATATTTTTCAATATAATCACCATGAATACTAACACACTTCTGACATCTGTGAATCAACATCTCTAAACCTTTATAAAAATAATCACATTTTTTATCCTCAAAATGACTGAAGACGGCCGCCTGCAACTCTTCATCGCTTGAAAATTTTCTTCCTCTTAAGTCCCGCTTTAAATTTGGAAATAAATAATAGTCGGACGGGGCCATATCTGGACTGTAAGGTGGATGTTGAACTTCTGTGAACCCGCATTGACGAACTGCATTCTTCGAAACACAAGCGGTACGAACAGGGGCGTTGTCATGGAGCAACAGGACACCTTTAGACAGCTTGCCTCTTCGTTTTTCCTTTATCTTGTTTCGTAATTTATATATTAAAGAAGCATAATATTTGCCGTTCACGACTGTATTACGTTCTTTAAAATCCACCATCAAAATACCTTGAAAATCCCAAAATATTGTGCACATCAGTTTTTTAGTCGATTGTTGCACCTTTGCTTTTCTAGGGGGCTTTTCACCCTTATAACGCCATTCAATTGGCTCGCGCTTGCTTTGTGGATCATAATACAAGATCATAGTTTCATCACCAGTCACTAGCCGCTCGATCACAGTCTTTGGATTTTCGCCACAAAGATCCAAAAACTCCGAAGCGCAGCGCACTCTTTCCTGTCTCTGTACCGCTGAAAGAAGTTTCGGTACCCATCTTGCACTCACTTTTTTCATGTGAAGATGTTCATGGATCGCGCGATGAACGGTACTCTTAGAGAGCCCAAGCCTTGCGGCAATTTCTCTAATCTTCAAATGGCGGTCACTCAGAACCTCCTCTTCGATAAGAGCAATCGTTTCGGGAGTGAGCACTTCCACAGGTCGACCGTCGTGGCTAAAGTCTTCAACGGTTTCTCTCCCGAGGCGAAACTCTTTCACCCAATTTTTCACTGTGCTATAGGAGGGGGCAGACTCCTTATACACGCCATCCAATCGTTCTTTTATTTGGGCAGGGGATAAACCTTCTTTAAACAGAAACTTTATGACACTTCAGATCAGATACTCAGTTTTCGACATTTTGAAAAAATACGCGACTCTCGTTATTCAAATGCCTGTTAAACTAAGACTAAGCATTTCATGTCGATGCATGTTTCTTATATTAAGTGCACGATAAACGTACTATTTAATGCAACACAACATGTCATGACATGTCGCGTTGAACTATATCAGGCCAGTTCATTATGGGACCGCCTGGTAAAAGAAAAACAAATTAGAGAAAAACAAAGTAGGGAAACTCAACTCAACTTCGAAACAAAGTTGAGTAATTGACTCACTGTATTGTATTGTAGGTATACTACACATTTAAATAAGGTTTTTATGTGAGCATATGTTTTAATCTCACGATAGTCCCTAAATTATGAATGCAAGAACTAAAACAATTGAATTTATACAGTCAATTACTTGCCGAACGAATTTCTCGAATGTCATCAAAGTCTAGGTGTCATGGACGCCTTGAATATTCATTTTAGCCAGATACTTCAAATTGTAAGTACCTAGGTACTCGTTGGTTTCGTAAACAAATTTATGTTTAATTGCCTATTTAAATGGTATATTTAATTAAAAATTTTGATATTTGTGAATGTCGAAAGCACAATAATATATTATTATTTAGCTAATGTGATCAACAATGTCCACCTCTTTATGAAAATAAACATATTACAGACACCACTATTTGAGAAATAAAAGAAAGTTAAGAAAGTAAGCAAAACGAACTTTACGGATTTAGCGAGTTTAATCTAATCGGAAATCGGAACTAATCGTGTGCCGCCATCTTATTGCTTATGGCGAGGGTCAAAAGATTTTGTTAGGTGTCGTGTTTTTATTCGGTTTTGCAGTAAACAATCGTCATCATAATGTCGAAAGTAATTAAAAGTGTCAAACGTGCTTATGAATAAGTACGAGACAACGGGCCTACTGTATCGTTTTCTATAGTTAAAGCCAGCGTTTCATATTTGACAGGTAATTTTTTCGGTTCGTTATTCGTTTTTAATTTAACTAGTGTCATTAATATCATGTTTTATTTATAATGCATGTAAAACATTGTATTTATTTCGTTTTAGGCGTTTCTGAACACACGTTCACCCAAATTACTCAAAAGGGTAATGTAGTTGCAGCTTCATCTTCTAAAATTGTTACGCAGGGAAAACTAGGAACCGGAGGAAAAAATGATTTAGATGATTTTGATATGTGCACTATAAGGCATTTAATTCAATTGTTTTACGTCGCGAAGAAAGAGATTCCTACCATATATAAACTTTGGTTGGAATTGAAAGCCTATATTAATTTTAAATATGGCAGAACATCGTTGAGGAGTATTTTAAAGGCTATAGGCTACAAACACAAAAAGTGCCAGTCTAAATGAAAAGTATTAATAGAAAGCAGGACATTGGACAGCAAAAATATTGTTACGAGCTTGAGGCTTCGTGACAATAAAAATCGCCGATAGAATTACCTAAATTAACACTTTAATTTTCTTTTCACCAATTAAAACTTAAAACACCAATAATTAATCACACTGATCCACTTTATTCCGCTCCGAAGCTTCGCTTGTCTTGCCAAATTCAATACTTCACCGATCATCATCTTGCAGCATCTTGCAGCGCCTATAAATATAAATTAGCACCGAAATATCCAGAATATTCAAGTAAACACGCGCAAGGTACCGAGAGTTCGAGTTTTAACTTCTAGAAGTTTAGCTCTTCAGTTCGAGACTAGATGGCGCTGTCGGTTGAAAGATTAGTGATGTCATTTTCTGGAAAGCTTCCCTCGCTCTCGTCTCTGACACTAGATGGCGCTAGTGCCGTCAACTTAGGCGCGTAACAATATATTCTAAGATTACGCTAGGCTAATAAAAGACTTACAAAGTTTCCATGGACTTTCGATCTTTTTAATAAATATTATAATGCTACTTCAGTTCTGTTAAAAAATAACCTTTTGAAAAATTCATTATAGAGAAAATATCAGTATTCATTAATATTAGTAATAGTCATTTCTAATACGCTAATATATTCACATGTAATTATGTAAAAAAATTGCAAGTTAAATTTGACCAACTTCTGAAAGCTGAAATTTTGCATACACGTTTAGTTTGGATAACAGTACATGGTTAGATAAATGACGTCACTCTAAATCCAATATGACGGACTCCCAAAAATGGAGATCTAGTTATATTTTATGCATTCTCATGATATTGGTATCAAATGAAACGGTTTGCTTAGAGGAATACTGAAAATAAAAGTGAAGCGTGGTTTTTAGTCTTTTTTATAACTATAATATTATTTATCTTGAACTCGCTGGCATATAATTGATAGAATAAGGTGTTACTTTACGGAAATCCATTATAATAAAAATATAAATTACTTCGCAACCTTCCGCTAACTAAATACAATGATGTGTCTTACCTGGATTGAAGAGCACCTCCCGCCCTCCCTCAATTGCGTGCACTAACTCCGTCACCACTAGTCCCAGCACCACTATTCCCGGCACCACTACTTCCAACACCACTATTCCAGGTAAGACACACCATCGAAGATAATACGATACGTGTTTCGCCTCTACACGAGGCATCCTCAGGTGATGTAGACTCTATGGCGGCTGACTGCTAAGTGAGGCACGAGTGCCTGCACAAACACAGATACACTCTTTTTTTTCGCCCAAAGCAATAAGGGCAACCCTCCGGAAAGCGGGGGAGGGAGGCGGTGAATGCTCATAGCATACCACGCAGCTGGCTACGTGGTTATGTGGAGACTTTTACCCACTAAACACCGCCTTTAGGGACTGGCTTAACGATCTAGCTAGAGATCTTTAAGCCGTATCGAACGCGAACCCCTTCGGTGAAAGGGGGGCGCTAGCGGCGAGTAACCACTGGGAAGAATTGCTGCCTAATTAAGGCAGCATACGAATGGGGTGACTGATTATATTGAATTTAGAAGGTGTTGGTGGTCGGTAAGCGCGAGCAGACGGTCCTAAGGGAACTGAGAAGCGCGCAGTTTGCGTGTCAAAATTGCGATCTCTCTTACGTCGATATTGCGGATAGAAGTGTACACTGTATCCACGTTATCGGTGTAAGAGGGTTCCGCCTGATGTCAGGCCTGTAGGGTCCCTGAGGGTCCGATATAGGTTCTGAGGTGACTGAGAGTTGCCCTGAAGGGGCATTTTGGATGGGAGAGCCGGGAATGTACGGTCATTGACCGGTGGCGGAGCTTTTTTGGCAGCTTTGTTGCCGAGATTGGGGCGAGGCGCGCGAGGGCAGCCTCTGAAGTTGGCTGTATGGCCAGTCTGTCCGCAAAGGACGCAAGTGGGTGGGTACTCGATATCACGGGGCCTAGGACACTAGGAAAACCGCGCCTATAGGGGGCTTCGACTTTGACTTTCGACAGGCCGCACACAGTGTGTACCTGTCGGAATATGTCTTTAGCCTCCGGCACGTTGGACAAAATGAGGAGGCAAGCGAGTACCTCTTGCCCCTACCGCTGTGTATCTTGTGCACAGCCTCAACTGGGAATCCCTGGGGCTTAAAGTCCTCCAGGATAAAAAGGAACTCCGTGGAGGACAGCTCTGATTTTACGTTCTTCATGGAGAGAGTAGGTGTTATAGGGCACACCTTTGGATGTGAAGAGTTTGGTGATGTTCCTAAAGTCTTCCATAGACTGCGGAACGATTGACTCACCAAGGTTGGTGGCTTGGTCATATTTAAAGCCTGCGTCGTAACAGGCTTTCGAAAGTTTAGTAAATTGCGCCTTGTCACTGAGGAAGACAGGGAGCGGGACCTGTTTCTTTGTGGCAGCGACAGGGGCTGCGGTAGAGCGAGAAGTGGCGGAGGCTGCAGGGGTGAGAGCAGCAGTGGAGGTTGCGAGAGCGCGGGCAGCGACAGAGGCTGCGGTGGCAGCAGCGGGTGCTGCCGGGACGGGAGGTGTGCGAGAGGTCGCAGCGCGTTTAGAGCCGCGCTTGGATTTCACTTCCGTGTAGTGGGTCATATCAATAGCTGATTGATCGGAATCTGCTGAGTCCGAGGAGCAGATACTGGATGAGGTTTGAGCGGACCTCTTACGGGTGGATGAAGTTTCGGACACGGTGTCTGAGTGCTCCATATCTTTGGAGTCACGGGCCGCTAAAAAGGCTGCGACGGAGGGCGGGGCGACACATGCCTCAGGGGCGAGAGGAGTGAGTGCCCTGGCGAAAGCTTCCTCGTCAATTTTGAAATATTGGGCTAAAACTCGATTAATGTCCGTGGTGGACATGTTGGGCGGACAGGGAGGTCAACGTTGTATTCTATGAAACTGGGTAAACAATATTAACAAAATAGTGATAAGAACAGTAAACAATAGAAATAACAAGAAACAATAGAAATAACAATATAAAGCAAGACAATCGCTCAGGCGTCCGCGCCGGGGCGAGGGGACAAGAATGGTGCTAAGAAAGAAGGTGACTCACCAACGGCGACAGCCCTGCCGGCTGCCGGTGGGAACGGGAGAGTGGCGGCGCGCGAGCGAAAGGGCGCAGCCGTACAGGTACACGACCGCTTGGGAGCGACGCGGCAAGCAGAATGCGAGCAGTGAGTTTTTTTTTTGCGCCCGAAGCAAATATGGGCAACCCTCCGGAAAGCGGGGGAGGGAGGCGGTGAATGTTCATAGCATACCACGTAGCCGGCTGCGTGGTTATGTGGAGACTTTTACCCACTAAACACCGCCTTTTAGGAATTGGCTTAACGATCTGACTAGAGATCTCTAAGCCGTATACGAATGCGACCCTCCTTGGCAGAAAGGAGGGCGCAAGCGGTGAAAAGCCGCTTAGAAGAGTCCCTTACTAAGGCAGATTAAGGGATGTGTTATGTAGGCTCGGCCTGAGCCGCCAGGAGGCAGTTCAGGTCAGCCGAAAGCTTGTTGGTGGGGGGGGGGGGCAGTGAGCCGAAACAGCTGCTATTTATACACGCCGACACAACCGCTCCCCACCAAAGTAGCGAGTGACCGCGCCGTGCGATAACAAACCTGCGACTAATTATCATTATTGTTATGATTAATATTTTTAAATATTATTATTATTGTTTTATTGATATTATTATAGTTATTTATTATTATTAATTTTAAAACTATTATTAAAGATTAGCTTTAAAGATGTTTAACAAAGGCGAAAAAAACATTTGTTGTTTCATTCAGCAGTGCATTGTTACCATTATTATTTTTTTTAAATCTCCAGCACACATAGTCGCAGCCCCTTATTACAAGTATGTAAGACTTCAAAGGAATGGTCGCTGGCTAGGTTGTGTCCAGTGTCCAAGAGATGTTTAGCAAAATGGGATTTATCAGGATAGCAATTTTTGTACGCGGCCAAATGCTCTTGATAGCGCGTCACGAAATTGCGACCAGTCTGACCCACGTAAACGGCGTGGCATTCGTCACAAACAAGTTTATAAACACCCGATTTTTGACTAATATTTAACTTATCTTTATTATTACAAATATTCCGAATTGTTTGTTTTAAATGCCACGTTAACGCCGTTTTTTCTAAGAGTATTAGCTATTTTTTTCCGATATGGAGCCTAAGTAGGTCAAACTACCCACATATCGCCGGACACTTTGAGATCGAACCGCGTACAGAGAATTGCGAACAACATGCTTTTGTTTCTTTTTAATAAGATTATTAATAAGATTTTTTGATAAACCGTTAGAGACTGCAATTTAATAAATTATATTAAGTTCTTTTAAATAATTTTCTTTACTTAATGGAACTCGCCGTGTAGTGGCGGTTAAGAATATCCACTACCCCATATCTTCCCGTGGGTGTCGTAAGAGGCGACAGAGGGAGACAGGCAGGAGATGGGCAGCAGCATCTTCCTGATGACAACTGTGACGTAATAAAAAACTGCGGTTGCCAACCCGCTCGCCAAGCGTGGCAACTACGGCAAATACCCCCCAATGAACAAATACACAAAAAGACGGCCCCCAGTCCCCGGCGGCCCCGCTATTCCTGGCTACGGTGGCGACCATGGTAACGGCGGGACAGGGGGTGCTAAGAATCTCCGGTGGAGGTTCGGTTGCCACCTACGACGACTCGACCTGGCAACATATAACGCACGCACCCTGAGGACTGACGAGAAGATACTGGAGCTGGAAGAAGAGGTAGACAAGTTGCGCTGGCATATTATTGGATTATCCGAGGTCCGAAGAGAGGGGGAGGACACGGCAATCCTCTAGTCCGGCAACTTGTTCTATCACCGGGAGGGCGACCATCTGTCCCAAGGAGGTGTCGGATTTATCGTCCACAAGTCTCTCGTCAACAACGTTGTAAAGATTGGGAGTGTGTCGACGAGGGTCGCGTACCTGATACTCAGAATCACCAAACGGTATTCGCTGAAGGTCATTCAGGTTTACGCACCAACCTCGGCACACCCCGATGAGGAGGTGGAGGAAATGTATGAGGATATTTCCAGAGCCATACATTCCTCCAAAACCCACTACACGGTGTTGATGGGAGACTTCAACGCAAAACTGGGCACAAGAGAAAGCGGTGAGCTGAAGGTAGGGAAATTTGGAGTAGGGCAACGGAACCGAAGGGGCCAGCAGCTGGCCGACTTTATGGAGAAAGAGGGACTCTTTATGATGAACTCTTTCTTCCAGAAGCGGCCCCACAGGAAGTGGACCTGGTCGAGCCCCGACGGTTCGACAAAAAATGAGATTGACTTCATTATGACGACCAGACGCCAACTGTTCAGTGATGTCTCAGTGATCGCAAGGGTGAAAACTGGCAGCGATCACCGAATGGTTAGAGGCACACTGAACCTAAACGTTAAGTTGGAGAGGTCTCGTCTAATGAAGTCAACGCTCCGTCCCCCTCGTGCTCTAATCCAGAATCCCGAAACCTTTCAGCTCGAGTTACGTAACCGCTTCCAGTGCCTAGAAGATTGCAATGCAGTGGACGATATGAACGACAAGCTCGTGGAAACTGTCCATGCGGTCGGAGCTAAGTTCTGCAAGACCCGCCGCAGAAGAACACAAAAACTCTCCGATCACACTCTTAATCTCATGGCTGTTAGACGGGAGATGAGGCTGCAATCGTCAACAGATTTGACAGCATACAGGCAACTGAACAGACAGATCTCCAAGTGCATGCGGCGAGACTTACGCAACTTTAATACTTCTCGTATTAAAGAAGCGATCGAGCGGAACCAGGGCTCCAAAGTCTTTGCCAGAGATCTGTCTGCCAGAAGGAGCCAACTGTCAAAGCTGAAGACTGAGTGTGGCAACATCGTTTCCGGGACACCTGAGATTTTGAGTGAGATTGAGAGGTTCTATGGGCAGCTGTACACATCATCGTTGGAGCCACACGCAAGTGTGAGTAACGATCCAAGAGCAAGTCTTATCCGACACTATTCCGATGATATCCCGGACGTCAGTCTAAGCGAGATTAGAATGGCTCTCCAGCACCTTAAAAACGGCAGGGCCCCAGGCGAGGATGGAATTACAGCGGAGCTTCTGAAAGCGGGTGGAACACCGGTACTTGTAGTCCTTCAGAAGCTCTTCAATTCCGTCCTCCATGGTGGCACTACTCCAGAGGCGTGGAGCAGAAGTGCGGTGATCTTGTTCTTTAAGAAAGGCGACAACGCTCTCTTAAAGAACTACAGACCGATTTCCCTTCTGAGCCGCGTCTACGTGCTGTTTTCGAGAGTCATTACGAATCGTTTAGCACGCAGACTTGACGACTTCCAGCCTCCCGAACAAGCCGGTTTCCGAAAAGGCTTCAGTACCATAGACCACATACATACCCTGCGGCAGATTGTACAGAAGACTGAAGAGTACAATCTGTCACTTTGCCTGGCGTATGTGGACTATGAGAAAGCCTTTGATTCCGTCGAAATTTGGGCGGTGCTACAGTCCCTTCAGCGGTGCCAACTTGACTGTCGGTATATCGAAGTGCTGAAGTGTTTGTACAGTAGGGCTACGATGGCTATCCGAGTACAGAACCAGAGCTCGAAACCTATCCAACTGCAGAGAGGTGTAAGACAGGGTGACGTTATATCCCCGAAACTCTTCACCGCTGCATTGGAAGACGTTTTCAAGCTACTGGACTGGAAAGGATACGGTATTGACATCAATGGCGAGTACATCACTCACCTTCGATTTGCCGACGATATAGTCCTTATGGCAGAATCGCTGGAGGACTTAAGCACTATGCTCAATGACCTCAATAGTGCCTCCCAACGGATAGGTCTTAAGATGAACATGGACAAAACAAAGATCATGTTCAATGTCCATGTCACACCTATGCCGGTAGTTGTTGGGAGCACTATGCTCGAAGTTGTTGACGAGTACGTTTACCTGGGACAAATAGTCCGACTAGGTAAGTCCAACTTCGACCGAGAGGTCAATCAAAAGGTCAAAACGGATTCAACTCGGCTGGGCAGCGTTCGGGAAATTACGACATATCTTTTCGTCAGGTATACCTCAATCTCTAAAAACTAGATTGTACAACCAGTGCGTGTTGCCAGTGATGACTTATGGATCTGAGACGTGGTCCTTCACTGCTGGCCGTATGAGGACGCTTAAGGTCGCTCAGCGAGCTATGGAGAGGGCTATGCTCGGAGTTTCTCTGCGTGATAGACTCAGAAATGAGGATATCCGCAGTAAAACCAGAGTGACCGACATAGCCCAACGGATTAGTAAGCTGAAGTGGCAATGGGCCGGCCATATAGCTCGAAGAACCGATAACCGATGGGGAAGAAAGGTTCTCGAGTGGCAGCCTCGTACCGGTAGGCGTAGTGTAGGGCGACCCCCCACTAGATGGAGTGACGACCTGGTAAGACATGCAGGAAGTCGATGGATGCAGGTGGCTCAGGACCGTGCTTTGTGGCATTACTTGGGGGAGGCCTATGTTCAGCAGTGGACTTGTGAAAGGCTGTAATGATGATGATGATGATGACTTAATGGAACAGTGAACAGACGGTTAATGTAACAATAAAAAGCGGCTAATTTATGTTGCCATGGATGACACGATGACGCCAACTCATACCGACACGGTCATCCCCGCGTCATCGCCTTAAGACGGTTCCCCTAGCGAGAGACCTTGAGCGTTCGGTCCCATACAATCCACGCGCTCTCGCTACAATATATCACGGAAAAATACGCCCGAATATTCGGAATTATTTCAATTAAAAGAGATAAGCGAACTTAAGAAATTAAATAAAACGTGTAGAATATAGATTATTAAATTATCTATCCATTAGTGTAATTCTCAAAAATGATTAGAGCATTTCCTTTTGCAACAGATGCATGTAATCAATAACTTTAGTCATTTTTTAAAAGTAGATTTTAAATGTTTTCATAACACATAAAAACAAATTAGAACGTGGAATGTGATGATAGGATATCGAACATTAATAATGTGCTTTTAGATGTAGCTTATTTCTCATAACTAATGAGATAATAGTCTCCGAAAAACGCACTTTTGCCAGGTTTTGGTCAGGGTACCCCCTTAAAGGCCGCAGGCAAGAATCTCGCACATAACTAGTATTTGTATGGCCTATAAAAATGTTTCGGATCTTGATGTTTGTTCTTATGAAATTTATGTATATAGGGTTATTTTGCAGTCACCGGCCCAATTTACAGATAAGGTTCAGAATAAGTAATAAAGGCAAATGTTGAAGAAATATTTAATGGATGATTAAAAAAAAACCTCTACCATTCTATCCCTTTTATCTCTCAAAATCACAATGCGTGGTAATGCATTATTTCAACTGATTTTGTTGTGCACGTATAAGTTTGTAATGCTCGATCGGTGGGCAAAAACGTTGTTGCCATAAATAACATTGAATTTGGAATAATTGCAAATATAAGTATAAGCCTTATTTGCTCGTATTTTTAAAAACTGCAATAACTTTTGACTACTCCTTATTAAATAATCCTGTATATGCAAACTGCCCCTACGATACAGGAGAAAATGCTAGTGTGGAGGTAAGTACGTAACTCATTTAAAATACAAATAAAAACTTTAATGCTCACAATAGCAATAAACCAAAAATTTGACGTTTGAAACAATGATTTGACAGCGCTTGACCGGCTGACCAAATGTACGGTTTCTTGCTCATATTTTAAACTAAAATAAGTTAAATATTTTAAACTAAAAAAAATTTAAGATAAGCTTGTAAAAAGTTAAATGTATGTAACGAATTTTACAAGCTTATCTTAAGTTTTATCTTAAGTGGATACCGCCACCGAAGTATGTGGTGTAAGTAAGAGAACAAATGAAAGGAAAAGTAATACGTTATGGTGGGATGATGAGGTACGGGTGGAAGTTGAATCAAAGAAGAAAGCATGGTTAGATCTACTAGCAACCAAAGCCGGTAATTCTTCTGGTATGAATGATGAGATTGAAAGAAAAAAGGCAGAATTTAGACGTCTAAATAATAGAGTAAAAGAAGTTGTTGAAAGGAAAAAGAAAGAAAGAACGGATAAGAATGATAGAAGGATATCTGATAATTTCCAGGCTAACATAAAAATGTTCTGGAAACTCGTAAGAACTGCCAGGGGAAATACAAAACAGCCTATAATAAATGCTATAAGAGACGAGAATGGATGTATTCTGAATGATGAAGTTTCGAATTTAAACAGATGGAAGGAAGGAATACTTTGAAAGCGTGTTTATGAGTGAAGAGTCGTCTGAATTAAATGAACTAGAAATTCCAAAAGAAGTGGAAAGGGGTATGGAGATAAGTGTAGATGAAATAATGAAAGAAATGAAAAGCATGAAAGCAGGTAAGGCAGCTGGATATGATAGAGTATCACTCGAGATGCTAAGGGCTGGAGAGGGAGTGGTGGTAGGCCTGCTGTCCACCTTGTTTAATTTATGTTGGGAATTAAAACGGGTACCGGATGACTGGTGTAAAGCAGTTATAGTACCAATATATAAGGGAAAAGGGTCACAGCGGGACTGCAAAAACTACCGCGGTATCAGCTTGCTTAGTATTGTGGGTAAACTGTATGCTAAGGTGTTAATTGAAAGAGTTATGAAAGAAACTGATTGAAAAATTTGGGATGTGCAAGCGGGATTTAGAAAGGGATTGGGGTGCACAGATCAAGTCTTTTCCATGCGCATGATTGCGGAGAAGTTTTTGGCCAAAAACCAGAAAGTTTTTTGTGCGTTCATGGACTTGGAAAGGGCTTATGACAGAGTGGACAGGAATGTGTTATGGCAAACACTGAACTCATTTGGGTTGAGCGCTAGTTTGATACGAGCATTAAGGTCTCTTTATAGGGACTCTAGTGCTTGTGTCAGGATCAATGGGGTCTACTCAGACTGGTTTGGCATCCAAAAAGGTGTCAGACAGGGCTGTGTAGCTTCCCCTTGGCTGTTCAACCTATTTATGGACCGGTGTTTGCAAACTTTGAAAGATGAAGAATGTGGGTTAAGAATGGGCGAGTTAACCGGCAAATGCCTTTTGTATGCCGATGATCAAGTCATATTTGCGTTATCGGCGGCTGAGTTGCAAATGATGGTTACATTAATGAACTGGGAATTAAAAGAAAGGGGAATGAAAGTGAACGCAAGTAAGATGAAAGTGATGGTTTTTGAAAGAGAAGAAAGCAAAACGGTATGTGAAATAAGAATAGAAGGAGAGTTAATTGAGCAAGTGGATGAGTTTGTGTATTTGGGATGTGTATTTAGCAGGGATGGTAGATATGATAGGGATATAGAACGACGAGTAAATGCAGGGAATAGAGTGAATGGGGCATTACACTCTATTATGAAGAACCAGAATGTGTCAAAACAGGCACGTATCGTAATTCATAATGCTGTGTTAGTACCTACTTTAATGTACGGTAGTGAAAGCTGGGTGTGGCAGAAGAAGCACGAAAGTAGAATAAATGCTGTAGAAATGCGGTCTTTAAGGAATATGCTAGGGATGAATCTGAATGACAGGGTGAGAAATTGCGTGATAAGAGATAAATGTGGTATGCAATATGATATTGTGACCAGGATTAAGAAAGAAATGCTTCGGTGGTTTGGTCACGTAGAAAGAATGAATGAGGAAAGAGTGACAAAGCAAATTTATATGGCAGATGTGAACGGCCGAGTCGGGAAGGGACGCCCTAGAAAAAAGTTTATCGACCAAATTGGCGATATTTTGAAAACGGGCCAAATTAGGAGTACCCTTAACCGACGAGCATGTATGCGTAGGTGTATGGATGTGAAGGAGGCGAGAGAGGTGTGTCAGAATCGTGCCAAATGGAAGTCTGTAGTCTCTGCCTACCCCCCTGGATGACAGGCGTGAGTGTTTATATATATTTATATATGATCTTAAGTTTTAGGTCGATGCAACTATAAATTCAGAATCAACGATTATGCTAATCATATACTCAGCTAAGTATTTCGGAAGTAAAGTCTGAGCAAAGTAAAAGTATGGTCTATAGATCTCAGTCTTGCTATTTCATACCACGAATAACGACTTATAACAGGTCATATAGGTACAAGGTAAGTATATAAAATATTTTATTGATAGACAAACTTTAAGTGGGTACTATGAACTCGCGTTTGACTTTAGTAATAGAGTTGTGAGCTGTACTTATATTAAATATAAAGCTGTCAAGTTAAGTGATTCAATGAACGGTTTCCACAATTTATTTTGCCTCGGAATATGAATTGATTTTAATTTTATAACAGAGTTACAGAGTACAGGCACATGAGTAAAGATACCGACCAGAGGGAAACAAACGGCTCGCTGCGACTATAGCGCAGCGATGATTGCGTGAGCTCTCATCGACAGGTTCACCGACGCGCCGTCGGGGTACAAACCGGTTTGGGCCGACTCAGTCCACAGAGTACTTTGCTTTGGCTCAGTCAGAGTCAGAGTATCCATGAAAGGGCTGTGTTAGTCGTGCCCATTTAAATAAATGGAAGAACAAAACATATATCGTAATTTTATATATATTTTTTTTTATTTTTTACAATTAGACTTAAGTTTAGAGATTGTTTATTATAAAATATGTAATTATAAATTTATATAAGTAATTAATAGAATAGTTCTTAAAGTATAGTTCTTAAGTAAAGTACAAAAGTAAGTAATAAGTAATTAATAGAATAATTATATAGTTAACTAGTAGAAGTGTTCTGCATAAATTAATGCCTAACTGTATGTAATACTATACAACTGTAATTTTTATACATACTATGTATAAAAATTCGAGAGAAAATAATACAATTGCCAGACAGTGGTGAAGGTGGAGTTAGTGGTAGTGGTGCTGATGTTGATGGTGATGATTGTAGTATCGTTGCTGGTGGTGGGTAGCGGACCACCACCAACACCACTGTCACCAATACCACTACCACGACCAGCATCACCACCACAGTCATTACCGCCACTACTGCCACCATCAACACCGCAACCACTGCCAGTGCCCACTACCATTATCATATCCATTACTACCACCACCTGATTCTTTGTACCGATGAATAAAGATGCCGCGAATACTGGCTATTATTCGGTATTCGGCATTACTCGGCATTTTTTGTTACTCGTCGAATAGAGAGCAATAGTGTTCATTATTCGATATTTGGCGAATAGTTGTCTAAATAAAATAAACTTATATTAAATGGACAGAAAAACTATAGATAGACAAAATAATTAAGTACTTGTATTAAACTTAATGTAGTGGGCAATTTCATCAGAAATAGTATTATTGGGCTACTCTTCATTAGGCTGGTCTCTTCTTGTAGATTTAGATTCTTCGAAACATGGCCAAATATAGTTTATGAGTTTCTGAAACGACATCCCCCTTTTCATTATCTAAGCTAGGTCTTTTGGACGCCATTTCGTTCATAAAATGAGGTAATTCCCCGTAAAATATGTTACGTACAACAAAAGGGTTGTCATGATAACAGTCATAATGTTAGATTTTTTTAAATTACAGCAACATATAAATATGCTTGTAAGTTCAAGAAACTACTAGAAGTGTAATGTTATTATTTGACAACAAATAAATTATTTTGTATATTACTTTTTTATGTCGAATAATTATAGCGAGTATTCGACTATTCGCCATAAAAACTATTCGCGGCATCTATATCATATATATATATATATATATATATATATATATATATATATATATATATATATATATATATATATATATATATATATATATATATATATATATATGATATAAATGATATTGATAGAAATATATTATAATATGAAGCGAAGGGATTCGCGTAGTTTTTAATTATAAATTGCACATATTTTCTCAATATTCGCCGCTTTTCCCTACAGCAAGATTCCATAAGATATAATACTATGAAAATTAACAAAATATACAAGTTTTGCAGTTTCAATTTAAGTTACAATAAATAGACATGTGGTTAAATTAATTTAAGTTACAATGAAATCACATTTTGTTTTGTACTATGTAATAATCCTTTTTTTCTTTAAATTTTTTACATTAGATATTTATTCTACCTTTCCGATAAAATAGGTACCTTTGTATACAGATATAACATAGTCTCCAATATTGTAATTTTCTTTATCAACATTAACTTGTTCAGCCTGTAGATTCCAACTTCGCTATCAATATCGGAGACATCCTCAGATGTGTCACTCAGTAAATAGTCGATAATTCTTTACTAGTTTCTGTTTCTGATATAATTCTTCTTTTGATCATATTTGCATTGTTTAATCTGTTTTGATTCACTAACTTTTTTTTTCCAAAAGATTTATGGGCTCTGCTTCGCATTCTATTTGAATTCCAGCTCTTAGGGTACTTTTGCCGTTCGCTTTTGCAAATTGGTATTCAAGTATTTTGACATCTTTTAGAGTCAATCCAAATTGTAAGAGTGCTGCATCTTTAATATAGTCAACCAGACTATGTTCGATTCAATACGAGTACGATCAAAAACTTGATTAACCGCAATATTTTCGTGTAATTACCAAAACTAGTAAAGAATTATCGACTATTCACTGAGTGACACATCTGAGGATGTCTCCGATATTGATAGCGAGGTTGGAATCTACAGGCTGAACAAGTTAACGTTGATAAAGAAAATTACAATATTGGAGACTATGTTAAATCTGTAGGTATACGAAGGTTCCTATTTTATCGGAAAGGTAGAATAAATATCTAAGAAGGGTGTTGTTCTGAAACTACGAGCACTTAACCCTATGCTCGTAGTTCTGAAATTAATGCAAAACCACTTAAAAACTGGACATGGTCTGAAAAAGAGGATTTGAATCTGTACCCTATGAGTGACATTACAGAAAAAAATTAAAACCCCACAAAATTTAACAAAAACAGAGAAATTTATTATGTTCCAGAGATACAGAAGTACTGGGATTTCTACTAAATGCTTAAGGCTGAATAATATACCTAGATAATACAAGTGTTTTTATAAAAGCTGGTCTTAATGACTTAAAAAGTTAAGAGATAAATACTTAAGATTGTATAAAGTTGATTGTTTAAATATTTTATTTTCTATAATTGGCAAGGTATGTAGCTCAGATCATATAAACAACAGTTATATGATCTGAGGTATGTAGGTTATAATTATGTTGATTTGCTATATAATATGTTACGTTACGTGTTTAAATATACCTAGGTTTAGGTACCGAATAATTAAAGTTTGTCATGTGATCGAACGGTTATTAAAAGTTTGTTATTTTTTGTTTAAAACTGTAGTTTCTTAAAAAAAAAGCGGCCAAGAGCGTGTCGGGCCACGCTCAGTGTAGGGTTCCGTAGTTTCCCGTCCGTCACAGTAAGTATTCTCACTTATGAGTTTGTACAAAAACTGTAGTTCCCATCCAAGTTCAAAATAATTTTCCTAGAAAGTCCTTATAAAGTTCTACTTTCCAGATTTTTTTCATATTTTCTAAACTTATGGTTCAAAAGTTAGAGGGGGGGGGGACACATTGTTTTTTACTTTTGGAGCGATTATTTCCGAAATTATTGACATTATCAAAAAATGATTTTAGTAAACCCCTATTCATTTTTAAATACCTTTCCAACAATATATCACACGTTAGGGTTGAAATAAAAAAAAAATCACTTCCCACTTTACATATAGGGGGGCTACCCTAATAAAACATTTTTTTCCAATTTTTATTTTACCACTTTGTCGGCGTGATTGATACACATATTGGTACCAAATTTCAGCTTTCTAGTGCTAACGGTCACAGAGATTAAGCGAGGACGGACAGACGGACAGACAGACATGGCGAAACTATAAGGGTTCCTAGTTGACTACGGAACCCTAAAAACTACGATTATTAAGTAATTTGATTTTTTTAAATATTTCACTAGACCGAATAAAATGATTTTAGTTATGAAAAGTTAATGGTTTTAAATTACTCCCACATTCTCGTTGTGTCCTAGGTACACCGTAGTACTGGCCTAGGTACATAGGGTGTGTTGTACCTTAGCATTTATGACCATTTTTTTTAATTTCTAAAACACATGTAAGTATGAAATGTACATTTCTAATATTTTGGTGGTGAATACTCAAATAATTGACCTTTCAAAATATGCAAATATGGTTTGTATACAATAAGTCAAAACACAATAAAAAATGGGTATCCAAAAAACTGTCTTAGGTACAACAGGTTTCCTTACTTCTTCATTAGAAATGTGTGCACTAAGATTGTCTTTTTTTACATATTTTCTTGTATTTTTACTGAAAGATATTTCGATATTTTTTTTCACGAGGTGAGCCACGCTGCAGCTGTATTATGGTTGTAGCTCGACCTGGGGAGGACCACGCTCTCACAGAATAGCAGTGAATAGAAGCTCAATGTTGCTGTGTATCGTATGGTGAGGGTAGAGAACCGGATACTCTTTTTACTGGAAGCGAGGCATTCCATCTTAGATTTTAGGGGTGACAACGCATCTCTATTTTGATTTTTAACCGAGGATAGATGATGTTGTCTATGGTCCACAATATCCACTTACCATCAGGTGGACTGTATACTCGTTTATTACCCGTATTCTATAAAAAATATCAATTACGTAGTTGTAACTTTGCACAAACTCGATGTATGATTGTTTCTGTGTCTTGATGTGTGTAAAATAAATTGGAAAAAAAATTAGATATCTTGGAGTTATTTCATTCATTTGTGTCCTTTTTAATGGCGACCTCTGCAAACTTGAACGCAGACGGCTGCGGTTACTATCTAAAAATATTCCAATGCTGTACACAATGCGTTTAAATTCTGAAATGCTTACGTTGGTTGGCCGACTTAAAACAAGATGCCATTCTAAATTTGACCTTATTTTGTTTTTCTTTAAGCGATATCTTTGCAAGTTGTGAATTGATTTTGATGGTTCTTTTTTATTAAATAGGCTGTACGTCAAGGGTCAGTTAACCATTTAAATTTGAGGAGAGAATCTAATTAGGGGATTACATTTTCAATGCAAGTATTTAGGGTTTGAAATATACTGGTTGATTGATTCTTTATTGAGGCAAAATGTCGTTGATAATGGGTCACTATTTTCGAGGGCATTAGAGATTGTAGGTACCTACTCTCATTGGTTAGTAGGTGAAGGTGGATCGACTAACTTGTTAAACAAGAAGTAGTCGATATTTATGCAGATGATGACTCAAAAACTTACTCTCTTGCAGGTGGAACAAGGGCTCTACTTACAGTACTATATCTTATTTATTTGTTTATTCTCATACATACAGTATTCAGGATTAAACTCATGCCGTTTCGTAGAGATCAACCAAGAGAGTTCGTAGAAAAAGAAGATAAAAAAAGAAGAAGGTCAAAGAATTAAAATAAAATAAATAAAATTATTTCTACACGATCGTTTCTGAAGTCGCTAGACGTCGCGTATCGAATAACTAAATTTTAATTTTCTTATTATTTAAATATACGTGTTTTTATGCTTTTTAGCCCCCGACGAAAACAAAGGAGTGTTATAAATTCCTAGGGTGTATCTGTGTTGTGTATGTGTGCGTCTGTGGCGTCATAGCTACTGAACGGATGAATCGATTTTGATTGAGTTTTTTCGTTTGAAATATGTTTTAATGGAGAGTGTACTTAGCTATGTTTCAAGAAAATCTGGCCATTCATTTGAAGATCAAGAGCCTACGACGTGAGGTAAAGATAGAGCTACACATTCCTCCAAATACGAAGTTATTAGAGTTAACAGCGATCTGAACCAAAGGGGTCAACAGCTGTCCGACTTCATGAAGAAGGGACTCTTCATTCTCAACTTAACTTTTTTTCTAGAGCGGCCCGACATGAAGTGGACCTGGTCAAGGCCCAACGATCTTAGAAAGAAATGAGATTGACTTCATTATAGACTAGATGGCAACTGTTTAGTAATGTCATAATGATCACAAGGGTGAAAATTGATAGCGATCACCGAATGGTAAGAGGCACATTGACCTTAGCACTTACACTGTCTGATTTTCAGACACAATAGTAAGACAACAGCAATGAACTATGTGTATTACACGGAACAGTGAAAGGGTTATGTTTAGTTGGAAAAGCAATGTCTAATAAACTCAACGCTCCACCCCCCTCGTGTTCTATTCAAAGCCCCAAAAACTTTCAGCTCGAATTACAAAATAAATGCCTAGAAGATTGCAAATCAGTGGACGATACGAAGAACAAGCTCGTGGAAAATGTCCAAGTGGTCGGTCGTAGCTAAATTCTGTAAGAACCATTGCAGAAAACTCAAAAACTCTCTCCCAGAAGCTGCAGTCTTCAGCCATGACGACATACAGGCAACTGAATAGACGAATCTTCAAATGCATGTGGTGAGACTTATGTAACTTCAATACAGCTCGCATTGAAGAAGTGATGGAGTAAAACTAAAGCTCCAAAGTCTTTGCCAGAGACCTTCCAGAAAGATCAGCTGTCGAAGTTGAAGACCGAATGTGGCAGCACTGTTTCCGGGACCAATGAGATTTTGAGTGAGATTGGGAGGTTCTACGGGCAGCTATACACGTCTTCGTTGGAGTAAGTCTCATCTATCATTATTCCGATGATATCCCAGAGGTCAGTCAGAGCGAGATTGCAATGGCTCTCCAGCACTTTATAAACGGCAAGACTACGGGCGAGGATGTAATTACAGCGGAGCTTCTGAAAGCGGGTGTACATTAAGTACATGAAGTCCTCCAGAAGATCATTTCTGTACTCCATTTCTATTCACCTTTGGTTTAAATTCATTTTTTTTTCCTTCATATCGGTATGTATACCTGATACGTGGTAGAGCCATGCTGCAGTTATATTAGTAGTATAGTTGTAGCACGAATGGGTCTTCTCGACCGGGGAAGGACCACGCTCTCACAGAATATCAGCGTAAAACAGGTGAATGTAGAGAACCGGAGAACCCTTTTTACTGGGAACGAGGCATTCCATCTTAGTCCTCACGGGTGACAACGCATCTTTATTTTGATTCGTAATCGAGGATAGTAGGAGAGAGAGGAGAGGTAGTAGATGTCTATGGGCCACAGCAACCACTTACCATCAGGTGGACTGTCTACTCGTTTGTCATCCTATTATATAAAAAAATATACGTATAATTGCTACTATGCAAAATTAGTTATAAAATAAAGAACCCAAAAAGCGTTATATCTAAAAAAATCAGTAACAACACTTTATGGCCCAATTTCTCAATATTTACAAATTGCATCATATCCCTTTTATCCACTCACGTCTTCAATTATCTTGATAATTTGACCTCTCCCTCATTTAAATGAACAAAAACATATTTATTTGTTTTTTTATTTTTTATCTGTCCGAAGATAGATAGCTAATTTACATAATAAGCGAAATTTGTGTTGGCAGTACTACAAAATTCTTATCTATTATATATTGAAATATAGTGCAAATAAAATTATTTATTGTACATGTAGAAATTTGACTTCGTATCAAATCACTTCTTTTCCTACAGTGAGTGTTGTAAAAGGAAACGTCATATGGTCGTTGCGCTGGTTTTCGGCCTTTTAGCGGAGTTGTCAACTTTAAGGTACCTACAAAAAAATAATTGCCATTATGATGACCGAGTGCTGTTAATGTTAATTTGTATCTTTTATTATGTAGTTCTTATTTTTAGAATTCATAGATGCTCCAAAAGAAATATTTTTTTCTAATAATTTTTGATGTGAACTTATTTTGTTCCAAATACCATTAAAATAGGCAAATTATAAACACTGCTATTGTTTTGGAATGATGTGTTCTCCTATAATTGGTAGTACATAGTAATTTATAGATGTAAAGCATGTTTAATATATACAACTGTTGGAGATCCATACAAATAAATAAATGTGCAAAATATGCAAAACGCTAGTTTTCGACCCCAAATTTTAGATTTCGGCCTACAAGAATTTTAGTTTTCGGCCACTGTATTAGAAGAGGTAGTAGAAACATAAGTGTTTTTAAAATCAGAAAATGGCAAAGAGGTTTCGGAAATCGGTGCTTGTGATGTTTTAAACGTAACATTTTTTTTCTTTTTAGTGGTGGTTTTGATACAAAATAATAGCCATGATTAATCATTTTTCTTTGAATCATAATCTAATAATAAAATATTTTAAATATATCAATCATATCTTCTCATTTACGAGTATTTTGTACTTCCTCATATTTTAGTTCAACAAAATCTGTTACCATCTCATATCATCAGTACATCTCAAATCCATTTGGTGCTAAAGTTACATCCAACATTTTTTTCCAGATCTTCTTCTGTATCGTTTATTAAAAATTTATGACACAAGGCGCAGTTTACTCAACGGCCTTACCCTTTACCCTTTTCGCCTTCATAGAATTCTTGGATTTAGCGATTATCGTATTTGAACTTTAGCACTCTTTAATTTTTCTTTTTCTATTCTTTTTTTTATAGAAGAGGGGGCAAATGAGCATGCAGCTCATCTGATGGTAAGTGACTACCGTCGCCCAAGAGCAACCGCAACACCAGGGGAATTGCAGATGTGTTGCCGGCCTTTTAAAAAAGGAGTAAGCTCTTTTCTTGAAGATTCCCTAAGTCGTATCGGCCCGGAAAAGTCGCCGGTGGTAAACAATTCCACAGAGAAGTTGTACAAAGAATAAAACTCCTAGTAAAACGTACAGTAGTGGACCGCCAAGCATCCAGATGGTGAAGATGGTATCGGGAATTTTGACGCGATGTGCGTTCGTGAAATTTGGCGGCTGGATCTAATCCGAACAGTTCCTCAGAACACTCGCTATAGTAGATACGGTAGAAAATGCAAAGGGATGCAACATCCCTACACAGCGCCAATAAATCGAGCCGATCAGAAAGCACTCGGTCGTCAACGATTCAAACAGCTCTGCGCTGTGTGTGTGTGTGTGTGTGGAAGGAGCTGGTACTGGGGTGCCCCGATCCAGAGATGGGGACAGTATTCCATGTGAGGCCGAACTTGCTTTGTAAAGTTGCAAGCGATGTGCTGGCATGAAATACTGAGGCTAATTTCCCCTCCAAGTGACCACAAAACTGCACACTATTCGATATGTCGACTCCGAGGATTCTGATGCTAACTGAGGCAGCAAGGGGAGTGTTTTCAAACTGAGGAGACACAATAAAGGGGTTCTTTTTAGCGCAAACTTGTGTCTTCTGGGGATTGAATTGGACTAGATTTAGTCGCCCCCAATCCGAGAGTTTGTTAAGCAAAGACTCGACTTAAGACACAAGATTTCCCGAGGAATATTGGCACGGCCGGTGTATAAAGCATCACCAGTGCTGTCGTCTGCATAGCGATGGATGTTATCAGTTTGCAACATATCTTTGATATGCAGAAGAAACTTATTCTGTTCTTTTTCAAATTTTTTTAGTTTTTACCTCTCTTTTAACTTTCTCTTTATCTTCATAAAATTTTTGCCACACCGGAGATGAAATTGTTGCAGAAGAAGGTGCACGTGTATTGTTAACAGTTATTTTTTTACGGGTTATGGTTTAATTAATAGTGTTCTTCTTTATTTAAAAGTACTGAAACCAATGTTTCACTAGTTTGTAGAGGTGTACTAGTCTGTTTTGTTGGAATATCAACCCAAACATTTTCTAAATTTTCAGAGATCCCGTCTGTTATCATCGGTGTTTATAGTAACGACTCAAATGACCACGAAGATACCACTGTATCTTCGTGGTCATTTGAGTCGTTATTGTTTCATTACTGAAATCTATTATCATTTCAGGAATTGTCAGTGTGGCCGTGGAAGGAAAAGGGGAGATCTCCCGCCGGGCAAGGTGTTCTGCCCGGGGAGCGGCCAACACTCCGAGTGATAGTTCGGAGAAGTTCTATATATACTGTCTATGATTCGGAATGTTAATAGCGCGATTTAGGCTTCGGTGTGTTTCGGTGTGCTAGTGGCGCGACGACAGTGCCGCTACAGTCAATATTACTGTCGTTGGGGGGCCTATTAGAGTTTGGATTACAAGAACATCATATAACGGTACTAAGGAACCAATATCCACATAACTTCCTGACAAATGCAATGTCAAAATTTTGTTATCGATTAACGATTCTGATGGATCAGTAGATGAATAAATAGTTACCAGAACATCGTGAGTTAGAATACTTTTATCTTGGTCTGTGTTGCACAGACTTTCTGGAAACTTAAATGGACATAGCAGTCTTATACTGCTTAATTAGAGAATTAAGTCTTTGTTGGCCTGTCTATGTGGAACAATATTGATCTGTGAATACTTTCTTTTCAATTTCCTTGTCTCATTCACTATAATAGCAACTTTATGTTTTTTTCTGCTAAAGTTGATTTAAAATGATTCAAAACTTTTCTTGTGGGAACTATCTCTCGTCTGCGTTAGTTATTTTTTTTGAAATATTTATTATTTCATTGAATTATCACCGATTAGTCTTTCCAGATTTTTCTGGACTCAATTTGAGTAATGCAATGCCTTGAGATCTATTTAATAAACTCCCCATTTTCTGAATCCGTTTATCTATTATATTTCTTTGGACGCTACGCTACTTGAATGAAATATTTCATGAAATAGTATGTATATAAATGTAAACTAAAGAAACATTCTATTTTCGGCCGCCTTATTATTTTATACAATTTTAAGTTGACCGAAAACTTAATAATTATTTTAGAGTCAATCCAGTTTTCGGCCACGACCGAAATGGGTATTTCTGTTTCATCACTAACTGTTCAAATTGCAGTACTTGGTGGTCAAAAACTGAAAGTTAGTGTCTATACACGCTACGATTCAATATAAGTAAGAAAGATGAATTATAGTACGTAACCAAATAAATGAAACAGACAAAGTATTTAGGCTAAACTCGGGCTACTTTCCGGCCGCATGGCCGACAACCAAATAATAGGACAATTTTATTTGTCACTTTTTGGCCACTTAATTTATTAACTTTATCAATAAAGTATTATAATAGTCAATGTCAAATAACTAGATTAGGTTATTTATATAGTGAAATACAAGCACAATATTAAATAATCATGGTAAATACAGCACGAAACTTACTTTTGAATAGAACGCGTGCCACTATTTTTTTTTTGCGCGTTCTTACAAGTTTTGAAAGCTTCTGTACCGGCATCGAACTAAATTATTCATTATAAATCGCGTGTTGTGTTTACCTGATTAATTAATGTTGCCAGAAATAGTGCAGTTATTTACAAATGCATTAAACTTCATTTCGTACGATAATGTTTATTAAAACCGTTATTAAATCAAATTTACTGCATCACCTCGTGCCAAAGGCCGAAATCTAGACCCGGCCGGCTTACCGGCGCATCAATCCTACTTTTATTTATTTATTTAAAACAACAACTACTTCCTAGCTTGCCAGGCAGACATTGTTCTGCTCTAAGAAAAGCGCAGAACAACTGCTCTTTTCGACGACCTTTGTCATGTCCTATTAAAAATTCTTAAATTCGCAAAAAATTATTGTGGGCCACTCATGGGCAAACAACTATTCTATCTCTCAAGTTGGGCCAAACTTAACACGGTGTTCAAATTTGATTAAAATCGGTTAAGTAGTTTAGGAGTCCATCGCGGACAAACAACGTGACACGTAATTTATATATATTATTAAGATTAAGATTTACTGAATTGAAGAAGTAAATCTTCGATCAGCAATACCAACTAGATGTCGGGTCGGCGCAAGAAATCCATCTCAGTAAATAAGAGCGCACATGAGACGTGAGCTCATGCACGTGAGAGTGTAGCTCGCAAGGCAATAACGGGAAAAAGAACTTTATATGTTACAATTTAAGGTTGATTTCACACTAAATGTTATTTAATTTATGTCTTTTCGTAGTTTATATTCATGCGGACAGTATTTAGCTATGATTTTGTACATGACCCATTATCTAGTTGGTATTGTTGACCGAAGAAATAAATAAATAAATAAAGGTGCAAGACGTCTGGCAATTAACCTGTCAGGTGGGCCATGTTGAGAAGTTGTAATTTACACTGATGATGATTAAGATAAATTTGACGAATGCGTTTGTCGGACGATTGCCTGAACACCAAGTACCCACAGAGATTTGGAGCTTATAGTGTCCTAATCAGTCTTTTGAACGCCAAAAAAAAAAGTAAAAGCAGATTTCGAAAAACTAAAGAAGGAAAGTGGTAGAATTAAAAATTTTGTACAACCGACTTTAATTAAAAAATGAGAATATCATCAATGTAGTCGAAGTCAATTAAATATGTTGTATTATATAGCATGCTCAGGCTGCCCCGCGTATTCTGGGAGGGAGGGGGAGGGGGGGGGTTTAAAATTCCGCTCAAGAAAACAACTGTTTAGAGCAAGCTTAGCAACAAGACCAAGGCGACCCATGCCACGCTATTCGTGAATTTCGGCAATATTAGGGGACTTCACTCTAACCTAAATGCCGTCCACTACCATCTTGAGACCATTTCTCACCGAGACGCAGGTGTCCTCTCCGGTTGATGCTTCGTATTTTCCTGCCCGGGGTACAAATTGGAACACTCGTTTGTACCTCGGGCTGGAGTTCGCGTATAAGTCAGAGACGTTTATTTATAATATTATTTAGTATACATACATAAATTTCACATGGACAACAATCAATCCAGACCCAGAACAATTTTTTCTATGCCATACAAATCATCATTGCTAAGCCACTGAGCCATCTAGTATACGACGAAAGTATTGCGATCTCCAATCCGCATACAAAGTGTGGCAATTACGCCGAATGCTTCTGACAATGGACGAGGTTAATGTCATGTCCAGAAGTGGTGGTGTAGTTTACGTGGTAGAGCCATGCTGCAGCTATATTACAGTTGTAGCATGAATGGGTCGGCTTGACCATGGTAGGATCACCCTCTCACAGAATAGCAGCGTAAAATAGTAGCTTAATGCTGCTGTGTTTCGTATGGTGAGTGTAGAGAAACGGAGAACGTTTTTACTGGACACGAGACATTCTATCTTAGTCCTCACGGGTGACAACACATCCGTGCATTTTGATGCTCATCCTCGATTAAGTATTATATCAAAATGTCTATAAGCCACAGCATCCACTTACTATCAGGTGGACTGTGTGCTCGACTTCACCCGTATTCTATAAAAAATATAACAGTGGACATTTCATCATTTATTATTATAACACACCATAGATAACCGCAGAGCACATATATTATGATTTATCAGGTCGTCATTCGTCACTCCAACTAGTGCCAGTATTGCGTTTGAGTGCCAAGAAGTCTGCCATTTGAGAATTTTCTTCCCCATCGTTTAACAGTTTTTCGAGCTAATTGGTTAGCTCATTACCACTTCCGCCTATTGATTCACTGGCTATGTTCTTGATCTGTGGATATCCACGTTATACGCGGATTTTAACACTCATAGAAATACCGCCTTAGTGGACAGTAGAATGGGGTGAATATAAAAAAAATCCGGTAGTTTGATGAAGTTGTATGTAGCTTTGTTTATAGCTAGTTAAATTGTGTTAATTTCCAATATTTATTACACAGCAACATGTTTCATAAGCGGCCGCTTACGCTTACGCTTGGTAGACGTACAGAAATTCGATGGATACAAGTGGCTCAGGACCGTACTTTGTGGCATTCCTTCGGGGAGGCCTATGTTCAGCAGTGGCTGTAATGATGATGGCGATGATGAACATGTTTCCTTCGTATAATGTCGTATTTGATCTGTGTATTTGATTAATTAAAAAGTTAATTTACTTTTTGTTAATATTCAAGTTCAAAAGCGTTATCTCGTTGTCAATATGTTTATTTGGACACATATGTTTCTCACCTATTGGTGATGTAAAAGAGAACATCGGTTTATAATGATTTTATGTATATATAAACACTAGGTGATACCAGCCGCAGAAGAAATAATTGTGGAAATATCGTTTAAAATTTGGAAGAGTTATAATTGTTTTATTAGGAAACATAATGCATCCATTGAAGATGAACGATATTTCAATCAAATTTGTCAGTACGATACGCACTCCACCTACAAAGTTACCTAATTGTACTATGCCTATAACCTTCGCGCAAGTGCAACCATTCAGTTGACAAAGTTTTAGCGTAATCTGATAAACATGATCAAACAAAAGTTTATTTTTATACTTATATTGGATTATAATTTCAGAACACTGTTACTTTTCCCTAATTTGAGGTGAATAGATAAGATTAAGTATTGAATATAAGCGCCTTAGGAACGAAGGAGGAACGGGGACGAAGAAAGGGTAAAAGACACGATTTGGCAGCTAAAAGCAATGAAAATAATATAATAGGTATAATAGAAGCGTGATTTATAGGGTTGTTAAAAGTTATTTGCTTCATTTATTAATGACATTATTAATCAAAGAAGCTAATTAAATCTAAGCATAAGTTTAAATTGTTAATATGTTAAATATGTTTCGCATTAGGTGGGTGCTATTCCACCCGAGAAGACTATGTAGTAAATACATCTAATTAGTGTGTTCATATTAATTTGTTTTAGTAGGTAAAATGATCGCGTCATATTACGTGTAAGTATAATTAAATAAAATGACTGCCTCATGCCTGGTCTAATTTAGTGGTGGTAATCATGAGGAAAAATGGGAAGCTGTTTCGAACGGCTCGGGCACGGGCTGTTTGGAAGGTCCTCCTTTTTATATGCTAAGATATTCTATCTTGAGTTGTCTGTGTGTCAAGCTGTGCTCCTTACAGATTATTGGATGAGAGTCTTTTGCCTTTTTCGGGTTAATAAAAAAAATAACAAGGCTCGCCAAAGCTTCGTAACGACAAGGTTTTATGTGTTTTTATCTAATTTCAATGCATGAAAATTGACGGTACACATATGGAATTGGAACACATGACACATAGAATTGGAAAACTCAGTTTGTCACCTCACGAAGAACACGTAAAACCCACGTTCGATTCTTCCTGTATTCAAAAACCCTAATTCTATACTTCCAGTACTGAGTGGAGATTTCCAAGAACGCCTTTTCCTTTGCATTTTCCTTAAAAACAATAAACGTTTTTTCCATAATAAAGTTCAAAAATCTCAAGTAGTTATTCCTTTAGAATTTACGTACTTATTGTTAGATTATATTAAGACTATTTTTTACTTAGCAGATATTGCAGCAAGCAAGTTTTTATGACAGGTAATTCTTATCTTCATTACTCACGTGAAATAGTTTTATTTTTTCACTTATTCTAGAATAAGCTAACTAAGAAAAAATAAGTTTAATCTTATGACTGAGTATTATTGCTCATTTTAATCAGGATCTGAGATGAAACGTTTTTCGTTGTAGATTGTTAGATATCTTTTATAATTATATTAGAGTTCATTTATTACAAAACATTGAGTTAAAACTATCAAAAGTCTACTGCTGGACCTACATGTCATATTTTTTATAGAATAAGGGTGACAAACGAGAACACAGTCCCCCTGATGGTAAGAGGATGCTGTGGCCCATAGACATCTACATTTATCCTCGATTGAGATACCAAACGATCTGCGTTTTGTTTCTCAATCGTTGTCATCTCTGAGATCTAAGATGGAATGCCTCGTTTCCAGTAAAAAAAGGTCTCCCGATCTCTACACTCACCATACGAAACACAGCTGTATTAAGCTGCTATTTTACGCTGGCATTCTGTGAGAGCGTGGTCCTTCCCCGGTCGAGCCGACCCATTCGTGCTACAACCATAATATAGCTGCAGCGTGACTCCACCACGTACAAATTATTTTCCATAAGTGAACTTGTCAGGCACAGTTTTCATCATTTTGAGTTATGTTCGGGAAGATGCTGCTGCCATTCTCTTGTATTATTGTGTCGACTTTTAATACACCCACGGGATGAAATAGAGTAATAGATTCTCTTCAGCTGCCACTATACAGCGATTTAATTTGGATTTAAGACTTATCTACAATTTTCCAAATATTTCCAGTTTGTATGACTTGTATGCGATTAGAAGTATTGTTTACACAATGTATAATATTTATTTTTCACACCACGCCCACGACCCACGAATACAACGTAAACGTAGTAGGTAAATCGAAATTATTTGGCCAGTGTACCAAAATCCGGCGTGTCTGGCGCGCGGCCGCATTCGATACAGTGTCCCTGCGAGCGCGCCAATACTAACCAGCCAGTTATATAATTAAAAAAAAATTGATATTTTATCAGTTGCCGGTTTAGTTTTAATAAATATCTCAGTATTAGGTGGCCAGTGTTTAATTTAGACTGCAAACTATCAAAAATTATTTCGGGCATTGCTTTTTTTGGTAAGTTTTTAATTTTACCCTCTATTTTATGATATATAAAAAAGTTTTATAACGTTGAAACAATTTAAATATTATCAAAAGTTTATATTTAAAGTGTAAAAATAAGAAAAGCACGTGCAGATGATTAAAAAATTCGCATATTTTGTAATCTCTACGTAATGATAGTTGTTACTATCTAATTTTTACATTGCGTGGTATTCGTCTAATTAATTTTAATTTATTAATCATGTTTACTGCTAAAGCATAATTACCTAACATAGCTACCATCTGATAAACGTATTATCAGCAGCGGCAGCGAAAGTATGAAATAAAATAACTTTTCATAAAATTCGTATAAGTATGTATATTTCACGAATATTTAATTGTATATAAAGGGCAAATAACTCATTCGTCGACGAAGGTACCTTATTCGTTTTGGGCAAATATTTAGATATTATCTTGAAATGATTCGTTGCTAACGCTGCAAAGGGGCGAACCTCAATTTTTAAAGATTACGGTAGAGCAATAAAAATTTATTTATCCCCGATTATTTGCTTTTTACATCAGATAATTAAAAATATTAGATTTAGTGTAAAAATAAAACTACGATTAATTTATTGGAGAAGAGGTTCGCCCTTTTGTAGCGTTGGCGACGAATTGTGCAAAATTATTCGAGGGATATTATAATAAATCAATAGAAAATATTACAATAAATGATTATACATTAATAAGTAAGTAATAACATAACAATAATTGTACATTTATATAATATGACGGTATTGCTGAAAAAATATGAAACCGGTGGTATGTAAATCTGAGAAATAGGCATGAGGATATTCGCAGTAGTACCAGAGTACCTAACTGATATAGTCCAACGGATCAGTATGCTGAACTGGCAATGGATCGGCCATATAGCTCGAAAAACCGACAAACCATGGTCACCCCACTGCATGGAGTCATGCAGAATGTCGATGGATGCTGGGGTTTTTTATAGAATAGCACATAGCCCACCTGATGGTAAGTGGATGCTGTGACCCATAGGCATTTACATTAATCCTTGATTAAGAATCAAAATACAGATGCGTTATCACACCTGAGAACCAAGATGAGATGAGAAGATGAGACTTTGTAACCAGTAATAAGGGTCTCCGGTTTTCTACACTCACCATACGAAATACAGCAGCATTGGGCTGCTATTTTACGCTGGTATTCCGTGAGAGCGTGGTCCTACCACGGTAGAGCCGACGACGATGGTGATTGTATAGAATTGAAGACCCCTTTTACCGGTATTCTATCTTAATCTCACGAGTGACAACGCAGCTGCATTTTGATTCGTAGTTGAGGATGGATGTATGGGCCACAGCAACTACTTACCATCGGGTAGACTGTGTGCCCGTTTGTCACCAAATCTTTTTATTACCAAAGCTGTCATTTAAGTGACCTTTGCGCTTACATAAAGTGAATCAATTTTTGATTTTTAAAAAGTAGGCTTAAAAATATGCACATATTGTTGTTGTGCCAGGTGAAAATTAAAAAAAATATATATATTATATAAAATTTACAAGGCAAGGCAAACTACAGTCACATTTTGCAATTAGGTGTTTGAATGGCGCGTAATGAATTGGCACTTTTTCCACGAAAATATTTTATTTTTACATATTATTCGAGACATATTTTCGTAGGTTAGATGTAATTATTTGTGCTGGATTTATAAGTTTCGGATAATGTATGGCACATAAATAGTTAATTGCATTTTTTCGTTAGATAAAAATTATAATTTTTACAGAATAATCCTCACAGAATTCCAGCGTAAAATAGCAGCTCAACGTGTGAAAAAGTGTTTCGAATGGCGTGTGTAGAGAACCGGAGACCCATATTACTGGAAACGAGGCATTACACCTGAATCCTCACGGGTTAGCGCATCTGCATTTTGATTAGTTATCGAAGATAGATGTAGATGTCTATGGGCCACAGCGACCACTTACCATCAGGTGGACTGTGTGCTCGTTTGTCAACCTTACTTATATAAAAATATTAGATGCCTTGCGTATGTACACTCTAACATTTAAAGTCAAAGTAAAAACTTTTTACTCTATTTAGGGTTTCATAGTTGCCACGTGTAACGTGCGGGTTGGCAACCGCAATTTTTGTTATTTTGAGTCGTAACCAGGAAGATGCTGTCCGCCTCGTGTTTCATTTTCATCTCCAACACCCATGGGACGATATGAGGTAGGAGACATTCTTACACCCTCACTATATGGTAAATAAAAGAAAACATAAAATCGTCACTTAAGTGGAAATTAGTATGGAATATTTAAAAATTATATAATTGACAATCAAAGCATTACATAATGTGCTTTCTATGTTTATGCGATATCGTTTAACTTCTTTGAATCCTTATTTTTAAAGCTGTATGTAATAATATGACCTTGAACTTTTAAAGATAAGATATTATTGAGAAAAATTTGTTGCTGCCAACTGCTAATCACAAAAGTTGACCAGATGCTCAAATATAAAATAAACTACTTTAAATGATATCGAATTATTTTTATAAACTTTTTTTTATACACATATAACCGTTGGTGGATCTGTTAGTTAGAGTTAGTAGGGGAGAGCGGGGCTGGAAGTTCCGATTTTCAAATAACATGAAATTTTATCATAAAAACGACGGGTTTTAATTTTCAACATGTAAAATATTGAACAGTTGTTTATCGTTTTCTATAATATATTAGTCACTTATACCAATATCCCAATAGTTTTTTTTACAGAAGCAAATATTTGTAAAATTTTGGAGCGGAACATTTAGCCCCGCTTTGGGGCGAGTTGTTCCGCCTTTGAGGCAAATTGTTCCGCTTGAATTATGACAATATACATAAAGAATAATATAGGGTTTCTTAAGTAAAACAACCATTTCTATAAATTTTTATATGCAGTATTTATTATAAGCACGACTAAAAAACTTTTTGTCTTGTTAAATTATAATTGACATTTATAATCTTATAAATCTTATCAGATACATAAATTATTTAAAAAAAACAACAAAACACAACTGATGAGCTCCAGATAATCATTTCTTTACTTAGGTAAATTATAAGAGATCTATCAAACCTTTGAAAACCAACGAAACCTAACACCTAACCTCCAGATAACATAAACATTGGCGATCTTGTTTCTCGCGGCACTGGCTGCTAGCTCTACAGTTACCAAAGTGCCGCTCTCAGCAGACACTATAGCACCGACCTGTTTTGTACCTTTTTGGGCCACTATCTTCCTTGGCTTCAATACAGTCGTTACTTCAGTCTCGTCCAGGTTCCAGATTAATGATGGTGTCAATTTATATTTTAGTAGAATTTCACCGAGCTTAATGAAAAATTCATTCACATTATGTCTGTTAAATGCAGATGTACGTCCTGCATTAATTGCTTCGGGGGATTGTTTACAAACGAAAAGTTTACTGCATATTCATAGACGAGGTTTCGCACCTCTTCGGATAGAAGAGCGGTGTAGGTATATCGAGGAACACTTTAAAATGTACTTAACTAACTCTTTTCCATCCCTGATGACAGCATCTCCGGCTTGACATGTCTCAGAGGTTTTACCTCTCTCTGTCTTACGTTAGTAGTTTCGCATCTTTAAAATAAAAGAAAAATGGTCATAAGAATTTTAGATACAATTGAAAGTCAATTGAGGTAAGTTGTTCCCGGGAACTACCAGCCCCGCTAGGAAGGAACTTATAGCCCCAAATTACGTTTATATACAACGACTGACATACTGGCAACCTAATATAATCTATTAAAAAAATACTTAAGAAATAAGATACCTTATTATTGTCACTACAATTTAGATGAGTTATGCATGAATTAGTCCATAATACACAGAGATAGACCAAATAGTTTAAACACGAAAAAAATTACTTACGTCATGTTTTGACAGCTACGTGCGCATAGCCACTCAATCACCGTCGCTGGAGTAGCTAAAATGGCGGCATTTCACCTGATGCTTTAACGGCGCATTTCACTTATGCTGATATCTATTTTCCTTACAAAGTTATTGCTATCGGAACAACTTACCCCGGGAACTTCCAGCCCCGCGCTCCCCTACTAACTTACATAGTATAGTTGTAGCATGAATAGGTCGGCTCGACTGGAGAAGAACCACGCTCTTACAGAATGCCAGCGTAAAATAGTAGCTTAATGCTGCTGTGTTTCGTATGGTGAGTGTAGAGAACTGGAGACCCTTTTTACTGGAAACGAGGCATTCCATTTAAGTCCTCACGGGCGACAACTGACAATGCATCTGCATTTTGATTCGTAATCGAGGATAGATGTAGATGTCTATAGGCCGCAGCAACCACTTACAATCAGGTGGACTGTGTGCTCGTTTGTCACCTTATCCTATTAAAAAAAAACTTTAGAACGACTCGACCAATTATCCAATAGTGTCCAAAAAATAGTGATGTACATTATATATATATTATACCAGTTACTCCACTCCAAAGAGTCAGTAATTCCTTCACGGGGCAATATTTACACTTTTACAACAAATTCTCAGAAAATATGCAGGCCTTATCTATAAAAAAGTTTAAAATTTTTAAAAAATAGAGTCCATGATTGATAACCCCTGGGAATGAGTTCATCGCTACCATGCTTTTTAAATGTTTTTACACTAATTCTATAAAAGTAATTATTTTAATAAAATACGCTAGGTTCCCAAGACAGAGCTTTTTTCCGAACCAGTGGTAAGCGTAAATCCAGCAACATAGGTACAGTCGGAATTCCGTTTCGTGGTTTAGTTTCGGAATTGCGAACGCAGCAAATCCATATAAAACATCCACATACTGTACATCCACACACGTACAGTAGTTTTCCGTTCCGAAATGTTGCGGGAAATACGGGATTTCAGATGTACGTGGCCGGCCTAACGTAGCGATAAATTGTCAAATATCTATTGAAATCTAAATTTACTTCTCGATACATCGGTATCATGTGGTAACCGATAACGATTCATTTACACAATATGCCAATGTCCACAGGTGGTGTTCAAAGGTCAAAATAAAATTGATACACTTACCGGATATGGATAGTCTAAAGGAAACGCAATCGACTTGTCTATCTTATTGACACTCATTCTCTCAATCACCGTCCTTCACAAAGTTTATTATTACTCTCTACTTCTCTCCATTATTCTGGGTTTATGTCAAATTCACAGTTACTTCCATATTTTTATACGTGGTAGAGCCATGCTACAGTTATATTAGAAGTATAGTTGTAGCCGACCCAGCTTGACCGCGGAAGTATTACGCTCTCAGAGAATACCATGGTAAAATAGAAGCTTAATGCTGCTGTGTTTCTTATGGTGAGTGTAGAGAACCGGAGATCTTGCAAACGAGGCATTCCATCTTAGTACTTACGGGTGACAACGTATCTGCATTTTGATTCGTAATCGAAAATTGATGTAGATGTCTATGGGCCACAGCAACCACTTACCATCTGGTGGACTGTGTGCTCATTTGTCATCCTATCCCCTACCGTATATATATATATATTTATTCCCACATATAAACAAATTGCCTGGTGACCTGTGAACTGCCTATAACTCACTTTCTGTTGTACCTATGCTTAGCTGGTAGAGAATGCCATATAGCATTAAGATTGCCTTCTATACAATATCTTTGGTGCTATAAATAATAAAATAAATAAATAAAGGTAACAAGCGGCGTGTGAGCGCTAACCTGGCTGTTTTTATTCTTATTGGCTTGTCATCAAGAAGATGTTGCTGCTCATTCCAGTTTCTTTTACACTGTTCTGTTATTTATTAAAAAGTCCCGCTAGGTTTCTTGCTGGTTCTTCCCATGGCAAAGATTTTTTTCCGAACTAGTGGTAAATTAAATAAAAAGTGACCTTCAATAAGTATTATTTATAATCTATGAGTATAGTAAATAAAGAAGTTTTGGTACGATAAATAACTACATATAAAAATAACGTCTAAAAATAGAGTAGTTTATTTTCTTATGTCGACATTACACTGCAATCAGTAAAATAATTTTATGTAAATTGTTTTTTTAAATTGTTCAATGTTTGTCCAATTGTTTTATTACACTTAGTAATAGTAAGTATATATCCCACAGATTTTCGGATTTGGGTGATAACTTCACGAATCTCTTATCTTTTTTGATAAAAGCAAGATTAAGAAACGAACACACAATCCATCTGATGGTAAGCAGACGCTCCAGCCCAAAGACACCTACATATACCTAAATTAAGCATCGAAATGAGACATCAATATCTCTGAAAACTAAAATGAAATGTTCACATTACTCTTTATCATTATTAATCTGAAAAAGTAATTTTTTTGATAAAAGCGTTTTGCAAGATTTGCCTTTTCGCTTCATTTCTTCTTTTTGTTCTTATAAAAAACGTTACCTCCACACTAGGATTTTCTCCTGTATCGTGGAGGCAGTTTACATACATAAATTTCACAAGGACAAACATCCAGACCCGGAACAATTACTTGTAGGCCATACAAATACTTGTTCCGTGCGGGATTTGAACCCGCGGCCCTTAGCGCTGTAACTCAATTCTAAGCTACTGCGCCACGGAGCCGTCAAATGATAATAGAATGTCTTACTAGTTAATAATTTTAAACCAAATAACAAAGTTTACATTTGTTCTTGATTGGTCGTTATAATAGAATTTTATCAGATTCCTTATCAAATGATGCAAAAGACTATTTTTTAGTAAATAAGAGATTATGTAATTAGTAGTAATTAAATAAGTTTATTAGCCGTGGGGGCTAAAGGCTCGCTATAAATTTTACAGTACGTGAGTTTAGTACGTGAGCAATTTTAAGTGCTGATCTGTCACGTGCTCGGTGGTGAAGGAAAACATCCCAAGGAAACCTGCTGAAATCTGAGAAATAGATAAAAATATTTCCAAAACGTGAAGTTCGCCAAGACGCAATAAGGCTGCGCGTCGCGGCGGACATTTTCTTGCCTTAAAGCCCTCTCAGAAATGAGAGGTCTGTGCCAAGCAGTTGGACGTATATAGGCTAACTTTAATTAGCTTATTTGCTAATAATTATTTTATTTTAAAGATTTTTTACGTAACTATCGGGGCGTCATAATCGCATCAGAGACAAAACCCTTTTATTTAGAATAAAAAAATGAACTGGTCTTTATTGTCAGTAATTTGTAGTTGGGAGCTACTGGAAAGACTTTTAAATAGAACAGAACCACTATCACCAAGCTAACACACCTGAATGTATATTAGTTATCCTGCAGATTATAACAAACTTTAGAATATGTATCATGTATATTGGAATGGCATGGTAATGGTAATCATCTGATTGTGTGGGCAACACCGGAAGACGTATTTGCCGCTAAATTGAGGTCGTGAGGAGATGATTGTCTTTAATGCGAGGGACGCTTGTTAAAAATTATGGAAAGAATATATTTTTACGAAAGTACTTGATGTCTGATTGTATTTCGTTTTACCCAACGTTTACGTTTTTCGATGTTCCTTTGTAAGTGCAGTTTACATTTAAACGTTAGTGATTCTAAGGCACTTTGCATTCCTTTTTCCAGGAAAAGCCTTTATCACATTTGATTATAATCAATACCAATCTGAAGCTTGCAGAACGCAATAATAATAAATGACGGTAGTCGACTAATTATTTAAAATTTCAAAAAAAATCTATATATTATAATTTAGCCAATCAAAGGTACACTGCTGAATATAGACCTCCCCCATAGTTTAACTCATAGGGGGGATATTTCCCGTCGTCGCATCTTACGACACACATGGAATTACATGGGCTAGTGGTTATTCTTACGCCGCCACGTATATAATTACTTTTAACATCTTTAAAATTGAATGTGTATTTGTGTTGCTTTTGCCAAATATTATACCTACTACATATTAATTTTGTCAATTTGGTGATCATAATATTGATAATAAATGCAGTGTTTTAATGTTATAATTTTAAAACACCTTAATTTTTAATGCATTTTTTTATTTTCTGTATCTTTGAGGTTCTCTGACATTTAAATCTAAATTTAAATAAAAATATATGTTTGACGTTAAGCAGTTATTCTTTTTAACTTGATGATTGTGATACCATGCTCTGATCCGCCTGTGTCCCGTGTTGCTTTATGGTGTGATGTAAATGTCTTTAAGTTATCCCGTATATTTACTAATTAAAAACATAAATAAATAAAAGGTTCTTTATTCGACGCGTATTTGTTTATGTATGTTCACCGATTTCATGGAAAAGGCTGAACTGTTCAATACGGCTCTTTTTATTGATTTTAATGCTTTAAGGAGTGTCTTATTTAAAGGACAAAATTCACTCTTAAAGTAGAAAAAAGAAATTTAAAATAGAAAAAAGATGAAGTTTTTACTGTAAATATTTAGACGATATTCTTGTTATTTAAGCTTGTCATATTGCGTAGTCCACTCAAACCCACGCAATTCCACTTTTCTGGGTGAATTGTGTAAATGTTCAATTATTTTTAAAATCACCTTCACAGATTTATGCGAACTTTTAAAAACATTGACTTGAGATTACCCGGCAAGTATAATATGTCTAATATTTCGCCGTGGTAGCGTCGTAAGATGGTTTCCAAAAATAGCGGTATAACCATCTCTTTTACACCCGACGTAACACGACCAGATAAAAACGACGAGCTGCGTCAAAGGTGCGAGTCGTTTGATACTGCGATCTGAAATCAGCCTGCTATCTTAGCAGCCGATTAAAACATATCCTGATATCGAGCAGCGTTTTTAACCCCCGACGCAAACAAATCGGTGTTATATGTTTAACGTGTGTACTTGTGTGTCTGTAGTATCTTAGCTCCCAAACGGATGAACAAATTTAGTTTATTTTTGTTTGAAAGGTGATTTGATCGAGAGTGTTCTTAGCTATGATTCAAGAATGCCACCTAGCAGCTTTGGAATTAATGGAAAGGCGTGCTAAGAGGCTTATTGGTGACCCGAATTTGGTTAAAACCAATCTTACTAGCCTCGACCACAGGTGCAAAGTAGCCAGCCTTTCGGTTTTCTACAGGATGCATTTCGGGAAGTGTGCGCAGGAATTGCATAATTTAATTACTCCATCTCCCTTCCACTAACTGACAACCAGACGTTCGGCAAGTCTCAACCCTTAGTTGTTGATTTACCACGCATTCGAAACAAACGGTTTCCTACGTCGTTCATCATGCGTACTGCAAAGAAGTGGAATAAGTTGCCAGCATCTGTCTTTCCATCCGATTACAGTGTCAGTGCGCTTCACCATCTTAGGCTACATCACCACTTACTATCAGGTGGGATTGTAGCTAAGCGCTGGCTTAGAATAGTAAAAAAAAAAGAAAACCTTTTCAGCCGTTTGAAGATTCATCAGCTTTCTTTGTTTTGGATCTTCTCGTTAATTTTCAATTTAAGTTATGCGGACTGTTGTAGAAGAAAAAGATGATAAAACATCAACCTCTTAAAATAAGACTACCCAGACATAGGTACATCAGCTCATAAATTTTTTTAGAATGTTTAATAGGCCTACTAGGAAAAAAAAATGTTTGCCTTATATTTGCGAAACAAGTTTTAATGAGGCTGATATTAGGCCAGCCACTTACATTCGGAATTCCGTTTCGGAATTTCGATTCGGAGTTCCGAACACAGCAAGTCCATATAAAATCGAGGACCCATCACACACGTGCAGTAGTTTTACGTTCGAAATTCGGAATATTTGTGGCCGCCCTAAAACATACGTTCGGAATTTCGAAACGGAATCCCAAAACGGAACTTCGAATATATGTGGCCGGCCTTACGGTCACCACTTTTTTGTAACAAATTAACTTCTCCCGCTATGCAATCTGTTAAATATCACCTTTTTATAGAATAAGGGTGACAAACGAGCAACCAATCCACCTGATGGTAAGTGGATGCTGTGGCCCAAAGATATCTACATTTATCCTCGATTAAGAATCAAAACGCAGATGCGTTATCACCCCTGAGGACTAAGATGGCATGCCTCGTTTCCAGTAAAAAAGGGTCTCCAGATCTCTACACTCACCATACCAAAGACAGCAGCAGTATTAAGCTGCTATTTTACGCTGGTATTCTGTGAGAGCGTGGTCCTTCCCCGGTCGAGCCGACCCATTCGTGCTACAACTATAATATAGTAGACCACCTCATTTCTAAGTAGATAAAAAGTCGTAATTCATTATAGGCCATAGTCACTATTAGCGTTATTACGTTTACTACAACATGACTGGTAACTGTCGGAATTTCGTTGCGAACGCGATTTTTTTTCTGACCACCGGCACCGCTTTTTGAGTGCGTGATAGTGAACGTTATTGCTAACATACATGTCATTATACGGTAACTCTATTTATAGTCAACTTCTTGTATAAAGGCTGCTATTAAAATAATGCATTTTGATTTATCTTCACCATTTGCCTATATTACTTATTCTGAATCTTCTCTGCAAATTTGACCGGTAATTGCAAAATAACCCTGTATATATACTCTTTGTATTGCACTGCAGGTACAAAATAAATAATAGTACTACGCTGCAGGTTCTACTCCCGTATTGAAGTGTTGTTAACCTTTCTACTTTGAATCTTCATTAAAATTCAATAAGTAAAGTTCAATGTATATTGTATCGGAGTCATGCATTATATGCAACATAATATGTGTGAAAATTTTCTTAAGTAAATATTTAGTGGCAAGAAACTCTCTTAATGAATTATGAATGCTTCGTTATATTTTTTTTATAGAAGAGGGGGCAAACGAGCATGCGGCTCACCTGATGTTAAGTGACTACCGCCGCCCATGATCAACCGCAACACCAGGGGAATTGCAGGTGCGTTGCCGGCCCTTTAGAAAGGAGTAAGCTCTTTTCTTGAAGGTCCCTAGGTCGTATCCGTCTGGAAAAATCGCCGATGGGAAACTATTCCACAGAGAGGTCGTACGCGGAAGAAAACTCCTTGTGAAACGTTTGGCGACCAATGTTTGGCGTTGAAAAAAAACATTTTGGGCAAGCTACATGTTTGATTAGCTGTTGTAATATGGTCATTTAAAACATTGCCGCCATATAAAACCAAATCTAGAAGGAAGACAGAGATAAAAACACAAAGTCTTGTACTATAAAGCAAAGCAAATAAATTAAGAAAAAATTGCTAATATGTTTTGGCAATATTATGGAACACTTCCAAAAATCAACTTAAAACAACAGCTAATAAATATGTTTACTATACTGTCAACTGTCAAAACGAGGTTAATGAAGCAGCGCCCTTTTGACCTTTTATTAATTGATTGACCGATGAAGAGCTAGCGGATCACAGAGTCATAGGTAATATTGTTTTTGTTAATTTGAGGTGTGTACTTTTCAATTTTCCAAATTTAAAATTGTGAATAAATAATGAGCAGAAGACAAAATGAAATAGATTTCGCAGGTATATGTGAGTGTAAAGAACCGGCGACTCAATTTACGGGTAACTGTTTTAGCCTTTAGGTGTGACAACCCTAACGGCTAAAACAGTTAAACCCTTAAAGGTTTCTGTTTCTTTTTTAGGAGAATTTGTAAATGAGCATGCGACTCACTTGATGTTATGTAAAAATGTCTGCTCATCAAAAGGTCTCTGCTAGCCTTCGATCAACAATACCGACTAGATGTCGGGTCGGCGCAAGAAATCCATCTCAGTAAATAGGAGCGCACATGAGACGTGAGCTCTTGCACGTGGGAGTGTAGCTCGCAAGGCAATAACGGGAAAAAGAACTTTATATGTTAAATCTTAAGGTTGATTACACACTAAATATTATTTATGTCTTTTCATAGTTTATATTCATGCGGACTGTATTTAGCTATGATTTTGTACGTGACCCGTTATCCAGTTGGTATTGTTGATCGAAGCTGCTAGCGGTGGCATCGTACGACGGTGTACACCACATACATATTGTTAAGGAAGGCGAAGGTGCTGCCTGTGGAGGCTGGTCCGCTCGGGTTTGCTATGCAATGATGAGCTCAAAGTTTTTCACGTTTGCTTTTAAGTGCGTAATAGAACGTGAATCAGTTACCGATCCAATGGATCTGTTACTGTTTCTCATCCGATACAACTTTATTATCATAGAGGAACAGGCCGCCGGCGGTCCGGTACGTCGGAGAGGCGTACTGCGCTTTATTTTGTTATTGTAATATTAACTTTAAACAAAAAGAGGTTACCTGTAAAGCTTCTTTCGCCGTTTCTTCTCAGAGGAACGTCATTTCGGAACGGTAGTAGATTTTAAAAAATGATGTTTGTCAAACGAAATTTAATTTTCATAATTTAATACATATTTCTGCATTTTGATTCTTATTGAATGATATTATTAGTGAATAAATGATTTACCTACTACTGTCGGATACGTTATAGTCTATGTTACCGTTTGTCTTCTAAACTTTTATAAATAATGTTCAAAAATTGTAAATTAACAAAGCCGTGTATATACCAAATTTCAAGTCTGTATGTTAATAGGTCTATGTAAATAGATCGATCAGTAGGTTGGGTGCCCGCGTGTCGGCCTCGCAGATCTTGTAACTTCTTGTAAGCAAATTATCGGCATTTAGCATTGTTGTGCGGTGGATCGCTGCGATGTGTCGCTTCTTAGATGGTTTCATTTTAGTTACAGTTATCGTAACAGCCTACTGAAGTTCACAGCTGAACATGGGCCTATATGCCATAGCCCTATTTGCCACAGTTGCCATTCTTGGCGAGCGCGTTGGCAACCGCAGTTTTTTATTTGTTTATTATTTATTTGGAAGACGCCGCTGCCTATCTCCTGATATGTTTTCCTCTGTCGCCTCTTACGACACCCACGGGATGATATGGGGTGGTGGATATCCTTACACCACCATTACATGGTTTTATTTTAGCGTGAATGAATAATGTACTGATTGATTTGAAAATCTGCTGACTATAGTCTCTTAGTGATAGGTTTCATACGTTTCATTCTAGGGCGAAGGCTTTTGCTCATTTTCGAGAAAGTTAAAGAACGAAAAATAGTCTGTGTAGCTCCAATAGACATGGTATAGTTGTTGCATTTTCTAAAAGAATATTTTTGATTTTTTTACCGTGTATATTTCCTCATGATGTTTTCTTTTTTGAATGAGAATAATTAATGCTTTTTCGATGTGTCTCCTGTATCCCAAACGGTTTGACAAAATTTTTGGAGTACCGAGTGTCTTTTTATTAGTTACTAGCTGTACCCCGCGGTTTCACCCGCGTATATCACGCGTCTCTGCCGCGCGACATGATATGACTCGCGACATGAAAGTAGTTATTGTGAGATAACTATAATAGTTAGACATATAGTATTGCAGACTTTTATGTAGATATTGATGTCCTCCATAAAACTGTAGCACATCACTTTGCTCTATTGTCAATAGTTTCCGCAGCGTACGCGATATAAGGTTTTTTTTGGTATTTTTTTCACACCTTGGGTTACATTAACGAAGTTTTCATACGGATCCCTAAATTTTTTGAAAACGTTCTATCGCCTATGTTCATCAGGAATAATGTAGGATTCTAATGGTGAAAGAATTTTTCAAATCGGTTCAGTAGTTTCAGAGCCTATTCAATTCAAACACACAAACAAACAAACAAATCTTTCCTCTTTATAATGTTAGTGTAGGTAGTCTTCAATATTGGCTGGATTTTATGATAATAGCAACAAAACGATACTTACAAATTAACTATATAGGGTATAAAACAAAGGCACGAAGATCTGTCGACTGTCCGATAGTGGAAAGGGGATTAAAAGGAGGAATTAAAACATGTAATTTCTGTATTAAAGCAAGTAATTACATTGGCTTTCTTGAAGCACATTCTAACGATTGAGTCATTTCATTGGCTAATATTTAACAAAACATTGGTAACAATCTCTCTATTTAATTCATACTGGCTGTATCCAGGGACACGTTGCTGTGACTTCAAAAAGTTTTTCTAAAATATAGACACATTCAAGAACACGCGTTATATTCAAATGCAATGTTGTCTCATCTTCCAAAGAAATCTGTAAAGAACTTTCGAAGATTTGAGATTTTCAGCAAACTAACATTAACATTTTTTTAATAATGTGTAACTGGATAAATTGATATTAGTACATAGAGTCACAGTGGTGCGTTATTACTGCAAAAGGCGGGAAGTATTTTTTTTTGTAAAATCATACGCAGCTTAGATCATAAGAGATCGCGTTGTCCTACAGCTACTTCCTCATTTTGCAAAAAATGTTGCAACCCTGCACGCACTTATTACCTTCCATATATTCCGATCAATCGAGGAATGATTATGGAGTCAGAAGAGCTCGACAAAGGAATCGTTAAGTCCGGAGGTAGCTATTATCATTGAAATTTCGTTAGTGTGTGTTTGGTTGTAACCGAAAATTTCATCACGTTTTTATCGGTATAATAAAATAATAACAATGACTAAACCAAACAACACACGGACAGAAGAATTATATATAAAAAAGATAAGAATAAGAAATTATTTTGAAAAGTAAATTGATTTCGTGTCGATTCATCGATATCATCATTCGATTACAGCATGAAGACCTCCAAAATAGAATACCTCGTAATATAATATATTACCCCTAGCAGCCACTATTTGCCGGTAGCTTGGCGACCGCAGTCTTTTATCCTATACCTTTTAACGAGCAATTCTTATATATATATATATATATATATATATATATATATATATATATATATATAATCGGAATCTCGGAAACGGCTCCAACGATTTTCATAAAATTTAGTGTCCAGGGAGTTTCGGGGGCAATAAATCTATCTAGCTAGGATTAATTTTAAGAAAATGTGTGAAAATTCCTTTTGTCCGTGTTTTCAGGCAACAAAAAAACTGCTACAATATAAGAAGATAAATTTTGACAGACCACTATCGATCGTAATAGCTCAGGTGGGATGTCGGTCTGGCGTGATATCTGAGTTCCGTGGTTCGCGTCCTGTCTCTGGTTCAGCTTTTTTCCTTTTTTTTCAAGTTCCTTTCTTTTGTGAGAAAATCTATTATTTCAAGTCCTTCTTTTAAGTATTTTTTAAAAATACAAAAATTTTAATAAAACTAATTGCAGTCATGATTTTTTATTTAAATAACCGGTTCAGTTTTTTCTATTCTGTCAATAAGATCAAAAAATATTATTTATGTTTCATCAGTATGTTATTTATAAATGTAATTTCAAAAAAAAAAACCGAGCAGAGCTCGGTCATCCGGGTACTAATTTTAAGATGTTATCAAGAAGACTAAGTAGGAAATAGGAATACATAATATAGTATGATCTCGTTAATATTTAAGTTAACTGTAAATATTTATTACTTGATAACTTTATTAATAATAACATAATGTAAATGTAATAATAATGATTGCCATTATTTGCAGTGCCCTTGCAGGGTTCTTGTTTGGAACTATTTTTATAATTAAGACCATATGTATACAACAAGATTAGCAAATAAATTGAGTCGAATTGAATTGAATTGATGTTGTTGGTCATCTCCTGCTTCAGTTTCCCTGTTATTATTTTTTTTAAAAATATATTACATTTATTAATGACACATGACGTTACGCGGCACAATCATAAGCTTATAGAAACTTTACCGTGTACCGGTGTCGCCGAAAATAACAAATATGAGGGTGTAGAAAGAAAAAAGAAATACACTTTTTATTTTTTAAGTGCGTGACCTGCTGTTGAATGATAACCGCGCATGGATCCTATATACAGGCCGCTTGTTTTAGTGCGTTTACGTAATATTTATTAGTATAATTTAAATTAGTAATAACGCATTCCATAAAGTAGTTTTTTTAATTTTTTTGTGTCCGTTTGAGCCCGATTAGTGGGGTAACGAATTGTCTTACGCCTCAACTTCACGCATGTTCACGTTCCACACAGCCCTGAGTAAAATTAGTTTAGTTTTTTTTTAAAATAGCATAATCGTGATAAACGAACACACAGTCCACGTGATGGTAGGTGGATACTGTAAACCATAGACATCTAAGTGTATTTAGTAATCAAAATACAAATGCGTTAGTCGCTCAAGTGACGTATGCAAATGCACAAATCAAGAAGATGCGGTTGTCCATTTCCTGTTTACCTCCGTAGAATTGTACGACACGCAAGAATTGGTAGAATAACTTACGCTGCAACTTCACGGCCTAAATTTATTTTTTATACACTCTCCATACTTACTTTATATGTACGTAATTCAAAGATAAGATGGATCGAATTGCCGCATCTTATCTTTCGGTATCTGAATCCTGAGGTTCAGTTATAATAAAACACTTATCTGCGAAGATTATTTATCTGTAGCTACCGTTCGTGATAAAATTGTAAACCGTAATCCGTTTGAACAGCTCTAATACCAGATTATTTATTGAACCTATATGTCAAAATAGCGATTTTTTTGTTTCTTTTTTATTTGCGTTTTTTAAAACGTATCTACATTATTTTTAGGGTTTCGTATTTCAAAACAAAAAAGGAACTCTCCTTCCGTCCGTCCTTCTCCCAACCAAGCCCTTTTCCTCATCAAGTTTTTTAAAATATAGAATAAGGGTGACAAGCGTGGCGAGCACACAGTCAACATAATAGTAGATGGATGCTGCGGCCCATAGACATCTACATTTAACCTTGATTAAGAAACAAAATGCAGATGCATTGCCACCCTTGAGGACTATGATGGAATTACTCGTTTCCAGTGAAAAGAGTCTCCGGTATATAACCATGCACCATAAGAAATACAGCAGCATTAAGCTGCTATTTTACGCTAGTATTCCGTAAGAGCGTGGCCATCATATAACTACAGCGTGGCTCTAACACGTAGAAAGTTACAATTAATATCAAATCAATAAGATCATCAATCATCAAATATCAAATACGGTCTATAGTCCCTGGGAGGTTTAAACTTTTATTTATTCTATCTTGTAGACGCAATCACGGACATAGATACGGCCATTTATGTCTTATACTTTCATACTCGCAAAATACTCGTAAAAACCTTTATGACACTTACCGATGACCTAGACAAGTAAAAATATGTTTTTTTGCGATTACATAGGCTTACATTTTCAGTTGGAATATTTCACTTTCTTGTAAGCCAAGATATGTGAGTACATTTTTTCACTGCAAACTTAAGGTTGTCCTTCAATCCACTTGCGCTTTACTTTACCTATAATTTCCGGGATGATGATATGAACTATTTGTTTTAAGTTTATACGGGACCCCGAGGACGCGAGTTCTACTCAAAAAGATGTGAAAGAAACACTAAGTCCACCTGATGGTAATTGGAAAGAGTAGCTCATAGACAACTTTATGACGACTATCCTCGACGGAGATACAAAATCACAGATGATAGAATGTCTCGTTTCCAGTGAAAAAGTTTTTCAGTCCCGTCATTTATCCTACGAAACGTAATCATTGTGCTATTTTACGTAGGTATTATATCGAGAGCGGGTTCCTTCCCCGGTCGAACTATATCCATTATACAGGTTATGTAGCACTAACATTGCAGGTTACGTAGTAGTAATGCACTTATTCGCGCGAGAGAAGGAGCTACTCTTTAAATTAGTTTAATACCATAGTATACTTATAGTATTCTATGTTTAACATTAATAAAACTATATAAAAGGGTTATTATATATATATATATATATATATATATATATATATATATATATATATATATATATATAAATGAATCATCATCATCATCATTACAGCCCTTATGAATAATAATATTAAAATAGCCCCTAAATGAATACATGGTTGATAATAGCAGAATGAGGTGGTCGCTTCCAAGTTGTTTCTAAAATAAATTTTGTAAATATTTTGTGACCATTGACATTGTAAAATAATTTAACAAAAAGTCTCGCTGGGTTTCTAACTGGTTCCTTCCAGGACGGAAGTTTTTTTCGAACCAGTGGTAAAGTAAAAATGACTTTCAATAAGAATTACAACATGTAATTTATATTGAATAAAAAATTATTCTATTCTATTCTTGTAACCATTTTATTGTTCAGGCGAATCTTAGCGAATGAATACTTGCTTTAAATAGTATAATAATAATAATAAAAATTTATTTCAGACCCACATATAGTCCATAATTTGTTAGTAAATTAGCTTAACCTATGTTAGTCTTAAATTATTACACGTACAATTTTCATAACAATTATTTTTTTTATTTTTGGCACCCCATGACACCAGGCACATGCAAGTGCATACGCATCCAGTGCCCTAGGATGGGACATTCAAATCTATCAGATATTGCCCTCAGAATGCTATTAGAGCTCCCACGAACCCTGCGCATGAGGGATGCTATTCTCTTTCGAATTATGGCATGAAAACCGTCCGTACCGTACGCTGTAAACATCCCTGAAGCGCTACAATACCGCGGAAACCCCATCAGCATCCTGAAGGCATTATTATATTGTACCCGAAGGGCATTGTAGGCTCTCTGCGTGTACTTAACCCATAGACTGCACGTGTAAAATGACTGGCAAAAGGCTTTGAAAAGTGTTACCTTAACTTCTTCTGTACAGCGTGCAAAGCTACGGGGCAGCATGTTACAGCGAACCGCCAATGCACTTCTTTCTCTTTCTATGTCTGCATCATCAGTCAGATCCTCAGTTAAAACGTGACCAAGATACCTAAATTGATACACTCTATTTAACTGTACGTTTCTTAATTTAACAGGTGGAATCGTTTCAATTTTTGATCCAAATCGAAATAACAACACTTTTTTACATTATAAATGAGAACGTGAGTCTCAGCATAAGTATCACAAATATTAAGTAATATCCTCAGTGCGTTAATCGATGGGCTCAGCAACACCATGTCGTCTGCATAGCTTATGCTGTTAACGAAATGCCCATCTATTGAGCAGCCGACACCAGCGTTGGTGAGCTCAACGATTAACTGGTTAATGTACAAGTTGAAGAGCGCTAGTGAAGTTAGGCCACCCTGTCTCACCCCGCACTCTAACCTGTACTCGTTGGACAGTGCCTCTGTCCATCTGACCTGATTTATTTGATGGCCATACCAGTATTTAAATATTTCAATCAACTCGCTGGGTAAGGCCACTTCACGCAGCTTCTTCCACAGAATATCATAATTAACTAGGTCAAATGCCTTTCACAGACCCAGGAAGGCAGCGTAAATTGGTGTTTTCCTATTGGTATAGTACCTAACAGTATGCTTGAGTGTTAATATTGCACTCTCAGTGGAGAGACTCTTTTTAAATCCGAACTGGGCATCATGTAATTTTAGATATCCACTGAGATGCCGCACAAGCAGACTATCAAGCACCTTAGCCATGATAGTAGCTAATGAGATGGGCCTATAGTTCTCTTTGTCAGATATATCTCCAGTTTTATTTTTTACTATAGGCACAACAATAGCTCTCATCAGCTGCTCAGGAAGATAGGAATGTCTCATGCAAAGGGTGTAGAAGGTAGCTAGAAGCCTGGAGATGAGGCCCTGCATGCAGAAGATGCTCAATGCTGAGGCCATCATGCCCTGGCGATTTACCGCTCGTCATATTTTTAATTACGTCGAAAACTTCATTCGGCGTAAAGCTAATTGGCACGCCTGCGCCCGTCTGGCCGTCCTCAACATCTGACACTATCCGCGACGAAATGTTCGGTGATATTACTTTAAAATGAACTAACTTGTATAAAATTAACTAACTTGTCCGCGTCTGTTGGTGCATTTGCTTAGACATTAAAATAAAACTACGACGATAAAAAAAACCTTTGATGGACAAGTCCACTGTTGAACATAGGACTCCCAAGGGATGCCAAAAAGCACGGTCCTGAGCCACCTGCATCCATCGACTTCCTGCATGTCTTAACGATCGTCACTCCACATACACTTCGCCTACCGGTACGAGGCTGCCTCGACACTCCTTTTCTCCCCATCGGTTGTCGGTTCTTCGAGTGATATGGCTGGCCCATTGCCACGTCAGGTTACTAATCCATTGGGCCACGTCGATCATTGGTTTTACTGCGTATATCCTCATTTCGAAGCTTATCACGCAGAGAAACCTCGAGCATAGCCCTCTCCATAGCTTGCTGATCGACTTTGAGGTTCCTAATACGACCAGCAGTGAAGGACCATGTCTCAGATCCTTAAGGCATTATTGGCAACACGCATTGGTTGTACAGTCTCGTTTTCAGGTTTTGAGATATAAATTGCGGTTGCCAACCCGCTCGCCAAGCGTGGTAACTGTGGCAAACTTCCCCCCCCCCCCATGAGAAACGACCCCAAGTCTCCGGTGGCCCCGCTATACGCTATACGCTACCCGCTACGGTGATAATCATTTAAGTAGTCTTGAAGAAAATTTTCGTGTATTATTTACATAATACAAGTCGTGGAAATTACTCGTAACACCATAATTGTGAATCGCTGGGGTGAGCAGCTACTAAACAATAAATGCATTGTTCTTTTGTTAATTTTCTCAAGGGAATAAAATATACAATTATATTAATATTACAACAAATAATAATATAAAACGTGAGGGTAATAAGTGTGCTAAAATGGAGAACTCGGAATCATTAGCTGCATATCAATGACGGTCATTTAAATAATTAGGGTAGTCATTTATTCAATTATTTTATATACATCCAAGCACTCTATACTGTTGAGATTTTTAGTGCGTTATAAAAGAAATATATTAAGTGTTGTTATTATGAGTAATAAAATCGATAATGTGGACAAAGAGGGCCGTTGAGCAATTCTCATTATCATGAACAAACTAGATAAGATGCGACCACTGTTAGGTTACATCGGAATGGTGTACGTATTACGTGCGTTTGATATTTGTTAAATTGTTACGAAATTATAATTCGGGAGGTTTCTTCTACGTTGTCATCTCCTAAACTTTCCACTGCTTGGGGTTTTTATTAGTCTGCAGGACTTGTTATAGTCGACACGCTTAGTGAACTGGAGACCCTTTTTACTGGTGAAAAGGCATTCTATCATAGTCCTCAGGAGTGACAACACATTTACATTTTGATTCTTCATATTTTTTGCCGATCCATTCATGCTTCCAACCATAATACGTGGCTGAGCCATGCTGCAGCTATATTAGTAGTACAGTTTTAGCACGAATGGGTCGGCTCGACCGGGGAAGGACCACGCTCTCACAGAATACTATCATAGAATATTGTGGCTCATTTACATCTACATTTATCCTCAATTAAGAACCAAAATGTAGATGCGTTGTCACCCCTGAGGACTAAGATGGAATGCCTCGTTTCCGGTAAAAAGGGACTCCGGTTCTCTACACTTACCTTACGAAACACAACAGCGTTAAGCTATTATTCCACGCTAGTATTCTGTGAGAGCGTGGTCCTTCCCCGTTCGAACCGATCCATTCGTGCTACAATTATACTACTAATATAGCTGCAACATGACTCCACCACGTATAAAACATTAGCTTATCCATACTTTACATAGTTCGCATATTTTCGCGTGACTTGTTTATAGATTAAACGGGAGGCTAAATCGTGAACTACTTTTTTGTAATAAAACGGACAATGTTTACGTATAGGTTTTTAAGATAACGTGTTCACTGATCATCTTATCACTAAGTACTTTCGCATGTTATTTTGTAAAAATAGATTTATTTAAATGATAAGAGTAACCGTCTAGTGTAGGCGTGTAAGTATACCCACTAAAAAATCATTCACATAAAAGGCATTTTTCAGGGATGGCCTCATAGCATTGGGGAAAATTCGTTGAGGTGGGTCATTGTCGAGTTTTTGACGTACGAAACGCAACTGTTTTCCCGACGACGAAAACGGTTGCAGAAAACTGTTGTCGTTGCAACTGGTTTCTAGACGGCTTAAAGGATGAAACTTATCTTATAGTTTCTATATAGTTTCTTGCAACTATCAACGATTTCAAATGTATGAAGTTGTTTACTAAATAATTCGTTTTATTGATCGACTTTACTTAACTATGAAATGAACTTTTCTTCATAATTGTCCAGGCTTGGAACTGGCGAGGAGACTTAGCATTGCCATTAACATTAGCAAATTAACATTAGCGACTGTATTTCATCGAAAAAAATTCACTTTCTATTGTAAGGACTGTTTAGTCCCTGTCTACGTTTGTGAACGAACGCGGAACCAAATACTACAATATAACGAGTAAAATAGATAGTTTTATCATTGCGTTCTAGACTGTATTTTCATAGGGCTAAAATGAAAAATTCTCACCAAGTAATTCAGAAATTGGTTTGTGCAATGAAGACTGTTTGAACCCAGGACGTAAAACGCTCTTATCCCCGCACAACACATAACGGTCTTTGTAACAACGCTCACCCCTATAAATTCGCATAGTTGCCCGCTTGCTAGACATGGCAACCTCAGTTTTTTGACGTGAAAACTTCTTTAAGGACGTTGGGTACTTTTGGGATGGGGAATAGCAATGAACTCGCGTGACCGTCACACTCAGATATACAAAAATAATGTTCACAAGTTTGTGAAGCTAAGAAGTTTCACTTCTGATGTGCAGTCCTGCGACTGACAGTTTTATTTTTATTTTTTGTTATTATCATGAACATGCCGCTGCCCATCTTGGTAATGGACTCTAATATAACATTATATTAAATACATTTTTATACGTGGTAGAGCCATGCTGCAGTTATATTAATAGTATAGTTGTAACAGGAATTGGTCGGCCCGACCGGGTAAGGACCACGCTCTCACAAAATACCAGCGTGAAATAGTAGCTTAATGCTGCTGTGTTTCGTATGGTGAGTGTAGAGAACCGGAGACGCTTTTTACTGGAAACGAAGCATTCCATCTTAGTCCTCACGGGTGACAACGTATCTGCATTTTGAATTGTTATCGAGGATAGATGTAGATGTCTATGGGCCGCAGCAACCACTTACCATCAGGTGGACTGTGTGCTCGTTTGTCACCCTATCCAATAAAAAAAAATCTACGTAGCAGCGATACACTGACATTGCTGCAGCAGCACGAAATGCTTAGTTCGATCGGGAATGGCTCACGCTCGCACAAAATAGAATCTTTAAATAGCGACGGAAAGCAGAGACACTTTTTACTGGTAACGTGACATGATGACATTCTTAATCTAAGATCAATCTTTCATTAATTACAGCCTATTAAAGTCCATTACTTGTCATAGGTTTGGTTTATACATTAGGTCATAGATTGCTTTCCAAGAAGGATATTCTTGCACTGCCAATACTTTGTATTTAATCAAAGATCAATGTAGTTTATAGCCCACAGCATTCACTTACGACAGTACAGTTAACTGAAAGTCGACAGTAGTCATACTCCTAAGTGTCGTGGATTTGAATTCATGGCGGACCCACAACTGTCCCACTAGTAGTTCTAAGCTTATTCATTAGTATTAGAAGATTTATGATAGTGGCGTAACTAGTGTTATCAGTGATTGTTAAATAATTGCTACTAAAATCATTTAAATAATAATTATGTAAATATCTTTTTCTTTTATAATATTTTTCTTAATTACACGTATAAAATTTATAATAAGTCATTGTATTGTCATAGATAATTTTCTCAGTTTATATTTAATTTAGAATCTGAGAGATTTGCAAAGAATATTATATAAGTAATTTCATTTCCTAAACATTTGTAATTAATTGACTTATCTACATCTACACTACATATAATAAAGAGGAAAGATTTGTTTGTTTGTTTGAATTGAATAGGCTCTGAAACTACTGAACCGATTTGAAAAATTCTTTCACCATTAGAATCCTACATTATTCCTGATGAACATAGGCGATAGAACGTTTTCAAAAAATTTAGGGATCCGTATGAAAACTTCGTTAATGTAACCCAAGGTGTGAAAAAAATATCAAAAATAAAACTTATATCACGTACGCTGCGGAAACTATTTGAGTGGATAAAATTTAAATTTTCTGTATAACGTGTATATGCCGATAGATAAAAGTACTCCAATAATTTTGCTATTTTTTTAGCTAAAGTGATTGAACTAAATGAGCGAGGTGTCATATCATGTCGCGCGGCAGAGACGCGTGATATACGCGGGTGAAACCGCGGGGTACAGCTAGTCAGTAATATTTATAACAGTTGTTTACTTCTTTTCATATTATAAAAGTATTTGGATATTATAATTCTTACACATTCGAACTGTTGCAAGGTTCAGTTTTGATAGGTAGTAGGGATTGGCTACCACCGTTGTGTGATATTATTAAACGATTGCAATAATGATTATGTGCTTTTTCGTGCTGTAACTGTAGTAAAGCAAATATCAAATAATCGGGCGTATTATTATTCCTTTCTGCTACTCCTATAATACTAGTACCTATTCTTTTAAAAAACTTACCATCAGGTGGACTGTGTGTGCTCGCTTGGGCTGTTACTTGTATAAAAATCACGGGCAAAGGCCTTGTAATGACGGTTTTTTTAATAGAATAAGATTGACAAACGAGCACACAGTCCACCTAATGGTAAGTCAATCCTGTGGCCCACAGACATCTACATTTATCCTCAATTAAGAATCAAAATGCAGATGCATTATCACTCCCGAGGAATCCATCTTGGATTGCCTCGTTTCCAGTAAAAAGCAAAACTCTGTAAGCGTAATGAGGTAAATTATACTTCTTGTATGAATAATAATTGGTACAGGAATAATAAGGATAAATCCAGTCCACAAGGTCGCGCTAGAGTGACACTCGACACCGCATAAGTACTTTCGCAGCCTATCAGTTATCGTGTGTCGCTGATAATCGATGGATTCGGCGCCGATCCGTGTCGTTATTTCAAGTATTCGAGGAAAACTTAGTAACTGTGCAGATTTTTATGAAATCACGAAGTACACTTGTTTACTTTATAAAGTAAAAATTAAAAAAAAACGTTACCCACTCACCAGGATTTTCTCCTGTATCGTAGAGGCAGCTTACACACATAAATTGCACTAGGAAAAACATCCAGACGCGAAATATTAATTTGTATTTTGTAGGCAATGATTTCTACGCTAGTAATATATAAGTCGATGTTTGTAGGCCATACTTGTTCCGTGCTAAACCACTGCGTCACATAGCCGTCAAACTTTACTATGAATTTTCACATTTTTTTAATGAATAGAATCATTTTTAATTTAATTTAGATTACAAGTAATTCTTATTAAAAGTCGATAAAGAATCTTTTGACTTTTGAGATTGATATCTATCTATCTACTCGTATAGATAGCATAGAATTTGGATTGAAATGTTCAAATAATACTGTTGTGTTTCGTATGGTTAGTGTAGAAAACCGGAGACTCTTTTCACTGGATACGAGGCATTTCATCTTAGTCCTCAGAGGTGGCGACACATCTGCATTTTGATTCTTAATTGGGGTTTTATTCAGTTTCGTGCACTAAACTTGTTTTTGTATCTTTTTACCGCTTTCATAACAATCATTTTTCACGATAGTCCCTGTAAGTAAAATGTACATCACTAGCTAAGGCACATAATGACAAATCAAAATTTGTCAAGCGTTTTCGGGCTGTCAGTCGTCTATACGCCAGTCTCAGAGTAATATGCATGTGATTACTCTAAGACCCCCGTATTTTCTAAGTCTATGATAGATAGATAGATTGACAGAGGGAAAACTACGTACGTATAAGTCTATGGGAAAACCAATTTTCTTATTATGAATAATTTAAATATATTTTCACTAGTTCTTATAAAGAATCTTTTTCGCTTATTCTCGTCCATTCACTGTAAGCCAGTTAACTTATTAAGAGATGCCCACAAGAATATTGCACAATGAGTCAGTACTCGATACATCTGTGTCCTTATTGAATCCATTAACATAGGATCGCGCGGCTAGCACAGGGTTGACCTCGTGCAGGTTGAATGTATTGCGATGTCTATCCAAGCGGTCGAGTCATTCATAAAATGAATTTATCAGTCGTTGATGAGTGCAACTCCATTAATTTCGAATGACGTATTGTTAACCCTGTTTAGACCTTTTCGTGATCTAAACTAAGCGGACCCTAAGTCATCAAGTAGAGAAGTGTTTGGTTCGTGACCCTTTTTAGGGTTCCGTAGTCAACTAGGAACCCTTATAGTTTCGCCATGTCTGTCTGTCCGTCTGTCCGTCCTCGCTTAATCTCTGTGACCTAACCTGTGCACTAGAAAGCTGAAATTTGGTACCAATATGTGTATCAATCACGCCGACAAAGTGGTAAAATAAAAATTGGAAAAAAATGTTTTATTAGGGTAGCCCCCCTATATGTAAAGTGGGAAGTGATTTTTTTTTTAATTTCAACCCTAACGTGTGATATATTGTTGGAAAGGTATTTAAAAATGAATAGGGGTTCACTAAGACCATTTTTTGATAATGTCAATAATTTCGGAAATAATCGCTCCAAAAGTAAAAAACAATGTGTCCCCCCCCCCTCTAACTTTTGAACCATAAGTTTAGAAAATATGAAAAAAATCTGAAAAGTAGAACTTTATAAGGTTTTTCTAGGAAAATTATTTTGAACTTGGATGGAAAGTCGGAGCGCCTGCCGCGGAGCGTGCAATGTTGCACGCTCCATGTTCGCGCACGTACCCACTACCGGGAGCAGTTGCAGGAGCGCGGAGCGCTGCTGGAGCGCGAACATAATGGTTACCCACCTTTGAACTCATAAGTGGGAACACTTATTGTGACGGACGGGAAACTACGGAACTCTACACTGAGCGTGGCCCGACAAGCTCTTGGCCGGTTTTATTAGGGTTACGTACGGTTCCACGATTTATTGGGAGCTTTTTCCTCGCACGACTTCTTTGTGGAATTGTTTGCCAACAGAGATTTTTCTGGACCGTTACGACTTAAGACCTTAAAAAACGAGTTTACTTCTTTTTAAAAGTCGGTAATTCCTCTGGTGTTGCAGTTATTCATTGGCGGCGGTTCTGGCCGCCGCCAATAAATAACCATCAGGTCAGCCGCGTGTCCGTTTGCTCCCTCATCTATGAAAAAGAAAAAAGAAAACGAAAGCCTAATAAGATTACTGCGTTGTGCATACATCCACCCTTTTCCCGAGGATCGGGTAGAGACATGAACTTTTTTTTATATATATTATATAAAAAAGTCGTTTGTCACCCTATACTATAATATATTTTATTATAGTATAGGATGACAAACGAATACACAGTCCACCTGATGGTAAGTGGTTGCTGTGGCCCATAGACATCTACATCTATCCTCGATTACGAATCAAAATGCAAATGCGTTGTCACCCACGAGGACTAAGATGGAATGCCTCGTTTCCAGTAAAAAGGGTCTCCGGTTCTCTACACTCACCATACGAAACACAGCAACATTAAGCTACTATTTCACGCTGGTATTCTGTGAGAGCGTGGTCCTTCCCCGGCCGAGCCGACCCATTCGTGCCACAACTATACTACTAATATAACTGCAGCATGGCTCTACCACATACCTTTAATTAATATCAAATACTAAGTTTTTTGTACCCTTTAGACCCCCCCCCCCCTTCTTGTTTTCATTTTATGTTGTAATTAGGAAGACGCTGCTGTCCATCTTCCCGTTTATTACCCTCTGTCACCTCTTAAACCTACAGTAAACAAAAAATGTCAAGGGCTTCTTTTAAAAAAATCTAGCATCTAATAAGATATAAATCGCAGACATAGAACAGCATTGATGATTCAAGCAATGATTTTGAGAGTTTTGACGAAAATCTACGAACATTCTACATCATACCACTTAAGATCATCACAAGCTTACTGCAGAACATACCAAAAGAATGTCACAAAGCACTTGGTCGCTTACCAAGGCTGTTCATTTAAAATAAAATAAAAAGTTTTTTAACCGACTTCAAAAAGGAGGAGGTACTAAATTCGACTGTATTTTTAATGTGATGAGAACTTTTTTCTAGGTAAATCAATTCGATGATTCTTCCGATTTCGTTTTTTATGTAACCGCCGGTGCTTCTCGTGTGGTATCTCCCATATAAATTAAATCAAGATCTGTGCTCTAGTTTTTGAGTTATTCTTAATAACGCATAATTGACTTCGACTATATCGACGATGTTCTCATTTTATTTATATTGAAGTCGGTTGTATAAAATTTTTAATTTTACCACTTGTATTGTCACAAATGTTTATAGCTTCAATCATGTCACAAATGACGCTAATGCTCTATAACGCCCCGTAAAGAGATTCGATTATCACTTCCATAAATGCGATAGCAAAATTCTATGCAGTGAATTGCTTCCAAACAAGAATGAATCGTAAATACATTGAGGATAGAGTTATTTATTTATATGAGGTATAAATCAAAGATTCAAGAACACATTGCATGCGGTAACGATATGAAATTATGTTATAACAATCAAACTGTACGTTAAATTGCAATAATTTGAGAGAAATTTTTCTTAACAGAATAAGTGTGACAAACGAGCATACAGTCCACCTGATAGTGGATCCTGTGACCTATAGACCTCTACATCAATCCTCGATTAAGAATCGAACTGCAGATGCGTTGTCAACCCTAAGGATTGGGGAGGAAAGCTTCGTTTCCAGTAAAACGGGTCGCCGGTTCTCTACAGTCACCATACAAAACACAGCAGAGACTATTTAGCGCTCGTATTCTGTGAGAGCGTGGTCTTTCCCCGGTCGAGCCAAGCCATTCGTGCAACAACCATAACATAGCTGTAGCATGGCTCTACTACGTATAAACGGGACCCATAGAGGATCACTTTGTTGTTCGTCTATCTCTCGTTTTTCTCAGGAACGGGTAGAGCGTAGAGCTATAAAGTTAAAATTATTAATATCAAATACTAAGGTCTATGGTCTCTTGAAAGTGTTAGAAACACAAGCTTCTAAAGCCGGCACTCAGAAACTATCTCGAGTTTGAACTCACTAGTATTTATTTGCGATTATTTGAGCTTAGTATAAACTAGTCTACACTGAAATTTTGTCATTGTAGAGTTTGAGTTCAAATTCGACAAACCGGCCTAAGCCTCAACACAATAACACATCATGCCGTCTTTTTGTCACATATTTTCATACTCAATTATCCATGGAAACCTTAACTAAGGTTAATTAGAGAAGCAAGGTTTTAAAGTTAAAGTAAATAAACATTGGAAAACCGAAATTTAAATTTGAAATTTTTTTTAAAATTATTTCATACAAAAAATATTTGATTTCAAGTTTGCAGTTGGAGCATCGAGCGTAATATAATCCAATGTCATACGAAAACCTTTTTTTTTCCACTGCAAAGTTATAAGTTTGTCCTTGAATCTGATTTACCTTTTAGTCCGAGCAATGTTCGGTGTAGTAAGGAGAACATATCGTTAGAATAAGAAGGTAAATTTTGACGAGTTGTTAGTGATTATAAATAGCTTAATTGGTATAATGGTCGGTCACAGAGTCGTGATTCCCCGCTTCGAGCCCAGACCGACCGACACACTTTTTTTACCTTTTTTTTGATGTTCCTTTCTTTTTTGAGAAAATCTATTTTTTCGAGCCCCTTTTTAGTATTTTTTTAAAAAAAAACGAAACTTTAAATTAAACAAATTGCACTCATGATTTTTATTCAAATAATCAGTTCAGTTTTTTTCTATTATGTCGCTAAGATCAAAAAATATTATTCGTATTTCATCAGTATGTAATTTGTATCTAAATGTAATTTCCTAACACACGAATTAAAAAAAAACCGAGCGAAAAATACAAAGCTCGGTCAACCGGGTACTAGTATTATATCTATCATCATCATCTAATAGTATAGTATAGTAGTAGTAAGCAATAAATAACAGCTCAAAAACTCTCCACAACAGCGCTGGAGTAGCTACAGGAAACAGCTAAATGAAATGAACTTAGCAGTTGTCGGCGGTGTGAAGTGTGCTGCTAAACTGCTCAGTGGCTCTAAAATCTAAAATAATTTTATTTAGTAAATATAACCTCAAAAAAGTCGTCTATCCCACCAATATTTTTCGACGCGTTCTTTAATATTTAACCCGTAGCTTTCACTATAGCTGCCGACAACCCCGGCGGTCGTTGGCATCAAATATGGCCCCTGTACGCACCAAACAGCTGCATAACTGCTATTTTATGCTGATATTCCTTGAGAGCGTGGTGCTGCAGCGTGGCCCTATCGAGTCCAGAAAATAAAAGATGTTCCTTAAATTCTTCTGGTTTATATCGTTCTTAGTTTTAGTTTCTGGTTTATTAAAACTTCGTTTCTTTTTTTCTCATTATTAGTTTTTTTTTGTTGCACTATCTCGCATATGTTTATCGCTCCTTAGCCGGATGGTCGACTGGGAGAGAATACTTTAAAGCCTTAAATCCGCCATGTATACGATTTTATTTGTTTTTTGCACAAAAGTGTAAATAAATAAGTAAATGTTTACTGCACAGCTGGTATAGTGCTTACCAGCTGTGCAGTAAACATTTACCGTCGTCGTAAACCGTCGTTTTGTATGTCTTATCTCATGTAGTGGCAGTGTAGGAATACTATCCACTACCCCATATCTTCCCGTGGGAGTCGTAAGAGGTGACGGTGGAAAACAAATAAGGAGATAAGCGGCAGCGGCTTCTTGACAACAATTATGAAATAAAAAAAACTTCAGTTGCCAATACGCTTGACAAGCGTGGCAACTGTGGCAAATGTCCCCCTTATGAGACAATTTATGGGGAGGGCTACGTTTAGATGATAAGCCCCTAATATTGGCCAGGAAGAGAAGAACATTTAGTGAAATTATATCTTTTTAATCTGTTTTTAATATCTTGTTGTTTCAGAATGATCTAGAAGAAAATACAGGAAGCAGTCATGGATAAGCCCACTATGCATATGCTCTCCGTCCAGGAGAAGACCGGCGAGACTAAAAAGACTAACCAGTACATTGCTGCAGTAGCGGGTAAATAAAAGCGTATTTTTATTGTATTGTATGACAACCGAGCACACAGTCCACGTGATGGTAAGTGGATGCTGTGGCCTATGGGCCACATGTCTATGAACATTCACATATACCCTCAATTATTAGAGATCAAAATACAAATGCGTTGTCACCTCTGAGGACTAAGATGGAATGCCTCAATTCCAGTAATTCTCTACGCTCACCATACGAAACACAGCAGCATTACGCTGCTATGTAATGCGGGTATTCTGTGAGAGCGTGATCCTGCCCCGGTCGAGCCAACCCATTCCTGCTACAATTATAATATAGTTGCAGCGTCGCTCTAAGAAACTAAATAAAATGTTAATGTAAACTAAAATTTCGCAATCTCCTCGGCGGGAGATGTCTCCTTCTAATTCTACGGTCAAACTACTGTAGACTACATTAATACAAAACTATATGTAGATTACTACTTATGCAATAATTATTGAAAGCAATTTTTTTATTATATAGTTATTGAAAGCTATTTTCCAACCAACAATGACAGAAACCTTGCAGAATTAAGTTGAAGACGTAAAATTAGATAATGATGTTTGTTGTGGCTTCGGAACGGTCCCGATATCCTTTTCACGGAACAATGTTAATGAATTCTAGGAAAGGGACTGCCGTACAACACTACTCCAGTGTGTGTTGGTAGAATGCACTTTTTATACGAGCATACAGTCCACCTGATGGTAAGTGGATGCTGTGACCCATAGACGTCTACATTTATCTTCGATTTAGAATTAAAATGCCGATGCGTTGTCACCCCTGAAGACTAAGGTGGAATGCCTCGTTTCCAGTAAAATGGGTCTTCGGTTATCTACACTCACCATACCTAGCGGCATTAAGCCGAACCATTCGTGCTCCAACTATAATATAGTTGCCGCGTGGCTCTACCACGTATTCTAGAAATGTTTTAATATCTCAGATTACCCTACAGTGTTCTCCATAATGGCCGGTGAAAAAGCTTTTAAAATTGCGATTTATAATTTCGATAATCAAACTAGGGTTTATTTACGTTGCATTAAATTTACGTCGAGCGCTTATTTCTCAAACTGCCACGGTATTAGCACAGGATCTAGCTTAGTATTAAATAGGACAGATACCATTATTCATATCCTTACTCTTGGCAATACATCAAGTTTCAACAAATGTAAGCACAAGAAGCTTTCAATATAAATGGAAACGGCTGCATAAATTTTGTGATATCAAACAGAAGCAGGATGTCGATGTTACGTTTAAATTAATCAACCGTTTAAACACACAATTTTACTAAGTATATTTATACTTGTCATAGTTACGTTGGGCTGCAACGTAAACGTACGTATAACGCCTGCAGCACTAAAGGAAAGGACCATTAAAGAATACCATCGCAAAATAGCTGCATAATACTACTGAGCTTTGTAATGTGAGTGGAGTGTTTAGTAGATGCAGTTACCGAAGTATGTGGTGTTAGTAAAAGAAAGAATGAAAGGAAAAATAATACGTTATGGTGGGATGATGAGACACGTCGGAAGTTGAAGCAAAGAAGAGAGCATGGCTAGATTTACTAGCAACTAAGGCTGGTAATTCTAGCGGTACGAATGATGATTTTGAAAGAAAAAAGGCAGTCTTTAGACATCTAAATAAAAGAGTAAAAGAAGTAGTTGAAAGGAAAAAGCAAGAAAGAACGGATAAGAATGATAGAAGAATATCGGATAACTTCCAGGCAAATATTAAAATGTTCTGGAAAAACGTAAGAACTGCCAGGGGACGTTCAAAACAGCCTATAATGAATGCTATAAGAGATGAGAATGGCTATATTCTGAATGGTGAAGTTTTGAGTTTAAAGAGATGGAAGGAATATTTTGAAAGCATGTTTTTGAATGAGGAGACAATGTATGAACTGAATGAAATAGGAACTCCGAAAGAAGAGGAAGGATGTAGCGAGATAAGTATAGATGAAATAATGAAAGCAATGAAAAGCATGAAAGCAGGTAAGGCTGCCGGATATGATAGAGTTTCACTCGAAATGCTAAGGGCTGGAAAGGAAGTGGTGGTAGGCCTGCTGCACACCTTGTTTAATTTATGCTGGGAACTGAAGTGGGTACCGGGAGACTGGTGCAAAGCCGTGATAGTCCCAGTATATAAGGGAAAAGGGTCGCAGCAGGACTGTAAAAACTACCGCGGTATCAGCCTTCTTAGCATCGTGGGAAAACTATATGCCAAGGTACTAATTGAAAGGGTCATGAAAGAAACCGATGGAAAAATTTGGGATGTGCAAGCGGGATTTAGAAAGGGAATGGGATGTACAGATCAAGTCTTTTCCATGCGCATGATCGCGGAGAAGTTTTTGGCCAAAAACCAAAAGGTTTTTTGTGCGTTCATGGACTTGGAAAAGGCCTATGACAGAGTGGATAGGAATGTGCTATGGCAAACACTGAACTCATTTGGGTTGAGCGCTGGCTTGATACAGGCATTGGAATCTCTTTATAGGGACACTAGTGCTTGTGTTAGGATCAACGGGGTCTACTCGGACTGGTTTGGCATCCATAAAGGTGTCAGACAGGGCTGTGTGTCTTCCCCGTGGTTGTTCAACCTATTTATGGACAGTTGTTTGCAAAATTTGAAAGTTGAAGAATGCGGATTAAGAATGGGTGAGTTAACCGTCAAATGCCTTTTGTACGATGATGATCAAGTTATTCATGCGTCCTCGGCAGCTGAGTTGCAAATGATGGTTACATTAATGAACAGATCATTAAAAGAAAGGGGTATGAAAGTGAACGCAAGTAAGACGAAAGTTATGGTTTTTGAAAGAGATGAAAGTAAAACGATATGTGAAATAAGAATAGAAGGGAAGTTGATCGAGCAAGTAGATGAGTTTGTATATTCGGATTGCGTATTTAGCAGGGATGGGACATATGATAAGGATATAGAACGACGAGTGAACGCAGGAAACAGAGTAAATGGGCCCTACACTCTATTGTGAAGAGTCAAAATGTGTCAAAAAAGGCACGTATGGCAATTCACAATGCTGTGTTGGTCCCTACTTTAACGTATGGTAGTGAAAGTTGGGTGTGGCAGAAGAAGCACGAGAGTAGAATAAATGCAGTAGAAATGCGGTCGTTAAGGAGTATGTTAGGGCTGAATCTGAATGACAGGGTGAAAAATTGTGTGATAAGAGAAGAGTGTGGTTTGCAAGATGATGTTGTGACCAGGATTAAGAAAGGAATGCTTCGGTGGTTTGGTCATGTGGAAAGAATGGATGAGGAAAGAGTGACAAAGAAAATTTATGTTGCAGAAGTGAATGGCAGAGTCGGAAAGGGACGTCCTAGGCGAAAATTTATCGACCAAATTGGCGATTTATTGAAAACGGGCCAAATTAGGAGTACCCTTAACCGACGAGCATGTATGCGTAGGTGTATGAATGTGAAGGAGGCGAGAGAGGTGTGTCAGGATCGTGCTAAATCGAAGTCTGTAGTCTCTGCCTACCCCTCTGGGTGACAGGCGTGATTGTTTATGTTATGTATGTTTATATGTTATCGGAACCAAAACCCTATTTCACTCTTCTTTTATTTTTATCTTTTTCTGTAGAACATGAATAACAAACGAGCAGACAGTACACCTGATGGTTAATGGATACTCCGGCTTATAGAGATCTAAGTCTATATTCGATAAAGCACGAAAATTCAGATGCGTTTTCACCGTCAAGGATTAAGATGGAATGCCTCGTTTCCAGTAAAAAGGGTCTCGAGTTCTTCACTTTCGCCATACGAAACACAGCAGCGTTAAGTTGCTATTTTACGCTGGTATTCTGTGAGCGCGTGGTACTTCCGAGGTCGAGACGACACATTCCTCCTACTAACACAATATAGTTATACCTACCACGTAAAAACCACGTCTACTGCTACCAGCAATTTGCCTGCTATGCTATGTTTCGTATACTATAATAATATTGATAAGCCATTTTATTCTGAACTTCTCGGTTATGTACATGAATACTAGACACGTTCTTGTTTGTTATATTATGTCCCACGATGATGTACTCAAGCTCACTTGTACTCCCAATTATATATCAATCCTCTACTATTAAACGAGCAATTCTTGTATATATATATATATATATATATATATATATATATATATATATATATATATATATATATATATATATATATATATAATCGGGATCTCGGAAACGGCTCCAACGATTTTCATAAAATTTAGTGTCCAGGGAGTTTCGGGGATAATAAATCGATCTAGCTAGGATTTATTTTTAGAAAATGTCTTTTTGTCCGTGTTTTTAGGCAATGAAAAACTGCTACAATATCATTAGAATAAGAAGGTAAATTTTGACAGACTGTCAACGATTATAAATAGCTTAATTGATATAATGGGCGGTCACAGAATCGTATAACCCCGGTTCGAGCCCAGACCGACCGACCGACTTTTTTATTTATTTCTTTTTAAATTCGTTTCTTTTTTGAGAAAATCTATTTTTTCGAGCCCTTTTTTTTAGTATTTTTTTTAAAAACACGAAAATTTAAATTAAAATAATTGCACTCATGATTTTTTATTTAAATAACCAGTTCCGTATTTTCTGTTATGTCGTTAAGATCAAAAAATATTATTTATATTTCATCAGTATGTAATTTGTATCTAAATATAATTTCCAAAACACACGAATTAAAAAAAATCGAGCGAAAAATATATATATATATATATATATATATATATATATATATATATATATGCCTATTAAAGTGCACTGCCAAACTAGGCCATCCCAATCGATACCCGCATAGCTGCCACGCTTGGCAAGCGGGTCTACTGATTTATTTCCCTCTATCGCATCTGTCTACACCCACGGCATGATATGGATTAGTGGATATTCTGACACCTCCACTACTCGGCTAGTATGGCTTGTAAACGTTACCTTCAGGGCTTAGTTTAAATTGCTCAACACGAGAGAAATATCGTGAAACTTGGCAGACGTCGTGTAAATAATATTTGTTACGAACATTTACATTGTACAAGTAGGTTTGTTATTCATCCGCGTCTCTTTATAATTTGAAATAGAGTACTAAGTAACGCTAACTTGGCATATCTACTTATGTAAGCCTGCCTGGTGCCTTGATACTAGTCGTCGATCTAACAGAATAGAATAGAATAGAATATAATGATTTTTATTCAGTTTAAATTTTCACATAATACTTATTAAAGTATTTTATTTTTATTTACCACTGGTTCGGAAAATACCTCTGTCCTGGAAAGAACCAATAAGAAACCCAGCGGATTTTTTTAAAAACATATTTCACTTTACAATAATTATGTACAATTTATAAAAAAATCTATTGTACATCAATACTCTTTGCCGATTTGTTTGTTCTATAGTTCAGTTATCACTTCTAGCTTACTAACAACATAACAAAATATTTCAATGTTAAATATTGATTAAATAGATGCTCGTTAATGACCGTCTTAAATCCAAAAACATAAAACCTTAATAGATCACACCCAGGCAAAGTCGGGACAAGTCACTAGTTAAAAATAGTTAGGAAAATGTTACCACCTCGTATAGCTAAACGCCATTATTACAAGAGTGAACCATGATGTCAGTTATAATTCATCGTAATTAAATTAACAATATCCCGACAATTATTGACGAACGAATCATTTATCATGCTTATATTGTATATACTTAGAGATGTATTTTTAGAGATTTTCACGTGGGAGAGCCTTGCTGCAGTTATATTAGTAGTATAGTAATAGCAAGAATGGGTCGGCTCGACCGGGGCTTGACCACGCTCTCACAGAATGCCAGCGTAAAATAGCAGCTTAATGCTGCTGTGTTACGTATAGTGAGTGTAGAGAACTCGAGACCCTTTTTACTGGAAACGAGGCATTCCATCTTATCATTTTGATACGAGGATAGATGTAGATGTCTATGGACTGCAGTAAACACTTACCATCAGGTGGACTGTGTGCTCGTTTGTCACCCTTATTCTATAAAAAAAAGAAAATGATGGTTGTAGCATGGATGGATCGACTCGAACGGGTAAGTACCACGCTCTTACAGAATACGCTGATATATAGCGCAGCTAAATGCTACTGTTTCTTATGCTGAGTGTAGAGAACCGGAGACCCTTTTACTGGAAACGGAACATTATATTATCTTAGTCCACAGGTACACCTGAGGACTAAGATAGAACGTCTAAAATAGAACGCGTTCTTTTGATACATGATTTTGATCTGAGCATCAGCAGCCACTAACAATCAAGTGGACTGTCAGCTAGTTTGTCACCCTTATTCTATATAAAAATTTGTATACAAAGGCTGTCATAGAAAAGAAAAATTTACCTGTTTCTTTTATTTTCAGCGGCGATCGGAGCTGTGATCGCAGGAACTATCCTCGCGTGGACTTCACCAGCCCTGCCCCAACTCGAGCCGCCGAAGAACACCACGGCTGGGAACAGCACAATCAACAACGTCACCATCATAAACGTCATCGTCACCAACGTATCTGTCATAAACGGCACCCCACCAGCCTTAATCAACTCATTAGGACAGCCGGCGGATTTCTTGCTGGATACAAAAGAAAGTTAGTAATAATTTATTTCCTCTTAACAATTGTTTGAGTTATTTGGTAAGTATTTTAACACAAGTAGATGATTGGTTTGCAACATATCAATGTCTGCGTATGTTCGTATGTACGAGTTTATCCCAATAGACAGGCTAATGTGGGCAAACCATGACTTTTCCTGCCTCCAAGGTGGTGCCACTTAAGGGCCTATACTATCTCAAATGGCTTAGCAAGATCCGTTATGTCGAATATATTGTAGCATTAATTTTGAAATAAATATATGGTAAAGTTGAGGATTAACTGAGTACTATGTTAGACGAAAATACGATTACGTAAAATTTTCTTGATGGAAAAAAAACCCAAAGTTACCTCCAAACCGAACAATAGGCCACACCAATAGGTAGCATAGGCTAATAGGTAGTGTAGACTGAGGTGAAATATTTGACAGATTTCATAGCGGAGTTAGTTAATTTGTTAGAAAAGTGAAGACATTAAAGTTTCTTACTGAAATATTCCTTAAAGTAGAGGAATTAAAAAAGAAGTTTAAAATGTGTAATAAATTAAAAAATACATTACTGAGACATTGTTTTGTATTCATACCGTACAAACAATTTTTTTTTAATTTAAAACGCAACTTCAATGTTTCAATGACACTGTGACCATTTGCGTAACAAATACGTTCACCTAACTAGCGATTGCACGGGATTTGCATGGGCGAGCGTAAGATCTTTTTCCTACAAAGGTTCACAAGAGTCCGCAAGAGGATATTATAGTATTGTTAAATGGAATATCCTCTTGTCATTACAAATTTGTAAAATTTTAAGTGATTTAAAAATCTTTTCTTGTTATTGTTTTCTTTTGATTTTCGATAATAATTTAGAGACCAACCTCTCCACTTTGTGGTCGAGGCGTGTAAATACATTACTTGAATTTTAAAATAACTACTATATACTATACGGCAATTACGATACAAGCCTACTTCTAGTAGTAGATTTCTACGAACTGATGATAATGATGATGATGAAGAAAAAGATTTTTTATAGATAAGGGTGACAAACGATCACACAGTCCACCTGATGGTGTGGATGCTGTTGCCCATAGACAACTATATTTAACCTCGATTAAGAATCAAAATGCTGATGCGTCGCCTACCTTGAAGGCTAAGATGGAATGCCTCGATTCCAGTAAAACAGGTCTCCGATTCTCTACACCCTTCATACGAAACACTGCAACATTAAGCTGCTATTTTACGCTGGTATTCTGTGAGAGGGTGGTCTTTCCCCGGTCGAGCCGATCCATTCATGCTACCACCATAATATAGCTACAGCGTGGCTCTACCACGTACTATATACTATACCTTTACAAATTTATGAAAGGAATGGTATTGGATGTTTTACGGATTCTTTAATAACCCAGATTAATTTAACCTAGGGCCGATGCAGATGCAAAGGTAAAACCTTTTGCTAACATAATAAACGGAGCGGAGTAAAAGTCTAAAGTCATAACTATCTTTATTTCAACAAAAGTTTCCATCAAAAAATTGCGCAGATGTAAATTAGCGAATTGATTAGATAGTAAAAGAAAAAATATCAAACTCAGATTTTTATTGTTTACAAACCTTCTCTGCGTTGAGCTACAAATATTGCCGAAAAAATTATGTAAATGGGCCTACGGATTACGGAGAAGATAGATTTAAAAGAATCGTATTCTTGCGCTGTGGGAGCTCCGCTCCAAATACCGTTACGTTACAGCCTATTAAAAGTTCACGGCCAAACAATTACCTCCCTTATAGACTGCCACATAGGGAGGATACTTGCCACAGTTACCACGCTTGGCAGGTGGTTTGGCAAAAGTAGTGTTTTTTAATTTTTTAGTTGTTATTAGAAAGACCTCTCTTACGACACCTACGGGAATACGAATCAAATCAAATCAAATCAAGTAATTTATTTGTAAAACATAGGTAAAAAGTTACAAACTTGGTGGAAAAGGTATGATACGTAACACTATGTTTCGCCTACAAAGGCATACAAATATTTGTTTATCACTATCACCTTAATTATCAATTACATAAATATAAACATATTATAAATAAATCGTCCATTAATTATTGCAGGTACTAATAACCATTCATTTTATCTTCAAAGTATTCGTTGATAGAGTAGTATGCTTTATATATTAAAAAACTCGAAAGCAATTTCTTAAATTTGTCTATATTATCAGTTTCTTTGATGTATTTTGGGAGTTTATTAAAAATTTTAGGAGCCATACCCAGGAAACTTTTTGAATACAGGGCTGTTTTATGAGGTTTTGTGCGTAGTTTATTCCTATGTCGTTTATTATTAGCGTTTTCAAATATGCTAAAATGTTTCCTTACAAACATAGCTACTTCAAATATATATAAAGATGGTAGGGTCAGAATGTTAAGATCAATGAAATGCGGTTTGCAACTATCGGTAACCTGCAACTGACAACATTTCTTTTGCGCTTTGAATACTAGTTCGCGTTTTGGAGAATTTCCCCAAAATATTATACCATATCTCAATGTTGAAGAGACGTATGCATGGTAGGCGGTTATGACTGTTTCACGATTTGTAATTTTTATAAGGTTATGTAGTGCATAGTGGAATTGATTTATCTTTTTTATTATGTGTTCAATATGTTTACTCCATGTCATTTTTTCGTCCAGCCAAATTCCCAGAAATTTTGTGTGTTCTTTTTCGTTTATGATTTTAGTTTTATAGTTAATATAAATTTTTTGTTGTTTTTTTCTTTGTTTGAATGACATAATATGCGTTTTATCCAAATTAATTTTAAGATTATTGTCATTCAGCCACTCTATTATCCTGTATAAATTCTAACTTATGTCCGTTTCAATTGAGACCTTGTCTCGTCCCGTGAATAAAACTGTGCTGTCATCAGCAAATAAGGTCATAGGGTGCTGAGTCACCTGGGGCAAATCATTGATATATATTAGGAATAGTAATGGGCCGAGTACGCTTCCTTGCGGCATACCGTAGGTTGTTTGCTTTGGTTGCGAAAGGTATGTTATTTCAATATTAGTACAAGGACAGATCTTTTTTATTTTAGTAATTTGTTTCCTATCATTCAGGTATGAAATAATAAGATTTAACACATTACCTCTGATTCCATATTTTTCCAGTTTAAGCGCTAAGATATTTAAATCAACGAAATCAAACGCCTTGGTCATGTCCATGAACAAGGCGGTTGTTGGTGTACGATTATCCATACCGGTGATCACTTTTTCAATAAATCCATACATGGCCATATTTATGTTTTTACATTTTCTAAAACCATATTGTTCGTTTGCTAAGATGTTATTAACTTCCAAATAATAATATAAGTTGTTATATATTACTTTTTCTATTATTTTGGAGAATGTTGGAAGCAAAGCGACAGGCCTGTAGTTTTTAGGGTCATGTCTGTCCTCCTTTTTATATAAAGGATTTATAACGGATATTTTTAAAGCACTAGGAAAAGTACCATTTTCAATACATCGAGTATATGGGGTTGTAAATATTCGTACATCTTGCGTCTAAATATCCACTTAAATATTAAAATAACCATTATTATGTCTTTTGTTTTTGCTTCGGTTGTTATTACTATTTCACTCATTCCGCCAGACCATCACGTGTCAATGTTATTCAACCGATCTGACGTGACTCCGTCATTCCTGGCTTTAGTCCAAACCATAAAAAACACACTAACGCCTATATCTGTTTTGTTTATGTAATGTTTTGCGGAAAGAGATAATATTTCGTCCACGATCTGTCGCTCACTCACTTACAAGTTATTACATAGAAAATATACCTTTTCTTTATTGGCCCGTGGTTATCTGGACCACTATTATGTATTCTGTGCCTTAACACAGACTCTTCCACTATCAATGGATCGCTGTCAATATGGTAGAGACACGCTGCAGCTGTATTATGAATGCAGCGCAAATGTATCGACTCACGGGAAAAGAAACACGCTCTACATAAAACCAGCATCAAATAGCAGCTTAATGCTGCTGTGTTTCGTATGGTTGATATAGAGAACCGGACGCTTTTTTTTATTAATAACGAGGCCATTCTTAACCCACAGGATGACAACGCATCTACAATTTCATTGTTAATGCTGAGATACATATAGGTGTAGGTCACAGCATCCGCTTACCATCTGTTGCTCTTAGTGTTCGTTTGCCATTCTTATTCTTTGAAAAAAAGTAGTGTGGCACTTACCCCCATTTATCTGAGTCCTCGACGTCTTTATAACCTTTGTTATAGTTACCTACTATGATATCCATGGGAGAATATGGGGTATGGATTCTCCATAGGATGCCACCATTATATAGTTGTGATTGATACAAAATAGGTCTAAAAATTAGTTGCAATTTGGATATTTTTCAAATTAATATTGTTAGATATATTTTCTCTAGTGGACGCCAGGATTCAGAAACTTATGCTACGCCACTAAATAAGACGTCAAGAAGAGCTATTTACTGTTGTATGGCATATGCATATCACTCAATTGGTCCAACATGACGTTATCATTTTTGGCATACTGCCAACCGTCTCACGCGTTGTTTGCGAACTATTTTATTCGTGGGTGTGGCCATCTATTAATATTTCATCACACAGGAGTCGTTTATAAACAAATATCAGTTGAATGCTGCTGTACTTCGTATGGTGAATGTAGAGAACCGGAGACTCTTTTACTGGTAATAAGCTGATTCTCAATCGAAGATAGATGTATCACATAGTCCATGTGCTCGTTTGTCACCATTATTTTATAAAAAAGACTGTCTGCTGTGAGGCGTCAAAATTTAGTTTTGTTCAAGGAAACAACCGAGGTAACCGATAAAATCGAGGCTATATTTAAAAATATTAAACAGAAAAAAATTCAAACATTGCGTACATTGATTTTATAGTTTGTATTACTATGTCGCTATGTCACGTACTTATATAATACATTTATTTCCATTAGTGGCGTTTGAATTATCACAAGAGCAAGACCGAGAACAAAACCGCTAAACGTACACACAAATATTCATGCCTGTCACCCAGAGGGGTAGGCAGAGACTACAGACTTCCATTTGGCGCGATCCTGACACACCTCCTTCGCCTCCTCCACATCCATATACCTACGCATACACGCATGCATGCGGGTAAATGTAAGAGATAAATGAAATGTCAAAAATACATATAAATCAGATGACGTGGAAGCACTGACCTCTATATATACAAGATATATAGAGGTCAGTGCGTGGAAGTGATATTAATACATGAATTCAGTTAGTGAATTTTTCTCTTTACTTCGAAGAGTTTTGCAACAGCAGCAATTTTGAGATAATTAAAACTGTCAAAGTCAATTCACGACGATGAGGTTTTTCGTAGTATTACTGTTCTCTCTCACTTTTATCGTATTAATTCTTTACAATATTACTTTTTTTAATAAATTAGTTTCTTTTTAAATAAATAAAAACAAATGGCTCAAACTTCCAAAGTAGGCATCCCAAAGGGTGAATAGCATCCACATTAAGAGTATTGTCAAGGTGTGAATTTTAATACAAAAGCAATAAAGTTTTGCCACCCGTAAATATAGTCTAATTTTTATAATTTTTGGAAATAGTAGATATAATGGAAATCTTGGTCTGTACATTTTTATTTTAAAGGAATATTGCGTACGATTTAATTTATTAGCATCTAAACCTCTATTTTTTTACATAAAAACTTCTTCGAGCGTTGAATAAAACTATTATTTACGGATTTTATCACGTTTAATTACTTTTAATTTATTTTTATTATTATCCCGACGTTTCGGGAGCTTTACAGCGCCCATGGTCACGGGGGGGACTGAGATGTTTGACGTCCCAATGTCATAGTTAGTCCGGCTACCTTCAGTTTTTTAATATTAATTTTTGGTTAAAAAACTGAAGGTAGCCGGACTAACTATGACATTGGGACGTCAAACATCTCAGTCCCCCCCGTGACCATGGGCGCTGTAAAGCTCCCGAAACGTCGGGATAATAATAAAAATAAATTAAAAGTAATTAAACGCGATAAAATCCGTAAATAATAGTTTTATTCAATGTGTAGTGTTCGCGTAAATTTAAGAAATCATTCTTCGAGCGTTCTTATTTCTTTTAATTAAACTAAACTGAATTACTAAAAAAGAAAAAGTACAAGCCTAGACTAAGGTGTAATGAATAGAATGAGACAAAATTGTCTTATTTCGTCTAAAGATTTAAGGGGTGAAAGCATTGTTTCCCGAAACAAATTTCAATATAAAAATGATACGCAGCGAGCTGTATGAAACCGATAGAATTTTTGAAAATATCTAAAAGCGCCACGTAATCGGCACTTCACAATCCTAATTTTTAGTACATATTTTTGCCTCGCTTTCAGAGCAACAACAGTATAAACATTTTGTGACATAAGCAGGGGCTCGACTTTTGGCAAACGTTTAAATTACGTAACGAATCTATAATTGAATTTGACGTAATGTGTGTATGTACATTGTTTATTAAATTGATTGATTTAGACGGCCATTTGAAACTGAATAAATATTTTTAAATTAAATTTTAAAGCCATGTTATTTAACTAACATAAAACTTTACTTTTGTTAGATAATTAATAGGATCAGGCATTATGTTGCGGAAATCCATTATATTAAAGTTGTAAAAAAAATATTTGCTTATAAATATGAAATAAAATGATGTGTCTTTTATTTTATTACACAGAATGTAAAGAATTTGAAGAGCACCTCCCATCCTCCTTCAATTGCGTGCACCACAGAAATCAAAATAAATTTCTGTGGCGTGCACTATCCCCGTGACCACTAATCCCAGCACCACTTTGTATTACGACCACATCATGTATATTTAACACCCGCAAATTAAATAAAAATGTAAAAAGAAAACTGGATTGTATTTAACGTGGTGGAGACATGCTGCGACTATATTATGGTTGTAGCACGGATGGGTCGGCTTGACCAGTTGCTGTTTGGTGTGGTGAGTATAGAGAACCGAAGACCAGTACCGTTTTTACCATGGCACACCGGGCCCGTGCCCAGGGGTGGGGGGGCGTGAAGAAAGGCTAAATATTGTTTTATATAATAGTTCATCGTTATCATCTAGAGTATTATGCTAATACACAACACAATGCGTGGGCGGTACGATTTTAAAATTTTGCACTTTATAACTTTTTTTATAAAAAAATTCTACTTTTAGTTATATTTATAGTTTGGTTTATTTATTTCTAACTAACGATACGGAAAGAAATATTCAAGTTTACATTTTCCTAAGAAATTATCGTTCCCGTTATGAACTCTGTTAAATATTTTACCTCATTGTAAAGTGGCACCGCCCTGGTGGATCGTGGAGTCTCATTAATGACATATTATTTGATTTTTACCAATTAACTATAACAAATATAAGATCGTAGCAGAAAAATGTTTTTGTCATTCACTTTTTTTTACTTTCCAACCGGGCCCCAAATTCTTGTGTGCCCAAGGGCCCCGGTATGGCCTAAGACGGCGTTGCCGAAGACCCCTTTTACAACGATACGAGGCATTCCATCTTAGTCTTCGAGGGTGACAACACATTAGCGTTTTGTATTGTAATTGACGATAAATTTGGATATCTATGGGCTACAGTATCCACTTACCATCGCTGGTCGTGCTTGTTTGTCACCCTTATTCTATAAGAAAAAAAAATATGAAAACACATTTGCACGCTGCAGTTATAAGAAAACTATTGGAATTAATTCTGTATAATTATAAAACTTTATTATTAAATCCATTTTTCAAGATAGTTATAATCTTTCAAGATATTGTGAAAAAAGTCTATATTGGTATTTTCTCTACAAACTTGTTATATTCGCTTTTACTGTGATGTACATTATACGTGGTAGAGCCATGCTGCAGTTATATTAGTAGTAGTGTTGTAGCACGAATGGGTCGGCTCGACCGGGGAAGGACCACGCTCTCACCGAATACCAGCGTGAAATAGTAGCTTAATTCTGCTGTATTTCATATGGTGAGTGTAGAGAACCGGAGACCCTTTTACTGGAAACGAGGCATTCCATCTTAGTCCTCACGGGTGACAACGCATCTGCATTTTGATTCGTAATCGAGGATAGATGTAGATGTCTATGGACCACAGCAACCACTTACCATCAGGTGGACTGTGTGCTCGTTTGTCACCCTATCCTATAAAAAAAATGTACACGCGTTGTGCGTGCGTATGCTTAGGTTAATAGTAACAACAGTGAATTGTTTATAAAAATGCATAAATGTTTCATCGGAGAAATGAATACAATAATTTTTTACAGGTTCCCTCGTTTCTTCGATCTTAGCCATTGGAGCAGCCGTAAGCGCTCTACCAGTAGGAGTGCTGGCTCAGCGTATTGGTAGAAGACCAACAATCCTACTCCTGGCTATACCCTTTATGATCAACTGGCTTTTGACAATCTTCGCCAATGGCGCTGGCATGCTGATCGCCGCTCGGTTCATCGCAGGTCTTGCTACTGGTGAGCGCGAAAGTATTATAAGCTTTTTTTCATTTATGGATACAAAGAATTTAGCCAAAAAAATCAAACGCAGTAAAAAATCAAATATGATGACGTTCCTACCTTAGGAAGTGTGCTCTACCACTTTACGTGATAGTCATGCTGCAGCTATATTACTGTTATATATATAATAGCTCGGCTCGACCAGGGAAAGACCACGCTCTCACAGAATACCAGCGTTAAATAACAGCTTAATACTGCTTTGTTTCGTGTGGTAAGTGTAGAGAACCGGAGATCTTATTCACTGGATACCAGGACAGATGAAGATGTGTATGGGCCACAACATCTACTTTGCATCAGGTGGACTAAGTGCTCGTTCACACTGGTTCACCAGCCCACATGGATATTTTCGGACTTTTCATATTGCTGCTGGTCGCCGCACCGGTCTGATTTACTTACGTCTGGCTAATACTTGATAGCGGTAATGCTAGTGTAAGCTATATGTAATATATAGGTAAATGTACGACTCTTTCCCAGGAATTTGGTTTCAAGGTCTCGTTATTTCAAGGTAAAAAGGATCCTTATATATAACCAAAGAGTGAATATAGTTTGGTTCTAGATTTTTATTACACTCAGTATTGTGTTCCAAATTGAAGAGTGATATAAAAAGCAAAGCATTTATATTAGCCCGCAGGGGTGCATCTGTGGTTGTGACTTTCTTTGTTTTAATTAGATTCCAGACGCTTACTTTACTATTAGCTGGACCTTTGTCACTTTCATGTAACAATAACACAGGCGCCGGTTTTAATTCAGAAATCATGATTTAATAATCATAAATTAAATATTTTTATTGATTTTATCGCTTTGCATTACACTTATAATTTGTATAATTTCACTTATGAAAAATATTTAAATTAAATTAAAGGAATAAAATCTGTAAAACTAGTTTTATTCAATGTTTACGATTCGCGTAATGTATAAGAAATCATTATACTAACTACACATTTCTTTTATAGGTGGAATTTGCGTAACAGCGCCAATGTATATCGGAGAAATAGCTGAAACCTCAATCCGAGGTTCTCTCGGTACCTTATTCCAGCTGTTTCTCACCGTGGGTATTCTCATCACGTTCGTTATTGGTGGCTGGACACACTGGAGGACATTGTCCATCATTTCTGCAGTGTTGCCACCATTGCTCGTTGCTGTTTTCTGGTGAGATATTTTTTTATTAAGTCAAGCAGTAGCTAATAATTAAAAATAATTTCTTTTTTACGTGGTAGAGCCATGCTTCAGCTATATTGTGGTTGCAGCTTGAATGGGTCGGCTCGACCGTGGTAGGACCACGCTCTCACAGAATAGCAGCGTAAAATAGCAGCCCAACGCTGGTGTGTTTCGTATGTTGAGTGTAGAGAACCGTAGACCCTTTTTACTAGAAAGGAGACATTCCAACTTAGTCCTCACGGGTGAGAACGCATTTTCATTTTGATTCGTAATCGAAGATAGATGTAGATGTCTAAGGGTCACATCAATCATTTACCATCAGGTGGACTGCGTCACATGAGTAGATATTCCATTTATCTACTCATGTGACTACGTGCTCGGTCGTCACCCTTCTTTAGTAAAAAAAAAACTTAGAACAGTAACTATTGCTTGGATTTAGTTATATTATTGAAAACTTTATGGTTAAATGTCCATATTCATCAAATCTGCTATTTGTAGCGAATTAAGGAACTAAGGCGGCTCCGTGGCGCAGTGGCTTAGCAATGCGTTGCAGTGCTAAGGACCGCGGGTTCGAGTCCCGCACGAAACAAGTATCTGTATGGCCTAAAAATAATTGTTCCGGGTCTGGATGTTTGTCCTTGTAAAATTTATGTATATAAACTGCCTCCACGATACAGGAGAAAATCCTAGTGTGGAGGTAACGTTTTTTTATAAGAACAAAAAGAAGAAATGAGAAGAAAAAGCAAAATGCAAAACGCTTTTATCAAAAAAATTACTTTTTCGGGTTAATAACGATAAGGAGTAATGTAAACATTTCATTTTTGTTCTCAGGGATATTGATGTCTAATTTTGATGCTTAATTTGGGATATATGTAGGTGCCTTTGGGCTGGAGCATCTGCTTACCGCCAGATGAATTGTGTATACGTTTCTTTTTTTTTATAGTATAGGGTGACAAACGAGCACACAGTCCACCTGATGGTAAGTGGTTGCTGTGGCCCATAGGCATCTACATCTATCCTCGATTACGAATCAAAATGCAGATGCGTTGTCACCCGTGAGGACTAAGATGAAATGCCTCGTTTCCAGTAAAAAGGGTCTCCGGTTCTCTACACTCACCATACGAAATACAGCAGCATTAAGTTACTATTTCACGCTGGTATTCTGTGAGAGCGTGGTCCTTCCCCGGTCGAGCCGACCCATTAGTGCTACAACTATACTACTAATATAACTGCAGCATGGCTCTATCACGTATAAATTCTTACACTCTACCACGTATAAGTTCTTAATCTTAAATTTATCAAAAAAGATAAGAGATTCGTGAAGTTATCACCCAAATTCGAAAATCTGTGGGATAGAAACTTATTATAACTAAAGTGTAATAAAACAAGTTTTCGTTACCAGGTGGATGCCTGAAACCCCACAATATTTATTAAGCCGGAACCGACGTCGTGATGCTGAGAAAGTTTTGCGATGGCTGCGAGGTCCCGACGCAGACCTCACCGGCGAACTTGAGGACATGCAGAAAGATGTAAGTTTTGACTTTTTCGAAAACATAAAAGTATACCAGTTAAAATATTTTTAATATGCTCATAGTGCGTATTTATATTATCTATGGCTTCCAGAATAAAAGTTAAATGTTAAAGTTACAGCCTATATATGTCCCACTCCTGGGCACAGACCTTCGCTGATTTCTGAGATTGTTTTATCGCAAGGAATTGTCCGCCGCCATGCCCCAATACGTGTTGGCGAACTTCACATGTCTTCGAAATATTTTTTTTCTTTGTTCTCAGACATGTTGGTTTCCTCACGATGTTATCTTTCACCGCCGAGCACGTGGTTAATCAGCACTTAAAATTGAATTTAATAATTTCGGACAAACTCGATTTGCTTGAATACTGTGAAATTTACAGCGAGCACCAACCATCTGAGCTACTACAGCTTCCAGAATAACAATAGGACAAATTCACAGACAACTTTACCAAATCTAATATATAAAAATTTATTTTTGTCTGTTCGTATATTGTGCGCTGCCATACCGTTCACCAGTTGCGGTAAAACTTTGTCAACATATTGCTTGCACTTCCGCGACGGTTATAGGAGTGGTTGGATCCGGTAGGTGGCGCTGTTGTAGAATCCACATATCAACCGTGCGATGTAGGGCCAGATCGCTAGTTATATATAATATTTGACTTCGCTCATTCTCTCTGAACTGCTGAACTCTGTCAATTCTCTCAATTCTTTTTATATCACCGTCGTGTTAACCACCATTTTAATATTATTGTTATTGTATTCATTACGTACAAAAAATTTGTTCTTATTCTAAGATTTAGCCGAGAGCCTTAAGAGAGAGCCGTGGTAGCTCAGATGGTTAGCGCTCGCTGTAAATATAACAGAACGCGAGAAACCCGGGTTCGATCCCCGCCGGCACCAATGAAATTGTTAATTGCAATTTTATGTGCTGATATACCACGTGCTTGGCGGTGAAGGAAAACATCGTGAGGAAACCCGCATGTCTGAGCAATAACAAAAAAATATTTCGAAGACATGTGAAGTTCGCCAACACGTATTGGGGTAGCGCGGCGGACACTTCCTTGCCCTAAAACCCTCTCAGAAATGAGGGGAGGCCTGTGCCCAGCAGTGGGACGTATATAGGCTGTAACTTTACTAACTTTTTTCTAAGATTTAGATAAGAAAAATAAAAAACAAAATGAAATTAATAACACCTAAAACGAAAATAAATATTTATGAAATTATGTTCAGGCTGTGTGATACGCCAAAAGGTTCTTATGGCTCCCGATAGACGGAGGTAAAACCATCTTGTTACCGTTAGGCATAAGCATAAGTATGCTAATACTTTCAGATTTAGACCTGCGACTGGGTGACGGGGATCAACGTCAAAGGTGCGAAACTTCTGGTGATACGATGGTCAATTGCCCTGCCAAGCGTGATTTTAAAGACAAATTCTGCCTAAAATGAATGCCTGATGAAGATGATGATATTTAGTATGATATTTTACACATCCTACACAGTGCACTTGAACTTATTATCAAGTTTATGCGTAACAATGCTATGCATAATGTGAGTTTGATAGACATATACATATCGTACGCGTATAGTTAGAGAGTTATACATTGACAGAGTAATATGTCCACTATAACTACGATGTTAACCTCGCAACAGCATAGGTTTTCAACAACATCTATCATCGCTTAAGGATACAATTCAGATGCTTTGTCACACCTAAGGACTAAAATGGAATGCCTCGATTCCAGAGAAAATGGATTATGTAAGCGGAGAACTCTTCGAAAAATTTGCAATATATTTTTATTTCCAGGTTGACGACGCTTCCCGCCAGCGCGCCGGAATGCTCAGCATGGTCACGAACAAGGCCTCCCTGATGGCTCTTATCTGTTCCCTCGGCCTCATGTTCTTCCAACAGTTCAGCGGGATAAACGCCGTTATTTTCTACACAAACAACATTTTCCAATCTGCCGGCTCGAACATCCCCCCAGCGATCGCAACAATCATAGTCGGAGTCGTCCAAACCATCGCCACTTACATCTCTTCTTTGTTAATTGAGCGAGCTGGCAGAAGAATCCTGTTGCTGCAAAGCTGTATTATCATGGGTTTCTGCTTGATCATTCTCGGTATTTACTTCAAGCTCCAAGCAGACGGTGTTAATCTTTCTGTTGTCGGTTGGATTCCGTTAGTTTGTTTGGTGTTGTTTATAATTTCTTTCTCCTTGGGCTTTGGTCCGATACCTTGGATGATGATGGCCGAATTATTCTCGGTCGAGTTCAGAGGGTCCGCGTCTGGTATTGCAGTGATTATGAACTGGTGTTTGGTGTTTATTGTCACGTTATGCTTCCCATTGATGAAGGACGCGATTGGTATTTACAGCTGTTTCTGGTTCTTCGCTGGATTTATGGTGATTTGTATATTCTTTGTCTTCTTTTTAATACCCGAGACAAAGGGAAAGACTGTATCACAAATTCAGGCTATTCTTGGTGGGAAGAAAATTTAAGTTGCGGTCGAGGCTCCATCATTTGTACAAATAGAATACTCAAATACGATGAAAATATAGGAGTGATATGAAATCGGTTGTCGCCGGGGACACACATTCACATGTTGTTTTTTATAATTGAGATACATTTATGAATGAGATAATATTTTATGTGAATTACATATGGTTATTACAAGAATTAAGAGTTAAATAAAATGAACGTATGGAATGTATATTTTAATGCTTTAACGTAAATAATTTATGTGTTCAGTTTAGAGTAGGATAATTATTTTTACGTAGACATGAAGTAATATTTTAAATGGAAACTAATGTATAATATATTTAAATGTGTACTTAGTTTTTTGAATTAACGAACGAAAAGAAATGTGCCAAATATTTTATTATAATTATATATTGTAGATTAAGAATCATGTTGATATAGAGAATCACTTATAAATTTCGTTCTTTCGGTAAAGTTTTTTTAAAATAAAACTACACAAAAGAATGAATTTTTTAAGTTTTGAATAGGTGCCAGACAATATTTTTAGACTGTTTACTCAAGTGAAAGGATGCTAACATATTTTGTATTTGTTTAATTGTGTATTTATATTATGTTATTATTTTTAGTTATACAATTTAAGTGATGTTGATTGTTGCTAATAAAATGTGTTGGATTTTACAACGGATTTTATTTAACATAAAGTTTTTCTCCCACTTTTTGACCAGCAATGGCGAGGCTAGACAAATATTCCGTCCATATGTATGAGTACTCGCCTTCGCTCTGTGAGGTATGGCCAACATGTAGATGTAGCCTTTAGATTATAGCATGTTGGGAATGGAAGTGTATGCATACGTTTTACCTATTCTTATTTATTAGAATTCTTTTAAGTTCTTTTCGTTATCGTGTAATTGTGAAACCACGCAGTACATTATCATAGGCTGAAAACATTGTATCACCTATAAGTATTAATATGGAAGAGGCCTAACATAGTTATTATAATTAGTCCCAGGTTAATGTGAGACTTATAACAAAAAAGAATGTGCCGACTGTGTTACTTGACTTGCGTATCAAAAAGGGTCAATGTTTTTTTTTATAGAAAAAGGGTGACAAACGAACACATGGTACACACAGCCTACCTGATGATAAGTGGATCCTGTGGCTCATAGACATCTACATTTATACTCAAGGATCAAAATGCAAACGCGTTGTTACCTGAGGTTGTTGTACCCTGAGAACTGAGACGGAATGCTTTGTTTCCGTTCCGTTCGTTGGATATTGAGTTTGTAATTGCGTAGGCGATTCCACAATTTTCCATCTATACTCATATTTTTTAATTAAACGCTGCGTACAAAAAAACTTTTTTTACGGCATTGGGTGACAAACGAGCACACAGTCCACCTCATGGTTAGTGGATGCTGTAATCCATAGACATCCACATTTATCGTCAATTAAGAATCAAAATGCAAATTCGCTGTCACCCCTGAAAACAAAGTTGAAATGCCTCGATTCAAGAAAAAGGATCTCCGGTACTCTACACTTACAATACGAAACACAGGAGCATTACGCTGCTAATTTATGCTGGTATTCTCTGAGAGCGTGGTCCTGCCCCGGTCGAGCCGACCCATTCGTGATACTACTATAATATAGCTGCAGAGTAGCTCTACCACGTAAAATTGTGACAGTGAATGGTGACGTCAAGTGATGTTGAAATTATGTTACACTTTTCACACACAAGATTCACACACAAGAAAGAAGTGTGCGTACATATATTTCTTGAACAGCCCGTAACACAACTGGACGCACACATAATATGCATATAAAACCATGTTGTATTCTGTGTACGTCACTCAATGACATTTAAGTATGTAGTTAGTATATATATTTAAATCTCTTTGACGTCACTGCATGTTCAACAATAAGTTGATACTTCAAATGTACGCAGTACTCCATCCTTCTTTGTTAATTAAAGTGCAGTATATGCATGATATTTATACGGTTTATAATATTTAAGATGGTTGACTTGCAGAACAAGAGCTCGGTTACTAGTAAAAATACGTATGTGTGGTTTAAAAAATTAAAATTAAAAAATACTACAATCACAATTTATTACAAATGTCAAAACAGATTCGATGCGGTTATAGAACTGTCCCTAGAAATCATTTTCTTCTCGATCTTGTCTATTCTATTCGACAATTCGGTGAGCTGCCTTTCTATAGTCTTCACATCGCTTCTAAAGCCAGTGACAGTTGCATCAAGCTCCGTTAAATGTTTAATTTTATTACATAACTCGTCGTATTTTTGAGAAACAAATTCTCTTGCGTTTTGTGAGTCGGTCAATTCCTTATCGATTCTTTTAACTATATCATATTTTAGTTCGTCAAACTTAAATTCAAGATCCATTTCTAGCAGTTGTAACACTTTTTTTCAATACGTGTTTTTGCTTTTTTTTTCTAAAATTTGTTCGTAAAATCGATTTCCATAAATTCTGTTATTTGCATACTCGGTATATTTTTATATATCTAAATTTAACGACCATTATTTTTGAAATAGCGTAACAGCTCAGTTCAAAATTTAGGTTTATTTGACATTTACGACAATGATCGTGTAATGAATTTGTAAACACAGATTAACATAAATTTAATGGCGCTACCTGCCAGTGTTGAATTCGAGGTTTAAGCACAAGAGGATATTTGAAGCTATATCATGCTAACAGTTAAAAGTAAAGTTGCATTAAGTAGTCAGATATTAGTTGCTCAAAACCGATTTTGAAAAACAAAAAAAAAACGTTAAAATAAATAGATAGTATTGATTATCTTATATATAAATAAAGCCATATTAATAGATCCCATCCTGGTGAAGCCGGGACGCTTTGCTAGTCTAAAATATGTTGATAATACTCTTTACTCAGAGAATTGTACCCACTCTCTAGTATATATATATATATACAGTAATCTATGGTACCCACTTCGCGACAATAAGAAATTCCAAAAAAGTTGAATTGCCTTCGATAAATAGCGATGTGGCCAGGTGTAAAATATTAACAGACTGGCAATGAGGAGCAACGTCAAAATTAAATCATCAATCATAAGTCAAATATCTGGTACTGAAGTTGCCATACTGGCTGATTCTGGTGCAAACTTTTTCTACAAGAGAAATGCCCATGTTAAACAGTGGAAATGTCAAATTCAATTTTACTTCTTATTAATACAGTGCTTTTCAAACTATGTAGTATAATCTAAATTAGTTTTTACCGAGTGGTGGCAGTGTAAGAATATCTACCCGTATCATCCCGTGGTTGTTGTAAGGGGCGACAGAGGGAGGCAAATAGGAAAAAGAAGGGAATCAGGGTCATAAACATAAACAGCCGCGGTAAAACAATTCGGATACGCCAATTACGCAAACAGATTTTAATAAAAGCGAATCTTCAGCGTCTTCGCCATTAGAATATTGTGACTCGGATGACAAATATCAATTCATCTAGATATTACAAACCAATATATATATTTATCTTCTTTTCTTCTTCTCTCTTCTAGATCTTGAATTTAAGTTTGACGAACTAAAATATGATAAAGTTAAAAGAATCGATAAGGAATTGACCGACTCACAAGACGCAAGAGAATTTGTTTCTCAAAAATACGACGAGTTATGTAATAAAATTAAACATTTAACGGAGCTTGATGCAACTGTCACTGGCTTTAGAAGCGATGTGAAGACTATAGAAAGGCAGCTCACCGAATTGTCGAATAGAATAGACAAGATCGAGAAGAAAATGATTTCTAGGGATAGTTCTATAACCATATATGGTCATTAAATATCAATGCATCAAGATATTACAAACTTATATATATATATATATATATATATATATATATATATATATATATATATATATATATATATATATATATATATATATATATATATATATACCATAACCTGATAAAGTCTATACGGCGGTAGGCGATTTATGCAGCGGGTCGACTGCACATAACACACATTACTAGTAGGTGAGCTTTAGCAACAAAGAAATTGTGAACCACCTTCAAACAGTAGTAATGAAATTAGTAAAATGATGGAATCATAAAATGAAACCAAATGACCGTGATCAAGAACAGTTTCTTACGGATGCAAGGGTGTATCGAGGTGTCGATGGTGCTGGTTTCAATCAGCCCAGCCCGTCAAAAAAATTAAAAATGTTAATGAATGTCTGACGCGTCAAACCGTCAGCTCTTTTATTAGGTCCGCCAAGAGACCTCGAAGCGTGACTGGAAATAGGTATGGACGCGTGATGGTCGTATTTACGTTAGATGACCTTGACATCAAGAAAGTGCAGTAGGCTTATAATATTTACTGTAAATAAAATCTTTTTTTTTTTCATAAAATATTTAATATGCTTTATATGTTTTTTGAGCAATTTATAATGAATTGTATCGATGTTGTGTATACTCCGATTGTTTTTCTACGCCTAATTACTTATCGCCGCAACACACTCCCATGCTTATTATTTTAATATTTGTCACAGGCTTCATCATGAATGATGCGGTACCAATATTTTAAATATTAATTTATGAAGAAGGTGTTACATTTATTGGTATGAACTTAATACTTATATTTTTTTTGTATAAGAGCGGGCAAACGAGCATGCAACTCATCTGATGGTAAGTGACTACCGCCGCCCATGAACAACTGCAACAACAGGGGAATTGCAGATGTATTGCCGACCTTTTAGAAAAGAGTAAGCTCATTTCTTGAAGGTCTCTAAGACATATCGGACCGGAAAAATCGCCAGTGGTAAACAATTCTATAGAGAAGTTGTATGAGGAAGAAAACTACTAGCAAAACGCACCGTGGTGGATCGCCAAGCATCCAGTTTGGTGAGGATTTGCGTTCGTGAAATTTGGCAGCTGGAACTAATCTGAACAACTCCTCAGAACACTCCCCGTAGTAGATACGATAGAAAACGCAAAGGGATGCAACATCCCTACGCAGCGCCAGTGAATCGAGCCGATCAGAAAGAACTTGGTCGTTGACGATTCGAATTGCTGCAAGTGGAAGGAGTTTGCAATGGTGTGCCCTGGCCCAGAGATGAGAACAGTATTCCATGTGCGGCTTTTGTAAACTGTAAACTTGGGCTTTGTAAACTTGCAAACTATGTGCCGGCATGAAATAATATCTCGCTCTGCTGAGCACGTCAAGCTTTTTAGAGGCCAATTTGGCTTTCCCCTCCAAGTGACCACGAAACAGCACACTATTCGATATGTCGATGCCAAGGATTCCGATGCTAGCTGAGGCAGCAAGGGGAGTCCTTTCAAACTGAGGAAATACGACATAGGGGTTATTTTTATTGGTTAACGCGCAAACTTGTGTCTTCTGGGGATTGTATTTTTCTGTGTATATAATATATACAGGATGTTAGTGTAAACACCGTTATCCTTGAAAGCAGTGGTTTTAGTAAAATCTCAATTTTTCCTTTCCTCAATTTTTGCATGTGCTAAGCCAGGATGAAAGTATGAAGGAAAAGTTACATCACAGGTTATGTGTACCTATTGTTTTTTTATTGAAATGTTGTATTTATCTAGCTCGAGCGGTGATCTTTACAATGATTACGGCATAGGGTATCCATGAATTTACGGACGGTGTCGGACAGAAACTTTTTAAATTTTATGAAAGAAAATAGCGTTTTTTTTAAATTCATTGAATTTACGTTCTATAAGTGAAACCAAACCACTGGTTTCAAGGATAACGGTGTTTACACTAACACCCTGTATATACGAGTATATGTATCTATACGGTTTTTGCATTGCATGCGTTTTGTAAACGTGTCCTTTTAGTTAAAGCACACTGATGACACCATAGTTTACAAAGTCATACTACTAAAATATAATGCGCTGGACAGTGACGGAACTTCGCTTGAAATGTTGCTACTGACGCTTCCGCGTACACTCGAAAGTTATTACAGCTATTATAAACACGTCACTTCGCTACTTTTCCCGACGCCTGGAAAACAGCCATAGTTAGGCGTCTACCCTTAAAACTTTTTTACTGGAAACGAGGCATTTCATCTCAGTCACAAAGGGTGACGATAAATTTCTATTTCATTTCTTAATAATAGATAAATGTAGATGTCTATCGGCCCACATCCACTTACCATCAGGTGAACTGTATGCTCGCTTGTCACCCATTTCCTTTAAAAACAAATACGGTTCACCATCCAGGCCATCCTCGTAACTTTCCCCTAATTTCAAATTATGACTATGACTATTTTCAAGAGAGATTCAAGAGAAATCGTTCTAGAAAAATTTCGATTTTCGACAACGATTTCTCTTGACCAAATGTACCGATTTTGATGCGGTTTGCGGCAAATTGATGATGAGGTTAAGAGCTGGTTAGATTTTTAACCAGTCAATACATTAGTTTAAAAGTAATATTAAAAAAATGTTTTTGAAATTTTTATTTTTGGGACTTCGCAAATTCTACCGAACCGAATTGATTCAAATTCACATGAAATCTAATCGCAGTAGAACTTTTTCGAATACCGTAAACCACGAATGGATCGGATATGCTGTTCTAAATTTACAAGGAGTACACAGTTTTTGAGCATATGCTCCTGGCTCGACATCGCTGAATAACTGTACTTGCATGTTAGTGTGAGATAAAACTTTTCAATTTTGGTCCACAGATATGATGCTTTTAGACATGACAATATACAAAGCATTAGACAAAACATAATAAATAGTAGTCAGAATAGCTTGATAGGACCTCAAAACGTGGAGGTCTGATGAGACTAGATAGAAAAAGATTAGTAGATATGACGGAAAGTAAGGTTTTAATTCTTCCATACATGGTGTCTTGGCGCCGGCTTAATAGAGGTAAATTATTTTAACCTTTTTACTTTGAAGTCGCCTTTTAAATGTTTGTCAGAAGTTAGTCAATATCAAAGTCAATAGAAAAATATCAATAAATAAAACGATTTCAGTTATCAGGTTCTTCAGTTAATTTCTTCGCCAATATGATTCAGTTAATTCGAGTAGCATGTGTAATCATCAAGTTGGCGTTTAACACGGAAATCTTTGCTTAATCATTTGTTAACTTTCCACAATTCGTTATAACGTTGTTATCTGTATTTCAAGTGTCGATTCTGATTTTCTTCCAACAGACTAGCAGTTTCACGCGTCTGTACTTGGATCGAAGTCTGTATTTGGTATTCAACGCTATGTACGTTTACTATAGTAAGCAATGTTTTTGAAATTACTACCTACAATATGAATCGTATTTTATTTAAATAAATAACTATATCATACAAAAATAATACAAATTAATAGATACTTATAGTATTTATCAAATTTCTGTAATTAAATTTTTTTTTTAATTTTAAAAAAGCATTATTTTCGTCAAGAAATCTTATAATCTTTAATTTGAACTAAATTAGATGCAATATTTAAGATGAAGAACCCGGATTTTCGCTTTAGATACATTTGGTATGATTCCTCCTTCTAAGCTACGGCGGTGTCGATGGCGGTGTAAGAGAATATGATACTTCCTTTTGTCCTGTGGATGACGTAAGAGGTAACTATAAGAAAATAGAGAACGGGTAGCAATGTCAAAAGTGCAAAATATCTGTATCTGATCGTCAATCCGCCCGCCAAGCAGGACGTTTAAGGGTGTTACACACTAATCGATCGATCGTTGATCGATGCCATTGATCAACGTCGATCGATGTCGATCGATTGGTGTGGTAGCTTTAGCTAATCGACAGATACTGGTCGATAAAACGTTGTTTAATCATCGGTCGCCGTTGATCGACAATTAATCGACGTGGTTGTGGGCTCAACATCAGTATCTTTCAAAATGTATTTGGAAGAGCACGCGTTATTGTTGGTCAGTACGCTTTTCCTCGTATTATTATTACCGAGACGCAAACGCAAAAGACTCTGGATGTGACCGTTTTTTAAGGCCAGAGATCGCTTATTTCATCTAGACGACGTTTCAAATGACAGTCGGTGCAGCGGAGAGGGTTGTCGAGTAATCAAGTAGCTCGATCAACGTCGGCTAATTGATTCTACCATCTAGCGATGCCATCGATCGGTCAGTGTGTTAAAAACTATCTATTGACGTCAAATAATCCATTTAAACAATAATCGATGCTATCGATCGATTGGTATGGTAACACCTTAAGGCGAATTCCCCTTACAACTGGAAACGCCCATATTACTAAACAAAATTACTCAAAATGGTTCATAAAAAAAATGTCATTAAGTGCTTGAGATTACAGTGTCCAAAAACCCTCTTATGTAGGGGATTTCCGAGATAAAACTCCAGTAAAACTAAAGTTACTGACCTGTACCAACGGGTCATTTAGCAATGCCGGTCCTATAACTACAAGAATTGAAGAAACGTTCTCGAGTGGGCCTATGTAGGGTGACCCTCCGCTAGGCATGCAATGAGTTGATAAATGCTGGTGGGACTCAGAACCATGATTTGTAGCAACACGAGGTGGTGGCCCTACCACCTTACCTGCCTAAGAGTCCGACCTCCTTACAGATTTCTACCGCCAAATAGCAGTTCTGAAGCTATGTTCCAGTCTTAAGGGTGTAGAGAGCCAGTATAATTACAGGCTGTGAGGCATTCCATCAAAATCCTGTACAACAACGTACCTGTACTCTCCTTTTACTAGAAGCAGGCTGTGATTGGTCTATGGAATGCGGTAGCCACTTACCATCAGGTGGATAGGAAGTTCGTTTTTTATTTCAGTTTTATAAGAAATCTTACGGTGGAGAATCATTTGCAGCGACGGACTTGTGTGATGGGCCGTTAAGATGATGAAGACGATGATAGAGGTGTCTGAGTCCAAACTCTCCTCTCCTGATATTTATCTATCTTAGATTAAAAAATGCTCTATCTATATTAGTCAATTTGTTTAACGTTAATAATTTTCATTTGAATGGCACTAAAACTAAATGTATGTAATTCATAACTCTGAATGTCCAACATGTTAGTACTATTGTATATTTAAATGGAGAGAGGCTGAGTCTTGTTAATACCACCATTTTTTCTGAAACCATACTAGACGCAAAGCTTCAATGGAGCCCCCATATATGAAAACTAGTAAACAGACTTAGTTCTGCATCATATGTTTTGAAAAAGATTAGAAGTCTTACCAGTGTAGAGAAACAGCTAGACTAGTTCACTTTAGCGATTTCCATAACATAATGTCATATGGTCTATATGATATGGCTATTAAGGGTATGTCACACGCGACTGACACTGAAATTATATTTGTTTTACAGAAGCTGGCCGTTAGAGAAATCTATGATTTAAAACCTAAAGAGTCGCTCAGACAAAACATTTATGAAAATGTAATGTACGTACACAAAAATAAGTATGATGAGAAGTGACATTCATTCTGTAAATACTAGGAACAGACACAAGCTAGTAGTACCAGTTACTCGACTCCACCGAGTCAGTAATTCATTCTTTGAGCGATGTATACGCTTTTACAACAAAATCCCAGAAAATATACAAAATTTGACCTAATCAAAGTTTAAAATCTCTGTTAAAATAAGTTTGTACTAAAAGAGATATTATAATATTAAGGAATTTATGAATGATAAAAACCCCTGGGAAGGGTGATCGCTATACATGATTGTAAGCTGTTTTGCTTTAATGCTGTGTTTGTTTTAATGCTGGCAACTTATTCCACTCCTTTGCTGTACGCGTGACGAACGATGTAGCAAACCGTTTGGTTCGAATGCGTGGAATTCAACAACGAAAGGGTGGAGACTGGTCGGACGTCCGACTGTGAAAGGGAGAGGAAGGAATTAAATTATGCAATTCCTGCGCATACTTTCCGAAATGCATCCTGTAAAAGACCGAAAGACTGGCTACTTTACGGATGTGTTCAAGACTGGTTATAATATAACCAAATTTGGGTCACCAATAAGCCTAATAGTACATCTTTTAATTGACTTCTAAGCTGATAGGTGGCATTTTGCAGCGCCATCGCATATATGACAGTAGTACTCCATGTACGACCGGACTTGCGTTTTATATAAAGTAAGCAGGTGTCCCGACCATGAAGTACCGCTCCTTCGCAAGGACACCTAGTTTCCTTTCTCTATCAGTAAAAAATGTAGATCCGTTGACACCTCCAAGGACTAAGATGGAATGCCACATTTACAGTAAAAAGGGTCACCGGTTCTCTACACTCACCATATGCAACTCTCTCGCTCTGTGAGAGCGCGGTCCTTCTCCTATCGAGCCAACCCATTCGTGCTACAATCATAATATTATGCTAGCTGCAGCATGCCTCTACAATGTCGTTAAATAACTTATTGTAAAAAAGAAGAAAAAGAAAAACAAGAAAGGCGTATGCAAACAAACAGATGATACTATTTTAAGTGCACATATGTATATAGTGCTCTTTAAGTGTGGACTACATGATAACTATTGTATTATTATCATTAACAAGTTGTTAATGCAAGATTGTTCAGTTTTACAGTAGTCGATTTACTTGCTTTGACAGTAGCAGGCAGGAGCGTCTTTACAGGTGTGCATGTGTGACCCAAGCATTATTTTAGTTGTTTAGTTCATAGTTCATTTTTAAAATTTTCTTTTCGATACTCTGCATTTAATTCGTTGTGTCGAGAACAGAAGACTTGCTATATATCTATTGGTAAGTATTTCATTTTTTATTGTTATTATATTTATTAAAATACGATGTGAGTACAAGGCTGCCTTATTACTTATTTAATAAATGTATGAAATTCATACCATTAACTTACAACATTTTTTAATGTTCAATAAAGTTACCCATACTACGATTTCTCCTGTATCATGGAGGAGTTTTACTTACATAAATTGATTGGTTGTGTATTGGAAATTCAGACCAATATAAACAATTATTTCTAGATGGTTTTTTGTACGTGATTCTAAACCGTCGCTCTATAGCGCCTCATCAAAACGCTGCATATATTTTTAAATTGTAATTTGCTATACAGAATGTAACAAACAAGACGATGATCCTTTAAGAGACGTGTAGATATGCATATAGGCATCGCATTTATGACATTGAAATTTTTTTTGGTCGATATTAAATGGATTTTTGTCTTTACCATAGGTAACTTACTAAATTCAGTCGTTAGAAAAAATAATATCTTTCAGAGACAAAAATGCCACATTGCCTCCCGATTCAATGACTTATTAATTTAGTAGGCATGAGTCAAACTTCTAGCTCTATTGTTTTTAAACGTCAAAAGTATATGTCATGATACATATTTTAGATACATTCATTTTGATCGCATGAATGTATCATTTCGATCAAGGAAAATATCACGCGGGTTGTGTCAATGTCATACTTTCTTTCCTATTGGCGTAATATAGGTACTATATTCACATGTTTTTACTGAGCCACGTATCGGTAAAGAGGAGTTGACAATGCTCTTACTTCCCGGCCAATACAGAGGTAAAACCACATAAAATTAGCGAATAAAACATTATTTAAATTAAATAAATTTATATGGTCAAGTTTTTTGAAGTTGAGTTATTTATATACGTCTGAATACTGATTCTGATAACGCTTTTAAGGGCAACCACAGACATTTTGTTACAGTTTTATGTTTTTGTATATTTCCACAATGTTAATTTGTAGATACGCAAAAAGTTTTGAATATACTAAGGCAATCATAATGATGGTTTTTGCAAAACCGTAGAAGAACCCAAAAACTGTACGACTCCTAATCTTATGACTGTTAGACGGAAAATGAAATTGAAATCTTTGCAAATATGACAACGAACAGGCAAATAAAAAGATATACCTGTTTCCAAATGCATTCATTTACGCAGCTTCAATTCAACTTGTATTAAAGCAGCGATTAATCAGAACCAAGGCTCCAATGTCTCTGCCCAAATAGTGCCAACCGCTTAAGTTGATTACCAAATGTGGCCGCATAATTTCCGGCCGGCCAGAATTTTTGAGTGGTGGTCACCAAGTGTAGAGGTTGACGTGCTGGCAAACTTGAAGACTTCCAAACTCTCGAACAAGCCGGTTTCCGAAAAGTTTTTATGGTACTAAGACCCCATACATATCCACCCCGCCCCCCTTGGCAAATTTTCAATCACATTATCTTGCAAATCTGGTTTATGAGAAAGCCTTTGGTTCGGTTTGTTTATCTAAGTGCTGAAGTTCTTGTTAAGTAAGGCTACCGTATACAGAACCAGAGTACGAAATAGATCCACAGATTTTTTTTAATAGTATAAGGGTTACGAGCGCACTGTCCACTTGATCGTGAGTGGATGTAGTGGTCTATAGAAACCTATAGCTATCCTAAACTATGAACCAAAATGTAGATGCGTTGTCACCCCTAAAGGACTCACAGGATCATATCCTCTCCACTCACCATACAAAACACATCAGCATTAAGCTGCTATTTTACGTTGGCATTCTGTGAAGGCGTGGTTTTTTCCCTGGTCATGTGGACCATTCGTGCTTCAACCATATTATAACTGCAGCGTGGCTCTACCACATCAAAAGGATGAAAACAAGTTGACGTTATTTTCCCGAAAATTTCTACGAGTACATTAGTACTATTTTTAATAACCTCCATTGGCGGTAATATAACATTGACCATATCTTACAAATATAAATATCAGCTGTTACACATATACATACTAGCTTGCTAGACAGATGTTATTCTGCCTTTTTCGTATACGACTCTTTGTCATGTCCTATTAATAATCCTTAAATCTGCAAAAAAATTGAGGGTCACTCATGGAAAAAAAACTATCCTATCTCTCAAGTTGGACCAAACTGCACACGGTGTGTGAATTTGATTAAAATCGGTTAAGTAGTTTAAGAGTCCATCGCGGACAAACAACGTGACACGTAATTTATATATATTAAGATATTAAGCTAAGGTCATATGTTTCACTGCTCAGGAAAAAGGTTGCATGAAATGTAACATTACCCTACCTACCTTATATCATTAGAATTAAAAAAAAAAACTAATAATCCTCTACGCCCTTCACAAATGTTTGTTTATTTTTCGAAAACATTTTTGTTACATATAAGTCAGCACTTGACTACAATCTTACTTGGTGGTAAGTGGTGCTGAAGATCTCGATTGTAGATCGTACTTTTTTCTATAACAAATGCCCACTTTTTCATTTTTCTAAGAAGACACATTGCAGTCGAATGGAAGGATAAATTATTTCACTCCCTTGCTGTACGTATTCCGTAAGACAAAACAAACCGGTTAATTAATACTAAATACGCATGAAACCGTGCGAGAAATATAAAAGAGGCATCCTTCAGTCGGTAAACCAAAGGAATTTTCTTTAGAAATGTTCACATTCACACTGTTAACATCAGTCACTCGTGAGAAACATAGAGTAAAGGTGTGAAATGAAAATATAATTGTATATACCGGTACGTTCAGTTAAATTCGTTCCAGATCGGATCCCTTATGGTAAAGAATTGCATTAGTTAAAGTAAGACATGTTTTGTTCCACTAGTGGAAAAATATCTCACGGAGGTCAAAAGTACAAAATTATTTTATTCTGGACTTTTCCATGCTAATCTATACATCCATACATACGAGTATAAATAAAATTGAATTGTCTGTTTATTAAAATGTTATTAAATGCGTGTAATATTACCAAGGGAGGCTTTTCGCATGCCATTGAGAAATTAATAACCATTTTTAAAATGTTTGTCTGTCTGCCATACGGTCAGTACAATCCTCCAGACCGAATTTTGGCCACGGCGGCCTGCCTCAACAGAGGCTAACCATCGGCGCAGGACAGGATTATAGTGCCCAAGTGTATGCGCAAGAACAGGTGTACTCTCTATCGCCTCGCTCTCAAATCCGATGGGACGGTACCCCGACACGACCGGAGAGAGATTAGGCGCAGGACCAACGGCTTTACGTGTTTTCCGAGGCACGGGGGCGAGACACCACCAACTTCCTTACTCCGGGCAGCTACTGAGAATTTCTTGAAGGAAAAATTCAATAATTAATTTTTTGGCCCGACTCGAGATTCGAACCCAGGACCTTATTATTAGCAGTCGCACTACTACAACCACTAGACCAACGAGGCAGTTTAAACGCTGCCATACGGGCAGTAAGAGATATATAAAGACTCACGTCTGTCACCCAGAGGGGTAGGCAGAGACTACAGACTTCCATTTAGCACGATCCTGACACACCTCTCTCGCGTCTTGCACATCCATATACCTACGCATACATGCTCGTCGGACAAGTAAACTCATAATTTGGCCCATTTCAAATATATCGCCTATTTGATCGATAAACTTTTGCCTAAGACGTCCCTTTCCGATTCTTCCGTACACTTCTGCAACATAAATTTGCTTTGTCACTCTTTGAGAGGAGTGATGTTATATAATTTTATCTGAAAAACCTAAATTAGGCGTTGAGTTTTCCAAAATAATTCCTTATTGGATGTGTACGTTATAAAAGACAGCTATTTTCCAAATTTCAGATTTCCACGTCCAGCGGTTCGGACTGTGCGTTGATAGGTGAAATACAGTTCTAATATACCACCCTAAAATGAATGAATTGCTGTCTAATTTCAACCCCTAAAATGTTAGTGTTTATAAAACATAAACACACACGGGTTTCCTCATGATTTTGTTTTTACGGTAAACGTCGTATAATCCGAAAGCGGTTCTAAAAATTCGGTCTGGATGTCATTATTAATATTAATATAAAGAAAGCTTCAGATGCGTGGCCACCCGTGAGGTCTCACAGCCTTTGATAAACGTATTATAATAAAAATATAGGTACTATAGTAAGCAAGTGCGATTATTATTTTATTTATAGAATCAGAGTGATGGCTCCAAATAATAAAATTCATAGATACCTATATCAATCTTCAATCAAGAATCAAAATGCAGATCCGGTAATAAGGGTCTCCATAAATGATAAGACGTAAGAATTTTTTCAAAACTTTAAAGTAAAAACATTAAAGCCTCGATTATTTTTAAAATTAAAGTATTAGTGTTTTAATGTAATTAGAAAATCGAGCGAATACCGAATACTTAAGTGAGAGGTTTGAGTGTAGTTAGATAATTGGTAAAATTAAAATATTTATTTATTTTATAATTTTTTTTCTTGTCAGTATTAAAGTAGACATAGGTGCGTAATCAACTTCTATATTATAAAAAAATAACTATCGGATAAATGTCTATGCACTTGTATTATCGCAATAGTGGAAGATAATGATGGAGAAAGACTATTTTTTTTTACATTTTCAGAATAAACACTAATTCCTTTTCACGCGAATACTTTTGCCTAATATTCGGCTATTCGGACAGAAAGTCCGCAGAATATTCGGTGTTCGGCGTGTAACTGAATATACTATTCGTTGCAAGTATATATGTGAAGCATTTCATATTGATCGTCAGATGTGAAAATTCATCTGTAACCTCGTTTGTTTGAAGTTGGTGGCAGGTGTGCAGGTGGCAGATTGCGGTATCTGTACAGGACAGGGCTATCTGTGCAGGACTGTAAGCTCATTTGTCACCGAGTTGACGTCAACTTGACCGTCGACGGATTGTTGCTCCTGTTTTATCGTTTAAATTACGGTTTGAAGTAAATTTTGATACGTAAAAGTGATGCGATTTTGTGTATTAAGCGTCTGCGCATGTGAACCATTGAAGAAAACGACGAAACAAGTGTTGCGATGTTGATATAACTTGAGTGACTGTCGTCATCGACTGTTTGCTGCGTTGAGCTGTCGTCAAAATCTCTAAAAAACTTCGCAATGTGACGCATCAGCATTGTGAAGAAAAAATATAAACGAACATCCCGAATGAAATTAAAACATGGCTTGAAAGACAAGCATCCAAGCCAATAATCTTAATAAAATTTTTAAATAAATCCTTTGTCACCTTAATTTTGACCTGTGTTTTCGCCGAAATGACTGTATACGTAAACATCATATTAAAACCGTGTCAGTGTACTTTTATTTATTTTTCGGGCAGTAATTTTTAAATCATCGAAACAAGTGTAAAAAAGGAAGAAACGATTCTGTTTGAACCGTGTTGACCTCTCACTATATCGCCAAATCCACTTGCCTCCGAAGCAGCGACTCTCTGCTTCATGACCAAGCTTAGTTTCAGCGAACGTCATCCTGACGATGCGCACAATTTTTGATCTGTTATTGCCCCACCTGAACATTATTAGTTTGCCGATGAAGTTCCTTGCCTTTGCGATACGATCCTCAATTCTTTTTCTCTAGGCTGCGGTGCCGGTTTATATCAGTTTTATAAAAGAACCATCCGCCCGGCTTCACCTGGATGGGATTTATTAGTTTGGCGTTATTTAGACTTAAAATGATCAAATCTCATTTAACAAACTTTTTTTAAATTTCCAAGTTTTTTGGGTGAAATAAAGCCTAAATCCCTCCTAGTATTGTTTCATCACAATCCGTTGAGCAATTCCGAAGATTATCCCGGACGGACAGAAATTTTTAAAATGGGTGTTTACTTATGTCTTAATACCATACAAATAATCATCTGAACGAAGAGAGAGAGAGAGAGAGAGAGAGAGAGAGAGAAGCTTGTTATTACAATATTACACAATTGACTTTAATTTTATGTAGATACTGTCCGCGTAGAATTTACTACAATTGGATTTTATGGATTTTTTTTTGCGCGGAACCCTAATTCTATTTCTAAAATAAAAGTAACCTAAGTTACTCCTTATAACATCAGTTACCTGCCAGTGAAATTCCGTCAAAATCGGACGAGCCATTTCGGAGTTTAGCCGGAACAAGCAGACAAACAGACAGACAAAAAATTTTAAAAATTGTTTTTTGTTAAAGTACCGTATATGCTTTCATACGCATTTAGTATAAAGCTGTTATTTTTATATTGATGGAGCAGCCAGGATAATCAAACCTAAACGGCAATAAATAATATATACCCTGCTACCACCATAACACAGAAGGCGAAGGTCTGCGCTGCACCACTTTTATAGCCCCGTCCGGCAACGCACCTACGAGAAGCTATCCACGAGTCTCACGCCGGCAAATGGAGCGTACATAATAGTTGTACATAATATTTTTGATTAATCGTTATTGGTCAGAATGCATGAATTGTAATTGGCTAGGTAAATAAAAATTGTTACTATTGGTAAACTAACGACGTAGCCGGACATATAAATATAGGCAGGGTTACTCCATACACCATTCGTCTGCACATCAAAAAATAGTTTCATTTCTCCGCCACTAAACCACTCGGAGTCTGTTAATAGTGGACCTAATATCATCACTATTACATTACAAACATATACTTCAATTTTGTTTTATTTGTATAGATACGATATAAATGTAGATATATTTAATGTTAAAACAACTCCATTACATCGTCAACAAATACAATTAAGTACACACTTACAAAGAGTGTCGCCCTTGGCTATAATATTGTTAAAACTATCGCCTCTCCAACACCCATACTCAGGATGCACTCGATTTGCAATCGATTTAGATAAATTGTATCAGATAGTTGATAATGACATTGACTTATTTAATACTATTTAAACCATGGATAATGGTTAAATCACGGAAAATGCCATTAGCATATAAGGATTGAAACAAGTGGCATTATTAAAAAATTGTAGAACCGACTTGAATATGAATAAAAATAGAACATCACCAATGTAGTCGAAGTCTTTTAAATACGCGTTGTTAAGGATATCCCAAAAACTATTGGTCAGATCTTGATAAAATATATGGGACCATACGAGAAACACCAGCTTTCAAACAAAAAAAAGAATCATCCAAATCGGTTAACCCAGAAAAAAGTTCTGAGGTAATAACACACGTAAAAAAACATACGGTCGAATTGAGTAAATCCTACTTTTTGAAGTCGGTTAAAAATGTATCGCTAGTGCAGGAAAGTTCAAAAAAATTTCATCATCATCATCATCATTACAGCCCTTCACAAGTCCACTGCTGAACATAGGCCTCCCCCAAGTAATGCCACAAAGCACGGTCCTGAGCCACCTGCATCCATCGACTTCCTGCATATCTTACCAGGTCGTCACTCCATCTAGTGGGGGGTCGCCCTACACTACGCCTACCGGTACGAGGCTGCCACTCGAGAACCTTTCTTCCCCATCAGTTATCGGTTCTTCGAGCTATATGGCCGGCCCATTGCCACTTCAGCTTACTAATCCGTTGGGCTATGTCGGTCACTCTGGTTTTACTGCGGATATCCTCATTTCTGAGTCTATCACGCAGAGAAACTCTGAGCATAGCCCTCTCCATAGCTCGCTGAGCGACCTTGAGCGTCCTCATACGGGTAGCAGTGAAGGACCACGTCTCAGATCCATAAGTCATCACTGGCAACATGCACTGGTTGTACAATCTAGTTTTTAGAGATTGAGGTATACCTGACGAGAAGATAGTTTAGTTTAGTTTAGTTTACGACGGGCTGTTTTCCGCAACTCCACGTCTAAGCACGTATTTTCCGTGTGGGCAGGAATAATATGCTTATTCGAGCCATGATATCTCCCCGAAGAAGCTCAGCAGTCCCTTGATGTGCAAGCAACTTCGAGGAGCAACTTCGAGGAGCGATCCCGGCGTGCCGAGATGTTTAGCCCTGTATGAAGCGACTTCTGGACATGTCAGCAACACGTGAGCCGCCGTTTCTTCCTCTCCCATGCATGCCCTGCACAGGGGGCTGTCAGTAACACCTATCGTGAACAAATGTTTGTTAAAAGAGCCATGTCCTGTGATAGCACTTGTTACTGATTGAAAAGGAACCAGGCGGGCTTAAACGTTCAACTAAGAAACAGAAGGGGGGAATCGAGGCTTCTCTCGATCCGGCCTCCTATAACGCCTACGTTGGGTTCGGGAACAACGTATGTGATCTCCGCAACGGAGCACACAAGGGCGATAACCTCTTCCTTTTCAGAAAATAGGTTCAGGCGGGGATTACGGGTCTTCCGAGTCGTCCCGGTCCCAACGCCTTAATTCTTCGATGTGGACTGTATAATTTTGAGGGATGAATTTCTTGGGAATAAAACAGCAATTATCTTCAAACCATTCCGTGAGAGAGTAATTACTTTTCCCTATCACTTCCCTACACTTTTTCTTTGTTCTTATTGACTGCTGGTCTTGCACTTTTTCCCGAACTAATACCGAAGGATTCCCGAACGAATTGCAAAAAAAACTCGTTTACTGAGCTACCCCTGAGCTATACGCGAAAATGAGCCGCGCCATTTGTGCGCTTGCGCAACTCAATTACATCAATTTGTACTATCACTCTCTCACGGTTTTCTCAATAATTTTATTTGTATAAGACATACATTTATACAATTTACTTATAACGATAGCACAAAAAATTATCTATACTACGATATACATTGCATTTTCATATCACAAAAAACCTTTTATTTATTTAACAAAATATGCCTATTTTACTCACATGTTCAAAGTTGAAATTTCTTAAATATTTAACATAGAAAGTTAAAACAACGTTTTCCACTTGAAATTATACATATCTTAACCAATACAACAGTTTAATTTACATTTTCTCTATACATTTCACTATAAAAACACTTTTAAATTTCATAAACAAAACTATCATTATTTCACTTATTCACAGGAATTTTCACATAAAAATAACACAGAATTCACCTCTTTTGCACGTACAATCAATCTGAAATGTTTTACAAGTCATTTTTACATAAATTGCTGAAATTGCAAATATTTAAATTTCTACATATTTGGCCTCCTAAGTACGTGGCTAGCGTGCGTCTATGATCTCACACTATTTGAACAACTAACTTTTGCACGGCTATCGACTATCAGTAAAAATGGAAGGTCTAATATCAACAATAACAGGTGAATAAATGCTTCTACACAATTCTCAAACTGTAGGAATCTATTTCTAATCAGATTCTTATCAGTTATCATGTCTCTTATCAGATAACATAGACAAAATATTTCATGAATCAATACATTGAAAATAGGCATTTGTTTTTATACAAAACATATCAAACTCATATAAGACAATACTCATGCAATTAATTTCCATTAATTCTACTTATGCACAGCGATCATCTCGACCGGGGAACAAATCCTGGTCTCTAACTTTATTTTAATATTTCTTTTAAATTAACGTCATTGGAAAGATGATTTCAACCGGGGAACAAATCTGGTAACATAATTTATATCTTAAAAATTCCCTATACGAATTTATTAAGAAAATATTACTAAGAAAACGATAATCTATTCCGGCCTGGGAGTCGAACTCAAGACCTTCATATCATTAATTCGATATTTCTTTAAGATTCAACTAAGCATTTTCTTATTAGAATATTATTGCTTGATAATTTGCTTTTTAGAAGCTATTCGTAATCGGTTAACTAATGAATTGAAATATTCTTATAGGCGCGTCGCCAACAATCTCCCCCCCAGTGCATCAGCACCATCATTTGGGAGGCGTCGCGGGTACCAGGACTATTATTCTGGATGTAGGTCTCCTCAAGATACCTGTGCTAGTAATGACGTCAACCATTCTGGTGTGACCGTCTGGTCCCGGTGGCGTCCTACTAATCTTGCCTTTCGGCCACGTATTTCGTGGCAACGAATGATCTATTATCAAGACAGTATCACCTTCTTTAGGCTCCATAAACTTTCCGTTATTACCTGTTCGAGGTATTAAAGTAGGCATGTATTCTTTCAGCCATCTCGTCCAAAAATGGTCGGCTAACCTCTGTGCAGATTTCCAATTGAGTTGACCCGTCAGATGTTGCTCTAAAAATAATCCAGGTGGTCGATCACCACATGAGCGTCCCAGAAGAAAATGATTGGGTGTCAAACCCTCTTCAGGACTATCCATACTGAATGTTACCAGAGGTCTGGAATTTACAGTATGCTCTGTTTCTAAAAGCAACGTATGCAGAACCTCCTCTCGCGGGCTCCTTTCTTTGAGCGTAGCGGTCAACGCAATTTTAATCGATCTTACTAAACTTTCCCAGGCGCCACCCATGTGCGGTGCTCTCGGAGGTATAAATTTCCATTTAATATATTTTTTAAATGACTCGTTTTTCATGTCCTCATAGTATTCTTCGCATGCTTTCAATAATTCTTTATTCGCAGCTTTGAAATTTGTCCCATTATCGCTGTATATAACGGCTGGTTTTCCTCTTCTGGCGATAAATCGCCTCAATGCCATTATCATTGACGCTGGTGTCAATGAGGCTGCTAATTCTAGGTGTACTGCTCTGATGGTCAGACACGTAAATAAAACACCCCAACGTTTTTCGTGTCGCCTTCCTATAGTCACACTCATAGGTCCGAAATAATCCACGGCTGAGCATGTAAAAGGTGGTTCATTGTGAGCTATTCTCTCCAGAGGAATATTTCCTTGTGGCGCGTTCTGCGGTTTCGACCTGTATGTCCTGAACCACTGACAATGATGTGACACACTTCGTACTACATTACGCAAGTTCAAGACATAAAATTTTTGGTTCACTTCATTCATCACCGTCTGGTGATTGGCATGTCCAAAATGATGATGAACTTCTCTAATCATCATTTTGACGATTTCGTGTTTACCGTCTAACACGACAGGTTTTCTACTTTCCTCAGTCAAATTAGACTTAAAAGGTAAACGCCCATTTAAACGGAGTAAGTTATCTTCTCCTATTTCCATAGATAATTTACTTAAGCGTGAACTTCTTTCAACGCTTTTGCCTGCTTTCAAGCATTTTATTTCCAAATGAAAACACTCGTCTTGAACGAACTTCCAAATTAATAATTCAGCTTTTTTCAAGAGCGCTATGTCCAACGCGCCATCGGGTCCTTTAACCGACTTTGCTAAAACTTCGTTGGAACACATAACCGACTTTTCGGCTGCGTTGTCGGGTCCTTTAACCGACTTTCTTAAACTCTTGAATTTTTCTACCGCTTGTAAGGTGCGTGTAGTTGCCCCAAGGAATTTCTTAAAGCTGCTAAATCGTCCGTAGTCGGGTAGACTTAACGGTTCTTGCTTTCTCAGCGCATTTACGCCTTTTGGCGATTTTTCTTCACCTGTTTCTAAGTTATTTATGGTGTCCACTTGTTTGGGCCATAAATCAGGACTTTTCCTGAGGAATTCAGGTCCTTGAAACCAGCGATGACTTACATCGAAGGTGGAAGGAAAACTTCTAGTGGCGTCGTCTGCCACGTTTTGTGACGTCATTCTATACTCTTCCGGTGGCGCGTCACGCTTGTGCCGCCATAAGAATCGAAGGCTATCCCTGTCTTCTTCCCGGATTTTCACTTGCAGGAACATTTCTTTAATGTCTGCCATCACTGCCACGCTTCCTTCTCTGAGTCCAAACAACGAACTCCAAACAACGACTTCAATAAGTCCGGTCCGGTTAACAATGCATCATTAAGACAACGTCCGCCCGTCCTAGCGGCGGCGTCGAAAATATTCTTATTTTCTTTTTTTGTGGGTGAGTCACTGCGAAGTGAGGAAGATACCACGTGCGTGGGGAAATGGAAATATGGTTCGCTTTCTCTGCGTAACCATTAACGATGAGATTTTCAATTTGCTTCTCATATTCCTTTTTCAACTCGCTATTTTTGTCGAGCTTCTTTTCGATATTAAACAGGCGACTTTCAACCTGCGCTCTATTCGACGGCATGCACTCATTATCTGTGCGCCATAACAAAGCAGTCTCGTACCTATTATTAGGTATACGACGTACCGTTTTGTTCAAAATATTTAAAGCTCGTTCTTCTGGGTCGTTCGCGGGCTTTCGCGCAGACACTCCCAGAGATTCCAAACTAAAATAATCTTTGATCAACTTATCCATGTCTTCCTCCTTCTTGGTGCAAATGTGGTTAACAATCTTAATTGGTTTGATGCCACATGATATGTGACCATGTAAAACCCATCCAAGTTTGGTGAGCGATGCTACAGGTAGGATCTTACCTCCTGAAATTAATTCACGAGTAACTATGAGATGCCAATTGTCCTGGCCAATTAATATGGTAGGTCTGGACCTCTCATACATCAACTCGTCCTTAATCGGTGTCAAATGAGAACACCGTTGCAATAATTCTCGGCTCACTGACTGCGGAGAAAGGTTAAGTGACTTAATTGTTTGTACACTTATCTCTTCTAAGTCGTTCGAGTATATGCCTTTTATCTTAACGTTTAAGCGATACGAACTGTCGTCGTTAATTCACTTACCTCCCACGGCTTCAATACGTAATTCTTCTTTACGTCCGCGAGGCGCTATCTTCTGAGCCATCCACTCCTCTATGAGTGTCATGGTCGATCCCTCATCCAGAAGAGCTGTTGTCTTGACCTTTCCTCTATGTCCATACAACTCGACCGGTATAATCTTTAAGTATGCACATGCCAGTGCATTCACAGTACTAACAGTTGTAATTTGAGCCTCTTTACCCCCCTCGTCCCCTTGCGGCGAGGTATTTTCATTGGGGTTTCGGTGTAGCATTCGATGATGTGACATTCTACATCCCTCTACACCACATTTTTTCGCTCTGCACTCTAACCTCCTATGGTTAGGTGACAAACATTGAAAATATAATTTCGCTTTTTTAACCGCGTCCCATTTCTCGCGATTATTCATGTCCTTAAACTTGTAACAACTCACTATAGAGTGTTCCTTGTTACATATAACACACTTATGTGTTACCCGACTTACAGGCTTGTCCTGGGTTATCATAACCACTTGTCGGTTGTGCCCTTTATTATTTCGGCGTTCTAGACGCTCGCTCGTATTACTTCGGCGCTCATAGCGCTCGCTCTTGACACGGTTACGTACACACCCCTTTGCAGTGTGTACAGTTTGCTTCCTGAATTCAGGACGCTTCCGTTTTTCAGGCACATTTTCATTGCTTAAGGACGTTCCAAATTGTTCACTCAATGAATTTAAAAACTTGGCCATCTTCTGTAACTCTGGCTCCAAAGGATGCTGAGCTCGATATTCAAACCATTTAAATTTAATCGTAGTTCCGAGTTTTTCCACTATGCGGTTTACTAACTCCGGTGAGTACAAATACTGTGGTTGATTCAACGCTTGTATTGTGGCAACCACGTTCGTAATACGACTTGCAAAAGATCCTATGTTCCGGCAATCTTCTGCCAATCTTGGCATACGTCTTACATTTTCGATTTCGGCTAAAATGAGCATCTCAACCCTACCGAATCTTCTTTCGAGAGTGTTCATTATTTCTTCAGGTTCACACAAAGTAAACAACAATGACTTAACCGCTTCCTTAGCGGTGCCCTTTAATGCCCTCCTAAGGCGTGCGACATTCTGCACCCCTGAAAATTGGCTTCTCGTGTCTTTAAACACCGTTTTGAAAACTATCTATTCACCCGGGTCTCCATCGAACACCGGTAATTCCTGGAGGAAATGAAGCTGGGAAGACTTATCTTTACCCGCTATCTTTATTGCACTCACAATCGCTTCGGTCAAGTCTGACACCTCACTCGCGTGTGCTTTCTGTGCATTTCCTTGGTTGCGCTCGACCTCCGCCCCTTTGCGGCGTGATCCTTTACACGCTCCCTTATCAGTAATGTCGGGTAGCGTTACACTAACCGGCGCGCTCATTATGGTCTGTTGAACCCAACTCTTTACGAAAGGTTCCACCTGAGTATTCCACTCTTCATCATCCTCACTCGAGTCGATCTCCTCTTCTCGGTTGAGTCGTGCCAACTCCAATTGAGACTTGGCTAAGGCAGCAGCTGCCTCTGTTCGTTCGAGCTCTGAGCGTTCAAATTTAATCCGCGCCTCTAATTCGGCTTTCAACCTCGCCGATCGCGATGACATACTACCTCTCTGTGACCCTTTGTCACTAGTGTGGCCGATTACTGTCCTTGACGATGCCGCTTCTTCGATCCTTTGACCTACTTTTTCGGCTACCGTTTCACTCCTGGATATAACGGATTGTTGTGCGGTGCTGGCCTGCGTACCACTGGTGTCCGTCCTGTTGCTCGTCGTTGCCACGCACGTCCCTGAGTCCCACGTGCATGTGGACGTATCGGTGGTGGCTCCACTTGAAGGAGTTGCCCCACTCGAAGCAGTAGCTGTGGTCGCTCCAGATGATTCCGCCTCTTTAGCTTTTCTTGAGGGCCCTGTTCTTGTCCTGCTTCCTTCGCTCTTCTCTGTCTGGTCTTGTGCCTTCTTCATCTTGCAGGAAGGTGATTGTTGGCCTACGGTCCCTAACTGTCCCTACGGTCCCTACAATCCCTTACCTATAACCCTTCTACACCCCAATCTAACCCCACTACCCCTCCCCCCCTTTATTTCTCAACTCTACAACCCCTTACCTACCCTAACAGCTCTATCAGCCCTATCAATCCTGAACGGGGCCTACCGAGGTGAGCCGTCCAGGGATGGAGTCGTGCAGGAATGGAATGGAGGAAAGGTTTAGGAACTGTCCCGCCAAGGAATATGACGAAACAGTCGAGCGGTAGTGCAAGCGCAGTCTCGCTCGAGAGAACTGCTCCACCCGAAGGTGTTGTGCCAGAGCCCGACCGTTTGGCACCGTTAGGTGGTCGGGATGTATGCTGCGCTTCGTCGCCCAGTCGCCGGTGACGCCTCGTCCAAGCGCCATCTTCCGGCCGCGATGCAGTCAGGTGCCCACGAGCACCCTCGCCTGGCAGCAGTAGCGGTGGATGCTTCTACTTCTTGCACCCTCTGATGACCCGACAGGAAATGCCGGACACGGTCGTCCGACAGGAAATGCCGAGCACACTTGCCCGACAGAAAAATGCCAAGCCCTGCTTGGCCACGATGAGCGCCTTCACAAGGCACCTGCGCCTGGCTGCGATACGTGCCCCATGCGAGCACACGCCCCAAGCTGCAATCCCGGTTTTCTTTCTTCCGGTAGTTCCAGGTCCGGTCCTACTGCGCTGACCTGGTCTTCTGGCCTTCGGTCCTGTTGCTTCAGCCCAAACCTCCGGCTTCCTTCGGTTGCTGATCTTCACTCGGCTCCGAAAGTCTCCTTTTTTCATAACCAGCAGACCACAGCTGGTTCCTTGATCCGGCTCGATGGACCAATTGAAAAGGAACCGGACGGGCTTAAAGGCTCAACTAAGAAACAGAAGGGGGGAATCGAGGCTTCTCTCGATTCGGCCTCCTATAACGCCTACGTTGGGTTCGGGAACAACGTATGTGATCTCCGCAACGGAGTAACATACAAGGGCGATAACCTCTTCCTTTTCAGAAAATAGGTTCGGGCGGGGATTACGGGTCTTCCGAAGTCGTCCCGGTCCCAACGCCTTAATTCTTCGATGTGGACTGTATAATTTTGAGGGACGAATTTCTTGGGAATAAAACAGCAAATTCAAATTCAAATTCAAATTCATTATATAGTTTTATTAGTAAATTTATTTGTGAATACAGGTAATGAGTCAGAATAGATCTTATATGTATATGTTATAAATATGTTCGCTGCATTCGACCTTTAGGTATACAAATATTAGTTACAATTAAATTATTATATATTATTTCATTTTATTATTTATATTATAATTATATGAGAAAATTCGATGTAATAATTAATTAAAATGGGATATTTACAATAATATATTGTCGAATCTAAAGTCAAATTAATTATATTTTGTGAATGTCATTATAATATGCCTACTGATGCGTCACTTAAATATTCATCTATTGAGTAGTAGCATTTCTCAATTAGAAATGTTCTAAATTCTTTTTTAAATTTATGAATATTTTCCATTTCATGAAACATAGATGGAACCTTATTATATATTTTAGACAATATACCAAAAACGCTTTTTCTAAGTAAAGCTGTCTTTGATGAGATTGTATGAATTTTATTTTTACGTCGGTTGTTCGTTATTAGATAATCATTAAATATTTCAGGATTAGTTTTTACAAATATTACAACTTCATAAATATACATTGCGGGAAATGTCAATAACTTAAATTTTTTAAATTGTGGTTTACAGCTTTCTGTACTCGATATGCTTGCAATAGCACGCACACACTTTTTTTGTGCTTTAAATATATCTTCGCGCCTTGTGGCATTGCCCCAAAAAATTATACCATAGCGCACAGTAGAAGATACGAAGCCGTGATATACCGTCCGTAAAGCATCTACATTAACTACTTTGGATAATACATGTAAAGCGTATGAAAATTGGTTTAACTTTTTGCAAATATATTCTGTATGAGTCTCCCACTTTAAGTTGTTGTCAATATAAAGACCTAAGAATTTTGCTGCTTTGGTTTCACTAACCTTCTCACCATCGTAATTAATATTAAGTAAATCAAGGGGCCATTTTCGTTGATAGAAATTCATTATTTGAGTCTTTTTTAGGTTTATTATTAAATTATTTGACTTAAGCCAGCTAATTATACTCTTCAGGCTGTTATTAATTTCATTTTCATAATTATTTATGTCTGTACATGTAAACACCATAGAGCTATCATCTGCAAATAGAGTCATAGGAAAGCGTACGCTGTTAGGTAAATCATTAATATATACTAAAAACAATAAAGGACCAAGTACGCTTCCTTGAGGAACACCAAAATTTGGGGATCGAGGATAGGACCAATAAATATATTCATTTTTAGTCTTTGGACAAATCCGTGATACTTGAGTAATTTGAATTCTGTTTGTTAAGTAGGATTTTATAAGATCAAGTGTCTTGCCTCTTACACCGTATTTATTTAATTTTATAATTAACAAGTCATGCCTGACAAAATCAAAAGCCTTCGAAATGTCCATGTATAGGGCTGTCACTGGTAGTTTTCTGTAAACATTTGTAAATACTTGGTATAAAAATTCATAAATTGCTACATTAATAGATTTGTTTCTACGAAAGCCTTTTTGTTCTTTTGCAAAAATATTGAATTTTTCAAAGTAATTATATAAATTCTTATAAATTACTTTTTCTATAATTTTTGAAAATATAGAAGTCATAGCAATCGGACGGTAACAGGATAAGTCCTCCCTGTCATCTTTTTTAAATAATGGTTTAATAATGGACGTTTTAAGAACTTCAGGAAATACACCATCTTCAACACATAGGTTTATAATATGACTCATTACTGAGGCAATCGTGTTTCCTACGTGTTTTATTACTTTTGTTGAAATGTCATCAAAACCAGTACTTTTTGTGTTTTTTAATAATTTTATTGTTAATAGTATGTCATTAGGTGTAACAAAATTAAAGAAAAATGAATTGTATTTATTATGTGTCAAATTATTAGAATAGGTCATATTATTTTTGTCATCTATTGCATATACTTGGTCAATGTAGTGATCATTAAATGCCTGCGCAATGTCTTTTGGATTCGTTATAAATTTATTATTTATTTTAATTCGTGTTATAAAATTTCTACTAAACTCTTTATTATAATTTTTTCTGTAGCTATTAACAATTTTCCAAGTTGTTTTTGTCTTATGAAGTGATAAATTAACAATGTGATTGTTTTGAGCTTTTTGTGTTAATTTAATTATTTTTTTTAATCTATTTGAATAAGTCCTAAGCATATTTTTGTTGTTTTGATTAGGATCTCTTCTATATTGCCACAAAAGGTGACGCTTACGTTTACAACAAAATTTTATGCCTTTTGTAATCCATTTTTGTTTCGTATTTGTTGAAATTCGTGCTCGAATAACAGGAAAACAAAGATTATAAAATAATTTAAATTCATTATAAAACTTATTAAAAGCCTCACTAGATGAGCTACTGGTATAAACATCTGTAAATCTAATTTTATCTATGTAATACTTGAATTTGTTTAAGTTTTCTGTTGAATAATCTCGTCGTTTTGTATACCAATATTTTAATGTGCATGTTGTTTTCACCGAAAACTTGAATACCTGAGCAGTATGATCAGAAAGTCCTAAATCTAAAATATCACTTCTCCCTTTCCCAACATTGTGTATTATATTATCTATGCAAGTGCCACTACAAATTCTTGTCGGTTTGTCAATTTCCAATTTTAAATTATAACTATTCATTAACTGCGCAAACTGTAAAGAATATTTATTTGTTTTTATTATGTCAATATTAAAGTCGCCACAAATTATTACCTTTTTATTTAGTTTGAAACAAATTTGTTTCAGTATTGTATCCATTTTACTAAAGAATATTTCATAGAATTGACTGTTAGTTCTTGGGCTTCTGTAAATGCATATAATAATAGTTTTATGGGCAGTAAGCTCAACAGCACAGCATTCAAAAATATTAGATATAGATAGGTTATTTATGTTATTTAGGGGAATGTATGTATAATTATTCCTAATCAGTATACAACATCCGCCATTCCTATTATCTCTTGCATAAAATGAAGCTAATTTATATGATGAGACATTTAAGAATTCTGAATCAGTATACTTCATGTTGTGTTCCGTTATACATAATACATCTATAGATATATTATTTTGTAATAAATCATTTAGGGTAACAGTTAATAAGTCAGCTTTACTTATGAGTCCATTTATGTTTTGATGAAGCAAAGTTATACTATTGTACAAGAAAAAACTGATTATTATCATTTTTTACAATATCGGAAGATGCACTTATGTTCAAAGAATCTAAGTTTTTATTTTTAGAAATAATACATTCTTCGGTTTGCGTAGATTTATCGAATAATTTGTTAGAATTAATAAAATTATATGAAATTACATGATTGTTTGTTATTTTGTATGCGTTAATTTTTATTTGATATTCATTGCGTAATATCTCTTTTAGCAACGAGCGGCAAACAAAAGTGGAAAAAAATGACTTAAATGGTATAAAATGATCAAAACCCATCTCTACAAATATACAATTTTTATGACGATTACAAATATATCTCAGTTCATAATTTAATTTTTTTTCATTTAAAAGTTTGTTATATGGAATTTCGGATATAATTACATTTGTATTTGGTAAACAATTCAAATAAACTTCTATATTACACTTAAATTCAAATGGATTTTTGTCATTAATTCCCCCCATAATTATGACGTAATCTTTACTTGTGAGTGACAACAATTCCTGTTTAAATGAGGATAATAGATCATACATTTTCGCACCCGGTTTCCATAGACAAGTGACTAAAAATTCATCTCCGATAAGGTTTTGAAGGCAGTGACGAACTCCTCGACCCTGTTGATCTGCGATGATAAATATTTTTCTTTTAGTGCTGTATGTTGGAATCATGGAGCTTATTCCATTCTTTACTATTATTTTTGTTTGAAATTGCGAAGGTGTCAGGTCTGTGGTGCACGTGGAATGATTTTCGGTGTACTCTTTGGCTTCTTTTTTTGTTGTGGAGCATATTACATTACCCTGTAATTTTTTTATATTTTGGTTTAATTTTTCTATTTGTCTGTTAGCTTCTTCCAATTCTTGTTCAAGTTTCTTAATTTTGTTTTCAAGATTAATTACTTGTGTAATACTGGTCTTAGGGGATATGGAATTTGTTTTCGTAGGAGTTTTATCCACAGATATAAAGTTTTTAATTCTTTTTATGACCGGAGAAGACATTACTGAATTTTCAGAAATACCAATTTTTTTCATTAAACTTAGAGTATTTTCTCTTTGGGCTAGAGTTTTTTTTAGGTCTATGTTTTCTAGAGATAATCGCTCCACTTCTTCGTTAGCAGATTCCAGTAATAATTTTTGTTCATTAATTTGACGTTGTAAGTTTTTTGTGTAGTCATTTTCCGTGATGGAAGTGTTTGGTAAACTTAGCGTAGATGTGTCGAAAGGATTCGAATAATTTACATTGCATTCATCGATAATTATTGAAAGATCTGTAACTGATTTAGATTTGTGTTTTCGTAAGGTGATGTTTGTTTTTTCCATTATTATTGTCTTTTTAATTGCATTGAAATTACAAATCACTATAATTAACAAAATAATTTCAGATCAGTAGTGACATCTGTTGTAGGTCATACTAGTGCTTTATTACCTATCAATGTATGCAGGTCAGTAGTACCATTAAATTTTGAAAGGTGGCGCTACTTCCAAGTTTTTTTAAAAATAAAAATAAAAAACGGTCTGTATTTAATATTAAATTTGTTGAAATCGTAGTTGATTCGATTATTCCATAATTCACTATATATCGTTTTGTATCAGAGCACTGTGAGTCTGGATCCACATTCACAATCACTTGAGATATCTTAAATTTATCCGGATTAGTCACTGTTACAATTATTTTTATTTAGCAGTATTTTTGTTTATTATACACTACGAATACCTTGAATAACACTGGTGCCGTTAATTAGTGTGTTTATGGTTACTTTATTACACTAATCACTGTTTAAAACTTATAAGGACTGTTAAAATAAATTAAAATAATAAGAGCTCGTACAAAGCACTGTTTATTCAACTACCCTTTTTCCGATAAAAAAAAAGCAAGCAATTATCTTCAAACCGTTCCGTGAGAGAGTAATTACTTTTCCCTATCACTTCCCTACACTTTTTCTTTGTTCTTATTGACTGCTGGTCTTGCACTTTTTCCCGAACTAATCCCGAAGGATTCCCGAACGAATTGCAAAAAAAACTCGTTTACTGAGCTACCCCAGAGCTATACGCGAAAATGAGTCGCGCCAATTGTGCGCTTGCGCAACTCAATTACATCAATTTGTACTATCACTCTCTCACGGTTTTCTCAATAATTTTATTTGTATAAGACATACATTTATACAATTTACTTATAAAGATAGCACAAAAAATTATCTATACTACGATATACATTGCATTTTCATATCACAAAAAACCTTTTATTTATTTAACAAAATATGCCTATTTTACTCACATGTTCAAAGTTGAAATTTCTTAAATATTTAACATAGAAAGTTAAAACAATGTTTTCCACTTGAAATTATACATATCTTAACCAATACAACAGCTTAATTTACATTTTCTCTATACATTTCACTATAAAAACACTTTTAAATTTCTTATACAAAACTATCATTATTACACTTATTCACAGGAATTTTCACATAAAAATATCACAGAATTCACCTCTTTTGCACGTACAATCAATCTGAAATGTTTTACAAGTCATTTTTACATAAATTGCTGAAATTGCAAATATTTAAATTTCTACATATTTGGCCTCCTAAGTACGTGGCTAGCGTGCGTCTATGATCTCACACTATTTGAACAACTAACTTTTGCACGGCTATCGACTATCTGTAAAAATGGAAAGTCTAATATCAACAATAATAGGTGAATAAATGCTTCTACACAATTCTCAAACTGTAGGAAACTATTTCTAATCAGATTCTTATCAGTTATCATGTCTCTTATCAGATAACATAGACAAAATATTTCATGAATCAATACATTGAAAATAGGCATTTGTTTTTATACAAAACATATCAAACTCATATAAGACAATACTCACGCAATTAATTTCCATTAATTCTACTTATGCACAGCGATCATCTCGACCGGGGAACAAATCCTGGTCTCTAACTTTATTTTAATATTTCTTTTAAATTAACGTCATTGGAAAGATGATTTATAGTGATGGCTTCATTGGTTTTGGTCCACCATGCCAGAGAGCCGTATGTGATCATGGGCCGAATTACAGTTTTGTACAGCCACAGTATAATTTTTGGCATTAAACCCCATCATTTGCCAATCATGTTTCTGCATTGCCAGAAAGTTAAACTAGCTTTGCTGATTTTGTTTTCTATGTGTTTGTTCCAGTTAAGTTTACTGTCCAAGGTAAGACCTAGGTATTTTACCTCGGAAGAAAGTTGGAGTTTTGTACTGAAAAGACTTGGAAGATGATAGTTATTCAGCGTTCGTTTTTCTGTGAACATTAATATAACCGTTTTATTAGGATTAACGGTTGGGTTATATTCCCTGCACCATCTCTCCATGATACGGAGAGCCACTTGGGTCAGGTCGCACACAATGCTTGCTGTCTTACCAGAGACCAGTATTGTCAGATCATCTGCATAACCGACTGTGTAGATATAATTAGCGTTTAATTTTCTGATGAGCTCATTAATGACCATATTCCACAGGAGAGGTGAAAGAACCCCACCCTGCGGGCATCTTGTCATGATCTGAATTGTCTGAGATTCACCAGCAATTTTTATTTTTCGTGTACTGAGCATGTTTACTATCCAGTCAATCAGCGCGGGTACAACATTATGTCTACTTAGGGCACCTTTTATGCTGGAGAAATTTGTTCTGTCAAAAGCACCTTCTATGTCTATGAAGGAGCCTAGACATATTGCTTTGTTTTGGATGGCCTCTTCAATCTTTGATATTACCTGGTGAAGTGCCGATTCTGTTGATTTACCTAAGCTATAGGCGTGTTGTTTTTCGTGTAGCGGTAAGTTAATTAGCGCCGACCCTCTCAACTCCCGTTCACACATCCTCTCCATCGTCTTTAGGAGATAGGATGTGAGGCTAATAGGCCTATAGGATTTAGGGTCTGTATAGTCGTTCTTACCTGGTTTGGGTATGAAAGTGACTTTCACTTCCCTCCATCCCCTAGGAACATATTTAAGAGCCAGACATGCTCTCATCATGGCAACAAGTCTGACTATTAGGACTTTACTCCCCCCCCCCCACTGAAGAAGCGCCGGGAATAAGCCGTCAGTTCCTGCTGCCTTATAGCGTTGGAAACTATTAATGGCCCAATGGATTTTGTCCATCGTCACCACTCTTTGTGGTATGAGAAGATATGTCGTAATTTCCCGAATGCTGCCCAGCCGAGTTGAATCCGTCGATTGACCTCTCGGTTGAAGTTGGACTTACCTAGTCGGAGTATTTGTCCCAGGTAAACGTACTCGTCAACAACTTCGAGCATAGTGTTCCCAACAACTACCGGCATAGGTGTGACATGGACATTAAACATGATCTTTGTTTTGTCTATGTTCATCTTAAGACCTATCCGTTGGAAGGCACTATTGAGGTCATTCGTCATATCGTCGGCAAATCGAAAGTGAGTGATGTACTCGCCATTGATGTTAATACCGTATCCTTTCCAGTCCCGTACCTCGATAACGTCTTCCAACGCAGCGGTGAAGAGTTTCGGGGATATAACGTCACCCTGTCTTACACCTCTCTGCAGTTGGATAGGGTTCGAACTCTGGTTTTGTACTCGGATAGCCATGGTAGCCCTACTGTACAAACACTTCAGCACTTCGATATACCGACAGTCAACTTTGCACCGCTGAAGGGACTGTAGCACCGCCCAAATTTCGACAGAATCAAAGGCTTTCTCATAGTCCACACACGCCAGGCAAAGTGGCAGATTGTACTCTTCGGTCTTCCGTCCAAACCGGCTTGTTCGGGACACTATTCCGATGATATCCCGGACGTCAGTCTAAGCGAGATTAGAATGGCTCTCCAGCACCTTAAAAACGGCAGGGCCCCAGGCGAGGATGGAATTACAGCGGAGCTTCTGAAAGCGGGTGTAACACCGGTACTTGAAGTCCTTCAGAAGCTCTTCAATTCCGTCCTCCATGGTGGCACTACTCCAGAGGCGTGGAGCAGAAGTGCGGTGGTCTTGTTCTTTAAGAAAGGCGACAACGCTCTCTTGAAGAACCTCAGACTGATTTCCCTTCTGAGCCGCGTCTACGTGCTGTTTTCGGGAGTCATTACGAATCGTCTCGCACGCAGACTTGACGACTTCCAGCCTCCCGAACAAAACAATTTTGTATACATAAATTAAATATCAGACAATGCCCGAACCGACAAACGATTTAATCTTCCATTTCATATTTTCTTCCATCAATGTAATTCTGAGTTGATAAGTTCGTTAAACACATCATTAATTACCATGACTAAAGATAATTGTGGTAGAGCAATCTTACAGCGTAGTACGAATGGGTCGGCTCCACCGGTGACCGGGGAGAGACTACGCTCGCACATACCACAAGTGTGATTAGCATCTTATATAAATCGATGGATATTTTTATTTTACACACCAGAACACAAAATAAGAGGGAAAAAATAAAATAAAAATGTTAAAGTGTAGTACAGTAGGCGGTTTTATCGTTAAAAGCGATATCTTCTAGACAACCTTTGTATGTACAGAATTGTAAAATTAATGCTTCTGTTTACATAATAATTTCTTATGTTTACGCGAACACTAGACATTGAATAAAACTACGTTTACGGATTTTAAGGCGTTTGATTTGCTTTATTTTAATTCCCAACGTTTCGGGTACTTTCCAGCACCCATGGTCACGGGAGGCTGAGGTGATTGACGTCCCGATGTCGGACCTTAACCTGGAGTACCTTGAGCTTTTAAATTATTACATTTGGTCCGATCTACACAAACTGAATACGTCTTGAAGTGGCATGCTTGGGTTTAGTTTGAATTTTATTAATTACAGGATCCAAACAGGTGGTAGTATCCAGCCTCCTTCTATGTTGAAATTGGGATGATTTTTTTAATTACAAGAGCATCACATATCATCCTCGGCAGGAATCGATATTCTTTCGCGAGGTTTTGTGGTCCATCAGATCTGATGTAATGGCGGGGGCTGTCTAGGTCTAGGTCACAAACTAGTGCTGCTGTGTTTCAAAGGGTGGGTGTAGAGAACCGGAAAATCTTTTTAATAAAAACGAGTCATTCCATCTTAGTCTTCAAGGGTGACAACATGACGCATATACATTCTGATTCATAATCAAGGATAGATATGAATGTCTATGGGCTTCAGAATCCAATTACCATCAGGTGAAATGTGTGATCGTTTATCACAGTCTAAAAAACAGAATATCAACGTAAAAGAGTGGCAACATGCTGCTATGTTTCGTATGGTGAGTGATGAGAACTGGGACCTCTTTAAAATAATCAGACATTCCATTTTATTCTTGAGGAATGTTAACGCATCCGCGTTTCACGTAATCGAAAAGAGGAGACGTGGGCATCTATAGGCTACAGCTCACAACTCCCCAAATACCATCAAGTGGATTGTGTCCTTACCTCTTACCTATAATTGTAGAAAAATCAACAAACATTTCACTTCACACCATAGATTACTTCATAAGAAGTATATTTGCCGTAGCTAGGCGCTTTTTTTATAGGACAAGGTGACAAACGAGCACACAGTCCACCTGATGGCAAGTAGTTGCTGCGGCCCATAGACATCTACATCTATCCTCGATTACGAATCAAACTGCAGATGCGTTGTCACCCATGAGGACTAAGATGGAATGCTTCGTTTCCAGTAAAAAGGGTCTCCGGTCTCTACACTTACCATACGAAACACAACAGCGTCAAGCTATTTCACGCTGGTATTCTGTGAGAGCGTGGTCCTTCCCCGGTCGAGTCGACCCATTCGTGCTACAACTATACTACTAATATAACTGCAGCATGACTACAACGTATAACGTTTGCACTATACATTTTTATCACATTACATAAACATTATTTACACGTACAAAAATTGACAAATGGGTTGTTGCCAAGAAGATGCTGCTTACTTATCTTGTGTCGCTCTGCCGCCTCTTACGCCCACGGGATGATATGGGGTAAGAAAGAGATTCCTATCCTAATACCCTTCAGAAATGTGGTCAGCTCCGTGCGAAACAATGTGGCGCATGTAGGCGTTTACTTAACATTTTTTTAACGATGAGCTTCATGGATTTGGTTATATTTATGTGTATTATTACATTACACAGTACTAAGTTATCACATCACTGTGACTTTCACTCTTGTAAGAAATATATGAATCTTTGTTCACCAGATATCTAATTAATTTTAAGATTTTTTCGAAGTAACAGTAGGATATCCTCAAATAAGAAACTTTGGTAATTATTTAATAGGTAAGAATAAAAATATATTTATAAAATCTATCAAATAACTATTAAATCAACAACGAAATACAATAATAATAATAATAATAATAATTTTCTCTTATGATGTTTAAAAGTTATATTATCATTTTCACTTTTCATAATACTCATAACTGCTATATGAAAATTTGCAGGAGTTTCAGAGAGCGTATTTTTTATAGTTCTCATAATTTCTTTAGAACTCAAATAAATTTAAGTTTATAATACTTATAACTTTATATTAAATGAAGACATTTGAACAGACAGGTGTCTATGAAATAAAACTTAGTAAAACCTAATTGAAATCTACCCAGTAGTTTTTCCGTGATGCGCGCACAACTGCAAACCTCTATCGTTTTATTTATATATCTATAAATATTTCTTATTATCGGGATTATTTTTTCTTTGTAGCATTTTAAAAGTCTTTAACTAGGTACCCTGACAGTTTCTCCTAATTCGTGGAGGCGTTTTACACAAAATATACATTAGTTGCACTTGGGAAAACATCACATAAACATAAATCCGGAGCATTTAAATGTTTTAGTTTAGATTAGCATATAAGAACTTGCTTCGTTATCTAAATTCGTGGCCCGCAGAGCAAAATGCATTGCAACATCGAACCAATATTTAAAAAAATAATCTTTAGCATAACAATTTATACTTAATCGCAAAGGAAGTAAGGTAATATTGTATTTGTCAAAAACATTAATTACTCTGTATTTTTTAATAAACTCAGCCGGCAAACGCATTTGCCTATCGTAAGGTAAAGAGTTTAAACCTATCTTTTATTTCGACTCGGTGATAATTACTACGCAAGTTGTATTATATAAGACCAAGAACTAAATTAATTTATTTTACCACTTAAATCTGTAGGAACTTTGTGGGTAAATAAGTTAAAGAAATTACCAAACATTTCCTCATCGGGAACGAGGACTTGCTGATAAACTTGTTTTCGATCCAAATTATTGCCGTTCGTTTACTCACTATCCTCTTTCCTCATAGGAAAACGGTTCGATTTACGCACAGCACGTGGCAAACACTAGCAATGAAGCAGGAAGTCGATTCGACTCTTTGTTTTAGTTCCGACACCAAGATGTAGGTATGCGACGCGTATTACTACGGATGTTCCGGAATTTTATATTTTATTATTCGATTAATGTCAGCCAGTTGTTGCATTGATAACTTAATGACGTGCTTATCTTGAATTTGAACTGTTTGATTTGTTCATGGCTGGTTAGAATACAATACTCTGTGAGTAGGTTTTTTTGACAAGAAGTTCTCTTGTATCGAAAGCGTATTATAGCCATGAATCGAACGCGCAGACCCGAGGAAATTTGTCTGATTTTCCCATGTAGGTCTTGAACTTATAGGTTATATATATATATATATATATATATATATATATATATATATATATATATATAGGTAATGATTTATTTTATTTACGCGAACACTGCATATTGAACATTACTACTTTTATAGATTTTATCGCGTTTAATTTGATTAATTTTAATACTCTACGTTTTGAGTACTTCCAGCACCCATGGACACGGGGAAATGTAATAATTAAAAAGCTGAAGGTACTGCGGGTTAACTCCGACATTGGGACGTCAATCACTTGTGTTAGTGACAGTTACACATACGTGGTAGAGCCATGCTGCAGTTATATTAGTAGTATAGTTGTAGCACGAATGGGTCGGCTCGACCGGGGAAGGACCACGCTCTCACAGAATACCAGCGTGAAATAGTAGCTAAATGCTGCTGTATTTCGTATGGTGAGTGTAGAGAACCGGAGACCCTTTTACTGGAAACGAGGCATTCCATCTTAGTCCTCACGGGTGACAACGCATCTGCATTTTGATTTGTAATCGAGGATAGATGTAGATGTCTATGGGCCGCAGCAACCACTTAACATTAGGTGGACTGCGTGCTCGTTTGTCACCCTGTCCTATAAAAAAAAAGTTGCCCAACGTGACCATACGTTCTGCTTTGAACGGGATAATCCCGCTTTTAGCTTTAGCTACGTGTCCCACTTTACCCAAAATACTTAAACAGTAACATACGAATACTTATTCCGCGAGGGAGTCAAACCCGCGGACCGCGCTGCCGTAAACAATTATCTGTGCAAACACTCACTAAACAAACGCGCTATAGCTATATAAATAGTCTGTTAGTAAGAGTTTGTGAGGGAGTATCACAAACTCTTACTTACAGACTATTTAACGTATTAAGTTGCTTGTAATTGGCAAAGTCTTAACTATGGTTTGACGGCTCCAGGGAGGTGTGACTGAATTGCGGTGATGAGGGCCGAAGGTTTGAAACCCGGCGGGATTTTGAAAAAAATGACAGCTTACAATCTATATTATGTTACAAAATTTAAAACACAAAGCAAATTAGAAATTGCTTGAAAGCGATCACCTTATTCAGAAAACAAGATCATAAAAATTAAATAAAAAAATAACGATTTGCAAACTGTATGTGATTTTATTACATCCAACTCACAAGCGCATCGGTAAAACGGGGTCTTTCATAATACTCAACTAGTCAGCCAATGTGCCCTGCCCAGCCCTGTGGGTTTTATACAATTTGCAAATATAAATGTATATAAAATAAATTATATTTATTTATGGTCGAGTTTTTTGAGGTAAAGTTGTTTCTATACGTTTGAATACTCATTCTGATAACACACTTAACGGGGACCCCAGGGTTTTGTTATACGTTGTATACGTCCCACTGTTGTGCGCAGTTATCCTCATTACTGAGAGGGATATGTAGTATTTCACCCCGCGCTGCCCTAATGCGTGTTGGCAGATATATCTTCTAAATAATTTTATTCCTCAGTAATGCAGGTTTCCTAACTAAGCTTTCCGTCACCACCACAATCATCATCAGTCAGCACTTAAAATTGCATTTAACAATTTCATCTGTGAATGAAAAATCAAGCCCGATTTGTTCGTGTACTGTTATATATACGACGACCGCTTAGTTCTTGACCATTTCTAGTGATAAAGGGCTTACCCCTCTATTCTTGGCCAACGAGCAATGGCAGGACCCGGCAGTACAGAGCATTTCCGACCGGGACACCGTATGGAAGGAGAAGGAGCTCCACGGGAGGTACTACAGGGCTCTACATGAGCCCTTCGTAGATACAGTCGCCTCCCTCAACTGGCTACGTTTCGGTGACCTTTTCGGGGAAACCGAGGGTTTTGTCTGTGCAATACAGGATCAGGTTATTAAGACCAACAACTATCGGAGATACATCCTAAATGATGGCACCGTCGACGTCTGTCGAGCTTGTCGCCATCCCAGTGAGTCACTTAGGCATGTCATTTCCGGTTGTTCGGCGCTTTCTAACTCTGAGTATTTGCACAGGCACAACCTAGTAGCCAGAATTCTACACCAGGAGCTCGCTCTGAAATACGGTCTCTTGGACCGGAAATTGCCGTATTACAAGTACTTTCCGGAAGCCGTGCTCGAAAATGACCGCGCCAGGCTCTACTGGGACAGGGCCATCATCACAGACAGGACTATTCTTGCGAATAAGCCTGATATTGTGCTGATGGACCGGGCACAGTCAAGGATATTTTTGGTCGACATTACCGTTCCGTATGACGAGAACCAGTGATGACTTACGGATCTGAGACGTGGTCCTTCACTGCTGGCCGTATGAGGATGCTGAAGGTCGCTCAGCGAGCTATGGAGAGGGCTATGCTCAGAGTTTCTCTGCGTGATAGACTCAGAAATGAGGATATCCGCAATAAAAACCAGAGTGACCGACATAGCCCAAGGGATTAGTAAGCTGAAGTGGCAATGGGCCGGCCATATAGCTCGAAGAACCGACAACCGATGGGGAAGAAAGGTTCTCGAGTGGCAGCCTCGTACCGGTAGGCGTAGTGTAGGGCGACTCCCCACTAGATGGAGTGACTACCTGGTAAGACATGCAGGAAGTCGATAGATGCAGGTGGCTCAGGACCGTGCTTTGTGGCATTACTTGGGGGAGGCCTATGTTCAGCAGTGGACTTGTGAAGGGCTGTAATGATGATGATGATGATGACGAGAACCTCGTGAAAGCCGAAACAGATAAACGAACAAAATATCTGGACCTGGCACACGAGGTGACCGACATGTGGGGTGGTCTGCCGGCCGAAATTAATCCTGTAGTCGTCTCTGTGAATGGGCTAATAATTCGTATTGGCGGCTTTCACATACATTAGTTTCTTAGACGTGCAAGTTTCGCCTTGTTTTGCACAATAAAGAACGATGGCGTTATGACCTTAAGGAGCCATCAGACAGTGGTTACATGCATGCTCAGAGTTGTGCTGTTAGTTTTTTGGCGGATACCTAAGTTTAGCAATGGACATAGCTCTTCACCAAATTTTGTTGTGTACAAAATTGTTAAGGGCTGCAATTTTAATGATAATTGTCAATTACTCAAGACATTCATAGCCGTAAGTTTACGTTATTTACACTTACGTAGCGTACGTTATTACAATACGCTTTCACATAAAGTTTCTTGTATAACAACGTATTACAAGTACAACAAGATGCGATACTATCGTGGGTTCGCTTGAGTGAACAATGTGAAAATGAATCGAGTCGAGTGAATTTTCATGATGTTATTTCTGTTAGTTGATTACTACAGCTTATTTGAATGTACTGGTAAAGATTGCGAGCTTGTAAATACCGCGAGCTGTTAAAGACCGCGACCATGTAAAGACAGCGAGTTTGTATAGACTGAAAGCTTGTAAAGACCGCGAGCTTGTAAATAGAATAAAATAGATATTTTTGTTCAGCTTATGAATAATTAGCGGTGATTACTTTAGGCGTCATTTCGTTCTTATGTCATGTGATTAACTGACCTTGTTTATTTTCTACGACTGAGGGTTGCAAGCTATATTTCAGGACGGAAGAAGTCGAAGAATGGCGACAAACGGAGACCATATTTACTGATAACGCGGTATAATAGTTTAGTCATCAGGGGTGAGAACTGAGAACGCATCAGAATTTAGACTATTAAATAAAAATAAATAAACATTTATGAGCCATATAATTTCCACTTACGATTAGGGTACCCGTGTGTCGTTAATCACAATAACTTTTACAAAAACATGTAGATGCATACATAGTTATTCAATAGTAAATTTTTAGTTACATTGTGAATAGCCTTTTACTTTGCGATTTGTTTAATTCACGATTTTTTTATCTATATTTATATTATACGGTACGGGTCACGGTTATGAACTCGAATGACAATGATATAATCGTCACAATAATTAACGATCGAAAGTTGTTTCATTGCTCAGGTACGAATATCGAAAAAGGAGCTTAAATATTTGTTGTATGAATTTAAAAAATAACTATAATTACATTTTTGTCAATTTTTTTAATTAAACTGATTTTACGGACTTTATCACGTTTTATTTCACGTATTTGAACTTAATTTAATTGCCAACAATTCCAGTGCTTTGCAGCACCCATTGTCACGGAGGGATTGAGGTGTTTGATGTCCCAATATCATGGCTAAAGAATCTTACTAAGTAGTCAGGTTTACAGTGCTATGCTTGGGTTTGGATTTAATTGTATTCATTCCAAGCAGATTTGTTTTTTTAATAGAAGAGGGGCAAACGAGCATATGGCTCACCTGATGCTAAGTGTTTACTGCCGCCCACGAACATCTGCAACACTAAATTGCAGATGCGTTTCCGGCCTTTTAAAAAGGAGCGGGCTCTTTTCTTGAAGGTCCCTAAGTAGTATCGGTCCGGAAAAATATCTGTTGTAGTGGATTCCACAAGAAAGTTGTGCGAGGAAGAAAACTTCTTTTAAATTGCACAGTGGTGGACTGCCAGTCATACAGATAGTATGAATAGTATCGCGAGTTTTGTTGCGATGTGCGATGGTGATATTTTGTGGCTGAAATTATTTCGAACAATTCCTCAGAGTACTCCCAGTGGTAAATGTGAATAAATACCCAAAGAGATGCAACGTCTCTTCGCAGTGCCATTGAGTCAAGCCGATCGGAAAGAGCCCGGTCACCAACGATTCGAACAGCTCTGCGTTGTATGCGATCAAATGGAAGGAGCTGGCATTGGAGAGCCCAGCCCAGAGACGGGGACAGTATTCCATGTGCAATGCCAGTTCTATGGACATGTAAAGTTGCAAGCGGTGTGCCGGCATGGAATACTCTCCCGGTCTGCTGAGCACGCCAGCTGTTTAGAGACCGATTTGGCCTTCTCTTTCAAGTGACCACGAAACTGCATGTTACTCGAAAATTGACCCCGAGGATTCCGATACTCCCTAAGGCAACAAGACCTTGAAACTAAGGAGATACGACGGAGCGGTTCTTTTTAGCGGTAAACGCGTAAACTTGTGTCTTCGGAGGATTGAATTGGACTAGATCTAGTAAACCCTAGTCCGAGTCTTTGTTCAACAAAATTTTTAAGGTTTGACTTTAACGGCGTGGATTGTATTTTAGCAACCAGCCTTTCATTCTTATCTTAAAAGGGTGTTACTATCTGTTTACAAAAATATTTTATGATTATTAATAGATAAGATAAATAGCCCATGTCATACATTGAGCGAGTTTATACTGCATGTATCAAATGTGTTAGGATGCAACGATCGAGTGTGATAGGGAAAAGAGTTTCAACTTCCTGAACCGAAGGATGGATATAAACGAACGCAGAATAACAAATAAAAATTTGTTTATTATTTTTATAGTTAAATAAGGTGATTATATGTATTTCTTTACGTTATTAATTTAGACATATAGTAAGTGAGCGTAATATGGTCATCGGGTTAATATATATGGTCACTTTCTTATAACTCAATATCTAGCTTTGTTTACATAGATGGCTCAGTGATACGGTAGTTCTTCATCAGTCAATCAAATAATAAAGGGTCAAATGGGCGCCGCTTTATCGACATTTTGACAGTTGACATTATAGTAAATATTTTAGTCGATTTTAGTATTGTGCAGAAGTTGAATTTTTGAAGTTTTCCCAATTGTTGCCAAAGCTTGTTTCCTATTTTATTTCTTAATATATTACTTATAGTATATAACTGCGTTTTTCTCTTTGTCCCCTCCCTAGTTTTTAAGGTTTATAGGGTGGCAAAGCCTAAGGTGATCATATTACCCTCACTAAACATAAAAGATAGGTCAAATAAAGAGTACTTTTAACTCGCAGCATGTATGTTTAGTTATGGATGGACATGTAAAGAAGTGGTAGAGGTGTGTCAGAATCGTGCCAATTCGTCTCAATTTTTTTAATTAAACTGATTTTACGGACTTTATCACGTTTTATTTAACGTATTTGAACTTAATTTAATTGCCAACAATTCCAGTGCTTTGCAGCACCCATTGTCACGGAGGGATTGAGGTGTTTGACGTCCCAATATCATGGCTAAAGAATCTTACTAAGTAGTCAGGTTTACAGTGCTATGCTTGGGTTTGGATTTAATTGTATTAATTCCAAGCAGATTTGTTTTTTTAATAGAAGAGGGGCAAACGAGCATATGGCTCACCTGATGGTAAGTGTTTACTGCCGCCCACGAACATCTGCAACACTAAATTGCAGATTCGTTTCCGGCCTTTTAAAAAGGAGCGGGCTATTTTCTTAAAGGTCCCTAAGTAGTATCGGTCCGGAAAAATATCTGTTGTAGTGGATTCCACAAGAAAGTTGTGCGAGGAAGAAAACTTCTTTTAAATTGCACAGTGGTGGACTGCCACTCATTCAGATAGTATGAATAGTATCGCGAGTTTTGTTGCGATGTGCGATGGTGATATTTTGTGGCTGAAATTATTTCGAACAATTCCTCAGAGTACTCCCAGAGGTAAATGTTAATAAATACCCAAAGAGATTCAACGTCGCTTCGCAGTGCCATTGAGTCAAGCCGATCGGAAAGAGCCCGGTCACCAACGATTCGAACAGCTCTGCGTTGGATGCGATCAAATGGAAGGAACTGGCATTGGAGAGCCCCAGCCCAGAGACGGGGACAGTATTCCATGTGCAATGCCAGATCTATGGACATGTAAAGTTGCAAGCGGTGTGCCGGCATGAAATACTCTCCCGGTCTGCTGAGCACGCCAAGCTTTTTAGAGACCAATTTGGCCTTCTCTTTCAAGTGACCACGAAACTGCATGTTACTCGAAAATTGACCCCGAGGATTCCGATACTCCCTAAGGCAACAAGACCTTGAAACTAAGGAGATACGACGGAGCGGTTCTTTTTAGCGGTAAACGCGTAAACTTGTGTCTTCGGAGGATTGAATTGGACTAGATCTAGTAGACCCTAGTCCGAGTCTTTGTTCAACAAAATTTTTAAGGTTTGACTTTAACGGCGTGGATTTTATTTTAGCAACCAGCCTTTCATTCTTATCTTAAAATGGTGTTACTATCTGTTTACAAAATATTTTATGATTATTAATAGATAAGATAAATAGCCCATGTCATACATTGAGCGAGTTTATATTGCATGTATCAAATGTGTTAGGATGCAACGATCGAGTGTGATAGGGAAAAGGGTTTCAACTTCCTGATAACCGAAGGATGGATATAAACGAACGCAGAATAACAAATGAAAATTTATTTATTATTTTTATAGTTAAATTAGGTGATTATATGTATTTCTTTACATTATTAATTTAGACATATAGTACGTGAGCGTAATATGGTCATCGGGTTAATATATATGGTCACTTTCTTATAACTCAATATCTAGCTTTGTTTACATAGATGGCTCAGTGATACGGTAGTTCTTCATCAGTCAATCAAATAATAAAGGGTCAAATGGGCGCCGCTTTATCGACATTTTGACAGTTGACATTATAGTAAATATTTTAGTCGATTTTAGTATTGTGCAGAAGTTGAATTTTTGAAGTTTTCCCAATTGTTGCCAAAGCTTGTTTCCTATTTTATTTCTTAATATATTACTTATAGTATATAACTGCGTTTTTCTCTTTATCCCCTCCCTAGTTTTTAAGGTTTATAGGGTGGCAAAGCCTAAGGTGATCATATTACCCTCACTAAACATAAAAGATAGGTCAAATAAAGAGTACTTTTAACACACAGCATGTATGTTTAGTTATGGATGGACATGTAAAGAAGTGGTAGAGGTGTGTCAGAATCGTGCCAATTCGTCTCAATTTTTTTAATTAAACTGATTTTACGGACTTTATCACGTTTTATTTAACGTATTTGAACTTAATTTAATTGCCAACAATTCCAGTGCTTTGCAGCACCCATTGTCACGGAGGGATTGAGGTGTTTGACGTCCCAATGTCATGGCTAAAGAATCTTACTAAGTAGTCAGGTTTACAGTGCTATGCTTGGGTTTGGATTTAATTGTATTCATTCCAAGCAGATTTGTTTTTTTAATAGAAAAGGGGCAAACGAGCATATGGCTCACCTGATGGTAAGTGTTTACCGCCGCCCACGAACATCTGCAACACTAAATTGCAGATGCGTTGCCGGCCTTTTAAAAAGGAGCAGGCTCTTTTCTTGAAGGTCCCTAAGTAGTATCGGTCTATCTAAAGTTGTGCGAGGAAGAAAACTTCTTTTAAATTGCACAGTGGTGGACTGCCAGTCATACAGATAGTATGGATAGTATCGCGGGTTTTGTTGCGATGTGCGATGGTGATATTTTGTGGCTGAAATTATTACGAACAATTCCTCACAGTACTCCCAGTGGTAAATGTGAATAAATACCCAAAGAGAACGTCTCTTCTCAGTGCCATTGAGTCAAGCCGATCGGAAAGAGCTCGGTCGCCGACGATTCGAACAGCTCTGCGTTGGATGCGATCAAATGGAAGGAGCTGGCATTGGAGAGCCCCAGCCCAGAAACGGGGACAGTATTCCATGTGCAATGCCAGTTCTCTGGACATGTAAAGTTGCAAGCGGTGTGCCGGCATGAAATACTCTCCCGGTCTGCTGAGCACGCCAAGCTTTTTAGAGACCAATTTGGCCTTCTCTTCCAAGTGACCACGAAACTGCATGTCACTCGATAAATCGGCCCCGAGGATTCCGATACTCCGTAAGGCAACAAGACCTTGAAACTAAGGAGATACGATGGAGGGGTTCTTTTTATCGGTAAACGCGCAAACTTGTGTCTTCGGGGGATTGAATTGGACTAGATCTAGTAGACCCTAGTCCGAGACTTTGTTCAACAAAATTTTTAAGGTTTGACTTTAACGGCGTGGTTTGTATTTTAGCAACCAGCCTTTCCTTCTTATCTAAAAAGGGTGTTATTATCTGTTTACAAAAATATTTTATGATTATTAATAGATAAGATAAATAGCCCATGTCATACATTGAGCGAGTTTATACTGCATGTATGAAATGCATTAGGATGCAACGATCGAGTGTGATAGGGAAAAGGGTTTCAAGTTCCTGATAACCGAAGGATGGATATCAGCGAACGCAGAATAACAAATGAAAATTTATTTATTAGTTTAATTAGGTGATTAAATGTGAAATACATATAATTACCTAATTAAACTAATAAATAAATTTTCATTTGTTTGTCTAAATTAATAATGTAAAAAAATTTTACATTATTAATTTAGACATATAATACGTGAGCGTAATATGGTCATCGGGTTAATATATATGGTCACTTTCTTATAACTCAATAACTAGCTTTGTTTACATAGATGGCTCAGTGATACGGTAGCTCTCCATCAGTCAATCAAATAATAAAGGGTCAAAAGGGCGCCGCTTTATCGACATTTTGATAATTGATATTATAGTAAATATTTTAGTCGAATTTTTGAAGTTTTCCCAATTGTTGCCAAAGCTTGTTTCCTATTTTATTTCTTAATATATTACTTATAGTATATAACCGCGTTTTTGTTTTTATCGTCTCCCTAGTTTTTTAGGTTTATAGGGTGGCAAAGCCTAAGGTGATCATATTACCCTCACTAAAAATAAAAAATAGGCCAAATAAAGAGTACTTTTAACACGCAGCATGTATGTTTAGTTATGGATGGACATGACAAGCGGTAGAGAGGTGTCAGAATCGTGCCAATTGGAAGTCCCTAGTCTTTGACTAATGCTAAGAATTACGTATAGACGTACGCTAAGAATTTCTTGGAGAGACCGCGTACGAAACACCACCGTGCTACAAAGAATGGGGAAGGTCACAGAGATACTTACAACCATAAAGAGGAGGAAATTGGAATATTTTGGGCACGTGATGCGTAACACCAAAAAATATGAACCCCTTCAACTTATCATTCAGGGGAAAGTGGCAGGCAGAAGGAGGCCTGGCCGCAGAAGGATATCGTGGCTGAAGAACTTGCGCCAGTGGTTCGGGAAGAGCACAAGATCACTGTTTAGAGCAGCGGTCTCAAAAGTTGAAATCGCCCTAATGATTGCCAACCTTCGCAAGGAGACGGCACCTTAAGAAGAAGAAGTCTTTGACTATCTCTCTTGGTGACAGCCGTGAGAGTGAACTTTTACGATTTTTTAAAGGTCTTTTAATAATATAAGGTTGAAAACGAGCACACTGTCCACCTGATGGTAAGTGGATGTTGTTGCGTATAGACATGTACATCTATCCTCAGTAATAAAAATAAAGATGCGTTATCACTCTTGAGGACTCAGAAAAACGCATCGTTTCCATTAAAAAAGGTCTCCAGTTCTCTGCACTCACCGTACGAAACACTGGCCAGGCCGACCCATAACTGTGGCCTGGCTCTACAACGTATAAATTTGTTCGTATAAGATTTTTACATATTTTTGTTTTAAATGTGTAAGTTGTATATTTGTAACGGATATATACATGTTAACCGTGTAGTGGCGGATTAAGAATACCTACTATCCCTGGTCCCGTCGGTTTAGTAAGAGGCGACAGGGGCAAACTGAGGCAGGAGATGGGTGGCTGCATCTTCCTGATAGCGATATAAAAATAAACAAGTGCGGTTGCCAATCAATATACCAAGTGGCAAAATCCACTATGACACAATACTATGTTGCGTGCAGGATTCGAATCCGCAACCCACAGCCCTGCGATTCCGTGCTTAATACAAGCCGCTGCGGAGCCGCGCTCAATTAATAAAATTTAAACAGATTTATTTTCCGAACCTTAATAAGTTTTGAGACTTGTTTCCAAAAATTAAGAATAATTGATATAATTGGTTGTCTGAAAAATAATACCGTAATAATGCCGCCCATTGTATACTTCTTTTGTTTATATAATCTGTAATTTTTGCATGGTGTGCAGTAAAGAATATTAAATAAATAAATAAATAATCGCTATGATTTTTTTTCTTGTCATGACCGCGCAATTAACGCAGTTAATTAACAAGATTAAAAACCCATTTTCCTTTGCATTCATTTATCATTAAATAGCAATCCGCCTCGGTTTCGCACATCTGATTTTTGGATCTCAACAATATATTATAGGTAAACATTTGTCTTGAATAATACTGTCTATTGATGAAAACCGTATCTTGATCCGTTACGTAGGTTAAAAGATTTAAGCGTACGGACGGCGGGAAGCGACTTTGTTTTATCCTGTGTAGAGATTTAACAATGAAACTTTCACAAACCGTCAGAATATCGCACTAATAAGATTGATAGAGTCGTAAGTCGCCGCAAAGATTTATTTCGTTTCATAGAGTTCTTTCCCTTTGAGCTACAATGCTAAACGAATGAATCTGCTCGACTGCTCTATTTCTTATGGTGTATGATGAAAACGGAGACCCTTTTAACTGTTAACGAAGCATACATTTTAGTATTTTTAGGTTACAGCGCATCTGCGTTTAAAAATGTCTATGCCACAGTTATGGCGTAGACACCTACAAATGCAGATGCGTTTAGTAGCGGCGACAGAGGGAAATCTATGGAGGAGGCCTATGTCCAGCAATGGACTCTTTACTGTTGTAATGAATAAGACCACAGTACCCATTTGCTATCAGGTGGGCGTAAAATATTTAGCATGCAACTTTATTTAATTGTGATTGATGACTCTTATCAAAAAGTTTAAAATGAAAATTAATTTTAAGCTTTTTGATGAGAATCGTTTTCGTCTTCACTTTTTAAAGCTTTCTTCATTATGAAAAAATGCGCCGATTGGGAAAAATACTTCCTCTTTATTAATCTTTAAAAGTTCCGTCCCGTTGCAGAGAGGTGTCTCTTGGTACAAAAATTAAAATGGATCTATCATGAACCATGGTATCTTTTTGTGAATCCCCGGAACCGCATCTTACGATCTCCCGGGAAATAAATAGTACGATGTGTTCTCTATTACAACGCTACCACTCGGTATACCGGCAAAAACTAAAATGTTTTCCGAAGTGGCCTCACGTCCCTGTAGCGATGCGCTTTTAACTTTTTCTTAGGCTGTGTGTTTAGTATGAAAATCGAACTTTTGGTTTGAAGTTAAAGGAATTTTCAAATTCGGATTGTCCCTAAAATTATGTGTTGTCCCTGAAATAGCATTTTTCATAACATAAAAAATTTATTTACATTCACATTTCATTTTAGTTCTCAGGGGTGACAACGCATCCGTACTTTGATTCTTAATTGAGAATAGATGTAAATGTCTATGGGCCACAGAATCCACTTACAACCAGGTGTGGACTGTGTGCTCGTTTGGTACTTCGTTTAATTCCCGACGTTTCGGGTGCTTTCCAGCACCCATGGTCACGGTGTACTGAGGTGACTGACGTACCGATGTCATTTTTAAACCCGGAATCCGGATTTAAAAATAAAAATATTTTTATTATTTTATTAAATATTATTATTATATAAATATTAAAAATAAAAATAATTAAAATTGAAATTAATCGCAATAAAATGCGTAAAATTAGTTTTAATCAATGTGTAGTGTTCGCGTAAATATAAGAAATCATTACCTTACAACCCAACAAAAATAATATTATTTTTATTATTAAACCATAAAATAGAAATAAAGATGCATAATATAAAATGGTATATAAGTACCAACATAGATAGATACACATAACATAAATGTGCCATTCATATTAAACAAATAGTGTAGCTAGCTAGATAAAGGTAGAATAATTATATACATATAAATTTGATAGAATCAAAGTTGAAAATAATAATTATGTACATGTTTCTCAAAAACCGGTAGGGTTTGATTGATGACATTGGATTGATTTATCTAAATATTTTGAAAATTGAACTAAGGATAAAATAAATCGTCTTTGATGATTGTCTTAAATCTAAATAACACCACAGTAATGGATCCTACCCAGGTGGAGCTGGGGCGAGTCGCTAGTCTATACATATATATATATTAAAAGCGCAACGTAACAACGATTAAAATATCGTCTTTCGATATTAAATACAACCGATAAGTATTGACGTACATAAATAACCGTTACAACATCTAATCTTTTAAACAACTCAATATAAAACCATATAACACATTAATTTTTAACGAAGAAAACTATTTCGTAATTATTTCCTTTAAAGAGAAAGTATACGTGTTATAACCACGCTGCAGTTATGGTTGTAGCACGAATGGGTCGGCTCGGGATGCCGGGCCGGGGATGGACCACGCTCTCACAGAATACCAGCGTAAAATAGCAGCTTAATACTGCTGTGTTTCGTATGGTTAGTGTAGAGATCCGGAGATCCTTTTTTACTGGAAACGAGGCATTCCATCTTAGTACCCAGGGGTGACAACGTATCTGCGTTTTGATTCTTAATCGAGGATAAATGCTGATGTCTATGGGCCACAGCATCCACTTACCATCAGGTGGACTGTGTGCTCGTCTGTCACCCTTATTCTATTAAAAAAAGTGTGTTTTGAAACTTTTACATTCTTCATTACTGACTGTTTGAGGAAACAATGAGAACTAGATATTATTCTACATGATAGAAGTTGAAACAAGGATATTCGCATAAATAGAGACACCAGAGTAATCGACATAGTCAGAAGATCATCAGGCTGACGCTGACGTGGTAATGAGCTATTTATTTGGCTCGAAGTACAGAAAATTTATGGGGTAAATAGTTCTAGAGTGGCTATCTCGTACCGGCAGGCTCTACATGGTGCGGCTCCTCACTACAAGAAGCTACTTGATTAGACGTGCAGAGAATCGTAAGAAGCAGCTATCTCGGCACTGTGACGAGTCTTTGATGAGTACTGTATTCACTAGTAACTTGTGATTGGCTGAAATGTGTCGATAATGATGTTTTTAACATATTTTTATTTTTTCAAATATAATTTGAATATAATTTTAACGTGTTAAAGCCGGGCAGTTACACTACAGTTGTAGTACAAATGGGTCGGCTCAACTGGGGAAGAACCACGCTCCCATAGAATATACTGGCGTAAAATAGCAGCTTATTACTACAGTGTTTCGTATGGTGAGTGTAAATTACCGGAAACCCTTTTCTATTGGAAACGAGGCTTTCCATCTTAGTCCTCAGGGGTGTCAATGCATTAGCATTTTGATTCTTAATCGAGAATAGGTGAAGATGTCCATGGGCCACCTTCATCTATTCTCAATGTGGGGGGGCTGTGTAATTGTCACTCTTATTCTATAACAAATAAAATATAATATGATTCACATCTATTCAGACATAAATCTGTATCTAGAAATCGGGTGATATGAACACGAGACTACTTATTACTATCTACTTTTAAATAGCTGACAAGAAATGCCGATCATACTAATTATAATAATAACATATCTATTACAGATTTGGAGGCGACATCTGTAAGCGTGCCAAGTTCCTCACCCCCATTGCAACGCATCACGGTGTGACGTCGTGTGACGTATGGCCGATAGGAACTACGCTTACGACCCGGTTGGGACCGGAGCGCCAGTCAACCAAGAATCGTACAGGATGGAGGCGGGACAGTTGTGGCGGCAGTACGTGATCGCGGGCATCGGTATGTCACTGTGATTTTTAACATGTGATTTTCAAATTTTTGTTTTGAGTGATTTTCGAATATCTGTTATCATATCAACAGTGGCAATTTATTAAGAATATAGTTCAAAATATTGAAGAACGTGCGGATTTTTCATCTTAAATAGTTTCGTTGAATCGGTAATTAATTGTAAAAGTAAAATTTTAAATGCTAGTAAATAACAAAAATAATTACGTTCGGTCAAAACATATTTTCAAACACAATGTTGATTAAATCCTGTAACTAATTACATAAATTGCAAGTGTTATCGTAATTTATGTATTGTGTAAATTTGTGAATAACTAGAGATATTTATAACTATGCCAAACATTTTTAAGCGTTCTAATTGCCTAGCCGTATCTAAGAAACTATTGAGAAAAATATTTTAATTTATTAACGAGAATAGGAAAAAATGGGATATATAAATTAATGCTTATATACTATTAGTAAAGCTAGTTTTCAGTTCCGTAATATACCAAAAATAAATCATAAACGGATTGATCCACGCTTCCGTAGACTTAGACATCCATGGTTTGGATTTTAAAAACAATAAAAGCAAAACCGACAGACATTTATTTTACCGTATGTACCTTTAAAATTGAAATGTCTGATAAAGACGTAGAATAATTTTAAATGTTTAGTCTAATCTACGACTATTTTTGACTAAACCAAACATAACTATTTCATGTCGTAAATAATTTGCAACATAGTGCGTATATGTCCAATAATTTGTGTAAAATTATAACATTATATTTTCATAAAACACCAGTTTTTAGTTTTTAGTCGGTGGTAGATGGTAGTAGGTGATAGGTAGTCGGGCGTTGTTACCGTCCCTTCAGCGATGCCAAGTTGACTGTCGGTATATCGAAGTGCTGAAGTGTTTGTACAGTAGGGCTACGATGGCTGTCCGAGTACAGAACCAGAGTACTACGAAACCTATTCAACTGCAGAGAGGTATAAGACAGGGTGACGTTATATCCCCGAAACTGTTCACCGCTGCATGGGAAGACGTTTTCATAGACTGGACTGGAAAGGATACGGTATTAACCTCAAAGGCAAGTACATCACGCACCTTCGATTTGCCAACGATATAGTCCTCATGACTACGCTGGAGGATCTAAGCACTGTACTCAAGGTCCTTAATAGTGCCTCCCAACGGATAGGTCTTAAGATGAACATGGACAAACTATAGATTATGTGTAACTTCCATATCACACCTATGCCAGTAGTTGTTGGGAGCATTAAGCTCGTAGTTGTTGACGAGTATGTTTACCTGGGACAAATAGTCCGACTAGGTAAGTCCAACTTCGACCGAGAGGTCTCAACTCAACAACAACTCAACAATCAACTCGGCTGGGCAGTGTTCGGGAAATTACGACACCTCTTCTCGATAGGTTAAACGACCAGAACGTATTTCCAGTGATGATTAATGGATCTAAGACATGGTCATTCACTGCTGGCCGTATGAGGAAGCTCAAGGTCGCTCAGCAAGCTTTGAAGAGAGCTGTGCTCAGAGTTTCTCTGCGTGACAAACTTAGAAAAGAGGATATCCGCAGTGGAACCAGAGTGACCGACGTAGCCCAACGGATTAGTAAACTGGCTAAATGGCAATGGGCCGGCCATATAGCTCAAACAACCGAGCAACCGATGGAGAAAAAAGGTTCTCGAGTGTTAGTCTCATATCGGTAGGCGAAAGGTAGGGCGACCCTCCACTAAATGAAGTGATGACCTGGTAAGACATGCAGGTTGTCGATGGATGCAGGGGAGGCCTATGTTCAGCAGTGGATTCATGAAGGGCTGTAATAACGGTGATGATGATAGATATAAGTTATATATAGGTGCATATCGTGATTGCTATGCATTTGCAATCAAAATAGTATTTTTCTCTAAAACAATAAGACATCGACGTGTTAGACGATTACCAAAGAAAGTGACATACTACTAATACTACTTTATAATCAATGAGAAATATGTAAATACCTAGAGTCCGGTTGTAATCTTGAACTATCTGCTGCATTTATGCAATAGCTAATTCATTAACTGTATTATTAGTAGTACTACATGTGATTGTTTCTTTTTTGCGAAACATTTAATATGCTAAACTTGTATCAGCCAGTCATTTCCAATAAAATAAAAAAAATTGAAGATCTAACGTTATTTGTTTCGATTTAATTAAAATTGATAAACATGATTCAAATAAAACTTGATTTCAATTAATGATACATAAAGAAGATTCGCAAATACATGAAGAAGATGCACGAGAGTAGAATAAACGCAGTAGAAATGCGGTCGTTAAGGAGCATGTTAGGGCTGAATCTGCGAGACCGGGTGTGAAATTGTGTGATAAGGGAAGAGTGTGGTTTGCGAGATGATTTCGTGACGAGTTTATGTTGCAGAAGTAAACAGAAGAGTCGGAAAGGGATGTCCTAGGGCGAAAGTTTATCGACCTCATTTGCGATATATTGAAAATGGGCCAAATTAAAAGAGTACGTATGCACCTATGCATAGGTGTGGATGTGGGGGAGGCGAGAGGGGTGTGTCAGGATCGTGTCAAATGGAAGTCTGTAGTCTCTCCCTAGCCCGCTGGGTGACAGGCGTGAGTGTTTATGTATGTACGTAAAGAATAAAATTAATAATTAATGAATCTTTATTAAATGGTAGGGTAATTTGCTTACGAATCAATCGAGCTTGCCTATACCTATCGTCATACATGACGGTAGGAATAGGCAAGCATAAATTATAAAGTAGATGAATTTAGACATAAAACCTGCTTAAACACATCATTAACAAGAAAAAAATTATTATTATTAATGAAACTGCTTAAAAATATAATAATTAAATAAGGAAATAATCACAAGTTTAAAATATTATAGATTAAGTCAAGTATAAGCTTCGAATTAATATGTGAAGAGAGTGTGAAAGAGAAGTTTTGGGAGGAATTTGATTGTATGATGATGGGAATACCTGAGAGTGAGGATGTTTATATGGGAGGAGATTTTAATGGACATGTAGGGAGAGTGAATGACGGGTATGAAAGAGTACACGGTGGATGGGGGTACGGAGTGCGCAATCGTGAGGGGGAAGTTCTTCTGCAAGCAGCATGTGCTTTCGACCTGGCTGTAGTAAACACGTGGTTCCAAAAACGAGATCAGCATCTTGTTACTTATAAAAGTGGCCACCACGCGACACAGATCGACTATCTTCTGTTAAGACGGAACCAAATCAAGAGTGTAAAAAACTGCAAAGTGCTTCCAGGTGAAGAATTAGTATCCCAGCACCGAATTCTGCTGGCTGACATCTGCTTAACTGTTCGCCTCAACAAACATAAGGATCGTCCCCCACCCAAAATAAAGTGACATTTGTTGCAAAATTTAATTTGCAATCTTATTTTACTAGAAAAAGCTTTTTTATCAGCCCATTAAAGTGCACCAGAAGTAAAGTAAAAAAAGAAAGAACTAAGATGTGTGCGTGTGTTGATGTCAAGAAGTTGAAGCAAGGTTTCTGTGTCACTTGCTATAAACGCTGAGCTCAATCTATCTTTCTTCGTTGTTTTGAGGTTACAGCATAGTGCTATTGGAATGTTGCACAAACTACATTGTTCCACTGCACCGATCTTGATCATTGCCCTTTATTGGCGGCAAATATTTGAGAAATAGTTTGACGGATCCTTGTGTATGAATAAATCTTTAGTCTTTACTTAGGTAAGACTTTGTAGAGACTAAAGAAATTCACATGAGAGGTCTACGGGCGAGAAATCAGAAACATCATAGCGTTGCTTCCTGAGCAACCTGCATCTATCAACACTTCCCCTGCCTTACAACTTCACCGTGTGGAAAATCTACTACAAAATGCTTCTACTGCTACTTTTTTATTTTTATTCACTAACATTTTTATTCGTGTTCATTTGTTTTTTCACAAATATAAAAATATGATGTTTTTTATCTGTAACGCTGATCTATAATCGTATATATTATTATGTAATGTGTAAACGAATAACGACATATTTTCATAATAATCATTGTGTTATAATCACGACAAACGTTACCTGATATTAAAATGATTGTAGTTGTACAAACACGCAGTTTTATTGCTCCATTGTAGAATGAAATTGTTCTCAAATAAAGTTAGTACTTAACGTAGTTATACCATGAGTTGATCTATATTTGGGACATCCTGAACGATAATGATACATTGTTTTTCTTATAGTATCCATCAGTTATGGGCTGCCTTCACAAATAACAAATTTGTGTACACAGTTTTTTAATATAAATCTTATGTATTGTCGTGGGACAATGGGTCATTCAAATAGCTAATTAAACAGCTAGCCGTTTAGTTATACCTAGCTTAAGTACTTACTTACTACTTCCGTTGGCGCTACAACCCTTTGTGGATCTTGGCCTCCTCCACAATCTTCCTCCATTTGTCACGCTGCCCGGCTACCTCCTTCCAGCTGGTAAACTTTCCCATCTTCCTGAGATCTTCTTCCACACAGTCACTCCAATGCTTTTTAGGCCTGCCTCTCGGTCTCTTTTGTTGCGGCGTCCACTTTATCGTTATTTTTACGGCTCTTGTGTCCGGCGTTCTTTCAAGGTGACACGCACACCTCAGTCATTGCGACTTACAGGACCTGACGAGGTTCTCTCCTACCTGTTGCCTAGCTTAAGCTTTAGATAAATTACAATAAGGCTTGTGGTGTGGTTTGATCGAAAGCTAGCACTTTGATATGGCTAAATCAGGAGTGACCAGGACCATTTTGGTTTCTGTTTCTGTCGTTCCGGCTCTAATAGTAGCGGAGCCATTAGATAAGATACGCCATCTTGTGCAACTCATACTGAAAACTCACGAAAACTTTTAACAAATTCATTACTCTTACAAACCGGATTACATTTCTACCAAAAATCTATGACGTAAATATTTTTCAAATTTAATGTTTTTTTATTGACATTTTATTATATTGATTAATAAATAAATACTACAAATTTGAAGTAATTTTTTAACAAAACTGTCGGCTAAAGGACAAGAGCATTACCAATTCATTGATTTTTGCCACTCGCAAAGTAGGGTGCTCATGTTTTGAATTTAGTTATTTAATCACTATTTACTTTTTTAAATAATTAAGTTAACTTTTAAAGAATATAAATTTAAAAATATCACTACTATGGACTTCCACTTCGTTCATTGAATTCACCCTATTATTTCCCTTATAACGAGCCGTGGTAACTCAGATGGTTAGCGCTCGCTGTAAATTTCTTAATACTCCAGCAAACCGGGTTGGATTCCCGCCGGCACCAATGAAATTGTTAATTGCAATTTTAAGTGCTGATTTACCACGCGCTCGGTGGTGAAGGCGTGATCGTGAGACACGTATTGGGGCCGTGCGGTGGACAATTCTTTGCCCTAAAACCCTCTCAGAAATGAGTGAAGGCCTGTGCCCAGAAGCGGGCTGTATATAAGCTGTAACTTTAACTTTTATTTCCTTTTGGTAAAAAATGGCACCTGGTCTATTCGTCTAATAGGATGGCTAACTGTTAAACATTCCATTGTTAAACTAATAATATGAGTTTTCTTAAGGCATTAAATTGAATCTTCTTCATTGGCACAGACCGACAGAGGACCCATTCGTGCTACAACCATGATATAGCTGCAGCGTGACTCTACCACGTCCATTAAATTCCACAGACTAGATATGAATATTCCTTTCTCGTTATAAAGAGGATTTGGCTTCATCATCACGCTTGCAGGCGGATTTAAGATCGCCAGATAGTACCAGACATCTGACATCTTTTACGATGCTGCCCATCGTTGCTGATATTTATGTCTGGAGTAAACCATTATACCAGTATATATAGGAAGCAGCAAGATTCACCCGTAATACGAAATGGCGTAACGGATTTTCTTAAGCCATCACCTCACAGTAATTACGTCTTTTTCTGCCACTAAAGAGCGCTACTTTATAATGAGATGAAAAATTTTGGCAGATTACATAACATATCGAGAAAGTTAATTTTTTAGGGAAATGTAAGATTAAGTGTTTCTTTCTGTAATATTAGTTATATTTTATGTTAATTAGATTAAAAATGAGTAAAACAAATTACGGATATTCTTAAAATTAGAAAATTAAAAAAATGTCAAAATTGTGCAAAAAGTTAAAGAGCAAACCACTGAGGCATTGTTTTGTGTATTTTTTTAAAGAATAAAGGTGGCAAACGAGCATACAGCCCACCTGATAGTGTATGCTGTGGCCCATAGACATTTACATTAATCCTCGACTAAGAATCAAAACACAGCGGTATTAATGTGCTATTTTACGCTGGTATTCTGTGAGAGTGTGGTTCTTTCCCGGTCGAGCTGACCCATTCGTACTACCATACGTGCTACCATAATATAGCAGTAGCTTGGTTTTACCATATGCGTCACCAGATGCATTATCACCCTGACGACTATGATGGTATGCCTCGTTTCCAGTAAAAGAAATGCCTACATTACTATAAAAAGGATCTCCAGTTCTCTACACTCACCATACGAAACACAGCAGCATTAAGTTGCTATTTTACGCTATCTTAGCTTAACGGATGTCAGTTATTTCGATATTATGGACAGACATTTGAATTTTATTTATATGTATACATAAACTTGTGAATAAAAAGGTTTTAATGTGATGTTGTTGTAAATGTGCTATTAGCAACAATAATTAATATGATTGACGCAAATCTATCGGGACGTTGTATATAGGAATCTCTTAGAGAATTTGGCTTCGCTTCAATATATGGAATTGTAAACAAAAGGTCGTGCGCTGATAATATGTTTTATCTAATATACATATCTATTTTATTAGCTAGCTGGTAGGTCTCATAATCTGCCAACGAGTCCGTCTGGATATCAGTGATTGTATTTCTGTGTCCGGAAGGATATTAAGAGCTTGTGTACTACTTAGCTTACAGGACATTCAATATTAGTAGTGGTAAATTAAAAAATGACTTTCAATGAGTATTATTTAATAATCTGTGTTGAATAAAATCCTTAAAAAAAGTCAGGGGTAACAACGCATGTGTAACCTTCTCTGTTTGAATTTGGCTACAGGTGTCGATGAACTGCTGTAGCTACTTACCATCAGATGGACTGACTTGAACTAACTTCAGTTAGGTAGTCACTTTAGTTAAAAATAAAATAAACATATGTTAGTTCTACTCAATATAGAGCCTTGCTTGCACAGGGGCTAAGCGCTCGCACTAAATTTGGAGGTACGAAAGCAAGTACGGTTCATTGAGTCAAAGGCCAAAGCAGCTGCAAGGAAGCTAGGAGTCCTTGCAAAGGTACGGCGATACTTCACGTCGGGGCACTGCTTACTTTATATAAAGCGTAAGTCCAGTCATGCATGGAGTATTGCTCCCATATATGGGCTCGTGCTGTAAAATGCCACTTAGCAACAGAGGCTTATTGATAACCCGAATTTGGTTAAAAACAATCTTACCGGCCTCGAACACGGGCGCAAAGTAGCCAGCCTTTCGGTTTTCTACAGGGTGTATTCCGGAGAGTGTGCGCAGGAATTGCATAATTTAATTCTTCCATTTCCACAATCAGACAACCAGACGTTCGGCAAATCTCCGCCCTTAGTTGTGAACTTACCACGAATTCGAAATAAACGCTTTGCTACGTCGTTTATCATGCGTACTGCAAAGGAGTGGAATAAGTTGCCAGCATCTGAAGGTGCCAGAATCTGTCTTTCCATCCGATTATAGTGTGGGTGTCTTCAAGGCAATAGTGAATAGGTTTTTGTTAAATCAGTGCGCTTCACCATCTTAGGCTACATCACCACCTATCATCGTTTGGGATTGTAGCTAAGTGCTGGCTTAGAATAAAAAAATAGGGTTCCTTTCATGTAAACACCAATAAAATTATCAGTCGTAATTTTTAATAACATCAACTTATTACCACTAGTAAAAGAGGAGCATGTGTAGCATGATACCGTGTATAGGCAGTGCAAGAATATCCACTACCGCATATCGTACCGTGGGTGTCGTCAAAGGTAAAACGGGAAACAAATCGGGAGATGAGCAGCGATGTCTTCCCAATAACGCCTAAAAAATAAAAATCCGGCCAAGAGCGTGTCGGGCCACGCTCAGTGTAGGGTTCCGTAGTTTCCCGTCCGTCACAATAAGTGTTCCCACTTATGAGTTTAAAGGTGGGTATCCATTATGTTCGGGCTCCAGCAGCGCTCCGCGCTCCTGTAACTGCTCCCGGTAGTGGGTACTGTTGTTTCCATCCAAGTTCAAAATGATTTTCCTAGAAAGTCCTTATAAAGTTCAACTTTTCAGATTTTTTTCATATTTTCTAAACTTATGGTTCAAAAGTTAGAGGGGGGGGGGGGGACACATTGTTTTTTACTTTTGGAGCGATTATTTCCGAAATTATTGACATTATCAAAAATGATTTGAGTAAACCCCTATTCATTTTTAAATACCTTTCCAACAATATATCACACGTTAGGGTTGAAATTAAAAAAAATCACTTCCCACTTTACATATAGGGGTGCTACCCTAATAAAACATTTTTTTCCAATTTTTATTTTACTACTTTGTTGGCGTGATTGATACACATGTTGGTACCAAATTTCAGCTTTCTAGTGCTAACGATCACAGAGATTAAGGGAGGACGGACAGACGGACAGACAGACATGGCGAAACTATAAGGGTTCCTAGTTGACTACGGAACCCTAAAAAGCTGTGTTTGCCAACCCGCTTGCCAAGCGTGGCAACTGTGGCAAATATCCCCACTGTGAGGCAATCTATGGGGGAGGCCTATGTTCAGCAGTGGACTTTAGTAGGCTGCAACGGTAACGGATGTGTAGCATAAGTGGTCGCTGTATATGAAAAACCTACAACAATATAATTGTGAACCATTACGGAACATTTTATTCCACGAAGGCGCAATGTGCGCTAATATCCTAGACAAGTTCAATGTCAACTGATTACTGGAAGTGAACGTTTATTTTCCCATTTTCTCGTTTAAACTCCCGTCGCATAACGAATAGGTATTTTTTAAACGTTTCCGGTTATTTATGAATTTGTTGGTGATTAAAAATAACTGCTTTTTAACATTGCACGCGGCGCGATAAAGGTTACGTTTCTCTGGCATTAAATATTACATCGAGTGCGCTCGTTCGCGGTTCTCGGATATGCGATAAAGCTCGGTTTGACCACCGCCGGGACCAATGAAATTGTTAATTGCAATTTTAAGTGCTGATTTATCCATAGAATACTATAATACATACATAATAGAACGGGGGAGTGGGCGGAGCCCGCTTAGCCACTAAAATGTCACTAACACGTCAATCTACACGTATAAATGTCAAAACGAGATGTGTTTTGACGTTACAATCGTTTCCAAATTTCGCATGCAAATTATTTATAAAATACCAAATTGCACCCTACTTACAAATAAATATGTATTAAAATTTAATGATAATCTCGAATATTAATCAAAAGTCTAAAATGTGTAAATTTACTCGGTCTGTCAACACAGCGAATCAGGTTTGGCGACGTCAATCCTCGTATAAAATAAAGTTGACAGCCATTCTATTGTGTATTACAGTATTCTATGGATTTACCACGTGTTCGGCGGTAAAGGGAAATGAAGAGCAAACCTGCATGTATGTGAAATTAAAAAAAATATTTCGCAGAGACGTGAAGTTTGCCAACACGCATTGGGGCAGCGCGGCGGACAATTCCTTGCTCTGCAACCCTCTCAGAAATGAGAGGAGGCCTGTGCTCAGGAGTTGGACGTATACAGGCTGTCTGTAGTTTTTATATATTAAACCACGTGATACCCTGCAGTTAACTTTATCATCTTATATTTTTGCAACATAACACTCCATTCCTTCCTGCGTTGGCTTAGGGAAACAGTTATTTGATGGTAAGTGGTTTCTGTGGCCCATTGACATCTAGATCTATCCTTGATTACGAATCAAAATGCAGATGCGTTGTCACGTGTGAGGACTAAGATGGAATGCCTCATTTCCAGTAAAAAGGGTCTCCGGTTCTCTACACTCACCATACGAAACACAGTAGCATTAAGCTACTATTTTCCGCTGGTATTCTCTGAGAGCGTGGTCCTTCACCGGTCGAGCCGACCCATTCGTTCTACAGCTATATTACTAATATAACTGCGGCAAGGCTCTACCACGTATATTATACATTCGTATTAGAGCCATGCTGCTACATTATATAGTTTGTTTTATCTATATTGATTACGAAACAAATTGAAAATGATTATTATATTGAACATGTCTTTATGTAAGCCTTACTGGCCTTACTTCACACTGAGGTAAGGGTCACAAACGAGCGGACTATCCACCTGATGGTTGATGGATATCATTGAATGGATGGACAGTCTTTAATTAAGGGTCGCAATGCAAATGTGTTGCCACCCCTGATGTCTAAGATGGAATGTCACTTTATCAGTAAAAAGGTTCTCCGACCGTCGTTATGCACCATACGCAAAACAGCATTATGCAGTTAATTAACGCTAGAAGTCCGAGGAATTGTGCTTTCCTGCTGGAGGCGACCCATTCGTGCTGGCACCTAAATATTCTGTAGCGAGGCTCTAACTCCAACAGGTCTTAAATTTGATTTGATATTATGAGTTTAATACGGTCAAGGTAAGGTTTTTGACGGGTAAATGCATACGCATACCCATACCCTTCTTGTATATATAGGGTTATTTGAAGGTTCAGAATAAGTAATATAATAAATTGTATGAAAAATATATCTAACGCCTCCTATTTTACTTTGTAAAGATCACTCTGTCGCAAAAACGTTGTGAATTGAATCGCACACAGAGCACCAGTACGCGTAGTTGTTGTCCATAAATCACATTCAATTTGGGATAATTTCAAATAAAAGTAGAAGTCTATTTGTTCATATTTTCAAAAACTGCATTAACGGTATATCATTATTTGTATAATTGAACTTTAATATAAAATTTGGATACTCTTTGAAAAATAACCCTGTATGTCGGGTTTAGTGAGACTTGCATTTAAACTAAAAAACTATTTCGTTTCACCTCGCTTCCATAAATTGCAATCCCTAGAGGAGAACATCCCTAATTCGATATCCACCTGCGTCCTATACTATCTATATCTCTTACCAGGACGTCACTTCATCTAGTATTGGGATAATACATATATCATATATTAATAATCTAGTATTTAGCTTCCTGGTATAAAACTGATAATCGGGAACCTTTCACTGACTGTCATTTTATAAGCTATGACCGGCTCATTGCTATTTCGAATATTTATCATCGCTAAATACTTATAGACATTTATTATATCCCGTAATTGTAAATTGTATCTTAAGCATAAATTCAAAGCACTTTATAATAGTCAAAAAAGAGCAAGGAAACGTTTTGTAGCTAGTTTTTTTCATCTTGTATATGAAAATCAATTCCTGTCCATTAGTTTCGCTAGAACTCTAATACGGCTGGAACAATATTAATTAATTTTTAACTTCCCGCTAAGAAAATTTAAAATTTTCAATTTCGGGAAGTTATTGTTTTTACCCGTTTTTCGATAATTGAGCTTCCATCAAATGTTGACGTTTTAGGTCACGAGAAGCCGCCCTGACAATTTTTCGATGGTGTCTGTATGTATGTGTGTATACACTCACCATGCGAAACACAGCAGCATTAAGCTACTATTTTACGCTGGTATTCCGTAAGAGCGTGGTCCTTCCCCGGTCGGGCCGACCCATTCGTGCTACAACTATACTACTAATATAACTGCAACATGGCTCTACCACGTATAAAAATAAACTATTAAACGGAATAACTTTTAAATGGTTTTATCGATCGATTCCAAAAAGTAATCGGCTTTTAAACTTGAAAAACAACGTCGAATACCGCCGGTCCGGTCAAAATCGGTAGATTCGTTTGTGAGATATCGTTAAGGCGACACCGTGAAAAAATGCACCTCCTTTCATCGAATAGTATAAAGACTATGACACCACTAAGGAATGGGAAATTTTGATATAGGTAAATTCATGTCTTTATCTTGAATTTGATTGTTCAAAAACACGATTGTATAATTATGACTCGATCATAATTATTTGCGAAAACACCTCTAAAAAATCACTATAGTTGAAATTACAACGAAATTACTTAATCTATATTGGAAATCACTCAAATATATTCATAACATCAATATTCATAATTTACTTGCTCATTATTTTGATTACTTAAATCAATAATTTTTAAAAAAATATTTTGAAGTTTCTGAGAATTTCTAAGCGCTTATAATCGTCGCGGCCGCTACGCTATTTTAGACCTTATGACGGTTTTTTCAAGTTTTTATAGAAATTATGCATTCACTCGGATCAGTACGGCGATAGCTTTTTCGATGTGTCGTCTTAACGAAGAATTTTGGAAAAAATATATTTTTTTTAATTACTCCGATATTTCATATTCAACGTCATAATTTGGTGAAATTTGGAGCGCTTTGCATTTGAAATTAGCGGGAAGTTCCAGGAATGGCCTGCAGGGTCAACCAATTTTTTTTTTGCGTGCGTTTGAGTGTAGTTGAGATTCACAACTGGACCCGGTAGATGGCGTTGTGTCGAAGAAGCTTGGCTATGCTGTAACAAATGTTTAAAATTTCTATAATCCTGAGCAATTATTTTAGATTATTTTTTAACATAATTCATGAAGACATTTCAAAACTGTTTTACACGAACGATAATATACTCGTATTTTTCTATTAATACACTCTATCAAGTTGTAATTTTATAATGTTTATTATTAAAAAAAAGAACAACTTTGGTTGTCCTTTGTATTTACAGAGTATGGAACTACACGTGTTACTGAAGATTTTTTTGTTATCTATTTCATCACGCCTTTTCTGTTCAATAAGCGATGTTACTCACAGCTCCCCTGCCATTTGAATTGGTAATAGCGCGCCTATTTTTATGGACGACTATTTTTAGCTGCCTCACCTACCGCTTTACGACAATCTTAAGTCTCCGGTCCATAGTAAACATTACTACCTATATTTCGATCTGAAACGGACGGCAAATAGTACTTCCATTGTATCATAAATGCAATACCTACATGGTTGATGATAACCCATAGTGATGAGGTGATCGCCTGCAATCTATTTTTAAATAATTTTTGTAAGGAATGTCCTACATTCTGACTTTTATTATATTATTTTACTTTAAAAAAAAGCAAAACAAATCCCATTGGATTTCTTGCTGGTTCTTCACCACGACAGAGGTTTTATCCGAGCTAGTGGTAAAGGTAAAAAATGTCATTCGATGAGAAAATAATTCGAAATCTATGCAGTTTCAAAGTATCCTGTAACTTGCTCTTCTGCCCCTTAAATTGTTAAATAATGCAGTTCTCTTTCCCCTTACATTCTTAACTAATGCAATTTGATGACTATTGGAAAGGCGAGAAGAATCCTATAAAAGTAAAAGTAAAATTACAGCCTATATATGTCCAACTGCTGGGCAGAGGCCTCCTCTCATTTCTGAGAAGGTTTTGGGGCAAGGAATAGCTCGCCGCGCTGCCCCAATGCGTGTTGGCGAACTTCACGTCTTCGAAATATTTTTTTTTCTTATTTCTCAGACATGCAGGTTTCCTCACAATGTTTTCCTTCACCGCCGAGCACGTGGTAAATCAGCACTTAAAATTGCAATTAACAATTTCATTGGTGCCGGCGGGGATCGAACCCGGTTTGCTCGCGTATTGTGAAATTTACAGCGAACGCTAACCATCTGAGCTACCACGGCTCTTCGGAAGAATCCTATAGTTTCTGGTAAATGGTGGTACAAGTATCGTATTTATGCCAGACGTAAAATACTTAATGATTTCTTATATTTACGCGAACACTACACATTTAAACGAGCACTTTACAGCACCCATGGTCACGGTCAGTCTCCCCGGTGACCAGGGGTGCTCTAAAGTGCCCGAAACGTCTGGTATTTGAAAAGTTAAATATACGCGATAAAATCCGTAAAAGCTAATGTTATCTAAATGTAAAATACATAAGTCTAGCACTGCGATCGTTATAATCTATCCGCCGAGAGTGAAGACCAAGACAAGTCCCTCCTACAACGGGTGACACATTATGTCGAGCAGTGAACTGTTAAAGGCAAAACCACGAAATCCATACTTACGTGATTCCCAAAACGCTATTGACCCATTTTTAAAATTTATTCTAAATAAAAAAGACGAAACAAATCAAGAGATGGGTAACAGCGACTTCCTAATGGACTATAAAAAAATTGCGGTTGCAATCCCTCTTGCCAAGTGTGGCAACTATAGCAAATATCTCCCCTTTGAGATAATCTAAGGGGCGGCCCATATTCAGCAGTGGACTTTAATAACCTGTAAAGGTAACGTTTGTAAATAAAAATTTCTATGAAACATGTTCCCATAGCCGCACCCGTACTAGAAAATTGATGTATGTCGAGAGCGACATGGTACTAATAATTTATGATTAAGGGTAAACATAGGAACTTGTGGATTCTATTGGGCATAAAAAGTAGAGTTTTGTTTGGATCAGTATTCTTTAACTGTTTCTCGGTTTTATTTCCCACTGTCACGGAATTCTCCCAGAAATAACGACTGTTGTAAATAAAGTTTTGCGTTTAAAAAATTAAAAAGACAAAACGATTATTTTTGTTCAGGTTTTTTTCTGTTTCCCTGTCAGTAAATAAACCCAATGGTTTAAGAATCGAAATGCTCATGTATGCATGGGACAAGGAAGTTCCAAAGGTTTCGAAGAGGAGTTTGACAAATGAGAGTTTTACAGAGACCAACAGGCAAGAGATATGTAATATAAAACGATGATTCTACTTTGTGTGTACAGTAAAAGAATTAACGCTAAACAGGATAGTTAGAAGTCACCTGTTACAGGCATTATTTTGCTGACTTCGATCACTGATCTCTTTTATGTTTGACGAAATAAATAATTTATTATTTTAAAATATCGCAAATGTCTCGCCAGTCAAGTTTCAGTTAGTTTATTTCTTTAAGTAATTCCTCACAATTACACTTGGGGTATCTTATTATAAATGGCACTTATTGCTCGCTTTTGGAATATTCTCGTAAATCTTAAACAGTATCGTAATCGTAAATTTTAAAAAGTTATCAGAACCCCGGCTCAACATGCAATAAAACATGTTTTATACAAAACTCAGAATTAGTATATAATTATAATCTATAACGTAATTTTCACCAACACCTGCAAAAATATCAAAATCACTTATGTTATATTTTTATTCACTTATTATATTTGTAGGCGCATGTATAAAATGCCGGTTGGATCTAGTGACTATTTGAAATTGAGGGTATATCGAGAAATCCTCCCACTCGTTTGTGCAGTAAAGTTCAGTGTAGGGGAAGAGCGCGGGACAGTCTGTAGATAAGAGTGTATATATACGGAAAGGACAGTCCGCTTGAGTCGTTTCACGAGTGAAGTCATTCTACGCGTGCTAAGATAGTCGTTGTTCTGTCCATTGTGGTGATTCTTCTGGTGCAGGTAAGGAGGATGGTGTTGCTGAGAGGCTGTGCTGTGTTACGTTGTGATGGGTAAGGTTGCTGTTGGTTTGCATAATTTGGTGTTATCATGTAGTTGTGTCCTTCACATTGCACTGGTGTGTAATTGTGATGGGGACATACTGTGGTATGGTCAAACCGTAATCACTCTATGCTGAATGTATAGTGCGTTACGCTGTCCTATTATTGATAATGATAAGTTGAGCAAGCAATAGAGTAAGTTGAACATCAGTTCTTACACTTTTACCATTTTTAATAATTAACGCTATCCTGTTATTTCCCACACAATTGGATTATCGTGTTGTACTTTCCGATATATTAAATAAACAATATCTGATCTTTTGAGCAAAAAAAGAACCAAGCTCTCTTGTCACCTGCGACGACGACAAATCACCGATAACAGTTTCTTTAGAAATCATCACCGCACGTGGATCCCACCGACTATAGGTCTCGACAGCAAATGAAACAACTATGTAGTCATATCGCAGAGTCATATTTGGGCTATTTACAGTTTAGTTACCTTCTGCCGCCCCGTCTTTAAGAGGAGTAACCGTGAAAGGTCGCCAAAGTGTATACACACACGTGTATTATTTGTATGATGCATATATTTACACATATCTTAGCGCTATTCATATTCATACAATATAATCTGAGTTAGAATTCTCTTGATTGACAAGCATCACAGCGTAAAAGACGTATATATGGGCATTACATACGTAGTTCGTCATAATATTTACGCTACAAGTTCTTATCAACTCTTTGTATCCCAATACGAGACACAAGATCATGTTGATATTCTATGTTTGTTTTAATATTATCGCAATATTGCATCAAGTTTACGTGTTTACCTACTGTTTTATTTTTGACACAAATATTCTCTTCTTTATTACTTACGATAAATGCATATTTTTTTTATAAAAATGGATGCTGTGGTCCATAGTCAACTACATCTATCCTCGATTAAGAATCAACATGCAGATGCGTTGCGACCCCTGAGGACTAAGATGGAATGAACTTCGTTTACAGTAAAAAGGTTCTCTGATTCTCTACACTCACCGTACGAAACACAGCAACATTGAGGTACTATTTTACGCTGGTATTCTGTGAGAGGATTATCCTTCCCCGGTCGAGATGATCCGTTCGTGTTACAACAATAATGTAGGTGCAGCATGGCTCTACCAGGTACAAAAGTTTTATGCTAACTTTTCATGAACTCGTACAAAAAACGTTACGTTCACACTAGGCTTTTCTCCTGTATCGTGGGGGCAGTTTAGTACATAAATTTTACAAAGACGGAAAAATTATTTGTATGACATACAAAAACTGGCCCCGTGTGGGATCCGGACCCGCGGCCCTCTGCGCTGTAACTTATTGCCAAACTAATGCGCCATGGAGCCTTTGACGTTCAGAGGGCGGACTAGGACTACTTCCGTGCGCACTGTGCATCCCAGACTTATCCTGCGCCCACCTCAGTATATTGGTCTACCAACCCCAAATTAGCATTATTGAAAAGTTGATTTAATTATATATTAATCATCAATCCATGTATTCATAATAGCCACTGCCGAAAATAGGCCTCTCATATACCGTTTGAACGATTGATAATACTTGCCATAGTTGCCACACTTAGTTGGCGGGTTGGCAACCGCAGTTATTAATTTTCTAGTTGTTATTAGGAACATGCTGCTTCTCATCTTCGGGTTTGTTCATCTCTATCGCTTCTTACACCTATAGGATATGTTCCTCTCGCTCTCTCTCTCTCTCTCTCTCTCTCTATCACCTCTTACAATACCTATAGAATGATATGGGGGTAGTGAATAATCTAATTCTGTAATGAAATTAAACACGTTAAAAATGTTTTCGTTTATTTTAAGTGAGTAAAGAAAAATTCCGAAAGTCAATGGCCGAAACCTCAGCACTTCAAGTTACAATTTTTTTTATTGCTTCATCGGCTGAGTAGTATTTCCAGGACACTTTTCCGCTTTTTTTTAAATTTATGTTTTCTCTTCCAGCGAACATCGCGATCGCCTCCACTGGTTATTCTATGGGATGGACATCCCCAATTAATATCAAGCTGCAAGACAAAAACCTGACGGACACCCCCCTGCGAGCGCCATTGAGCACAGATGAGTCTGCCTGGGTGGGCTCCCTCCTGCCCGTCGGAGCTATATTTGGTAAATATACATTTTTCTTTTAACAAGGAACTTGACTTCTTTGTGTAGATATACGCCGACTACGTGACTACGGTTATGTACTTAGGGGCCATCAAGAAAAGAGCCTAATCTTTTTTAAAAGGTTGGCAACGCACCGGCAACTGCCTCATTCCTGCCGTTTCATATAAGAGCAGGAATGAGACGCATGCTCATTCCTCCTCTTATATGAAACGAACTTATATAAACTTCTTTGAGGAAAGGTGAAGTCCGCCAACGCATATTAGATTAGCACAGCGGATTAATTCCTCCATAAACCTCTCAAAAATGAGAGTAGGCTTGTGGCACGCTTTGGAAGGTATATACTATATAGGCTATAGCTACTCTAAATCGTGTTTATATAAAACATCGGTCTACATCACGGACTGTGCTATAAATGCAAATGTAATTTTCTAATACATGTAACACAAGTAAACACTCACGCCCGTCACTCAGAGAGGTAGGCAGAGACTATGGAATTTCGTTTAGCACGATCCTGACGCACTTTTGTCGCATATATGCATATATTCTACGCATACGTGGTCTTCCTTTATAGATTTTTTATAGAATAAGGGTGACAAACAAGTAAAAAGTACACCTGATGGTAAGTGGATGCTGTGGCCCATAGCCATCTACATTTATCTTGAATTAAAAATCAAAATACAGATGCGTTGTCAGCCCTGAGGACTGAGATGGAATGCCTCGATTCCACTAAAAGGAATGTTTTTGTTAAATATATTTTTATTACGATATAAGTTCAAATTTACGGATTTTTCTTATACATGTGCTGCGACTCATCTTGCCAAAATTCATGATCTTAGTCCAATTCTAATTACTCAATAGGCTTTGACGAGGGATTTTTACGAGGGCGGCACTGAAAATTTCGGGAATTAAGGAAGTAACACAATATTACTATTTAAAAATGTATTTATTGTTTTTCGAAGTATTTTCGCGAAATTTGATACACTTTTCCATACGATGGAACCAATCATTGAAGCAACCATTCCATTCGGAAGTTGGGGTCTCCAAATGGCCGTTTTGTAGGCGTCCACAGCTCCTTCAGGTGATGAAAATCTCTGTCCACGCAATCTATTCTTTATTTTAGGGAAAGTATAGAAATCATTAGGGCCTAGGTCGGGGCTGTACGGCGGATGGTCTAATAATTCCATGTTTTCTTGCTCTAAAAACTCTTTTGTTCTGTGTGCGGTGTGAGAACTCGCATTGTCGTGATGGAGGATGATGCGGCGGTTGCAGTTCTCTTTACGGAGTTCAGAAACGACCACCATATTTTTGCAACACTCCGTGAACGAACAATTTTTGTTCGCTTTAACTCATTTTTGAACACCCAAACTCGTGACTGGTTTATTGTTTCGGGTTCATACGCATATATCCAGGATTCGTCACCTGATGCGATGTTGTATACGGCATTTGAGGATCCTGCGTGGAATCTTTCGAGAATTCTGACGCACCAAGTAACGCGAGCCGCTTTTTGCTCTTCACAGAGCGAATGCGGTATCCATCGGGAAAACAACTTTTTTACACCTAATTGTTCATGCAAGATTATTTGTGTTTGACTCATGCCAATGTCTAAAGTTGCCTAAATTTCGCGGTATGTCACATGTCGATCTTCCTCAATCAGCTTACGCACAGCATCAACGTTTTCTTGGGTGACTGTAGTTTTGGACGACCTTGACGGAGATCATCACTGAGCTTGACACGTCCACGTTGAAATTCAGCAAAACAGCAATAAATTGTGGTTTTGGATGGAGCTTCATCACCAAATGCAGAAATCATCCGGTCAACACACTGTTTTTGTGTTAAACCACTTCGAAAGTCATAATAAATCATCGCTCTTGAATTTTCTCGAGTCAATTCCATTTTCTCAACGACTAAACAAGTTTGACAAAACCTTGTGAGAAGACCGAGAATCTTTTTTTAAAATAAATAAATGGTATTCGATTTTTAAAACCAAGGAGTTTTCAATTAAAAAGATTTTAATATGACAGGAATAGTGGAAATATTCCATTCCCGATACTTTTAGTGCAGTCTAGTATATGACATAAATGGCCCTATCTTTTGAATGCGTTGACTTGAATTAAATGAACCTAATTTTACGGTTTTATTGCATTCAATTTAACTTTTTAATTCCTGACGTTTCGGGTGATTTGCAGCACCCAAGGCCACGTTGGAGGGGAGGGGGAGGGGCTGGTGTGGTGTAAATTATTTTCATTTAATGTAAAGTATTCACGTAAATATAAGAATTTAATATGCGTTGACTTAAAGCTTCATTTTTTTACTCCTGCAGTAGACCATAGATCTTAGTATTTGATATTAATTACAACTTGATACCCGCTTCTGTGAACAGAGGTCTTAACAGGCTGAAAAACGGTCAACGAAGTTCGGATTACTTCTTTAAACTAAGAGTTCCGTTTTTTTCTTCTTTTGAGACACGGATTCCTAAAAGTAGAACAGTGGAACGTACCTTCTAGTTACCATAACTACGTTTTAACGTTAAAATCCACTAATTTAAAGATGAATCAACATCTAAATCATATGTTTCCCGATCCCAATAGGTCCTTTCATTGGTGGTTTAGCGGCTTCGAAGATTGGACGCAAATGGGGTCTCCTCAGTTCCGCCATCCCACTGTTTGTGGGGTGGATCCTGGTGGCAGCTGCTACCAACGTGGGATTCCTTTACGGCGGCAGAATATTCTGGGGTATCTCCGTCGGAATGCTGTTCACTGTATCGCCAATGTACTGTGCTGAAATCGCTACCGTAAGTATAGCTTATGTAAGAAATTTTTTGTAATAGAAACAATAGGAAGAAGAGTATAAGAGAATAAGAAAGAAGAGGAGAATTGCGCAGGCAGTATTAAAGACCTACGAGTGTATGTATTAGTCTTTGCGAAAAATGACATCAGAGTATATATTTTTTATTTCCCTAATATGCAGAGGTTTTCCTTCACCGTCGAGCACGTGGAATCGCGTTTCACGGCGATCGCTTACATTTGTATATAATATTTTAATTAAGGGTCAACTTCTAACACTTTAAAGTAGAATTACTGTGTTCTAAATCTGATATCACAGTACCTTAAAGAAGTAAAATCTGAGCAGCAGTACGAGACGCGTGGTCGGAAGCACAGATTACCTTTTTATGGCACAGAGTAAGTGAGTTTGAGGGCCTTAATGCGTGTTGTAGACAATCAAGTCTAGGCATCTCTCTTCTATTACATAGTACATCATATTACTCCAATGCAGTACCCTTATTATTTACTTTAGAACTAGTCTGTTACATTTCAATGACTCGGTTGTATATTTAGGCGTCCCCGAATGATAACTTGACCGATCTGACGGTTACTGACCTATATGAATGACAACGTGTTCATTCTATTCAATTTCTAGCTCAAGGGGCGTTAGTCAAGGAATTTGTAAATAGAAGACTATTAATAAACAATTTTATTTTATGTATGTCATATTTATATTTCTGTACTGAATTAACTAAATTACTTTTAAATAAAACTAGATTTTTACGGATTTTATGGCGCATATTAACTTATTTTTTATTCCAGGTATTTTTTCGCTTTTTTCGTTTCGCTTTTGTTTTTAATCTGAAGGTAGCCGTGATTAATTATGACAGAGCGACATCGAACATCTCAGTCCTCCCCGTGACCGTGGGTGCTGTAAAGTACTCGAAACGTCGCGTCGGGAGTATAAAATAAGCTAATTTACGCGATAAAATCCGTAAAAATTGTTTTATTTTAATGTGTAGTGTTCGTGTAAAGGTAAGAAATCATTAATTAAATTACTTTTTATTATTATAAAGAAAATAAACTTTTAGCCGAACTTACTTTGAGGGGAAGAATTCCGCCTTCTAAAGCATAGTTAGATAAGTTCGAGGTTAGGGAATCAATTCATCTGTGTAAAACTATTTGTAAGGGTACATCACCTCATTTCATCCCGTCAGCATCGTAAAAAGCGACTATGGGAAACGGCAGAAAAATCATACAGCTTCCGATGAATGGTGTTATTATCATCTCACCAGACAACATACACCAGACATAAAATGATATGTACCATGTAACACTAAAATAACCGGACAGGACACGACTGAAATGAAACTCAACATCGTCATTCACACCAAAATTCACAAAACATGAACTTTAAAATGAATTTACAGTTTAATTCACTTTAAACTTAAAATATTTTAATGTATTTTGAACAAAACATTAATTCATAAAACTGTATAAAACGAAATAAATTATGAAAAGTAACTGACTATGAGAGAAAGAGAGAAAGAAAATTGCTCTCTCATGCTTATATCCCCCACTCAATTCCCGTTCGCTTCGACCGATTACACTTTTCGCAACGCTTTCGTTATGCGTTCACCAGCTTACTCCCCCATTCAAACGTGCGTTAAGAAGTTTTACTTCAAAAAGTGTAAAGGTGAATATTTCTTCCCGTACAATTAGTTATATTTTATATTAATTAGATTAAAAATAAATAAACTAAACCACAGACATTCATAAAAGCCTGTGTCACGTGAAGCCTTAAAAGCCATATAGGCTAACATCACTTGCATCACAGAAAATAGATTGTTTTATGTATTAACATAATACTCTAGAAACTGACAAACTTTTACTTAAAACTAACTTCTCACTTAAATAGCACCGTGCAACAAAAAACTTCACCTTAATGTGAACTAGCGACATCTAGTGAGTGGAAGATTATTAACCCTCATTGCCTGTCTAGCGCGACGATTAAGACATATTCTCCCTTACAAAGTGAGAGGTCCGTGCCCAGAAGTGGGCTTAAAAGCTAATAATAATAATAATGTCCCCCAGACCGAATTTCGGTCACGGCGGCCAGCCTCTCTCCTCTCTCGTCTCCTCAACGGAGACTAGCGATCCGCGCAGGACAGGATTTAAGTGCCCACGTGTATGCGCAAGCATAAGCGCGCTCTCTATTCCCTTACTCTTATAGTCCGATGGGTCGGTAAACCGACACGACTAGGGAGAGATCAGGCACATGACCAACTGCTTTACATGCTTTCCTAGGCATGGGGGTGAGACATCACCAACTTTCTGATTCGGGCACCTACTGAGAATTTCTTAACGGAAAACCCGACCCGGGATTCGAACTCGGGACCTCATGATCAGCAGTCGTACTCCTGCAGTCACTAGATCATCGAAGCAGGCTTAAAAACTACAGAAGTTATGAATTACGATACACTATTGCAGACGGAAGGAGCGAAATTATAATGGTTCTTCATTTAAAAGTGGAAGCCTAAAACGTTGCAATATTATTCTTATCCTCCAGGATGACGTGCGAGGTGCTCTCGGATCCTTCCTGCAGGCTTTCATCACCCTCGGATTCTTGTTAGTGTATGGCATCGGTCCCTTCACCTCGTACAGCATAGTGGCGTACGTGGGCGTGGCGTTTGTGGCAGTGTTCGCGATCTGTTTCTATTTTATGCCAGAATCACCCATGTACCATCTCATTAAGAGTAAGTATTATTTATATTTTTATTTCTTTTTTTAGGTATTCAGTTTAAATGTTAACGGTTAAAGTCTTCCGTTTTCATTACACATGTACGTACATAGACCTTAACTAAACATTTGAAATAACCCGCCTTACGCATCTGCATTTTGATTTTTAATCGAGGATAGATGTGTGCTATGGGCCACAGCATCTACTTAACATCAAGTGGACTGTGTGCTCGTTAGTTACCTTTATTCTATAGAAAACTAACGAAAAGCGTTGTTATAGGCATTGAAGTAATATGTACTTACGTACTAGAACAGCTATTTCAAACAAACTTGTGCGCTACTCTGTGTTCGCACGGTTGGTTTTTTTTTATCATAGAATAAACATAGGTAGAATGATCAGTATATAATAACAGATTGTATTGTTAAATAGGTAAACTATATCGAGAACAATTTTCAAATTTTGTCATTTATTTCGTATATAATATTTGCTTATTTAATATAATATTACTTAATATTATATCACAATTACATTTTAATGATATATTTATCTGAATATTTTAAAAGGTATCAATGTCAAATATAAAAATATACTAAATGTATGTTTAACAAAACTTATTAATATAAAATTTAAATTACAAATATATTTATTTAAATTAGAATAAGCATCGTTCATAAATGCTGGGCACGCGAGAGTTAAAAATAGACGAATTTATTCTACTTTGACTTTGATGTGGAAACCTAAAAATAATATAAAAGAATAATGAGCAGATTTAAATATAAAAAATTGGCCTAATTATGATAACTCAAATATGTTTCTACAAAAAATGTCCTAAACTTAAGTAAAAAATCCTATACTTAAGTACCCACAGAAATGTCACATCTGAACAAATTAATTTCATAATCTATATTACGTGGCACAAGATGGCGTCTTAGGAATAATTTGTTTTATTATTAATTTATAATACTTTTTTATTGATTAAGTATCTTATTAACCGATGAAAAATAATACCTTGTTTTTTACTGACATTTCTTTAATTTTTTGTGCAATATCTAAGTACACACGACGTTATATTTTTATCAAGAGATTTTTTTTAAATCAACACAACACGTGACAACTCTACAAGCGCCTAGCGAGTGACTGATTTAAGTGCGGTGTATGCACCGCAGTTGAGTGGAACAGAGTAGCTGAATGCAGTGTCGCCTCTAGTACGTAGTACATAATAGCTAAATGGTTATAGGGTACAATATAAAACGACAGTGTAACATTACGTCAGTGTAACTGTCATTTATTTATTGACAAATAAAATTCGAAAAAGAATATATGCCGTATTTTTTTTAGAACAAAGTTGGGAAACGGGCACAAGGTCAACCCGATTGCAAATACCTTTTTCGATTCTGAGGTCCACTGTAATCTACATTTATCTTTGATTGTGGACGAAAATGCAGATATTTTATCTAGATTAATTGCCTTATTACCTACCAGTAAAACTCATCCCCGGCTTTTTATACTTTACGTTTATATTCTCTGAGTAGATAAATAATAAAAATATCGTTAAATAAAAAGAAAATCGCGTTTAAATTACTTTTAAATACTAATATGCTAATTATTCGTCTAGAAGCTGAGTCTTATTATCAACCGACTTCTAAAAAAAGGACGAGGTTCTCCATTCGACTATATTTTATTATGTGTTACCTCAGAACTTTTTTCTAGGTGAACCGATTTTGATGATTCTTTTTTTATTTGAAAGCTAGAGCTTTTCGTGTGGTCCCATATAAATTTCAAGAACTGTCTAGAAGTTTTTTAATTATCTATTATAATGCGTATTAAATTGACTTCGACTACATTGGTGATGTTCTCATTTTATTTATATGATTGAAGTCGGTTGTACATTTTATTTTACCTTTTTTGTTTATTTTACACCTTGCAAGTTATTTTAAGCCAATGTTACCCCAAACCAAAACTACGTCGTTGAGGCCCCTCTTGTAGACATCGAGACTGCAGCCTCTTCCACTTTGGTGTGGAATGGTTAACTGTAACATATTTATTTAAAGTAAAATTAAAGTTACAGCCTTACTACCTCCCACTGCTGGGCACAGGCCTCCTCCCATTTTTGAGAGTTTGTATAGGGTAAAGAAATGTCGTTATATTTCTCAGACGTGCAGCTTTCTTTACAATGTTTTCATACACCGGCTAGTACGTGGTATATCAATCAACATTTAAAATTGCAATTAACAATTTCATTGGTAAATCATGCGGATTGCTCGCGTACTGTGAAATTTATGGCGTATATTTACTTATGAAATAAATAAACTGTCTTTTAACAGATGACCGAGAGTCAGCAGCCGAATGCTTGATGAGTATACGTGGACGATCCCGCGCGGGAGTTGAATCCGAGCTTAACCAAATGGCTGCTGATATCAGCGCTTCAATGGAGAAGACTGCAACGGTCAGTTATAATCTTATATTCACGGTTTTCTTTATTGCGAAAAGACGTAACTCTTGTTCTACTCACCTTATGAAAGTTAAGAGGTGCTTTTATGGTAATGTCATTTTGAAGATCTAGTACCTACTTCTGTATTTTTGTAATATTAACGCGGCGGGTAAGAGAGAATCCGATTGTCCGGTGGGTATCGTAAGAAGTGACAGAGCGGAACTGAAAGAGAAGATGAGCCGCAGCATCTTCCAGACAACGGCTCAAAATAGTATGAATCTGCGGTTGTCAACACGCGAAGAATGGCAACTATGGCGTTCAGCAGTGGACTTGGACTTTCTACCTTTCTGTCAAGTCTAGCAACAGCTATACGTGCCTTCCTGTTCCGGTCTAAAGGGTTATAGGTCAGGGGTTCTCAAACTTTTATGATAATGGAACACGCCCACCAAATCCCTTTTATTTTATCCCTTATAGTTTAATCATGATAGATGATCATTATTATATACTTAAACGGTGCATTAGAAATATAATTTTCGATAACTGCCTATGTACCTACATAGCAGTAATGGGCGTTTCTCATTATATATTTTGCGCTGTTTCAAAAACAATGTTTAAAAAACAAGCAAAAATAAATAATTTCGCAGAACCTTGGTGACTTTTCAACGGAATCCTTAGGTTCCGCGAAACCCACTTTAAGAATTTCTGGTATGGATAGACAAATTACAGGCTTAATGAGATAATTAATGAGATATACCTGTTTTAGTCCTCAAAGATTGTAACGCATTAACCTTTCTTTTTTGTTTGAAGTTGATGGCAGGCATCCATTGACTGCAATAGGTATGTGGTCGTCAGATCGTTACTCACTTCCTTTTTATGTAAAAAAAAAACTAGGGTTTAATCAGCACTTGCAACTAGGTGTGTTTTAGTCAAGCCTGGTCAAATATAAGTAAAGTGAAAATCAAACAGAAGCAGTCATAAGGACTCCTGACAAAAGTAAAAACTTAAAACAATGAAATAATTTATCAAGTGGTCAACTTTGTTTTGTACTTACTGCTATCACAGTATGTCGGTGACGCGAAATTAGAAGATTTTACCCATTCAAATGTCAAACACATATATGATTCAGTCGAGTATATACAATATATATAGGTACGTGAGGGTAATATGGGCATTTTAATCTTTGCCGCCCTATAAAGCCAAAACTAGGAGATGGACAGATACAAAAATACAAAGTCGTGTACTACAATTAACATATTAAGACAAAAATAGCAAACAAGCTTTGGCAATAATTAAGAACACTTCGAAAAATCTACTTAAAAAAAACTAACTACACTACACCATACTAAAATCGACTAAAGTATTTACTATAATATCAACTGTCAAAATGGCGTCGATAAACATCGCCCCTTTCACCCTTTATTATTTGATTGACTGAAAAAGAGCTATTTTGTCACAAAGCCACCTATGCAAAGGCAAAGTATTTGAATTATAAGAAAGTGACCATATTAACCGGATGATCATATTACCCTCACGTACTATAGAGTATTTTTTTGACTTATGACTGCGTCGTTGGTCTAGTGGTTGTAGTAGTACGACTGCTGATCATGAGAGGGGTTCGAATCCCAGGTCGGGCCAAAAAATGAATTCTTGAGTTTTTCCGTCAAGAAATTCTCAGCAGCTCCCGGAGTCAGGAAATTGGCGGTATCTCACCCCCGTGCCTCGGAAAGCACGTAAAGCCGTTGGTCTGCGCCTGATCTCTCTCCGATCGTGTATGTTTACCGTCCCATCGGATTATGAGAGTGAGGGAAAAGAGAGTGTAACGTGTGCTTGCGCATACACTTGGGCACTATAATCCTGTCCTGCGCTGATGGCTAGCCTCCGTTGAAGCAGGCCGCCGTGGCCGAAACTGGTCTGGAGGAAATTATTATTATAGTGTATATATGCGTATACATGTACACAGGCCGCTATACCTATACTACTACGCGTCGCTAGTCTGACGCAAGCGCAATACGTCACTAGCATGTCGAGGTCTTCGGTGACGCGAACTCATAAGTTTTTCGTCTACCAAAAATCGCTCAACGCGGCTAAAAAAGTTTTCCGTTCAAAAACCTCTAAAGATATAGATTTCATACCTCACTGTTTTAAATTACCGTCTTCCTTATTCATCAAGCAGGAACCCAGCAGTAAATGTACTACTGCTTGGTGGTAGAAATAGGATGAAGAACATATACTCATTTTTTTATAAAACTGAAGTAGCAAACGAACTTATAGTCCTAATATATATAATGGTAAGTGGCTACTGCGGTTCATGGACTTCTGCAGCCAGCTTCAAAGAAAGAAGGCTGTAGGTGGGCTTTTATCTGTGAAGACTAAGTGTCCAAACACACTATGCCGAAGGTACGCGACCGAAGTTCCGCGGCTGATTTAACGTTCCGATGTATTCGGCTGATATAACACACCATAAGTGTCGAATTTACGCAGTAGAAATTCAGTTGCGCAGCTTTGTGGTGTATTCAGTGACTGATTTCAGTGTCTCGAGCGCTGTCATGGCGTCTTGTCCTGTTATCTAAACAGCCGGTCAAACAGACGCAAAACAAAGTGAAACCCGAAAAATGGATTATTTTACTGTAATAGTAATTGCAGAACTACGGTCGCATATAATGTGTGCTCTACAGAATTGCCGAATTGCCGCTGAATTTACGCCCAACCGAAGTTCTGTTGTACGCCATAGCAACGTAATTTCGGCATAATGTGTCGGTAGTAATTAAAATAGCATTGCAGGCGTAATCATGCCGTTTATGGTTGTAGCATAAATGAGTCGGTTCGAGGACCACGCTTTCACTGAATACCAGCGTAAAATAGCACCTTAATCCTGCTGTGCTTCGTATGGTGAGTGTAGAGAACCGGTGACTCGTTTTACTGGAATCGAGGCATTCCACCTTAGTCCTTAAGGGTGACAACACATCAGCATTTTGATTTACACGCGAGGTTAAATGTAGATGTCTATGAGCCACAGCGTCGACTTACCATCAGGTGGACTGTGTGCTCGTTTGTCACACGTTACTTAGGTCATGTACCTTCAGCATAGTGTGTTTAGACACTTAGAATGCCTTACAGACTGTAATTATAGTGACCATACACACCCTTCAGACCGGGACACAGCGGTACAACACTGCTCTTTGGCTTCAAGGTTAGGTGAGAAGGTGGTACCTACACAGAAGGACTTCAGCACCGTTCTACCACCTACGAGTAGTAATAGATATTATAGAAAATTATTACCAGCTGTTGACGATCCGCGTACCAACCGTGGCTACTATGCCAAATTTCTCCTATGAGGCAATCAATAGAGGACGAGTTTTTTCTCCAGTGGTTTTTTGATAAATAAAAGAATCAAAGTTTACTTCTTCTGTCCACAGCTGGCAGACGTCTTCCGGGGCAGCAATTTCAAGGCCTTCTACATATCATGTGCGTTAGTGTTCTTCCAGCAGTTCAGCGGGATCAACGCTGTACTCTTCTACATGAATACCATCTTCAGCGCGGCAGGTTCCGATCTGGACCCGTCAATCGCTACAATTATCATTGGTGCCGTACAAGTAAGTTCCAGGATTCTTAATTTTTTGGGTGAAATACATACATTTACGCATTTTGACACTGTCGTGGGTGTCGTGTCCATATAGAAAGAGCTTAGTGTTGTTTCTTTAAAAAAAAAACTAATTGTTTGAGATAATTTTTACCAGAAATCGGTCTATAATCGGTATTTAAAAATTATACATGTTACAAAACCCTGTGGTTCCCGTTAAGTGAGCTATCAGAATCGGAGAATATATCTATGTCGTATCTTACGACATTCACAGGATGATAATCTTCGAGCAATCTTGCAATCTTCTTGGAGCCACTCGATGGGCCAGCTCTATGTTCAGTACTTACGCTGCCAATGTTATTTTTTTCGTTTCTTCAGGTGGTGGCATCAATGATAACACCGCTGGTGGTGGATAGACTTGGAAGACGTATCCTGTTATTGGTATCCACTTGTGGTACTGCTATTGGACTGGTAAGTGCTGAAATGTACCTATATTCCATTTAATTTCGTTTCATTCATATATTCTTTGTTCTTTTTTTGAGGGTGACAAATAAGCACACAGTGCACTGGATGTTGTGAGCCATAGGCATCTACACCTATTCTCGATAAAGAGTCAAAACACAGATGCGTTGTTGCCCCTGAAGACTAAGATGCTATGCTTCGTTTTTCGTAAAAAGATATCTGATTCTCTACATTCACCATACAAAGCATAGCAACATGAAATAGCTTTTTCTCGCTGGTATCCTGTGTGAGCATGGTCCGTCCCCGGTCGAGCCGACCAATTCGTGCAAAATCCATATTAAATGTGCTCTGTCTACAGCTTATCTTGGGTTTTAATTTTGTGGCACTATTGGTACTATTTTTACGCACCGTCACTAACTTCGGGTAGTTGTTATCTAGTGCAGCTAAATAAAAATATTGAAGAAAAGTCTATATCTTGTTTTTCGTAAAACACTTGTCTTAATACGCCGAACAGCAGTTCTTCTTTATCTGTAGCTATCTTTGGTTAAAGGTTAATTACACTTACTTTACCTATTATCATGTAACTATTTTCTTGGAACCAGCTGTATTGATTTCATAGAAAGTTTATATTTAAAAATGTTTGAATTTTCTAGTTCATCTAGATACGTACCATCCCTAAGAATTCTTCCAGGCATTACCACTTAATATATCATTACTAGTATGCGGGTAACCATTTGATTTCTTGAGCCAAAAGACTACTGTCGCTTTATAACATTTTTTTAATATGAAACTGCTCTATATTTAAGCAAAATAACAGCCCAATCAAGCAAGAAAATACTATGTTTTTTCTTTACATATGAAATTCATAAAATTTCCAGGGTCTCCTAGGCATGTACTTCCTGTTGAGCGATCAGAAAAGCCCAGTCGTATCCAGTATCGGTTTCCTTCCGATTTTGTCACTGGTACTGTTCATAGTGACGTACTGCTGGGGGCTGGGACCTCTTCCCTGGGCAGTGATGGGTGAGCTGTTCCCCATTGAAGTCAAAGCCGTTGCATCGCCGATAGCTACGGCGTTCTGCTGGATTCTATCGTTCTTGGTGACTCGGTGAGTTGTTTTATTTTTCTTTGATATAAAACAAAATTACGATGTACGTAGTATATATTATACGTAGTATGTATACAAGTAATGTAAGATTTCGCTATATACGAGTCTTAATGTTATGCGGTAATCTTTTCAGATAACCAACAAAAAAGTAATCAAAAAGGAACAAAATTTATGAGTCAGGTTTATTGTATAGCACTATGATAAACCCTACTCTACCTCTATCTCTACTATCTATGCTACCTCTTATAAATAGAAGTAGGGGGTTTTAGTGAGGGTTTTGAGGGTGAATCATTACGTATACTATTGTGTATCTAAAATATGTATTATACCATAAAGATACAATTTAAAATTACATATCTTAAAAGAATAGAGATATCTAGTATTTGAGTACTAATTTATTATAAAGGCAAAAGTTCCAAAGCTTTGACTGCACTTTTATCCGTTGTAATGGAGTTAAATAAACCAGTGTTCTTATACCGTGCCAAGTTATGACTGACGACGGCATTGAGCTAATCAAACATATTTTCTGTGCCTAAGAGAATTCAGAAATTGCTTTGGGTATATTTTGTGATCTTTCCAAGGCTTTCGACTGTGTTCACCATGAGACATTGATCAAGAATCTACATCATTATGGTGTAAAAAGATAGTGTTTAAACTCATTACGTCATAACTAAATAATAGAACGCAAATAGTTGTTATTAATGGCAGCGGTTCTTCTGGATCTGTAGTATCGATGGATGTTCCTCAGGGCTTAATTCTTGGCCCATTTTTGTTCTTAGTTTATATTAATGATTTACCTTACTTGGTGGGGAATAACCATGATATAGTTTTATTTGCTGATGACACTTCGCTGATTTTGCGACTTAAAAGGCAATTATTGAAATATGATAAAGTAAATCATGCTATATCAAAAGTAGTACGCTGGTTTAACGTCAATAATTTTCTTTCGAACGTTAATAATACGAAATATATTAAATCCACTACACCTAATGTTAAACAGGTGAAAACCAGTATAGTTATAAACGGTAAAGAGATCGGCCTTGTTGAACCCAATGTTATTCTCGGAATTACAGTTGACACGAAGCTTCTATGGATAAATTCTTATATTTAAACTAGTTGGCAAACTTAGTTCTGCAGCATGTGCTGTAAAGTTTAAAAACCTTACTTGTGTTGAAATAAGCTTATTTTAGTTATTTACTTAGCATAATGTTATATGGAATCTCGCTATGGGGTAATGCGACTGATATTGAAAATATCTTTGTTTTGCAGAAGAGAGCCATAAGAGCAATTTCTACCTAGGTCCAAGAAAATCTCATAGATAAATATTTAAAGAAATAAATATATTAACTTTGACTTCCCAATATATTTATGAAAATTTAATGTATATTATAAAATATTGATGTATATTCTGTAAATACGAGGAACAAGCACAAGTTGGTTATAACAGTTACAAGGTTAAAAATATTTACTAAGCAAAAATTGTTTAACTAAAGAGTACATGCTACATAATAATACCTGTGAATGAGGTGGTCGCTACTATGTTGTTTTTGTGTTAACCCTTCGATCCCCATAAAAATCCCATGCAGTCGCATGCGCCCAGCAAATCCCGAGCGGTCGCACGCGACCGCAACCACCCACAGCACTTAAAACCATTAAAACTTATATTTAGAGACTACTTTTCTATGAAGAAGTTTGAATTACTCGAAATTATTTACGTAAAAAGATAAATTATATTCACACAAAACTTTAATTATAATTTCATAGTAAAACTAACTAATTTTATTGTAAAAATAACAAAACACTATACTATATTTAGTTTAGTGTTTTATTATAAAATTACACACTTTACGCACTAATAAAACACTAGAAAAATCCAAAAATCAACACAATAACATTCACGCGAAAATGGCGTACGAAATAAACGTAGATTAAAAATAAATATCCATAAGATAACTTGACTTTTTATTGCACTAGAGGATAGAATATTTCATATTGATTCTATAATGCCACACTTCTTCATAGAAAAGAAGTCTCTAAACATAAGTTTTTATGGGTTGTATGGGTCATATTTGACCGCTTGAATTTTAATGGAATATCGAAGCGGTCAAATTTGGCCGCTTGGTGTTTGAGAGGTTAATTGTGCTTTTTAGAAAAAAAATGTCCCAGCAGGTTTCTTGCTGTTTCTTACGAAGACAGAGATAGTGCTAAAAGTAAAAAATGACTTTCAATAAATACAAATATAATCTATGTTGAATAAAAAATGATTCTATTTTATGGGTTTATGAACTTGTTTCTACTGCACAGGTATTTCGAGCCAATCGCAAACGCAGTAGGGATGTATGTAGCGTTCTGGTTGTTCGGCGTGTGTTGTGTCGTCGGGTTCTTCTTCACGCTGTTCCTTGTGCCCGAGACGAAGGGCAAGAGTCTGCAGGAGATACAGGACATGCTGGCCGGCAGGTGGGTTATTCGGCGACTCCAAAGAGTCAGTGATTCCTTTGCGGGGAAATGTATATGCTTTAACAACAAAATGCCAGAAAATATGCAGGACAGGATAAAAAGGTTCAAAATGCAAAAATTTTTTCTAAGCAAAATTTTTTTGTCTTTTAACGGATAAAGTGACAAACGAGCACACAGTCCACCTGATGGTAAGTGGTGGCTGCGGCCCATAGACATACTATCTTCGATTACAAATCAAAATGCAGATTCGTTTGTCACCAGTGAGGACTAAGATGGATTGCCTCGTTTCCAGTAAAAAGGATCTCCGGTTCTCTACACTCACCATACGAAACACAGCGCATTAAGCTACTATTTTACGTCGGTATTCTGTGAGAGCGTGGTCCTCCCCCGGTCGAGCCGACCCATTCGTGCTACAACTATACTACTAATATACTTACTTACTTACTTACTTATCTGCACGCACAATCCCTAACGGGGTAGCCAGAGAGAACAAATCGCCAAGTGTCACGATCCTTACATACCTCTTTCGCTTCTTTCAGGTTCATTAACTTCTTCAGCACGTCTAGGTATCCAAGTACTCTGGACCCTCCCCTCCTCGAGCAATTTGCTCACATGGTCTTCGAAAGTTAGTCTCGGTCTACCTCGACACCTTTTAATATTTACTTTCGCTCTATATATTTTCTTCACCATTCGGTCTTCACTCATTCGTTCAACGTGCCCAAACCATTGGAGTACGCATGGCTCTACTACGTATAAAAAGTTGTTTAGTGAGTGTTATTTGTGTTATACTAGTAAAGAGTACATGATTGATAATAACCCCTGGGAATGAGGTGATCGCTGCTGTGCTGTTTTTAAATATTTTCATATTAATCGTATAATATATTATGTTGTTAAATTATGTTTTAACAAAAAATCCCGCTGGTTCTTCCTATGACAGAGTATTTTTACCGAACCAGTGGTAAAGCTTCAATTATTTTCAATAGGTATTCTTGTGATCTATCTATACAAATAAATAAAATTAAAGTGTATGTTTGTATAATGTAATGTCAATATAACAGCTTTTTACTAAGTACATGTGAAAGTTTTTATACGTGGTAGAGCTACTCTGCAGCTATATTACGAGTACTACTATAGTAGCACGAATGGGCCGGCTTGACCGGGGCAGGACCACGCCCTAACAGAACACCAGCGTAAAATAGCAGCGTAATGCTGCTGTGTTTCGTATTGTAAGTGTAGAGTACCGGAAACCCTTTTTACTGGAATCATGGCATTTCATCTTAGTCCTCAGAGATGACAACGTATTTCATTTTGATTCTTAATTGAGGATAAATGTGGACGCCTATGGGCCACAGTATCCACTAACCTTCAGGTGGACCGTTGACCCTACCCTATATAAAAAATTAATAGGAATCTCGGAAATAGCTGGACCGATTTTGATGGGACTTTCACTAAAAGGTGACGGATGTTATAAGAAGTAACTAAGGCAAATTTCATTTAAAAAGTAATTAGGATTCCGCGCAAAAAAATTAACACTCTAAATAACGCGCGGGTGAAATCGCGGTGAACTCCTAGTATTGAATAAAAATGATTTTATTCTATTCTATTCTACCATCATGTTTATCTCCAGAAAAGACATTACCTGTTATGATGATATCATGTTTGTTTCTATAATATTTATACTTTGTTACAGGAAAACCAAAGCATAAGCTTGGACAAGTAAAGCGAATTTTAGATATATTTTTTAGTAAAACAATCGCTAGAACAACTTGTATTATGTTGTTTAAATGTTAATATTGTCTGTGACTATGTTCAACTTTATATAGCAAAAATGTGCGATAATTTTTACGATTTGAAGACATATATTATTCGAGATTATAAATATTATAAATAAGTAATTATCACAGTTAAAAAACTTATGTTCGCTTTGAATTGTGACATAATTTACTAAAATGACTTTTTTTAAATAAGATATCATTACATTTTTGCCATATGAAGTGTTTTGTGCCGTGTGTTTTGTAATTTGGTAGTATGCAGGGTTATTTTTCAGAGTAGGCGATTTTAAACTTAAGTTCAAATATATAAATAAGAGTAAATAACGCTTCTAATTTTATTTGAAATAATCCCGAATTAAATGTTAATTATGGACAACAACGTTTTTCCTTAACGATCGACCCTTATGAATGTGTGCGTGCGCAGTAAAATCAGCAAAAATAATGTTTAATACAACGCATTTTGAATTTAAAAGATAAAAAGGACAGAATGTTTGAGATTTTTTTATTAATGTTTGTTCACCAATTTGGCCCGTTATTGCAAAATAACCCTGTATAGATATTTGCAAGATATTTATGACTACGTCTTAAATAATTATCTGACAGTTTGAACGACAAAACAAAACATCTTAATTGAAGTGCAGATTACAAATTTAGTTAATCATAATTTTCTAGTGCCAATCAAATAGCCAATTTTACTAAATATCTGGATGTCCAGATCCAGGGATTCTGGATTTCTGGATACGCTGTCTTAAAATCACGTCGTCATGTGGGACTCAACTAGCCGATTAATGTGAGGTACGATTTACTTAAGTCACGCATAAAAGTTATATCATTTTATAATTTATAAAACTTAAACATTTTATTTAAATCTATTAGAAAAAATCATATTACAAACAAAATATTAAATCATTTGATCAAAAAATACCAAAAAAAAAAAATACTTGACATAAAGTAATTAAAATTTTTGGTACAATTTTGGCTTGAACTGTATTTTCTAAAGTACAAGACAACAAGAGATCATACAAAACTTCTGTAAATCGAGTCTTATCGCACCATTGGTCCTGTTAAATTAAATCTTTAGATCGATGTTGTAATCCTTGTACAAAGAGATCACTGCTGCTTTTCTTGCTCTGACATGATTTTTGTCTTTATAATCATTTAGTATTCTACAAAACAAGTGGATTTAAGTCACTTGTACTATAAAACAATGTAACGATACACGGAATTTAATCATCGTTATTTTGGCGCGTAATTTTTTTTGGTGCTAAATGTCAATTATCAGTTTTAAAACGTACTTCATCAATCCAAAGTGAGAAATATTAGGAATATTTTAAAGAAAGCTATCTATCCCTTAAAGTTAATCGTAAAGAAATTAAGTTGTGAATTTACGTAGTCAAAAAAAAATTAAAACAGTTTAGGTAGGTAGTATGCATTATGTTTTATCGAAGGGCTATATTTATTATTTATTTTTATTTAAGACCAGTACCAAAGTACAAAGTTAGACGCTAGGTGCTACCGTTTCAACAGTAACTTCTTGTGATAATATAATATAAATGAATTTAAATTTTTATGTTTTGTGCATAGTAAATGTAAGCTATTGATGTAATTGTTTTTGAATAAATGTTATATTTTTAGACCTGTCTTTTACTTGTATACTTGCTTGTTTCAACGGAGACTAGCCATCTGCGCAGAACAGGATTATAGTATCCAAGTGTATGCGCAAGCACAGGTGCACTCTCTATTCCCTCACTCTCATAGTCCGATGGGACGGTAAACCGACACGACCGGAGAGAGACCAGGCGCAGGACCAACGGCTTTACGTGCTTCCCGAGGCACGGGGGTGAGATACCGCCAAGTATCTGACTCCAAGCAGATACTGAGAATTTCTTGACCGAAAAACTCTAACTGATGTTTCTTGGCCCGACCCGGGATTCGAGTGCGGGCTCTCATGTTTACCAGTCGCGTTTGCACCCACTAGACCAAAGAGGCAGTCAGAATGCACCAGGCAAATTATTAAATTATTCTTTAAGGTGAAAATTTCCCACGTTAAAAGACTTTTCAGCGTTCTCTTCTACATTGCATGCATACTTGTCCAGCAAGAAGTAAGCGTGCGATATTCGGTGGACAAAAAGTTACTTTATTTGAAACGTGTTTGTTTATTACGTGTCTAACATACTACTCTGTGTAAAAAGTATCGGGAATATGTCAATAAAAAGACCCGCGTAAAAGAGGTCGTTCTAATTTTTTTACTGCATGTTGGTAGCACTGTACTGATTTAGCGCGCAAAGTTTGAGCGGGATCTGTCATTTAATTTGTTTTAAACTACACTCTTTGTTGGTCATAGTTTTGAGTTCTCGGCGATTTTTACAAGGGAAAATATTGTTGAACAAAGAGTGTGCCTTAAATTTTGTGTTTCGAATGATATTTCATGTGGTGAATCACTAAAAATGTTGCGAAATACCTACGGCGAATCGTGTATATCGAAAACAAGGGCTTATGAATGGTATAAGGCTTTTAAAGAAGGCCGAGAAGTAGTAGTAGACTTGTCTCGTTCTGGTAGACCTTCAACCACTACGACCAAAGAAAACATCGACAAAATCAAGAAGCTAGTGCTCGAAAATCGACGTATGAGTCTGAGAGAGTTGGCTAGTGAGGTGAACATATCTTTTAAGTCCGTCCACAACATTCTCATTGACGTTTTAGGCATGAAACGCGTCGCCGCTCAACTAGTTCCAAAAGAGCTCAATCTTGTTCAAAGAGCGAAGCGAAAGCATGTCGCTGAAGACATGGTTTCCCGAGCTTCTACGGATCCGACCTTTATGAAACGTATAATAACTGGCGACGAGACATGGGTTTATGAGTACGACATGCAAACAAGCCAACAGTCTTCAGAATGGCGTCTCGAAAACGAGCCGAAACGCAAAAAACCGCGGCAAAGTGGCTCCAAAATCAAGGTGATGCTGACAGTTTTTTTTGACTACCGTGGTGTGGTTCACTCCGAATTCCTTCCAAAGGGAGAAACAGTGAATAAAGAATATTATTTAGGCGTCATGAAGCGTTTGCGTGAGAGTATCCGCCGAAAACGTCCAGATTTGTGGCAACACAACTCATGGATGCTGCACCTTGATAATGCACCATCATACACAGCCATTATAGTGAAAGAGTTATTAGCGAAAAATTCAACAAAAGTTCTCGACCAAGCACCGTATTCACCTGATATGGCTCCGTCTGACTTTTTTTTATTTCCCAAGTTAAAATTACCACTTCGAGGAAAACGTTTTGAGTCGATAGAAGCCATAACAAAAAATTCGCTGAATGAGCTAAAGGCCATACCGCAAATAGCCTATGAAAAATGTATGGAAGACTGGGTGAAGCGTTGGAGATGTTGTATTGCAAGCGATGGGGCCTACTTTGAAGGCGATAAAATAAATTTAGATGAATAATTTGTATTTTTTGTTTTATTGACAAATTCCCGATATTTAGTACACAGAAGGTATACACACACATTTTGTTGTTTTTTTTTCTCTTTGTGAAATTATATTATATTTCTTTTGAAATACACTTCTTATGAGTACATACTTTTCATGTGATTCTTTATCCGGTGGTGGAGGCCTGGTGGCTGTAGCACAGGGAAACCTAGTATTGTCACCAGTCTCTACAACTAGCATTTGTAAGTTACTTAAAATTTTAGATGTAATGATGTTATAAACCGCAATTTTGTAGAGAGAAATAAAGATTATTATTATTATTATATATTTGCCACAGACGCCGCGTTTGGCAAGCGGGTTGGCAGCAGTCGTTTTTTCTTTTAGTCGTTATTAAAAAGACGCTGCTGTCTATCTCCTGATTGGTTTCCCCCTGTCACCTCTTACGACACTCACGGGATGATATGGGGTTGCGGATTATTATTATTATTATATATTTGCCACAGACGCCGCGTTTGGCAAGCGGGTTGGCAGCAGTCGTTTTTTCTTTTAGTCGTTATTAAAAAGACGCTGCTGTCTATCTCCTGATTGGTTTCCCCCTGTCACCTCTTACGACACTCACGGGATGATATGGGGTTGCGGATTATTATTATTATTATATATTTGCCACAGACGCCGCGTTTGGCAAGCGGGTTGGCAGCAGTCGTTTTTTCTTTTAGTCGTTATTAAAAAGACGCTGCTGTCTATCTCCTGATTGGTTTCCCTCTGTCACCTCTTACGACACTCACGGGATGATATGGGGTTGCGGATTATTATTATTATTATATATTTGCCACAGACGCCGCGTTTGGCAAGCGGGTTGGCAGCAGTCGTTTTTTCTTTTAGTCGTTATTAAAAAGACGCTGCTGTCTATCTCCTGATTGGTTTCCCTCTGTCACCTCTTACGACACTCACGGGATGATATGGGGTTGCGGATTATTATTATTATTATATATTTGCCACAGACGCCGCGTTTGGCAAGCGGGTTGGCAGCAGTCGTTTTTTCTTTTAGTCGTTATTAAAAAGACGCTGCTGTCTATCTCCTGATTGGTTTCCCTCTGTCACCTCTTACGACACTCACGGGATGATATGGGGTTGCGGATTATTATTATTATTATATATTTGCCACAGACGCCGCGTTTGGCAAGCGGGTTGGCAGCAGTCGTTTTTTCTTTTAGTCGTTATTAAAAAGACGCTGCTGTCTATCTCCTGATTGGTTTCCCTCTGTCACCTCTTACGACACTCACGGGATGATATGGGGTTGCGGATTATTATTATTATTATATATTTGCCACAGACGCCGCGTTTGGCAAGCGGGTTGGCAGCAGTCGTTTTTTCTTTTAGTCGTTATTAAAAAGACGCTGCTGTCTATCTCCTGATTGGTTTCCCTCTGTCACCTCTTACGACACTCACGGGATGATATGGGGTTGCGGATTATTATTATTATTATATATTTGCCACAGACGCCGCGTTTGGCAAGCGGGTTGGCAGCAGTCGTTTTTTCTTTTAGTCGTTATTAAAAAGACGCTGCTGTCTATCTCCTGATTGGTTTCCCCCTGTCACCTCTTACGACACTCACGGGATGATATGGGGTTGCGGATTATTATTATTATTATATATTTGCCACAGACGCCGCGTTTGGCAAGCGGGTTGGCAGCAGTCGTTTTTTCTTTTAGTCGTTATTAAAAAGACGCTGCTGTCTATCTCGTGATTTGTTTCCCACTGTCACCTCTTACGTCACCCACGGGATGATATGGGGTAGCGGATTTTCATACACCGCCACTACACGGTAAGACGATTAATTTGCATTATATTATTTACATTATACATTAAAATATACGCATTATTAGTCAACTTCCACATTATATGGAATGATTATGTGGTTAACAACCAAACGTCATTAGATACTCTGCATTGCAGATATATAGTAGCTAACGTTTAAATATCTACAGCTGTATACGACATTATCAACTGAAATATAGAAGTTAATACATACTAAGCTACAGTAAACACAATAAAATACCGTAAACAATTAAAAGAAATCTAAATACGAGGCTGTTTATAGTATATAGTGTGGTATAAATAACAACCTAAATTAAAAAAAAAACATTAACCATAGACGATACGATATTTGACAAAAACGATTATCGTATAATACGTACGACTGATACTTTGTTAGTACGCGATGAAAAATTTCATTGATTTTATCCCGATGGGCGGTTAAGGAAAAGATCACGAGGAATTGTTGGTCTGAGCCAATATTAAATAAAAATTATTCCATTCTATTCAGTGGCGGATTATCTCTGTCATAATTACGTTGTCGGCGAGTGAGTGCAAATGAACATATCATTAAAATAAAGGGAATTGAAATCAGGGTGGAGATATGGTGTAGAAATGTAGTGTGAAAGTTTCGAAAGTGTGGAAGTGTGGAAGTTTGTATGTGGGGGTTATGGAGGTGTGTAGGTGTGGAAGTGGGGGAGTATGGTGTGAAGGCGTGGTGTAGAAGAGTGGCGTTGAAGTATGGAGGTGTGAAGATGTGATGTGTAGAAGTGTGGAGGCTTCTCCATACTGCATCCAACACTATGTTCTAATGTCACACGGCTGTGCCAGACTTAGTTTTAGACTTAGTTTGAACACACTTTTACACTTTGTCGTCCACTATCGGTCTTCCAACGCACGTAAATGTAAATTTCATATTATTTTAAACAAAGTTAAAAGCAGGGAATAGAGTGAATGGGGCACTACACTCTATTATGAAGAATCAAAATGTGTCAAAAAAAGCACGTATGGTAATTCATAATGCTGTGTTAGTCCCTACTTTAATGTATGGTAGTGAAAGCTGGGTGTGGCAGAAGAAGCACGAAAGTAGAATAAATGCTGTAGAAATGCGGTCTTTAAGGAATATGCTAGGGTTGAATCTGAATGACAGGGTGAGAAATTGCGTGATAAAAGATAAATGTGGTATGCAAGATGATGTTGTGACCAGGATTAAGAAAGGAATGCGTCGGTGGTTTGGTCATGTAGAAAGAATGAATGAGGAAAGTGTGACAAAGCAAGTTTATATGGCAGATATGAACGGCCGAGTCGAGAAAGTACGCCCTAGAAAAAAGTTTATGGACCAAATTGGCGATATTTTGAAAATGGGCCACGTTAGAAGTACCCTTAACCGACGAGCATGTATGCGTAGATATGTGGATGTAAAAGAGGCGAAAGAGGTATGTCAGGATCGTGCCAAATGGAGGTCCGTAGTCTCTGCCTACCCCTCTGGGTGACAGGCGTGAGTGTTTATGTATTTATGTTATGTAAGTTAAAAGTTTCTACCCCACTTATTTTAAAAAAACAGTGGCCATTCTCCTAATAATCAGACGGAGAACCAGCGCCTAAAAAACTGTTTTATCTAACAATGGCTATATTTTTATAGTTCATTACAATGGTTGTGTACAGAAATATACTGCGGTCAGTCAAGTGAAACTGAGAACAGGTGCCTACTGAGGTAATAAAATGAATTTGCTAAGGCAGAAAATTTTTATACAACTTGTATATTGCATATAAATAAAAGTTGTTATGATCAGTCAGCTGAATATGGATACGGAGCTTGTCAGTCGATCGCCATGTACACGTATGTGCAAAAATAAATAATGTGTAATTCATTTATAACACTTCAAAAATTTTGTAGGATTATATAATATAATAACTTAAACATAAATAAATAGTCATAGACGTTCCCCGTCAGTGAAAAACAAAGTAATAAAACTATCGTTCGAGCGCGTAAGGCGTTGCGGTTGTCTGATCCAGATGATCTACTTCTGCACTTGGGCTCTGTATTTTCTATATGTGTGGTAACTATGTCTGGCCATCCGCCACTTACCATCGCTTCGGTATATCAACCGCCAATGAAGCGTATTATAGACCCAGACATTTTAAAATTACTAAACCTAGGCCCAAGTGTCATAATAGCTGAAGACCTCAACATTAAGCATTTCTCCTGGAACTCGCTTACCAACAACCCAAATGGCAATCTATTGTTCGATCTTACGGAGCGAGTAAACTTCGATATTATCGCGCCTGAGACTCCAACCCAATACCCATTTGCTACCAATCAACAACCGGACATCCTTGACGTAGCGATACTCAAGGATGTCCGTTTGTCGATAACAATCATCGAAACAATCCTCGAGCATCCTCCATCCTTAACTCAGGCCATAGATCCTTTTGCAGCTAGGCCAGCCCGTAGGTGAGGTCCTTCAGACCAAAACCATCGTGGACTGGTGTAAGCTCGAGGTCAAAATCGATGTCACTTCCAGCAGTTAGACACGTTTTCCCATGATTCCCGTCAGAATAAACTCGCCAGAGGAAGTCAATAGGGCGATTGAAGCCCTATCGGCCCACCTCATCTCAACGGTGAAAGAATGCTCTCGAAAGGTTCACGTATCGAGCAATCGACACATGAAGTTTCCGAGTGATGTTCAACAACTGATCAGAGCGAAGAACGCGGCCCTTGGACAATACGATATCTATCGCACAATAGATACTGCACAACCCCTAAAATGAGGTAAAAGAGCGCACTGCCGAATTTACAAAGGATAAGTGGGATAATCTGGTGGAGGATATCGAACTATCCCAAACGGCCTTCTGGCAGTTGACCTGAGCTTTGAAAGCAGATCAATCCTCACCCATGCCACCTCTCATTGGGCCAGGAAACCCTGATCTCGCTTTTGACGACTACGAAAAACCCGAGTGCCTCGCGGACAGTTTAAGGAGCCAATGCACTCCTTCTGACGAACCCATAGATCCCGCTCGCCTCGGACCCATGGACGACCCTTAGAATCTGCGTTTGTCAACAAAGTCACAGGAGCAATTAAAATCTTAAAAAGAAACGTGTAACGAGTTAGCCGGGGGCCACGACGGCATTAGCAAGAGGGTGCTTAAATCACCTTCAGTGCCACTTGTTTGTTTCCCAAAAGGTTTAATGGTACAAATCAAGCAAATATGTAAGAATACTTTTGCTAAATAAATATAAAAAAGCTGCTTCTTCGCGGACGCCTGGAAAGAAGCGGACGTTATGGGAATCCCAAAAATGAGTCTCCTTAGCACATTCGGGAAAGTAAACGAACGACTTATATTAAATCGCCTCCAAAATTTTTTTTTGCTAACAAAATTCTTCCAGACGAGCAGTTCCGCTTCAGACCTGAACACTCGTGCACTGACCAGTTACATGGCTTCACAGAATATATTCTGAAAAGCTTCAACCTCCCCAAAAGAGGTCACAGGACCACTAATACCAGCTCCATCTTCTTCGATGTCGCAAAAGCGTTTGACAACTACACGAAGGCATGCTTTACAAGCTGTATAGCTCAACGTGCCTGATAGGCTTACTCACACCATCAGAGCCTTTCTTAGCAACCACCATTTTCGCTATCAAATAGAGGCTACCCGCTCTTTAAAACGTCACCTTAAGGCTGGAGTCCCTCTAAGCTCTGTCTTCTCCCCACTTTTCTTCACACTCTTCACGAGTGACATTCCTAAAGACCCAGTCGTTAACATTGCTTTTTCGCAGACGTCACGGCACCCTTCGTAGCCCATCACAACAAAAGAATTCTCACTAAGTTAATCCAAGCAGCCGTCAACCGCTTATGTGATTGGTTCCGCTTATGGAGAATAAAAGTGAATCCTGAGAAAAGTGTAGGAATATATTTTCAAAGGACCCCCCACATTCAATCGTAAAAACACAAATCCCGAGAAATCGATTGGTACACTCACTCTGTTCGGCCGCCAAATCCGCCGTCATAAACAGCCAAATATCTAGTAATCACCTTCGACCACGGCATGACATTGAGAAAAATTCGTCACTAGCCGTCTCCATCCACTAGTTAACAGCAAGAGCAAACTGTCCTTAAGACACAAGCTTCATCTTTACAAAGCTAGCGTTAGACTTATCATGTCCTACACAAGCGTTGTTTTCGCGCAAGTAGCCCATCGCCATTTGTACGAACTCCAAGTCGTCAAAAATAGATTCATCCGCTTAGCTACTGACGCCCTGTGGTACCAGCAAAACTCCGTCTTACATAGAGACTGTCAACTCCCGACGATCTCTGAATATTTCAAGGAAATGCCTCAGCGCTACTTTGAGTGGGTCGAGACACATCCCAACCCGTTAGTGGTAAACGCAGCCAACTAAGCCCTGACACCAAACGATACGGAAAGTTTCCGAAGGTCTCGTAACGTTTTAATTGAACTCCCTTTTCCGCTAGATTCCGACCAAAATGTCGCCCGTCCAGTCACACTCTAACACTACATACTCACCTATCGCAACAAACACAAATTGTAAATGGGATGGGATGCAGCAAGCAGCAAGCAGCTGCAGCAGCCCCCACTCCGCATACACACCGTAAACCCGCGTCCCTGTGCAGTTCTCACCGCCCAGAACGTCTAACAATACGAGTTAGCCGGGGGTCCGCCACCACCTGTTCGGACGACCGTTAGATAAGTCATTTACAGGCACTTTCAACTGGCGTAGGTGAACATACCGTTAAGCAAGTAACGATGTGGAATGACATAAATTTACCTTTTTTATTAAAGCTCTGAGACCGATGAAGCTGTAAACGCAAAAATTCTAACAGCAACAACATCATCGAAACCAGCTGTTTGGCGTCGCAAGTGACGGTTTGCTTCTTTATTCGTTATAATTTTATTTATTTACATTAACAGACTAAATTGAATAATCAAATTTACTTATTATAATTTCATACTATTAAAACTTTATTATATACAAAATATAGAGTAGAATGAATATTGTAATGAATCATTCATTATGGAATTCTTCTTCCGACTCATCAAATTCATTTTCGCTCTGATCGGAAATGTCAATGTCGGTTGCTTCCGATTGAGTTTCGCATCTAAAATCTGAAAAAAATATGTAACTGCTGTAATTATATATAGTACATAATAATGTATATTATTCTAGTAATTATTATGTATTTTATTTACATGGTTAGTTTTCAAACAGTAGCCAAATTTTAAACTTAAGTTCAAATATATAAATAATGATATACCGTTACTGCAGTTTTGTAAATACGAGTAAATAAGACTTCTACTTTTCTTTAAAATGATTCCAAATTGAATGTGATTTATGCGACCATATCGAATGTGTGCGTGTGCGTAGTAAAATCAGTTAAAATAATGCATTACCACGCATTTAGAATTTAAAACTTCACCATTTGCCTATATTACTAATTCTGAACTTTCTCTGCAAATTTGGCTAGTTATTGTTAAATAACCCCGTATAGACATTAATTAGTAATTTATGACTACGTATACCTATACGGAATAAAACGGTTGAATCGATGACTATCTTTTTATGTTTAAAATAATAGTACCCGGTTGACCGAGCTTTGCTCGGTATTTTTCGCTCGATTTTTTTAATTCGTGTGTTTTGGAAATTATATTTAGATACAAATTACATACTGATGAATTACAAATAATATTTTTTGATCTTAGCGACATAACAGAAAAAACTGAACTGGTTATTTGAATAAAAAATCATGAGTGCAATTATTTTTATTTAAATTTTCGTGTTTTTAAAAAATACTAAAAAAAGGGCTCGAAAAAAATATATTTTCTCAAAAAAGAAAGAAACTTGAAAAAAAAAATAAAAAAGTCGGTCGGTCGGTCTGGGCTCGAACCGGGGTTTTACGATTTTGTGACCGCCCATTATACCAATAAGCTATTTATAATCATTACCAAACTGTCAAAATTTACCTTCTTATTCTAACTATATTGTAGCAGTTTTTAATTGCCTAAAAACACGGACAAAAAGACATTTTCTAAAAATAAATCTTAGCTAGATCGATTTATTATCCCCGAAACTCCCTGGACACTAAATATATTTAACTGACTGACCATCAAAACTTTTATTTATATGCAATATACAAGTTGTATAACCATTTTCAGCAGGGCCCCCGTAAGGGCTACTGGCGCCTGTGTGCAAAAAAGGATTTTGGTGCCATTAAGGCATTTTGGATCATGTTTTTTTATTTATTTTTTGAAGGTTTTTAGGTTTGAATTAGGTAGGTGCTTAAAATAAAGCAGACCTTTAGAAGTCATATTTATTTGTAGACTAAATATCAAAATGTAACAAACAGAATAAAATCATAACAAAATAAATTAAAACAAATTCTTGTTCACACCCATTTTAAAGCATTTACTTAACTAATGAGGTACAGACACGTTGTTTATAAATACTAGAAACTAACCCAAAACTAAAAATCACATCTTTTTTAGGAACAAATAACAGAAATATTGCCTAATGTCTACATATATATAAGTACTACTTTCTACTAATACTAAGATATTTAAAAAAATATGCAATATGCCATGCAGATACTTCTGATAAAAACACCTAGGTACCTACGTTATAAAATCAAAAATGATAGCTAGGTACAACAGCAAAATAAAAATAGCTATTGTAGCAGCGATATTTTCCGAGACTTTGCTACTGCAAATTCATTAATTACATCGCTAACATTTAAACCATCAAAAATTTCTTGTTCAATTACTAATATCGCTAGCCCAAACAATCTTCCTTAAAGCATTGTCGATCTTTAAGAATTTTTAATGATTTTTAAATTTGAAAAAGATAGCTTCAGGTACAGGTAATGTCAGAAGAATTTTTAGTGAAATGCTTACGTTTGTAAAGGTGGAGATTAAATTGTTTTCAAATTATCCTGATCTGTCAGTCGTTCTTCAAGAACAGAACAATGTTTTAAAATATCGCCGTCACTTAATTTGAATATGTATGTAAAATCCGAAAATATTATCATACTCATTTAATAAGTTAAATCGGTTTTTAGAGAGCTTAATGTATGATCTATAATTTTTAAGAAAAAAACTAATTTTATAGGCAGTTTTTGGATCATGAGGGGTCTCATCTCGGTGTTTATAGTCAAACAGTTTTGGTTTAAATTTCCTCCTGACCGTTGGTAACGGTGGAAAGTCTTCTACAATTTCGTGAGAGAGTGCTACTTCTTTCGCTTGTACAATAATTTCTTCAAACGATTGGTCAGATTATATTGCTGGAAATGATCAACTAAATTTTTAGGTAAGTTTGGCATACTTTAATATTAATTGTAGCAGTTTGCATTTTTTGCTGACAATATTTATGTGAAATAAAACGTCATGCCAAGTAATAATTCCACAAATAAATTCAATTTTTTGTACAGACGTTAAGAGGGAACTCGCTTTATGTCTTGCATTAATTAAAAGGAATTATCTTCAGCTACTTCTAGAATACTTTCGTAAACCTTAATTAAATAAAGTTTAAGGGGCTTTATTGAATCAATTCTACTGGACCATCTTGTCTCACTTAAAGGCTTTAAACTTAACCCAGGGACATTTTCAGAAATCTGAACATCTGAACATCATCTCAGCGACAAGCGACATATTCAAATTAAGTGGCGGCGATATTTGTAAGTTATTGTAATTTTCTTGTTATCCCTTTAATATTTTAAGATTTACCTTTTAAATTAGTGCAGTTTCGGATTTCAATTTGAATTATTTACCTGATAATTTAATTTGAGATCTGTAAGTAGACCCACAGATCTAGATATTAGCTTACTCTGTTTCTTCGGTTTTCTTTCTTTGTTTTCTTTTGCTATTTACACATAATAGTAAAATGAATACACGCAACGCCAAAACGCGCCAAATGGAGAACCAACTTCAAATGGCGCTTCTAGAACTTAAGGCGTCAAAAGAGCAGTGTGAGCTGTTGCTTAAAGAAAGGGATTACAACGAAAAGGAAATAATAAACATAATTGCCAAAAATAGTCAACAAAAAAGTGATATGGTTAAGTTGCATAAAGACTACACAAATGTTTTAAAAGAAAGGGATCAGCTTCAGGAAACAGTCGATGAGTTTGACCGATGCAGCAAAGAATATGAGGAATCCCTCAGATTAATTGCTGCATTGCAGTTGCAGTTAAGTGAGGCTAATGAGCAGATTTTGCAATTAAAACAATACTTAGATGAATTGAAAGTGTCCCAAACTCAAAGTCTGTTCAATGAGCTCATAGAATGTAAATCTTCAAAAACATTGCATCCCTCCACAACAATCGATTTGACTGGTGATGATTTTGTCACATCACCAGTCAAATCGATTCGATTACAGCAGAAAGGATTACATGCAGTAGAAGAAAATTAAAGAAATACATAAAAATTATTAAATATGTTAGGAAAGTACAAAAGTTAATTAAAACAAAAATTAATACAAAAAATTATATAAATATATGTAAGGAAAAGCATGCATTAATTAATAAACTTAAATTATATGCAATTGAGGTTGGTTGCGCGGAAAAAACCATTGGATTATTATATTTGACGGTAGAGGTGCCAAGCCGCTTGTTCCTTTCCGAAAAACGATATCATTCATACCCTCCTCGATCCTCCATCGACACATCGGGGTGGTGGGGTGGGAGGGGCAAGAAGATGATTCTAGAATGTCACGTCGGGGCCGAGGACATATAAGACACGCGCGACCGTTGCGCGTCCTCTTTCCACCGCAGTCGTCATTGGAACAACAGCTCTTTCCGTCACAGTCGTCGTTGAAACCACACCGCTAGTAGAAACCGCTTTAGCCTGGAAGCAGTCGAGCTCCAGGAAACCCGCCTCACCTCGTGTGAGATATAGTCGCGCACCGCCTCTCTCCGGAGTGTTCCAGAAGAAGTTCTAGAAGTTGCAGCTATAGTGCTCAACAGGATAGAAGAAACCCCGGTGAGTCAATATTCCTTAATTTAGCTCCTGCCTTACATAGTTTAACCCGCTTCAATTTTGTTGTTCTCCTAATAAGGCAGGATTCCTTTTCAGCGATTTGGCACAATAATAGTTTAGTTTTAGGGAAGAGCGAGTGCATTATACCGCATGCTATAGTAGTCGCCTTTACGTAAGCGTAGAAGCAACCGCATATACAGTCCACTTTAGTTAATATCTCGCGTAATAGGTTTAAGGTTCGACCGGGGAACTAGACTTCGGCAGCCTTAAACACGTGGCTCCACCATTTTATGGTCACTTCGAGCAGGATTTTGGTCGAATTGTTGAATTAATTAATTAGATAATGCACTCTAATTTATAGAATAGACTTAAATAGTGTTCGTTTAAATTTAAATTTTGATTAGGTACTCCCAAGCAGAATTATTCGTTTTATAGCGCTCGTATTTGATTAAATTTAAAGCCTATTAAATAATTGAAACAGTGTAATAGGAACCGTTTGATACGCTTACCCACAATCTTGATAAAATTATTGAGTGCAAATAACGCGTCACCCCGACTCGCTGCGCAGGTGTTCGATTTAATTACGTAATACGGCATACCGAGTGTCCATCCTTCATTGTTTGTGCGTTGTGAGATTAATTGTGATTGATATAACTTTATTATAATAGTTTAAAATGGCAGTTAGTGGAAGTGAAATCAAAATTAAAACGCTTTATGCTAAGAGGGACATACTCTTTTCGCGTATGCAGAATATAAGTGATTATATAAAGAACATTCATATAGAAGCAGTGCGGGAAACCTTTTCGAATGAAATCGAAACGATAGATTCTTTAAGAATAGATTACGAAAGAATATTAGACCAAATTAATCATTTGGAATTACAAATCGACCCGAAATACATAGTGAACTACCAACCGCTGCTGGCATTCGAAGATATGTTGTGTCGCGTGAAAAGAACTGCGAGGTCCCTACAATCTCAAAACGAAGCAAAGCCTGAAACACAGGTACGTACAAGTGACTCGATTAGGTTGCCGCCAATAGATATTCCGGTATTTAATGGTGATATTAAGACGTGGCCCTTCTTCTTCAGTAGTTTTCAAAACAATATACACAATAACCCATCGTTATCGGACGCCGAAAAATTATATTACTTAATCAGTAAACTTAGTGGCAGGGCACAGTCGATCTGCTCTGGTTTTACACCTACAGCAAACAATTACTTATTAATATTCGAAACGCTTAAAACTAAATATGAAGATAGGAGAATGTTAGCTTCCGAATATTTGAACCAGATATTCGATCTTAAACCTATATCATCCGCGAACATCAACGGCTTAGAGCAGTTTCTAGATAAATTTGTGGCATCGGTGGCTGCACTTAAGAATTTGAAATTTAATGATCTTATGGACGTGGTGTTTCTCCATATTGCACTGAAGAAGTTGGACCCCGACACCGTGCGTGCGTTTGAAATGGAGCATCGTAGCTCGGAGATGCCTTCCTTTCATTCATTAGCATCGTTCGTGCGAGATCAAATAAAGGTGATGCAGCGCTCTCCGAACGTTAAACAGGAGAATAAAAGGTGCGTCGACCGTAGACAGACTCAACCATCTAAAATAGCAGGGTCGTTAACTTACGTAACCGCTACGCCAACATCACTCCAGCATACTTGTTTAGTATGTAAAGATAGGCACGGTAATTTATATAATTGTGCGACTTTTCGTAAATATTCACCAAGCGAGCGTTATAAATTAGTAAAGACAAACAACCTATGTTTGAACTGCTTAAGCGATAAGCATTTAGTTGCAAAATGCAATTCGAGTTCCGTATGTAGCAAGTGCGCCAGGAAACATCACACGCTATTACATTTTGAAAATAGCAACATAGCGGCGTCAAGTAAAGCGGATAAGGAATTCGCCCCTACTAAGGTCAACGATTCTAGCGGTCGACCTGGTGATGTCGCTCTGTGCTCATTGGCAAATATGGGAGCACAACCTCCTTCAACCGTGTTACTGGGTACGGCACGTATTTTGGTTAGGGATTCGCGTGGAAACGAACAAAGCGTCCGTGCACTGCTGGACAGCGGAGCCCAAAATAGCTTTATAACGCGACAATGTTGTCAGCGCTTAGGCTTAGTATTAAATAGGTCACTTTCATGTCCTGTAATTAAAGGCATCGGAGGCACTAGTAAATCGACACAGGGATATATAAATTTAAAAATTTATTCTCGGATAGATCGTAATGTTAACTTTGATATAAATGCACTAGTAGTAGATAGGGTCACTGAACGGTTGCCAACCGTTTCGGTTGACACCTCGGCAATGATTGAATTTAAGAATTTGACTCTGGTGGACGACACTTACGCCGTTCCTGGAAACATAGACATGCTCATTGGAGCATCGCTTTTCCCTCATCTTTTGTTAAACAATAAGGTCAGGGGCAACTCCTCGCATACCGCGCCTTACGCACTGGAAACCGTATTGGGCTATGTGATCCTTGGCTCCGCCGCCATCATAGATAGTATTTCGGCAACCTCTTATTGTGGTATGGCTGTCGAACCGCTCGAGTCGTTAGTCCGCAAATTTTGGGAGATGGAGGAGGTGAACGTCCCACCCATAGCTAGCTCAGATGACAGGTTATGCGAGGAAATTTACGTCCGCACGACCGTTCGTGATCGCGACGGTAGATATAGTGTAGCGCTACCCTTTAAACGAGATGTTTTATCTCTCGGCGATTCGCGTCAAATGGCGGAAAAACGTTTCTACAGCTTGGAGCGTAGGATGCTCGCTTCAACCCAGTTAAAGGAAGCTTACGACGGCGTCATTAACGAATATATAAGAGAAGGTTACATATCACTTGTGGCTTCGAAATTAGATAACTACGAAGACACACCGTCGTATTTCATACCACACCACGGAGTCATTAGAGAGGACACACTTACATCTAAGTTACGTGTAGTGCTCGACGCTAGTGCTAAAACTAGCACTCACCTGTCGCTTAACGATATCCTCTATAGTGGGCAAAATTTACAGGGCAGTTTATTTAATATAATAGTCAATTTTCGTTTGTTTAGTATAGCACTATCCGCCGATATTCGTCAAATGTTTCTTTGCATAGGGGTCCGTGAATGCGACCGTAGATTCCAACGCATTTTATATCGTTTCAACCCAAAGGAACCTCTAATGGTGTTTGAATTTAACCGCGTTTGTTTTGGTTTAAAGTCGAGCCCATTTCATGCGTTACGCACGGTGAGACAGCTCGCTCACGATGAAGGTCCCTCTTATCCTAAAGCTAAGAGGGCAATTGAGAGCGGATTATATATGGATGATTTTGTGTACTCGGTCGATAGCGTGGAGGAGGCAACCCTAACCACCGCCGAGGTTATAAGGCTCATGAAATCGGGTCAATTCGATCTTGTGAAGTGGACTAGTAATTCGCGTCCGGTTTTGGATACAATCCCACTATCACACCGTCTTTCGGCGATAAAGGAATTCGACGATTCTGATACACACAAGGTGCTCGGTCTGTGTTGGTCACCAGAGTCCGACGTGTTTAGCCTTAAGGTAAATCCGCCCGTAGAAAAATGCACAAAGCGCACAATACTGTCATGCGTTGCTAGATTATGGGACGTCATGGGTTTCGTAGCTCCAGTGGTATTATACGCTAAGCTTTTAATTAAACAACTTTGGTTATTGGAATGCGACTGGGATGACTCGCCGCCTGACAGCATTGTTCGGTTGTGGCAGCGCTTTAGAGAGGAACTTCCTTTATTAAGAGAAATTAAAATACCGCGTCATATCAACGTAGATAGAAGTAGCGCCATAACAGTCGTTGGGTTTGCAGACGCCAGCGAGAAGGCTTACGGGGGCGTTGTATATTTCCACGTCCAGAATAATGGTAGAAATTCGATTAGCCTCATTAGTTCTAAGTCGAGAGTCTCCCCCCGTAAGGCTGTCTCTCTGGCGCGCTTAGAGCTTTGCGCAATATTAGTACTCACCAAGCTTATTACCGCAGTTATCAGCGCATGTAGGGATAGAGTTCACATAGAAAGGATATTGACCTTTTCCGACTCCACCGTCGCCTTATGCTGGGTTCATTTTTCACCCCACCGTTGGGATACGTTTGTTGCGAACCGAGTGGCCAAGATACAAGACGAGTTAGAAACGCGGAACTTTTATCACGTGTCCGGTACGGAAAACCCCGCCGATTGTCTATCCCGTGGACTCACCCCGATGCAAATAATGGACCACCCGCTTTGGTTCCACGGACCTGCTTGGGTTCACTTGGATCCCTCGCAATGGCCAATAACCGATTTCGAACCTTCGTCAGTGTCACAACCGCCGGAAGAGAAGAGACACGCTCTAGTGGCGAACGTTTCGAGCGAGGTTTCTCCAATCATTGCTTTGGCGAACCGCTTGTCCTCTTGGTCGAAATTATTGCGTAGCGTAATTTACGTTTGTCGATTCGCGAAGCTGTTACCGCGACGTTCGTATGTCTTAGCATCCGATTACAACTATGCCGAGTCGCTAGTATTACGTGAACTTCAACGTGCGCACTTCTCTGAAGAAATTAGAAGATTACAATCGAATAGAGCTTGTAGTCGCGCCTTTCAACGCCTTAAGCCATTTTTACAGGATGGGATTGTAAGGGTAGGTGGACGCTTGTCCAACTCGCAATTGAGTTTCGACCAACGGCACCCTATTGTTTTACCGCGTAAAGACCATATCATGAACTTATTAGTCGATTACCATCATAAATTGAACTCGCACGCTGGCCCCGACTTGTTGATGTCGATTTTGCGTCAGAATTATTGGATTCTTTCTGCACGTAGTTTAATACGCAATCGGGTGCACAGATGTATAGCTTGCTTTCGGGCACGCCCCAAGCCGTCATTTCCGGAAATGGCGGAACTTAGATCTTGTAGAGTAATACAATCAGTAAAGCCCTTCACGCACACCGGGTCTGATTTCGCTGGTCCGTTTAAGGTCACGCTCACTCGCGGGCGTGGTATAAGATCCACAAAGGCTTACGTCTGCATTTTCGTATGTCTAACTACTCGAGCGGTGCATATAGAACTCGTTGGTGATCTAAGCACAGCAGGCTTTATGGGTGCATTTAAAAGATTTCTTTCCCGCCGTGGCCCTGTAAGTAGATTGTATTTGGATAACGGTACGAACTACGTCGGTGCAAAACGTATTCTATCGGAACTACATGAGCTCTTAGCTAGCAAGTATTATAATTCGGAGTTCGCTCACATTCTAGCCGAGAACCGCATTGAGTGGTCTATGAACGCCCCAGCCGCGAGTCATTTTGGGGGCAATTGGGAGACTAATATCAAGAGTCTAAAGAGTCATTTATACCGAGTAATAGGAGATCAGATTTTGTCCTTCGAAGAGCTAAGTACGGTGCTCGCTCAAATTGAATGCGTAATGAATAGTCGCCCACTTTGTCGTACGTTGTCTAGTGACCCCTCGGAACCGCTGGCTCTAACTCCAGCACATTTTTTGAATTTAACGCCATTAAAGTATTTGCCAGCCGCAGATATGGATGAGAACAGACTTAGCATTTCCGCACGCCACAAATTATTAGATCGGTTAGTGCAATCGTTTTGGAAACGATGGAGGATGGAATACTTGCATACTTTGCAGTCTCGACAAAAATGGAACACAGCAACTGAGCCTTTAGCTGTAGGAACTGTAGTTGTGCTCACCAAAGAGAATACGCCGCCTCTCCACTGGCCGTTAGGAATTGTCGAAGAGGTCTTTCCCGGTTCCGACGGAGTAGTTAGGATAGCTCGCGTTAAGACCACGGTTGGGTCTTACTTGCGTCCGGTTGTCCGTTTGTGCCCCCTGCCTCTTCCATAGTTTAAATTAGCTTTCTAGATTAAATTGTAGTTGAATTTAGGTAATCTTAGCGTTAGTTAGTTATTTTGTTAGTTGATCTTAGCTCTAGTTGTATTAGTTAATTTTGAAGGAAATCCTTCAAGGGCGGGGGAGATGGTTGCGCGGAAAAAACCATTGGATTATTATATTTGACGGTAGAGGTGCCAAGCCGCTTGTTCCTTTCCGAAAAACGATATCATTCATACCCTCCTCGATCCTCCATCGACACATCGGGGTGGTAGGGTGGGAGGGGCAAGAAGATGATTCTAGAATGTCACGTAATCATCGGGGCCGAGGACATATAAGACACGCGCGACCGTTGCGCGTCCTCTTTCCACCGCAGTCGTCATTGGAACAACAGCTCTTTCCGTCACAGTCGTCGTTGAAACCACACCGCTAGTAGAAACCGCTTTAGCCTGGAAGCAGTCGAGCTCCAGGAAACCCGCCTCACCTCGTGTGAGATATAGTCGCGCACCGCCTCTCTCCGGAGTGTTCCAGAAGAAGTTCTAGAAGTTGCAGCTATAGTGCTCAACAGGATAGAAGAAACCCCGGTGAGTCAATATTCCTTAATTTAGCTCCTGCCTTACATAGTTTAACCCGCTCCAATTTTGTTGTTCTCCTAATAAGGCAGGATTCCTTTTCAGCGATTTGGCACAATAATAGTTTAGTTTTAGGGAAGAGCGAGTGCATTATACCGCATGCTATAGTAGTCGCCTTTACGTAAGCGTAGAAGCAACCGCATATACAGTCCACTTTAGTTAATATCTCGCGTAATAGGTTTAAGGTTCGACCGGGGAACTAGACTTCGGCAGCCTTAAACACGTGGCTCCACCAGAGGTGGAAAATATGAAAAACTGTTATGAGACTGAAATAGAGTGTCTCAATTCAGAAGTTTTGTCGCTTAAAAACTCCTTACAAATTATCTCAAATAAATATGCATCAGCTCAGGTTGAGATAAAAGAACACATATTGGCCATGAATGATCTGGTAAAGTCATGTAAATACAATGAGGAGCGCTTTAACTCCTTAATAAAACATCAGAGTGAGAATCAACGCTCCATACCATGTTCATCGGGGACAATATGTGTAAAAAGCAATGACTCCTTATTTTCACCAACACTCAATGACGGTGCCATAACACAGAATAAAAACTTAAAAAGTAGTTTAAATATTAAAAAACATAAAGTTATTATGTATTGTGATGATATAGGTAAAAATTTGGGCATGATGTTAAATAACCATTTAAAAGGACAATTGATTAGTAATTATTGTATGCCTGGAGCATCCTTTAGTCATATAATGAATAAAGTTTTAACCAGTAAGTTTTCTCCTAATAGCACATTAATAATTTTTGTTGGGAGAAGAGGCAATGTAAGCAAAAATCAATTATTAAAATATATTGATAACCTCAATACTTTAAATGTACATAAAATTATCTTGTTTACATTGCCTTACATACAGGGTTGGCCACAGGAGAATAAAATAAGATATGATTTAAATTTATTAATGAATAATTTATCATGTAATAATAATTTAAATTTGACATTTAATTGTAACAATTATACCAATAGAATTAATTTAATAGATATTAATAATTTAATTAAAAATTTTTTGACTACAGATAGGTACTACCTATCCAAATATAATTTAAGACAGATAGCAAATGTGCTATCTTATTATTTATATATTAACTCAGCCAAGGACTTGGCTACCCAGACATCTGCTCCTATTGAGCAGCATAATGATTTGACATGTAATTTGGAATCCGTTCCAAGTAATTTAAATTAGAAAATGAGACAATAGAGGTAATCTCTAGCAGTTATAATAATTTAAATAGTTTAGAATGTAGCTTACAAATCCCTAATAGTTGCAATTGTACAACTCCAGAAAATGATAATAAAAATTGTTTACACCTGGTGCATCAGAATATACAAGGCATGATAGGCAAAGAGCTAGAAATTGAATTGTTTTTTAATAGCAACAATATTCATATTTTATGTATTACTGAACATTGGTTAAAAGCTTAATTAATGACTTAATGACCTTAATGTTTAACTTTAGTAATCACCAAGTGCTCAGTTCTTTCAATAAAGAAACGATTTTAAGAGGTGGCTCCTTAATATTAGGTAGTAAATTATTATCATATAAAGAACGTAAAGATATTGTGAGCCTCTCTGTTGAGCGAACTGTAGAAATGGCATGTGTTGAGTTTGAGCACCTCATTGTTGTGAGCGTTTACAGACCCCCATGTTCGTTATATGATACTTTTGAAAAAATTATGGAGGAAGTTTTCGCTAAGCTTAATAAACAGAATAAATCTGTTGTAATATGTGGAGACTTTAATATCAATCTCCTAGAAGCTTCCTCCACTAATATTAAATTTAGATCATTGTTTAAATCTTATGGTCTTTTTAATTTATTTTTGGAGCCAACACGTATTGCTGAATCTAGTGCAACATGTATAGATAACATTTTTACAAATGTTAAGCCATTCAATAAATGTATAATTCAAAAATTGAGCTCTGATCACTGTGGACAATTTGTTTCATTACCTTATGTTCACAAAAAGCAAGTAGATAAAAAAGTAGTGTTTGTTCCAGTAAATGCACATCGCTTGGAGAAGTTTAGAAGTAACATAGTAAAAAAACTTCCATTACTTTCATACCAAAATAATCCAAATTTTTTGTATGCAACATTATTTAAGCTCATTTGCAATGAATTTAATAATACTTTTACTTCTAAAACATTCTCCTTGAATAATCGTAAAGCATTTAATGAATGGGCGACAGTAGGAGTCCATAAGAGTAGACAAAGGTTATATGAACTTTACAATGAAAGGTCATATAATCCTAGCGTCGAATTTAGGGAATATGTAAAAAATATTCCAAAATATTTAAAAGAGTGTGCTCCTTAGCCAAGTCATTGTATTTAAGCAACAAAATAAAGACTGCTTCTAATAAAATTAAAATGACATGGAGTATAATTAATAGTGAAACTGGTAAGGTCAACTCTCGCAATTCAAACTACCAGTTAAGTTTTAACAATAAATTAACTAAATCAGATCAGGACGTTGCAATGGTTTTTGAGAAATATTTTACTGATATTCCGATCTTAACCACTAAGTCACTGAATTCTTCTCCTACCGTCGCCGAATCATTACTTAAACAAAATGTAAATGTGTGTACAAAGAATTTTACATTTCATAAAGTTTCATCAAAAGATATTGTAAAATATTTTAAGACTATTGATATTAAGAGAACCGCCGATCTGTGGGGGATTTCTGTTGAAGTTATTGCGTCTATAATAGATACAATCGCACCTCAACTATCTACTATTTTTAATAGTAGTATCAAATCTGGTGTGTTTCCTGATTTAGTGAAGCATAGTAAAGTAATACCTTTATTTAAATCTGGTAGTACATTGGACCCCGCTAATTTTAGACCTATTTCTGTACTGCCAACACTTAGTAAAATTTTTGAAAAAATTATTCTTGATCAATTGTTAATTTTTTTTAATGTAAATAAATTACTTCATAAAAATCAATTTGGTTTCACAAGGGGTCGCTCGACAACTGATGCTGGTGTTGAGCTGATTAAATATATATTTGATGCATGGGAGAATTCACAGGATGCTTTGGGTGTGTTCTGTGACCTATCCAAAGCCTTCGATTGTGTTCACCATGAAACATTAATCAGGAAACTTCAACACTACGGTGTAAGAAATGATGCTCTTAAATTAATTATTTCATATTTAAGTGACAGAACACAAAAAGTTGTTATTAATAGTATGAGTTCTTCCGGTTCCATTGTACAAATGGGCGTGCCTCAGGGCTCAATTCTCGGCCCTTTTCTGTTTCTTGTATATATTAATGACTTACCTTACATAGTAGGGGATAACCATGATATAGTATTATTTGCTGATGATACTTCATTAATTTTCAAATTAAAACGACAGTTATTAAATTACGACGAAGTAAATAATGCTATAGCTAAGTTAGTCAATTGGTTTGATGTTAATAATTTGCATTTGAATGGAACTTAAACTAAATGTATGAAATTCTTAACTCCTAATGTTAAACATGTCAATACTAATGTAATTGTAAATGGGGAGGAACTGAGTCTTGTTGATACCACCATTTTTCTTGGAATCACACTGGACTCAAAGCTTCAATGTCTCCCCCATATTTCAAAACTAGCTAGCAGACTTAGTTCTGCAGCATATGCTGTAAAAAAGATTAGAACTCTTACCAGTGTTGAAACAGCTAGAATAGTTTACTTTAGTTATTTCCATAGCATTATGTCGTATGGTATTTTGCTATGGGGACACGCGACTGACACTGAAATTATATTTATTTTACAGAAGAGGGCCATTAGAGCAATATATAATTTAAAACCAAAAGAGTCACTGAGACAAAAATTTAAGGAAATTAATATATTAACTCTGGCCTCTCAATACATTTATGAAAATGTAATGGACGTACACAAAAATAAAAGTAGTTTTGCGAAAATAAGTGATATTCATTCTGTAAATACTAGGAGCAGACACAAGCTGGTAGTACCAGTTACTCGACTCCACTGAGTCAGTAATTCATTCTTGGGGCGATGTATACGCTTTTACAACAAAATCCCAGAAAATATACAAAATTTGTCATACACAAAGTTCAAAAATGTTATTAAACTAAGTTTGTATAAAAAGGGTTATTATAATATTAAGGAATTTATAGATGATAATAACCCCTGGGAAGGGTGATCGCTACCAAGCTTTTTCTAATTTGTCTTGTGTTGTTGATTGTAAACATGATTGTAAGCTATTATTAAAAAAAATAGTCCCGCTGGGTTTCTTGCTGGTTCTTCCCAGGACAGAGGTTTCTTTTGCGAACCAGTGGTAAATTAAAGAAGTGACTTTCAATAAGTATTTTTATAATCTACATTGAATAAAAAAGTTTCTATTTCTATTTCTCAGAATATCCCACCCTTTTGTGGATGACGAAAAAAATTATATAACTTTTTCACAATATTAAAAAAGTTTATTGTAGCATCTGACACTTTAGAAGCGTCATTTACTGTTAAGTTCAAAGTACGAGCCGCACAAGGTACAAAAAGGGCTCTCGGATTTGCGTCAAGAATGCGTTTTTGAAGCCCAACATGCTGTCCCTTCATATTTGCCCCATTATCAAAACCTTGGCCCCTAAAATTTTTTAATATCTAAATTTAATTTTTTCAAAATTTCTGTCACAAATAAAAGTATTGAATTAAACGCAATAAAACTTTCCTTAACTTCAACCTTTTTTGAAGTTGTGTTAAGGAAAACATACCTCAGAACAAGACTAATTTGCTCAGTATGACTAGAGTCTAGTGTACAATCTAATATTATTGAAAAGTATCTTGAAATGCGAACCATTTCTAAAATATTATTTCTTACTTTAGACAACAATAATTTAGTTATTTCATTCTGTGTTTTCACGCCTAAATAATTAGTCATTTTAACACATTTTGTTTGGTAGTTACACACTCAGCTAACGTGCTGTCTCATCACTGAATCAAAAGAGGCAATCATCTCAACAGCTTTTAGAAAATTTCCATTAACATGTTCGAGAAGTAATTTGGAAGAATCTAGAAATGCCAAGCATTGTGTAGATAAATACTTAACAATCTCAATAATTCTTTCCAACACGTCGCGCCAATATTTTTTTTCCGTTTCTAAATCCGCAGGTGATGAGCATTAACAGTTGTAGATGTCTCCAACATTTTTTTTAAATTTACCCAAGTGTTCATATAACTATTGTGTCAAATTGACGTTTCGTGTCTCTTTATTAGCAAAGACAAGTGTTGCCAATCAGATACTCCATTTGTATCACAAAAAGTGTTAGGAGTTTTGCAAAACAACTTACAACAACAAAAAATACAGTATCTTTAGAAATAGAGTAAATAAGCCAAGTCCTTTCGACTTTTTCTGCATTTGCTAGACTTCTTACAAAGTATTTGCACGAAAACTTTCTCTTATATTTATTACTAGGAAAGCTAAAACTGATGTCTATCAAGGGGAAATCACGTTTAACCAATATTCTAGCTATCTCATTGGTGATTATTTTGGGCCACAAACCGGGGTCGGATGGAATTATATCGACAAGAGCCTTTTTAAAGCCTTCATCGAAAGTGTCACTTGCAGCAGGTATTTCGGTAGCTGACATTACCGAATTTTTTACATAAGCTGAATTACCTGAAGTGGATTGTTCAAGTGCTGTAGACGAGGATGGTTTCATAGCTTCATCGGGCTCTGCATCAGTAGAAGCTGTTTAGCTGCTACAACCGCCGCCACTTATTGCAGGACTTGATGTTACCGTAGTCGCCTCTGTTGAAATTTCAGATGGTCCACTCACGGTTACTGATATTACGGATTTAGAATCTTGAGATTCGGTCGCATCGATAGTCTCCGTGGAATCTTCATTGTTTTGCAAGCAGTGCTTTAAAGATCCATCCATTTTTCCCTTTTTTGTAGTCTCAGTTTTTTTTGCTCGCAAAACTTCGCACCTGAAGATCTATTTCTTTTATCCTGAAAAAAAAATAATTAGTACTTATGGGAATTAGGAATTAACTTCTAAAGTAATCACAATAATAGCACCAAGTTTGCATATTGTATTCTTAAGTAAAAAGCAATTTGTTCGAACCCTTTCAGCTTGAACCTTTTCAAAAATAAAGGCAGAAAAAGTATTAAACTAATTTGATCTAATAGCCTTTAAAAACCTACAAAATGCTTTTTCTTAAAAGATCGATAGTATAAAAACTAAGCGAGTTATGGATAAAAACTAATTACTTTTTTAAACTCGTACAGGATCTTTGACTTATTTACGTGCTTCCTAGAGCCTTTATTATGTCAGATAGAAAAAAAATGTTTTATGCAGAAGTTGTTGGTTTTTCCTATATTATCTATTGAAGTTATTAGATAAAAACAGGAAGCAGACAGGAACAGGAAACAAATAGGATTCCTGTAAAGGGTTAATGTTGATAGTATAAAGTAAAGTAGGGAAACACTTACCATTTTATAAAAAATCAAACCGTATAAATTGCAGTCAGCAGGTATTCAGCACTTAATTTTTTAGAAAAGAAGTAATAAACAAAATATTATACAACACAACACTTGACATAATAGAAATAATTTTAAATGTAAAAATTAATAGGAACACGGTCCAGTGAACTAACCGGTTTAAAAACGCCTTTAGCGATGCATCGCTTTTGTAGCGCTCCGGGCAATGTTCATGTCTGAACAGGAAAAATCAAGAAACTACCGCCTGGCATGTTCTGGCAACATAGGAATCGGCAGTAACTGGATAATATACTAATAAAATTTCGTGTATATTTATACCTAATCCTATTTAATTTCTCAACTTTTATTTTAAAATTAATTTTAGTTTTCTTTTGGACATTTTTGCAATTTTTGATCCTGGGTTTTGGCGCCCCTAAAGGATGGCGCTCGTGTGCATTGCACACTTTGCACGTATGGTAGCGCGGGCCCTGATTTTCAGCCTTAGCAAATTCATTTTATTACCTCGGCAGGTACAACACTTTTGATAGCGCACCTGAGTCACCTGTTCCCAGTTTCACTTGACTGACCGCAGTATGTTTGTGTACACAACCGTTGTAATGAACTATAAAAGAGTGAAGTATAAAAGAGTCATAGTAAATTCAAACAGTTTTTTAGGCGCTGTCTCTAGGACTATAATCTAGTAATTATGCAGTACCTATGCTTCTTGAGGTTATGTAGAACATTATTAATCTGTACCATTTTAAAATGAAAGATTTTTGAAATTAAATTATTAACATAAATTTATATAGTTGCCATTGTCTAGAATTTAATTTCTAATCAGAAAAAAATTGATTTAGACTTTAAAAAGAGTTGAGATAAAACATAGTGACAATATCACAAAGTACTTTTTATTAGATTATTTGGGTACTTTTCAGTACCTATTGGACTTTGTTCGGGTTACCGCACAGTAGTTATAAAAACCCATAACTCGTTAGTTTAAGTCACTTAGAAACATTATTATTTGGTAATTACGCACATATGTATAACTTCCGTAGGTACTTCTGCTTACACATAATTTTTATAATAATCATATAATTATATAAGGAATTACTGCCTAACAATAAAATCAGTGTTAGAACAACTTTCATTGGGTTTGTTTCGTAGTCTTCGATACTCGTTTTGCATTCATCTTGTAATTTGTAGATATACTACAGTTTTTTTGGTCATTCGAACCGTTCCGTCGATATTCAAGATAAACAGTTTCTTTGGTTCTTTGAAGAAACAAAATCACATATTTAACTAAAGCATTACAGTGTAGGATTACCACACTACATCGTAGTAGGGACAGTCTGGATGCGAGTAATAAATAATTATGTAATAAACATAGCACATAATTGGTGGTATCAAATACACGATACAAGAACAGTAGCATACAACAGGAAAATATAAGGTATGCTTTGTATATGAACCCGGGAAAACTTCCCTGTAAAAATGGAATTGATTCATAGGGACGACAATTTTTGGGTAATTAAAATGATAAATAATTTCATATTTTATACAGATATCATGATTCCGGAACTAGTAGATCCTTGACATTGAGAAACATGGTAATAAGAGACCCCCCTCACATAGTAAGTGCCATACAGGTACGTAAAAGAAAAGAGAAAGAGGAAAAGGAAAATGAAATGAAAATGAAAATAAACCATAAAAAACTATATTACATAATAGAATGGCTGCCAAACTTATTTTGTACGAGAACCGGTGTCACCGGGAGCACACTTAGAAGCGGTTAAGTCATATCATCACTGCTGGAATTCCAATTCGCTCATTGATCATACAAATTTCAATAAATAAATGTTTCAAACGCATTTCATTATAACATAAAATCAGACTTTTTCAAAAAGAAAATTTTCAAAGCATGTTTTTGATGTTTTCTATAGATTAATTTTAAAAAGATGTTTCTTTAATCTTAGAAAAAAAATTATAACAACAATAATAATAATAATTTGTATTTCAAGAAACTGTACAATTAATTCAAATAATGTCAATAATTTAAAATAATCTACAATAAAAGACACGTGGACTAGGATAAACCTGTATCTCAGGTGTGTGTGTTAAAAGATACATTAACAAATATTTTCTGTTTCTTCTATAAAATGAACAACCTACTAACTTATTAAGGTTAGTTCATAAAATATATTATCACTAATTTACTTATGAAACTTAACTTAAAACCATCAGCAACTTCTCCGTATCATCGTATGAAAAATTTTGTAACCATGTTCGAATTGCATTTTTACAATCTGCCATTTTAATGGACATATTATGTACAAAATTCCACTGGCTTCATTATACAGAAAATGGCCAAAGAATGTAAAAATCTATGCATGATAGAATGCTTTATTCTAATGTTAGTGTCAATTAGTTTATCTTTGCGTCTTTTATAAGTAACCTCCTTTCTGTAGGGAATTTTAAGTGCTGTTTTGGTAACTTATTACGAATAACTGATGAACTGAGAGGACATTATAGGTTTGATATAAGAGATGGGACGGGGATAGGATAGGGCGGAAGGTTGCGACTTTTAATACAGCTCTTTGAGCGCGGTACAGGAGTAGCAATGTAGTTTTAGCTGCTCCTCCCCATAAGGATACACAATAAGTGAGAATTGACTGACAAAGTGCGAAATAGGTAGCAAATACCTAAATATCAGCAAAAGAACGAATCTTTCTAAAAACAAACATTAGTTTACGGACTCTACTGCATAGGTGGTTTATTGGGTTTTTAACTGTAAAAGTAGAATCTATAGTTATTCCAAGGTATTTGGTTTTGTCTGTATTCAGTGTTAATAGTTGGAGCCATTTATTAAACCTGTCAAAAACTTGCTGTGCGCATAAATAAACCTTATCTACTATATTTGCGGAAAAAAGGAGCACGATATCATCTGCGTAAGATACTATTTTACCTGAGTTAATTTCGAGATTAACGTAAAATAAAATTAATAACTCGCCCAGTTAAATAAAAAATTTCATACGAACTGTAACACACTATTATCTATATAATATCTTAGGGGCCGGCTTTTGCTTAATCCTTTCTTAGTAGATTTCTACGACATAACGCCCTACTGTCCAAATTTCGGATTTACTCAAAAGATATAGTAGATACAACGTGAACAGTGACACATGTCGGCAAATCATTATCATCATCATCAATAAAGGATACGGATTCATTACCACATCCAAAAAACTAAGGTCGCCTGCTTTCATCATCATCATCATCATTACAGCCCTTCACATGTCTTACCAGGCCATCATTCCATCTAGTTGGGGGTCGCCCTACACTACGCCTACAGGTACGAGGCTGCCACTCAAGAACCTTTTTTCCCATTGGTTGTCGGTTCTTCGAGCTATATCGCCTGCCAATTGCCACTTCAGCTTACTAATCCGTTGGGCTATGTCAGTCACTCTGGTTCTACTGCGGATATCCTCATTTCTAAGTTTATCACGCAGAGAAACTCCGAGCATAGCCCTCTCCATAGATCGCTGAGCGACTTTGAGCGTCCTCATACGGCCAGCAGTCATGGACCACGTCTCGGTTCCGTAGGTCATCACTGGCAACACGCACTGGTTGTACAACTTAGTTTTCAGGTTTTGAGGTATACCTGACGAGAAGATGTGTCGTAATTTCCCGAACGCTGCCCAGCCGAGTTGAATCCGTCTATTGACTTCTCGGTCTTACCTAGGAAATTTGGACTTACCTAGTCGGATTATTTGTCCCAGGTAAACGTAGACAAAATGGTTTTGTAAAGTGGTTACTTGCAAGTAATTTTCATGATTATCTCAAAGTTACATAATCCTAGTTCTCACATATATGTGTTGTTTTAATTGATGGGATTTCCTTACTTCATACAATGAAAAATGTCCCTAAACTTTTAGAAATTATTTCATTTTGAATTTTAATCACACTTAGGAGTAAAAATTAAAACGTCTTTTAATTTTGCAACCTTTTATATTAAAATGTTATTATGTATTTTACATTCATTTACAAGTATTCATTTTTTTACTACAACTTTATTTCATTTAGTTCTCCTCTCTATAGAAATGTGGTGACCATAAACGGGTTTCAGCAATACATCAGCCTTTATTTCCATTTTGGTATGATCTCCTTTCACGCGATAATGCCGTAGTACGTGGGCTAGTGTAGTCTTCATTGACATAAAAGCAAATGATTTCCCTGTGAAAATAAATGTTTACCTTGTAAGCGTATACTAGTACTAAGAGCATATACATATACTTGGTGTAAGAACATACACTACTCGATATCGGCCCGTGGATATCGTAAGAGCCGACAGAGGGAAACTAAAGCCGGGAATAGGCAGCTGTATTATCCTGATAATAACTCAAAATAATAAAAAAACTGCTAAGCTGCCTGCCAGTGTGACTTCACGGGTTAAACCTCTCTATGAAGCAATCTATAGGGTAGGCCTATGTTAAGCACTAAACTTTAGTCAGGTTATAATACATGCATGAAACTGAAATGACAAACATCAACAACTCAATGTGGTATACATTGAGTTGTTGACGTTTGTCATATACACCGGTAGTATATAATGTCCTCCAGACCGAATTCCGGCCACGGCAGCCTACCTCAACGAAGGCTAGGCAACGGTGCAGGACAAGATTATAGTGCCCAAGTGTATGCGCAAGCACAGGTGCACTCTCTATTCCCTCACTCTCATAATCCGATGGGACGGTAAACCGACACGACCGGAGAGAGATCAGGCGCAGGACCAACGGCTTTACGTGTTTTCCGAGGCACGGGGGTGAGACACCGCCAACTTCCTGACTCCGGGCAGCTACTGAGAATTTCTTGGCAGAAAAACTTAATAATTGATTTTTTGCCTGACCCGGGATTCGAACCCAGGACCTCATGATCAGCAGCCGCACTACTACAACCAACCAACGAGAGGCAGACTATTTCGCGTTATATATACACGCTATATATAGCGAAACGATTGCTAGTTGTCCTAATTTCGAAAGGGAAAGTTTTCTGAAGGATGATAGATGAATAGGGAAAGAAGATTTATCATGTCCACAGTTATCGGAAGGACATAAGACTAGAAGGCTTATTACGTTTTCTATTCTCATAATTATGTGAGTTCTCGATGTAGCTGTATTATACCTACAGCAGTACGCAGTAGTTTATTTCAATATGGGAAAAAAGACTTGGAATTTTCTAAAAGTTCATACTAAGATTTATAAATCGTAAACCTAACAGCGTCATATTATTGTGTATTTAACAACTAGTCTACTACAACTGTCCTTCTCTTTGTATTTAATTGGAAAAAGATGATTATTTAAAAAATAACATAGTATTTAAGTATCTACATAAGTCAAATACGAGACTGTTATAACATACTTCGCAAACCGAGAAAATAATAAGATTGTCTCAATAAAATCAAATCAAACCATCAAATCAATGTCTATCTTAGCCATTTCTATATCAGACTTTTTAGTCTTGAGTTCCGGGTCGAGCCAAAATCTGTTATCGCTCGGGTCTTGGACGACTCACGTAAAGCCGTTTGCCTTGCGCATTTATTTCTCTCCGGTTTTGGACGCCGGTTCAGGATTGCCGACTCATCAATCTAAGAGAGTGAAGGAATGTAGAGCGAGCCTGTTCTTGTATAGTGTGTACACACTAATACTATATAACTCACGTATAGGCTCCGTTGGGACTGGACGCCGTGACAGGAATTTGATCTGGATGATATTTTTATTATACTAGACCAGTGTGGAAGGTCATAGCTTCCGTTCTTAAAGTATTTCTTGCATTTATTTGAAATGTTTACAAGAAGAGAAAGTTACGGAATATAAATCATACCGATACAAATTCTCCTTCCCATGTTAAAAGCAGCAAAAGCAGTAGAGCACGAAGGTAAAGTCTTGGTATCTAGCCATCGTTCTGGTTTGAACTCTTCAGCGTCATCTCCCCACGTTGGATGACGATGGATACCATACACGGATATAATACATGGTCGCCCAGCAGTCAGTGTATAATTTTCTGAAAAAATAATAGAACTTTTTTCGTTTCGTCTACGCCTAAAATACCGAATCAATTTCTTGAATTTTATTGGCATACTGATGCTTTTGTATAAAATTATTACAAGTCACTATTGAATGATTTCTTATATTTACGCGAACACTACACATGATTAAAACTACTTTTACGGATTTTATCGCGTTTATTTTTACTTTTTATTTTTAATTCCCGACGTTTCGGGCGCTTTCCAGCACCCATGGTCACGGGGTACTGAGATGACTGACGTCCCGATGTCATTGTTAAACCCGGAGTACCTTCAGCTTGACAAAACTGTCTTTAATTCACTGGACGAATTGTCTATGGTTTTGTTTATGAAATATAGATCGGTACGTTTTTGCTGAATCACCGTTATTAACAACTTTTTACTAGCTTGATTTAAGATCTTAGCGCTTCCTCGAATGTCTTTTTTAGTGGATATCTTGACACACGTAGGAATGAGATTATGATCTCTGCATCTCTTCAAGAAATTTAAAGCTGTTATGTATCTTGCGCGCTTGGTCTTTAGATCTTCTAATCGGCGTATTTTATTTGCTATTTCCAGTCCGTACTGGTTAACATAATGATTTCTTATATTTACGCGAACACTACACATGATTAAAACTACTTTTACGGATTTTATCCCGTTTATTTTTACTTTTTATTTTTAATTCCCGACGTTTCGGGCGCTTTCCAGCACCCATGGTCACGGGGGACTGAGATGACTGACGTCCCGATGTCATTGTTAAACCCGGAGTACCTTCAGCTTTTGCTGTATAACAATAATTAAAAAGTGGCATCGTCATACCGAAGTGCTGTGTTAAATGACCCGACCCCAAGTCGTTAGGGTTCGGGAAAATTGCCGGGGATAAACAATTTCACAGACAGGTTGTTCGAGGACGAAAACTCGTAATAAAATGCACAGTGGTGGACTGCCAAGCATCCAGGTGATGTGGATGATATCAAGAATTTCGATGTGCCTATGTAAAATTTGACTAGGGAACTGGTGATCCAATTGCACAATTTCTGGGGAAGCCCATAGGAAGGGAGTTTCAAAAGAAGCGCTTTTTGGCAAACCTGATTGAAGTCCTTCCTCTTGTCCGAATTAACGGTCAATGGTTGGACTGTACTGCCTCAGTCCATCTGTGAGTCAGGTAAACCGGAAAACCAAAAGCTGATAGACCCCGAATAAAACCGTATTGACGGTCACTAATCAGCTGGTGATCGTCAAGGTACCTCATGAGCTGGCAGTTTATAATGGATTCCATTATTTTGCATAACAAGGAGGTGATCGCAATAGGCCTGTAGTTGTACGGCTCTGAGCGGGCGCATTTTTTAGGAATCGGATGAAATAAAGTTGTCTTCCTTGAATTCGGGACTATGCCTCGGGAGTAAGAGTACCGAAGCATGGAGCACTTGCACCGCGGGATGATCGGCGGTGTGTTCCCCCCGTCATCGAGTGTCAAGTTGGATGTAAAGAGAGTCGTGACAAATCAGGTTTCTCCTTTGCGGCATAGGCCAGTGAGTTGTTTTCTCTGTGCAGAAATGGAAGAGGTGGCCGACAGAAGTTCCCTTCGACTGCCTTGGTAAGAGACTAGAATGCACGGGTTCCATAAGTAAGGCAGACTCGCTTCTCGCTAATTCTGCCGATGTGATCTGACTGTTTTGAGGGACCTGGATGCGGAATTATACTTTTTTTATGAGCGTTATTGCTTATATCCTGAGACGTTAATGCGTCAATTCAGACCCGGTATCACCCCTGCTTATAGAGTAATGTTATTTTAAAGGAGCGACCAAACCATGGCAGCTTCTGATGGACAACACAGAAGATGGAATTAAAAGTTCTATACCATAAATTACACTAAGTGCAGAATGTAACCGCGACGTTAGCGTGAGTGGTACCATATTCCGGACTAGACACTGGTCCGCGGAGCTAAGAGGGGTGTCAACGGAAACCCTATATCCGTCCGAATGAAAGGTCAGCAGAAAGTCCAACAGGAAAGGTGCATGATCCTCTACATCTGCAATCCGCATAGGCGAAGTAATCAGCTGTGTAAGGCCATATGCCAAGGCAAAATCAGACCAAAACAGATCTCCTCTCATGATTGGTTAATCGTGAACCGAGCCATTCAGCGTGGTGAGCGTCCAAATCACCAAAGATCACGATTTTTGCAGATGGAATCTGCCGTAGCGAGGAATCTGTAGCCATTTGGATATGGTCTATGAGTCAGTCCGTTTCGGCGTTACCACTATGGGACCTATAGAAGCACCCATAGATGCGGGGATGGTCGTCGCTGTCTACGCGTAGCCAAAGAATGATCAGGTTTGAAACTTCAAGATTGCCGAGGTGTCGAGAACAGTGTCTTCTCTGACGCATACGCAAAATCAAGCCCGAGACGCAAAAGATTGTTCCATTTAGTACCCCGAGTAGAAGAGATATGAAGTATTAGTCAGTTGAGGAGAGCTGCGTCTCAGTCAGAAAGAGCAAAGCCGGTTTAGACATCTCCATAAATTCACGGATAGCGTGGCAACAAGACCAAGACAATCCCGCCTTAGTCTTGTTGAACAGTTTGCCTTCACTCAGGAGGAGTGGATACTCAGTGAATGATTTTCCATTACCCCGGGTACTGACACTCTCCTGGGGTGTTATTTTATTTGATTCCGCTACCATGTTGATATTGGGGAGGATTTAGCCTCCGGCCACCTGCACTTACCAGACGAAACGTAGAAGCAAAGCTTCTATTTCGCGCTGGTGCTGTCACTGTAACTATAATAACAAGGACAATAAATCTATGCGAGAAAACTTTTAAACTTTTAGTTTTCTCGCATAGAGTTATTGTCTTTCTCATTATAGTTACAGTGACAGCACCAGCGTGAAGTAGAAGCTTTGCTTCTATGAAAAAAAAATACAACAAAATATATGACGTTTGTATTATGACAGATGTGCTACTTTTTCTTGTATGCAAAGTTAGGAGTAAATTATTTAGATGAGCCTATGCTTCCTACCTTTTGAAATCATTGATATAATGCTAATTCCAGGATTCAAAAAGATCTGAATATTAAAGATAAATGGATATACTTATTGTGGGGATTCCACCACATTATTACACACACCTCATATATACACACAGAAACACAGTATCACTTACACATAAACATATACAACACCTACAGTAAACGTAATTAATTATATATTCTGTAACCATTAGAGAACAAGCATTTAACACATTGGGACCATTGTGGATCGACCTTTTTCTAGACGACAACGCAAGACCGGCCGGGGATCGAACCGCGGCGCTCGCGCATATTCTATTGTATCAAGTTAGTTACCTGCTGATCGACTCTGCGACTAGACCCCTGTACACTTTTGCGCCCGCGGCTAACCACGTACAGTTTATTTGTTAATGCTATCTCTTACTTTCTTGCTTGTGTTATTCTTTGTAACTATTATTGTGCTCGCTTCCCTTCTGACTCTTATTGTAGTGTGCTTTGTGTCGTGGCTTATTAAAAGACTGTGAACGTAAATATAAACTGTTTTCTTCACTGAACCTACGACGCCTTACGCCATTTTGACCTACAACTGGTGACCCCTGCAGAAGACGCCACAGGTACAATGAGTAGTGGTAGTGAATCGCCAGAAACGGCATCAGAACAAAATGTTACCACGCGCCCATGTACAAGGCGCAAGCACAGATCGCACGTCGACGTTACATCGGACGTTAATCGAGTTAGCGTACGTATACCGCCATTTTGGCCGGACGATCCTGAATTATGGTTTGCGCAAATAGAGGGTCAATTCACAATTTCAAACATATTATCGGATACCACAAAATTTTATTATGTGACGAGTAATTTAGATCCTCAATATTCGAAAGAAGTAAAAGATATTATTGTTTCTCCGCCTTCTAGTAACAAATACGAGAAACTTAAAGACGAACTGATTAAACGCTTGTCAGCATCGCGTGAAAGGAAGATTCAGCAGTTACTCATGCACGAGGAATTGGGAAATCGGAAACCTTCCCAATTCTTACGACACCTGCAGAGCTTGGCAGGTCCCTCGGTACCTGAGGACTTTATACAGAGTATATGGTGCAGCCGACTTCCCAACAACATCCAAACGCTGATTGTGTCGCAACCAACCAGTTCATTGGAGGTTTTAGCCGATCTAGCAGACAGAGTATATGAAATAGTAACACCAACACTTCAAGTCGCATCAACCTCACGTACTACATCGACACCTGGTACCAGTACGCAGTCTATGGTGAATGAAATAGCGGAGCTGAAAGCAGCTGTTAAGAACCTTACCATGCAATTGAGCAGACGTTTCAGACCGCGTGACCGTTCTAGCAGCCGCAATCGCAGACGTTCAACTTCCCGATCTGACTCCAGCTACAGAAGATACCCAACCTGTTGGTATCACTCGAAATATGGAGATAAGGCCAACCGGTGCATCAAACCCTGTGATTTCGGAAAGTCGGGAAACGCTCGAAGCAGTCGGTGATGGCGACCGACGACTGCTTAACTTCTTCGGGTCGCCTCTTCGTTACTGACCGAAACTCCAAGAACCAATTCCTTGTGGACACTGGAAGTGACGTGTGTGTGTTTCCGCGTACTGCACTTCGCGAACGACGGAATAAGACATCTTATCAATTATCAGCAGCTAATGGTAGTGCAATTGATACATACGGGTATTTACAACTTAATTTAAATTTAAATTTACGACGTAATTTTCCATGGAATTTTATTGTGGCCGACGTAAATAAAGCCATAATAGGAGTAGATTTTCTTAGTCACTATAACCTAATTGTAGACGTTAAAAACAAACGATTAATTGATAATTTAACATCCTTGTCGACAATTGCTTTTATTGCTAAAAATGTAAATAATATTAATTCTGTTAAGGTTCCTATTGGCGTCACACGATACCACACAACTTTAGCTAAATATCCGGAAATAACACGACCAGCGGGCACACCACACACCTTTGCACATAACACCGTACACTACATTCGCACTACGCCAGGACCTCCCATATCCTGCCCTCCTCGCAGGTTAGCTCCTGACAGGCTTGCAATAGCTAAGAAAGAATTTGAGCTGATGCTGAGCAACGGAACGGCGCGTCCTTCTGAGAGCCCCTGGGCATCTCCTTTACATTTGGCTCCCAAAAAAGACAATGGGTGGCGCCCCTGCGGAGACTACAGGCTACTCAACGCACGCACCATACCGGATAAGTACCCAATCAGACACATTCATGATTTTTCGCACAACATATCAGGATGCACCGTATTCTCGACTATCGACCTTGTCAAAGCGTACAACCAGATCCCTATCTTTGAGGATGACATCCAGAAAACGGCAATCACCACACCGTTTGGTTTGTACGAGTTCCCATGCATGACCTTTGGGCTCCGGAACTCCGCACAAACGTTCCAAAGGTTTGTAGATGAAATGACTAGAGGACTGGATTTCTGTTACTGTTACTTAGATGACTTCTTAGTATTTTCTGGAAGTGCTGCTGAGCACGAACATCACCTCAATATTCTCTTTGGCCGAATGAAGCAATACGGAGTACTGGTGAACACCTCTAAATGTGTATTTGGTTCATCACAGGTACAGTTTCTGGGGTACCACATCTCAGCTGCGGGCACTAAGCCACTTGAGTCAAAAGTTCAAGCCATTAAAGAATTCCCTAAGCCCCGAACAGTCAAAGCGCTCAGACGTTATTTGGGCATGCTTAATTTCTATAGGCGGTTCTTACCAGAAGCCGCAAAAATTCAAGCACCCTTAAACGCCTTATTAACTGGTTCGGTGAAGGCTTCACAAGCTATAGACCTGACAGGCGACGCTCTAACAGCTTTTGAGCAGTCCAAGGACAGTCTTTGCAATGCTGCCTTATTAGCACACCCCGATTGCCAAGCCAAGTTAGCTCTGGTAACGGATGCATCAGACTTAGCATTGGGTGCTGTGCTGCAGCAGTACAAAGATGATGCCTGGCAGCCATTAGCATTCTTTTCGCGAAAGCTTAGCCCATCACAACAGAAGTACTCACCCTACGACCGTGAGTTGCTGGCTATATATGAAAGCATTAAGTATTTTCGCCACATGCTCGAGGCACGCCACTTCACAGTCTATACTGACCATAGGCCTTTATGTTATGCATTCCATGTAAGGAAAAGTAACTGTTCGCCGCGTCAGTATAGACATCTAGATTTTGTGTCTCAATTTACAAGCGACATTCAGCACATATCCGGCAAGGATAATATCGTTGCTGATACTCTGTCGCGCGTGGATGAAATACAGCAGCCGGTGGATTTTAAAGAGCTCGCTAAAGCTCAGTCCACAGATTCTGAGCTATCACAACTTATAGGCGATGAATCATCACTTCGCATTATTAAAGTTAAAGAGCCCGATAGCAAAATCAAAATTTTTTGCGACATAAGTTTAGGCATACCAAGACCTTTCGTTCCCAAAAGTTTTCGAAAAGCTATTTTTGACAGTCTACATTCTTTAAGTCACCCTGGCGCAAACGCTACTGCTAAGCTGGTAGCACAGCGATTCGTTTGGCCAGGAGTCAGAAAAGACTGCCGAGAATGGTCTCGTACGTGCTTAGCCTGCCAGCGCTCTAAGGTAAACCGCCATGTGTCAGCACTTTTAGGCACATACGATTTACCACGAGCCAGGTTTTCCTATGTGCATATTGATCTCATTGGTCCACTCCCATACTTGAATGATTTCCGCTACTGCTTAACAGCAGTAGACCGTTTCACGAGATGGGCAGAAGTTATCCCCATAGCGGACATTACAGCCGAAACTGTAGCGAAGGTGCTCCTATCAGGTTGGATCGCCAGATTTGGTTGTCCAACTGACATAGTGACGGACCGTGGACGGCAGTTCGAATCCGATTTATTTAATTATCTATCGAAAATAATCGGATTCAAACACCGCAGAACCACAGCTTACCATCCCGCTTCTAATGGCCTAGTGGAAAGATTCCACCGACAGCTGAAGACAGCTATTACATGTCACGCTGATAGCAACTGGACGGAATCTTTACCTCTAGTACTATTGGGCATAAGAAGCGCATTTAAAGCCGATTTGCAGTGTTCCTCAGCAGAACTCGTCTACGGCGAGCCTTTAAGACCTTTATATATATATATATATATATATATATATATATATATATATATATATATATATATATATATATATATATATATATATATATATATATATAGGAAACGTTTAGTTATATTTGTATTTCTCACATGAACAAATTTGCTTTAATATAGCTGGTTGTGATACTAAGTAAGAATGAAACTCTTAGAACCTTTTTCTTATATTCACCTAAATTATCAATATCGCCTTTAGAACTGAACTTTGTAGTTCGTCAAAAACTTCTGCATCTTTATTATAGTCAATATATTCATTTTCAATTAATACATTCAGAGATTTTTGAACATCTTCCCTTGCGGGGAACTTTTTTAAACCTGCCCTATAAAATATCTCCATTTCTTTGGTAAGAATGCAAGTTCACTGCTCCGGATATTCACGGCTTGTTTTATGAAATTCTGTAGCCGCCCTTTTCACTAATTTTTTATCTCTGTCAGTAACATTATCTTTCGATTTCACTTTTAATTGACGGACCGTAAATGGAAGAAACCGCTTGGTCTGTTTCTGAGTCAAATTGTCTTGTCGTTGATTGATTTTTTTTTGCAGCTTCAATAGCCAATACAGTCTGAATTTCAAGTTTCAATACAGCTTGATGAAAACTTGCTGACTGTGCGTATAAAAAATAAAGCCATAATTCAGATGTGGATCTTCAAAAAAGTTTTTAGTAACAATACAAATTTTCGCGCTGTCTCAGAAAACGGGACAATTTTGCGTCCCAGAGTTCGTTTCGGGGACACCGCGACTCGTAACTATAAAAAGGGACAGTCCCGTTCAAAACGGGACGTCTGGTCACGTTATACATACCTCTTCTCTTCTAGTCTCGTCCGAGTGTTCAGAGAGTAAATAGGATACTTATTACAACAGTATCGGTGAAGTCCATTTTGATACTGAAAATGAATTGACGCAGACGGCGCGCGGCGTGCGATGCGTCGTCGTAGACAAAACAGTTTTGTTTTAGATGTGCGGCGCATCGTAGACAAAAAAGTTTCGTTTTTATTTTAAAGCAGACTTGTCTATCTGAGGCTGACTGTCTTAAAACTGTCGTGACTACAATCTGCGCTCAGCCTTAGAGAACAAGCATTTAACACATTGGGACCATTGTGGATTGACCTTTTTCTAGACGACAACGCAAGAGCGGCCGGGGATCGAACCGCGGCGCTCGCGCATATTCTATTGTATCAAGTTAGTTACCTGCTGATCGCCTCTGCGACTAGACCCCTGTAACACTTTTGCGCCCGCGGCTAACCACGTACAGTTTATTTGTTAATGCTATCTCTTACTTTCTTGCTTGTGTTATTCTTTGTAACTATTATTGTGCTCGCTTCCCTTCTGACTCTTATTGTAGTGTGCTTTGTGTCGTGGCTTATTAAAAGACTGTGAACGTAAATATAAACTGTTTTCTTCACAGAACCTACGACGCCTTACGCCATTTTGACCTACACTTATCCTTGACGTTTATTATATCCTCTTTTCTCTAATTAGTCTAAAAGCTAAAGCTAAGACTAAAAGCTTCTATTAATGAGAGAGAATTAGTTATCTCTTGGTGTGAGACTCTTGTACGGTCAACGACGCTTAGTAGAAAGTTGTCGATACGTGCGTTGCACTGCACTGTGCCTAAGTGAGAGTGAGCTTGCGTTGTCATTCTCTGTTTTTCGTAATAGTGGTTAATATAGCGCATAGCGCCATATTATAGCGCGCTATCTCTTCAAAACACATAGCGCGTGTTATCTCGGTAGTCGCCATGGCGCTTTGGCGCTATTATATCTAGCGGCAATTAGTTCTAGCAGCAGCGCTGTTGCGAGAGGACGTGTGTCGCAAATTTGATCTCGTAGCGCGCTATTCGTGGCGCGCGACCTAATTTAATGTTATAGACGTTGTTTATTTATTGTACGAGTATACTGTATATTTATAAGTGATCAAAGGACACAGTTGTGATAAAAGAAACCTAACTAATGTTTTTAAATGCAAATAAAATATAGATACAAAAGCGTATATGATAGTGTATGTAAATAATTGATTTTTATAAATATAATAAATAAACTTTTAAATACACCTTTATTTGATTTATAATTTATATTAAGGTTAAAATAATGTTTACATCAATTATAATAAAAAATAATTAATTTTATTTCGATTCTAAAAATAAAATTAATTCTATTTAAAAAGTACATGACTTAAAAATATTTTTAGGAATATAGAAAGTAGTAAGCCTGAAAAGTATGAAAATGGCGAGCATTGGTTTTTCTTTACTGCTTTATTTCATTTTAGTCTAAAATGCGACTTATTACGAAATAATGTTCTTATATAGCACGCGATCTATCCAATGAACAACACGTAATTCATAATTCATAATTATTTATTTGAAACCTTGCAAAACTTAACGCGCTTACCGGTCTCCTACACGCTTTCTTAAGGTGAGAGCAAATTATCGGAGGCGTCCGTCAGCCGCGGCTGACAGTCGCGGCTTAGCGGTGTGCACGGTAGCTGAGACGGCGTCCTCGGACGCCTCGCTTCGGTCATTCCAGAAAGGTTTTGTCAATCGAGAAACATGACAAACAGTGACAGCGAGGACGAATTTATAAAGTTAGCGTTGTTAGTTACTGCTTCTATTAGATTTGAAACATGATGTATAAGTATTTGTTGATCCTTTTTTTAAAGAACCACGCTGGTTGTTAATAATAATCAGTTTGATATGATTGTACAGGTGACAATATACCAGTGCATCGAAGGTCTTCGACACAGTAGATAGGATTAAAATCGGACGACAATTTTAGATTAGTTATTTATTGCCAGATTTAAAAATAGGAACAATTCTTTCTTTTTTACATTATTAAATATGCCAGTTGACAAAGAAGTGTTGAAAATAGTTAAAAAAATATAGACACGGTTTATCGAAAAATAGTCATGGAATAAAGTCCCCTCCCTTTCCTTTAGTTGTTTAGTAGCTTTAGTTTTAGTTTCGCCAAAAACAGTGAAATTAAAGCATATTACTTAAGATTATGTAATTATCTGATCAGGTATTGCAAGAACTTAAATAATTAGAAAAACGGACTAGAAGCAACAAGTGGTACGTATCCCTATTGAATAATAATAGTAAAAAAGTTTTGGCTGGTTGAAAACGTCAAAATATTTTAGATTACGCATCCAATGTACACGCATTCAACGTTGCAGGATTTTATGATAGTGTTTTATCACTAGAGGTCGAAATTGGGTAGAGTTACTTTTGTACTTACACTGATTTCATATAATCGAAATCGATTCAGAAATCGAAAGAATTAAGTGGATATGCCTCAAATCTCGAAGATAATGTGCAGAAAAATCACGTGATTTATTATATCACAAATTCAAAGTTACTCGTATAACCATTTAGGCTTGTGATTGTCATTATTGTTAGCTTGTCTTATCCATTGCTGGATATTGGCATCAAGCAATCCGCACTACTAAGCTGCTGTACCTCGTGTACAATACCACTACATCTAGTCAGGAGGTCTTTTTTTTGTTTTTCCGGACCGATACGACTTTGGGATCTTCCAGAAAAGAGCTTACTCCTTTTTAAAAGGCCGGCAACGCATCTGCAATTCCTCTGGCGTTGCGGTTGTTCAAAGGTCCCCTCGTCTTTAAAAAGAGGTCAGTACGCTTTTCACTCTCTTAGTCGCGTATATCATTGTCACTTCTAAGACAGATGTGGCTAACTCACGTACACTTCAGTTTACAAACACAAAACTCCGAAGACAGATCTCTCCGTCATTCGCTAAACGGTTTTGTATTTCTTGAGTAGGTAGTCATACTGTTAGTGTGTAGGTTTGACGGAGGTCGAATACTTTTGGCCCTAGAGCCAAAGGCATAGCAAAGCTTCCCAAATGTTGCTCATTCCAACTAAATTCAACTTTCGGCTCTTTTCTCAAAGTTTTTGCTGCTTAATTACAATATCTGTGGGAGGTGGATACACTAGAAATCACCATGCCCAGTACATTTGAGAACAGTTTCGTAGATTTAATATCCCTATTCATGATACCGCAGCATGGTATGTGTTAGATCCACAGAACACTTAATATAGCTAGCTTCCGCTATATTAGGTGTTCTGTGGTTAGACCGTTCATATTAGAACGGACATCGAATTTTTTTTCGTATACAGGGTTATTTTGCACAACACAACAACCGGTCAAATTTGTAAATGTTCAGAATAAGTAACGTAGGCAAATGGTGAAGAAAACTTAATTATCAAACATTCTGTCATTTTTGTCTCTTAAATTCAAAAAAGTGAAAAAGTCGTTAGCAGGCAAAGACGGTGTTGCCCATAAATCACATTCAATTTGGGATAAGTTCAAATAAAAATAGAAGCCTCATTTACTCGTATTTTCAAAATTGCCTCATACGGAGACACCCGCCATTCTTGCCACGCTTGGCAGGCGGATTGGCAACCTCAGTTTTTATTTTGCACTTTTTGTTATGCTACGCATCTCCTAGTTTATTTTCCTCGGTCGCTACATATGACTTCTACAGAAGGATTTGAGGCAGTTGATATTATTACACCTTTCTTACACAGGCAGCTACATTGTACAATATAAAGAAAAATGCCGATATATTCATTTGTATTCTGGTTAATACGCCTTATTGTATGAAAATTGACTATGTTGCCAAGGCCTCCTAGAAACCCTTTTTGGCATTGGTGGCGGAAGTTGCAAGGTCGACTCTGCACGAGTCGATTGTGATAGCCCTAAAACGACTTATTGATGTAACAAGATGAGTTAATAATTTTTATAAAAACCCAATTCGGGTTGTCCTCAAGTTTTTAAATGTGCGTTTTAGATAGACGATAGTTCATTCAAGAGGTATTTATGGTACCGTTGTACATGATGGAGCCACGCTGCAGTTATATTAGTTGAAGCACGAATGTGTCGGCTCGACCGGATGGATAAGATGCCGCTCTCACAGAATACTGGCGTAAAATAGCAGCTTAATGCTGCTGTGTTTCTTATGGTGAGTGTAGAGAACCGGAAGCCCTTTTTACTGGGAATCAGGCATTCCATCTTTACGTGGTACAGCCATGCTGCAGCTATGTTATGTTTGTAGCACGAATGGGTTGGCTAAACCGGGGAAGGTTAATGCTCTCACAAAATACCAGCGTAAAATAGCAGCTTAATGCTGCTGTGTTTCTTATAATGAGTGTAGAGTACTAGAGACCCGTTTAACTGGAATCGAGGCATTCTATCTCAGTCCTCAGGGGTGACAACGTATCTGCATTTTGATTCTTAATCGAAATTAAATGTAGATGTCTTTGGGCCACAGCATCCACTCACCATCAGGTGGACTGGGTGCATGTTTATCACCCTTACTCTTTAAAAAAATCTTAGACCACGCGGCTGACATCGCATCTGCACTATGATTCTTAACAAAAATAAATTTTGATTGATGATTGATGTCTTGGGCCACAGCATCCACTTACCATAAGTTGACTGTGTGCTCGTTTGTTACCTTTATTCCATAAAAAATCGACCAGATTTTATTTTAACCTAATTAATGTATGCATTTGTAAGTCAATATATACATAGAGTATAGACCCAGAAAAATAATTGCATTTACCGGGAATTTACCTAAAATACACACGTCACTAGACTTTGACTTAATAAATACTTTTTCATGCAAAAGTCGGAAATACTAAAAGAAATGTGATATTTTTGAATTTTAGGTACCAAATTTAAGGCATTCTTGGATCTTCTTTTAGAATTATCGATCAAAAAGGGAGCTTTTAATGACTTGGAAATAAGAGAGGAAGTAGATACAATGATTGCCGCCGGACATGAGTCTATAGCGACCGTTTACATTAGTATTAATAGGGTCCTATCCAAAGGTACGGGAGCGATTATTTGAAGAGTGAGTATATTGATCTATCTATGATTTAAATGTGTCCCTTTTATTTATAACGGAGATAAAAATAAGAGAGTGGGCCACAGTGCCGCTGGTCACATCGAGTCCGTATTTAAAGTGAAATAAAAAATATTTTTTCTTTATATATGAAGTTGAAAGTGTAAAAATCCGTTAATTTAGATCAAGTGTTACTCAGGCGATATGAAAAATCAAGTAAAAATTCAAACTATAAGTCTTTTTCAAAATAAAAAACATAACGATCAACCATGCTGTGTTAAGTGAATCAAAATATCAGTTGGTTACTTAAGTTATTAGGTAAACGATTGAGTGCAAGAACAATCAATCAAACTAAAAACTCTGTTCATAAAGTGCGAAAAAAACTCAATAGATACATCTTGAGACTCATTCGTTAGTCATCGCCTAAAACTTGAAAAATACGGTTACGAAATTGTTTATAACGAAGCCCTCTGAATTCTAACGTTGATGTGTTATCTCGCTCTCCTGTTAATGTTATTTTAGATATTAACACTTTAAATAATTTTAGTTATAAAAATACTTTAAAGACCAATTTACTAATAGAACTTCTATTTCAAATACAGTAATCTTAGAGTGTACTCAAGGATTTCATTTACCTAAAAACTCTTGCAAGTCCAGTCTCTTTAAATTTTGACTCATCTATACCTCAATGTGAAGAAATATTATTTCAATTGTAACGCATTATTTTAATTGTAACGCAGTTTGATAAGCCTAAACATTTATTGAATTCTCTTTTTAATTTAGAATTTTAGATTTAGAATACATCTTATATTTCTGTACACTAAAATTCATCATTATGAAGAAACTAAATTTAAAGATAAAACATAGAGATAAATATTTATTGAGAATCCTGATATTGCAGATCTCCCCTTATCGGACTTTTATAATATTAAAATTTAATGTATAATATTAAAGTGTACAATATGATTGCCTGTATTTTCCATAACATTAACAATAAAATTCATATTTACAAAAATCTGTACGTTATCCTACATCGGTAGAAATCAGTTAAATTTCAAAAGAGAATCACGATTCACCTATTGCGGTCACCCAGGATAAAATGGTATGTATAAATGAATTAAAGCCGCCTATAATTGGAAGGGTCAATACGTGATAGATGCACGCTACATCTATACCATAATATCACTCAACCAGGTATATTGGCGGACTTACTCTGTTCTTAAAATACTATAATTTCTCAGAAATGTAGAATTTCTCACAAATGTTTCCTTAACCCTTATTTGATAAACCAGCATTTGAAATAGCAATAATCAAATATACCACCTGAGCTACCTCGGCTTGGGCTTTGAACTAAACTAGTATCTTTTTTTTTTTTAGAAAATAAGAGTGACAAGCTCACAGTCAGATGGTAAGTGCTGTCTGTGGCCTATAGACATCCACATCTATCTACCGAGATGACTAAGATGGAATGCCTCGTTATATAAATTTGTATTTTGATACCATACCGGCTTTGAAACATACCGACTCATAGGAAATACATCAGCATTAATTAGCTATTTTACGTTGGTTTCCTGAGAAGTTGTGGTCCTTCCCCAGTCAGGCTGACCCGTTCACGCTACAACTATAACTGCACCTTTATTACTAGAATAAAGACTATAGAAATGGATCCTTGCTGTTCTAACAAATATAAATTCAAATAAATCGAACCATACCTAACTCAACGTATATTTATTGGGTGCGTTTGGCAGAAAAAAGCGCTAGCAAGCGCTTGTAAGCGAAATGGCAATCGTAAGCGGTAAGCGCTGTCAAATCGTAAGTAGCTATTTTCCTCCAGGACACGATGTTAGTTTTAACCGGGAATCTAACCTAATTTAAATATATGTTTGTAAAGTATTCATATTAAAAATTTACCAATCATGAATTTTTAATAGCATAGTATATGTTTATTCATGTCATTATATTACTTAAAACTAATATTGCACAAAACAACTTATAAACTCTACTTCAAAACAAATAAATTAAATAAGCAAAATGGCGGATTGTGTCAGCGCTACTAAAGTAGCAATCGTGTCCTGTCCGAAAACTATTTGAGCGCTTATAAGCGCTTGCTAGCGCTTTTTTCTGCCAAACGCACCCATTAAGTAATGTAATATCTAACATAACTTTGGTACAGATGGATGTAGATTATGTAAAGAAATGTCAATTATGTCAAATTGGTAAGCCATTGATAATGTCGAATAAGGCTCCAATTGAGATAACTTCTACTAGACCATTCGAATGATTAGCTCTCGCCTCTCGATATCGCTTATCCGTTACCCAACGCAGGTTTCCAAAAGTTCAAATTCATCCGTACATTGCAAGTTGATTTAACTAAATTTACACGTGCTTGTCCCCTGTTCACAGCTACCAGTAATGAAATAGCCAAAAAATTTTGTACATTTTATGTCTATTTTCTGTTTCCCTAAAACAATCTTAACAGATTCGGGTACGTGTTTCACGTCTGATTTATATAAGAATCAACTGTAATCTTAAACGTCAAAGCCTTATTTACTACTCCTTATATATTATTAATTATTCTTTTATTAGCACAAGTATTGTTAAACAAACTGAAAATTGTATCGGTTATTCCATTACTATTCAATTATTGCCTACAATTGTTTATCAATTTTAGATCAAATCAACTATTGATATAAGCTTTGATATAACAAAAGATGATTATTGCAAAAAGGATATATTAAAGAAAAGTTTACCACATTTAACCCCAATCTAAGCAAAGTTAATTTGGATTGCTTATAATATAAAAATCATGAGCTGCAAAGTTTAGAATTCGAATTAAATAATCTTAATTGAAATCACATTTTATAAAATATCTCTCATACTATTCCACATTTACCTATATTTTAATAATTCAAATGGAAGTAAATACAATTATTGTAATAATATGTTTATGCTTCACCTATAAATGATTTAAATGCTTCAGATATCGTCACGATAATATTGGATATTGTATACAAATATTTAACCAATGTAATTATAAAAAGTTTTCGAAAAATAATTCTACAATTACACCTTCAATTGAGATGACTGATAAATCAACATCTGAAAAAGATAATAACTCGCTTAAATCTTTACCAAATTGTACTAATTATAAGCCTTTTAGGACTGTACTCAAGGTTCACTCTTGCTCACAGAAATCTAAATATAAGGCACTAGAAATGCCTTCTACTATGTTTTAATATTGGGACGCGTATCGCCAGTTCGCAGATATCACACATAGACAAACAATAAATACACAATTACGCCTACACATATCTCTAGCATTCATGCAACAAACAAACAAACAACAACGCAAAATCGCAGGAGGCGTAGTCACTCGGGCCAATAATTAACGTGTGCGAAAAACTAAAGTTGTTCAAAACGACTTTAAATCAATAGCACGCTACAGACTATAAACCATAAATTTCTAGCGCGCTATTAAAAACGCTATGTTGTAGCGCGCTATTTATAAAGCTGAGAACAAATTATCGGATGCGTCCGTCAGCCGCAGCTGACAGACGCGGCTTAAGCTGAGAACAAATTATCGGACGCGGCTGACGGACGCGGCTGACAGCCGCGGCTTATTGAGATCTAGCCAGTACATTTAGTACTACACTGTGCAAACTATCGGCCGTAAGACGCGGACATGACCTTGCGTCGCTCTTGAGCGTTCGGACGTCCGAACAGAATCTGGCCGGCTGGATGTTTGGTGCGTCCGCGGTCAGTGTGAACGGGGCACGGGACGCGTCCGCGGACGTTTCGAGTGTCACAAGCGAACCAACTGCGCTCGCGACATGATGTGTAATGAAAAAAATTTATTGAATGTGTTCATGGCCACGAGTGCCTATACTTATAGGTACATATTAGTACATTCATAAGTACATTTTTTAACCTTTATCATCTTTTTGTAAGTCTGGATACAATGTATGAAATTCATCATACTCGAGTCGTTTTACATTAATATCATGGCCAAGGAGTGTTTGGGTCCCCTATTTTTTGGAGGACGACATAAAGCAGCTGCCGCTAACTTTATAAATTCGTCCTCGCTGTCACTGTTTGTCATGTTTCTCGATTGACAAAACCTTTCTGGAATGACCGAAGCGAGGCGTCCGAGGACGCCGTCTCAGCTACCGTGCACACCGCTAAGCCGCGTCTATCAGCCGCGGCTGACGGACGCGTCCGATAATTAGCGAGCCGCTAAAGCTGAGAACAAATTATCGGACGCGTCCGTCAGCCGCGGCTGACAGTCGCGGCTTAGCGGTGTGCACGGTAGCTGAGACGGCGTCCTCGGACGCCTCGCTTCGGTCATTTCAGAAAGGTTTTGTCAATCGAGAAACATGACAAACAGTGACAGCGAGGACGAATTTATAAAGTAAGCGGCAGCTGCTTTATGTCGTCCTCCAAAAAATAGGGGACCCAAACACTCCTTGGCCATGATATTAATGTAAAACGACTCGAGTATGATGAATTTCATACATTGTATCCAGACTTACAAAAAGATGATAAAGGTTAAAAAATGTACTTATGAATGTACTAATATGTACCTATAAGTATAGGCACTCGTGGCCATGAACACATTCAATAAATTTTTTTTTCATTACACATCATGTCGCGAGCGCAGTTGGTTCGCTTGTGACACTCGAAACGTCCGCGGACGCGTCCCGTGCCCCGTTCACACTGACCGCGGACGCACCAAACATCCAGCCGGCCAGATTCTGTTCGGACGTCCGAACGCTCAAGAGCGACGCAAGGTCATGTCCGCGTCTTACGGCCGATAGTTTGCACAGTGTAGTACTAAATGTACTGGCTAGATCTCAATAAGCCGCGGCTGTCAGCCGCGTCCGTCAGCCGCGTCCGATAATTTGTTCTCAGCTTAAGCCGCTTCTGTCAGCTGCGGCTGACGGACGCATCCGATAATTTGTTCTCAGCTTTATAAATAGCGCGCTACAACATAGCGTTTTTAATAGCGCGCTAGAAATTTATAGTTTATAGTCTGTAGCGTGCTATTGATTTAAAGTCGTTTTGAACAACTTTAGTTTTTCGCACACGTTAATTATTGGCCCGAGTGACTACGCCTCCTGCGATTTTGCGTTGTTGTTTGTTTGTTTGTTGCATGAATGCTAGAGATATGTGTAGGCGTAATTGTGTATTTATTGTTTGTCTATGTGTGATATCTGCGAACTGGCGATACGCGTCCCAATATTAAAACATAGTAGAAGGCATTTCTAGTGCCTTATATTTAGATTTCTGTGAGCAAGAGTGAACCTTGAGTACAGTCCTAAAAGGCTTATAATTAGTACAATTTGGTAAAGATTTAAGCGAGTTATTATCTTTTTCAGATGTTGATTTATCAGTCATCTCAATTGAAGGTGTAATTGTAGAATTATTTTTCGAAAACTTTTTATAATTACATTGGTTAAATATTTGTATACAATATCCAATATTATCGTGACGATATCTGAAGCATTTAAATCATTTATAGGTGAAGCATAAACACATTATTACAATAATTGTATTTACTTCCATTTGAATTATTAAAATATAGGTAAATGTGGTATAGTATTAGAGATATTTTATAAAATGTGATTTCAATTAAAGATTATTTAATTCGAATTCTAAACTTTGCAGCTCATGATTTTTATATTATAAGCAATCCAAATTAACTTTGCTTAGATTGGGGTTAAATGTGGTAAACTTTTCTTTAATATATCCTTTTTGCAATAATCATCTTTTGTTATATCAAAGCTTATATCAATAGTTGATTTGATCTAAAATTGATAAACAATTGTAGGCAATAATTGAATAGTAATGGAATAACCGATACAATTTTCAGTTTGTTTAACAATACTTGTGCTAATAAAAGAATAATTAGTAATATATAAGGAGTAGTAAATAAGGCTTTGACGTTTAAGATTACAGTTGATTCTTATATAAATCAGACGTGAAACACGTACCCGAATCTGTTAAGATTGTTTTAGGGAAACAGAAAATAGACATAAAATGTACAAAATTTTTTGGCTATTTCATTACTGGTAGCTGTGAACAGGGGACAAGCACGTGTAAATTTAGTTAAATCAACTTGCAATGTACGGATGAATTTGAACTTTTGGAAACCTGCGTTGGGTAACGGATAAGCGATATCGAGAGGCGAGAGCTAATCATTCGAATGGTCTAGTAGAAGTTATCTCAATTGGAGCCTTATTCGACATTCTCAATGGCTTACCAATTTGACATAATTGACATTTCTTTACATAATCTACATCCATCTGTACCAAAGTTATGTTAGATATTACATTACTTAATGGGTGCGTTTGGCAGAAAAAAGCGCTAGCAAGCGCTTATAAGCGCTCAAATAGTTTTCGGACAGGACACGATTGCTACTTTAGTAGCGCTGACACAATCCGCCATTTTGCTTATTTAATTTATTTGTTTTGAAGTAGAGTTTATAAGTTGTTTTGTGCAATATTAGTTTTAAGTAATATAATGACATAAATAAACATATACTATGCTATTAAAAATTCATGATTGGTAAATTTTTAATATGAATACTTTACAAACATATATTTAAATTAGGTTAGATTCCCGGTTAAAACTAACATCGTGTCCTGGAGGAAAATAGCTACTTACGATTTGACAGCGCTTACCGCTTACGATTGCCATTTCGCTTACAAGCGCTTGCTAGCGCTTTTTTCTGCCAAACGCACCCAATAAATATACGTTGAGTTAGGTATGGTTCGATTTATTTGAATTTATATTTGTTAGAACAGCAAGGATCCATTTCTATAGTCTTTATTCTAGTAATAAAGGTGCAGTTATAGTTGTAGCGTGAACGGGTCAGCCTGACTGGGGAAGGACCACAACTTCTCAGGAAACCAACGTAAAATAGCTAATTAATGCTGATGTATTTCCTATGAGTCGGTATGTTTCAAAGCCGGTATGGTATCAAAATACAAATTTATATAACGAGGCATTCCATCTTAGTCATCTCGGTAGATAGATGTGGATGTCTATAGGCCACAGACAGCACTTACCATCTGACTGTGAGCTTGTCACTCTTATTTTCTAAAAAAAAAAAGATACTAGTTTAGTTCAAAGCCCAAGCCGAGGTAGCTCAGGTGGTATATTTGATTATTGCTATTTCAAATGCTGGTTTATCAAATAAGGGTTAAGGAAACATTTGTGAGAAATTCTACATTTCTGAGAAATTAAAGTATTTTAAGAACAGAGTAAGTCCGCCAATATACCTGGTTGAGTGATATTATGGTATAGATGTAGCGTGCATCTATCACGTATTGACCCTTCCAATTATAGGCGGCTTTAATTCATTTATACATACCATTTTATCCTGGGTGACCGCAATAGGTGAATCGTGATTCTCTTTTGAAATTTAACTGATTTCTACCGATGTAGGATAACGTACAGATTTTTGTAAATATGAATTTTATTGTTAATGTTATGGAAAATACAGGCAATCATATTGTACACTTTAATATTATACATTAAATTTTAATATTATAAAAGTCCGATAAGGGGAGATCTGCAATATCAGGATTCTCAATAAATATTTATCTCTATGTTTTATCTTTAAATTTAGTTTCTTCATAATGATGAATTTTAGTGTACAGAAATATAAGATGTATTCTAAATCTAAAATTCTAAATTAAAAAGAGAATTCAATAAATGTTTAGGCTTATCAAACTGCGTTACAATTAAAATAATGCGTTACAATTGAAATAATATTTCTTCACATTGAGGTATAGATGAGTCAAAATTTAAAGAGACTGGACTTGCAAGAGTTTTTAGGTAAATGAAATCCTTGAGTACACTCTAAGATTACTGTATTTGAAATAGAAGTTCTATTAGTAAATTGGTCTTTAAAGTATTTTTATAACTAAAATTATTTAAAGTGTTAATATCTAAAATAACATTAACAGGAGAGCGAGATAACACATCAACGTTAGAATTCAGAGGGCTTCGTTATAAACAATTTCGTAATCGTATTTTTCAAGTTTTAGGCGATGACTAACGAATGAGTCTCAAGATGTATCTATTGAGTTTTTTTCGCACTTTATGAACAGAGTTTTTAGTTTGATTGATTGTTCTTGCACTCAATCGTTTACCTAATAACTTAAGTAACCAACTGATATTTTGATTCACTTAACACAGCATGGTTGATCGTTATGTTTTTTATTTTGAAAAAGACTTATAGTTTGAATTTTTACTTGATTTTTCATATCGCCTGAGTAACACTTGATCTAAATTAACGGATTTTTACACTTTCAACTTCATATATAAAGAAAAAATATTTTTTATTTCACTTTAAATACGGACTCGATGTGACCAGCGGCACTGTGGCCCACTCTCTTATTTTTATCTCCGTTATAAATAAAAGGGACACATTTAAATCATAGATAGATCAATATACTCACTCTTCAAATAATCGCTCCCGTACCTTTGGATAGGACCCTATTAATACTAATGTAAACGGTCGCTATAGACTCATGTCCGGCGGCAATCATTGTATCTACTTCCTCTCTTATTTCCAAGTCATTAAAAGCTCCCTTTTTGATCGATAATTCTAAAAGAAGATCCAAGAATGCCTTAAATTTGGTACCTAAAATTCAAAAATATCACATTTCTTTTAGTATTTCCGACTTTTGCATGAAAAAGTATTTATTAAGTCAAAGTCTAGTGACGTGTGTATTTTAGGTAAATTCCCGGTAAATGCAATTATTTTTCTGGGTCTATACTCTATGTATATATTGACTTACAAATGCATACATTAATTAGGTTAAAATAAAATCTGGTCGATTTTTTATAGAATAAAGGTAACAAACGAGCACACAGTCAACTTATGGTAAGTGGATGCTGTGGCCCAAGACATCAATCCTCAATCAAAATTTATTTTTGTTAAGAATCATAGTGCAGATGCGATGTCACCCGCGTAGTCTAAGATTTTTTTAAAGAGTAAGGGTGATAAACATGCACCCAGTCCACCTGATGGTGAGTGGATGCTGTGGCCCAAAGACATCTACATTTAATTTCGATTAAGAATCAAAATGCAGATACGTTGTCACCCCTGAGGACTGAGATAGAATGCCTCGATTCCAGTTAAACGGGTCTCTAGTACTCTACACTCATTATAAGAAACACAGCAGCATTAAGCTGCTATTTTACGCTGGTATTTTGTGAGAGCATTAACCTTCCCCGGTTTAGCCAACCCATTCGTGCTACAAACATAACATAGCTGCAGCATGGCTGTACCACGTAAAGATGGAATGCCTGATTCCCAGTAAAAAGGGCTGCCGGTTCTCTACACTCACCATAAGAAACACAGCAGCATTAAGCTGCTATTTTACGCCAGTATTCTGTGAGAGCGGCATCTTATCCATCCGGTCGAGCCGACACATTCGTGCTTCAACTAATATAACTGCAGCGTGGCTCCATCATGTACAACGGTACCATAAATACCTCTTGAATGAACTATCGTCTATCTAAAACGCACATTTAAAAACTTGAGGACAACCCGAATTGGGTTTTTATAAAAATTATTAACTCATCTTGTTACATCAATAAGTCGTTTTAGGGCTATCACAATCGACTCGTGCAGAGTCGACCTTGCAACTTCCGCCACCAATGCCAAAAAGGGTTTCTAGGAGGCCTTGGCAACATAGTCAATTTTCATACAATAAGGCATATTAACCAGAATACAAATGAATATATCGGCATTTTTCTTTATATTGTACAATGTAGCTGCCTGTGTAAGAAAGGTGTAATAATATCAACTGCCTCAAATCCTTCTGTAGAAGTCATATGTAGCGACCGAGGAAAATAAACTAGGAGATGCGTAGCATAACAAAAAGTGCAAAATAAAAACTGAGGTTGCCAATCCGCCTGCCAAGCGTGGCAAGAATGGCGGGTGTCCCCGTATGAGGCAATTTTGAAAATACGAGTAAATGAGGCTTCTATTTTTATTTGAACTTATCCCAAATTGAATGTGATTTATGGGCAACACCGTCTTTGCCTGCTAACGACTTTTTCACTTTGAATTTAAGAGACAAAAATGACAGAATGTTTGATAATTAAGTTTTCTTCACCATTTGCCTACGTTACTTATTCTGAACATTTACAAATTTGACCGGTTGTTGTGTTGTGCAAAATAACCCTGTATACGAAAAAAAATTCGATGTCCGTTCTAATATGAACGGTTTAACATATAGGTACCATGCTGCGGTATCATGAATAGGGATATTAAAACTACGAAACTGTTCTCAAATGTACCTACTGGGCATGGTCGTTTCTCGTGTATCCACCTCCCACAGATAGTGTAATTAAGCAGTAAAAACTTTGAGAAAAGAGCCGTAAGTTGGATTTAGTCGGACTGAGCAACATTTGGGAAGCTTTGGCTATGCCTTTAGCTCTAGGGTCAAAAGTATTCGACCTCCGCCAAACCTACACACTAACAGTACGACTACTCAAGAAATACAAAACTGTTTAGCGAATGAGGGAGAGATCGGTCTGCGGAGTTTTGTGTTTGTAAACTGAAGCATCCGTGAGTTAGCCACATCTGTCTTAGAAGTGACAATGATATACGCGACTAAGAGAGTGAAAACCGTACTGAACCTCTTTTTTAGACGAGGGGACCTTTGAACAACCGCAACGCCAGAGGAATTTCAGATGCGTTGCCGGCCTTTTAAAAGGAGTAAGCTCTTTTCTGGAAGATCCCAAAGTCGTATCGGTCCGGAAATACAAAAAAAAGACCTCCTGACTAGATGAAGTGGTATTGTACACAAGGCACAGCAGCTTAGTAGTGCGGATTACTTGATGCCAATATCCAGCAATGGATAAGACAAGCTAACAATAATGACAATCACAAGCCTAAATGGTTTTACGAGTAACTTTGAATTTGTGATATAATAAATCACGTGATTTTTCTGCACATTTACTTCGGGATTTGAGGCATATCCACTTAATTCTTTCGATTTCTGAATCGATTTCGATTATATGAAATCAGTGTAAGTACATAAGTAACTCTACCCAATTTCGACGTCTAGTGATAAAACACTATCATAAAATCCTGCAACGTTGAATGCGTGTACATTGGATGCGTAATCTAAAATATTTTGACGTTTTCAACCAGCCAAAACTTTTTTACTATTATTATTCAATAGGGATACGTACCACTTGTTGCTTCTAGTCCGTTTTTCTTATTATTTAAGTACGCTGCCTTACGTTCTTGCAATACCTGCTCAGATAATTTCACAACGTTAAGTAATATGCTTTAATTTCACTGTTTTTGGCGAAACTAAAACTAAAGCTACTAAACTACTAAAGGAAAGGGAGGGGACTTTATTCCATGACTATTTTTCAATAAACCGTGTCTATCTTTTTTACTATTTTCAACACTTCTTTGTCTACTGGCATATTTGATAATGTAAAAAAGAAAGAATTGTTCCTATTTTTAAATCTGGCAATAAATAACTAATCTAATATTGTCGTCCGATTTTAATCCTATCTACTGTGTCGAAGACCTTCGAGGCACTGGTATATTGTCACCTGTACAATCATATCAAACTAATTATTATTAACAACCAGCGTGGTTCTTTAAAAAAAAGGATCAACAAATACTTATACATCATGTTTCAAATCTAATAGAAGCAGTCTATAGTGGCTTGCAAATAGACAGCATATATACAGATTTCACTAGTGTCGACTACGAAATTGATGTCATTTAGTATGACTAAGCTTATTCTTGTTTAATGTAAATCATACCTATCACTTAAAGTTGTATGTAATGGCATTAAGTATAATTCATTCACACCCTTGTCAGGAGTACTACAAGGATCTCATCTGGGGACACTTTTTTTAGTATTTTCATAAATGATAACATCATCCTTTAAGAACTCGACTGCCTTCCTTTCTTCCTTCCTTCCTCATATGTTAATTGTTTCGAACTATTAATACAAACAAAGATGCATAATTATTGTAGAAAGCCTAGTTAAGTGGTGCGAGGAGGTTAGTTTCTAAACCTCACTCAAAAGGAAACAAACAATAATCTAGACAACTAATCTAGACGAATAATCAAGACTTAGGTGTCATGCCAAATAGTAGTCTTAGCATAGTAGTCTTACACCGTATAAACAATACTTTATTTGCACTTGGTTTTGCCATAAGAACTGGCAAGAAGTTCAAGATCAATTATAACAGTGTACCTATAAGAGCTTTGTAACAAATAAATTAGAATACCGCAGTTAAGTATTGTCGGCGACAAGGCACACAATGGACCAGTGACGAACTGTGTTTTAAAACTATTATAATTTCTTAATTAGTGTAGTTAGCGGGCACTAGACGTGTCCCTGCCGTCCGAAAAAAGTATGGTCAATTTGTAAGAATACTCACCTAAAGAGAAAATATCGATTTAATCGTTTACAGAAACGATTAACCAGGCACTTAGCATATCGAAATTAGTTTATATTATATAGTATATATATATATATATATATATATATATATATATATATATATATATATATATATATATATATATATATATATATATATATATATATACATATATATATATTTAAGAATATTTATAAACAACCTGTAATTTGTAGTTCAATAAGTATAAAATGTAATGCAAAGATAGAAAGTAACAAATAGTACCTACTGAACCTATTGTAGGATAAGCAAGAAAAAGTGGCGTTTCAGCTTTTATGCCTTCCACTGTGAGTCACAGGCAATCTTATTTCGGAAAGAGTTATGAAGCAGGCTATCCGCGCTATTCCAGTTGGGGAATTAGACAACAATTTTTCAAAATATTTAACAACTCAGTCTTGAAACTTTTTTGGCCATCGCCCATGTGGAATTAAAATTAGCAATTCCATTTTTGCACGCGTTATAGGAAATTTACGATAATGCTTTACTCTTATATCTTAATAAAACACTAAAGAAGAAATTTATGTGTCGTTACCGTATAAGACATATTGTGCAATATTCTTAAACACTGATCCTGCTTTTTCTTTAAAGAAGACCAGCTGTAAATAAAGTCATTAGGCTGTAGATAAAGACACAAGCCAGAACTTTTGAAGTCTTTCAATTATAATGCTGAAAATCTGCTCTGTCGCTACCTCGCATTGGCTATAAAGAATGCTATTTCTGCTGAAATCAACTCCCATGATAGTCACTGTAACAGATATATTTGCCAATGTTATCTGATGTTTTTAATGAAATGAAAAATTCTTCGTTTATAACGGTTAGTTTAAAAATAATTTTCAGATCAAATGTGTCTTTTTTCTGTAATTAATACAAAAAAAATTACTTGCAGTTACCAAACCTTTACAAGATAATTACTAAACCTTTATTGGATTCGTAACATAATTTTTAAAGAATAAATGAATGATGATTAAATAATTACTGACACCGTCCGTTTCTCAGCTTGCATACAATTTACAAAATGGTAATTTTATCCAAAGATAGAAAATTAAAAAAATAAATCGGTAAGTAATATTGTTATTTACTACCTGAGTGTGGCCCACGCTACACACCTTTTGTTTACTACGATTGACGAGACAGGGATAGGAAGAGTGTGAGTGAGCGAGAGAAGAGTAGAGTGTAAATACATTGTACCTTTTCTCGCGCGACTGGGCAGCAGTGTTTCCACAATGAGGGGAAGTTCCCCTTTTGAGGGGAAATTAGGGTCAGAGGGGAAGAAAAAGGGGAAAGACATGAAAAGGGGAAATCATGGGTAAAGCCTAGCTTAAAATATTGCGGAAAATTTCGGAGTTATTTTTGTGTGGACTATACCATGGACTATAGTGTTACCGTATAAAAGAAACGGTGGCGATATGTCGTCGGAGTCACAGACCTCGTAACTCCGTCAAAAGAAATTTTACAGGAGGCACAAAAAACTTCACCACGAATTTTTTTGTAGAAGGTTTAATTTAATTTTATATACATAATATACTTAAGGGGGCTTTGGGACTTTTGCTATTAGATGCAGTCAGAAATTAGTAATACAACAGTGTAAAAATGTCATTTTGAAAAATGGAGCTACGAGGTCTGCGACTTAAGCCGACGACATGCAGGTTGAATATATTTCTGGGCAGGCTATAAATAAGCTGAATGTTGAATTATACTTTATTCATACTTTGTCTATTTTTTTTTTTGGAATCGCTTGCAGTTGCATTGGACTGTACGAACTTAAGGTGCGTTATTTCAAACTGATTTTTCTAAAGTTGTGCAGAGGTTGTTCCCGTTCTTTTCAAACCAGATTTTATTGATCAAACTGTTCATTATCGAGCCTATTGCCTTTATCTGTTTTAATAGTATTTTATATCACTAAATAACCGTTCTACGGCAGCATTGAAAAAAGGCAGTGACATAAAATAGTTTATCAAAATTGGCAGTTGAATGAATTTGCCTCTGCCCTCAATATTTTTTTTCAAACATTTTTTTCCAATGCCGTACAGTATCCGTGGTATCGTTAGAATCCATATCTGCAAGGAGACTTTGATTTCTCCATTCCTCGTCTAGTTCTGTTAAATCCACAGCAATGTGTGAACTTTGGCGTTAAATTTCATGAATAGAAATTATGTCAAACAAACCCCTGCTAACCAAATCAATCCTTATCAGACAGAAGAACATCTTGAATTGAAACGTATTTATTTAGGTGTGGATGCAATTCATTTATTAACATAGGTGGAACATAAAGAAAACTGTGAAGTACAAAAAGTTTTTCAGATGGGAAAAATGTTTTATATTGAATCGATTGTACAGATTATTGTCTTTTTTAAATCCTAAAGAAATTGACAGCCAGTGATATGTGCAGTTACGTAGGCGGTCCCATAATGAATTGGCCTAACTATGAACCAATGAAGGAAATGAAACGAAACCAATTTTATTTTTCAATATAATCACCATGAATACTAACAAACTCCTGACATCTGTGAATCAACATCTCTAAACCTTTATAAAAATAATCACATTTTTGCTTGAAAATTTTCTTCCTCTTAAGTCCCGCTTTAAATTTAGAAATATACTATTGTTATATATTTAATAAACAGTGGTAGAGCCACGCGGCAGCTTTGCTGTTGTACGTATGGGCCGGCTCAAACCGGGGTGGTACCACGACCTCACAGAATACCGGCGTGAAGTGGAAGCTCTGCTTCCGCGTTTCGTCTGGTGAGTGCAGGTGGCCGGAGGCCCAAATCCCCCCCCCCATCAACATGGTAGCGGAATTAAATAATGATAGACTACCCCAGGAGGGTACCAGCACCCCTGGAGAATCCCTCGCTGAGCATCCACGACCATGTTTCTCCACTTCTGAGCGTGGGTACTCAGGCTGCCCCGCGTATTCTGGGGGGGGGGGCGAAATTCCGCTCAAGACTACAACTGCTCGAGGCAAACGGAGCAACAAGACCAAGGCGACCCCTGCCACGCTGTCCGTGAATCTCTTCTATCTCTTCTGCAATATCAGGGGACTTCACTCTAACCTAAACGCCGTCCACTACCATCTCGAGACGGCGAGGCCGGCTCTGCTCTTTCTGACCGAGACGCAGGTGTCCTCTCCGGCTGATGTCTCGTATCTCTCCTACCCGGGGTACAAACTGGAACACTCCTTTGTGCCTCGGGCTGGAGTTTGCGTTTACGTCAGAGAGGACATCTGTTCTCGACGCCTCGGCAGACTTGAAGGTTCGGACCTGTCCATCCTTTGGCTACGCGTAGACAGCGACGACCATCCGCGCGTCTACGGGTGCCTCTATAGGTCCCATAGCGGTAATGCCGAAACAGACCGACTCTTCGACCACGTCCAAATGGCTGCAGATTCGTTGCTACAGCAGATCCCCTCCGCAGAGATCGTGATCCTCGGCGACTTTAACGCCCATCACGCCGAATGGCTTGGTTCACGTTTAACCGATCATGCGGGGAGATCTGTTCATGATTTTGCCTTGGCATATGGTCTGACACAACTCGTTACTTCGCCTACGCGGATTCCAGATGTGGAGGATCATGCACCTTCCCTGTTGGACCTTCTGCTGACCTCTCACCCGGACGGATATCAGATTTCCGTCGACGCCCCTTTAGGCTCCTCGGACCATTGTCTGGTCCGGAGTGTTATGCCACTCACGCTGAAATCGCGGTTGCATTCTGCAGGCTGCCGCCGTGTTTGGCACTATAGGTCAGCCGATTGGGATGGGATGCGGTCTTTCTTTGCATCCTACCCTTGGGGGCGGGTTTGCTTCTCGCCGGATGATCCCAACGTTGTTGCGGATTCTGTTACTGATGTGGTACTTCAGGGTATGGAACTTTTTATTCCTTCCCCTGTGGTGCCCATTGGAGGCAAATCTCAGCCATGGTTTGGTCGCTCCTGTAAAATAGCATCATGCTATAAGCAGGAGTGCTATCAAGCCTGGATTGATGCATCAGCGTCCCGAGATGTAAACACCAGCGCTCTAAAAAAGAAGTATAATTCCGCCTCTAGGTCCTTCAAAAGAGTCATTGCCAAGGCAAAGTCAGAGCACATAGGCAGAATTGGCGAGAAACTAGTTCGCCTTCCTTCTGGAACCCGTGCATTCTGGTCTCTCGCTAAGGCTGTCCAGGGGAATTTCTGTCAGCCATCTCTTCCATCTCTGCACAGGGAGGACGACTCACTGGCCCATACTGCAAAGGAGAAAGCCGATCTTCTAGGTTCTTTCTTTGCGTCTAACTCGACTCTCGATGACGGGGGGAGTACGCCGCCGACCATCCCGCGGTGTGAGTGCTCCATGCCGGAAGTGCAGTTCACACAGCGCTCGGTTCGCAAAGCACTCCTCTCCCTGGACATCCATAAGTCGAGTGGGCCTGACGGAATCCCCCCATTTGTGCTGAGGACGTGTGCTCCAGAGTTGGCACCGGTTTTAACGCGTCTTTTCCGGTACTCCTACTCCCTAGGCGTAGTCCCAAAATCATGGAAGACGGCTTTCGTCCACCCGATCCCTAAAAAAGGCGACCGCTCAGACCCGTCCAACTACCGGCCAATCGCCATCACCTCCTTGTTCTCCAAAACAATGGAGTCCATTGTAAACTGCCAGCTCATGAGGTACCTTGAGGATCACCAGCTGATTAGTGACCGCCAATACGGTTTTCGCCGTGGTCGGTCAGCTGGTGATCTTCTGGTCTACCTCACTCACATGGGCGGAGGCAGTAGAGTTCAAGGGGGAGGCATTGGCCGTTAGTTTGGACATTGCGAAGGCCTTCGATCGGGTTTGGCACAAAGCGCTTCTTTCGAAGCTCCCTTCCTATGGGCTTCCCGAGAAATTGTGCGATTGGATCACCAGCTTTCTTGCAGATCGGAGCATCAAGGTCGTTGTAGACGGTGCAAGCTCCGATTGCAAGCCTATTAACGCTGGTGTTCCACAAGGCTGCGTGCTATCGCCAACGCTGTTTCTTCTGCATATCAATGATATGTTGCATACCCGTAACATTCATTGCTATGCAGATGACAGCACTGGTGATGCTCTTTACACCGGCCGAGCCAATATTTCTCGGGAAAACGTCTCCGAGTGCCGGGACAAACTTGTGTCTGAAGTCGAGTCTTTGCTGAACAGAGTCTCGGATTGGGGACGACTAAATCTAGTCCGGTTTAACCCCCAGAAGACACAAGTTTGCGCGTTAACCGCTAAAAAGAACCCCTTTGTCGTATCCCCTCAGTTTCAAGGCACTCCCCTTGTTGCCTCAGCCAGTATCGGAATCCTCGGCGTCGACATATCGAGTGACGTGCAGTTTCGTGGTCACTTGGAAGGGAAGGCCAAATTGGCCTCTAAAAAGCTTGGCGTGCTCAGCAGAGCGGGACAGTATTTCATGCCGGCACACCGCCTGCAACTTTACAAGGCGCAGGTTCGGCCGCACATGGAATACTGTTCCCATCTCTGGGCTGGGGCTCCCCAGTACCAGCTCCTTCCACTTGACCGCATCCAGCGCAGAGCGGCTCGAATCGTCGACGTCCGAGTGCTTTCCGATCGGCTCGATTCACTGGCGCTGCGAAGAGATGTTGCATCTCTTTGCGTATTTTATCGCATCTATCACGGGGAGTGCTCTGAGGAATTGTTCGGATTAATCCCAGCCACCAAATTTCGTGAACGCACTACACGGCAAACGTCCCGATACCATCCACACCATCTGGATGCTTGGCGGTCCACCACTGTACGTTTCACAAGGAGTTTTCTTCCACGTACGACCTGGGACCTTCAAGAAAAGAGCTTACTCCTTTCTAAAGGGCCGGCAACGCACCCGCAATTCTCCTGGTGTTGCGGTTGATCATGGGCGGCGGCAGTCACTTAACATCAGGTGAGCCGCATGCTCGTTTGCGCCCTTTTCCATAAAAAAAGAAAAAAAAATAGTCGAACGGGGCCATGTCTGGACTGTAAGGTGGATGTTGAACTTCTGTGAACCCGCATTGACGAACTGCATCCTTCGAAACACCAGCGGTATGAACAGGGGCGTTGTCATGGAGCAACAGGACACCTTTAGACAACTTGCCTCTTCGTTTTTCCTTTATCTTGTCTCGTAATTTATATATTAAAGAAGCATAATATTCGCCGTTCACGACTGTATTACGTTCTTTAAAATCCACCATCAAAATGCCTTGAAAATCCCAAAATATTGTGCACATCAGTTTTTTAGTCGATTGTTCCACCTTTGCCTTTTTGGGGGGCTTTTCACCCTTATAACGCCATTCCATTGACTCGCGCTTGCTTTGTGGATCATAATACAAGATCATAGTTTCATCACCTGTCACTAGCCGCTCGATCACAGTCTTTGGATTTTCGCCACAAAGATCCAAAAACTCCGAAGCGCAGCGCACTCTTTCCTGTCTCTGTACCGCTGAAAGAAGTTTCGGTACCCATCTTGCACTCACTTTTTTGATGTGAAGATGTTCATGGATCGCGCGATGAACGGTACTCTTAGAGAGCCCAAGCCTTGCTGCAATTTCTCTAATCTTCAAACGGCGGTCACTCAGAACCTCCTCTTCGATAAGAGCAATCGTTTCGGGAGTGAGCACTTCCACAGGTCGACCGTCGTGGCCAAAGTCTTCGACGGTTTCTCTCCCGAGGCGAAACTCTTTCACCCAATTTTTCACTGTGCTATAGGAGGGGACAGACTCCTTATACGCGCCATCCAATCGTTCTTTTATTTGGGCAGGGGATAAACCTTCTTTAAACAGAAACTTTATGACACTTCGATACTCAGTTTTCGACATTTTGAAAAAATACGCGACTCTCGTTATTCAAATGCCTGTTAAACTAAGACTAAGCATTTCATGTCGATGCATGTTTCTTATATTAAGTGCACGATAAACGTACTATTTAATGCAACACAACATGTAGCGACATGTCGCGTTGAACTATATCAGGCCAGTTCATTATGGGACCGCCTGGTACATCAAACTAGTGATGAGCAAATTCGACAAGTTTTTTCGATGTTTCAGCGCAATTTTACTCTGTGGTAACTATGCTTGGTTATTATTTAGTATGTATCACCCAATTATAAGTGATTGTGTACCACACAATGATATTATAAGGTTGAATGAGCAGATTTTTACTACTAGTGCTAAAACTACAGCAGAATAATTTTTGAGGGGAAAAAAGTCCTGAGAAGGGGAAATCTCAATTGAGGCGTGGGGAAAGAAAATCATTAAAGTGGAAACACTGCTGGGCAGATAACAGAGGCAAGTATTTTCTATTTAGTGCGTCTCCACAGAGTACCTTTGGTGCGTCTCTCGACTTGTTTGATATTGTTAAATCAGAGTTACAACGACGACTCTTGGCTATTTCATAGGACTCTTAGTTTTGATTTGGACTTTATTTTTTAGTTTTACGACGATTTGGCTTGTATCTGGACTGATATTGTGTTCCAAGATGCCACGTACTGAATATACGGCACAAGAACGTATTGAATATTGAATATACGCAAAAATGCACTTCATTATGGTGAATGCAGAAGCAGAGTAAATGCTGCTGCAACCCTTTATAGGGAAAGATACCCTACAGCGCCTCACCCAGATTACCGCTCCAGGATTATCCATTCCTTCTGAGACAACCTGTATATATAGTACATATTATATTACAGTATATATTTACAGTTTTTTTATTGTGTGTAACCGCTTAGTTAGAATTAAACTGTTTTAAAATTTATGCGAATTTCACTGCCTAGATTATTTCCGAATGTTGATGAAAGCTATGAAGTGTGTGATTATATTAATGTATTCTTTATCAGCCCATAATATTCTACTACTAAAAATTGGCCTCTCGTGTAATAATACTAAAAATTCGCCTCTCTCATATAATGGCATTTTCATAAAACAATTGTCTAATCAGGTAATTATAATAGTTTGTCTTTGTATAACCGATGTAAATATCCAGATCAGCGGTCTGGATATGGATATAAATGAGTTAGTATAGATTCAAATATCTGTTAGCATAAATTTTAAATAAAACTATACTTACAACAAATAGTTTCCAGTGAATTACGTCGCATGTAAACCCAATGGTCGAAGGGGCCCTTCCCTACCTATAATGATCATAAATCAAAACATAATTTATTATTACATTATCTGTAATATGAAAAACACCATGAAGTGATGATGTAAGAATATCCACTACCATTCACTGTAAAAAGGCGACAATTTATTTTATAAATTACACTGTAAGCGGCCATTAACTGTAGAAAAAAGCACTTAATACAATACGTGACGCATTTAATTAAGGACTAAAATAATTTTAAAAAATAAAACTTGAGTAAAATAATGAAGAAGCATATTTGGGAACAGAGCCTTTTTGATATAACAATATCCACCCAATGAAAATAATCGTTCGAGCACGTGCTGGGGAAAGAGTCATAAGCTAAACAATTAGGTATGTATGAAGCGATCGGACTGCTCGGTCTTCTGTTCGCTGGAAAAATACTTTCGTCAGTATTCGTATTCACTCATCGACTGTCTACTATTGTCGTTCACGAATACTAGTTATCAGTAGACTGTAAAGTAATCTATCAGTTGACGCCAAATAGTCTAAAAAAACTGTTTGTTCTAAAAAAAGCATCTATTTGCAGTCTGTATCGTATTAGCGCTTAGCGCTTAGCGGTCAGCCACCGCAGAGTCTACCTACATCATCTGAGGATGCATGATCGTGTAGAGGCAAAACACGTCGTGTCGTATTATAGTCGATGATGACCTACCAAAAGGCTGAAAATTTATATTGTCGTAAGATCGAGTAATTACATTATACGATTTTTATATATCTATTGATGTGTATTAGATGTGACTTATATCACAACTCGCGTATTGTTATTATGCCTACTGTCCAGCGTGAATTCAAATTCAAATTCAAATTCTTTATTTGCAACTAAATAGGTACAAAATGTTTTCTTATTGATGTTATACTGTTATGTGTTAAGAAAACCTATTTAGCTGTTTTCAACAGCATGCAAATATTCAAAAGTTTTTATAATAAAATCAATATTACTACCCCCTAGAGATATAACTACCCCCTCTTTTAGATGATCTTGAAAATGATGTGGCTAATTCATAATTATTTATGAGTATATTTTTTTCTTCACCTGTTTTCACAAATGTTTCGGTGAAACATAGTACGTCGGGACTAATATGGTTTTTTATCTCCAAAAGGGTCATTTCTATTAGTTCTCTTTTGGAGAGCAATCCATGTATATTCTGGTGAAAAAGTGCAAAGCGCTTGCTATTTGCTTTGAAAAAATATGTCCTTGTTACTTTGAAAAGAATTTAGCGTATTTTGAATGTCTACGTTACCATCTCGACTTAGAGTATTTATTTTTTGTTCTTTGGTAATATTACGAAAATAAAAAGGTATTGTGCCTTTTTTGGGTATATGGTTAGGATATTATTACATTGAATCAGAATGTTCTTTGTTTGTTTTTGGGACATAATATGAAAATAATAGGGTATAGTGCCTTTTCTAAATAATTTGTTGCATTTATTTTCCTTCGTTTCTGTTTCATTAATTATAATAGGTGACCTTTTTAAAAATTTCTTAATATTTTCGACCGTTAAAAATTGTTTTTTATATTCTATATAATCGATGCATAAATTAATTTTATTACGAATGTTTTTTAAGAAATTAAAAGTATTAAAATATTTAACATTCATATTTATCAGTATACAATTCTCAAAATGTTTTGTCCATGATTTTATATTTAAATTTAATGTATTTTTGTCAAAATAAGGATTATAGCATACAGGCGTTAGAAAGACAGAGACTTTACTTAACTTGCTTAAAGCTATACAAATATTGGAGCGTAATTTATATATATTTTTATCATTATTACCTATACTTAAAATTATTATGTCATTTACTGTCAATTTTTCATTAATAATGTCACAGTATTTTAATATTTCAGTACTAGTTGCTCCGGACAGGATTGATGCCGAGGGAATATAGATATCATTCCACTAACCCTGCCTGGTATTTATAAGTGAAGCTGACAATCCCTTTAGTTGTTCATCCCCAATAATGTAAATAAATCTTTTTTCATTTTGCTTTTGTGTATTTTGCTGCCATCTATCGGTGTTTCGCGAATACTGTTAGAGTGAGAGTTTTTATCGATTTGTTGTTCTGTTTGATTAATATTATTTGTTTCTGAGGTAAATGGCACTGATGTACTAACATCTTTAGTTGATTCTCTTTTATTGCGATTAATATTTTCCTCAATTTGAGAAAAATCTAACTTCATTTTTGTCAAACTTTTTTACCTCTTTTTAGCACTTTTTTTCGTCTTGGATTTGCATATATAAGTTAACTGTTTAATTTTTAATTCATATTCGGAAATTCGTTTAGTTAGCATCTGATTTTCCGATAACAAATATTCGATTTCATTTTCTGCTATTTCCAGTTTTTGTTCTAAATTGTGAGTTTGCTCTTTTAATTCTTCAATTTTATAATTTGGATTTCTTTTTATTTCTGTGTAGCTTCTATTTAAGGTATTAATTGGGGTTGAAGTCAGTTGTCGTCCGAGCGTCGAATAATAGACATCTGTAATTCTGTTTTTAAAGTTATTAATTCGTTTCAAGCAAAATTCTTAGTTAATAAGCATTAATTTTCTTCTTACTGTGTTTAATTATCGTGTAGTATACAATGTGTGAAATTCTAGTTCAATCAGTGTTCTCTGTCTGAAGATATTTAGCAAAAACTTTTAAAAATTATATGTTAAACGGTCGTTTGTTAACCTTGTTTAGTAATCGGAGCGTGCAAGTGTAGTTGTACTTCACATATAAAAAAAAAACATTAGTTCGTTGACCTCATTTACTACAGATCGTCGCTAGCGTCAATATTAGTGTCTAATTTCGTCACCTAACATAACATAGACTGTAGCGCAGCAACAGAGCAAGTGGTAATACGCTGAGCGTCGTGGGTTCGAATCCTAGACTAAATTTTTTTTTTTTTTTTTTTTTTTTTTTTTTTTGGTTTTATTTTGTAGACAATTTGTATCAGTAAATCATGGCTAACTTTGAATGTGCTGGGTGCCCTAACGCACTGGATAACTCTATGTCATTGCAATGTCACCGATGCAATGACAAATATCATGTAGCATGCACGCGAATCACAATGCAAGATTTTAACGTGATGAGCTCGGAAATGAAGAGTCTATGGATATGTGACGTTTGCAGGTGTAAACAACCAAGAGGTGATCATTCCAACACTCCAGTTCGAAACTCACCGGTGGAAATGGAATTCGTAACTCAACGTGTAAAAAGTCGGTCTAATTGCTCTTGTTTATCGGCTAGTAATATACGTGAAATAATTAGAGAGGAATTGCGCAACATTTTTAGTAACGATTTACATCCTAAAATTCACGAAATAAAAAATACACTTGCCTCATTTGAAACTTCTTTGTCGTCGTTAAACCAAGATATAGATAAAATTAAATCCGATCATGCTAACCAATCTGCACAAATGCAACACATTACTAAGGAGAACGAAACTCTGCGTGCAGCTAACAAGAGTATCATAACTCGTCTTACGCAACTTGAACAGCAGACACGAGCTTCAAATATTGAGATCCAATGTGTTCCAGAGAATAGACAAGAGAATTTAATTAACACAGTACAACAACTAAGCAATATCATAAAATGCCCTATAGCCCCAGAAAATATACATTTTTGTGCAAGATTAGCGAAAATGAATACTAAAAGCCCTCGACCGAGATCGATATTAGTAAAGTTCAGTAGTCCAAGACTACGTGACGAATTTTTAGCAGCTACCATCAAATATAATAAAAAAAATAGTACGGATAAGCTTAACACTAGCCATTTGGGAATAGCAAGCGCGAAGAATACTCCAATATACGTTGCTGAAAATCTTACGCCAGAGGGAAAAATCTTACATGCTGCAGCTCGCCGTAAGGCGAAAGAGCTCGGTTTCCGTTTTGTTTGGGTATGTGATGGAAAGATTTTTGTCAGAAAATGTGAAGGATCAAACTACATTCATATACGAAATCATGATACTGTGAATAATTTGTCATAGAGTGGCGCTAAATTCGCTAAACTGGTTTTTTTATTACATAAAGGCACTTTACAGAATAAAATTTCTATTTACTACCAAAATGTTCGTGGTCTAAGATCAAAGACAATTGATCTATTTAATAACATAGTCTGTAATTCATACGATATTGTAATTATGACAGAAACGTGGTTAAATGGGAGTGTTTTCGATTCTGAAATTTTTGATGATCGTTATAATGTTTATAGACGTGATCGGGAGAGTAGTGGTTTTCACGCTTCAAAGAATGGCGGGGGTGTACTTATAGCTGTATCTAAGCAAATAAATTCGGAGCGGCTCTTTAGTTTCGAGTCCAAGTGCGAGGATCTTTGGGTTTGCGTAGAAGTAGAAAACGTCCAAGGCAAGTCTGAAAGACTTTATATATGTGCTGTGTATATTCCCCCACCCGTCCAAAAACACATTTTTGAGCATTTTATTAATAACTCGAGTCGAGTATTGGAATCACTCGATGAAAATATAATTGTTGCTGGAGATTTTAATCTAAGTAGTATAACATGGTCTTTAGAGCCCCACGGGCATCTTTGTGCAAAATACTCCAACAGCTATCTACAGAATCTCTTAACAGACTTTCTCTCGTGCAATGAATTGAACCAATTTAATCTAATTAAGAACTCTAAAAATAAAATGCTTGATCTTGTCTTGTCTAATACTAACATTGTTGATATTCTGTTATGTCCTGATCCTTTGACATGTGTTGATCCCCTTCATCCGCCATTAGTTTTTTCGATGGATTTTACAGATCCGGCACCACTAGTCCCTAATAACACAATTACAAAATTTTGCTTCCACAAGGCTGATTATGAAAATATAAGGAAGGATCTAAATGAAATTGATTGGAGGGAAATTTTGGGTGAATGTCTTTGTGTTGATGAAATGGTTGCAGTATTTTATGACATAATTCGTAAGTTAATACGGAAATATGTACCTAAGGCTAAACCGCGTAGTCATAAATACCCAGTTTGGTTTACTCCGTGTCTGATAAAATGTATTAAAGAAAAATATAAATATAGGATGAAAGTTCGCAAATATAACAATCCTCGCGATAAACTCTGTTTTAACTTGCTGAAAAGAAGATGTGAGGAGATGCTAGCATACTCCTACGCTAAGTATATAGAATGCCTTGAACTCTCTTTAAAGTCAAACCCAAAGTTGATTTGGTCATTCCTAAAACAAAAGAAAGGTAAAAGTTCGTATCCTTCTAAAATTAAAGACGATAATAAATTTGTTTCTAATGGAACAGACATTTGTAATGTTTTCGCTAGTCATTTTTCGTCAGTATACAGTCGCAATAATAATATCCAAAACTACGATACTAGCCCTAATCTTATGAACCCTTGTTGCAATGTGTACCTTGATTATTTATCTTATACAGTGGACCAGGTTTACAAAGTTTTAAAAAGACTTGACATTAAGAAAGGAGCTGGAGCAGATGGCATTCCAGCAATATTTGTACGCAATTGCGCTAACGCATTGGCTTTGCCTATTGCACTGATAATCAATAGATCTCTTAGGACTAGTACATATCCAACCTTGTGGAAAGAAGCCCTTGTGTTGCCTTTGTTCAAAACCGGTGACAAAGAGGAAGCTAAAAATTATAGACCTATTTCCATTATTTCTGTTTTCTCAAAAGTGTTTGAGAAACTTGTATGTCCCGTTGTTTCATGGCACTTTAAGCAATTTGTTACATCTGAACAGCATGGGTTTGTGAAAGCTCGATCAACAGTAACTAACCTAGTTTCCTTTGTGGAAGACATTACTGAATCTCTTGATACTGGTCAATCCGTTGATGCAATCTACACAGATTTCAGTAAGGCCTTTGACAAGGTTGATCACTCTATTTTACTTGTAAAACTCAAAAGGATAGGTATAGCAAACCCTTTGCTGGACTGGTTTAAGTCATATCTTGCCAATCGGTCGTCAACTGTTGTTGTTGATGGTTATGCTTCTGAGCCGTTTTTTGCCTATACTGGCGTACCTCAAGGATCTCATCTTGGGCCTTTGTTGTTTAACATTTTCATCAACGACATCAGTAATTGCTTTAAGAATTCGAAATCTTATTTATTTGCTGACGATCTAAAGATCTTTAGACCTGTCTCCTCAAGTTCTGATGCAGAATTCTTACAGGAAGACTTAAATAACTTGACATTATGGTGTCGTAACAACGGTATGACACTAAATGCTGACAAGTGTCATGTTATAAAATTTTCTAGAAAGAAAACATCTCTTGTAACAACATATTACATTGATGGTCGTATTCTGTCTGAAGTTCCCCACATACGCGATTTAGGAGTTATTCTCGACAATAAGCTTCGTTATAATATCCACATAGATAATGTTGTCAACAAGGGTTTTAGGACTCTTGGCTTCCTCTTCCGTAACTGTAAGCAATTCAGAGATACTCGCACTAAAATAATTATTTACTCAGCCTTGGTACGAAGTATCTTGGAATACTGCAGCGTAGTATGGAATCCCCACTTTAATATTTACTCACATAGAATTGAAAGGATACAAAAGAGATTTCTTTTGCATTTATCTTACGATCATAACCTAGTTAAAACTCTTAGAACTTACGAAGATAAGCTAAATTACTTCAAGCTTCAGCCGCTTTCGAATCGAAGACAGCTCCTTGACCTTATTTTCTTGTATAAGTTGGTGAATGGCGTCATTGATAGTTCTTACTTACTAGCCAAATTAAATTTTCGTACCGCATTGAAGTCACAAAGGCCGTCGTCTTATATACCATTCGTAGAAAAGAGCACACGTTCTCGTCAAGCGCGCTATTCTCCGATTAATAGACTGATGTTGAGTTTTAATGCTATATATAAATTATCACATAAGAATAGTATTGGTGCCATAATGACTAATGATAACAAACATAAAGATAGAAAAGTTGATATTGACATATTTTCGGATAATCTTTGGAAATTTAAGCGTGATTTATTACATTTATATTCCTCAAATGATTGTAATTCACATTAAAATTATATTATTTTTCTTTAAGCTAAATTGTGATTAGGAAACGATTGTATATTATAATTTATTAATGATTTTATTTTTGTTATGTTTAACGTTCATAAAATTTCTAATGTTAATAACAATAGTGGAATATGCATGATTTAATTTAATTAATTATATAACACTAAATTCTGATATATTTATTGATCTCTTAGTTTTTGTATTCAATTTAATTCACTGCATATGTTTACTTGTGTCTATTTTTTTTTGTAATGAAATGTGTGTAACACCTATAATTAAGTCTACACTTAGTTTTTATGATTTTTTGCAAAAAATATTATGCTTTTGTTAGTGTATGTCTTGTTGGTGTTAAATAAATAAAAAAAAAAAAAAAAAAAAAAGTCAGGGACGAGTAATCACCTTCTGTTTCTTCATCTGATAGTTCTTTAAAGGAGTTAGCCGTATTAACGTTAAATTTATATTTATTGCGTTGGGTAACATAATCCTGATGCTCTTGCGATATGGTTGTGGATCTTGGGGATGTTTGTTTATTACATAAAGGCCAAAGGCATGCGTGACATTTATAATTTTTCTTTCTGTCATGCGTCATTAAAACAAAACGTTGATACGAGACACTAGTGCAATCTAAATGGTAATATTTTTCAAAAAGAACACAAATTAGAAAATCCTTTTTAGTTATGATTTCCTTGCCGCATTTTTTACAGTTTAGCGTCATCTTGTGGAGGATATCAGAAACTGTGTTACGGTCGTGCGTTAGATAAGATACACAACTTCCAAAGGATCAAAGTTCAATGTGCATTTGAATATAAACGAACGTTTGTTTTGATTTATTAAATTGAAATTTGCATAAATATCCTTACTGCTCACTTTATATGTTTGTAATATGATAAGATTACAACGATATTGTCCAAGTAATAAAAGTATTATACTTTTATTAAGATATACTTAGTAAAGTTTTAAACTTACGTAACGTCATATCCTATTCCTTTTAAAATTATATAGTTCTTTATCACAAAACACTTGAATAACACTGTCACAATAAAACCGCACTTTTTTATCGATATAAATAAACTTTTTGGATATTTCGCTAAATAAACATTTTATTTTGATTTTTATATAGAGAGCTGTGTTTACATGTCACGAGCGACATCTACCCTTTTTCAAGTGATGATATATATTCTAACGATTCTCCTACGTAACACTATATATTACTACAGTGTATGTCACATCCAAATCCGTTCTCAGGTTTTTGCAAGATGCGTTTCCAGACGAATATACTGACATACAGAGCGACAACATTGCCAAAAATTGAAGATAAATATATATATATATATATATATATATATATATATATATATATATATATACATACGCCTGTCATCCATAGGGTTAGGCAGAGACTACAGACTACATTACAGACTTCCATTTGGCACGGTGCCGACACAAAAATATCGCCAATTTGGTCGACAAAATTTCGCCTACGGCGTCCCTTACCGACTCTGCCGTTCACTTCTGCAACATAAATTTGCTTTGTCACTCTTTCCTCATTCATTTTTTCTACATGACTAAACCACCGAAGCATTCCTTTCTTAATCCTTCTCACAACATCATCTTGCATACCACACTCTTCTCTTATGACACAATTTCTTCCCCTGTCACTCAGATTCAGTCCTAACATATTCCTTATTTACCGCATATCTACTGCGTTTAGAATAAACTCTCGTGCTTCTTCTGCCACACCCAACTTTCACTACCACACGTTAAAGTAGGGACTAACACAGTATTGTGAATGACCATACGTGCCTTTTTGACACATTCTGAATTTCTATATATTTATCATATCTCCCATCCCTGCTGAATACACATCCCAAACATACAAACTCATCTACTTGCTCGACCAATTCTCCTTCCATTCTTATTTCACATATCATTTCACTTTCTTTTCTTTCAAAAACTATAACTTTCGTCTTACTTGCTTTCACTTTCACTTTCACTGTTTATTAATGTAACCATCATTTGCAACTCGACCGCCGACGATGGAAATATTAACTTGATTATAGTCGTACAAAAGGCATTTGATTTATTTATTTATTTGCCATTACGTACATTACGTAACATTGGTACGTCAAAATTACAATTACAATTATACAAATACAATATATAATAAAATTAAAATTACAAATTAAAATACATCTTATTTACTTACATTACATTGTTTTATATGTCAAGCAAGTCAGAACATTGCATATATTCTTCTATATTTTGTCGGTTATATCTATATTTTGTCGGTAATATTATTGACGGTTACCTCACCCATTTTTAACTCGCATTCTTCAGCTTTCAAGTATTCCAATCATCTGTCCGTAAATAGGTTGAACAGCCACGGGGAAGCCACACAGCCCTGTCTGACACCTTTATGGATGTCACCAGTCTGAGTAGAGCCAGTTGATCCAAGCACAAGAACTGGAGTCCCTATAAAGAGACTTCAATTGCTGTATCAACCCAGCACTAAACCAAAATGACTTCAGTGTTTGCTTTAACAAATGCCTATCCACTCTGTCATAAGCCTTTTCCAAGTCCATTAACGCACAAAAAACTTTTTGGTTTTGGCCAAAAACTTCTCCACAATCATGCGCATGGAAAATACTTGATTTGTACACCCCATTACATTTCTTAATCTCGCTTGCACATTCAAAATTTTTCCATCTGTTTCCTTCATAACTCTTTTAATTAGAACCTTAGCATACAGTTTTCCCACAATGCTAAGAAGGCTGATACCACGGTACCTTTTACAGTCCTGTTGCAAATCTTTTCCTTTAAATATTGGGGCTATCACGGCTTTGCACTAGTCGTCCGGCTCCCGCTTTAGTTCCCAGCTAAATTAAACAAGGTGTAAGCAGGCCTGCCACCACTTCGTCTCCATCTCTCTTCGAGTGAAATTCTATCATTTATTATTTATTTATTTATTAAGGATAACAACAGCTTATTAATACTTAAACAATATTACTTAAATAATTAAACATGAAAAAGCCAATTATAGTTATCCCCTAAGTAGATAACCAAACATAACACTGTAAATCTAATACAATACAAAATAAAATCGGTAAGAACTAATACTAAACAGTAACAAATTAATTGAAGTAATAATATTACCTTCATGACGTACATATATATACAAATACAGATGTATATACGTACAAACGACATACATAATTACACTTACAAACACGCACATATGAATCTATAAATGCAAATATATTTTGGTGTTATTGTTATTATATAAAATAGATAAAAAATTAAAAAGAGATACTAATATATACATACATACATAAACAGATACACATACTTATATGTATATATATATATATATATATATATATATATATATATATATACATAAAGACATACATACGTATACATATACATACATAATAACAGTATTAAACGAGTGCACACATATTAATTTGGGTACTATTTTAATTACAATTTACTGATTACCTTCATATCCAGCTGCCTTACATGTTTTTACGCTTTTCATTTCTATCTATAATTATTTCTCTATATTCTCTTTCCTCTTCTTTCAGAATTACCATTTCATTTAATTCACACGTCTCCACACTCATACAAACACGTTTTCAAAATATTCCTTCCATCATACAAACACGCTTTCAAAATATTCCTTCCATCTTGATTTCTTATATTTACGCGAACACTACACATTGAAATAATACTAGTTTTTACGGAATTTATCGCGTATATTTAACTTTTTAAATACCCGACGTTTCGAACGCTTTACAGCACTCATGGTCACGGGCGGGACTGAGATGTTCAACGTCCTTAAGACATAGTTAACCGCGGTTACCATAGATTAAAATTTAACTTTTGTTCCGATCTATGCAGTATGAACTTATGGTATCTTGAAGTCTTGCAGTTGTATGCTTGGGTTGGGATTTAATTTTATTTATCATAGGATCCCAAGCAGATGGTAGCACCCAGCCATCTTCTATATTGAAATTAGGATGTTTTTTGATTTCAATAGCCTCGCGAATCATCCTTGGAAGGAATCGGTGTTCTTTAGCGAGGATCTGCGGTCTATCAAATCTGATGTAGTGACGGGGGCGATCCTGTACGTGTTCACAGACTGCAGACTTCCCGGAGCGTCGATTCTTCACATCAGCTATATGTTCTTTAACGCGGGTTTTTATTGATCTTTTAGTTTGTCCTATGTAGGAGAGACCACATTCACAATCAAGCTTGTACACTCCTGCATCTTGCAGAGGGACATTACACTTGACCGATGGTAAAAACTGACCAATCTTCTTCAGCGGCTTGAAGTATGTTTTGATGGAAGCGCGCTTCAAGATGTAGCCAATCTTGTCAGTGACTCCTCTAACATATGGCAGTACAGCAGGTACACGCTCGACTGTGGCCGGCTTCACTCGTTCACTGTGACGTAGGCGCGGGACTCGAAGCTTGTTGTCATGCAAAACTTGCTTGACATGGTGGAGCTCTGCAGCCAGGTGTTTACTGTCACAGATCCCTCGTGCTCTCTGAAACAAAGCTCCTTTGTTTCAGAGAGCACTAAAGTAGGTTGATGCGCTCCTTAGTTTTTATATAGTTCGTATTATTCTGTAATAAATTAAATCTAATCCAAAATATACTATAATACCATAGCAAAGCTACTACTATTATATTTAGTAGTAGCTTATATAGTAGTATAGTAAATTATATATAAAAAATATGAGTATGTCTGAGGTAAGGTTAAATATAAACAAATATTTTGCCAAGTGCGAATCGGACTTCCGAGCTTCCGAGATTACAAGATTTAAATACCTATACATATTACTATCGATCAAATAAAACCGGCCAAGAGCGTGTCGGACCACGCTCAGTGTAGGGTTTCGTAGTTTCCCGTCCGTCACAATAAGTGTTCCCACTTATGAGTTTAAAGGTGGGTATCCATTATGTTCGCGCTCCAGCAGCGCTCCGCGCTCCTGCAACTGCTCCCGGTAGTGGGTACTGTTGTTTCCATCCAAGTTCAAAATGATTTTCCTAGAAAGTCCTTATATAGTTCTAATTTTCAGATTTTTTTCATATTTTCTAAACTTATGGTTCAAAACTTAGAGGGGGGGGGGGGGACACATTGTTTTTTACTTTTGGAGCGATTATTTCCGAAATTATTGACATTATCAAAAAATGATTTTAGTAAACCCCTATTCATTTTTAAGTACCTTCCCAACAATATATCACACGTTAGGGTTGCAATTAAAAAAAATCACTTCCCAATTTACATATAGGGGGGCTACCCTAATAAAACATTTACGTATTTATAAATTAGTCATTGACAAAATACCAAAAACAATTAATTATCATAAGAATTGCTATGCAATGTGCATAAAAGTATTTAACGCTATACCCAATATCATAAAACTACAACCAAGGAAGAGGTTACGAGGACGTTGAGGAGGAGGTCGGGAACGAGTTGAAATGTGGCTATTTAATAAATCTTTTTATTCGGTTAGTGAGTTGTTGGATAAACAATATCCTAAAATTTTGGACCATTTTTAATAATAATATATTAATACTTAACGTGACATGAAAATATAAATACTAATGATGTGATAGTGCAAATAATAGTAAATGTTTTTGTTTTATTATGTCACTTTCTAGTTGATTTTTATGTTTTTTTTGTTTAATTATTATCAATGTTATTTTTCTGTAATTTTAGTCTAATTTGTACTTAATATTACTTAATGTTTTTAATTTTCTATCATTTTGTACACCAGAAATGATTAATGTGTTGTACTATTTTTTATAACAACTGTTAAAACACACACATTATGCAAAATAGTCAATAAAATAAATAAATAAACTAACGAATAACTAATAACTCAACCCTAAAAATAGAATAATGTTATAATATTCAACTTATCAAGAATCTGCAAGAACAAAGAGAGATGTTTCCTGTTTCAATATGTTCCCGGTCGACATCACTGCTTGTTAGATAAGCGTTTCGATTTTCATTCCTCAACCAATTATGCAAAGCACACGCTGCGAATACAATTTTATCTACTGTATCTACATCAGTTGGTATTGCTTTTTGAAACACACTAAATCGGCTTGTCAATATTACAAAGGCATTTTCTACTAAACTAACTACTTTAAACTGTCTCCTGGATAAGGTTTTAAAATGAATGGTTTTAAAGGAAATGCGACGTCAGTAACAATCACTCCATCATTTGGTAATAGATTATTCTCCAGTTTATTATATATGGAGCAATTTCTAATTACATTTCCATCTGATGACATTCCACAAGCTCCGAGGTCAATATATCGAAAGGAATAATATTCCCAGGAGAACTATACTGAAAACTTTTTTGTAATTGAAATATGTACTTCCACTATTACCAGGCGCTAAAATCTAAATATGCATCAATGGCACCTTAGCAAAATGGAAAATTCCATCTGTTTCTAAATCCTTTTTAGGGTTCCGTAGTCAACTAGGAACCCTTATAGTTTCGCCATGTCTGTCTGTCCGTCTGTCCGTCCTCGCTTAATCTCTGTGACCGTTAGCATAAGAAAGCTGAAATTTGGTACCAATATGTGTATCAATCACGCCGACAAAGTGGTAAAATAAAAATTGGAAAAAAATGTTTTATTAGGGTAGCCCCCCTATATGTAAAGTGGGAAGTGGTTTTTTTTAATTTCAACCCTAACGTGTGATATATTGTTGGAAAGGTATTTAAAAATGAATAGGGGTTTACTAAGATCATTTTTGATAATGTCAATAATTTCGGAAATAATCGCTCCAAAAGTAAAAACAATGTGCTCCCCCCCCCCTCTAACTTTTGAACCATAAGTTTAGAAAATATGAAAAAAATCTGAAAAGTAGAACTTTATAAGGACTTTCTAGGAAAATCATTTTGAAATTGGATGGAAAGTCGGAGCGCCTGCCGCGGAGCGTGCAATGTTGCACGCTCCATGTTCGCGCACGTACCCACTACTGTGAGCAGTAGCAGGAGCGCGGAGCGCTGCTGGAGCGCAAACATAATGGATACCCACCTTTAAACTCATATGTGGGAGCACTTATTGTGACGGACGGGAAACTACGGAACCCTACACTGAGCGTGGCCTGACACGCTCTTGGCCGGTTTTTCTATTTTTGCCCATTCTTCGACATTAGTTGAGATCTGTAAAAATTTATTTTGTTTATAAGTAATATTTTTTTTCTTTTAGGACAACCAAGAATCAGAAGTAGATGAACGAGTAAAAATAGTGATGATGTAAACAATGATGACAATATTGCAATTTCGGGAAAATCGTCACCATAACCATCTACGTCTACATCAAATAATATGACGCAACGCAACAAGGTCGCGGAACCAGCACCAGCTGCGAAAACATCTACATCTGGTAATGAATCTGGTCCCAAAGTACCACAGGCACCAGCTCGAAAAAAATTACACAAGTGGCATCATTGGTTAATTAAATTAGGTTAATAAAAGTTGTTCCGGCTCCGGTGCTTGTAAATGTTAGACGCTTTTGTGCAACGCTCCCGTAATTTACGAAATAACACTGTTAAATATCACTATTCAGAAACCAGAGTGAACTCAAAGTTACTTTGTGTGTTTGTGCTTTAAAATACATTGGAAACACGAAAGGAAACGTTGGACAAAGTGCAAAAATACTATAGAAGCAGGAGTGAGGTTAACTGTTATAATAGACAAGCGTGTTTATATGGTAAACTGTAATTGACAACGAAGTAGTTAGTACCAACATACCAACATAAGAGCAATTTTATTTATTTTTATTTAACTAGCTTCACGGCTCTGGGTTCTAGCTCTTCTGAGTACAACAGCAAAGACAAAGACAAAAGAGTACGTTTTCACTAAGCATAAGATTGCGTTCAAAAACTAATATACATTCTTTTCTATTTATTGCAAATATTAACGTTCCGTTTCGCCATAAGATGTCAACTCAACTATCATCAGAGATGTCACTGTTGCTAGAAAAAATGAAAGAACAACTTAATCTACAAACAATTACGATAACAGAAAACATTACAACAACAGTACTAAAAAAAGTTGATGAAAAAATGAAACCGATCATTGAAGAAAACGAAAAATTGAAAAGCGAAATTGAAAAACTTAATAGGAAAATAGAAAATCTGGAAGGAAATGAAAAAAGGAATAATGTATTAATTCACGGGCTCCCAGAACAAAAAAATGAGACTCAAGAAGACTTAAAAACGCTCGTATTTAATACCATGAAGGAAATAGATGTCATACTAAAAGAAGAAGAAATAAATAGAATTCAATCAACAGATGTTGGTAAAATCAGGCCAATACTACTTGCTACAACAACTCTTCAAAAGAAGATTCAAATTCTCAAAAATAAGAAGAAACTGAAATCCAATACCTACATTACACATGATCTGTCAAAAGCAGCTCTGCTTAAAAAGAAGGAAAAAAGAAATATAGATAGGAAATAAAATGAAAAAAGAAAGAGATCTGAAACCCCTAGCCCAAAATCTAGTGTTGGCAAAATAAAAAATAATGATCCCAAAGTTAGGAAACGGGATGCCTTTCAGTACCTACGTGAGAGATCACACTCACTCTCGGACAAACATTTATACACAAATGAGGATTCAGCCACCACAAGCCGGAAAACTACAACACAATAAACAACAACAAGTTAACAGTCTCCCATCACGGTTGGTCCCCGCGGGAGTACTAGACCACTACCCTCCAACTAAAAGATGTGAGGTACTTCATATCGCAACACTAAATACGAGAACCCTTAGAACTCACGAAAGTTTGCTAGAATTGGAAAAATCATTAGAAAATATAAAATACGACATACTAGGTATAAGTGAAATGCGAAGACTGGGTGAAAAAATAAAAGATCACGGCAGCTATATACTGTATCACAAAGGAGAAACTGCTGGTTGCAGAGGAGTTGGTTTTTTAATAAAAAAAGTCAATGAGGGAGTATATACAAGAATTGATAGGAATATCTGATAGATTAGCAATTCTTAATGTGAAACTACCAGGATATAAGAAACCTTGGTCTATCATACAGGCATATGCACCCACTGAAAAATCCGAACTATCAGTGCTCGAAGCTTTCTATTATGAGATATCTTTAACTATAAAAAACAACACCGACAAACATATAATCTTAATGGGGGACTTCAATGCACAAATTGGAGCTAGACAAAACAATAGCGAATACGTACTTGGCAAGTTCGGACATGGGAAAAGAAGTCGCAACGGGCAGAAACTAGTTGAATTTCTAATGGAGCATAACCTATCAGCATTAAATACCAACTTTAATAAGAATAAAAATAATAAGTGGACGTGGATTTCCCCAGATGGCTCTTTTAAAAACGAAATTGATTATATATTGAGCAACTACCCAAAAGCTTTCACCGACACTACTGTTATAAGCAATTTGAACTTTAATACAAACCATCGTATGGTACGTTGCTCACTTAAAAAATTCCAAACAAAAATATCTCGCAATCATATTAAAAACAATGTGATTAAACTGTCAGGTCAACCTTACCTAATAAAGTGCAACCCGTTCAAAGAAACAAACAGACATATAACAAGCGATGAAATAGATACAACACTGAAATATAATATACTAGAAAAGGAATTATAAAGCTTGCATAGCTCAAGAAATAATGCAGAAAAACCAAATAAGTATCAACTGAGTGAGCATACCTTGCAACTAATCGGCGAAAGAAAGAAGCTTATAGCTAGCCAAGTAAAAAAAGAAAATATGAAGTTAGTTGCAGATTTAAGCAAAAGAGTAAGAGAAAGTATACGCAGAGATCGCAAGGTCAAGAGATTGAAAACATTCGAGCACTACATCCAAAAAAAGGGGGGTGTGAAAAAAGCTCTGAAAGAACTGCGAGAAGTAGGCAACGAATGGATACCCAAACTAAAAGATAGGTGGAATACTACCACGACACGACAGAAAATTAAAGATTTAGCCACAAGTTTCTACCGTCAACTGTATGCCAGCCAGCACAAAAGAACAACTGGTCACCAAAGCAGAGTGCTCACTCAACAAAATGATGAAAGGAAATCAGAGCCTGTACCGGATATCCTATTATCTGAAGTTGAAAAGGCAATTAAGAGCCAAAAGATGGAGAAGTCCCCGGGACCAGACAAAATTACCAACGAACTTATGAGGGGAAATATAAAAGAACTAACTCCAATTCTTACAAAGATTTTTAACGAAATCTTAACAAGTAACCAAATTCCAAAACAATGGACTAAATCTCACATAATACTACTATACAAAAAAGGTGATAAGGAAAACATAGAAAATTATAGACCGATAAGCCTGATGTCAAACGTATACAAAGTTTTTGCAAAAGTAATACTAGACAGAATTAGCGAATTGTTAGATGAACAACAGCCCGTTGAACAAGCAGGTTTTAGGAAAGGATTTTCAACAATTGACCATATCCATACGATCAAACAGGTACTAGAAAAATATAACGAATACAACAAAAACATCTATGTAGCTTTTATAGATTATACCAAGGCCTTTGATAGCTTAAGCCACGAATACATATGGGAAAGTCTAAATCAACAGGGAATACCAAGCGTGTATACTAAAATCATAAAGAACATCTACGCAGACAGTAAGGCCAGAATCCAGTTGGAAACTTTGGGAGATGAATTTAGCATACAAAGAGGTGTGAGGCAGGGAGATCCTTTATCCCCAAAATTATTCTCTGTTGTGTTAGAAAATATCTTCCGCAACCTATACTGGGATAAGTATGGCATCAATATAAACGGGTCAAAACTGCACCATTTAAGGTTTGCAGATGACCTGGTATTAATTGAAGAACGTCCCGAAAATCTCGAATTTATGATTAATAATCTAAATGAAGAAAGCATAAAAGTTGGACTAAAAATGAACCCCAACAAGACCAAAATAATGACGAACAGCACACATTTTAACATCACAATAAACGGCGATACTCTAAAATATGTAAAAGACTACATATATCTGGGTCAAGTAATTTCCATTGAAGATCAAATGACAAAAGAAATTAACTTTAGGATCGCAACAGCTTGGAAGAAATACTGGTCATTAAAAGAGATCATGAAGTCCAAAGACTTAAGCATGTCAATAAAAAGGAAAGCATTTAATACTTGCATTTTACCTTGTCTAATATACGGATGCGAAACCTGGACCCTCACAAAGGTATTGAGAGAAAAACTTGCAGTGGCACAAAGAGCAATGGAGAGGAGTATGACCGGCTATAAAAGACAGGATAAGATCAGAAATATTGACCTTAGGAATTTAACAAAACTTACTGACATACTCAAACGAATCGATCAACAGAAGTGGAGATGGTCAGGACATATGATGCGTGACAAGATGGGAAAGTGGAGCAGGAGAGTAACAGAATGGTATCCAAGGGACGGCAAAAGAAGACGAGGAAGGCAGCATGCAAGATGGGAAGACGAAATAAAACTTACAGCAGGACCAAACTGGAGAAGGGTTGCTCAAGATAGACAACAATGGAAATCGTTGGAGGAGGCCTTTGCCAATAGGGACGCCGAACTAAGAGACATTTTATAGTTTATAGTTAGTAGATTCTTTTATCTTAAGTTTTAATGTTAAATTCTATTAGATCGGAATAAAGGGCTTTATTATTATTATTATTATAATAAAAGTTGATTTAAATAAAACAGTAGAATGTGAATGGAACAATACGACAAAACCACAACAAAGTGAGCCTGATATTTTTGCAGCACTTGTTGCTAGCCAACGTAGCCAAGCCGAAACATTATCGCCCGCACAGGCTACTACAGTCAGTGCTACATTATCTTGTTGTCGAACGGCGGATTTAAACTACGTTAATACAACATTTCCATACCACACGCCTAGTCATGACTCTTCAGACTCAACGGCGCCACCGTCTGTTAACTGGAATTTAACCACAACCGATAATGAATAAGAAGAACAATAACAAGATCAATTGGAAGATTACAATATGATTGCCGCACACTTATAAGTACGTATTTTTTTTAATGTTGTGGAGCATCATATTTTTGTTATTATTTTTGATCCGATTTTCTTCGTTCGACTACAAATTTTAATAAATATTACTAAGTAATCTAATGCATATTATTAATATATAAAAAAATTAAACAAATCTTTATGTATTCTTTCATTGCCTTGAAGATTTCGACGCATACTTCTGGTATTAATTTGCATATGGAAGATCTTAAAACCCGATAAAAATATCTAAGCCTCCTATGACTATTGCCGTATGAAAGAAAATCTAAAGTGATCACCAATTTTAATTTTGCTGGTAGCGCTTGTTTCATAATTGTGTCCGTTCGTTGTATTATTGGCGTTACACGACTCAACAGGATATCAAAGAAATTACATGACATTCGCAGAACACTTTTATCACCTATATCTTCATTGCAAAGTTCCTCCAAAAGCAACGCAGACGAGACGATTCACGTTCACTCCTTCGTAAAATCCATGGTCTCGTCCATACACGTTTTTCTAAGACCACTTCTAGTAATTCATCTAGTGCGAATTGTCACAGTTTCCGAAGTAACTGTTTCAGTTGAATTTGTTTTTTTTTACAAATGCAGTTCATTTTATTTCACAGACGTGTTGTCGCTTTACTCACTGCGACGGCACTGGCATCAACTTTAAACAGCACTAGCATGTGCCTGGTCGGGACATAAAGCCAGGAGTAGTACTGAGGTTCCTAGCTTGCTATCCTAGCTTTAAAAACTAGCCTCGTGTAACCCAGGCATAAGAAGGATTAATTGCCTTGGAATCAAAATTTATATTTAAATTTATTTACAAATTTAATATTATAAATTTGTTAATGATGTATTTTTGTATGTGTGTATGTATGTGTACCTCTATATTACACATGGAATAAAACGAATTTAACGAATTTTATCGTGTTTTTGACATGTTTTTTGTCGTATATTTGAATAAATGTTCCATAATACATCACTTGAAAGAACACACAGCTTCAGACTTCCGGGAACACAGACGCTCCGGGAAGTCTGACACCAAATCCTTGCAATAGAACACCGATTCCTACCAAGGATGACTCGCGAGGCTATTAAAATAAAAAAAAAAATTCTATTTTTAATAGGCAAGATCGCTGAGTGCTACCATCCGGAGCCTACAATTAATAAAATTAAATTCAAACCCAAGCATACTACAAAACTTCAAGATACTGTAAGCTCGCTCTGTGTAGAATATTATTAATTAAAAATTGAGGGTAGCCCTTGTTAACTATGACATCAGGGCGTCGAACACCTCAGTTCCCCGTGACAATGAGTGCTGTAAAGTACCCAAAACGTCGGGGGCTAAACTTTCCAATATGGACCATCGATTTCAAAGCCCATATTTTTTTTTGTAGATAGTACTCACTAAAAGAAAGCGTTTTGCAAAGTTTTAGGTTGCGGAAACTTCCGGTTCATGAGATATATTTTTTTAAACTTTTCATACAAATTGGTAAATAACACGCAATTACAAAATAAATTTGACAAATGATTGATGTTAAACGTCAGTTAGTGAAGGGTTCCGAATATTTTGAAAGTATCGATACCTACTCTATACCAAGTATCGTATCAAAAGTATCAATACTACTTGGTATCGAGTACATTTCGTTAATTTTGGAGACGAAAAATTATGACAAAACAATTAGATGCATAGGAAGAGCTGATAAGTGCAATTATATATGTATATAAAGTAGAATAAAGTTTACTCTATTTAAGTTCCACCTTGGTACTTGTATTTCATTGCTTGCAACTTGTTTGTATTTCTTAATTAGTACAGCTTTTGTACTTTTATTTTATTGTTTGCAACTTTCTGTGTTATCTAATTCTTACTACAATAAAGTGTTTACTTACTTATTGACTTACTTATTTAATATTCAAAAAGTACCCAGAACCGAATCAGAGCACCCCACTATCCACGTGGTCTTGTCTGCCCTACCCCTAGAGTGTATATAAGAGCCCGGAGGCGCGGAGGGAGAGGGAGAGAGAGTTCCGTTTGCGCGCCGCCCCCGAGCGGTCGTGCACACAGTTCTTTCGCGCCTCCGACCTTTCGGTAGCGCAACCGCTTGCCCGCGCGCCCCGCTCTCCCCGGCTAACACCGGCCGAGCAGACGCCGTTGGTGAGTCACTTTGTTTTCGCATCGTTCCTGCCCCCTTGCTCCGGCGGGGAGGCTTGAGCGCGCTTTGCTTGTTTTGTTTTATTTGTTAATTTTTCTGTTATTGTTATTGTTATACTGTTATTTGTTGTGTATACTATCCTTAGAAGATCGTCTCTTGCTCTTCTCAGAGCAAGCCCTTGTTCTTTTCAGAACATAGGGACCCCAGTTTCTGGAATAGATCGTCAGTCCTCCCAATCTGCCCCCAAGGCCCTGTTCTTCTCAGAACAGGGACCTCCAGTTTTCTTAGAATAAAACGTCACCCCCCGTCCCGATCAACATGTCGTCCATGGATGCTAGCCAAATTTTGGCCCTTTTCCACCAATTCTTAAAAACCCAAGGCGTAGACCTTGATAGCTTTTCGATCAATCTCACCCCCCGTGCCCCTAAGGCATGTGTACCCCCACCCGCCGTCGCTGCTTTCCTCGCGACCCAAGCGGCTGCCCCGCAGTCCGACTCGCCCGCGTCCCCCGACTCCGAAATGGAGCACTCGGACACCACGTCCGTTACCTCATCCTCCCGGAAGAGGACCGCCCTCAGCTCCACCGGCTCCTCGGATTCTTCCGATTCTGAAGGAACCATAACCGACTCCCAAGCCGAATTCACGTTAGTGAAATCAAAGCGCGGCCCGAAACGCGCTGCCACTTCTCGCACTCCCCCCGCCTCAGCGGCCGCCGCCGCCCACACTCCCTCCGCCGCTGCCTCTACCTCCGCAGCTCCCACCGTCGCCCCTACTTCCGCAGCCCCAAACGCTGCCACCTCACAGTCGAAAGACAATACCGCCAAGCCAGCAACCCGCTGCGCTCCCGAACTGGCCAAAAACCAAGTCCCGCCCCCTGTCTTTCTCAGAGACAAGGCGAAATTTACTCAACTGTCCAAAACCCTCTACGATAAGGGTTTCAAATATGACCAAGCCACTAATGTCGGCGAGGCCATCAAAATTATACCGGCGTCTATAGAAGACTTCCGAAACATAACCCGCCTATTCACGGCCGAGCGTGTGTCCTACCACACATACGCCCTTGCCGAAGAAAGGAAAGTCAAGGCAGTCCTCCGCGGAGTTCCCTATGAACTCGCAAACGAAGACATTCTGGAAGACCTCAAATCCCAAGGCTTCCCCATTGAAGGTGTGCATAAAATGCACAGCAGCAGGGGCGAAAGGTTTAACCTCGCCCTCCTCGTTCTCACCAATGTGCCGGAGGCGAAGGCCATTTTCCGCGAGGTACGCACTGTGTGCGGCCTGTCGCGTGTTAAGGTCGAAGCCCCTCACCGGCGCGGTTACCCAGCGCAGTGCCACCGCTGCCAACTTTATGGACACGCGGCAGCCAACTGCTCAGCTCCACCCAGGTGCATTAAGTGCCTAGAACCCCATCACTCGAAAGAGTGCCCACGGCCCAAAAACGCCGAATCCCCACCCTCATGTGTCCTCTGCGGACAAACAGGCCATCCGGCCAATTATAGAGGTTGCCCTCGCGCCCCTCGCCCACCTCCGAGCCGCAAAGCTCCACCACAGGTCAATGACCGAACCTTCCCGGCTCTTGTAAGCCGCAAGCCCAGCCAGGGCCAGCCCCTACCTCAGCCCCCTCAGGGCTCATCTCAGCCCACACAGGGCATCTATCGGGCCCCACAGGGCCCCTATCGGCCACCTCAGGGCCCTCCTCGGCCCCTTATGAGCCTCCCGCTCTCTCAGCCAGCGCCGCTCCCAATAAACCCCTGGTTCCAAAAGGAATCAAATATCCCGCGGCCCTCCGCCGACCCCAAAAAACAGACAGACTCCGTTGTAGAGTCCCTAAACCTAGTGTATAACACACTCAATAGAATCAATTTGGACGAAATCCTCATCCTTGCGGATAAACTGAGCACAGCTCAGTCACCTCAGGCCCGCCTCCTTGCTCTTACCGAGCACATCAACCTTCTAAGGTCCTTGTAAGTTAACTATGCCGGAGCCCTCTGCTCCCGCAATATCTCACGGTCGTATCAAACCAAAGGGTTTATCGCTTGTTTCATTCAATATCCGCGGTCTGCGAAATAACCTCCCAGAGCTTAGGCTTTTTCTACGAGATCGCGAAGCCGATCTCTTACTCCTACAGGAGACCCATCTCAGCCCCAAGGTCTCTAAAGGCCTTACTATTAAAAATTATTCACTCATACGTAACGATAGACCCGACCGCAAAGGCGGCGGTACTGCCATCTATCACAAAAAGTCCCTTCATTGCTCCCACATATCTACTCCGTCGCTTACCAGTATGGAAGCCACTATCACTAGACTAGCCATGACTGGACACCAGTCAATCGTTATAGCCTCCTGCTATATCCCTAGCGGAACCCTCCCCGTCAAGAGTGACTTTGAAGCCATCCTTGCATTAGGCGACTCAGTCATTATGTTTGGAGACTTTAACTCCAAGCATACTGAATGGGCCTGCCGCACTACTACCAGTAGTGGCAGGGTGCTGCTTAATATCACTCAGTCTCTCGACCTGACTGTCTATAGCCCCCTCACTGCCACACACTATCCCGACATTGTTACCTACGCTCCTGACGTGCTAGATTTTGCTCTAGTTAAAGGAGTTTCCCTTAACCTTAGAGCAATCGAGCCTCTCGACGATCTAGGATCCGACCACCGTCCTGTATCCCTCCTTCTTGGCCATCAGCCATCTCCAACTCCCACTTCCAAAACCTACACCAACTGGAAGGGCTTCAAAAAGTCTCTAGCCTCGGCTATAGACTCTCCGGACCCTCCCATAACCCTTTCCTCTGACGCCCTCGACAGTGCGGGGAAAATAGACACAGCGGTCGAAAATCTCACCTCACTTATAACATCCTCTCTTAAAGAGAATGAAAAAGTTGTCCCGGTTGCTAAAACTAGTCTTCCCCTAGATATTAGCAACCTGTTAAAAGCCAAAAAAGCTGCCCTCCGTAGAGCTGCACGCTATCCCACTCCCGAATATAGACTCGCGGCCCACCGCCTTCAACGCAAACTGCGTTACCGCCTCCAAGACTACAGAGACCACGAAAAGGGCAATCTCATGGAGAAAATCTCTCCCTCTCACACAGCGTACTACCGGATGGCGAGAGCCCTCCGGATAGACGCTATAACCCATACTCCCCCTCTGTCTCGTCCCGACGGCTCCATTGCCTTCGAAGACGAAGAAAAGGCTGAGTGCTTCGCGGACAGCGTTGCCGCTCAATGCTCTCCTAGCTCACAACCCACTGACCCCTTACACATTCAACAAGTGGAGGACGAGGTCCGACGCAGGAACTCGCCCCCTACCGCCTCTGACCCTATCACTGTGTCCAAAGATGAGATTTCATCTACCATCAAAGGACTTAAGCCCAAAAAAGCACCGGGCGCGGATGGTATCTCCAACCAAGCCCTCAAACACTTCCCGGAGCAGGTAATCGCCTTACTGGCCATTATCTTTAACGCCTGCTTCGAATTCAGTTATTTTCCCACCTCTTGGAAAGAGGCAACTGTCATTGGCATTCCCAAGCCAGGCAAACCTCTCCACCTCCCCTCCAATCACCGTCCCATCAGCCTCCTCAAGGCCATGGGCAAACTTTTCGAACGAGTCATTCTCGTGCGCTTGAGGCGCCATTTGTTTCCCACAGACGGCGACCCTCTTGTCATCCCACAACAATTCGGGTTTCGAGCCAAACACTCGTGCCCCCAACAAGTTCACCGCATAGTGGAATACATCCTCAGCGGTTTTTACCCTCGCCGTCAAAAAACCATCGCGGTCTTCTTTGACATTGCCAAGGCATTCGACAGAGTCTGGCACGAGGGCCTTATCTACAAACTGTACGACTTAGGCCTCCCAGATCGTCTCGTTCGCCTTGTAGCCTCCTATCTGAAGGATCGTACCTTTCGTTTTAGACACGAAGGCACGCTATCCTCTACCCGTCAAATAAAAGCCGGTGTCCCTCAAGGCTCTGTGCTTGCTCCCCTCCTATACATACTATTCACCAACGACATCCCTATCCCGTCGAATGGTGTCAAACTAGCCCTCTTTGCAGATGACACAGCCCTTTACTCCAAAGGCAACTCATTACCACAGATTCGGAACAAGATCCAAAAGTCAGTAAGCGACCTAGGAGCTTGGTTCCAAAAATGGCGTATCGACGTAAACCCGGAGAAAAGCTCCGCCGTTTGCTTCGAATATAAACGACGTCGTCTCACCACCACTCCGCCAATCAGGATGTTAGGAACCCCTGTCCCATGGCAAACTAAAGCCAAATACCTAGGCGTCACCCTTGATGCAAGGCTCACTTTCGAGCCCCATATCAAGAAGGTTACTCGCACCGCACGTTTTTACATGGGTAGGCTCAACAGCATGTTGGGCAGACACAGTAAAATGTCCCTCCGCAACAAGCGAACCCTATATAAGGTCTGCATACGACCTGTCATGACCTACGCGGCCCCCATTTTCGCACATGCTAAACCCAAAGCCATCAATGAACTACAAATAGTTCAAAATCTATTCTGTCGTAGGGCCACTAACTCGCCCTATTATGTCCGTAATGCCGACCTCCATCGAGACCTAGAGCTCCCAACAATCCAGCAGTTCCTCAAATCACTCTCTGAGAGATTTTTCAAAGCCTCAGAGTCCCACCCAAATCATCTCATTCGTGAGACAGCTGCCTATGCAGCCCCTATCCACACTCGCTATAGTGTGCGCAGACCGAGAAACTCTCTCTCGGACCCCCCCAACAAGCTTTCGGCTGACCTGAACTGCCTCCTGGCGGCTCGGGCCGAGCCTACATAACACATCCATTAATCTGCCTTAGTTAGGCATTCTTCTAAGCGGCTTTTCGCCGCTTGCGCCCTCCTTTCTGCCAAGGAGGGTCGCGTTCGTATACGGCTTAGAGATCTCCAGTCAGATCGTTAAGCCATTTCCTAAAAGGTGGTGTTTAGTGGGTAAAAGTCGCCACATAACCACGCAGCCGGCTGCGTGGTATGCTATGAGCATTCACCACCTCCCTCCCCCGCTTTCCGGAGGGTTGCCCATATTTGCTTCGGGCGCAAAAAAAAAAAAAAAAGGAGGGAGAGCAGTGCCCGCCCGCCGTAGGGAAGCGCAGGCACCGAGATCGCCGTAGCGGCTGAGGCTGGTCGCCGAAGGCGACCAAAAAGCCGAAGCTGCGAAGGCGAGCCCAGGTGCCTGTGCTTCCCTACGCTAGGGCGGAGGCACTGCTCATCCCGCAGCGCCGGAGCTGCCACGGAGCGCCGGAGCACAACTTCCCGGCTTCTTACCCCCCTAGTCTCCAAAATTAACGAAATGTACTCGATACCAAGTAGTATTGATACTTTTGATACGATACTTGGTATCGAGTACGTATCGATACTTTCAAAATATTCGGAACCCTACACTAATTTACGTTTGACATCAATGATTTCTCAAATTCATTTTGTAATTGGTGTAATTGCGTGTTATTTGCCAATTTGTATGAAAAGTTTAAAAAAATATATCTCATGAACCGTAAGTTTCCGCAACCTAAAACTTTGCAAAACGCTTTCTTTTAGTGAGTACTTTCTACAAAAAAAATATGGGCTTTGAAATCGATGGTCCATATTGGAAAGTTTAACCACGTCGGGAGTTAAAAAAATAAACACCATAAAATCAATAAAATTCGTTTTATTTCAAATAATTTTAATTTACAGTGTCCGGAACTACACTCCTGAACGGGAGTAGAAAAATGTTCGCATTTTTATAGCGGTGAAAGAGAATCCGCCACCTCATATCGTTTAGTGTGTGTCGTGAGAGAAAAACACTTACGACTTAGACAAACAGGAAATGGCCAGCATCATCTTCTTGACAGCAGACCTACAAAGAATGGGCCTGGTTGTTGTTCATCTGCAATTTTTGTACCTATGTAAAACTCCTCTACGATACAAAAGAATCCTAGCGTAACTTTTTTTAAATTATGCTTATTGTATAACATATACTGTCTAAAGTTTATTTAAACGCAAATAAATACATTTCTTATCATTCAGTTTACATAACCTTGAGTCATGTTCCGTATATATGTTTATAGTTAAATGCATAAAGATAACAGATTGTTATTGCAACAAATATACGTATGAAGGTCTAGGATGACCTCTTATTCCTCTGTGAGCTCCAGTTTGTTTTTTAATTCTTAGACATGTAGGTTTCCTCATGTTGTTCTTTGTTTTTAATGTTGTGGGATGTGATCGATATGTGTACTCCGTAAAGTGGTTCGATATTACTAGCAACCACCTAACCACAAAACCTACACTAAGTATTCTTACGAGTATATTACTAAGGAATACTAATGAAGGATAGGAATAAGAATTAACTGACTCGAATGAAGTAATGTAATTTCGACGTAACAAACAACTTTTATTACAAATAAAACAAGGTGAAATTAATTACGAGTACAATGTAAGTTAATTGAGAAAAGTAGCGCGCGCGCGTCCTGTTGCTATGCCGGTTGCAGGTGGAACGAACGCCGCGCAGTCTCGTGCTCTGACGAAGGCGCGGGGCCTTATATATAATAAACAATAGCGCGATGTCGGTAAGAACCGAATTGTTCTCTGGTAGTGGCGTGATATAAGAGTGTGGTTTAATCCTCATGCGCGTAGAGGTTTTATGTATGTCCAAGGGAAGTGAGTTACGCCATAATGTCATAGGACATTCTGTTTCAGACAATCATTAGGCTAAACAGAGATAGACATATAAGAGGTGGTACAGCAATAATAAAAATATGAAGGGTTAAAACATTGTATATATATAACATGTATGAAAATGTGTTAGTTCAAGCAACGATTTTTTCACATGCTTAAGGACTTGATTTTTAGAAATAAACTCATTGGGAGCTTTTTTAACGTCAAGAGGTGTGTCGTTCCAGAGTCTGATGGCCGTGAGAGTGAAATAGTGGGATAAGAAACCAGTGTGTCTAGTGCGAGTTTTTTTACTCGTTCGATCCCGAGAACGTTAATTACGATTTGTATGGAATAAAGAAAGCGCCAACTAGTGACAATAATCGGAAACACAATTCATGAGAGCGAGTTTAATAAATCGTCGATATCGACCATCGAACATTGACTCGCATTCGACGGTGAGGACGTTAACGCTCGTTGGTTGTTTGAAGTATTTTGCAAGTGCAAGCGGCAATTTTGATCGTTTGAGACGTAACTTTACGCCGTCGCTATCGAAAAAGTTTTCACATAGATTTTTACAGTGAGATAGAAGAGTGAGAATAATTGTTGAAGAGTTAATTTTATTTCGTTTTATGTGAACGATGTATAATTATGGTAGAACGTTTTTCTTCGCTTGGAGGACGTTTGCAGGCTAAGCTAAGTCATAAATAAGTAATAATTATAGATGACTGCTATTATAACGCCAGTGTTGAAGCAAGGGCTTCTGCATATTTTAGTCCATCGTTTCATCCCGATGACAGGCAATTTAAGGATAAATATAGCATTTTCCATTAAAGTGTTCAAGTTTTGTGTAAATAGCGTTTAATAAATCTAAGGTCTACCATCACTATTCAATAATGAAATCAATTCCTCTTAAATTTTTCATACAGACCATTCGATCGCTTGCATTAGACGATGTTTTGCTGAGGCTTCCATGCCGAAAATTCAACAAATTCTAATTCGTGAAAACTAGTTACAAAAACACACGCATCAAACTTCACTTTACACTAAATAACTTAAATTCCATTTACCTATTGCTCCAAAAATGTCACCATAAAGCATATTAGAACGAACACATCTTCATGTTTTTTTGCTTTTAATCTAAATGTTAAATTATTAACAATTAAATATCTAATTCATAATCTTACTATACATATTCATGTCTTTTGTTTTTAATTTACTCGTTAAATTATTAACAATTAAATATCCTTGAAATAATACTAGTTTTAACGGAATTTATCGCGTATATTTAACTTTTTTACCCGACGTTTCGAGAGCTTTACAGCACCCATAGTCACGGGAAGGACTGAGATGTTCAACGTCCAGCTGTCATAGTTAACCGCGGTTACCATAGATTAAAATTTTAACTTTTGTTCCGATCTACACAGTATGAGCTTATGGTATCATGGAGTCTTGCAGTTGTATGCTTGGGTTGGGATTTAATTTTATTTATTATAGGATCCCAAGCAGATGGTAGCACCCAGCCATCTTCTCTATTCAAATTAGGATGTTTTTTGATTTCAATAGCCTCGCGAATCATCCTTGGAAGGAATCGGTGTTCTTTAGCGAGGATTTGTGGTCTATCAAATCCGATGTAGTGACCCGTCACTACATCAGACCATGGGTGCTGTAAAGCTCTCGAAACGTCGGGTAAAAAAGTTAAATATACGCGATAAATTCCGTTAAAACTAGTATTATTTCAATGTGTAGTGTTCGCGTAAATATAAGAAATCATTAATTAAATATCCTTTCACAATCTCATTATACCAACACAAACTATCGAGTGTCGATACCTTGATCAAATTACGAAATGAAAACAAATAGGTAATAAAGATATAATAACCACAAATTTGATAGCCAAATTCTAATATTAAGACCACTAAATAAAAATGTCATTCTGAATTTGGTTTGTTTATATCATAAAGTGAATATGCTACCAATATCAATAGCCTAGTCAGCCAGTCATCCAGAGTGTGATTTTTTTTTCTCATATTAATTATTACGTATATCTTTTCTTTTAAATTCTAATAATATATATTTAGTTGGGCTAGATTATGATAGTTGTTAAATTAAGTTGTAATTTTAATTGAAAGACTAATTATTAGTTTGATTAAATCTCTTTTGTTGTTTAAATGCAAAAATAGCATGTAGTGTTTACCTTTAAATGATTTTACATACTCTGTGCAAGTAATATAGTAATTATACTTTAAGAAATGTATGTAACGTATGTATTGTAAAATCGCTGGTAGACCCAATAAATAAATAAATAAATAAATAAATAAATAAACATAAGAGAAGGAATAAACGCCATTCACGGTGAGCAAACGCGATGGTGGATGGTAACGTGATGGTGAAGTCATTCGATTAATTTTGTAGAACTCGCACTAGGCACACTGTACGGTGTAAAGGAGTGAGCAACTTAAGATTAGCCGAAAAAAGAGAGAACAATTATGAGAATCTCCCAGGTAATGCAATTCGGATTTCAGATACTCGGGAGCACATGGATATTGAAACGATGGAAATTGTGAAAAAGGTAGAATATTCTAACGTATCTGAGCTGACTGATAGGCAGTCAATTTTGCTGATTACGAAAAGAATATACATGGTTATATTTACAAAGTTCATAAATATATCTGATGAAATTCTTAAGCAGACGATCTATTGTATTGATGATGTTGAGACAGGTCTGAGCAACACACATCACAGAATAAGTGACTAGACAAGTAAAGTCTTACTATTGGTGGGAAGAAATTTTTTAAACGAACAAGTTCCTGTAGTTTTGCGACTCACCTCCTGTATATGTTTGTTCCAAGTTAAGCGACCATCAACATAGAGACCAACGTTCTTTACATAAAACATGTATATGTTACACTAAAACCTTCCCGAATAAATTCTCTGATTGATAGTGAAACCCGCATCTAAAAAACAAAAAAAAAAGTGAGTGCAAGATGGGTACCGAAACTTCTTTCAGCGGTACAGAGACAGGAAAGAGTGCGCTGCGCTTCGGAGTTTTTGGATCTTTGTGGCGAAAATCCAAAGACTGTGATCGAGCGGCTAGTGACTGATGATGAAACTATGATCTTGTATTATGATCCACAAAGCAAGCGCGAGTCAATGGAATGGCGTTATAAGGGTGAAAAGCCCCCTAGAAAGGCAAAGGTGCAACAATCGACTAAAAATGATGTGCACAATATTTTGGGATTTTCAAGGCATTTTGATGGTGGATTTTAAAGAACGTAATACAAACGTGAACGGCGAATACTATGCTTCTTTAATATATAAATTACGAGACAAGATAAAGGAAAAACGAAGAGGCAAGCTGTCTAAAGGTGTCCTGTTGCTCCATGACAACGCCCCTGTTCATACCGCTGGTGTTTCGAAGGATGCAGTTCGTCAATGCGGGTTCACAGAAGTTCAACATCCACCTTACAGTCCAGACATGGCCCCATCCGACTATTATTTATTTCCAAATTTAAAGCTGGACTTAAGAGGAAGAAAATTTTCAAGCGATGAAGAGTTGCAGGCGACCGTCTTCAGTCATTTTGAGGATAAAAAATGTGATTATTTTTATAAAGGTTTAGAGATGTTGATTCACAGATGTCAGAAGTGTGTTAGTATTCATGGTGATTATATTGAAAAATAAAATTGGTTTCATTTCATTTCCTTTATTGGTTCATAGTTAGGCCAATTCATTATGGGACCGCCTACGTATTACAGATATGTCATATATCATAACTCGCGTATAATTTAATCCATCGTTTTAAATTCTCGCGCAAAAAAGCTAGCAGACATGCTCGTGACCTCACTGCGCTAGTAAATAAAAGGATTTTGCAAAGGAATAAGATATTTTTGGATGTTTAATAATAAGTTATCACATTTGTCATTGGCGCATTGCGCCAATTGACATTTGCATTGCTAGTTGTGAATTCAAGCGCCAACTGATATGAAAAAAACTTGTTAAAACTGGCAAGCAGAGACCCGACATTAACAAGACATTGTCTACAAAAACTAGACTATACTTAAATTTAACTGTCATTTATACAAAACAAAACATTAAATAGGTAAATTGTTAGTTATTGCAAGTCAAATTTTAATAGATTAGGTGTGAGATTGCAATCATAGGTCAACATAACTATGTAATAAAGAAACACTGACCTGGTATTATTGTACAATCAAAAGCTTGTAATACACCGTCAAATTTAGGGAGCACTTAAAAGTTTTTTTAACTAAATTAAAATTACAATTAAAACAACGTGTTGAAGATTTAAAGACTTTAATATCTCAAAATTTTACTCAGCATTACAAGGAATGCATATGATTCCACTGAGCAAGCAATCTTTAATCTAACACATATTGTGTATTGATGTTTTAATGTTCCTCAACCCGGCAGAACAAAATTCGAGACTGCATGCAAAAAATGTGGCCACCATTAATATAATTATCCTTGGTAAATCGATTGATGGTGGCAAAATGGCAAGGTGATATACTCGTATTTATACTTTCTTCTTTTACGAATACGACGTTAAAATCGAGATGATAACTTTAAAAAATTGTAAATAACACCCAGCACATTAGCATGTTTACTATCAAATCTTTGATTGTATAGGTATATAATCAAAGTATAAAAGTGACGTCGCGAAGGAATCTAATATGGAGGATAGCGTTTTGGGCATTTGAGGCACAGATTAAAAAACACTTAAAATTGAATTATAAAATTAATAATGCTTAATGCAAATCACTCGGGTTTCTCACTAATTACGTTAATAATGCCATCGGCGCTCTCACGAAACCTGTGCATCAACTGCAGATTCCTTTTGCGAATAAAAGTGGGACAAATTATCTACGTGGGCGTCAAAAAACATAATCAATGCACTACACTCAGTAACGTGGGATCTCCGGCAACAACCTAAAAGCGTTATTTTATTGTATACGTGAGGTGTTCGCGCATATCTGACGCGCATTAAAGGGCTTTTAGTGTTCTCAATAGGAAACTTTACTAAATTAAATTTTATGAATTTTTTTATTGTCGTCTGAACTAACTGACCCGTGCATCGCAAAAGCGGGATCTTCTCTTCCACCGCGACCAATGAAGAGCCAATAAACCCACATACAATTTGCTAATAAATAAAAGTTTATACAAAAGTAACATCAGAAATAAGGTAAATATCCAAGTGCGACAGGTATATGAGAGCGTGCCGCAAGGCAGTGTCCTTAGGCCGTTATTAATTTTAATCTATATAAAAGACTACCGCTAAAGTGGCTTCATCGACGATCGGTTTGCTTATGATAGCACAGTCATACCTTTAAATAAAAGTTTTTCAATGCTATAGAATTACATGCGCTGTAATAATACTCAGCAATATTATGGTTAAAAATTAATAATTAACTGTAAATTGAGATAAAACATCCATTATGAAACTTCTAATTAATTATTATGGTAAGAGGGAACAAGAATTTGCTGTAACGTTTATTTTTTAGGTTTTTATGTTGATGGTAACCTTGATAACAAAACACATCGAGAGTATTTGTTCTAAACTAAGTCAATTTTCCCATGCTCTCTAAAGTAGTCGATCCTTCTATTGTATTGACCGCATATCCGGGAAACTTTTTTGAAAACGATTGCGTTAAGGTTCTAAAAGTGTGAATTAAAACAAACTAACCGTTGTGAACCATATGTTGTATCTGTAAAAGTTTTGACACTGCCAAATATGTACATTTATGAAATAGCTATTTAGCACTACACACAATAATAAACTTTTTTTGGCATGCAACAAAATGTGGCTCATGAGTAACAGTGTGCTATGTATGGTAAGATATATAACAAAATACTTTCAGAAATTAAATTTTTTATTTTACTAATGAAAAAATTTATTATAGCGTAATAAAATTTGTAATCCATCGAATCAAACTAACAAAACCGATAAAATGTAAATGGTGAAATCATAATGACAAATAGAAGCGAAATTAAATTATTACATATTTATTAAAAAGGTGAAGTTAAAGGTTACAACCTATATACGTGTCACAGCTGGGCACAGACCTCCTCTCATTTCTGAGAGGGTTTTAGGGCAAGGAAGTGTCCGCCGCGCTGCCCCAATGCGTGTTGGGTAGAAAGGTGAAGTAATCTAATGTAATGTAATGAATGATATGACATTACAATTTTTATGTGTGTGGTTTTATGCAATATATATTATTTTTGCATGCCATATGTCTAAATACAGAAGAGGTTATAATATGATCATATAAAACACCTGTGTTATAACCTGTATTCGCAAATAAGTCCCTAAATACACTAAACACCTTACCACAACAGTCAATAACCACTTCAGTTTTATTAGTTAAATGATACTGTAGTAATTGTATTACAGGGGTCTAGGCTCGGAATATGTTTTTGTCTCATTCGGTGTCGAGACCCTTGGTTCGTAGGGTCTTTTTATGGATATAGCAAAAAGGTTAATCGACGAGACAGGAGACCGAAGAGCTGGCAGCTACCTCGGACAAAGAATTAGTCTAGCTATTCAAAGGGGAAACGCTCCCAGTATCTTCGGAATCCTGTCTAAGGGGCCTCCTTTTTGATAATATTGTTACAAGCTTAGGGGGTTCGTGAAAATAAAAACTGCCGATTGAATTACCAAAATTGACACTTTAATTACTGAACACCAATTCAAACTTAAAACACACTAATAATTAATCACACATATCACTTCAGTTCACTTTATTTCGCTCCGAAGCTTCGCTTGTATCGCCAATTCAATACTGCCCCGGTGGTGGGCTTCAACTTCTTTATATGCGCCTTTTTCACCGATACATCCATCTACCAGGTACAGAAAGTTCAAGTGTGGAGCTTTCCAGAAAGCTTAGTTCTTCTATTCGATACTAGATTGCGCTGTTGGTTGAAAGTTGAGTCATGGCATCTTATGGAAAGCTCTCCTCACTCAGTTCCCCGACACTAGATGGCGCTAGTGCCAGGTACCAGAGATCAACTTAGGCACGCAACAATATATTTTAGTTATTATAATAGCGTGAGTAGAGCCGTGGTAGCTCAGATGGTTGACGCTCGCTGTAAATATAACAGAACGCGAGTAACTCGGGTTCGATCCCCGCCGGCATCAATGAAATTGTTAATTGCAATTTTAAATGCTGATTTACCACGTGCTCGGCGATGAAGGAAAACACCGTGAGGAAACCTGCATGTCTGAGGAATAAGAAAAAAAATATTTCGAAGAAATGTGATGTTCGTCAACACGCATTGGGGCAGCGCGGATGACAATTCCTTGCCTTAAATAACTCTCAGAAATGAGCGGAGGCCTTTGCCCCAAAAGTGGGACGTATACAGGCTGTAACTTTTTAACTTTTATACTTTATGGTATGGAATGACGCAGGTCATCCCGCAATCGAATCAACGAATCAACATTAGTATTTATTGCTATCATTGGCGACATTAATGTCGATCAGTGCGATCAAGTGCGATGATAGAACATGATAGCATAGGTCAATGTAAATAGCGCAGATATAATACTAACTGTCCTATATTTATATGCAAATACACGTTGAAAGTTACGTTATTTACTATCAACACTGCTACGCGGACGTCGCGACCGTCGCCCAGCAAAGGTAACAAATATATTTGTATATTATTTTACTTCGCTAAGAATTTTTGGTCATGTGGAAAGAATGAATGAGGAAAGAGTGACAAAGCAAATTTATATGGCAGATGTGAACGGCCGAGTCGGGAAGGGACGCCCTAGGAAAAAGTTTATCGACCAAATTGGCGATATTTTGAAAATGGGCCACGTTAGAAGTACCCTTAACCGACGAGCATGTATGCGTGTAGTAGTAGATATATGGACGTAAAAGAGGCGAAAGAGGTATGTCAGGATCGTGCCACATGGAAGTCCGTAGTCTCTGCCTACCCCTCTGGGTGACAGGCGTGAGTGTTTATGTTTTATGTTATATGTTCGCTAAGATTTTTATTGGATCCTGATGGCTTTGTCCTCCCACACTGTGTATCGTGTATTGTATTGTACGTGCGTGGGTGCGTGCGTGCGTTCGTGCGTGTGTGCGTACGTGCGTGCGTGCATACGTGCGTGTGTGCGTGCGTGCGTGCGTGCGTACTTGCGTGCGTGCGTGCGTGCATGTGTGCGTTCGTGCGTACGTGCGTGCGTGCGTGCGTGCGTGCGTGCGTGCGTGCGTGCGTGCGTGTGTGTGTGTGTGTGTGTGTCCAGTGTGTGTCCAGAAGGAAATACACATTCAAACACACAGATACACACACACACACGTGTGTATCTGTGTGTTTGAATGTGTATTTCCTTCTGGACCTCCGACGTCACGTACGGGACGATATGGAGTCGTAGATATTCTTACAACGATACACAATTTTTTTCTCCATTTCCAGATATCTATATTTAACTTGAACAGTGGTAGCTCATAGGATAGGCGTACGCCTCAAAATCAAAAACGAACCAACAGTCCACTTAATGGTGAGTAGCCAACCGCAGTCCATGATACCTGCAACTAACTTAAACTCCCCTGGTGTTGCGGTTGATCATGGGCGGCGGTAGTCACTTAACATCAGGTGAGCCGCATGCTCGTTTGCCCCCTTCTTCTATAAAAAAAGACGGCTACAGATTTGTTGTCGCTTCAGAGGAATAAGATGAATAGAACACTTTAGAAAAATGGGATCATGAAAAATGCCTCACAGCCTGTAATTATACTGGTCCTCTATACCTACATACCTTTACGTGCTAGAGCCATGCTGTAGTTATATTAGTAGTATAGTATTAGCACGAATGGTTCGGCTCAACCGGGGAGGCACCACGCTCTCACAGAATACCAGCGTAAAATAGTAGCTTAATGCTGCTTTTCGTATGGTGAGTGTAGAAAACCGCAGGCCCTTTTTACTGTAAACGAGGCATTCCATCTAAGTCCACACAGGTGAAAACGCATCTGCATTTTGATTCGTAATCGAGGATAGATGTAGATGTCTATGGGCCACAGCAACCACTTAGCATCAGGTGGACTGTGTGCTTCATAGACTAGCATATAGCTGTGCAACCACTGCTATTTGGCAACAGAAAAAGGTAAAAAATGATCTTAAGTTTTTTAAAAGTAGCCTGTATAAATAGTATTTTATTTGTTCTAGAAATAATAATTGCTAAAAATGTATATTTACAACAGAATGTGTTTGAGTGAAATTGTTCACTGTTTGAGTGAACAATTTCACTCAAACATTCGGATGTAAATATACATTTTTAGCAATTTTTTCGATATATTAGTGTACGCCTAGGAGATAAGACTATTATTTATTTGTATGTATTTAAACATTCTCATATAAGTGAATTGTTGGAAATTCTTATGAGAAATAAAGATATCTCAAACCTGAAAAAGTGTCCCACCACCTAGAAAACTAAATTCGTAACGTGAGCAATTTAAGTTCGTTCCCCGCTGGCACTCCAATCTCTAATAAAACTAAGTGGATAAATCTGCAAGTTTGAGTAACGAAAAACATATTTCGAGGCTAAGTTGAAATTCTAAAGCCTTCTCAGTAAGAAGAGGCGGTCTGTGTCCAGCAAATGAATCTACTCGTATGTATTCTGTCTCTTCCAACTTTACTATAGTTTTTATTACTTTAAAGAATAATGAACTGTCCATAGAGCTCAAACAACTGATAACCTGTAGGAAAGAAAGGTTGTCGAGTAGCGGCTTCGTAGCAGCACACGTGGTACGAGATGACCGCCTACTGAGGATGATGACTCGATGTAATGAGTTGATAGGTGCAGGTACTCAGGGTCGTGTTTTGTGAAAATCTATGAGGGAGGCCTATGTTAATAAGTTACCTTGAGATGGACTTTGTTTCTCTTAAACAATTACGATTTTTTAATTTAATTTTGAATTTATTATTTTTTTTTTCAGATAATTGAAGAAAAATGTTGTCATTAGGCTTTGTAATAATATCAATTATTTGCGGACTTTTCTTTTCCCGTAAATACGTTCTGCATACGACTCCGGTGTCACCGCCCCTTCTTGGCAATATGGAGCTTCTTGGTCATGCGTATAGAATAATCGGAAATGACGAAAGTAAGTATTATAAAACAATTTTTAAAAAAATTGCTAAATAAAAATCTGAAACCTACAATAATTCTAATCACTTGTACTCCTTAACTTAACTCTTGTAACTTTTATACGTGGTAGAGAATATTATGGTTTTAGCATGAATGGGTTAGCTTGACCGCGGAAGGACCACGCTCTCACAGAATACTAGCGTAAAATAGTAGCTTAATACTGCTGTGTTTCGTATGGTGTGTGTAGAGCTCCGAAGACCCTTTTTTACTGGAAACGAGGCATTCCATCTTAGTCCTCAGGGGTGACAACGCATCTGCGATTTGATTTTTAATCGAGGATAAATGTAGATGTCTATGGACCACAGCATCCACTTACCATCAGGTGGACTGTGTGCTCGTTTGTCACCCTCATTCTATAAAAAAAAACTCCAAACCGAATTTCGGTCATACCAACCAGTCTCGACGAACACTAGTCATGACGCAATAGCGCAGGACATCACATCTGGTGACCTCTTAGTTCATAACAAACGTATTCCTCAAAACCTGCGCACGTGTTGCGACTGACAATATGTGGATCTAAGACGCAGTCCTTCACTGCTGGACCTATAAATAGGCTTAAGGTTGCTTAACGAGCTATAGAGCGACCTATGCTCTAAGTTGCCCGGAGCTAGAAGTATGTCCGTAGAATTAAAACTAAATGAAATAAATAATATAATTGCTTTTATTTTACACTTTCAGATAAACTCTTGAAGCGAATTTAACTCACAAGTGATGTCTTCTCTATTACCCAGTGAATTTAAGTGATTTAAAAATATTGGATTTTGTTTGAAATTTTAACATCTTGGAACATGATATAATTTTTAATGTAATTTATATGGTCTTTAAATAAAAACTCAATTTTATTAATATAATGTCTATTTTATTAATAATGTTTTATTCTCGTACTAATGACCTCTTGGTTCGTAAATCACAAATGTAATCCTTAAAACAATTACCTACATTCAATAACTACTTTATCTAAACATTTACTTTAACAATACTTTAAAGTGATATGTATATGGTAAGTATATAATACGATTGTGTGGTTTTTACACTTTGCCGGCCCGTAAAGTTCGTTGTTGGTTAGGCCTGTCCCGTTCTACGAAAGTTTTGCGCTTCGCAGGCGTAAAGACTAATAAATGGTAAAAACGCACATACGGGATAATAAAGACATTTTTATACTATATAACGACATTAATAATTATACTTTATTAATCCAGCTATTTATAATTTTTAATTACACATAAAAACTAACTTTAGTCGGTAACAACTAGGTACCGATTGCGGCTGGTTAAACATTTTCATACGTGGTTAAACAGATTCATACGTGGTAGAGCCATACTGCAGCAATATTACTGGTATAGTTGTAGCACGAATGGATCGGCTCGGCCGGGGAAGAACTACGCTCTCATAGAATACCAGCGTAAAACAGCAGCTTAACGCTGCTGTGTTTCGTATGGTGAGTGTAGAGAAACGCAGACCCTTACTTAGGTGTATTCCATTTATTACATATATTGCATTATCGTCTTAAATATTTACCCTTTCATGTGATAAACTTCGTGTTAAATATTACAATTTAGTCACAATGAGATCGAGACGCTTATTATTGCAGGCTATGTTTTTGTTTAATATTTGTCATAATAAATTTGATTGCCCAGCGCTTTTAAACCAGATAGGATTAATAGTATCTCGCCATAATAACCGTGTTCGCCGTTAGAGCTTGCCGTACTAATGCCGGCAAACGCATTAACGCATGTACCACTGCGACGGTTGATGTCAGTATATAACAATAAGTTTTTAGATATAGATATTTTTGCAACATCTTTACCCAAGTTCAAAAAACAACTACTGTTACACTTAAAATAACATATATGTTATGATTTTTTCTTTATTGATATGTTACTTTTACTATGTATAAATATACTGTATAAGTTTAATTTTGTTTGTACTAAGCAAAACTAAGTAAGACGTGGATAACGTAGTTGACTGTACAATTAACCATTCAAATTCTAATTTAAATTTCTGTTCTTTGTAATATAAGTTGTACTATTGTTTATTGTCCCAAATAAATTAAAAAAATAGGAATGTCCGGAGACTAGCCATCGGCGCAGGACGGGATTATAGTGCCCAAGTGTATGCGTAAGCACAGGTGCACTCTCTATTCATTCACTCTCATAGTGCGATGGGAAAGAATCCCGTATGAAGACATTATCTGCAGTGTTGAGGATTGTCTGTATAAAAATAATATTGGTAATGAAGATTTAGAGGCCATATGCCAAGACATTTCGTCTATGTTACGTCGAAGTACAGCGCCGAAATTAAATCTTCCCAAAAATTAATTTAAGGCGTTAAAAACCTTACGCAACAGACCAGAGCTTACGATTCTCCGCGCAGATAAAGGAAATGCTACGGTTGTATTGGATACGTCGGATTACAATTTTAAAATACAACAACTTTTGTCGGATGAATGTACATACCGTAAGGTCAAAACAGACCCTACAACTAATACGCTTCTATCTATCTAGCGATCTAGCGATCTAATTAAGAAATACTCCGAGAAATTGAATCTAGACGTCAATTCGATGATACTTTCGTGTGCAAAACCTCCCAAGTTGTTTGAGTTACCAAAAATACACAAACCTAACGCTCCATTACGTCCAATAGTGAGTCAAATCGATTCGCCAACTTACAGAGTGGCTCAACACTTAGCCAAAATAATATCACCACTCGGAGGACACACAAGAGCACATACTAAAGATTCATACCATTTTATTAGTGAGATAAAAGACCTACGTCTTGCTGACAATGAAACCATGGTCAGTTTTGATGTTCAGTCTCTATTTACATGCCTACCTGTTGAAGAATGCATCTCAATTATAACTAGGAAACTAGATGAAAATAACATGCCACCAGAATATGCAGTACTACTAAGACATTGCCTTACATCTGGCTATCTATTATGGAAGGAAGATTTTACAAGCAAGTAGATGGTGTTGTGATGGGCTCACCTGTATCTCCCATTGTCGCCGATATATTCATGGAAGACTTTGAGGAGAAAGCCCTCCTTACTGCACTTGTTACCCCAAGGTTCTACAAGCGGTACGTAGACGATACTTTCACAATTTTAACGTCAGACAAAGTAACCGCATTTTTAGAACATCTTGATTCCATAAACTCTAAAATTTACTATGGAATTAGAGGCAAATAATTCCTTAGCTTTCCTAGATGTGTTAGTCATCCGAAATCCTAACAACACCATAGGTCATACTGTGTATAGAAAAAAGACCCATACAAACCGATACTTAAATGGTGAATCTCACCATCATCCTTCACAGTTAGCTACCGTAGGCAAATCTTTGTTACAGAGAGCACGAGGGATCTGTGACAGCAAACACCTGGCCGCCGAGCTTCAACACGTCAAGCAGGTTCTGCACGACAACAAACTTCGTGTCCCGCGCCTCCGTCACAGTGACCGAGTGAATCCGGCCACAGTCGAGCATGTGCCTGCTGTACTACCATATGTCAGAGGTATCACAGACAAGATTGGCTACATCTTGAAGCGAGCTTCTATTAGAACATTCTACAAGCCGCCGAAGAAGATTAGTCAGTTCTTACCATCCGTCAAGTATCGTATTCCTCTACAAGATGCAGGATTGTACAAGCTTGATTGTGATTGTGGTCTCTCATATATAGGGCAAACAAAGAGATCAATTAGAACCCGCGTAAAATAACACATAGCTGACGTGAAGCATCAACGTTCCGGGAAGTCTGCAGTTTGCGATCATATTCTAGATGGCCCCAACCATTACATCAGATTTGATAGACCACAAATCCTCGCGAAAGAACATCGATTCCTACCAAGGATGATACGTGAGGCTATTGAAATTAAAAAACATCCTAATTTCAATAGAGAAGGAGGCTGGTTACTACCACCTGCTTGGGATCCTATAATTAATAAAATTAAAACTAAACCCAAGCATACCACTGCAAGACTTCAAAACACAGTTAGCTTATTCTGCGTAGATCGGACCAAAGACAATAATTAATAAAACCGGCCAAGAGCGTGTCGGGCCACGCTCAGTGTAGGGTTCCGTAGTTTCCCGTCCGTCACAATAAGTGTTCCCACTTATGAGTTTAAAGGTGGGTATCCATTATGTTCGCGCTCCAGCAGCGCTCCGCGCTCCTGCAACTGCTCCCGGTAGTGGGTACTGTTGTTTCCATCCAAGTTCAAAATGATTTTCCTAGAAAGTCCTTATAAAGTTCTACTTTTCAGATTTTTTTCATATTTTCTAAACTTATGGTTCAAAAGTTAGAGGGGGGGGGGCACACATTGTTTTTTTCTTTTGGAGCTATTGTTTCCGAAATTATTGACATTATCAAAAAATGATTGTAGTAAACCCGTATTCATTTTTAAATACCTTTCCAACAATATATCACATGTTAGGGTTGAATTTAAAAAAAAAAACACTTCCCACTTTACATTAGGGGCCTACCCTAATAAAACATTTTTTTCAATTTTTATTTTACCACTTTGTCGGCGTGATTGATACACATATTGGTATCAAATTTCAGCTTTCTAGTGCTAAGTGCTAACGGTCACAGAGGTTAAGCGAGGACGGACAGACGGCAGACAGACATGGCGAAACTATAAGGGTTCCTAGTTGACTACGGAACCCTAAAAAGCTGAAGGTACTCTGGGTTAACTTTGACATCGGGATGTCAGTTACCTCAGTCCCCCGTGACCATGGGTGCTGGAAAGCACCCGAAACGTCGGGTATTAAAAATAAAATAAATAAAACGCGATAAAATCCGTAAAAGTAGTTTTAATCAATCTCCGACAATTTTTAATTTGTATATTAATGATTTGATCGTCGCTCTCAGCAGCCAGCGCGTCGGTTGTCATATCGACGGCGTATGTGTTAACAATCTGAGTTACGCTGACGACATGGTTTTGCTGAGTGCGTCGATCTGTGGCTTAAGAAAACTGATACGCATTTGTGAGGAGTATGCGAGTGGACACGGTCTAAAGTACAATGTGAAGAAAAGTCAATGCATGGTTTTCAAGGCAGGTACCAAGTGTCCCCAGGATTTACCTCCAGTGTTACTAAATAGGGTGCCGCTAGAAGTTGTCAACCAATTTAAGTACCTGGGACACATAATAACTAATGACCTCAAGGGCAATGCGGACATTGAGCGGGAGCGGAGAGCGTTGTCCATCAGAGCCAACATGATAGCCCGCAGATTTTCACGTTGCTCACAGGAGGTAAAAATTACACTGTTTAGAGCTTATCGTACGTCACTCTATTCATCGAGCCTGTGGGCAGACTATAATAAACGAAGTTACAACGATCTCCGCGTCCTGTACAATAACGCTTTCAGGGTGGTTTTGGGTCTGCCTCGCTTCTGCAGTGCCTCTGGCATGTTTGCGGAGGCGCGCACGGCCTGTTTTCACGCGACCATGCGTAAGCGGTGCGCGTCACTGGTGCGCAGAGTGCGGGCCAGCTCCAATATTGTATTTTAATGACATATTATTATTATTTATTGTCAATTAGTTAATGTTTTTAAATCAATCAATTTTAATGATATGGATCATAAGTTATCTGAAATAAATTAATAAAATAAAAAAATTAAAAATGGCGATATTCGATATTTTATTTAATGATTTGAGGTATTTTACCTTTATATGAAAACAAGAACTAAAAATTATGTGTTGAAAGTGTTTCCGCTTGATTTATTACGTTTTTATGACTTTGAATAGCATTCTTTCACTACGCATTTACCCATTTTTGTCGCGGCTCAACTCTGTCGGCGTCACATTGAACAATGAATTCACGTTAGCTAGGCATATGGCTGTGGCTACATCGATACCTCGGGGCTCAAAGGGCGTATAGCACAAAACGCGACTTTTCAGGAGAACGAAAAAACTAAAAAAAATAAAAATTTTCGCCGATATATTTTTTATTTGAAGTGCTATCTAAATGTAATCTATGGCAAAAGTTCTTAGAATTAGTTGTACTTTCATGTAATATCTAAAAAATATGCCTCTGCCCAGTCGTTACAGAAATAGGTATTCTTATACGACCAAAAACAAAAAAGAAATGTTCTTTACACCCCTCAAAAACTAGTTTGTGTGGGAATTTTAGGGCGTAAGTCTAACCTATCGCTCAAAATAGAAATTATAATTAGGGTAAAGGCCACTTGCGTTTTATTTTATGGTAGTATAAGACAATTTATTAGGGTATAAAAATCATAGACGAACAACAAAAGTCATCAGAACTCCGCTAACCATTATATATATATATATATATATATATATGTATATATATATATATATATATATATATATATATATATATATATATATATATATATATATATATATATATATATATATATATATATATAATATACCAATTCACAATGCTGTCTTAGTCCCTACTTTAATGTATGGTAGTGAAAGTTGGGTGTGGCAAAAGAAGCACGAGAGTAGAATAAATGCTGTAGAAATGCGGTCATGTGCGGTCATACATGCGGTATGTTATGGATGAATCTGAATGACAGAGATGAGAAATTGTTTGATAAGAGAAGAGTGTGGTTTGCAAAATGATATTGTGACCAGGATTAAGAAAGGAATGCTTCGGTAGTTTGGTCATGTAGAAAGAATGAATGAGGAAAGAGTGATAAAGCAAATTTATGTTGCAGAGGTGAACGGCAGAGTCGGGAACGGACGCCCTAGGAGAAAGTTTATCGATCAAATTAGCGATGTATTGAAAATGGGCCAAATCAAGAGTACCTTTAACCGACGAGCGTGTATGCGTAAGTATATGGATATGGAAGAAGCGAGAGACGTGTGTCAGGATCGTGCCAAATGGAAGTCCATAGTCTCTGCCTACCGCTCTGGGTGACAGGCGTGAGTGTCTATGTATGTATATATATATATAAATTAATATATATATATATATATATATATATATATATATATATATATATATATATATATATATATATATATATATATATATATATATATATATATTAATTTGGCCCGTTTTCAATAAATCGCCAATTTGGTCGATAAATTTTCGCCTAGGACGTCCCTTTCCGACTCTGCCATTCACTTCTGCAACATAAATTTTCTTTGTCACTCTTTCCTCATCCATTCTTTCCACATGACCAAACCACCGAAGCATTCCTTTCTTAATCCTGGTCACACAATTCTTCACCCTGTCATTCAGATTCAGCCCTAACATACTCCTTAACGACCGCATTTCTACTGCATTTATTCTACTCTCGTGCTTCTTCTGCCATACCCAACTTTCACTACCATACGTTAAAGTAGGGACCAACACAGCATTATGAATTGCCATACGTGCCTTTTTTGACTCTTCACAATAGAGTGCAGGGCCCCATTTACTCTGTTTCCTGCGTTCACTCGTCGTTCTATATCCTTATTATATCTCCCATCCCTGCTAAATACGCACCCCAAATATACAAACTCATCTACTTGCTCGATCAACTCCCCTTCTATTCTTATTTCACATATCGTGTTACTTTCATCTCTTTCAAAAACCGTAATTTTCGTCTTACTTGCGTTCACTTTCATACCCCTTTCTTTTAATGATCTGTTCATTGATGTAACCATCATTTGCAACTCAGCCGCTGACGACGCAAGAATAACTTGATCATCGGCGTACAAAAGGCATTTGATGGTTAACTCACCCATTCTTAATCCGCATTCTTCAACTTTCAAATTTTGCAAACAACTGTCCATAAATAGGTTGAACAACCACGGGGAAGCCACACAGCCCTGTCTGACACCTTTATGGATGCCAAACCAGTCCGAGTAGACCCCGTTGATCCTAACACAAGCACTAGAGTCCCTATAAAGAGATTCCAATGCCTGTATCAAGCCAGCGCTCAACCCAAATGAGTTCAGTGTTTGCCATAGCACATTCCTATCCACTCTGTCATAGGCCTTCTCCAAGTCCATGAACGCACAAAAAACCTTTTGGTTTTTGGCCAAAAACTTCTCCGCGATCATGCGCGTGGAGAAGACTTGATCTGTACATCCCATTCCCTTTCTAAATCCCGCTTGCACATCCCAAATTTTTCCATCGGTTTCTTTCATGACCCTTTCAATTAGTACCTTGGCATACAGTTTTCCCACGATGCTAAGAAGGCTGATACCGCGGTAGTTTTTACAGTCCTGCTGCGACCCTTTTCCCTTATATACTGGGACTATCACGGCTTTGCACCAGACTCCCGGTACCCGTTTCAGTTCCCAGCATAAATTAAACAAGGTGTGCAGCAGGCCTGCCACCACTTCCTCTCCAGCCCTCAGCATTTCGAGTGAAACTCTATCATATCCGGCAATATGGTTTTCGCTTGAAATCTAGTAAGGTTGTAAAGAACAATTTTTAAACATTATGTGCTTTAGATCCTTAACCTTTAAGTATACTCAATTTATACGACCTTAACGATAGGTAATCTTGAATAATTTGTGATTTACAGCCATATTTCACGTTAAATTTGCACAAAAAGCCCCAAAATTTGGGGTAGTAAAGAACATTTTTTCGAGAATTTCGCTACTTTGAATATGTAGTTCGATAGAGAATGAAAAACTGAATTAAATGGTGTAACTGACTCTATTTGACCAAAATGTGCTATACGCCCTTTGAGCCCCGAGGTGTCGATATGTGCAGTGGCAACGCTTTGGCGCTGTTATTACTGATCTAGTGTTATATAAATCAATGGATTGTCGCTCCCGTTTTGTCGCTTGAATAACAGTTTGAAGTTTATTTTGATTCGTAAAAGTGATGCGATTTTGTGACTTAAATGTCCGCACGTGTGAACTATTAGAGAAAAGGGCGAAACAAGCGCTTTGATGTCGATGTAAACCTCAAGTTATTTTGATCGCTTGGGCGCCTAATGGTCGGTACACACGACAACAATTTATCGTTGCAATCTGGCTGTGCAGGTCATTTGTGCAGTTTAATCGAACGTGTGTACAAAAATCGGCGCAGATTTTTTGGTTGGTGCAAGCCATCGGAGCAAGGTTTAAAATCTATTCGATAAATCGTTGTCGATCGCGTTTGCACAGTTTTATCGTAATGTGTATACGGAAGTCGGACCAATCATTCAGTTCGTTTGCAAGTTCGTTCATTTCAGGAATGATTTGACTGAGAGCCTGTTTTGATATTGTAACGATTTCCCCCCCTCTATCTAAATAAAAAAAAATTATAATATTAAAAATATCCCCTTTTTAATAACATTATATATGTGACCAGGATTAATAAACTATGTTTAGATCTTTCTAAATGATCTCTCTAAAGGTTTAATAATAGGCCGTTTGTAATCTTTTGGCGTGATCGTCTTAGTTAGGACCCTTATTTACGTTGTGTTTGTTTGTAACTTAGTTCTTTTAGGTGTCTTTTGGAAGAATGAATATTCACTAGAGCAATTGAAAGCTGTTGGTAGTGCCTTATAAGCTAAGTGAACCCCGTTCACGAAGACAGGGCTCGAAAAAGGTTAAGAACATAAACGTCTCTATTCCACTTGTATCAGGTTTACATTATTAATTTATTATCATTTATCAGTAGTTACGATGTACCAGTTCTGGCGCACTTGTAGAGAGGTTGTACCAGTTCTGGCGCACTGAGTCAGAAGTTGTACAAGTACGACGTTCGTCGATGCACGATCCTAAAAAAAAAAAATAAAAAAAAAAAAAAATAAAAAAAAAGGTTTTGGCATGCTCTGATCACGAATCTGCGGTCCATTTTTGCGTAGGATGCACGGTTCCGGAGATGTGCAGATCAATTAACTCTTATCTAATTGATATCCGCTTCGAGCCTCAACCGTCATTAGCGCTCCATTGTCCTTATCTACTTATCTATTGTTGATTGACTACCGTCATTATCTATTATTCGTCGGCGTGTGGGTCGGCTTATGCTATTGTATTATACTCCTTTGTTCCTATCTACACTAATCTGACTCATTAATAAAACACATTACCCAATTTTGTTAAAAGTTTTATTTATAAAATACAAAATCTTATTACTTATTATCTATAAAATAGGAGCGAAACATCTCATCCACTAAAATATCGTTGTACAATGTGTTCCCTGTAAATATACTCGTAAAACTATGCATTGAACATCCCTGAAACTTATATAGCAAATACATTAAGCAATATTCGCCACAAACTGAAGTCCACTCATTCTGAATCCTATCAACATTCCAGTTCCATCTTTTACAATTTCTTTTAAAAAACTCTAGATGATATCGTACAGGTGCCCGTCCGAATGAATCAAAATATTGACCGACGTACATGGGTAGTTTATTGGCAGCATAAACATTATTTTATAGAGTGGGGTGAATCTTTTTCAGATGTTGTTGTACATCTAGTGTATCCATAATATTACTGCTATTAGTAGATTATTACAGTACAAATCTACTCAATGACTAATATAGGAGTGATCAATTATAGTGATTTCTAAATATTAAATTGCATTCTTTGTGTTATACAAATCGTATTTGAGTCACCAATACACTGAACAAGACACGACAGGAAGGACGTAGGAATGTAGAGATAAGCAACAGAATGTAAGGTAAGCTTGTTGACGCATAAAGATACTATCAATTCTACTGCAGAAATTCTTTAGATTAGAATTATTACTCACTGGTACTATATAAGACCAAGCAACTGCAGTCATGGAGTTAGTGTATGGTCGTTTGACCGCAGTGGATCTATCAATACTACGTTTGTGTTACTTCAACGCATCAAAGGCCATGGATGTAAGTGTTTATTCTATTGACAAACTTACTTTTCTTTCTGTTATTTTCTTACGTGTGTATGATTTAGTGTTAACAAATTATATTTGAATATTATGTGTGTGTATATGGTTAAGCCGTGGTAGCTCAGATGGTTAGCGCAAAATGTAAAATTCACAGTACACGACCCGGGTTCGATCCCCGCCGGCACCAATTAAATTGTTAATAACAATTTTAAGTGCTGATTTACCACGTGCTCAGCGTAGCCCTAAAACTCTCTCAGAAATGAGAGGAGGCCTATGTTCAGCAGTGGACTTTAATAGGTTGTAACTTTAGCTTTTTTAACTTTTATGATTAAGTGTTAACAAATTGATATTAACATGATAACTGTGTTGTTGCAGAAATCATTGAGCTTCGATGAAAATACCTATAAACAGTATTACTACTCGCCACTCTCCCCTCAAGAAGAGAGTGATGACATCGTCATTAATAATAACACATGCGATGGTGGAAAAAGAAAATCGCAATCGATTGATCATTTTTTTGAAGCTGAATCAAAAATAAAAAAGAGGAAGCTGTTATCATCAACCGTAGCACGAGCCGCTAGAGATGGTGTATCATACATTTCTACTAATTCTGACGACGGAGACCAAGCGACGCATCTCATCCAAATTGAAATGTACGATATGAAGAAGCTATCCAAGATTCCAACTACTGATCATTGGAAACATGCTTCCACGAGGATTAAATACTACGTAAAGACTAATAAGGATAGCATCTACGACAACACAAACACCCTCGTATACAATATTACAAAGACAATAGCAGAAAGTGAAAAAGTTAAAAAATACTTTTTTAACAATGACAGTCATTAGCTGATCATTAGTGAATGTAATTCTGTTTACTTAAATTACAGGAAGACAAGAGCAGAAGAAAGAGATGAGTGTGGCATACGTGTACAGAACACATCATTGAAGAACAAAACTACAACACTGAGTGGAGATGAAAACGAGAAGAATATGCAGTACTCAAGAGCTGAATATCCATTCTTCAGTTCAAAATCTAGCCGGTTGCTCAGTTTCGAAAACTGGCCTCTCGTTATGCGACAGAAACCTCAAGATCTTGCAGAAGCCGGTTTCTTTTATACTGGCCATGCAGACAGGACCAAGTGTTTCCATTGTGGTGGTGGCTTAAAAGATTGGGAAGATGATGATGATCCTTGGCAGCAGCATGTTCAGTGGTTTAGTCAGTGTGCTTATGTAAAATTTAAACTCGAACAGAGTTTTGTATTACATTAAGTAGAATATTTATAAAGAAATAAAAAAAATAATATATTGCATACAATTTGTTTTATTTAATTTTATAATGTTTCACATAGTTACATACACACAAAGTGCATTACACATAACTCATAAAATCTATCACACAACACATATTATAACCTTAACTACTATAGTCTACAGTAACATTTCTGTTTTTATCTATCTCAATAATATTATCAAACTCAGCATAAACTATACAGTTAATTGTTTGTATTAGTGAGGATTCAAATCGTACTTCTAATCTTACACTACCATGCTTTATGAGATTCCAATGAGCTGATGAGTTGGCTGATAAATCAGGAGTTAAGTCAAATGCTAATAGACAGTAACCTTTGGCATACTGTTCACAAGAGATTCCATTTCCTTCATTAAGAAAGTGAATACCAGTTCCCGAGAATAGAGTATGATATGCTGATGTAAATATGCTATTATTAAAAGATGGTTGCAAAGCTTTTGAAGGTATTTGTTGACCATCAATATATAAGCTGAAAGAATTAATACCATAGTTTTCAAAGTTAAATGGATTTTTAGTAAGGGAACCATTAAATGCAGAATTGTTCACAAATCCAATTATACATCTTTTGGGTACCTGCCCTAAAAATATATTATCAAGAGTTTTTCCTTGAACACCCGATGGAATTGTTAAAACTTTTACTTCAGCTCGAGTAATAGGATATTTAGCAGTGGTAGAAGCTAAAACTTTTTGATGTGCGAGTAATACACTTGGATTAATTCGTGCTCGTCGAACAATAAGAGTTGCATCCGTAATGCAAACTTTAAACTTTACATCGTTTGACCCAGCAATTAAATTAAAGCTCTCTCTAGATCGAACCAATTTAACACTCATTTCAACACCATTAATTAAAAATTTATCTTGGTTGAAAATGTCACCGTGAAGATGACCAATCATTTCTATTTCCTTACTTTCACTAATCAATTCCTGTCTTTTAACAAATCCTATGTTTTTACCATCCGTAGAATCCATTTTTCCTGCTGTATCATCATACCAAAGACTACAAGTAAGATGAGATTGTTTAGCAGCAGGAGCATAGTTTAAAAGGGTTTCCATGTATGCTCGATATGCATAGGTATTATTAGGTGGTGATACAAGTTTTTGGTTTAAATAAACATCAAGTTGACTAAAAAGTGAATGCAGCCAATTATTTACAGGTGCTACTATTGTAGTAGATATCAAGTTAGTTGAATCTTGATTTAATACTTTTGCCTTTATGTGGAGTAATGTATGAGACAAATCTATGTAGTCATCGCCTGTCCCAGGAACTTGAAACTCGATAGGTCCATCATCACCAAGAGATGAAATTGGTTTATAATGAATCCACAATCCATTTTCAATGCTAGTTTGTGTAGACGGTAGTGCAAACAAATCCAATTCTGACTTAACGCACTCGCAAGAATGATTATGAAGGAAAGACATATTTAATTTGAAAATATATCTTTGTTATTTTTTGGTTTTAGACCAAGTTTTTTCGCAGCTTTCACTTTAGCAGTTAATGGTGGAATGAACGAGGTCAATCGTTTTCTTTTAGTTTTATACCCAGATCCTGTCATGTTAAATTGATCAATTTTCTCATCAGCCTTTCGTTTTAAATTCGTACTAACTTGCTTTAGACGATCTTTTATTGAGGCTTCCATAGGACGCGCTTGAACCATATCCGATAAAAGTCCTACTCCAGCGCTTAATGCCTCCTTACCAATCACTCGAGCACCACTTGAAAGTAAAGGTAAAACTGATCTAAATAACCCCCCCTAAGAAGCTCCCAATACCATGACCGCGTTGGTATGGTGCACCCTTATAAATTACTCCAACTCCTGACCCAGCTTGATGTGTATAATAATTTTCATATGGACATTTATGATGATCACGAAGGGAATCCATTATTATAATTTTCGGAAATGTAGTTTAATACACACGGTTCCAAACTGGAATGGTATTTTTTGTCCGGTGCTCGATCTTATAACTATTTCCAGCGTATCGAACTCTCTTCGCATAACAGGTAAGTAGTGAGGTTGAGAGAAAACGTGCATTTTATTTGCACCATAAATGTATTTTGTAGGATCTAATGAAATGACTCTTAGTAAAGGAGTCATAACATCACCCACAATCTGAGGATCGATAATGTCACAATATAGAAAGAGTTGAGATGGTAACCCTAAGTGTAAATTAGCAGGACACTTTCCAAAATTTCTCTCTAGGAGATTTTTATTTGGTTCATAACCTAGTTGTAAACTTAATTTGGGTGATAATGTTACGGATGTTATATTTTTATCCAAAACAGAAATAGACACAAATTTTGTTATTTCATCATAGCGAAATTTCAAGTTCTCTCCGATACCATTTAACACTCTTAAAATATGCTCAACGTTATCATAGTTGGTAGCTGGAATATGTTTTTTGTAGTACACTGTGGATGGTTTATCTTCATTAGGCATTAACATAGATTTTGTAATGTATATAACATTTTCATGATCTTGAACAGTAAACATGGTACATGGATATTGAAACTCGACAACTCCAACCGACCATTCACCTTCTAATTTAATAGCTTTCGGTAATTTCGTTGAAAAATTTGTGGTCTTGTTATCAGGAAAATATTCCATTGAACTATTGCTGAGCAAAGTTAAATAAAAACTTTCTTTATTCATATTTATTTTAAACTAGAAGCTAAAATCCAACTGTTAAATTTATCTGGATAACCTTTCCACTTCACTAATACTTCTTTTCTGTTACCTGAGTAACGAGTGTCAATTATTTTATCTATTTTATATTGTGAGGTGGGGTTGTAAGTGATTTTCTGTAATTCTCTTTCATAAAAAGTACCAACTATTGGTTCATTTTGTAAATCTGTTATTGTATAAACAACCCATGGAGATCTATCAATTATTGAAGATATAATAAATATTTCATCACTCCAATTTGATTCATATCCTTTTTGGAAAGCATGTTTATATTTAGTTATTCGAACATAATCACCCACATTGAAATTTGGTTTAGGATTTTCTAAAGAAAGTTTGTTTGACCGTCTATCATAAAGATTAGTCCAAACTGTCATAATATTGTTGGAATTTACATCACATGGGCACATCTTAATACTAGAGTGAAAGCTGTGATTGTAAGAGTATATTAAATCTTGTAAAACATCTATATATCTATAAGTATTATTATGAGTGAAATAACGCCACATTTTCATTTTTAGTGTTCTTTGAAATCGTTCAACAATACTGGCCTTAATGTCAGGATTGTTAGTGGTATAGTAATTAATCTTTTTGGATTTAAAGTATTTTTGTACATCTTTTGAAACAAATTCTGTACCTTTATCAGATTGTATGTGAGTAGGTGTTAAATTACTTTCAGTAAATATACTTTCAAAACATTCTTTAGTTGTTTCTGAGTTTTTCTTTTTCATTGGTCTTGCAAAAGCATATTTACTAAATACATCAATAACACAAAGTATATACTTGAAACCATCATTATATTGAGAATAAGTTCGCATATCACTTAAATCAGCTTGCCACAGTTCATTAATATTTGATAGAATGTACCTATTACGCGGGAATTTTTTTCGAATGGGTTTATGTAATGTGTATGTTTCTTGTGATTTTAACCATTCCTTTACTTGCTTTTTATTCATTTTACACTTCATGGCTTTTGATAATTTATCAATACTACCAAAACCAGCGGGATTAGATGGATCATAATAAATCCTGTTAATTTCTTCTAGTACGGGGTCCATTTTTCCCACTCAAGCCTTTTACGTATTTTAGTTGTAGACTTTTTATCTCTACTGCTCGGTGTAGAAAACTCTTGAAATTCAATCTCAGAGGGTTTGTTCAGATCTTTTGCTTGAAGTTGGTTAATAAACTCACATCTCTTTGGATTTCCAATATAAGTAAGTGGTACTTTAATATCTTTTAATGCTTCAGCAAATCTATCCCAACCTACTGGATCACTTCTTTTTAAGGGTCTTAGTGAATCATTTATTAAATCAACAATATTACTTCCAGGAATTTTTTCATTATCAATTGTGACTGTACCTTCATTATCCCAATGTATTTTACCTCTACTTGTTTCAACTAAGTTTAATAATAACTGTCCTTTTTTATTATAAGTTTTTGGTATTAAACTGAGTATTTGAGCTGGTGTGTAAAGTGGATTTTCAACATTTTCTTTACTTTTGATGGATCGATTCTCCTCCAACAAAGATTCAGCATCAACTGAAGTTTTTAGATCTCTATCTTTATTTTTAAAACCAATTTTAGACTCGTTTGAATCTTCATTAGATGTATCAGAATAAATTGGTAATCTGAGTGGTTGACGATCCTCTTCGGTAAAATGAAGGTATCTTTGCAGTGTTTGTAAATATAACATCCATTTCTTTCGGTCTTCCGTCTTACTATTCATAATATTTTGCATTTCGATATCTAATCGAGATAAACTACTGCTCGTATTAACCTTATTTTCTTGTTTTAATTTTTCAATCAATCCAGGTTCGATAAGTATCATTTTCTTTGCATTTTCCATGTTAACTGGCTAGTCCACTCACTAATCCACTCAATATTGCACCTAATATTATTGGTAAGAAAGCCCCTCCTTTTTGTATAATTATATTTATTCTTAGTTTATGTTTACACTTACGCACTAGTTGACGGAGTATATTTTTGTGTTTATTCAATTTTTGTTTATCTTGATCTTTAAGAGGTACTTTTCCTTGTAAAACGTTATGAATACACTCACAAATACAGTTAATTTCTTCTTCATCACACGTTTTAAGTAATGCTCTTTGATATTTTGGTTTAAGCGTATGCAAAGCGTTTAGCAAATGTTTATGCGTTGTGAGTCGACGATGCATCATTTAGCAATGATTTGAAATGTTTGATTCTTGGTGTATTTAAACTCTTTTGTGGGGACGTAGACTGTGCAGAAACCATTAAATGGGAAGACATTTGTCTTGATACGACAAAAATCATTGGTATTCTGTTTTAAATCTACCATTAAATATCCATGCGCGTCTAGAGTTGCATCCCTGTAGGCATCTTCAATAAATTTTGGGTTATCTGGTGACACTTGTCGTGCTAAATATCTTATTTGAGTTTTATCTCGAGGGTTTTTAAAATATATTATATAACTTGAGTTTAAGGATATGTCTCTTTGCCCTTTACCCTGATGAAATAAATTTTGTGTTAAATAAAATACACTAAGATTCCTGTGATGACTACCTTTTGTAAATATATCCACAATTCTTCCATCGGACTCTCTCATTAGATCATCAATAATAACAAGATGTGGGTTTTCACCGTCAAACATATTAACATTTGGAATTCCTTGATGGTAGTTAACATTTGGTAAATTATATAAAGGTTGCATTTCATCAAAGCACCATGTGATCTGATTAAAATCACAATTACATATTTCTGTAACTGATTTTATGAAATTTGTTACAAAATTTGACTTCCCACATCCACTTGGCCCCGCCACAATAGCAGTAAACGGATGGATAAAGTGAAACATTATACACGTCTAAAGTTCTAAGGGGTGAAATAAAAAATGAAAGTGTTGGTGTTAACAATTAATATATATTGCAAACATTATATAAAACAGAATGATCTGTATACTATTTCTAACACAATTAGTACATCATAATTTTACAATCAACTCAATCTCAAATAAATGCACACACACACACACACACACACACGCAAATATAAACAACAATTAACTTAAATTATTTACAATAAAACAACGATTAAATATGTAATAAACTCTACGTCATATTATACTATTATCATTATTTTACAATCAATACAAATTTTATTTACATGCAGACATAAAATTAAAAACTATCAACACTTACATAACGCAGTTTATAATGACCCCAAGCTAATGTTTCAATATTATTATCTAAAATATGCCTCTTTGTGTCATTATATGATAAACCAATCTTATTTAATTTTTGTGTAAAAATTGTGTGTTTAATTGATTTAAATCTAAGCATACTATAATATTGCACTTTTTTATTAAATAGAGAAGACTTATAATTATCCATGGTCATCTTTTTAGTGATACATTTATTTACGCCTTTTGCCTTGGCTATAGTCTTATTCTCTAAGTTAAAAGCGTACATTTTGGATCGTAAACCCACAAATTCTTTCATGATTTTACCATTATTTTAATCTTTAAAAAAACCTAATTTCTTTTTATTTAATTTTGGATATTCAAAAATATTATTTGCGTCATAAGCTGAGGTATCAAAGTATGATGAAAGGTCAGGTTTTATATCAGAGTAAAAATCATCTGTAAATATATGATATATTAAACTATCCGTATCTGTATACAATAATTTGATTTTACTAAACTTTTTAACCATATAGTTATAATGAAAATCATACATTAATGTTTTTGAAATATCTAAAATGCAAAACCCTAAATAAATTGGTTTGTTATATATTAACTTTGTTTTTCGCAACTGAACCGCAACTAGGTTTTCCGAAAATACTGAAAGACTATGAAATTGTGGTTTAGCGATTAGATCTTGAGCACCTAAAGCTTTGCCCTGGTTCTCCCAGTGTGTAACTAATTTTATGTTAACCCTTTTTTCAATATTCTCCATAGTCTTTCCGAAGACTGAATTATTCATTAATTTATAAAAATCTTTTTCGAAATCTGATTTTGCTAACGTTCTTAATTTTGTGTTTAGATCTATGTACATCTTCAACCAGCGAGACTGTTTAAATTTTAAAACTCTATGAATTTTAGTTAATTTAACCCCCATTTCTATGCACTGCTTTAAATTTCTTTAATGAATTACATATTTATCTTTATTATTTAAATTTGGGACTAGTTTATTTTCATTAATATTGTCTGCACAAATGTTTTCGGGGCATAAAGGAAAGTCCGAATGTAAATCATGAAGTTCATCTGGATATTCCAAATCAACTTCTAAAATAAAATCGAAGTTCGATGTCTCAGACACATTAAATTCTGTATTCGGATTTACCCATTCGAATCCACCAGTAGGAAGACATTGAGACATAGCCCAACCATATAAATTGTTGGCATCAAAATATGTGATATATGAATTTGGTTTCCCTGCATCATAATCCCCCATATATTTGTTATTAGCTCTAGCATAACGATTACTACATTGAGATACACCACCCCTGATACCTGATCTAATAAATGCAATTTTCTCATAATCTGTTAAAAGTTCTAATTCTATTTTTGTATATTTTAACATTGCTTCCCAACTTAAACCGGGTGCTGTGTAATAATGGGCAGGGTCTAAATCATAAGTATTAATACATAACTTTCTAAAGTTTTCAAATACATCGGTTAAAAGTAAAACGTCTGTCTTTAAATACAGGTTTGAATAATCTAGCATATTACAACACCCAAAGTGTTTCCAAACATCTTTAGCATGATTGTAATCATCATTTGAAATATGGGAATCTGTGAGCGAGCTATAAAAAATTTTTGTTCGGGGAGCGATGTTAGGCTTAAACTATCATAATTAGTCATAAGTTCATATGGATAAACGCCTTTCCGTTTTAAACGAAAGAAATCTTCATCATTAGGATAATTTCTACGTAATTCTTGAAATTGATCATTACTGAGATTTTTGGCCAATTCTTCTAATTTACATGATAAAAACTTAAATGAATCTATGAATCTTAATATAATTTCGTGGTTATTCATTTTTAATTTTTTGGAAAAGGATATATATTTTTCTTTATTTTGAGGGATAACTTCGACTTCACCATCACAAAAGTTTAACGCGTGAACAATAAAATGAGCATCATAGTGACTAAGGTTGTGTAAAAATATTGGTATATAACGAGGTTTTCTGAACTTCGAGCTACATGATTCGTGAGCAACACCTATAAAACTACCGGTGTACCAATCAAAATCATAAAAATGTTCTGCTAACTCTGTTTCACAAATATGACAAATGGTTGCATTTGAAATTTGGTTTTTGTCTTCATTTGTTAGCGGAAGTGGAGGATATTTTTGAAGTCTATTTATTTCTTTGAGATTGTTAGATAAACTTTCCATAAACACTTGTGCACAGTTGGGTCCGCAATACGTTACATATTTTGATAATTTATCATCATATGAACATTTAATATAATAACCAAAACTATGTACTTCATGTTTCTGAATATTGTGTGTGAAAGGTTTGGAAGGATCGTTAGAACATGATTCTATTGGTTTTAAAAATGCTTCAAAATCAGCATAAACTACGAATGGTATCTTCAACTTTTTTTCATAACTATCAAATTTAATTTTATCATTTGAAATAGGTTGACCAAACCAATTCTTTTTTTTTAAAGTTTCACTGTTTGGTAATTCTGTACAAATGTGGGCACAATCGTATTGTTCATGGTTATTTAAACTTTCCTTAGATGGAAAGTGAAGAAGACATGCTTCGCAAATGTACATGATGTGACCGTCTTTTGAAATTTGTTTACTAACTAACCGCGATAAATTTTTTATGTAACAATAATGATTTTTTGTATCCTTGGAAAAAAATAATAAATTGATATGTCTATCTTTACGACACTTTGTTAAAAATAATGGACCTACTATAGAATTACATCGTTTTTCTTTATTATATTCTAACCCAAAAACATTAATACTAATATCATTTAATTTCTCTACTTTTGCTATGTCAGAAATTTTAACTGGAAAGGAAATACCATCAAATTTAAGTTTATTTGCATGTTTAACGTACGATGATACACGATCCGCGTCTTTGTTTACGGGATATAACGCCGAGAGTAACGCCCATTTAAAACAAAAATAATCCTTGCTTTTTACATTTATAACAGCCTTTTTTAATTTTATGTCACGAGGAAGATCTATGTATGAAGTACCGCGTAGGGGGTTAAATTTATTAACATTCATGTCTATAGATTTTATGTTTTTTAGACTCCATCCACTATCTTTTTTTTCAAATGCAGTAATTTTAGTAGCAATTGTATCATTTAATGATGAAAAAAAAATATTTAAGTCATCTCCTTGACAAATAATATAGTTAAGCGTTTGAAAATCGAACGTATCATGAATATCTTTAGTTTGTTGAACAAAATCAGCATGCAATATGAAGTTTACTTTAAAAATTATGTGTTGATGAATACACTCTTGTATTAAAAATAAAATATCATCTTTAATAGAATTTAAAAATAGTTCAGGAGTTTCAAAATTTACCAATGTCGAACTATCTACTCTACTCTTGATTTTATAAGTTAAAATCCTATTTCCAAAAGCAGATTCAATAACACTAACGTTTGATAAAGAATTATGTGAATTTAAAAGATTATTTTTGTGAACATTACTTTTAAAATGATTAGCTAAATACCGTTTCTTGATAAATATATGACACGTTAGACATTCCACTTGATCATCGTTACGGATACTGTTCCCTGCAGAGGTAGGCGCTTCTGCTTCCGTTGTTGGTTTTTTGATGATCTTGGGTTCTTTGCTGCTCGTTCGCTTCGTTCCTCTTCCAAGTTGTAGTGGTTGACTACTAAAATGTTTAAATTTATTAAAAACTGTACAAGACATTGTGTAAATTATGATCGAAATGAATGTTTATTTTACTTACTTAAACTGTGTTTCAACCATCGCACAGTGATTATACAACTCATCATCATACGATGAATCGAACAGTTGACCCTTCTCCATTTCATCACAAACTTTAGACAACTCCTGATTTAATTCGCAGTTGAATAGTTCCGTATTCTCTTCCATGGTTGTGGAGAAGAAAGCACTGGTGCACACTTCACTGAAGTTTGCCATCCTTATAGTAAAGAAGAAAATAGGTAGCAGAGTAAGTAACAGTTCAGTGTTGGTAGACCAACTGATACCCAAATTTCAAATAATGTCCGATATTTAAGTCTAACAAAGGATTAGAAATAGAATATAATGAGTACACGGAAGTAATTTAAGTAAACAGAATCACATTCACTAATGAACAGCTAATGACTGTCATTGTTAAAAAAGTATTTTTTAACTTTTTCACTTTCTGCTATTGTCTTTGTAATATTGTATACGAGGGTGTTTGTGTTGAGAAATGGATGTTATATTTACAAACACTGCAAAGATACCTTCATTTTACCGAAGAGGATCGTCAACCACTCAGATTACCAATTTATTCTGATACATCTAATGAAGATTCAAACGAGTCTAAAATTGGTTTTAAAAATAAAGATAGAGATCTAAAAACTTCAGTTGATGCTGAATCTTTGTTGGAGGAGAATCGATCCATCAAAAGTAAAGAAAATGTTGAAAATCCACTTTACACACCAGCTCAAATACTCAGTTTAATACCAAAAACTTATAATAAAAAAGGACAGTTATTATTAAACTTAGTTGAAACAAGTAGAGGTAAAATACATTGGGATAATGAAGGTACAGTCACAATTGATAATGAAAAAATTCCTGGAAGTAATATTGTTGATTTAATAAATGATTCACTAAGACCCTTAAAAAGAAGTGATCCAGTAGGTTGGGATAGATTTGCTGAAGCATTAAAAGATATTAAAGTACCACTTACTTATATTGGAAATCCAAAGAGATGTGAGTTTATTAACCAACTTCAAGCAAAAGATCTGAACAAACCCTCTGAGATTGAATTTCAAGAGTTTTCTACACCGAGCAGTAGAGATAAAAAGTCTACAACTAAAATACGTAAAAGGCTTGAGTGGGAAAAATGGACCCCGTACTAGAAGAAATTAACAGGATTTATTATGATCCATCTAATCCCGCTGGTTTTGGTAGTATTGATAAATTATCAAAAGCCATGAAGTGTAAAATGAATAAAAAGCAAGTAAAGGAATGGTTAAAATCACAAGAAACATACACATTACATAAACCCATTCGAAAAAAATTCCCGCGTAATAGGTACATTCTATCAAATATTAATGAACTGTGGCAAGCTGATTTAAGTGATATGCGAACTTATTCTCAATATAATGATGGTTTCAAGTATATACTTTGTGTTATTGATGTATTTAGTAAATATGCTTTTGCAAGACCAATGAAAAAGAAAAACTCAGAAACAACTAAAGAATGTTTTGAAAGTATATTTACTGAAAGTAATTTAACACCTACTCACATACAATCTGATAAAGGTACAGAATTTGTTTCAAAAGATGTACAAAAATACTTTAAATCCAAAAAGATTAATTACTATACCACTAACAATCCTGACATTAAGGCCAGTATTGTTGAACGATTTCAAAGAACACTAAAAATGAAAATGTGGCGTTATTTCACTCATAATAATACTTATAGATATATAGATGTTTTACAAGATTTAATATACTCTTACAATCACAGCTTTCACTCTAGTATTAAGATGTGCCCATGTGATGTAAATTCCAACAATATTATGACAGTTTGGACTAATCTTTATGATAGACGGTCAAACAAACTTTCTTTAGAAAATCCTAAACCAAATTTCAATGTGGGTGATTATGTTCGAATAACTAAATATAAACATGCTTTCCAAAAAGGATATGAATCAAATTGGAGTGATGAAATATTTATTATATCTTCAATAATTGATAGATCTCCATGGGTTGTTTATACAATAACAGATTTACAAAATGAACCAATAGTTGGTACTTTTTATGAAAGAGAATTACAGAAAATCACTTACAACCCCACCTCACAATATAAAATAGATAAAATAATTGACACTCGTTACTCAGGTAACAGAAAAGAAGTATTAGTGAAGTGGAAAGGTTATCCAGATAAATTTAACAGTTGGATTTTAGCTTCTAGTTTAAAATAAATATGAATAAAGAAAGTTTTTATTTAACTTTGCTCAGCAATAGTTCAATGGAATATTTTCCTGATAACAAGACCACAAATTTTTCAACGAAATTACCGAAAGCTATTAAATTAGAAGGTGAATGGTCGGTTGGAGTTGTCGAGTTTCAATATCCATGTACCATGTTTACTGTTCAAGATCATGAAAATGTTATATACATTACAAAATCTATGTTAATGCCTAATGAAGATAAACCATCCACAGTGTACTACAAAAAACATATTCCAGCTACCAACTATGATAACGTTGAGCATATTTTAAGAGTGTTAAATGGTATCGGAGAGAACTTGAAATTTCGCTATGATGAAATAACAAAATTTGTGTCTATTTCTGTTTTGGATAAAAATATAACATCCGTAACATTATCACCCAAATTAAGTTTACAACTAGGTTATGAACCAAATAAAAATCTCCTAGAGAGAAATTTTGGAAAGTGTCCTGCTAATTTACACTTAGGGTTACCATCTCAACTCTTTCTATATTGTGACATTATCGATCCTCAGATTGTGGGTGATGTTATGACTCCTTTACTAAGAGTCATTTCATTAGATCCTACAAAATACATTTATGGTGCAAATAAAATGCACGTTTTCTCTCAACCTCACTACTTACCTGTTATGCGAAGAGAGTTCGATACGCTGGAAATAGTTATAAGATCGAGCACCGGACAAAAAATACCATTCCAGTTTGGAACCGTGTGTATTAAACTACATTTCCGAAAATTATAATAATGGATTCCCTTCGTGATCATCATAAATGTCCATATGAAAATTATTATACACATCAAGCTGGGTCAGGAGTTGGAGTAATTTATAAGGGTGCACCATACCAACGCGGTCATGGTATTGGGAGCTTCTTAGGGGGGGTTATTTAGATCAGTTTTACCTTTACTTTCAAGTGGTGCTCGAGTGATTGGTAAGGAGGCATTAAGCGCTGGAGTAGGACTTTTATCGGATATGGTTCAAGCGCGTCCTATGGAAGCCTCAATAAAAGATCGTCTAAAGCAAGTTAGTACGAATTTAAAACGAAAGGCTGATGAGAAAATTGATCAATTTAACATGACAGGATCTGGGTATAAAACTAAAAGAAAACGATTGACCTCGTTCATTCCACCATTAACTGCTAAAGTGAAAGCTGCGAAAAAACTTGGTCTAAAACCAAAAAATAACAAAGATATATTTTCAAATTAAATATGTCTTTCCTTCATAATCATTCTTGCGAGTGCGTTAAGTCAGAATTGGATTTGTTTGCACTACCGTCTACACAAACTAGCATTGAAAATGGATTGTGGATTCATTATAAACCAATTTCATCTCTTGGTGATGATGGACCTATCGAGTTTCAAGTTCCTGGGACAGGCGATGACTACATAGATTTGTCTCATACATTACTCCACATAAAGGCAAAAGTATTAAATCAAGATTCAACTAACTTGATATCTACTACAATAGTAGCACCTGTAAATAATTGGCTGCATTCACTTTTTAGTCAACTTGATGTTTATTTAAACCAAAAACTTGTATCACCACCTAATAATACCTATGCATATCGAGCATACATGGAAACCCTTTTAAACTATGCTCCTGCTGCTAAACAATCTCATCTTACTTGTAGTCTTTGGTATGATGATACAGCAGGAAAAATGGATTCTACGGATGGTAAAAACATAGGATTTGTTAAAAGACAGGAATTGATTAGTGAAAGTAAGGAAATAGAAATGATTGGTCATCTTCACGGTGACATTTTCAACCAAGATAAATTTTTAATTAATGGTGTTGAAATGAGTGTTAAATTGGTTCGATCTAGAGAGAGCTTTAATTTAATTGCTGGGTCAAACGATGTAAAGTTTAAAGTTTGCATTACGGATGCAACTCTTATTGTTCGACGAGCACGAATTAATCCAAGTGTATTACTCGCACATCAAAAAGTTTTAGCTTCTACCACTGCTAAATATCCTATTACTCGAGCTGAAGTAAAAGTTTTAACAATTCCATCGGGTGTTCAAGGAAAAACTCTTGATAATATATTTTTAGGGCAGGTACCCAAAAGATGTATAATTGGATTTGTGAACAATTCTGCATTTAATGGTTCCCTTACTAAAAATCCATTTAACTTTGAAAACTATGGTATTAATTCTTTCAGCTTATATATTGATGGTCAACAAATACCTTCAAAAGCTTTGCAACCATCTTTTAATAATAGCATATTTACATCAGCATATCATACTCTATTCTCGGGAACTGGTATTCACTTTCTTAATGAAGGAAATGGAATCTCTTGTGAACAGTATACCAAAGGTTACTGTCTATTAGCATTTGACTTAACTCCTGATTTATCAGCCAACTCATCAGCTCATTGGAATCTCATAAAGCATGGTAGTGTAAGATTAGAAGTACGATTTGAATCCTCACTAATACAAACAATTAACTGTATAGTTTATGCTGAGTTTGATAATATTATTGAGATAGATAAAAACAGAAATGTTACTGTAGACTATAGTAGTTAAGGTTATAATATGTGTTGTGTGATAGATTTTATGAGTTATGTGTAATGCACTTTGTGTGTATGTAACTATGTGAAACATTATAAAATTAAATAAAACAAATTGTATGCAATATATTATTTTTTTATTTCTTTATAAATATTCTACTTAATGTAATACAAAACTCTGTTCGAGTTTAAATTTTACATAAGCACACTGACTAAACCACTGAACATGCTGCTGCCAAGGATCATCATCATCTTCCCAATCTTTTAAGCCACCACCACAATGGAAACACTTGGTCCTGTCTGCATGGCCAGTATAAAAGAAACCGGCTTCTGCAAGATCTTGAGGTTTCTGTCGCATAACGAGAGGCCAGTTTTCGAAACTGAGCAACCGGCTAGATTTTGAACTGAAGAATGGATATTCAGCTCTTGAGTACTGCATATTCTTCTCGTTTTCATCTCCACTCAGTGTTGTAGTTTTGTTCTTCAATGATGTGTTCTGTACACGTATGCCACACTCATCTCTTTCTTCTGCTCTTGTCTTCCTGTAATTTAAGTAAACAGAATTACATTCACTAATGATCAGCTAATGACTGTCATTGTTAAAAAAGTATTTTTTAACTTTTTCACTTTCTGCTATTGTCTTTGTAATATTGTATACGAGGGTGTTTGTGTTGTCGTAGATGCTATCCTTATTAGTCTTTACGTAGTATTTAATCCTCGTGGAAGCATGTTTCCAATGATCAGTAGTTGGAATCTTGGATAGCTTCTTCATATCGTACATTTCAATTTGGATGAGATGCGTCGCTTGGTCTCCGTCGTCAGAATTAGTAGAAATGTATGATACACCATCTCTAGCGGCTCGTGCTACGGTTGATGATAACAGCTTCCTCTTTTTTATTTTTGATTCAGCTTCAAAAAAATGATCAATCGATTGCGATTTTCTTTTTCCACCATCGCATGTGTTATTATTAATGACGATGTCATCACTCTCTTCTTGAGGGGAGAGTGGCGAGTAGTAATACTGTTTATAGGTATTTTCATCGAAGCTCAATGATTTCTGCAACAACACAGTTATCATGTTAATATCAATTTGTTAACACTTAATCATAAAAGTTAAAAAAGCTAAAGTTACAACCTATTAAAGTCCACTGCTGAACATAGGCCTCCTCTCATTTCTGAGAGAGTTTTAGGGCTACGCTGAGCACGTGGTAAATCAGCACTTAAAATTGTTATTAACAATTTAATTGGTGCCGGCGGGGATCGAACCCGGGTCGTGTACTGTGAATTTTACATTTTGCGCTAACCATCTGAGCTACCACGGCTTAACCATATACACACACATAATATTCAAATATAATTTGTTAACACTAAATCATACACACGTAAGAAAATAACAGAAAGAAAAGTAAGTTTGTCAATAGAATAAACACTTACATCCATGGCCTTTGATGCGTTGAAGTAACACAAACGTAGTATTGATAGATCCACTGCGGTCAAACGACCATACACTAACTCCATGACTGCAGTTGCTTGGTCTTATATAGTACCAGTGAGTAATAATTCTAATCTAAAGAATTTCTGCAGTAGAATTGATAGTATCTTTATGCGTCAACAAGCTTTCCTTACATTCTGTTGCTTATCTCTACATTCCTACGTCCTTCCTGTCGTGTCTTGTTCAGTGTATTGGTGACTCAAATACGATTTGTATAACACAAAGAATGCAATTTAATATTTAGAAATCACTATAATTGATCACTCCTATATTAGTCATTGAGTAGATTGGTACTGTAATAATCTACTAATAGCAGTAATATTATGGATACACTAGATGTACAACAACATCTGAAAAAGATTCACCCCACTCTATAAAATAATGTTTATGCTGCCAATAAACTACCCATGTACACCCACGTACCAACGTATATAATATGCAATTTGGATACAGATGATAAACCAGGGTCACATTGGGTAGCTTTATATATCGATACGAATGACGTCGGTCAATATTTTGATTCATTCGGACGGGCACCTGTACGATATCATCTAGAGTTTTTTAAAAGAAATTGTAAAAGATGGAACTGGAATGTTGATAGGATTCAGAATGAGTGGACTTCAGTTTGTGGCGAATATTGCTTAATGTATTTGCTATATAAGTTTCAGGGATGTTCAATGCATAGTTTTACGAGTATATTTACAGGGAACACATTGTACAACGATATTTTAGTGGATGAGATGTTTCGCTCCTATTTTATAGATAATAAGTAATAAGATTTTGTATTTTATAAATAAAACTTTTAACAAAATTGGGTAATGTGTTTTATTAATGAGTCAGATTAGTGTAGATAGGAACAAAGGAGTATAATACAATAGCATAAGCCGACCCACACGCCGCACGCCGAGGAATAATAGATAATGACGGTAGTCAATCAACAATAGATAAGTAGATAAGGACAATGGAGCGCTTTAGATAAGAGTTAATTGATCTGCACATCTCCGGAACCGTGCATCCTACGCAAAAATGGACCGCAGATTCGTGATCAGAGCATGCCAAAACTTTTTTTTTTTTTTTTTTTTTTTTTTTTTTTTTTTTTTTTTTTTTTTTTTTAGGATCGTGCATCGACGAACGTCGTACTTGTACAACTTCTGACTCAGTGCGCCAGAACTGGTACAACCTCTCTACAAGTGCGCCAGAACTGGTACATCGTAACTACTTTTATCCCTTCCCGCTTGGAAAAGGCTCACAATATATTTATACAAAAAATACCCGATACAAGGGCTTCGCTCTCCTACATTTATTTAAAAAAATGTAGGGGAGGTACACGGCCCCACACACGCCGTGCACGGTGAGTGCCAACCATTTTGATGCACTCCCCCCGAAGGGAACGCTAATTCGGGAACTGGACCGTAGTCCACAGCAAAATAACTGGCGAACCAGTAAAAGAGGCTTGGCCCCTTGTTAGTGCGTAAGCACAAACATCGACCGAAGTCGCGCATGTCAATGCGTGTAAACGCCATACAGAATACGAACGAATCCAATCACAGTGCATGTACGTCACACGGTTTAGGCAATTAGGCACACTGGCCTTAAACCCTCCGTGAGCGCCACCACCTGCCAGACCGCCGCTCCTGCAGACGTGATGTAAGTGTATGGCATCACCACCAATTGCATGATCAGCACGGCTACTAGCCGCAGAGCGTGTCATGAGACTACTGCTCACCTCAAGGGAATGGGGTCCCACGTTGTGCGGCTTTCGGCCGCAGCCTTGAGAGTCTCCTCAGATCCTCCCGCCAGCTACCACCCGCATGAGGTCGACACATATGCTCCACCAACCAATACAACGGCAGATATAGCCAAAAGGCAGTTATAAGATAAGAGTAATAATTCGCCATCAGAAAGGGTTTGTGTCACTGACGTTGAGTAAATGCATTTTCGATCATGTTTGTCTCACCCACCAACAAGTTGCCTTCAATCATTCAAATGTGGGAAAGTTACAGAGATATAATATTATGTTGTTATATAAAACATCGTGGAGGGCAGACAGTCTGCAGCCCCGCAATGAAGGGACCCGACTTGGGCAAAGCTACTTAGGTGTGAGTCAAACCAAGACGCAGAGAGCGCCATTGAGAATAGCGTCCCACCAAACAACCATCGCAGAGACGCAATGCTGCAGAACGCAACAAGCATCAATACGACTATCGTCGGGCTTACACCATTCCAAGGTCCCCATACATCCCAGCAGACATCACCACCCGTATACCTCCATCGACCAGAACCACAGAGAGCGTCGAATCAGGCGCAGCACACCCGTAGATCCATCACAAGATGCAATACCGCCAGTAGCAGTAAGCATCAATGCAACTATCATACGGCCGGCGCACCCTCACAACACACCCACATGACTCCTATCGACTTTGGCAACAAAGTTGGTATTGTTGTTACATAAAAAATATCACTAACGTATCATAGTAGCACGCTACTAAGACGCCAATGAACAAAACTCCACGTATTATAGCGCTAATGCACTAAAACATGAAGTTGAGTATGCCTGTTACACTTAAAAGTGCTACCAAACACACTCATCATCCCAATCCGAAATATAGACGACGCATCGCTATGCGCTACTACGCCGCCCACAAACGGTATGGGTGTGCGATGTCCACGGGAAAGCCGTATTGCTACAACAAACCCGCTTACCACCGACACTAAGATGTTAATTGTATACCTCCATCGACCAGAACCACAAGAGAGCGTCGAATCAGGCGCAGCACACCCGCAGATCCATCACAAGACGCAATACCGCAAGCAGCAGTAAGCATCAATGCAACTATCATACGGCCGGCGCACCCTCACAACACACCCACATGACTCCTATCGACTTTGGCAACAAAGTTGGTATTGTTGTTATATAAAAAATATCACTAACGTATCATAGTAGCACGCTACTAAGACGCCAATGAACAAAACTCCACGTATTATAGCGCTAATGCACTAAGACATGAAGTTGAGTATGCCTGTTACACTTAAAAGTGCTACCAAACACACTCATCATCCCAATCCGAAATATAGACGACGCATCGCTATGCGCTACTACGCCGCCCACAAACGGTATGGGTGTGCGATGTCCACGGGAAAGCCGTATTGCTACAACAAACCCGCTTACCACCGACACTAAGATGTTAATTGTATACCTCCATCGACCAGAACCACAAGAGAGCGTCGAATCAGGCGCAGCACACCCGCAGATCCATCACAAGACGCAATACCGCAAGCAGCAGTAAGCATCAATGCAACTATCATACGGCCGGCGCACCCTCACAACACACCCACATGACTCCTATCGACTTTGGCAACAAAGTTGGTATTGTTGTTACATAAAAAATATCACTAACGTATCATAGTAGCACGCTACTAAGACGCCAATGAACAAAACTCCACGTATTATAGCGCTAATGCACTAAAACATGAAGTTGAGTATGCCTGTTACACTTAAAAGTGCTACCAAACACACTCATCATCCCAATCCGAAATATAGACGACGCATCGCTATGCGCTACTACGCCGCCCACAAACGGTATGGGTGTGCGATGTCCACGGGAAAGCCGTATTGCTACAACAAACCCGCTTACCACCGGCACTAAGATTGTTGTTATATAAAACTGCACCAACGTATCATAGTAGCACGCTACTAAGACGCCAGTGGACAAAACTTCACGTATCATAGCGCTAATGCACTAAGACATGAAGTTGAGTATGCCCGTTACACTTAAAAGTGCTACCAAACACACTCATCATCCCAATCCGAAATATAGACGACGCATCGCTATGCGCTACTACGCCGCCCACAAACGGTATGGGTGTGCGATGTCCACGGGAAAGCCGTATTGCTACAACAAACCCGCTACCACCGACACTAAGATGATATGTCTAGGACACATCGGTTAGCGAGTCCAAGTTTACCTCGGACCAATTGCTCGTGAAGCAGCACACACGCCACCATAATATTCCTTTTCAAGTCCCTAATAAGGACTAGTCATTTTGCTACAGTACTAGGAGCAGTCAGTCACCCGACCACCCCATACAATGCTTATGCATCAAGGAGACCTCCTATAATATTGCTTTTGTATCATAGACCTTACTTTCATAAGTCATGTATATATAGGATTCGAACCCATGACCCTACTATTGTAATGCATATTAATCATAGAGACCTTCTATAGTATTGCTTTTGAATCATAGATCTTACTTTCATAAGTCATTCATATATAGGGTTCGAACCCACGACCCTACTATTGTAATGCATATTAATCACAGAGACCTTCTATAGTATTGCTTTTGAATCATAGACCTTACTTTCATAAGTCATTCATATATAGGGTTCGAACCCACGACCCTACTATTGTAATGCAAATTCATCATGGAGACCTTCTATAGTATTGCTTTTGTATCATTGAGTTTAATATCATAAGTCCCTAATATAGGACTAGTCATTGTGCTACAGTACTTCAGGCAGTCAGGCTCCCGACCACCCCATATATATGTAGAACTGCAGAAATGTATCTCCGGCAGCTCATCCATACAAGACATCTATACGTGAACACCTTCCATAACTTAGGAAAATTTTCCTTAATACATGAACTCCTTCAACAACTTAAGAAATTTCATCTATACGTGAACTCCTTCCACAACTTAGGAAAATTTTCTTTTATACACGAACACCTCCCATGACTTAAACAATTTTTAACAGATTTTCTAATTATCTTATAAACGTTATTTAACTTAATTTTTTAATATTTTTTGACTTGTATTTCTATTATTTATCTTATTTTAAATATTTTTACAAGTTTTTATAATAAATTTACTTATTACGAGAAACAATAATTTTGCCCTTAATTTGCTATGTTATTGGGATAATGTCTGAAATATATTAACTTTATGTTTATTAATTTGACTTAATTGCTTAATATATATCTTTTAAGACTATTTTTGACGCCCCTTTATATTGAATTTAATTATTAATAATAATATTGGGCCGTCACAATATCAACGTAGAAAACTTCATACATTTGTACGAGCGACCTATAACTAAAAACCTCAGAGTTGCAGACAATCTTTTGTTGACAAACTTGTTGCTTCTCTCATCACGGTATTGCTTTATTGTATTAGCGGTGTAACTAAAAACGGGAAGTGTAAGTCCCTTCAGTCATTCTTAAATAACTGTGCCAGTCTTTTGGGGAATTTTAACTCTTTTAATAAATTTATGTGAGAGTATGACTTTCTTTTAAGAAGCCAATCCCCACACCACACACTACCTGATTTTCTTTTCTTTTTACACAAAACAAGCCAGGCAAGCGCAAGGGCTTCATCGTCTTTGATCACGAATGACGTGTTTTTCTTCTGAGTTTCTGCCGAGAACTGGCGATCGACGCAGATATAGTAGATGTGTGGACGCACTACCGACGTTCGATAAACTGCGCAAATGAACTGTGCAGTTCGTTTGTGCAGCTTTATCGTTGCTCGTTGCAGGGCTTTATGAACTTGAGTAGTTGTCGTCATCAACTGTCCGCTTTGTTGAGCTTTCGGCAAAATCTCCCAAGGGCTTTGCAATGTGATGCATCAGCGCATTGTCAAGAAAAAATATAAAAATTAAGATTCTGAAAGAAATGATCAATGAAAAAAGAAATGCTCAGAAGGGCTAGAACCCAGAGCCGTAAAGCCAGTTAAATAAATAAAAAACTGTGTTTTCGTTTTTATTTTATATTTTATGATTTGTGGTTTAGGTATGTACAAAAGTAAAAATTATAGTTTATAGTAAAATCACGTGGTCCTATTTTAAGTTGTTTGAATAAATTGAAAAGAACTCAAAAGAATTTAGTTATTATTAAATAAAGTAAAATCAAACTCCAACTTTTTAATTGTTTAGATACCTATTTTCTGTAATTAATAATAAAATTATAGAAAAGAAGAGCAGGCAATGATCAATGACCATACAGCCCATTCAGTCATGTCGGCTTATGTTCAAATGTTTCTTTTTGGTTTAACAACATTCAATAGTTTTTCTAAAAACATTTCTTTTATTTAATATTAATCTATACAAATTCGCTTTAATGTTTCAATATTATAATTGTTTTGATAATGAAGGCTATTTTATCATAAAACTAGCCCTCATTATCTATTGCCTTAGACTAAATACAGAAAAAAAATTTATAAACATTTCGTTTTTGCTACACTTAGTAAAATTAGCTTTCGTTTTTCAGTATTAAAAAATGTTTTTATGATTGTCTCATGTATTACAAAATAAAAACCATTATTTTATGCTTATTGTTTTATTAGGTACCTACATATTTTTGTACAACTGTTACGAACGATTCAAGCACCAAATTTCATTCGTATACTTTTAGAAATCCTATAGAACTGGCTGTAAGAGTTAATTCAACATACATTTAATAACTTTTGCATAAACCATAACGATTTTTCAGGCACTGTAAAACATAAATAGAAAGTATAATTAACCTCTGCATCAAGTATTCTACCAATCCATCTAAAAAAATCATGTCTTGACAGGCTCAGAGACGTTCAGTTAATCATAAGATAATTCAGAAATTCAAATTGTCATAATAAATTAATAGTTAGTTTTGTAAGGCATTAATTACAATGTGTTTTATTTTTTTAGTCTGCTTACTTTGCTAAAATCTAACCTCTATTTAACAAACCTCAAAGTAACAAATTACTTGGTATAACAAATGTTTTGTAAACCCTTTCAGACTTGTTATATCAAGGTTTTACTGTACATAAATGTCATAATTCATCACTTTGGAGTGTGGCAATGTTTAAATGCTTCGGTTCCCGGACTTCTTCCACAATTCTCGTATCAATGATCCGCTTGTACACGAGAGGTGACATCCTCGACGTTCTTTTCTTATCTTTTGACTCAAAATCAACTTCGTAGAGGCCGAAACGTTCACTAAAGAAAAATAATGGAATTTATAGATCTCTATTTAAGTTATTTGTCCGCTTTTTCATGTAATATGCGTGACCAACGAGCACAGTCTACTATAACAAGTGGATGCTGTGGCCCATATCTACATCACTCCACGATTATGAATGAAATCAAATGTAAATAAAGCTCCATTGTCATCCCAGAGATCTAAGATGGAATGCTTATTGTCAGTAAAAGGGTTCTCTACACTCACCACACGAAACGCATATTATGATACAATTTTACGCCCGTATTCTGTGAGAGCGTGTTTCTGCCCCAGTCGAGCAGATCCATTCGATCTGCAACCATAATATAGTGGCAGCTAGGCTCTACCACGTTGGGAAACTTACGTGTAGTGGCGGCCGAGGAGAACGTAGACGACGACCTGTTAGAGCACAGCGAGGTCGGCATGAGGCTGGATATTGCGAGTACTGAGATATAAGACTAAGTGATAATCATAACATTCCTTCAGCGCTTCTCGCCAGACTACATAATTAGGATTTTTTAACTATTTACCGGTAGTCTGTGTGACAAATAGCACTTGACACTACTACTGCTGTGGCTAATATAATTAGAGCTATGTGCAATATATTTACAATAAAAAATAAATTATATTAATAGTTAGAACACCTGAGTCAGGGTATCGGAGACAAATATAGACAGAGTAATATTTTAATAACAAGAATCACCTTCATCATAATCATCACTAATTGATGTGTTAGAAAAATAGCCGTATGACGACATCAAATAACCCATCTATAATGGCGACCAAGAGAGGGAAACGCGCTTTGAAATCTGTATTTAGAAGAAACAGTCCTATCTCCATATCTCAAAGGTATTCGTTTGACATCCCAATATTATTCATAAATGATAAGTTTAATGAGTTTGTCATGTAGGGGCTGCTTAGCTTTTCTCTAATTCTTTAACTTTTAGGAAAATCCATAGTTGGTTTATACATTTGTAATCTAATTAATATAAAATACTTGTAAAACAAAGATTTCAGAAATGAACATTAATCTAGACTTTTCTATCAAAGTAAATTCTCTCACTATGCAATATTTACTCTCATTCATAAGTAACACCGCCCTAGTGGCAGAATAAGTCGTGGATACCCTCATTAGCTCATTACATAAATAAAATGACTTCACGATACAGGACACCTAGTGTTTATGAGGCGCCGCTGTCATCGCGCAACAAATCAAATGCATCGCAAACCTAAATTGCGCTATTAAAATTCCGAAGTACTGCAATAATAACTGCTTTATACTACCAAAACGAATGTTGGTTAGTTCCCGGATTGAATACTTTGCGCGGAGGGAGATCTCCCCTTTTTCGCCTACGGTTAAATTAAAAAAAATACGAAAGATAAAAACGAATAATTTTAAATCCAATGATCAAGGTGGTAAGACTCGTTTTCTAACTGGGAATCCGTCTAAGTATCATTTGCCTCATTCTGCCACCAACTACAGTCCGCGAACTCTATATTGCCCGCACTAAAGTTAGTAGCGTTTGGCTGCGCGGATATAGTTTTTTGCAAAAAAAATGACTTTCAATAAGTATTATTTATAATCTACATGAATAAAAAAGCTTTTGTTTCTGTTTCTGTTTGGAACAAAATAGTGACCAGAGAAGTGGGTGGACAGGCGGTAACTAAAACTAGAGATGCAAGTACACATAATGCGCGGGTACGAGGTTAATCGATTATGATTCGATTTTATATAATGGTTGCGCGGAAACCCATTCGTATTTATTTTATATTGGACGGTAGGTGCCAAGTCGCTTATTCCTTTCCGAAAACGATATCATTCATACCCTCCTATCGACACATCGGGGTGGTGGGGTGGGAGGGGCAAGAAGATGATTCTAGAATGTCACGTAATCATCGGAACCGAGGACATATAAGGCACGCGCGACCGATGCGAGCTCTCTTCCCGTCGCAGTCGTCGTCGAAACCACATAGCCTCTTCCCGCCACGCCAGTCATTGGAACAACAGCTCTCTTCCCGCCGCGCTCGTTGTTGGAACCACACCGCTGGTAGAAACCGCTTTAGTCTGGAAGCAGTCGAGCTCCAGGAAACCCGCCTCACCTCGTGTGAGATATAGTCGCGCACCGCCTCTCTCCGGAGTGTTCCAGAAGAAGTTCCAGAAGTCGCCGCTATAGTGCTCTACAGGATAGAAGAAACCCCGGTGAGTCAATATTCCTTAATTTACTGCCTGATTAATATAATTGTTTTAACCCGCTCCAATTCTGTGTTCTCCTAATCAGGCAGGATTCCTTTTCATCGATTTGGCACAATAATAGTTTTAGTTTAGGGAAGAGCGAGTGCATTGTACCGCATGCTATAGTAGTCGCTTTTACGTAAGCGTAGAAGCAATCGCATATACAGTCCACTTTAGTTAATATCTCGCGTAATAGGTTTAAGGTTCGACCGGGGAACTAGATTTTCGGCAGCCTTAGACACGTGGCTCCACCATTTTATGGTCACTTCGGCAGGATTTGGTCGAATTGTTGAATTAATTAATTAGATAATGCACTCTAATTTATGGAATGGACTTAAATAGTGTTCGTTTAAATTTAAATTTTGATTAGGTACTCGCAAACAGAATTATTCGTTTTATAGCGCTCGTATTTGGTTAAATTTAAAGCTTATTAAATAATTGAAACAGTGTAATAGGAACCGTTTGATGCGCTTACCCCACAATCTTGATAAAATTATTGAGTTTAGCAAACGACGCGTCACCTCGACTCGCTGCGCAGGTGTTCGATTTAATTACGTAATACGGCATACTGAGTGTCCTTCCTTCATTGTTTGTGCGTTGTGAGATTAATTGTGATTAATATAACTTTATTATAATAATTTAAAATGGCAGTTAGTGGAAGTGAAATCAAAATTAAAACGCTTTATGCCAAGAGGGACATACTCTTTTCGCGTATGCAGAATATAAGTGATTATATAAAGAACATTAATATAGAAGCAGTGCGGGAAACCTTTTTGAATGAAATCGAAACGGTAGATTCTTTGCGGATAGATTACGAAAGAATATTAGACCAAATTAATCATTTGGAATTACAAATCGACCCGAAATACATAGTGAACTACCAACCGCTGCTGGCATTCGAAGATATGTTGTGTCGCGTGAAAAGAACTGCGAAATCCCTACAATCTCAAAACGAAGCAAAGCCGGAAACACAGGTACGTCCAAGTGACTCAATTAGGTTGCCGCCAATAGATATTCCGGTATTCAATGGTGATATTAAGACGTGGCCCTTCTTCTTCAGTAGTTTTCAAAACAATATACACAATAACCCATCGTTATCGGACGCTGAAAAATTATATTACTTAATTAGTAAACTTAGTGGCAGGGCACAGTCGATCTGCTCTGGTTTTACACCTACAGCAAACAATTACTTATTAATATTCGAAACGCTTAAAACTAAATATGAAGATAGGAGAATGTTAGCTTCCGAATATTTGAACCAGATATTCGATCTTAAACCTATATCATCCGCGAACACCAACGGCTTAGAGCAGTTTCTAGATAAATTTGTGGCATCGGTGGCTGCACTTAAGAATTTGAAATTTAATGATCTTATGGACGTGGTGTTTCTCCATATTGCACTAAAGAAATTAGACCCCGACACCGTGCGTGCGTTTGAAATGGAGCATCGTAGCTCGGAGATGCCTTCCTTTCATTCATTAGCATCGTTCGTGCGAGATCAAATAAAGGTGATGCAGCGCTCTCCGAACGTTAAACAGGAGATTAAAAGGTGCGTCGACCGTAGACAGACTCAACCATCTAAAATAGCAGGGTCGTTAACTTACGTAACCGCTACGCCAACATCACTCCAGCATACTTGTATAGTATGTAAAGATAAACACGGTAATTTATATAATTGTGCGACTTTTCGTAAATATTCACCAAGCGAACGTTATAAATTAGTAAAGACAAACAACCTATGTTTGAACTGCTTAAGCGATAAGCATTTAGTTGCAAGATGCAATTCGAGTTCCGTATGTAGCAAGTGCGCCAGGAAACATCACACGCTATTACATTTTGAAAATAGCAACATAGCGGCGTCAAGTAAAGCGGACAAGGAATTCGCCCCTACTAAGGTCAACGATTCTAGCGGTCGACCTGGTGATGTCGCTCTGTGCTCATTGGCAAATATGGGAGCACAACCTCCTTCAACCGTGTTACTGGGTACGGCACGTATTTTGGTTAGGGATTCGCGTGGAAACGAACAAAGCGTCCGTGCACTGCTGGACAGCGGAGCCCAAAATAGCTTTATAACGCGACAATGTTGTCAGCGCTTAAGCTTAGTAATAAATAGGTCACTTTCATGTCCTGTAATTAAAGGCATCGGAGGTACTAGTAAAGCGACACAGGGATATATAAATTTAAAATTTTATTCTCGGATAGATCGTAATGTTAACTTTGATATAAATGCACTAGTAGTAGATAGGGTCACTGAACGGTTACCAACCGTTTCGGTTGACACCTCGGCAATGATTGAATTTAAGAATTTGACTCTGGCGGACGACACTTACGCCGTTCCTGGAAACATAGACATGCTCATTGGAGCATCGCTTTTCCCTCATCTTTTGTTAAACAATAAGGTCAGGGGCAACTCCTCGCATACCGCGCCTTACGCACTGGAAACCGTATTGGGCTATGTGATCCTTGGCTCCGCCCCCATCATAGATAGTATTTCGGCAACCTCTTATTGTGGTATGGCTGTCGAACCGCTCGAGTCATTAGTCCGCAAATTTTGGGAGATGGAGGAGGTGAACGTCCCACCCATAGCTAGCTCAGATGACAGGTTATGCGAGGAAATTTACGTCCGCACGACCGTTCGTGATCGCGACGGTAGATATAGTGTAGCGCTACCCTTTAAAGGAGATGTTTTATCTCTCGGCGATTCGCGTCAAATGGCGGAAAAACGTTTCTACAGCTTGGAGCGTAGGATGCTCGCTTCACCCCAGTTATAGGAAGCTTACGACGGCGTCATTAACGAATATATAAGAGAAGGTTACATATCACTTGTGGCTTCGAAATTAGATAACTACGAAGACACACCGTCGTATTTCATACCACACCACGGAGTCATTAGAGAGGACAAACTTACATCTAAGTTACGTGTAGTGCTCGACGCTAGTGCTAAAACTAGCACTCACCTGTCGCTTAACGATATCCTCTATAGTGGGCAAAATTTACAGGGCAGTTTATTTAATATAATAGCCAATTTTCGTTTGTTTAGTATAGCACTATCCGCCGATATTCGCCAAATGTTTCTTTGCATAGGGGTCCGTGAATGCGACCGTAGATTCCAACGCATTTTATATCGTTTCAACCCAAAGGAACCTCTAATGGTGTTTGAATTTAACCGCGTGTGTTTTGGTTTAAAGTCGAGCCCATTTCATGCGTTACGCACGGTGAGACAGCTCGCTCACGATGAAGGTCCCTCTTATCCTAAAGCTAGGAGGGCAATTGAGAGCGGATTATATATGGATGATTTTGTGTACTCGGTCGATAGCGTGGAGGAGGCAACCCTAACCACCGCCGAGGTTATAAGGCTCATGAAATCGGGTCAATTCGATCTTGTGAAGTGGACTAGTAATTCGCGTCCGGTTTTAGATACAATCCTACTATCACACCGTCTTTCGGCGATAAAGGAATTCGACGATTCTGATACACACAAGGTGCTCGGTCTGTGTTTGTCACCAGAGTCCGACGTGTTTAGCCTTAAGGTAAATCCGCCCGTAGAGAAATGCACAAAGCGCACAATACTGTCATGCGTTGCTAGATTATGGGACGTCATGGGTTTCGTAGCTCCGGTGGTATTATACGCTAAGCTTTTGATTAAACAACTTTGGTTATTGGAATGCGACTGGGATGACTCGCCGCCTGACAGCATTGTTCGGTTATGGCAGCGCTTTAGAGAGGAACTTCCTTTATTAAGAGAAATTAAGATACCGCGTCATATAAACGTAAATAGAAATAGCGTCATAACGGTCGTTGGGTTTGCAGACGCCAGCGAGAAGGCTTACGGGGGCGTTGTATATTTCCACGTCCAGAATAATGGTAGAAATTCGATTAGCCTCATTAGTTCTAAGTCGAGAGTCTCCCCCCCGTAAGGTTGTCTCTCTGGCGCGCTTAGAGTACTCACCAAGCTTATTACCGCAGTTATCAGCGCATGTAGGGATAGAGTTCACATAGAAAGGATATAGCCTTTTCCGACTCCACCGTCGCCTTATGCTGGGTTCATTCTTCACCCCACCGTTGGGATACGTTTGTCGCGAACCGAGTGGCCAAGATACAAGACGAGTTAGAAACGCGGAGCTTTTATCACGTGTCCGGTACGGAAAACCCCGCCGATTGTCGATCCCGTGGACTCACCCCGATGCAAATAATGGACCACCCGCTTTGGTTCCACGGACCTGCTTGGGTTCACTTGGATCCCTCGCAATGGCCAATAACCGATTTCGAACCTTCGTCAGTGTCACAACCGCCGGAAGAGAAGAGACGCGCTCTAGTGGCGAACGTTTCGAGCGAGGTTTCTCCAATCATTGCTTTGGCGAACCGCTTGTCCTCTTGGTCGAAATTATTGCGTAGCGTAATTTACGTTTGTCGATTCGCGAAACTTTTACCGCGACGTTCGTATGTCTTAGCATCCGATTACAACTATGCCGAGTCGCTAGTATTACGTGAACTTCAACGTGCGCACTTCTCTGAAGAAATTAGAAGATTACAATCGAATAGAGCTTGTAGTCGCGCCTTTCAACGCCTTAAGCCATTTTTACAGGATGGGATTGTAAGGGTAGGTGGACGCTTGTCCAACTCGCAATTAAGTTTCGACCAACGGCACCCTATTGTTTTACCGCGTAAATACCATATCATGAACTTATTAGTCGATTACCATCATAAATTGAACTCGCACGCTGGTCCCGACTTGTTGATGTCGATTTTGCGTCAGAATTATTGGATTCTTTCTGTACGTAGTTTAATACGCAATCGGGTGCACAGATGTATAGCTTGCTTTCGGGCACGCCCCAAGCCGTCATTTCCGGAAATGGCGGAACTTAGATCTTGTAGAGTAATACAATCAGTAAAGCCCTTCACGCACACCGGGTCTGATTTCGCTGGTCCGTTTAAGGTCACGCTCACTCGCGGGCGTGGTATAAGATCCACAAAGGCTTACGTCTGCATTTTCGTATATCTAACTACTCGAGCGGTGCATATAGAACTCGTTGGTGATCTAAGCACAGCAGGCTTTATGGGTGCATTTAACAGATTTCTTTCCCGCCGTGGCCCTGTAAGTAGATTGTATTCGGATAACGGTACGAACTACGTCGGTGCAAAACGTATTCTATCGGAACTACATGAGCTCTTAGCTAGCAAGTATTATAATAATTCGGAGTTCTCTCACATTCTAGCCGAGAACCGCATTGAGTGGTCTCTGAACGTCCCAGCCGCGAGTCATTTTGGGGGCAATTGGGAGACTAATATCAAGAGTCTAAAGAGTCATTTATACCGAGTAATAGGAGACCAAATTTTGTCCTTCGAAGAGCTAAGTACGGTGCTCGCTCAAATTGAATGCGTAATGAATAGTCGCCCACTTTGTCGTACGTTGTCTAGTGACCCCTCGGAACCGCTGGCTCTAACTCCAGCACATTTTTTGAATTTAACGCCTTTAAAGTATTTGCCAGCCGCAGATATGGATGAGAACAGACTTAGCATTTCCGCACGCCACAAATTATTAGATCGGTTAGTGCAATCGTTTTGGAAACGATGGAGGATGGAATACTTGCATACTTTGCAGTCTCGGCAAAAATGGAACACAGCAACTGAGCCTTTAGCTGTAGGAACTGTAGTTGTGCTCACCAAAGAGAATACGCCGCCTCTCCACTGGCCGTTAGGAATTGTCGAAGAGCTCTTTCCCGGTTCCGACGGAGTAATTAGGATAGCTCGCGTTAAGACCACGGTTGGGTCTTACCTGCGTCCGGTTGTCCGTTTGTGCCCCCTGCCTTTTCCATAATTTAAATTAGCTTTCTAGATTAAAATTGTAGTTGAATTTAGGTAATCTTAGCGTTAGTTAGTTATTTTGTTAGTTGATCTTAGCTCTAGTTGTTTTAGTTAATTTTGAAGGAAATCCTTCAAGGGCGGGGGAGATGGTTGCGCGGAAACCCATTCGTATTTATTTTATATTGGACGGTAGGTGCCAAGTCGCTTATTCCTTTCCGAAAACGATATCATTCATACCCTCCTATCGACACATTGGGGTGGTGGGGTGGGAGGGGCAAGAAGATGATTCTAGAATGTCACGTAATCATCGGAACCGAGGACATATAAGGCACGCGTGACCGATGCGAGCTCTCTTCCCGTCGCAGTCGTCGTCGAAACCACATAGCCTCTTCCCGCCCCGCCAGTCATTGGAACAACAGCTCTCTTCCCGCCGCGCTCGTTGTTGGAACCACACCGCTGGTAGAAACCGCTTTAGTCTGGAAGCAGTCGAGCTCCAGGAAACCCGCCTCACCTCGTGTGAGATATAGTCGCGCACCGCCTCTCTCCAGAGTGTTCCAGAAGAAGTTCCAGAAGTCGCCGCTATAGTGCTCTACAGGATAGAAGAAACCCCGGTGAGTCAATATTCCTTAATTTACTGCCTGATTAATATAATTGTTTCAACCCGCTCCAATTCTGTGTTCTCCTAATCAGGCAGGATTCCTTTTCATGGATTTGGCACAATAATAGTTTTAGTTTAGGGAAGAGCGAGTGCATTGTACCGCATGCTATAGTAGTCACTTTTACGTAAGCGTAGAAGCAATCGCATATACAGTCCACTTTAGTTAATATCTCGCGTAATAGGTTTAAGGTTCGACCGGGGAACTAGATTTTCGGCAGCCTTAGACACGTGGCTCCACCATATAATATTTTTTATAATATCATGCATTTACTAATTCAAACTGTTTATCACAATTCCTTATTAGATACCATTGTTTTATTGAAAAATATAAAGACATTTTCAATTAATTCTATAATCGATATAAACAAAACAAACTGTTTCACTAACTAATCTTAGGAGTGAATACGATGTCCCAAACTAAATATCTTTATCAATTGGTGTCAGTAAAAGAGCGAATGTCAATGCAAATGTGTGCATTTCTTAGAAGATAGCCTACTATTCTGTTTTTACTATGGTTTAGAGGTGTTCAGTCACATACACACGGGCAGAGGAATTATATACACAGTCTGTTCAAAAAGTATCGCAAATTTTGTATTTTTTGAAAAAATATTTATTTATTCATGAATATCTATTTTGACTCCTTCAAAGTAATCCCCCTCGGATATAATGCACTTGTGCCAACGTTTTTTCCAATCCTCGAAGCACTTAAAAAAATCATCTTTGATGATCTTCTTCAGTTTCCCCTTCGATGCCATCTTTATCTCCTCTATCGTGGCGTAGCGTCGTCCTTTCATGGGCTTCTTCAGTTTTGGGAACAGTAAAAAGTCACAGGGGGCGAGGTCTGGGGAATACGGTGGCTGTGGGACCATAACTGTGTTGTTTTTGGATAAATATTCGCGCACAAGCAATGCTGTGTTTTTTTTTTAGAAGAGGGGGCAAACGAGCATGCGGCTCACCTGATGTTAAGTGACTACCGCCGCTCATATTCAACCGCAACACCAGGAGAATTGCGGGTGCGTTGCCGGCCCTTTAGAAAGGAGTAAGCTCTTTTCTTGAAGGTCCCCAGGTCGTATCGGTCCGGAAAAATCGCCGGTGGTAAACTATTCCACAGAGAGGTTGTACGTGGAAGAAAACTCCTTGTGAAACGTACAGTGGTGGACCGCCAAGCATCCAGATGGTGTGGATGGTATCGGGACGTTTGCCGTGTAGTGCGTTCACGAAATTTGGCGGCTGGGATTAATCCGAACAATTCCTCAGAGCACTCCCCGTGATAGATGCGATAAAATACGCAAAGAGATGCAACATCTCTTCGCAGCGCCAGTGAATCGAGCCGATCGGAAAGCACTCGGTCGTCGACGATTCGAGCCGCTCTGCGCTGGATGCGGTCAAGTGGAAGGAGCTGGTACTGGGGAGCCCCAGCCCAGAGATGGGCACAGTATTCCATGTGCGGCCGAACCTGCGCCTTGTAAAGTTGCAGGCGGTGTGCCGGCATGAAATAATGTCCCGCTCTGCTGAGCACGCCAAGCTTTTTAGAGGCCAATTTGGCCTTCCCTTCCAAGTGACCACGAAACTGCACGTCACTCGATATGTCGACGCCGAGGATTCCGATACTGGCTGAGGCAACAAGGGGAGTGCCTTGAAACTGAGGGGATACGACAAAGGGGTTCTTTTTAGCGGTTAACGCGCAAACTTGTGTCTTCTGGGGGTTAAACTGGACTAGATTTAGTCGTCCCCAATCCGAGACTCTGTTCAGCAAAGACTCGACTTCAGACACAAGTTTGTCCCGGCACTCGGAGACGTTTTCCCGAGAAATATTGGCTCGGCCGGTGTAAAGAGCATCACCAGTGCTGTCATCTGCATAGCAATGAATGTTACGGGTATGCAACATATCATTGATATGCAGGAGAAACAGCGTTGGCGATAGCACGCAGCCCTGTGGAACACCAGCATTAATAGGCTTGCAATCGGAGCTTGCACCGTCTACAACGACCTTGATGCTCCGATCTGCAAGAAAGCTGGTGATCCAATCGCACAATTTCTCGGGAAGCCCATAGGAAGGGAGCTTCGAAAGAAGCACTTTGTGCCAAACCCGATCGAAGGCCTTCGCAATGTCCAAACTAACGGCCGATGCCTCCCCCTTGAACTCTACTGCCTCCGCCCATCTGTGAGTGAGGTAGACCAGAAGATCACCAGCTGACCGTCCACGGCGAAAACCGTATTGGCGGTCACTAATCAGCTGGCGATGCTCAAGGTACCTCATGAGCTGGCAGTTTACAATGGACTCCATTGTTTTGGAGAACAAGGAGGTAATGGCGATTGGCCGGTAGTTGGACGGGTCTGAGCGGTCGCCTTTTTTGGGGATCGGGTGGACGAAAGCCGTCTTCCATGATTTTGGGACTACGCCTAGGGAGTAGGAGTACCGGAAAAGACGCGTTAAAACCGGTGCCAACTCTGGAGCACATGTCCTCAGCACAATTGGGGGAATTTCGTCAGGCCCACTCGACTTGTGGATGTCCAGGGAGAGGAGTGCTTTGCGAACCGAGTGCTGTGTGAACTGCACTTCCGGCATGGAGCACTCACACCGCGGGATGGTCGGCGGCGTACTCCCCCCGTCATTGAGAGTCGAGTTAGACGCAAAGAAAGAGCCTAGAAGATCGGCTTTCTCCTTTGCAGTATGGTCCAGTGAGTCGTCCTCCCTGTGCAGAGATGGAAGAGATGGCTGACAGAAATTCCCCTGGACAGCCTTGGCGAGAGACCAGAATGCACGGGTTCCAGAAGGAAGGCGAACTAGTTTCTCGCCAATTCTGCCTATGTGCTCTGACTTTGCCTTGGCAATGACTCTTTTGAAGGACCTAGAGGCGGAATTATACCTCTTTTTTAGAGCGCTGGTGTTTACATCCCGGGACGCTGATGCATCAACCCAGGCTTGGTAGCACTCCTGCTTGTAGCATGATGCTATTTTACAGGAGCGACCAAACCATGGCTGAGATTTGCCTCCAATGGGCACCACAGAGGAAGGAATAAAAAGTTCCATACCCTGAAGTACCACATCAGTAACAGAATCCGCAACAATGTTGGGATCATCCGGCGAGAAGCAAACCCGCCCCCAAGGGTAGGATGCAAAGAAAGACCGCATCCCATCCCAATCGGCTGACCTATAGTGCCAAACACGGCGGCAGCCTGCAGAATGCAACCGCGATTTCAGCGTGAGTGGCACAACACTCCGCACCAGACAATGGTCCGAGGAGCCTAAAGGGGCGTCGACGGAAATCTGATATCCGTCCGGGTGAGAGGTCAGCAGAAGGTCCAACAGGGAAGGTGCATGATCCTCCACATCTGGAATCCGCGTAGGCGAAGTAACCAGTTGTGTCAGACCATATGCCAAGGCAAAATCATGAACAGATCTCCCCGCATGATCGGTTAAACGTGAACGAAGCCATTCGGCGTGATGGGCGTTAAAGTCGCCGAGGATCACGATCTCTGCGGAGGGGATCTGCTGTAGCAACGAATCTGCAGCCATTTGGACGTGGTCGAAGAGTCGGTCTGTTTCGGCATTACCGCTATGGGACCTATAGAGGCACCCGTAGACGCGCGGATGGTCGTCGCTGTCTACGCGTAGCCAAAGGATGGACAGGTCCGAACCTTCAAGTCTGCCGAGGCGTCGAGAACAGATGTCCTCTCTGACTGACGTGTGAGCGGTGAGCAGAAACGCCAGTTTTTGTTCTTCAACAAATCCGGGCGTTTCCGGCGGATTGCCTCGCGCAAATTGCTCATAACTTGCAGGTAATATTCCTTATTGACCGTACCCCATGTGGCAAGAACTCATTATGCACCAACTGTGAGCAAAACTTTCACGTTTGACCGAACTTGGCGCACTTTTTTCGGTTTTTGCTCATGCGGCAGCTTCCATTGGGATGATTGAGCTTTGGTTTCCACGTCATAACCGTAAACTCATGATTCGTCACCAGTTATGACCTTCCGGAGCGCATTTGGGTCGTCACGGACCGAGTCCAACATCTCCTGAGCAATGTTAACGCGATGTTTTTTTCGACCGAAATTGAGTAATATTGGCACGAATTTCGCGGCGACTCGACTCATGCCCAAATCATTACTAATGGCATGAACTAGTGGCATGAGCCAGTCTATATGTTTAAGTCCTCTTTAACGGTGATTTGTCGATTGGCCAATAATATTTTCTTTACTTTATCAATGTTATCGTCTGTTGTTGATGTGCTCGGGCGTCCGGCACGCTGTTCGTCATTCACATCTTCTCGGCTCTCTGAGAACATTTTGTACCACCGATGAACGTTGCTTTGCGTTGAAATGCGTCTGCACACTTTATTTTGTTTTTCACACAAAATTTAATACAGATTCTTTGATCCATTTTCTGGAGCAGGCAAAAATCGAAGACGAGCCACATCAACAACATCAGCACATCCAAGCTATACAGCTGTCAAAAATTAACAAAACATTCAAAATTTCCCACCTTGTCAGCACAAGTAAGGGACATGAGTACCAAAATAAGACTACAAAAAAATCAAAAAACAAACATACGTAGCCCGCAGAAATTCAAAATTCGCGATTCTTTTTGAACAGACCTCGTATATATATAGATAACCATTACGGTTAATTATTTGAAACTAGTAGCGACATCTATATGTAGGTAACAAAACTAATGAAACAAGGTCATCTGTTGATATTATGTTGCATAATTGTTTGCATTTAAATACATTATCTATGACAATAAATTAAATAGTAGCGGATAGATGGCACTTTTATTGTACTCTGTAATTTCTTAATTATATCCTATAACTATTGCAATGTAAGTTATTTGAAACCAGTAGCGACATCTATATTTGAGTAAGAAAATTAACATAACAACACCAGATGTTGATATAATCCCGTATGCCCAGTTTACAATATTTGCCGTTTGAAAGCTATAGATAACCCTGGATAACACATTGATGGCAACGTAAGGGAAACATTAATCAAATTTTATCACGGTGTCGTAAAACTCGACTTTGGGAAGAACCAGAAAAATCTTATGCCTTCTGATGGCGGTATAACCGGAAATAATTTAATTTGAAAAATATCCAGACCAACGAGACAACAGGTTCTTCAAGATACCTACTAGTAAGCTTATAATGCGTAGATCAGACGAAACTTTATAATTATTAGTTACATAGGGATCGGGATTCGGGAGTCGGGACATCAAACATCTCAGTTCCCATGAACATGTGCTGCAAACGCCGGGAATTAAAAAATGTGTAGTTCTACTTAATATAAGTTTAATTTAATAAGGTTTAGGTTGTAAATTAAAAGACGAATTTATTAACAGTAGTGTATTAAATTATAAATTAATGAAAAGTTGCTAAATATACAGAAAATACAGTACAACCCTAGTATAACGAACTTTAACAATTTCTATGATTTAACTAAAGAGATGAACTTGATTCCATACATAAGCTTCGGCCCGGTGTGAACACAGATCAAATAGGTAGGTATATCTTAATTCGAAGATTTAAATATTTGCTTCTAATGTCAAAAATCATATTCTTACCTCTATACTCAATGATATTATTTTAGGACCTGTGTTATCGAGTTTTGGCGGGAACTTAGCCGTAGACCAGGGGTCGGCTGCGGCTCGAGAGCCACATGCGGCTCTTTGGATGTGAAGCTGCGGCTCTTTAGTTCCTTACGCAAATATTATTCATTTTATAAAATAAAATATTTAAAATCGTTCTGAATCGATTAACGAGTAGGTATTAGGCACCATTTCTATCTCTCAGCCACTCGCTTTTCACCGCACCCCTCCCCGGCGACACGCGTCGTCACTGTCGTAAGTCCGTCGAAAGCCCGGAAGTTCTTGAATGTATATATTTCTTTTTATTTTCAAAAATATTTACTTATGCAAGTACTATTATGCTTGGCAAGATAAAAATTTTGTGGCTCTTTAAATACTTTGAAATTTTTTAAATTGTAATTTTAACTCTTCCGACTCTAAAGGTTGCCGAACCCTGCCGTAGGTGTCGTAAGTGCGGATAGAGGGAAACTGAAACAAGATATAGGCAGCAGCATTGTTCTTTCGGATCCCGCCTTGCCAGCGTGGCAACTATAGCAAAAGCCTACAAGACAATCTAAAGGGGAAGCCATTTAAGGCGCTACTCCTAGCGAACGACCTGCAGCATTCGGTTCTATACATTCCACGCGCTCTCTCTACAATAATATATCGCGTAAGAAATTCGCCCAAATTTTAAATTATTATCTTTATAAAATCGAATATTTATCTTTTGAAAAAATTAAACAGATTAAAATGTTCATTAATATATTGCCTTTATTTTCTAATTATATCTATAATAATTCATTAATATATTTGTGGCAATCGTAAAATAAAAAAGTTTGGAAAATCCAAAAGTGAACGCCTTATAATCTCATTTGATTATATAAAAGAAAAATATCTCTTTTTCTATATTTGAGACGAACAAATAGATCCATTAAAATATTTTTTGTAGAAAAGTACTAGTTGTTTTTTACATTTTCATTAATTACAATTAAACGAGAACAAATTACTAAGTGATTTTTAAAGGAACCTGTTCGTTGAGATTCTAAACCTAATAAAAAAAAGAATTATTTTGATACAATAATTCTAACGACAACACCCACCTGGGTTTAAACCCAGGTGGGTAAAAACCCGGTGTTTTGGGTGCTTTGGGCTTAAACCCAGTAAGCACCCAAATTTTTGGGTGTTTTTTTGGGTGTTTTAGATTTTTAACTTAAATTCGAAAACCTATTCTACTTCTCGACCTCACCAAATGCTAGCTGGTACAGTGGACCACAGTTCCAGCTACCCGTTTCCGTATTTTCTTTCGATAGACCAAGGCGACATGAAAGACCGCATATGGTTAGCTTGAGCTGTGGCCCTCCGAGTGTGTAGAAGAGATCCGCATTAAACACAAACTTAATATTCAGTAATAAAAACACGTAAAAATTAAAGTCCTGAATTCATGATTGAAAATTCATTTCAATCATAATATTTACTTGGCATTTATTTATACTCACTATGTGACTCTAAGTCGGACTCACGAACATTAAAGTAAAGTAATGTTATTATGTCGCCTACAAAATAAAAATTGTGTTTGAGTCTATTCTCATGCCGGGGGGGGGGGGGGGGGGCGGAAATTGAAATGATGAATTTGAATTTCTATGACGGGTCTGGGTGCTTCTATGTATAAAACATGTATTTAAAAAGTATATAAGTAGTTATCCATTAAGCTAGCACCCACAACATAAGCATATTAGTTGCTTACTTTGGAACTAGGTAGCATTGTGTGAAATTGTCCAAAGATATTTATTAATTATTTATTTATTAAAAAAGAGATAAAATAAAATAAAAATGCAATCAATCACTATCCGATTCAACACTGTCACAGGCGACAAATTGGATAGGTTCCATCTCGTCTGAACTATTATAGTCATTTACTTCATCGATGAAAGCTTCTATGACATTTTCTTGTTCATTTTCTTCATGAAACTGAATGTTCTCATGTTCATGTTTATGTTTAAGATTCCAGTTATAACAAATGAATGAAATTTTTTCAGCTCTTTCAGTTGTAAGTCGATTTCTTTTGTTATTATGTATGTAGCCTTGGATACTAAAGGAACGCTCGGTGGCTGCAGAAGTACATGGAGCTGATGGAATACGAATCGCTACTTTGCTAAGCTCGGTGGAACCACAAACACCTTTCCACCATATTATGGGCTCAATACTATCTAATGAGCTCCATAGAAATCGTCTGGCCCAAAAGTTTTCTTTAGCTTTGTAACACGCCAAATCTGCCATTACATTAAACAAACTCAAGTGTTGACTTAAATTGTAGATAAACTCCATACCCTGCAGTTCTTCTTCTTGAGTAAGTTCTAATCCCTGAGTTGTAGGATCTAGCATATATGCTGCCAAATGTATTGGTCTAATTGCCATATTGCATCTTGAAGAGACTGATGTTAGTATTTGATGTTTGCTTTCTTCGCTCAATGTTGAAATATCAGTTAAAGTGAAACGTATCTTAGCTAGTATATCTTTAAATGTAATGTATGTGCGATGTATACGATTCTGGTCGCTCTCTAATTTAAATATGCTTTCAGTGACTGGTTCCAAAATACTTATACATTCACCTGTCTTCGTCCAAAAATCATCACTTAAAATTAAATCTTTAATATCTCTTGCAATTTCCACGTCTTCTCGAACTGCCAATATTTGCAAAGCTGACCTATTTGCTTTTAAACTTTTTATTGAAGTAATATGACTTCCCCATCTAGTAACACAAGGCAATTTTAGTGTTTGTGTAGAATCTTGGCCCTGACTGAATTTTCTCAAAAGTGAAGTCAATCGTTGGCTCTTTTTAAAATATTTTATTATAGTTATGACTTGCATTATAAATAAAGTAATCTCTTGTACCTTTATGATATCTTGGCATAACAAGTTAAGGACATGTGCACAGCAACCGAGAGGAACAACATGTGGATATTTGAGTTTTATTAATTGAAATGCCTTTTGTATGTTTCGGGCGTTGTCGCCAATAAGTACAAGAAACTTATTTTCTCCATACGCTTGCATTACTTTTTCAATTTCTTGGCAAAGATATTCACTAGTATGACGATTACTTTTTGTATTTAAACTTTTTATATATGCAGGTAGAGGTTTTGATATAAGAAAGTTTATTATTCCTTCATTTCTTATATTAGACCAGCCATCGCACTGAAGGTGTAAGTAAGTGCAAGCGTTTAGTTCCTCGTTTAACTCTAGACGCATCTCGCTATATATTTTATTTAAATATTTTGTCGCTACGGTTTTACGTGAAGGTATTTTAAAATTTGGTTGCAATTTTTCGAAAAATTGTATCCATAAAGGATGTTGCACCATCGATAATGGCGTCCCTGTTACAAATATAGCTCTCGCTAATTTTATTTTTATGTCATCATGATCATTGCTGTCTTGAAACTCAGTATTCATCGTACTGTTAGCAGACGATGAGGCACAATGGAAGAGAATTATTTATCTCTGGCAGTTCGGGTTTTTCTGTTTTGGATGATTTTGGAGTTTTTAGACAAGTGATAAGATGTTGAAGCATTTTCGCAGCATTACTAAATTTATAGACCTTATTACAAAACTTGCAGGAAACAGACTTGTTTGGGAAAGTACGGTAGTGCTCCCATATGCGTAAATCTTTAGGTCGCCCCATTGTACCTAAAAAATTGTACATTTATTTGGTTTTGAACTAAATCAAGCAGGCTACGAAAAATAATGTTATTTAAATTATTTTAATTAAAAGATTAATTTATTTAAGAACCTTGGCCCAGGGAGTTCATAAAAAAAGTTGAACTAGAATATGTACCTACTTAACTGTATTTTTCTCTTTACAATAAAAAAATCAACTTTGATTTAAATCATTGCTGTTTACAATATAAATCTTAATTTAAATCAATTTGGTTGATATCAATTTCAAACAGCAAACCTTGGCCTCAAGAGTTAAAATATCGTAGAAAAAAAACTAAAATCATATTTACTGTATCAACTATCGATATAAATAAAATCGTTTTGATTCCTAAAAATATAAATTTCTAACATTTGACAACCCTTATTAAATAAAAATAATATTATAATAATAATAATATAACTTACCTTATTAAAACAAACAGTTTAATTAATAAATTTTATTATGTTTTTTTTTTAAATTTGTTAACTTTATTAAAACTTTCTGCACTCCTACTCCTAATACGTTAATTCAGGAATCAAAGTACACGTACACACGTCTACAATTTTCATTTAATGAACGCGTCTGACAGTTTTTATTGGGCCTCATCTTCATCAGCGTTGATGAATAGGGGAATTCCGCATTATAATGTATTGCAAGCGTAGAGATGTCGCTTCAAATCCATAGACAAAAAAGGTAATAACACTTCTCGATACTAGATGGCGCTAGTCATATCTTAAGAAAGTTCTTGGAGTGTAATAATTATAGTGTGTACACACGTTCCGATCCGACGGCCAATTAATTTACCATAATAAATATTATTCGTGTTTGACGCGGTCTGGCCGGATTTGGTTCATACGAACTTCACTTCCAACTAAATCGGAACATGTGTAGGCTCCCGCTAAAAGCTGAAATCTTTGAGGCAGACCGAATACGTTTGAGGGATTTTCAGAATATTCAATTTAATGCTCGTTTATGATTTTCGCGTAGGACTTACCGAACGAATGGTTTAAATCTGCCCATTAGTGCAAAGATTCTTTTATCTTTTAGCTTTTTTTCGTTTATTTTATCTAATATTCGATTTTGTCGTAAAACTAAATTTATATAAAGAAGGCATATGAATATTTAGCTTGTAGTAGTATTTTAATGAAGGCAGACAAAAGTCCCTCGTCTGCGCATGCCTTTAATGCTACGGGATTTGTTTTTAATGCTACTAAACGATAGATGGCGCAATTTTAATGAGATTGATTTGATCATTGATGACAGGCTCAGAAAGTCAAGATTCCAGATCCGTTAATCTATAGATTATAGATACAGGGGATTTCCCTTATACATATAATATCTGATATAACGTGCGTGCGTTATTCTTTCGCTGTTTTTTCTAGAAAGTCAGCCGCGGTTACTGAAGGGTATTGTTTATGTGCAAAAATATTTAGTAAAATAACGTTATTACATTAATTTGGGCATTATTAGTTGCTAATCACTGGACACAAAATGGAGGCTAAGTTTAGAGACGAAGACGTTTCTATAAAACAATTAATAAAAGAAAATCTACGTAAACATAAGTACCTACACTGTACCTACTACTTACCTAGCTCATAAGCTACTTAGAACGCTTGTGTTCGCATAGCGGTTCTATTCTTTTTTTGTAATTGTAGAAAAAAGAAATCCGCTAAGCCGTAGCCGTAGCCGATATCCAAATATAGTGAGACTATATAGTGAGACCCAGTCTCCAAAAGATTTGCCCGGGATAGCCACAATGAAAAAAAAACCAGAACAGAGAAAAAAATTTACAAAAACAAAGAAGAAACAAACTGTTCCGAATGCGCAACATTGTATGAAAAAAATGATAAAAGAAACGAGCTTTTTGGAATGTAAGTGGCTGAAGAATTTAAATATATACGGCCATGTGTGCGCACGAAGTGTGATGAGGAAATTTTAAAATATCTACAGCAAGCAAAAGGCCAACATATTGATCAACTACAACATGAAAGCACCGAAAACTAATATTGGGTGACGTTTCTTTAAATTTCTATAGTTGTATTGATCATTATAATCAATAAAAATAAATTTTAAAACTTGTTTTTAATATTACTTAAGTATTTACACAAATTAAATAAACACCCAATTTTTTGGGTGTTTATGGGTATTTACGGTTGTTTATTGGGTTTTTACCAAAGCACCGGGTTAAAACCCGGTGCTTTGCCCATCTTTCAACGATTAATACAGACTTCCGGGCACCCTTGATAATTTTTTTCGATCAGTTTGTTTTTATACTAAATACAAAAAATTACTTTTAAATATAATAGAAACATGAAAGCGAGTGATTTTTCTCGATATATGTGTATTTTTATTATTCTTAAAGTGCGGTAGTTAAAAAATGAAGACATTTTTAGTTCAGTAAATTACTGGATTTGCATTGTTAGCGTATTTTAATTATTTATATTGTTATAACTAACATGGTGGGTAGTTAATTATTTTCATCCTATAAAGTCTGCGAGTACATTAATGTATTAGATTATGTCTAGTTATTTATTTTTGCTTATATTTATAACTAGAATGTAAAACTGTTTAAGATAATTATAAGAAATATAAATAATGTTTTATAACGTAAAAACTTACGGCTTAATATCCAATTTTATAAAAACTTGTAACGGAAACCACACAAGCAACGCCATCTGTACAGCACTGTTAAATTACAAGCCTATAAAAGACAGAGGTCGTCGGTTTGAGCGGCGGCGACGAGCGGCGGCAGTCTTACCAAAACTGTTGAGTGGAGAACACGTACACGGAAGATAAATTGTGAGTAATAATATTTATTGTTATACGTTGTTATTTGTGTGTCTAAAATGTACATTGTTATTATTATGAATATCTATAACCTTGTTTAGATTTATGATATTTTATGTAGTTAGTAAAATATGATGTTATTTACGTATTAAGCGACTTTCCTTAACAACATACCCGGCGAGGGGTCACTCCATAGGTTACCTGATAAGGGGGATATTTGCCACAGTTGCCACGCTTGGTGGGCAGGTTGGTAACCGCAGTTTATTTTATTTTCTAGTCGTTATTAGGAAGACGCTGTTGCCTTTGTATTTCTGTGCCTCAGCTCTTGCGACTCTCACGGGACGATATGGGGTACTGGATATTCTTACACGCTACTACACGTTCTATTACTCAAACTTACTAATCAAAATACACAGGAACCAGCGAACTACGAGTTCTCCTACAAAGCGAACGACTACGGGAGCGGATTGGCCACGCGGAAAACCGGCAGGACGATAAAGCAGAAGGGACGTACTTTGTCGTACTTCCTGATGGAACCAAACAGGTACGTTGAAATCATCTTCATCAGCTCTACTGCTTTGGACCCGAGTAAATTCCACCTATCTATTTCTGCAAACACAAATGCGAATACTATTGTATTTTAGTGTAGTAAGACACACTGGAATACAATATATGTTTTCATAGTACGCGAGCAATTTTAAGCGTTGATTTACCACGTGCTCCACGGTGAAGGAAAACATCGTGAGGAAACCTGCATGTCTGAGAAACAAAAAAAATATTTCGAAGACGTGTAGAGTTCTCTCATTTCTCTTACAGCCTATATACGACCCACTACATAGGACGTATGTGGGCTGTAACTTTAACTTTATCGTAAGACAGTCAGCATTGTAAGAGGTTGTGAATGTTAATTCTTTCTTTACTGGGAACAAGACATTCCATCTTAGTCCTTAGGAGTGACAATGCATCTGCATTATGATTCATCATCGGATACAGATGTATATGTCTATGGGCTACAGCACCCACTTGCCATCAGGTGGAACGTGTGCTCGTTTGTCACCATTGTTCTATAAAAAATTGAATTGAAAAACAAACTTACAGTCCACCTGATGGAACGTTGCAGGAATCAGTTGCTCACCTGCAATCAACATAAATAAAGAATTGGCCTCAATGAGGACTAAGATGGAATACCTCATGGCCTGTTATTATACTGGGTTTCTTCTACATTTCTCTATATCTCATACACTCCAGATGTGGATGATAATAACCCCTGAGTAGGGTGATCGCTACCAAGCTGATTCTAATTTATTGTGTGTTAATTGTAACATACATGATTGTAAGCTGTTATTTAAAAAAAATCCCGCTGGGTTTCTTGCTAGTTCTTCCCAGGATAGAGGTTTTTTTTTCTGAATCAGTGGTAAATTAAAAAAGTGACTTTCAATAAGTATTATTTATAATCTATATTGAATAAAAAGTTTGTTTTTGTTTTTGATCTCTTACTTATTATCCTTGGACTACAGTAGCTAGTCGCTAGTAGGTCTTATTGACACAACTCCATAATCTTATAGAAAAGATGACACACTAATGCAAAATTTAATATTTATTTAATTTAAAACCGGAAATATGAAATAATGGAATAAAAAATAAATAAATTAGAAATGTGTTTTACTCGTAATTGGTTCTATAATAAAAGAATATATATTATAATCACAACATTTTCAAATATTCTTTAAAGTTACAGCCTGTGCCCAGCTGTGGGACGTATCCCACAGCTGGGCACAGGCCTCCTCTCATTTCTGAGAAGGTTACGTAGATAAGCATGTTTTTACCCAGTTATTTTATTATGATATATGAGATGGTTAGGATACTTAGTAATCAACCAAAACACATTAAAACAAAGTCTTGACACTGCTCCTGTCTGTCCATCTGAATCAATCATCAAAGTTGAAAAACATTATTAAACTAAGTTTGTATATATATTATAAAGAATTTATGGATGATAATACCCCTGGGTAAGGTGATCGCTACCAAACTATTTCTAATTTGTTATGTGTTATTAATTGTAACATACATGATTGTAAGGTATTATTTTAAAAAAAATCCCCTGAGTTTCTTGCTGGTTCTCCCCAAGACAGTGGTTTTTCCGTACCAGTGGTAAATTAAAATAAAAGTGGTTTTCAATAAGTATTATTTATAATCTATATTGAATAAAAAGTTTCTCTTTCTGTACCACTATTAATAGAATACTTTAGAAATTATGAGTTACAGTAATGAATAGAGTTCCATTATATTTTGTTTTTTGTAATACAACCTACTTTAAAACATATTTCTTACCGTACATACTATCTCTTAGTCATCTTGGCTTTAATTATTATACTTTAATGGTATTTGGAATTTACACTCACAATCAATCAAAACATGTCAAAAGTAGAATCCATATATACGACATTTATGCACAGACAGGCACTATATTTTGCCGGAATTAGTGAAAAGAATTTCGATCGATCTTAAAGTACCTATAAATGCTGAATATACCTACAACTTAGTTTTATATGTACTATAATTATTCAACAATGTTCTATTTTAACTTATAATACCGGTGAAAACTACTAGAAAATCGCTTTCAGTTTCTTTTGTTGGTAGAGTATGGGTTGAGGAGGAAGGATGTTGTTAGATTCATAATTTAATCGTTAATTTCTCAGGACTCCGTTTAGATTCAGTAAAACTAATAAACTATTGTAATCTATGGATTATAAGGACCAAATAAACATGCATTTCGTTAAAAATACTTAAAATTTGTGCTGGGCCCATTCTCCAAACAAAAATATACATGTGTCAATCACGCATGATTCGTTCGTTTGAGCTGGTACACTTAAAAGTATTGATGGTTCATTCATTTGTTTTTGAATGTACCAGGACAACCAATCATAAACAATTGACGGTACCTTTTTAACCCGCGATTTGTATGAATTGTGAATGAGCCAAAAACCGACCGAATCCCGAATGATCTGAATAATCAGGCCAATCGAATAAACAATGCAGACTGCAGAGTACCAGGAGTATTTATTATTTAAGGAGTTTTTATTATAATATTGTTACCAAAATTAAAAATTATTTAACGTTTTATTATATTTATTTGTTAAGTCTATGAGTTAAAAATATCATTTCTTAGAGTTTACTAAATATAAAACTTCAAAAGATTTCATGGCAAAAGATTTATTTAATATGATAATTTCCAACCATCTTATATAAGTATAAAATAGGTAAAAGTTTAATTTTCTTGCAAATAAATGTTACAATTCCTATTTTTAGACATGTAAAGTAAGATGAAATTGTGTATTCTTAGGAATGAAATTTAAAAATAAACAAATTTATTAAATATTTAAAATAATATATATTGAATAAGATTACCAATCAAATTCAAATCAAATCAATTGAATCACTTAAGGTTTTTGTGTTTATGCCATCTAGCGTCGATTATACTTACCACCTTTAAGGTCAATAAGTTTTAGTTTGATAAAATGACTTTATTACCTATTGCATGTAGTAGATGGCGCTATTATACATCTCAAAAAAAATTCCGGTTCCCAATGGATCTTACAGACTCACAGAGTACTGGAGCCTGAAATGATCCATTTGAATGATCGATCAGAATATACGATCGATCATTCAAATGGATACGCGTGACAAAATGTACTAGAATGATTCGGTCAATAGAAATGAATGATTGATACATGTCTAAAGAAAAAATTATGTGCGTTTCACTGTATTAACAAAACTTTGTTAACTTATGACAATAGTTTTCACTTGATTATTTTGGGTGAGCCTTTTTTACTTTATTAGAATATCTCGATTTAGGTCTTACATGGAATGGCGTTGGTGGTGTGACTTTACGCATTGGTTTTTCTGTTAAACTATCGAGTATCTCGAGTGCTTGTCCCAATCTCGTTGCCGATTGTCTACAACTTTTGCTAGGTACCTCTCCAATGTCTGATTAAATCGTTCCACCATTCCATCAGATTGCGGGTGATAAGAAGTTGTTCTTGTTTTATGAGTACCCATAACTCGGCAAGTTTCCTGGAATATTTGAGACTCAAAATTCCTTCCTTGATCGCTGTGAATCTCTAAAGGTACTCCAAAACGACAGAAGACTTCATGAACTAGTTTATCTGCAACTGTTGAAGCTTCTTGATTTGGAATGGCGAAGACTTCTGGCCACTTAGTGAAGTAATCCATCACAACCATGAAATACTTGTTACCGCTTTCACTCCCCGGAAACGGCCCCGCCACGTCAATGGCTATTCTCTCCCATGATGCACACACATTGTACAACTTCAATGCACCTCTACTACGAGTCTGAGGTCCCTTTACAGCCGCACAACTTGTACATTTGCGACACCAGTCCTCGACATCGTTTCGACAGTGGACCCAGTAAAACCGTTCTCGGATCTTCAGTAGAGTTCGTTTAACTCCCAGATGGCCTCCTGAACAATCATTATGGTACAGCTGTAGAACATCCGGTACTTTAGCTTTAGGGACAACCATTTGCAAATGACAGCTGTCTCCCCGAACGTTTTCCCATTTACGACACAGAACTCCATCCTGAAGCAGCAAGCTGTCCCACTGGGCCCAATAGCTTTTAGTGGTCGAACTCATCGCTGAGACGTCACTCCACTTGGGCTTGGGAGCACTGGCCTTTGTCCATTCGAGAATCGGCTTGATGTCCGGATCTTCCTGCTGTGCATGTAGTAAGCTGTCCTTCCACTCGTTGCTGAGGTGGTCTGCCCTGAGCATCCTCACGGATACCACGTCCTTACTCTCTTGCCTAGTACAATGTTTGCAATCTTCAGGACAAGGTCTTCTTGACAATGCATCTGCGTTGCCATGAGATTTCCCGCTGCGATGTTCGATCTCAAAGTCGTATTCCTGCAGTAGTTCAATCCACCTCGCAACTTGTCCTTCTGGGTTTTTAAACTGCAATAGCCATTTTAGTGCAGCATGGTCAGTTCGTAAGTGAAACTTTCGTCCCAGAAGATATTTGCTAAAATGCTGCAACGACTTTACCACAGCGAGCAATTCGCGTCTTGTGACACAATAGTTCCTTTCCGGTTTTGACAACGACTTGCTGAAGTACGCTATCACGACCTCTTGGTCACCACTCCGTTGAGACAGCACACCGCCAAGTCCTATATCACTTGCGTCTGTGTCAACTATAAATTCTTTGCTTGCGTCAGGGTATCCCAAAATAGGTGCTTTGCACAGACGGTCCTTGAGCTCCTGGAATGCGATATTGCAACTTTCATCCCAGCAGAAATGTCGCTTCTCCTCGGTTAGCTTGTGCAGAGGTTTGGCTATATCTGCAAAGTTCTTCACGAATCGCCGGTAATAGGAGCACAAACCCAAAAATGCTCTAACCTGCGTCTTGTCTTTTGGAACCGGCCAATCCTTGACAGCGGCGATTTTCTCTGGATCTGTGCGGATACCTTCTTCCGATACTACAAACCCCAAAAAGTTAACGTGCCGTTGGAATAGTGAACATTTCTTCGGGTTCAACTTGAGGTTGGCACTCTGAATCTTCATAAGCACGCGTTCCAGGTTTTGAAGGTGTTCCTCAAACGTACGGCCCACGATGTTGATGTCATCCAAGTAGACCAGACAGGCATCGCCAATTAGCCCGGTAAGTACAAGTTCCATCAGCCTTTCAAACGTTGCTGGAGCATTGCACAACCCAAACGGCATTACTTTGAATTGCCACAGACCCTTTCCCGTCGAGAACGCAGTTTTCTCCTTGTCCTTAGGGTCAATTTCAACTTGCCAGTAGCCACTTTTTAGATCCAGCGTGCTAAACCATTTTACTCCTGTAAGCATGTCCAGCGTGTGATCAATTCTTGGCAAGGGATAGCTGTCCTTCTTTGTAACGTCGTTCAGACGGCGGTAATCAACACAGAACCGCATGCTGCCATCCTTCTTTTTCACCAGCACCACTGGCGAACACCATGGACTAGAGGAAGGTTCCATAACACCATCCTTTACCATTCCTTCAATCATGGTTTCCACTTCCTTTTCACGTGCTACGGGCAATCGTCTTGGCCGCTGACGGATAGGCAACTCTTCACCTGTGTTTATTTTGTGTTGAACTAAACCAGTCTTTCCTATGTCAGCATCGTTTGATGAGAATACATCGGCGTACTCGAGTAACAACTTCTTCGCCTTGACCAATTCGTTCGGGGACAGAACACTGCGACAGTCTTCCAAAAGTGTGGTCACTCTTGTTTCTGCATCCTTGTTGGGGGTCCCACTCGATATATATTGGCACTGACGTAACCAATCCACTTCCTCACAAGTACCAATTAATGTGCCTTTTTCTATAATCTGGTCCCGGTCGCAAAGGTTCAGCACACGTACTCCTGAGATGTCAGTGGTCCTGACCAAGGTTCGAGCTACTTTCCATGGAAGGTCATTGTTTACCCTTTCCACAAGTACACAACGGTGAGCTTGCCCAGCGTTTCGGGGAAGACTAACCGGAACAATCGTTTCCGATCTCGGCGGAAGAACAATCTTCTTAATGCTGTACACGTTTCCTGGTAACGCACCTTCCATAAAAAGTTCCTCCTGTCCACATTTCAAAACACCTTGCTTAACGTCGATCTCACAACAATTATTCCTCATAAAGTCTAGGCCTAGGATGCAGTCGTCCATTATATCAGCCACGATGACATTACGCAGGTAGATCACGTTGTCAAGCTTCAACTCCATCTCCTTCTCTCCACGGACGGGTATACGCTGACCGGTGGCTGTTACCAAGTTAATGCGTTCTCGGTTGTATGCGGAGTCCCCAAGGAACTGACTTATAAGTTGGGAACTAACAACCGTACGAGAGGCTCCAGTGTCTATGGTCAGTTTACACGGCATTCCGTTGACCTCGCCCTTGATGATTAGACTGTTCCCATCATGGGTTTGTGAGATCGAGATCCTTGGGGCTCTTTTAACATCAGCCAGCACCCGCCCCGCAGTTCTGGCTTTTACTCGTTTCACTGCTGCTGCTGGGCGGTGCTGTTGGCCGCACTACCCTCCTGGGATCGTTCACCTTCCCTTTCTAGGGTTCGCTTAGGGCAGCTGGATCGAAGATGGCCCTTTTCCCCACAGCCATAGCACCTAGGGCTGTATCCTTTGTTGCGGTCGCAAACTGTAGCTGCTGCAACCTCCCTGACGCGATGGGAACGATGATCCTGCCGCACGGCTTTTACCTCCAGTGCATGGGCCAAGGCGTCCTTAAGCGTCTCGTGGGGCCCGAGCCTCACAGCAGCTCTGACTTCCAGGTCGCGGATGCCGTCGATGAATGTTTGCACCAGGTTCCCTCCAATGAGCGCAGGTACAGACTGGTATGCTCTACGAACCATCTTCTCCACCTCAAGGGCCCACTGCTGCAGGTTTTCGTTGCTGCGTTGCTGCGTTGCACGCGATCTTTAAGCTGCGCGCGAAAGACGTGTTCCAGGTGAGCGTCACCATATCTCGCCTCCAAGGCCTCAAGAAGCTGCTCATAGGTCACTTTCTTACCGAGAGCTTCCAACACAGTTAAGGCTTGGTCGCGCAGGCCTAGGGTGAGTGCAGTCATGGCTTGGCTTTTATTCCAGCCGTTCGCCTCCATGACGGCCTCGAACTGGATTTTTTAGGCCGACCAGGAAGAGGTCCCGTCGAACGGCGGCACTTTGAATCCACCTATCGAAGGTGTTGTAGCTACTACGGGAGCTGTTGTTCCATCCCCAAGTTTGAGGTCGTCCAGCGTTTTCCTCACGTCAGCCATTACGTTGTCAACCCGATTGTTTACTTGGTCGATTCGGGTTTCGGCCTCCGACAGGCGGTTGTCATGTTGAGCAACCTTATCCTTCACCTCCCGTATCTCTTTTCCGAAGATAGCGTGAAGGTCCTTCATGAGGAGCATCTGCTCTTCCTTATCGCGTTGGAGTTGCTCTTCTAAACGACGGGCCTGTTCCTCCTGTAGGCGGGCCTGTTCCTCCTGTCCGCCCCGCAGCTGCTCTTCCAATCGGCGGGCCTGTTCCTCCTGTCCGCTCTGCAGCTGCTCTTTCAACTGACGGACCTGTTCCTCCTGTCGGCGAGCCTGTTCCTCCTGTCGGCGAGCCTGCTCCTGCAGCATCACCATCAGAGCACCTAAGTCAGGTGCAGCAGATATAGGAGCTACCGACGGGCCTGCAGCTGGTGGCTGGCCCTCCGACGTCTGCGGCGTTGCACCACCAAATCTTCGTTGGTCCGTCTCCTGCTGGCGTTGACTTCGGGTACGGACACCCTCCGTTTCCTCCTTAGGTAAAATCGGCATTATTTTATCCCACTTCTGGCACCAATTGTTACGAGCTTGAGGTTCGTGACAATAAAATTGCCGATAAAATTACCTAAATTAACACTTTAATTTACTTTACACAAATTAAAGTGAAAACACTAATAATTAAACACACTAATTCACTTAATTCCGCTCCGAAGCTTCGCTTGTGTCGCCGAGTTCAACTCTGTCTCGATCGCATCTTGCGCCACCTATTTATTTAAATTAGCAAAATATCCGGAATGTTCAAGTAAACACGCGCAAGGTACCGAGAGTTCGAGTATAGATTTTCTAGTTCTTCGGGTGGCGCTGTCAGTCGAAAGATTTGTGATGTCATAAACTGCAACGCTCCCCTCGCTCTCGTTCCTGACACTAGATGGCGCTAGTTGTGTCGTCGACTGGAGCGCGTAACATTACTATAGGGCGTGGAATCTTTCATAAATATATTATCGGGTACCTTACCGAGTTCTATTTTCAAACCTCTCCTTAAATTATCGTCTGTAATATTAAACAACTTCACTTCCATATCGGTTATTATTTCTCTATCTATACCATAGTGTACAAAAACATCATCCTTGTTTGAGGCCGTGTTTACAAAGATTTGTACTTTAGTATTACACAAAACAAACTGATAGGCTATTATAACAATGCAAACACGAAATATTTTTATTCAGAAATACTGTTTCAATAAAAATAACTTTATTGCCAATAGCTAGGTAGGTACTCATTATTGATTTGTAGTAGACTGTCGTCATTATAGGATAGTATGTATAAATCTATACATAAAATAACATTGTAGTGTATGTATGTAAAATCTAAACTAGCTTCAGTTAAATAAAACTATTATTTACGGATTTTATCGCGTTTAATTACTTTTAATTTATTTTTATTATTATCCCGACGTTTCGGGTGCTTTACAGCGCCCATGGTCACGGGGGGGACTGAAATGTTTGACGTCCCAATGTCATAGTTAGTCCGGCTACCTTCAGTTTTTTAATATTAATTTTTGGTATTAAAAAACTGAAGGTAGCCGGACTAACTATGACATTGGGACGTCAAACATTTCAGTCCCCCCCCCCCCGTGACCATGGGCGCTGTAAAGCACCCGAAACGTCGGGATAATAATAAAAAAAAAAAAAATTAAAAGTAATTAAACGCGATAAAATTCGTAAATAATAGTTTTATTCAATGTGTAGTGTTCGCGTAAATTTAAGAAATCATTAGCTTCAGTTAAGCTTACGGGATTTTTGTGTGCTTTTGGAACGTGAATAACTTTTGAAACATTTTGTCTGTCTTTATGTTTATTCGGGCTAATCCGCGGTGTAACTAAACCGGTTGTGATGAAATTTCACGAACGGATAGAAAGCAACGCCATCTAGGCTGTATTTTATCCGAAAACTATGCACGATTTATTTTGTGTAATCGTAAAACATAAAATGAATGGGTTTTGATGATTATCTCAAACATTTTAAGAAATATGAAAATAGTTTCGAACAAAACTTTTATGGTTTACAATTTTACTCAAATCAAGACCCTACCCTTTTCGGGAGGTAGAGCCATGCTATTATATTAGTAGTATTAGTAGATTTTAATAAATTTTTTTACTTCGTCATTTTGTAACATAATTAGTGATAATATGGTAGTGAAAGCTGGGTGTGGCAGAAGAAGCACGAAAGTAGAATAAATGCTGTAAAAATGCGGTCTTTAAGGAATATGCTAGGGTTGAATCTAAATGACAGGGTGAGAAATTGCGTAATAAGAGATAAATGTGGTATGCAAGATGATATTGTGACCAGGATTAAGAAAGGAATGCTTCGGTGGTTTGGTCACGTAGAAAGAATGAATGAGGAAAGAGTGACAAAGCAAATTTATATGGCAGATGTGAACGGCCGAGTCGGAAAGGGACGCCCTAGAAAAAAGTTTATCGACCAAATTGGCGATATTTTGAAAACGGGCCAAATTAGGAGTACCCTTAACCGACGAGCATGTATGCGTAGGTGTATGGATGTGAAGGAGGCGAGAGAGGTGTGTCGGGATCGTGCCAAATGGAAGTCTGTAGTCTCTGCCTACCCCCCTGGGTGACAGGCGTGAGTGTTTATGTTATGTATGTATGTAATTAGTAATAAATGTTTTTTGTAAGGTAGATAAGGGTTGGGTTTACAATTTGGTCGCCCGAATTTGAAGATTCTGTCACTGTGCCGTGTTCAGATAAACTTGACCCCCCGTCAAGGGGGCTTATCTGAAGCACCCCCACTCGATTTTTGCTGCCGGAGCAGCGTCGAAGTATTTTAATGATTTTTTAAAAATATTAGTAAATGACTAATTAATTACGTTTTTGACATTTCATCTGTCAATGTCATATCGATATATAGTACTGAATCGATCTAGTTAATCGATATTTCACCCTAGAGAATCGAGATCCAATCTCTGTTTTATTAAGATTTGTAAAATTATTTACAATTAGTTGAATGTACCCCAACTCGTAAAGAATGACAGTTTTAATTCAATCATTCAATGTTATCTGTATTTTATTGTATCTTTTGATATTTTAAATATAAACTTTTAACGCAAATCAAAAATATAAAAATGTGTAAAATTAATCGCAAGGTCGGCCATTTTGTTGACAGCTTTTCGTTATGCCGTTGATTTCGAGTTTCAGAGTTTTGGTGAATAGTGGAATATTTGTGGCGGCGGAATACTGCTAAATATCGCAAAGATCTTTTCTTAAAAAAGGTGGCAGCCATAAATATGTTTATAAATTAAAGTAGTTATAAAAGTTAATATTTTGATGTTATATCGAGTGCAATAGCGAGCGAAGCGAGCCTGGGACCTGGGACACCCCGACTCGGACAGGTTAGGTTAGAAACTCTTCGTGGCTATTTTTATGTAAACCACTCAGAAGTAGCAGCCCCGCGAACGGACTTGCCTCTACTGCACCACGTTAAGTGGCGTAGGGCTTCCGTCCCCCAACTCTCTCTCCCCATAAATCAGGTTAAAATTGTCATATTAATTACTAAACATAACCGTAAAATGAGATTTTTAAATATTTATAAAAAAAACTCAGCACGTCCGGCAGGAAGAGGAAGTAGGGGGTGACTCTACAACTCCTCCCCCTCCCCTCACAGCACCCCCCACCGCCTAATTCAGGCGACCGAATTGTAAACCTTACCCGTAGATAATTGCTAGTTAACGTACTGTCACTGTCATTTTGACTCATCTGACATTAACACCTCTCACTTTTGTGTCTATGGTATGTTAACGTTCCGTTTCTGCACTTATTGTTAAGTGAATTATACATTTCTTTCCATAATGCTTGCAGGTAGTTTACTGATGACTTATTCATTTTTGAATTATTTATTTTATACATATTTACTTAGTTTTTATATATATTTTGTAATCAGGTATAATTTAATATGATTTCTTCAGATGATAGTGTTCGGAGTACCAACTCCTTCGCCTTTGAGTCTGCCTCTGATGGATTAAGCAGTATTGACAGCTTTGAAAGCATTGCACCCTTAAATATTATGTGAGATTCAACTTTTTCTGAATTTAGCAAAAACTTTAATGCTACTCACAAAAATGCTCAAAGCATTCCTGCTCATTACCCCGACATGTTGTCAAGTCTTAATAGCAAAAACATACACGCTATCCTTGTTTCGGAGTCGTGGTTAAAACCATGTCTTCCATCAACATCCTACTCGCTTCCAGGTTTTCATTTGATTCGTAACGACCGTACCGATCGCGGCGATGGTGGTGTTGCTATTTAACTGCGCACTCTTATACCTTTTTCAGTAATTCATGTTTCAAATGGTACACAGACTGGAAGCGAAGCTGAATTTCTCTTTATCGAAGTTCTTCTCGGTCATACAAAATTACTTCTCGGAGTCTTTTACAGCCCCTCTCTCAATATCGGCTACTTCACCACGTTAGAAAATATTCTTGACAATCTTACACCTATCAGTCTATTGTTACAGTATTATTATAAGTGATTTTAATACTTGTCTTTTGAAAAACAACGCTAGATTAATAAAACTTAAATCTATTATTGAAGCAGCAAATTCAAAACTTCTTCCTACTTGTGCCACACACTTTTTCCCTAACAGTGCCCCTTCTCTTCTCGACATACTGTTTGTGTCTTCACCTGACCATGTTCATAAATTTGGGCAACATGCTCCTGATTCTTTTTCCTATCACGACCTTTTTTACTTGTCTTACAAAATCCGTCCCCCTAAAGCTAGGTCAAGGATACTACTTCAGCGTAAATTTAGTGGCTTGGATTTGGAGCACCTTTTAAATGACGCTGTAAGGGTTGATTGGAGTGTAGTCGTTAATGCGACTACTTTTGATGAACAGATAGCTTTGTTCAACTCTCTGTTAATTCAGCTTTACGACGTTCATGCTCCTGTTCGTCCAGTGCGTGTAAAGCATCCTCCCTCTCCTTGGCTGACCGATGGTATTAAAAAAATCATCCACATTAAAAATTGTACTAAAGCTAAATACAAGTCAGTTACTAGCGATTTGAATAGATAGAAGTATAAATTAGTACGAAATCGTTGCAACAATCTGAGTAGAAGGGCACAACGACGCCATGTCCACGAATCAGTACAAGATCCTAACCCTGCTAGGGTCTGGAAATTTCTTAAGTTTTTAGGAGTTGGGAAATTACGACAAAATCTCACACACCATAACTTTGATCTCAATCAACTTAATTTGCATTTCTCATCTTCGTCTTGCATCAACGATAAAGCAAAACATAATACTACGGATTCTCTTTCAAAAGCTCCCACTCCGGACATCTCTGCTTTTAATTTTAGCCAATTTAACAGTTGTGATGTTAAGAGAGCCATAATTTCCATCCATTCAAATTTGATTGGTAGTGACTGCATTAGTCGGAAAATGGTCATCCATCGTATTGATCTCCTTTTACCTATAATCACTTGTATCCTGAATAATTAACTGAATTCTGCTTTTTCACTTTCAGCTTGGAAAGACGCATTTGTAGTTCGTCTTCCGAAAAAGTCGAATCCAATTTTTTAATTATTTTCTAATATAGACCTATCTCTATTTTGCCTTTCTTTTCCAAAGTTCTAGAATATCTTGTGCACAATCAATTAAGCGCCTATCTCTTAAAACACAATCTTTTAAATCTTTTACTATCCGGTTTCTGTCCTGGCGACGACTACTGCACTTTTACAAATCACTGATGATATTCGGTATAGTATGGAGAAACAAAAGCTTACCGTTCTCAGTTCTCACGTTGCTTGATTTTAGTAACGCATTTAATACTGTAGATTTGATATCTTGTTAGGCATCCTGCGCTCCCTCAACATATCTCTAACTGTAGTTGACTGGTTTCGATGTTACTTGTTTGGTCGCCGACAGCAAATTCAGGTGCAAGAGTTTTTTTCCACCTGGACTACTACAGCTGCTGGTGTACCACAAGGTGGCGTGCTGTCTCCTCTCCTATTTGCAATTTTTATTAACTCTATTAGTCATAATTTATCTTCTTCCTACCACTTGTATGCTGATGATCTCCAAATCTATACTCAGTCCTCTCTTGAAGATCTGTCCAAAGCAGGTGACACTATTAATGCTGATCTGACTTGTATTTCAAGCTGGAGTAAATTTCATGGTTTAACGATTAATCCTAAGAAAATTCAGGTCATTGTCATCGATAGTTCTAGATTAATTGGTAAAATCGACCGGTTTTCCCTACCCCCTATTATACTAGACTGCACTCTAATCCCTTACAGTAACAAGGTTAAAAACCTGGGGTTTTTATCTTGACTCCTGTATGTATTGGACCTCACAGGTTAATGAGGTCAGTAGAAAAATCTTTGCTGTGTTAAGTTAGATTACGTAATTTTCTTCCCACAGCAACTAAAGTTACGATCGCCCAGTCTCCTTGACTAAGAGGGGGCAAACGAGCATAAGGTTCACCTGATCCTATAATTAAACTTACGAGAAACAACATGTGTAATAGAGGTAGGTGGAAAACAAAAGGTATAAAAAAGTCAAGTATTACGAAAAGAGAACTTTACCTAACCTATAAATACTCAAAAACTAATAAAATGTTAAATAAAAATAAATACGAAAAATATAACTATCTTTTGAAAAAGTGCATATATAAAGCTCAACAAAAAACCAACTTAAAATACATTTTTAATAGTAAAAATACTTGCAAAGCTGTTTGGAATTCAATAAATTCAAGTATAAATGAAACTACCCAAATTAATAAAATTGACGTAATTAAAATTAATGACCAAACAATTAGTAACCCTGGCATGATATGTGAATTATTTAACAATTTTTTTATTGACCTAAGTCACATCAATAATACAAATAAGTCTGGTAAAAATTCTGCTCAACCAAATACAGATACAAATCCAAATACAATTTCCTTACAACCAACGGAACCAGCGGAAATTAAGAAAATAATCAAAGAATTAAAGAACACTAATTCAGTTGGCTACGACGAACTCAATACTAAAGTCATGTGCCTGTTATATCTGTACACCACTGAGTTTCCTTATAAATTTATCATTTGTCGAAGGCTCATTCCCGGAACATCTTAAGATTTCTATAATAAAACCAGTTCACAAAAAAGGAGATGAAAAAGATCTCAATAACTATAGACCAATAACTTTGATCCCTGTAATATCAAAGATATTTGAGAGAACTATGTACGATAGACTAAGTAAATTTATACAAAAATTTGGTATCTTAACTGAAGATCAATTCGGTTTTCGCAAAAATAGATCCACGACTCTAGCATGCTTCAATTTTATTAAAGACATAGCAGAGAGTATCGATAGAAAAACTCCTGTAACTGCTCTCATGCTGGATATGACCAAAGCTTTTGATCTTGTTGACCACAAAATTCTATTCAAAAAAATTGAAAGTTACGGGATAAGAGGTACGGCTTACACATGGCTAAGCAGTTACTTGCAAGGCCGAAAACAATGCACGGAAATCACTTGGCTAACGCAAGCACGACAAGACAGCATATTTACCAAAGAACAACATCGTTCACAGTTTAGATTCAATGACCGTGGTATCCCTCAGGGTAGTATTTTAGGACCTTTATTATTTTTGCTATATATTAATGACTTGTCTAAAATAACCAATCATAAATGCATCTTGTTCGCGGACGACACAACTTTTATATTCAAATGCACCAAAAAAGACATATATGAAACCGAAATAAATAATTCTATTAATACTATTGTGACATGGCTTAATTCAAATAATCTTTTACTTAATATTGACAAAACAAAAATAATACAAATTGGGAATTACAAAATGGAACCTATAAATATGAATATAAAATATGAAAATTCAAAGATAAAAAATGTTGAATCAGTTATGTTTTTAGGTATAAAAATTGACAAAAATTTAAACTGGAAGCCTCACATTGACCAGATTTTTACAAAATTAAACCGGTTTGTATATGCTTTAAAAAGATTGAGAAAAACAATATCACAAAAAGCAGCCCTAGCTGCTTATCACGGTTATGTGTCGTCGGTATTATTATATGCTCTGCCTTGTGGGGAAATTCTGTTGATATGATTAGAGCGTTTAAATTACAAAAGAAATGTGTGCGAGCGATATGTGGTGCGTGGTTTCTTGATAGCTGCAAGCCTTTGTTCAAAAAGATACGTATATTGCCGTTACCATGCATGTATATTCGAGAAACATGTATTTTTGTAAAGCGACACCCGAACTACTTCAAAACCCACGCTGAATCTCTCGAAAGGCAAACAAGGCATAAAAACAGATTATTTCATCCTAAATGCAGCTCTAGATTTTATGCAAATAGTGCTCCTATAATGGCTATTAAAATATACAATAAATTGCCCAATAACTTAAAAGAAATGCCTTTGAATAAATTCAAAATTGAGATTAATAAATGGCTTCTTGACAAGTGTTATTATAGTGTTAAGGAATATTTTAATTAATTGCAATATTATTTAATGTATTACATAATTTATTTAATTTTTTGACATATTATATGTACAATTAAATTTGATTATTTTAAGATATATTTGCACACCGGTACAACTCCCGGTAGAATATTATTGAGACTTACTCTTATACTAAATACCTGTATTACCTAAACATTTTATTCTGCAAATAAAGATTTTGACTTTGACTTTGATGTTAAGTGACTACTGCCATTCATAAACAACCGCAACACCAGGGGAATTACAAGACTAACGTAGAGTGTCTTAAATCGGAAATTTTACTACTTTTGACTCCCTTCAAACTTTGTCCAATAAATATAAATCAGCCCAAAATTAAATTAAGGAACTGGCTATGGATAACCCGGTAAAGACATGTAAATATAATGAGGAGCGTTTTGACTCCTTAGTTAAACATCAATGTGAGTGTCAGCGGTCAATGCCGGTTTCTTCAGAGTCGGTGTGTGCTGATCGTATTATATCACCACAAAAACTCTATGACTGTACCATAACAGAAGAGATTAAAATAAAATATAATTCAAATATTATCAAAATAATATAATTGTGTAAAGTGATGACACGGGAAAAAATTAAGCATAATTTTAAATAACACTTTTAAGGGACAAAAAATCACAAATTCCTGCATGCCTGGAGCATCTCTTAGTGACATTCTAAATAAAATTATAGTTACTAAATTTTGTCTAAATAGTAAAATAATAGTTTTGGTTGGTAGAAGAGAGAAGTCTAATTCCCCGGTCGAACCTTAAACTTATTACGCGAGATATTAACCAAAGTGGACTGTATCTGCGAAATGCTTCTACGCTTACATAAATGGCGACTATAGCACGCGGTACAATGCACTCGCTCTTCCTTAAAACGAACTATTATTTGCCAAATCTATGAAAGGAATCCTGCTTGATTAGGAGAAAATAAAATTGGAGCGGATTAACTATTAAACACAATTATGTCAAGCAGGAACTATTATTAGGAATGTTCACTCACCGGTGTGTTTCTTCTATGCTGTTGGGCACTATATTGCTGCGACTTCTGGAACTTCTACTGGGTAGACTCTCTGCCTTTCTTGTACGATGACGCGTCGGGAGAGAGGCGGTGCTCGACTATTTCTCACACGAGGTGAGGCGGGTTTCCTGGAGCTCGACTGCTTCAGGCTAAGCGGTTATACTAGCGGTGCGCGTGGGCGAGAGCTCTTTAGGACACTATTCTCCTAGGCGGTGTGGTTCCAACGACGAGCGCGGCGGGAAGAGACTGCGCGACAGTCGCGCGTGCCTTTTATTCCTTCGGTTGCGATGATTACGTGATATTCTAGAATCATCTTCTTTCCCCTCCCACCCCACCACCACGATGTGTCGATAGGAGGGTATGAATGATATCGTTTGGAAAGGGATAAACTATTTGGCAAGCCTACCGTCAAATATAAATAAATACGAATGGTTTTCCGCGCAACCACAGTGTAAACAACAAACAGTTATTAAGATATACTGAACAACTTAATAACTTAAATGTAAATAAAATTGTCTTGTTCACACTCCCTTATATATAGTGATTGCCACATGAAAACATAAAGAATAAATAATAAGTTTTTATAATAAAAATAAATTGCTCCATACAAGTCAATTTTGTTTTACAAGGGGTCGCTTGACAACCGATGCCGGAGTTGAGCTTATAAAACATATGTTTTGTGCATGGGAGAATTCAGAGGATGTTTTAAGTTTATTTTGTGACCTTTCCAAGCCCTTGGACTGTGTTCACCAAGCGACATTAATCAGGAAGCTACAGTACTATGGTGGCAGTAACACAGCGATTAAACTAGTAATTTCGTATTTAAGTGACAGAGTGCAAAAAGTTGTTATCAATGGTAAAAGTTCTTCCGGATGGCTCCTACAGGTGGGTGTCCCTCAGGGCTCAATTCTTGGCCTATTCCTATTTTTAGTGTATATTAATAACTTACCTTCCCTTGCAGGGGATCATGATATAGTATCATTTGCTGATTATACTTCCTTGGTTTTTAAACTTAAATGTCAATCATTTAGATGTGACGAAGTGAATAATGCTATATGCAAAATAGTTCATTGGTTTAATGTTAATAATCTACATTTAAACGGCAATAAAACGAAATGTATTAAATTTACAACAACAAATGTTAATAATCCAAGTACCAATGTGTTTTTAAATGGGGAACAACTAAGTCCTGTTGAATCCTCTGTTTTTCTTGGCATCGCTCTCGACACTAAGCTTCATTGGGGCCCCCATATATCTAAACTAGCAAGCGGACTTATCTCTGCAGCTTATGCTGTAAAATGATTAAAGATCTCAATAGTGTCAAGACAGCCAGATTAGTTTATTTCAGTTATTTCCATAGTATAGCGTCATATGGAATTTTGCTATGGGGGAGTGCGGCTGATTTAGAAACTATTTTTGTTTTGCACAAGAGGGCCATTAGAGCTATTTACAACCTTAAACCGAGAGAGTCTCTTAGAGAAAATTTTAAAGATATAAATATATTAACTTTGGCCTCTCAGTATATCTATAAAAGATTTGATTTATGTTCACAAAAATAAAGGTAGTTTTAGAAAAAAAAAGTAACATACACTCTGTAAACACTGGGAACAAACACAAGCTGGTGCTACCAGTTTCTCGACTCCACAGAGTCAATAATTCGTACAGGGCAATGTGTACGCTATTACAACAAAGTCCTAGAATTTGTACAAGTTCTCTCCGTTACCAAGTTTAAATATTTAATTAAATAAAAACTGTATAAAAAGGGTTATTATGATATAAATGAATACATGGTTGATAATAACCTCCGGAAAGGAGGTGGTCGCTTTCAAGCTGTTTCTAAAATAAATTTTTAAAATATTTTGAGACCCTTGACATTGTAAAATTTATTTAAAAAAAAGTCCCGCTAGGTTTCTTGTTGGTTCTTCCTAGGACAGAGGTGTTTTATCGTACCTGTGGTAAAGTGAAAATATTGCCTTTCAGTAAGAATTACTTATAATCTATATTGAATAAAAATTATTATATTCCATTCTATTCTATTGATTATTATACCGTAATTTTCCCAGTCTAATCTTCTAAATGTGTATTCCAGCACAGCATTAAAAGCTTTGAAGATAATGAGTCTCCTTATTTCACGCCTCTATTTTTTTCGAAGACGATCTCCTTTTGACTCTAATACAATAATGTTTTTGCTTTTTTTGTAAATGGATTTGATTAGTTCTATATAAACATTGTCCACTCCTTGTTCTTTTTAACTCAGCCAGATAAATTTGTATTTTAGGCTGTCAAATGCTTTTGAGTAGTATATAAAGCAGATATACAATGCCTTCTGGTATTCATTGTATCTTTCCAAGACTTGTTTGATTGTGTGGATGTGATTATATACGTGGTAGAGCCATGCTGCAATTGTATTAGTAGTATAGTTGTAGCACGAAAACTGGAGACCCTTTTTACTGGAAACGAAGCATTCCATCTTAGTTCTCACGGGTGACAACGCATCTGCATTTTGATTCGTAATCGAGGATAGATGTAGATGTCTATGGACCACAGCAACCACATACATCAGGTGGACTGTGTGCTCGTTTGTCACCCTATCCTATAAAAAAATTAAACAAACTCTATATCAGGACATATATACATTAAATATATGCTATTTCACCAATGAGTAATATAAACATGAGAAGTAAGAAACAATCCGATTCTTTACTTCGTCTTTATCAGATAAAAGTAAGAAGTTTACATTTACTGATTTAATAATGATATTGTTACGTTGAAAGTTGAAAGTACCATCTATTACAAATGTGTTTTTATATAGTCTATATATCGTATAGTAAAACCAAAAATTGTTTTAAAATACCTATAGCGCCATCAAGGTAAAATTAAGGCAATAATTTTTATTACACTAAAATAAAAATTACGATATTTAGACAATGATAGATGGTAATAATATTAAAACAACTCAGAATCGGAGAATGTGTTTTATTAATCTCACAACAATGTAATTTTGAAAACTTTTTGTTGCTGCAAAAGGGAATATCATCATGTGATAGATAGCGAGACGGTAAATATTATGTATCTTCGTGATACAGTTTTATTGTAGCATAGATTTTCTTTTATATACTTATACAGCTCAATCAGATTGAAATTAAATAAATAAATAAATATTTTGAAATAATACTAGTTTTTACGGATTTATCGCGTATATTTAACTATAAATACCCGACGTTTTATTATAATTTTTGCATGGAAACATTAAATAAACGCGAAATCAGTAACGAATGCAAAAACAGACATAGAGATAGAGACATATCAAAAATTAACGACCAAATCAAATGTCAAACATCCGAATCAATGCCAGAACCAAAAGCAACCATTGACAAACATAGATCATAGATTAATCGCGTTCTATAATCTGTCAAAACAAACACTGGATGATGCAACAATTAGGGTTTTATCTAGGGATGATCGATGTTACAGAAACATCGATGATGACATCGATGTTGATATCGATAGCTTAACATCGATGTTCGATGTTAATCCTGCTCAAAACATCGATGTTGGCCATTATCGATGTTACAGCACATGTACCTATTTAGAAGGTTAAAATTAGATGTACAAAAAATTTGTAGTGTTGTTTATGGTTTATTATTTATGAAAATAAAGAAATTAATTACACATTCATTGTGAAACAGTTATTTAAAAAATGGGAAAAACTTAACAAATATTTAGTTAATTTGTTATATTTTTTGCTGTTAATGATGAATATTATTATTTTGATATTTAAACGTTCCTATACAATTATAAATCTGGTATTAAAATATTTACTATCCTAATTTACGATTCAGACTTAGGTGTTATATTAACTACTCCTATAACGAAATAAAAAATGATTATATAGGAAAAATTAACAAACTTCACAAAAACAAAATAATAGACTCTTCCGTCACCTTTGTTCACACAATTTTTAATCAGGCAGCCCAGGCAGTAAGTATCCACAGCCGTTTATAAAATGCACTGTAGAATGCACTTTTCAGTGAATTTGTCTATGCTCACGATTGCCCTGTGATTTATTCTGATAAACTTCAAGCAAACCATAAACTTATAGCGTAAAATTTATAGCGTTAAAGAACCTACGCAATAAACCACAACTCACGATTCTCCGCGCAGATAAGGGAAACGCCACGGTAGTCATGGAAACGTCAGATTATAATTCTAAAGTACAAGAATTTTTATCGGATGTAAGCACTTATAAAAAGGTTAAAAACGATCCAACAAATAGCACACTAAAAACAACTAGTGACATCATAAAGAAACACTCCGAAAAATTAAATCTGGACGTAAAATGGATAATACCTACGTGCGCCAAATCACCAAAGTTGTATGGGTTACCAAAAATACACAAGTTCAATGCTCCATTACGTCCCATAGTGAGCCAAATCGATTCACCAACTTACACTTAGCGAAAATACTCTCACCGCTCAGGGGACATACAAGAGCACACATAAAGGATTCCTACTATTTTGTCAGCGAGATTATAATAATAATAATAATAATAATAATAATTTATGTATTTTTATATTTATTTTATGTTATTGATATTTATGTATATTTATCTTTTCACTTTCATTTATAATTATATATTTATAGAACCCAACCAGATGAGAAAACTATATAGATACCCCATAATAATAATAATAATAATAATAATAATATAACTGAAATTATTCCTGTAGTCGTCTCTGCAAACGGGCTAATCCCAGTCAGCCTCTCGGGTCATCTGAGGCGACTGGGACTACGTGGCGGACCGCTCCGGGCTCAAATGCAGAAGGCGGTGCTCATCGATACCGCCCGCATCGTCCGCCGGTTTCTTTCCCTTTCCCCCTAACCCTCGGCCGTTTGGTCTCCCCTGCCGAGGGCCTCCATCTGGTTGGGCTTTTATTTATTTATGTATTTTTATATTTATTTTATGTTATTGATATTTATGTATATTTATCTTTTCATTTTCATTTATAATTATATATTTATAGAACCCAACCAGATGAGAAAACTATATAGATACCCCATAATAATAATAATAATAATAATAATAATAAGCTTTACTGATAATTATACAGTGAATATATGAAGTCTCTGATTGCTGAACTAGGAATTATACCTGTATCTCAGCAATCAGCGCCCTCTCCCAATTTTATGACCTAATAAATTAACAATAAAGGTTCAAAATAACAAGAATGTTTCAAAAGGTATAAAAAATAATATACTACTTAATTTACGTACTAACTGTGTGTTGAGTGTGTTAGGGTTCATGTGTACGTGTGTGTGTGTGTATGTGTGGGGTTGTGTATGTGCGTGTGCGTGTGTGTGTCAGCAAGCGTATTTTTGCGTTTGTGTATGCATGTGTTTTTATATGTACTTATAAATAAATGAAAAATAACAGGATTCATCAAGCGGATTACATTATAACATTAAACAAGTCCTCCGTTTCTTCATAATTTAATGATAAAAGCCATTTTCTACCTTCTTTTTAAATTTGTAAAGTGGAAGTGGATAAAAGTCAAGAATTTTGTTTATTTTGTTATACAAATGTACACTACGATAACCATGTTGGCACCTGGCAAAGGACGTGCGGAAAGCGGTTGGAGTCAAGACATTAACTATTGTACGTTTTCTTTCTATTTTGTCTTTGTCGTATGCAGTAGCAAGATGTTGTCTGCTTATAAGTTGTAAAATGTATAACTGCCGAACAGTAAGAACTTGACAATCACTATAGAGTGTTCTAGTTGGGAATCTAAACGTCTTAAAAGTCATCGTTTTAAGCAATGACCTTTGGGCTCTTTCAAGTCGCAAAATGTGTGTTTCGCATGCGCCACCCCAAACTCTAACACAATAGTTTATTACTGACTGAGCAAGCGCGTAATATACTACGCGAAGTGTATCAAAATCAACCACGTACCTTAGATGTTTAAACGCCCAAATTAGCTTCCTTACTCTAGAGGTTTGTAGATCTATATGACTAAGCCAGTTTATTTTACAATCTAAAATAACGCCTAGGTATTTGACAGTATCAGATTTATGGAGCATATGGCATGAACATTGTCGATCTTTCCGTAATTTACAGCAATGTAGCTTGATTGATATATTTTCAGTGTGGTTTTCTTTGATATTAAACTGGATAAAAGTTGTTTTTGACAGGTTTAGAGTAAGTAAATTCAATCTTAGCCAGCAGTTTACCTTGTGTATTCCAACTTCAGCATTTTTACAAGCCTTATCCCAAGTCTCTCCATAAAATACCGGCGCCGTATCATCAGCGTACGTAAATATTTGTCCATTATATAATGACTGTTGGCAACGATCATTAATGTAAACCAAGAAGAGACTTGGGCCAAGTATGCTTCCTTGTGGAACACCATATGTAACTGCGTCATAAGAACTTGCTATTCGATCGATCTTAACACACTGCGTACGATCACAAAGAAAGTCCTTATAGATGGAATGCACTACACCACGAATGCCTACTCTCTCTAGCTTGTCAAGGAGAGAGGGAATCGAAACAGTGTCAAATGCCTTGGCTGAATCTAGAAAAACACCAATACATTTTTGCTTATTATCAAGCTTAGTGGTAACGTAATCAACTAAGTCACTAACAGCATTTTCTGTACTTTTTCTCGACCTGAAACCATATTGATGACGTGACAGAATATTATTCTTTTCTAAAAACATCATCAACCGAGTATTTAAAACTTTTTCCAAAATTTTTGAGAGAGCAGGCAATACAGATATAGGCCGGTAATTATTTATATTATCTTTTGAGCCACTCTTGTGTACTGGAGTTATAATGGATTTTTTAAAAACTTTTGGAAATATACCCTGATCTAGACAGATATTAAATAATTTAGTTAAAGGCGGAGCAAGAATATTTCTAGCAAGCTTTAAAAGTTTGCTAGAGATAGAGTCCCAGCCTACAGCGCAGTCATTTTTAAGGTTGATAATAATAGACTCTATTTCCGCTTCGTCGGGTGGAATGAGAACGCAAGAATTGACAATACGCGGTAAATTGAAGTTGTACCGATAGTTTTCGGTTTTGTCTTGACTTATTTTGTTTGCCAAATTTTTACCAACGTTTGAGAAAAAATCATTTATACTCTCAATTGTACAAGACTTATTATCTATATTATTCAGCAACTCTTTTGCTGGTGCATTAATAGTATTTTGATTTGTAATAATTTTAATAGCTTTCCATTTTTGTTTATTATCTTTGCCTTTTTAAGAAGAGATCTTTCATATTCAAATTTAAGCTTTCTTAGGAGAGAATTACAAAAACTTCTATATCGCTTATACGAAACTACCAAAATGTTATTATCAGGGTCCTTTTTAAGGTTTTTATGCAATTTATCTCTATGGCGAATGCACCGTAGAACTCCGGGTGTAACCCATGGCTTAAGAATTCTTTGACCCCCTGTAATCACTTTTTCTTGAGTACAAAATTTTACTATCGAAGATATTTTTTCAACTAATTGTGAGGCAGCGTTATCTGCATTGCAGTTGGTGTTTATAAAAGAAAAGTCAATTGTAGACAGATTTTTAATAACTTCATTATAATCAATTTTTGTATTATAGCTTACTTTATGAGTATAGTCGTTATTAAAAGAAAGGTTTAGAAGCACAGAACTACGGTCAGTAACAGTTGAATTCAGAACAACTACTGTGACAGGCAAATAGGTTTTAATCATGACATGGTCCAAACAATTATTGACTCTCGTTGGATAAGTATGTCCTGGTAGAAGACCTAGTTCTGCCATAAGATTTAAATAGGATGAGCTATTTTTATCGGCATTGTTAGGTTTAATGTCAATGTTGACATCACCTAAAAGATATATATTTTTTGCCTTAATGGGTTGAAGAACATGTTCAACTGTTGAAATAATACTAGTTTTTACGGAATTTATCGCGTACATTTAACTTTTTAAATACCCGACGTTTCGAACGCTTTACAGCACTCATGGTCACGGGCGGGACTGAGATGTTCAACGTCCATATATCGTAGTTAACCGCGGTTACCATAGATTAAAATTTAACTTTTGTTCCGATCTATGCAGTATGAACTTATGGTATCTTGAAGTCTTGCAGTTGTATGCTTGGGTTGGGATTTAATTTTATTTATTATAGGATCCCAAGCAGATGGTAGCACCCAGCCATCTTCTCTATTGAAATTAGGATGTTTTTCGATTTCAATAGCCTCGCGAATCATCCTTGGAAGGAATCGGTGTTCTTTAGCGTGGATCTGCGGTCTATCAAATCTGATGTAGTGACGGGGGCGATCCTGTACGTGTTCACAGACTGCAGACTTCCCGGAGCGTCGATTCTTCACATCAGCTGAATATGTTCATACTGCATAGATCGGAACAAAAGTTAAATTTTAATCTATGGTAACCGCGGTTAACTATGACATATGGACGTTGAACATCTCACCATCTCAGTCCCGCCCGTGACCATGAGTGCTGTAAAGCGTTCGAAACGTCGGGTATTTAAAAAGTTAAATATACGCGATAAATTCCGTAAAAACTAGTATTATTTCAATGTGTAGTGTTCGCGTAAATATAAGAAATCATTATGTTCAACTGTGCTTAGAAAGCTGTCAATACTATAAAATGACGGCGATCTGTATGTGGCTAATATTGCAATATTTGGTTCCGTCTTAAGCAAAAGGAAGTTACCACCAATCGAATCTGGCTCCTCCACTATACAATCTATTCCAGATTTTACATAAATAATTATTCCGTCATTTTGGTTTAAGGTTTTTTTAGAAAAATAACACGTGTCAATAAGTGGAGGAGGTTTATGACTACTTAACCAGCATTCCGTTAGTATTAGAATATCACATTCGAAAGTAAATCTTTCCAATTGTGCCATTAACCCATCTATGTTTTTATAAAAGCTTCGTATATTCTGAGTTAAAACATTTATAGATTTAGAAAAACTGACATTCTGAATAATATTATTAGTGTTCTGTGCTACAGTTGTATGATTTTGCCACAGAAATATTATCAATATCGATTGTTAAATTTTCTACGTTGATAGCCGTCTTTTTATATAAGTTATTTGGTTTTGCTTAATAAAAAATATTTCTGCAACAGTTGTTGCATCCTAATCTGGCTCTGAACAAAAAGAATAATGTAATTAATATGGACTCCGATAAGTTCTATTACTTTTTTATAATTTAGAAGGCATAGAAGGCATGATAAATTGTACCTATTACATAAATTAAAATTATTAACAAAATATGTGTTTAAAATTAAATTAATGAATTTATTCTTAATTATTTCCGTATACGGCACGAAATAGAAGAAAAAAGAAAGCAATAATATTAACAAAATATCAAAATATGTTTTATACAACATAGCATCCTTACGGTAATTCCGTGAGGATTTTTTGTTAAAAAAATAATTTTTGTAGTGTAAAAATATGTATGAAGTGTTATAGTGTATTTGTGTAATGTAAACCGCTAGTACTATGATAAAGTAACATAAAGGAAATATTAAATAACAATAAAATTTTAAATAAATAATAAAAATAGATGATAATTCCAGTCATTGAGTCTTCCTTAAATTTTCGAGATCGGCTTCACTATTAATTCGTATCTGGCTGGATTTTTCATCTTTGCGTAGGTAAACAGTATCGTTCAGAGTCCAGCAGTACATAAAACTGTGTGCCTTTTTGAATGCTCTTGCGAGTTGAAATAATTTTTGAGTATTTTGAGTTAAAGTTTCTGATATAAACACTGGTTTCTTTGGTTGTTGCAGTTGTAGGTGAGAAGTATTTAATTTCTCGTCTCTTGGTTTGTTTTTATTAAAACTTTTTACCGCTCCAAGTATTTTTTCCTTGCTGATAACAGAGTTTAGTTCCACTATAATCGGACCAGAACTGTCCTTGGAGTTCAATCTATATATATCTTTCAATTCGGAGTCTTCTATACTAATATTAACGGCCTTTCCGGTCTTTTTAATAATGTTAAACAAAAAATCTTTTGTTTCACCCGTTAATTTAGGAATATTTCGTACTTCAATCCCCGATGCACGCATTTTACGCTCCATAGTTTCCAATCTATCCACCATTAAAGCCATGTGCCGTTTGTCCTCTTTTCTTTCTTTTTTCAAATTAGCTATTATTGTAAGTAAATCGTCATATTTGTTAGACATATGCTCCACACTTCGTTTTAACTCATAATTTTGCTCTTTGAGGTCTACAATTGTACTTTGTAAATTATAAAAACGCGTTTCCTGTTCTTTAGAGAAATTGGTAAACATATCTTTTATCAAGGACGTGATGCTGTCATCTCCTCCAGGGTGCTTTCGTTTTTTCCTCTCACTGACAGTCGTCCTAAGAGTAGTTAAATCAGGCGTAGAATCGCTGTGATGCATAGAACTGATTTCTTTTGTTGTGTACTCTGCACTACTGAACGTGGGCGCTATTGGTGTGGTGAGTGGCGTGGGAGGGGGTGTAGGCTTCAACGGCATTGTGATTGTGTTCAAATGAATGTACTAGGATAGCAGAATTAAACAATTGTAACACTTTTCAAATATACCTCCTAAGGGTCAAGTAATCTGGACGTCGAGCGATGAGTTCGTACAAATTAATGTACCGTCAACTTATGCAAGACCTCTTCATAAGCAAAGTGCTTAAAGTATATTTATCCTCTTTTTTTTCAGATTAAAAACCTACATCTGGCAGACAATGAAACTATGGTTAGTTTTGATGTGCAGTCGTTGTTTACATGCCTACCTGTTGAAGACTGCATCTCAATTGTAACTAGAAGGCTGGAAGAAAACATCATGCCCGTAGAATATGCAGTATTACTCAGACACTGCCTTACATCTGGCTACCTATTGTGGAAGGACAAGCAATTAGATGGTGTGGCGATGGGCTCACCTGTATCTCCCATTGTCGCCGACATATTCATGGACGACTTTGAGGAGAAAGCCCTGCTTACTTCTGCCATAAATCCAAGATTCTATGAGCAGTACGTAGACGACACTTTCACAATTCCACCTTTAGATAACGTAACTGCATTTTTAGACCATCTTAACTCTTTTTAATTAGTAGATATGAAGTAAAACAGATTACACAGTAGCACTTTTTATTCACTCGGTCAAACGAATCACAGTAATTATGTATTATTCCTTGCTTAATGTAAATGAGCACGGATTTGAGCAGAGTAACTAACTTGTAGGCAGGAGACTCACAACTGAACGCCCACTAAGACACAGCAGTACCTTTTATAGTTTATGACGATGTTACGATTACCCACAAATTTTATTATTCTTATATAATATGTTAGTCTATGGTTTTATAATTTATTAATCTTATAATCATGTATATAGGTGTAATATGTAATAATATATTATATAGGTGTCGATGGTTTCAAATCCATTGGTAACACTCTATAAATTCTAAAATTCAGTTCACAATGGAGTTAGAGGCAAACAATTCCTTAGCTTTTCTAGATGTGTTAGTAATTCGGAATCCTGATAACACCTTGAGCTCTATACTGTGTATAGAAAAAAGAGAGTTTAAAATTATAAGTATGCGTGTATAACGAGGTATGTTACCATACCATTGTGAAATACGGTATCTGTCAGTATTGTTAATATATTCATAGTTTTAACAATGTTTGGTTTCGATTCTCTGATCCAATAGGTTATCGGCCCAGAGAATAGTGTTAAAAAGTCTAAACATGACACATAAACTGTGTTGAACTTATATTATTAAACAATATGTGTCTAAACAAAGAAGCGTAATTCGTGCATACATATAACAGTGCGGCGTCATAAGTGAACAGATAGTTACATTTACAAGAAGGTTGTATTATATACTTACGTACCGATTATATTTATATAAGCTATCGTTGTTTTATTTGCATTACTGAAGAAGATTAATTAACTTAATTATGGCTGTTTCGGTTGAAATCGACCAACTTACTGATGATAATTATGATACATGGAAGATACATATGAGGGCTATTTGAGAGAAACATGACCTATGGGATTATTTATTGGGCGCGATACCGAAGCCTGTGAACATTGACGCTAATTTATCCGAATGGTATATAATGGACGATAAAGCCGAGTCGGACGTTATGTTGGCAGTTAGCCCGAGCGAATTGATAGTACAATATTGATCATATAGATTTAGAATTAACCAATCCATCCAGGATTAGTTAATTCTAAATCTATATGAGACAAATTAAAATCAATGTTCCAGTCTAGTGAACCGGCACGGAAGCATCTTTATTGAAGAAACCTGTTTTGAGCTTCATCTTCTGCAAGAAAGAAGATGATTTACATAATCACATAACAGATATTTAAGATGCTGTCAAAAAATTAAAAGAAATCGGTCTCGTAAATATTGATGAACTGCTTGCCATGTTATTAGTGTACAGTTGACCCGAATCCTTCACAATATTTAGTACGGCTATGGAGTCGCGTAATCGGCCGCACTGGGCGCCGTGTTCGGGGGGGGGGGGGGGGGGGCGCCAAAATCAACCGAAAGGCTACCATCGGGCACCGGTCACCAATTCAATCACTCTTATCACTAAAATTCCGTTTTGTTGGCCTCTTTCTTGATGCAACTGTACATGAGTTTGACTTAGACTTGAATGATTGTCGAGATCAAGGGTACAATAATGGTGTGAACATTTCATGAAAGTTAACCAGAATTCGACTCAATATTCTCGGGCATTTTTCAATCCATGTGGTTGAAGTTATTAGAACTTCATTTGCTCATATTTGCGTAATATAATAAAATGATGTAACCTACCTTGTCTGAGTCTCTTTCCCAGTAACAACCACTTCCAGTACCAACACACTAGGAACGACACACCACTCTTGAAGCCTCCGCAGAGTCTACTTCATCTGAGGATGCCTCGTGTCTAGGTGAAACACATGTCGCATTATCAAGGGTGGTGTGTCGTTCTTAGTATGGTGGTGCTGGGAGGGGTGGTGCTGAGAGTGGTGGTGCTGGAAGTGGTGGTGAAGGGGGGGGGGCTTCTCAGACTGGACAGAACACATCATTGTATTTTATTACGCAGAGATGAGCAAATTTGTATAGTTGTAACACGAATGGGTCGGCTCGACCGGGGAAGGACCACACTCTCACAGAATACCAGCGTCAAATGGCAGCTTGATGCTGCTGTGTTTCGTATGGTGAGTGTAGAGAACTGGAGACCCTTTTCACTGGAAAAGAAGCATTCCATATTAGTCCTCAAGGCTGACAACGCATCTTCATTTTGATTCGCAAACGAGGATAGATGTAGATGACTATGAGCCACAGCAACCACTTACCATCAGGTGGACTATATACGCGCTTGTCACCCTTTTCCTATATTTTTTTTAAGTATTTGGACGTAACAATCGACCAAAAACTAACGAGGAACTCTCAGCTTAGCAACGTACGTCATACGGCTAAAATTGTTTTAGGTACGTGCAGTCGTATGGTTGAGAGCAACTGAGGCTTGCGTCCCAGTATGAACCTACGGCTGAACAGCAGCATAGTTAGGCCGATTATCACCTGTGCCTCCATTGTCTGGTGTAATATGACCAACTGAAAGACGGCTGCGGATAGCCTAAATAGTTTACAAAAGACTGCTCATTAAGCAACAACTGGAGCCATTGCAACTGGAGCAATGCGATTATCGCCTGGAGCAGCTCTTAATTCACTTCGGCGCCTAACGTCCCTTAATCTATATTTACACCAGGAGGCAAGGGCTAGTTTGCTTTTATAAAAATTGAGATTCATTCTCGACTCCATTGAGGAACCACGGGTTTGATACATGATCTCAGATATCACGCGTGTACTATACAATAATAAAAATTATATAGTGGAACTACCCTCCATAGAAGACTGGCTGAATGGACAGGTTATCTGTGAGGTCAGTAGCATTATATGGTACACCAATGGGTCAAAAATTGACCTCAACTTAGGCTTTGGAATTTACGGGAAATGCCCCAAATTCAAATTTAGTATGAATTAGGGTAGATTTACCGCTATCGTCCAGGCAAAAATTTTCGTTATACTTCAGCATGTGGAAATCAATCTTCAAAAACTCTACGTCAATCATATAATCTATATAAACTCTGATAGTCAAGCAGCACTGCTAGCGCTGAGAGCAAACTTAGTGAACACGAAGCTAGTTGAAAACTGTGTGATCCGTCTAGGCGTCTTGGGATGTAACAACAGGGTCGTTTTAAGATGGGTTCCGTGCCACGCGGGTATTGTAGACAATGAACTTGAACGACGAGTTTGCACGGGAGGGCATAAAGAGCACACATTTTGGAAACGAGCCATTTTGTGGAATCTCAAAATGCCTAGCCCGATTGACCCTTGAAACTCTTTTGCAACTTGAAAAACCTTAACCCAGGCTTTTGATCGTAAATTCGCTTCGGTAGCCCTGGGATTAGGTAAAAATAAACTGCGCATTGTGGCACGAGCCCCGACTGGACACTGTTGTCTTAAAAAGCACATGTCCATGGCACTGAGCAACTCAAGGATGTGCCGGTTTTGTTCCTTAACAAAAGAAATGCCTCTGCACATCCTTAATGATTGTGGACCCTAAATGCGCAAACGTAACACTTATCTGGGAAACTATCTACTTCGCCTAGAAGAAGTGAAATTTCTCACAGCTAAGCAACTCCCATTCATTGAAGACATAGGGCTTAGCAGTGAACTATAGCCATAGCAGTAATCGCAATAGATCTTTTAGGTTGCAGTGATACTGGTCTTAGACCTAGTCGTAGACCTGCATAGTTGATCGCACAAGAAAAAAATATGCAGTCTGAATCTATGGATTTACCAAAAGTATCGTATTGTTTGAAAATACCGAGCCTTTTCATCTGCTCTAATAACAGATAGATCTAATTCTTAAGCCAGCCCGATCCCGAAGAAAGAAAATATTATTTGTGTATGAAACCGTAAGTGACCAATGTGATTGATACAATTAAAAGTGCATTGGTTACTTGACTTAAACTTTCAAAATTCTATGATACGTGTTCGTTTTTATTCTAAATGAAAATAATTCCTGAAGGGTCAAAAAACCTGTATTGATTTGCAAATCAGTTGAACAGATGAGCATAATCTGATTTGTTTAGTTGTTAATTGGTTCAGGAACTTATGAGCTTGAACCCATTATTTAAAATCCTTCAATCAGCAGAGCCACATAAAGTTCTCAGACTTATTAAAAATAATGATTGGCAGGATATGTTTCCCAAATGTGTAGACAGCACTTCGTATCTTGCTCGCTATACATATAGTACAGCTATAACTGCCGCTAAACGGGAACGAAGTTTTGGTAAATTAAAACATTTAAAAATTTACCTACATTTCCCCTATGAGTCAGGAAAAACTGTGATATCTTGGAATCTTTTCCATAGAAAATTTTATTGCCCAGGAGTTAAGTTATTCCGAATTATTAAAAAAATTGCAAGCGCGTAAGCCAGAAAGCCGTTTTAGCTCAGATGGTTAACGCTCGCTGTAAATATAACTGAACGCGAGTAACCCGGGTTCGATTCCCGCCGGCACCAATGAAATTGTTTAATTGCAATTTTAAGTGCTGATTTACCACGTGCTCGGCGGTGAAGAAAAACATCGTGAGGAAACCTGCATGTCCGAGTCTGCATGTCCTGAATAAGAAAAAAATATTACGAAGACATGTGAAGTTCGCCAACACGCATTGGTGCAGCGCGGCGGACACTTCCTTGCCCTGAAACACTCTCAGAAATGAGGGTAGACCTGTGCCCAGCAGTGGGACGTATATAGGCTGTAACTTTACTTTAAGCCAGAAAGCTGGCCATCTAGGCTTTTCATTAAGTTTGTTGTTGGTAGTTCTTTTATCTTTTTAACTCTGTCTGCAAAACAACAGTTTAAATTAAAGATGTCAAACAAGATTATTAACTCTTATTACGAGAAATAATCTGTACAACTAGTCACCGCTGCAAGGCAAGCATATGGCGTTGTCGAGCGCAACAGAGTGGTGACAGTGGAAGAACAACATTTCTTTAACGCGAATAAGCAGGAAAACCGCAATGTCAAGAGCGACAGACACAACCGTGATTGCCCCCGCATATACACTGTATATATTTGATAGGTCTAATACTATTTAAAATCACGAAAAAGCAACTGCATAGTATAGAAACACTAAGCTTTTGTATTTAGAGGGGCTCCACTATGAGATCTCGCACCACCTAAAAATTTTGCTAGAGCCGCCACTGGGGTGAATATGCTCCACCCATTCGAAAGTTGCTAGCGTTTATCGTCGCCTCAATCCAAAACCATGCGTACTAATTTTTAAGTCAGTTACAAAAATCATTTAAGTAATCATTATTGTTTTTGAAAATTTCTCTTAAATATTAGAAAACTGCAAATATATATTGATAACCTATTAACTAAGATAGTCAAATTATATCAATCCTATTGAAATGAACCGGTTAGTGTGACCACATAGTAAAACTTTTATTTTTCTCGATCATTCTTTTATTTATTTATACAGGCTTATTAATAAATAGTTTCGTATACTCCCCATAATAGTTTCAAATACATTTTACAAAGACAGCACGCTTATAATGCAATTAATGATTCCGCAATTCGTCACGCTTCACACCACGAGACCCGCATCGGTCTGGTGAGATTAGTGATTATTTAATGAAATGACGTCAAATAAAAACGATATGACAACACATTATTTAATTATTAATAATTACTTTTATAATTTGAACACAACTTTACTAATATATTTAATAACATCTCTGGTTACTTCGATATAGCCTTCTTGTTAAATACACCCTGAAATTATAAAATAGCGTTTTTACTTTACTTGATGTTACTACTATAAATTGATACTAAGGGATAATGATAGTGGTGAATCTAATCCTAGTGAGAATACTAATTGAAATTATTTTATTACCATCGGTTCCTAAAATGGACTTTATTCCATATTACTACCTGAATAGCAGTTCAAGCTATGCTGTGTTCTTGTCTTAAGGGTTTAGACTGCCAGCATCATTACAGGTTTTGAGGCCTTCTATCTTAGTCATCAGATGTAACAAACATACTTAATCTTCTTAATTTGAAGTTGGCTACATGTGTCTATGTAATGGCCACTTACTATCAAGTGGACTGTAATTTCGTGTCACTTTCGTTTTCAAAAAAGTACTTATTAAAGTTCATCATCAGTTCTCAATAAAATACGAGTAAAATGATGTGTCTTACCTAGTTTGAAGACAACACTACTAATCCCAGCACCACTACTCCCAATTCAACTATTCCCAGCATCACTACTCCCAGCACCACTACACTAGAAAAGACACGCCATCGACGATAATGCGACACGTGTTTCGCCTCTACACGAGGCATCCTCAGGTGATGTAGACTCTGCGGTGGCTGACCGCTAAGACCTTAGTTAAAAGATGGTGCTGGGATTAGTGGTGACGGGATTAGTGTACGCAATATTAAAAACACCACTACACTACACTAGAAAAGACACGCCATCAACACCACTACACTAGAAAAGACACGCCATCGACGATAATACGACACGTGTTTCGCCTCTACACGAGGCATCTTCAGGTGATGTAGACTCTGCGGTGGCTGACCGCTAAGTGACTAAAGTAACGCCTGATTCTATTAATTATCAAAAAAATACTTGCAAAATTTCAGATTATTGACACGTCCGGAAGTGTATGAAAACTGAATTTTAAGATTTTATTACATTTATTTGTACTTCCATACAGATAAAGCGAATAAAAGCGTGTATAAAGTCAGTATAGCCGAGACATCGTCAGCAGTATCCTCAAGTTTATCTTTTGTGTTCAGTGTCTTAGGATGGATTTCCTTTCGTCGATCTTTGGCCAAATTCTCGTCATTAAGTCCGTCTTGGGTGGATACATGAACACGCGTTTCCGGAATAACTCAGCAATTGTATATGTATATAAATAGGTATGTATGTTTCAATTTTATTTTGAATAATTTTTTTAATTTAAAAAATATAAAGGGTTGAAAAATATAATAATTAAATGTCAACTTAACAAGTTGAAACCGTTGAGTGATTTTGAGGCGATATTAAAGGGCAGGAAAACAATTTACACTTATACACACTTCTTTTCATATCACATAGATTTTAAGCATTAATATGTAGTTAAATAAATATTGTCCAGCGAAGAGTTGATCTGCGTCGCAATTAATATAAAAAATGATCATCATCATCGTCGTTACAGCCCTTCACAAGTCCACTGCTGAACATAGGCCTCCTCCAAGGAACGCCACAAAGCACGGTCCTGAGCCACCCGCACACATCGATTTCCTGCATGTCTTACCAGGTCGTTACTCTATCTAGCGGAGAGACACCCTACACTTCGCCTGCAGGTACGTGGTTGCCACTCGAGAACCATGCTTTCTCATCAGTTATCGATTATTTGAGCTATATGGCCGGCCCATTACCACTTCAGCTTACTAATCTGTTGGGCTATGTCGGTCACTTTGGTTCTACTGCGGATATCCTCATTCCTAAGTTTATCATGCAGAGAAACCCCGAGCATAGCCCTCTCCATAACTCGCTGAGCGACATTGAGCTTCCTCATACGGCCAGCAGTAAACGACCACGTCTTAGATCCATAGGCTATCCACTGGCAACACGCTCTGGTTGTACAACTTAGTTTTCAGGTTTCGAGGTATACCTGACGAGAAGATGTGCCGTAATCTCCCGAACGGTGCCCAGCAGAGTTGAATCCGTCGATTGACCTCTCGGTCGAAGTTGAATTCACCCAGTCGAACTATTTGTCCCAGGTAAACATACTCATCAACAACTTCGAGCTTAGTGCTCCCAACAACCACCGGCATAGGTGTGACATGGACATTACACATGACTTTTGTTTCGTCCATGTTCATCTTAAGACCAATATGTTGGGACACACTACTGAGGTCACTGAGCATAGTGCTTAGGTCCTGAAGCAATTCTGTTATAAGGACTATATCATCGGCAAATCGAAGTTGAGTGATGTACTCGCCATTGATATTAATACCGTATCCTTTTTAATCCAGAAGCTTGGAAACGTTTTTCAACGCAGCGGTGAAGAGTTTCGGGTGAGCCCGAGCGGTGAGAATATATAGATAAAAATTTGACGAACAAGCAAACATTGCACCTGATTGTAAGTGGTTGCTGTGGCCCATAGTAACATACATTTATTCTCGATTGACAATCAAAATGCCGATATGTTGTCAGCTAAGATGGAGTGCGTCGTTACCAGGGTCAGCAGTTTTTCCCAGGTTGAACCTACTCACTCGCGCTGATGTCATTATATAGCTGCACCGTGGGTCCACGACGTAATCGGATCTACTTAAACGAAGTAAACCAACCATAGCATGGTCTACTACGTTATTGGTGAAATAAATTAAAATGTTTGTTCGACATTTTTTATTAGCCTTTAGAATGCACTTTTAAGTATAATATTGTACAAATTACTGTAATTTCGTCGTGGAAAGCAACACTTTGTAATAATTTAATTGTAGTAGATTAGAAGAAATAGATTAATCGTAATAACTGAAGTGGCAATGTACCAGTATATGTCGAAAAACCAACAACAGTGCGAAAAAAAGGTTCTTAAGTGATAGCCTAGTAGCAGTAAGCGGAGTGTATGACGGCGCGTTTTATACGGAGTGACAACCTAGTAAGAAATGCAGGAAGTCAATGGACGTTTCATTGCTTGGAAGGGCTCCATGTTCAGCAGTAAACTTATGAAGAGCTATAATTTTGATGATTTAATAAGAAGATGTACTCAGAGCAGCCGAACTTATGAACTTTAACTGCCTCGTATCGTTATGCTACTTCCAGTTTATAGGCTTAAAAATCGAGATTTTCTCATGCATATTAGCACTTGAATAAAAGGTAGTAAATTCCTATAAATACCTTCACACGATTGATACATTTCTCAAATATATTGAAGGCCTAAAGCAGCTGCATGTGCGATGATTGCTTCTGCAGCCTGTCGGATCTCGAGATGTGTCCGCGCCGCCTTCAACCATGATTCAGCAGCAACACGGGATGCTCCTTCTAATGATCTCACGTATTGAATCGCCATTGCGAGATTTCCCTTTTCTAGCCAAAAACTAAACACAATTTTATTTAGATTTGAACTTATCCACATTTTCAAAGTGGTGATTCTTGTTTCCATTACCGAGCTCTCTGCATCAAATCAAACGTGTCCAAGTCTTCCGAAGGCTCTTTTGATGGTTTATCTATTTCAGCTTGAGGTATACCTGAAACCTGTAAGTGAAATAAACTTTAAATTGCACCTTTTTTGGTAAAGTTGTTTCTCAAGCTTGGGTTAGTAACATTCAAAAATTGTCGTAATAATTGAAGACATAAGTGGATGAAGGTGATATGTCGCATTTTCAGGTTTTGGTGTTTTTTTGCATAGATGAAGGTGATATGTCGTTATAAAATGATTTTAGACCCTAAAACTATCGATTTAAGACGTATTTCAGAAATAGAAAGTTGATAAAGGTGTTATGTACAGTTTAGTTTGAAAATGGTACTGGATGAAGGAGGTATGAGCCCATATCACTACGTTCTTGATAAATAAAGTAAAAGTTTTGTTTTTTTGTCGTAGAAGAAAGTGACATGTACGAACATAACACTTTCTTACACTCAGCGAACGATAGTCGAATGACACGACATCACTTCTCCGTGAATGAAGGTGTTATGTAACATACATAGCACCTTCATGCGTTCACGTCGGTCAATTGTTTTGATTTTCGTTCTGTCATTAAAATTATCTCATTCTCGCGGGCTTTCTAACAGAGTGCGTATCGTAGGGTGTGTTGTGTACAAAAATATTATTTATAATAGTGAATTAACGTTGTCAAAGTGGAAAAGTAATGGCAGGAGGCAAAGCAAGGGTAAAATTATTACTGGATGCAGCTGTCGGTTACCATATAATAGCGGATCGCGAAAGTGTTGAACCTGGAAATGCATTTCTAAGATTTTTGGAGGTAGATCCAAGTTGTCAAAAACAAAGATCATTTATTGATCTGGTCGGATTCATGTGCCGAACAGAACAAAAACTTTAACATGATTGCATTGCATCAATACCTTATATTAAAAGGATATTTTAAAGTAATGGACCACAAATTCCCTGAGGTTGGCCATTCTTCCTAAGACTCGGATAGTGATTTCGGTAGGATAGAAAAATACATAAACATAAACACTCACGCCTGTCACCAAGAGAGGTAGGCAGAGACTACAGAATACCATTTGGCACAATCCTGACACAACTCTCTCGCCTCCTCCACACCCATATACCTACGCATGTATGCTCGTCGGTTAAGGGTACTCCTAATTTGGCCCGTTTTCAATACATCGCCAATTTAGTCGATAAACTTTCGCCTAGGACGTCACTTTCCGACTCTTCCGTTTACTTATGCAACATAAATTTTCTTTGTCACTCTTTCGTCATTCATTCTTTCCACATGACCAAACCACCGAAACATTCCTTTCTTAATCTTGGTCACAATATCATCTTGCAAACCACACTTTTCTATTATCACACAATTTCTCACCCTGTCATTCAGGTTCAGCTCTAACATACTCCTTAACGACCGCATTTCTACCGCGTTTATTCTGCTCTCGTGCCACACCCAACTTTCGCTACCATATGTTAAAGTAGGAAAAAACAAAGCATTGTGAATTGCCATACGTGGCTTTTTTGACATATTTTGACTTTTCACAATAGAGTGTAGGGCCCCATTTATTCTATTTCCTGCGTTCACTCGTCGTTCTATATCCTTATCATATCTCCCATCCCTGCTAAATACGCATATCAAACATACAAACTCATCTACTTACTCGATCAACTGATAGAAACGATAGAAAAAGTCATTAGGAAACACGATACAATTTTTGTTCTTGAACAGTACATGAATATTATTTGTAAAGCTTCCCGAAATAATACAGTCATTGATATGAGCGCGCATTTCAGAAAAATTGGTGAGTTACAGGAAAAACCTAATTTGTTTAACAGAAAAAAAGATGTAAACCATGATAAAGTAAGTTTTAGGAATGGTATTAAATGGATACGCGTAGATGAATATGGTTCCTACCTATATCAAGAAACATACCCTGAAATGACACCCTTCAAAAAGTTGGACATTTTAAAAAGAAAATCACAGTTGCGCTATTCTGTGGAGATTCGGCGTACGAACGGAAAATATAGTACCGTATCGGTGGAAAAAAAAAGAAAATTTCTGAGACCAACTTAAGTACGTAAAGCCAGAATATCGGTATCTACTTCTATGAGTCGATTTTAATTGAAAAATAGTATTATTTTGATCTGTTTTATTTTATTGTCAATCTCTCTATTTTATTAGCCTACGTTTCTATTTATAAAGTTTTTAGTAATATTTAAGTAATGTTTACTCTTTTATGAGTTTTTCCGTCAAAAAATTCTCAGTAGTTGCCCAGAGTCAGGAAGTTGGCGGTGTCTCACTCCCGTGCCTCGGAAAGCACGTAAAGCCGTTGGTCCTGTGCCTGATTTCTCTCCGGTCGTGTCGGTTTACCGTCCCATCGGATTATGAAAGCGATTGAATAGATAGTGCACCTGTGCTTGCGCATACACTTGGGCACTATAATCCTGTCCTGCGCCGATGGCTAGCCTCCGTTGAGGCAGGCTACCGTGGCCGTAATTCGGTCTGGAGGATATTATTATTAACTTTATATAAATTCTATTATTGTGTGTATCACAGTACACTAAGCCATTATTTACTCATTTGTTATTGAATGAAACTCTTTACGGATTTAATCACGTTTAATTTACTTATTTAATTTAATAACGTCAGGAATTAAAAATAAGTATATTAGACTCGATTAAACCTACGTCAGGAATTAAAAATAAGTATATTAGACTCGATTAAACCTGTAAAAATAGTTATTAAATGTGTAGTGTTCGCGTAAATATAAATCATCATTTGTTATTTTTAAACCAAACTTGAAACTTAAGCTTGTAGTAGTGTACATCATAGCGCGGCTGTGTGCAGCTTTGCCTTTGGGCGGTTTATTTACTTTCATGTGCTCTAAGTAAGAAAACAAAAAAATTTAACTCGTAAAAATTACTGAAAATAAACTAATCTCGACAAACGCAAACCCTAAAATAGCATTTTGGTATATAGGTAGCCTTGAATTTCTTATACGGAAGATGTGAGTGTATTTATAGTCAAATTGTAATGGTTCTTTAGCTGTTTAAAAAAATATAAACACAATGTAGAATTATCTAACTTTGACCTGCAAGCAATTAATCTTACCTGAAATACGAGACCAGACGAGCAATTTTTATTTTTTTATTTTAACGTTAATATTACAGTCATTTTCTGTATTTTGCTTACTTACACCAAAATTGTTTACCCGTATCGAAACTAAACAAAACTATTTTTATGAATTTTAATCTGTTTATAAATGTTGATACTGCTGTAGTTTATTTATTATAATAAACTGTATAATAAGTTAAATTAACTTAAGTACAATTTTGTAATTTAAATTAAATCAACTTTGTTGTACATACGGCTTTTCCTTCTTATAAAGAAATCCATATTTTGAAACTGTCCTCATTACATTTAAAGTAAAAGTTAAATTTACAGCCCATATACATCCCACTGCTGGGCACAGACCTCCTCTCATTTTTGAGAGGGTTTTGGAAGCAAGTAAATGTCTGAAGCGCTGCCCCAATGCATGTTGGCGATCTTTACATATCTTCGAAATATTTTTTTTCTTATTTATCAGTTATGCCGGTTTCCTCCCGATGTTTTCCTATACCGCTGAACACGTGGTAAATCGTTATATTTTGGATGTATGCAATATACAGAGCGCTGCTGTTATAACATACCTTAAAAAATAACAAAGCAGATTGTAGCCACGAAAGGAAGTATATTGGCAACGGAGAACCGTCTTGTTCAACCAACGCCACTTTCAAAACCGTTTTTTCCATCTGAAATTTTTATTACACATCTGTACTGACCCAGCCACGCATTGTAAAATTAAAAGAAAGATTCTAAAGAAGTATATATAGTATGATGAGTATGTTAATTGTAAACGACGTCATTTCAAAAATTTAAACCTAATATTATTTATGTATACTTGTAAGTTGCTGACCGGACTGGAGACTTTTTTTTATAGGATAGGGTGACAAACGAGCACACAGTCCACCTGATGGTAAGTGGTTGCTGCGGCCTATAGACATCTACATCTATCCTCGATTTCAAATCAAACTGCAGATGCGTTGTCATCCGTGAGGACTAAGATGGTATTCTGTGAGAGCGTGGTCCTTCCCTGGTCGAGCCGACCAATTCGTGCTACAACTATACTACTAATGTAACTGCAGCATGGCTCTACCACATATAAAACTTCAAAACAATATTTTACATCAAATTACTAAAATTATAGATACAATTTGTTTTCTGATTTATCCATAACGCTATTAAGAACAAAATAAATGTATATAACTTTCAAGACAGTGATTAAATACCTGATAATAGTTTTGTTTGAGGACACTTTCTGGGACTACTCCTTCATCCCATACAGACACGGGTATGGCTTTCAACACAGTTGTCACAAGCTTATCTTCGCCTCCTAATTAATATAATAAGATTGACGCTCAGACCATTATAGGAAGATACACACAACTTTTATTTGCATTTCTAGTGATGCCGAAACCATGCTCAACTTCTTTAGAAGCACTGACACACGCAGGCACGCACGCACGAACACACACACACACACAAGCGCGCGCGCGCGCGCACGCACACACACACATTAGCATGACAATGACTATGACACATACTCACAAACCAACTGACTGGACGGTAAGTAATTATTTAATCACATTTATCTACACTTATCGTCACTCAATATAAGAATAAATTATTAAATAATTATAAAAGAAAAATTAAAAATGTTAAAAGTACTTCTTGGTACACTAGCAACACTGATGACTGTACCACTGATGATACAGTCATCAGTGTTGCTAGAGTATAATGAGGATAATTAGAATGAGCTAATGCTAATGCATAAATTAAATCATTTTGTCAAGTCATTTTCAAGATATTTTGGTAACATACATTTTTTTACCACAGACTAAAAACCAGTCACAACTCTTTTAATATTTTATGAAAATAGGCTATCAGGATATAAGAAAAGCTATTTTAAAATTTTACTCTACGTACGAAATAATAGCTTAAATTCGTACTCCTATAGGCTGAGAGCATTGTTATATTTTCCTCGTGATTCTTTTCTTCAACGCCAAGCACGTGAAACGAAATTTTCGGCAGGCGCTTATCCCCTAATATGGTTCTGATTGATTAGGAGACAATTATATGGTATACAGAATAGCCATACAGTTGCCTACATTTTCCCAAGGAAATTGAAACCGTTATTATTTTATGAAAATTCAATGGTATACAGAATAACCATATCATCATCATCATTACAGCCTTTCACAAGTCCACTGCTGAACAATAGGCCTCCTCAAGTAATGCCACAAAGCACGGTCCTGAGCCATCTGCATCCATCTACTTCCTGCATGTCTTACCAGGTCGGCACTTCAAGCTGAAGTGGCAATGGGCCGGCCATATAGCTCGAAGAACCGATAACCGATGGGAAGAAAGGTTCTCGAGTAGCAGCCTCGTACCGGTAGGCGTAGTGTAGGGCGGCGCCCCCACTACATGGAGAATAGCCATATAGTTGCCTTCATTTCCCAAGGAAATTGAAACTGTTATTATTTTATTAAAATTCACGAAACGACAAGTATAGGTAAGAGAAAGATAAGACGAAGATGTAAATCGTACCAGATGCTTTTTGTATCGCCTTTAACTCCTTATCAACTCTGACACATGGGTATCCTTTTTTAGTGGCAGCCAAGAGCGATGCGCCCGCTGTCCACAAATCCTGTGATCGCCTCGACTCTTTTTCAGCCTTCAAATGAGCTTTACGAGAAAAAAACAGGGGAAATGAATACCAAATTATTTCACCAGATATTTAATAAATATGACAACGGGATATAAAGGTAAAAAACACAAACTAACAGACAAAATGAATAATATTATACGAGTATACAATTTCGAACGAGCCACAAACATAGGTTTTCGAGTCAGCAATTCGCTTCCAGCCAACTAAGCGTAGGAGAATCTGCAACACCGCCGCCACCACTTTCGCTTACGGATTCAGCCATCAACAACCGTCGATTGGCGCCTTCTTTTAATATACAGAATTTACACATTTTTATATTAGTACCCGGATGATTATTGAATATTTATATTAGTACCTGATGATGATGATATATATATATATATATATATATATATATATATATATATATATATATCATCATCATCAGGTGGACTGTGTGCTCGTTTGTCACCCTGATTCTATAAAAAAAATGTCTGCCCTTATTTTCCGTGCCTTGAAATTCGGGACAATTGCACATTAATATGTTGTACAAAACTATTGTTGTTACTAGTATCAATTAATAACAATAAATGTTCCTTATCATTTTAAGAATATTAGCCATATTCGCCAGCGTCTACAATGACGTCATCGGTTTGAGTGGTCTTGAGGTGTACTCGTCATATCAATTACCAACGTTATTTCGGAACAAATGGTCTGGTATGTGCATAGTTTGCGTGTTATTTGCTTTAGTCATTACAAGTAAACGATCATGCATACATGACGAAAGGCATGTAAGGCATATTGCATTACAAAAAATTGGGCACAATCAGAAAAATTTTTAAACTTTTGTACAGCTTAATTTTTTTGTATACTTGCATTAGCTTTGCAATAGCATTTAACAACGATACTTAAGATAACTCCATACGATGTTGTAACTATGAAATATATATTAAATAAATAAACCTTTTTGCGATTTTTGGTTTAAAATTTTATATAATTTGTGAAATTTTCAAATGACTCAGGACCGTGTTTTGTGACATTCCTTGGTGGAGGTCTATGTTCAGCAGTTTTGATGTGGAGTGTGATGATGATGATGGTGATGATAATTTAAAAAAATATAACGTACCATTAAGCTTATCCTCTAATTTTTTTACTTTGAAAGTCATTTCAGATAGTTGTTTCGCGAAAATTCGTTTCTCTGACGCCACTTTCTCGGTAACCATTTTGTTAAGTTTACGGGTATTCTGAAAAATTTATAAATGGTGTTTAAAAACCTTTTATTATTATCTGCAGTTTTTTTTTTTGAGACAAGCAAGGGTTTCTTTATTTTACATCCATTTTAATAGGTAAGATGCTTTGTTTATGTAATAATATGATGGTTTGACTGGCTCGTAATTCTAATGGTCGTGAGCGCGACTCCAGGTCATAGTTCAAATCCCGGGTCGGGCTAAAATGAGTGTTTGAATTTTTCTGTCAAGAAATACTTGGTAACCGATTCGCAGCAACAGGCATTGTTTTACCCCCGCGCCTCGGCAAACACGAGTTGCCCCATGAGACTATGTGAGTGACGGATGAGAGAGTGCACCTGCGCTTGCATACAAACTCGTGCACTATAATCCTGTTCTGCGCAGATGGCTATTTTCCGTTAAGACTGGTCGCCGTGATCGGCATTCGGTCTGCAGGACATTAATATAATAATAATTTGTAGGTCTGTTAGTAAGTGTAACTTCTGAACCTTTACGGATAGATATCATATTCACACAATGTATTTTTGTCTAGACGAATACCTTAGCTAGGGTCAGATAGCGCTGTAGTCAAGTTATTCATAAATTCAATATAAATGGACCAAAATTCACATCAATAGTTACAATCTAGACATTATAGGTGGCGCTGATGTAAATATTAGAGTGACAAACAAACTTAACATCTGGTTGATTTCTACAACTGTCCGTGGTCACCTACAGCCGACTTCAAACAAAAAGATCACAAATAAATATACATCTTTGAGGATAAAGACGAACTGAATTACAGATTGTACCTACATACTTTACACATAGACGTCTTGATCGAAAAGGAATTCTATCAATTTTTTAAACACACTAGCTACCTGAGCCTACGTTGTTCCGTCCTTTTAGGTAGGCGGCGCGAGTACGCTTCGGACCTCGTACATGGTTGATACAAAATTTAGTAATAACAGAATGTCAACGCCCAGGGTTTAGATTTTGTAAAATTGTTTTTTGGTCATAAAACAAAATATTGTAAATATAAGATTTGATGTCATATTGATGCGTAAATAAAAAAAATTGACTTGACCACAGCGCCACCTGTCGACTCATAGCAAAGCTATAAACAGACATCGATATAACTAAGTACATTGTGTAAAATTGATCCCAATCGATCAAGTTGTTCAGAAGTTACACACCAACGATTATATAATATACGAAAATAACTTAAACCCAAGCAGATAGAAGCACTCGGTAGAAAATATATGAGATATTTATCAGCAGTGCAGTCAGAACTATGTTGAGGTTTGAACTTTATGGGGAACCAGGATAAAGAAGTAGCCATAGAAGTAACATGTCTACGGCTTTTTTGTTGAAAGCTGTTGGTATAAGGTAAAGAGCTGCAGAAAAGGTGTTACCAGTAGAATTTGACGAGAAAAATAAGGTTACGATGCAGTGTATGCATGAAAAAAATTCTACGATAACATGGCCCTACAAAAACAATGTCATTTTAAATGTGTTTGTGAAAATATTAATCAACTTGACGCACATGAATTCATGTTAAAATAGAAGTAATAAAACAAATACATAGATTTGTTTCGCATTATGAACAGAATGGTATGGATTGGAAAAGAAAGGAAAAGGAAAGAAAAGCGGTCACTTCATTTCACAATTCACAAATTATGCTTAATAGCCTGACTTGTGTACAAGTGTATTTATTTGTGAGTGGTCTGTGTCACTCGCCAGCATATACAAACTCCGTTATAGTGATATCTTAGCAAGCCAGGTTATTGTATCACTCATCAGAATCACTCCTCAGCACACAAAGAATATCTGAATCTGAAAAAGTTATGTATTACCTCTTTTTCCCTTTGCATTAATTTAGTTTCCAACATTTCTTGGTGTCTTTGCAATTGTTTGTTCAGTGCCTCTTTTAAAATCATTTGATTTCTTTTCTTTTGATCTTCAAGCTAAAATTACAATTACCAAAAATAAATAAAATTTTCAGCAAAACATTTTTGACAAGTCGTGCACCAAAGTATCGGGAAAACTTTACCGATGTTTGTTTTTTTAGACTGTTAAATAATTGATGTTTTCAAGACTCGAGTGATTAATATTATTACATGTAAGTTCTTTTACTATCGATTTTAAAATCCACTTGTTACGGGATTTCCATTACTAAGCGAAACGCATTCCAAAGTCGCACAACTGTAACAGTGAAGGAGTTTGAGAGAAAACCAGTACGGTGAGAGGGAATTCGCAGTACGAGTTTGTGAGACCAAAGATGGCAATCATGGGAAGAACCCAAGTATTGGAACTTACATTTATAATACTCTGAGTCAATGGATCGTTAAATATAGTAAGTGATCGTTAAAGGGTACTAAGAATTATAAGATTCCTGCGTTGTAGAATATTTAACCTTTAAGTTGAGAGTGATAGAATGAGACATTGTCATATTTTCGAAGACCGAAAACAAAACGCATACAGCTGTTGAGAAGTCGATCCAATTCATTAACTAAGTAATTTTTTGCATGTAAGTAACACACATCAGCATAGTCAAACGTAGGAAGGATAAGAGATAAATGCATATAACATACTCGTGTATTAAATTCCTTTTCCATATCAGCTCGCTTACGTTTAATGGCAGCTTCAATAAGTGATTTCCTTCTTTGTGTTTCTTTTTCACCTTGTGGAAGTGCAGCTGCTTGTAAATACACAATACAACATATGTTATTCAATGTTTCTTGTCCTTGGTTCTTCCCTGTAGAGATCTCACTTTTCAAAATGTTAGTAGGTTTTAACGTTCAGAAAATCTCAAAGTATGTGTGAAGTATTTAGAGTCTGACAACCTTGCGAATTCTAAAACTCATATGTGAGTATTCGAATCGTGTATTATAATATAATTCATTATCCATTCCATCCATTACCATTACCATCACAGACTATAAAATTCCACTAGATTGCCTGATAGGACGATTGTGCCACAGTTGCCATGCTTGTCAGGCGGGTGCCCATCTTCTGTTTTAGCTTCCCTCTGCCGCTTCTTACGGCACCCACGGTACAATATAGGGTTAGTGGATATTCTTATACCGCCGCTATACATATAGTCTACTATATACGTCCCACTGCCGGGCACAGGCCTCCCCTCATTTCTGAGAGGGTTTTAGGGCATGGATGTGTCCGCCGCGCTGCCCCATTGCGTGTTGGCGAACTTCACATGTCTTCGAAATATTTTTTTCTTATTCCTCAGAGATGCCGGTTTCCTCAAGATGTTTTCCTTCAACGCCGAGCACGTGGTAAATCAGCACTTAAAATTGCAATTAAAAATTTCATTGGTGCCGGCGGGGATCGAACCCGGGTTACTCGCGTTCTGTTATATTTACAGCGAGCATTAACCATCTGAGCTACCATGGCTATTTTCTTTTCTTTTCTAATACGTCAAATTATATCAAAAATTATTTAAATGATAGGCAACGACCTCCTCTCATTTTAGAGAAGTTTATAGATCAATAAGTCCGCCGCGCTGCTTCAGTGCTTGTTAGCGGACTTTACATATCGTAGAAATATTTCATTTTATTCCTCAGAGATACAAGTTTCCTCGCGGTGTCTGCGTCACCACTGAATACATGGTAAATCAACACTTTAAATTGCAACTAACAATTTCATTATTGCCGACTGGCCTCTATACATACAAGTATGATAAGTGGGGTGACACCCACTCGGTCTCTCAACTTTAAGAACAATGTACAAACAAAAAAATCGCTAGTACAAAAATTTCTTTTTTGGGGATTCCTTCACTAGCACTAGCTCAGCTCTATATATAATTCGAGGATTCCCGCAAAAGAGCCTGACATTGTAGTGGGGGATTCCCTGTCCCTACTCGCGATCTTTGACGTCTCAGTTGCAACATTTCTCATTTGTTTCGTGAAGGAAGTGTGTTGTGTGTAGTTGGCGTGAATTGTTAAATATGTATTATTCTATAGTGATAGATAATAAAAAGGAAAAGAAATATTTTACTAAAGTTAAATGCTGTTTTATGAAGATTAAAAAGATTGATTGATTCATATCGAATATTTTACAGGTAAGATAATTTTAAAATTAAATTAATTTCTTAATACTTCCATGGACGAAATCTATAGGGTTTTGCAAAAATGGCTAATGTCATAACAGTCAATTTTGCGTGAGTACGTATGGACTGGCACCGTAAAGTCAACCTGCGCTAATACGTCGTAATACTTTTAACGAAATTTTTATCTGATTATAACATACATAATATATTTCCTTACAAAATAATATTATTATAATATAAGTCAGAGCCAATAAGTAAGAGCCAACTGTCAAAGCTGAAGATTGAGTGTGGCAACATCGTTTCCGAGACACCCGAGATTCTGAGTGAGATTGAGAGGTTCTATGGACAGCTGTACACATCATCGTTGGAGCCACACGCAAGTGTGAGTAACGATCCAAGAGCAAGTCTTATCCGACACTATTCCGATGATATCCCGGACGTCAGTCTAAGCGAGATTAGAATGGCTCTCCACCACCTTAAAAACGACAAGGCCCCGGACGAGGATGGAATTACAGCGGAGCTTCTGAAAGCGGATGGAACACCGGTACTTGAAGTCCTACAGAAGCTCTTCAATTCCGTCCTCCATGGTGGCACTACTCCGGAGGCGTGGAGCAAAAGCTCGGTGGTCTTGTTCTTTAGGAAAGGGGACGACGCTCTCTTGAAGAACTACAAACCGATTTCTCTTCTGAGCCGCGTCCGTCTACATGCTATTTTCGAGAGTCATTACGAATCGTCTCGCACGCAGACTCGACGACTTCCAGCCTCCCGAACAAGCCGGTTCCCGAAAAGGCTTCAGTACCATAGACCACATACATACCCTGCGGCAGATTGTACAGAAGACCGAAGAGTACAATCTGCCACTTTGCCTGGCATATGCGGACTATGAAAAAGCCTTTGATTCCGTCGAAATTTGGGCGGTGCTACAGTTCCTTTAGCGGTGCCAAGTTGACTTTCGGTATATCGAAGTGCTGAAGTATTTGTACAGTAGGGCTACGATGGCTATCAGGCTATTAGGCATAACAACTGGCTTTTTGTTTTAGTGTAAGAAACAAACATCAAGTGAAAAACGCCCCGGGGAGTGCATACATCCAAAAGAAAAAGTGGATTTCAGCAAAGAAAACAGGCTAGATTGGATGTAGCTTAGAGTATGTCTGGATCGATTTTTAAGTATGTTACAAAAAATGATGACAGCCCAAGTTCATGAAAAGAAACTGATTTTCACCTTGATGCAAATGCAAGAGATGATTTAGATAATATCAGCTCATCTTCAGGAAGCAACATTGACAGTACAGAATTAACACAAACGAAGAAGATGCTGAAAATAATAGTAGCAGTACTGTTATTGCTACCAATGAACCATTTCCTCAATTGAATGATGTGTCAGAATGGAGTATTCCTGTTCCTTATAATGTTCGCATTGAAATGATAAAAACAGGAAGTAAATATTTCCAAAACAAAGAAGGACCATTTGCCACTGTTTCTAGACACGGAACCAAAATAAAAGGTGACGCTCGTGATCTGTTAAAAGATTGGTTTTGTAAAATTATGCCTAATGGCGAAAAAATTCTACCCATGGATGGTTTATTCCCTCACCTCCAAAAACCTGTATTGTTTCTGCTGTCGTTTATTTGTTTATTTTCTAGATGTTCATTTGAAAATTCGTGGTCAGCTACTTTCGGATTTAATTTCCACCGCTTTTGTAAATAAAAGCCAGTCATAAATGTTCCCGCATTGGTATTATTGGCGAATAGTGTAGAACTGAAATTAGCTACATCTAAATTTACTGATTTTTATGACGAGGTCTCAGAAACCGAATTACTTTTGGAGATACCAAGACTGCGAAGACACTTAAAAGCCGCTAATGTTACGGTTACTGATTGGATGTCTCTAGATTTTTTAAAGTTTATTGTACTCGTAGAATGGGATTTTACACAATCTCTTCCAAATCTTATGATTGCGCTGAAATCGTTCATGACGTTTTTCGTGTCCGTAGCTTCATGTGAGAGGAGTTTCAGTAAAGTATAAAAAACTATTTGCGGGCAACAATGACCCAATCGCGGCTTAGCAATATTGGTATATTATCGAACACGATGCAATACAAAATATAAATTTCGATGAAGTTATTGCTGAGTTTGCAGCTGTCAAAGCTAGAAAGACGAAATTTTAATTGTATAACAATTCCTTTTGTGTCTTAGTTATTATTGTGTTTAGATATTTCTTCAATATTATAAATAATAAATGATCCATGTCCTTTATCATATAAAATTTATTGCTTTTTACTTTCGATGGGGTCACACCACCAACTTCCGCACCGGGTGCCACCCAAGGTAACTACGCCACTGTACCCTACAAAATGTTTGTGCCGATTTGACCGCCGCCATTGTTCGTACCCGGAACTAAAATTGACATACGTCAAAGTCTATTGTGTTGTTTTAACTGTATCTCTGTATTTTAAACTTTTGACTTGAAAAAATGAAAGTAGTGTGTGTAGTTAAAAATGTTTGATCTTAGTTATATAATAAGAATTATTTTTAGTAATAGTGAGAGTGTGGGTAATTTGTAAAACTCGTTAACAAAAGGAAAGTGGGATAATTCTACAATTAAGTGAATTTAAAGCTAATTTGTAAAAATACAACAATTTGATATTAAAGGTACTTAAAAATGTGTTGTTAATCTTAATACCATAATTACCAACATGTTTGGCTTTATATTACTGAATTTTGATAAAATAGGGTTGCCGTGTTCCTTGGCCATAATACTTATCGTTGTTCTTTTCTATCCATATCTGTTAACAACAAAAGTCACCGACAACAGATAATTATCAAATGTTACTGTTGTTATTGTTCACATTCAAGAGTAACAATACCTAGTATTATCTACTCCACGTTTGTGATAGAAACCCGCAAATGAAGTTATATGAGAGTATGTTCAAAGAGTAAAATTATTAGGCGGTTAGTTATTCTGGTTTTACATGGTTTTTGGTCGAATCCACTTTTAATACCATATTTTTGTAATATAAATAAATAATAAATAATTTTTATTTCATTTCCAATTACACATGTTTACATACAGGAACAGAATTTGATTACAATTAAATAAAGTAACAAAATGTCTGATAAAAATAACAAGCAATAAAAAAGTTAGAACTATGTGTTGTAATAATTTTTTTTTTTGATAAACTGTACAAATTGTTCCAATAAGGCTTAACTTAAAAATAGTCTACAATAACACTTTTTTTACGTGGTAGAGCCATGCTGCAGTTATATTAGTAGTATAGTTGTAGCACGAATGGGTCGGCTCGACCGGGGAGGGACCACGCTCTCACAGAATACCAGCGTCAAATAATAGCTTTATGCTGCTGTGTTTCGTATGGTGAGTGTAGAGAACCGGAGACCCTTTTTACTGGAAACGAGGCATTCCATCTTAGTCCTCACGGGTGACTACGCATCTGCATCTTGATTCGTAATCGAGGACAGATGTCTATGGGCCACAGCAACCATTCACCATCAGGTGGACTGTGTGCTCGTTTGTCACCGTATCCTATAAAAAAAGGCACCTGAACTAGGATAAACCTGTATCTCAGGTGTATGTGCTAAAAGATACATTAACAAATATTTTCTGTTTCTTATATAAAATGAATAACGTACTAACTAATAAGGGTTATTTGGGTAAAATATATTATCATTAATTTACTTATGATATTAATAAACTTAAAACAATCAGCAACTTATCCTTATCATCGTTTGACAAATTTTGTAACCATGTTCGAATTACCTTTTTACAGTCTGCCATTTTTAATGGATATATGTACAAAATTGCATTGACTTGATTATACAAAAAAGGGCCGAGGAATATAAAAAAATCTATGCATGAAATAATGCCGTATTCTAATGTTAGTTTCAATTACTTTATCTTTGCGTCTTTTATCAGTGACCTCTCTTCTGTAGGGCAATTTTAAGTGCTGTTTTAGTAACGTACTCATAACAAATAACTGGCGCACTGAGAGGAAATTATAGGATTTGTATAAGAGATGGGATGAGGTTATACATATAATATGGTAATATTATTATATGGTACCATTTAAAGTAATAGTGTCCCGTCACGGTTCTTTGAACGAGGTCATTTGAAAAACCTTTACCTCTATAATTGTTCACTTGGTTTTAGAGCTTTGTAGAACATTTAGAGAGGGTGACAGGAGATTCAAGGATATAACATTGGATACTTGAGAAAGAGATAAAGCCTTAGTGTGAGATACTACTTACGAAGACAATTTGGCAGCCTCTCATCTCTAGGGAACTTCGTTTAAAACAGAGGTGACATCTGAGGAAACTGAACTAAGTACGAGTAAGTAGCCCAAATATGAATCTATGAAAGTTGAGTACATATTTGTGCCATTTGCTATAGAGACTATTGAGGGAGAGGGTTCACGTGCGGTGAAGTTTCTAAACAAACTATCCGCGACTGATCGTTGCTGCTGGTGATAAGACGGCTGATTATTTTCTCGCTCAAAGGCTAAGTATAAGAATAAGAAAGCTGGCTGTGTTTCAGAGAGGAAACGCAACCAGCGTTCTTGGCACTATACCGCAGGGAGTAGGACTGTTTGATAATTTCAGTTTTAAGCTTTTTTATTATAATGTTTTAATATTGTAATATGAGTTTCGAAAATGAAGCTGTAAATAACTGATAACTATTTAAACTTTATATATTTTTTATATCTTGCTAGATGTTACCCCGAACATTGCTACCGCAGAAGAAATATTTGTAGAAATATTAATTTAAATTTGGAAGAGTCATATCGTTTAATTAGGAATGACAATATAGTCATTGAAATTGAATGATCTATAACTTTCAAATAAATTGTCAAGCTACGCCCGCCACACAGTGTAAGTTAATCGTACTATGGCTCTAACCTTCGCGCAAATGTAATCAAAAAGTTAACAAAGTTTTACCGTAATCTGATGAACGGTATGGCAGTGAATAAAAAACGAACAAACAAACATCAATTTTATACATACTTGAAGATATAGTTTATTTTGTCTATACCTGTCAATAATTAGAAGAAGCGTTATTTTAGCAGGTTTCTTGTTTTCTATAATACTAGAATGCGTTATTTTAGCAGCTAATTTGTTTTTTATAATACTAGAACTGATTGAACTGTTGACGATAAATTCTTTGTGAAATTATGTTTTCATTTTCACTATACTATAATAGTTACACCGGTTAAATATTTTCCAGTACTAATTGAATAGCCTCGCGAATGAAACAACATGCCCAGTGTTGTATCATTCGCGATATTCGCGAGCGTTGTATCATCAAAATAAAAACGTACATAAACCTACGCAGCATTGATCTTGGTTTTATAAGAGGTATAAAGCTTGCGTTTAAGGCCTAGGTTTTAATTGATACATTTGTTTATTGTATAGCATTGTATTAATATAACACATAAATACAATGAACGGTACGGAAAGACCTGGGTTTAGAATTTTATCGATATATTTTATCACATTGTCGTATCTCTATTATTAGTTCCGTGGACGCTCACTTCTGCTGTCAGCGCCAAAATGGCGAAAATCAAATTTCCTCATTATGTCACGGTGTATAGTCAGTCCATATATTATAGAGGTCAGTGCGGCGCGGAGATTTTGGTTACACTAATTTATTACCCTTACATCGTTTAATATATATATAATATATATATATATATGTATATATATATATATATATATATATATATATATATATATATATATATTATAAAATAAAGTTAGAAGTACCCTTAACCGACGAGCAAGTATGCGTAGATATATGGATGTAAAAGAGGCGAAAGAGGTATGTCAGGATCGTGCCAAATGGAAGTCCGTAGTCTCTGCCTACCCCTCTGGGTGACAGGCGTGAGTGTTTATATATATATATATATATATATATATATATATATATATATATATATATATATATATATATATATGTATATTCGTAAGCGCCATCACAACAAGCGGAATTACAGTCGGAATGATTAATTCTAAAATTGAATATCTCGCACGCCAAAATTCGTTCAGTTGTGTTTGGGCTTAATACTTACATACTTACACATACACATACATGGACGTACAACCGAAAAACACAATGGTCATTTTGAAGCACGTACGCATCAAAGCTAAAATTAATGATATTTTCTTACTCTCCACGGCGCGGTCGACTCTGTCCTTCATTGCTGCAACGGCTTCTTTAAGTTCTTCTTGCAATTTTTGTGCCTTTATAAAACAAGAAATCAAGTAAATACGTCGATTCAAACTTATTAATTTACATCAATATTAATACTATAAGTTGCTAAACTTCATTACTAGACAGTCTTGCTCAACTTACGGAATCATTGCCAAAGTTGTTGTAAGAACTGTAGATCAGCAATCGCAATAGACATTACAATTTAAACAATATAAGAATTTTGTCAAAAATATTTGAGTATTAATATAAAAGATTTTTTAATACTTTTTGTATCATTTCTTATATCCATTAGAATATATCAAGTACTAAAATTCTACATCATTATCACTAGAATACTTTCTGTTATATAAATCTATGTTATCGCTATATAAATTACTAGCTTGCCAGGGAGACGTTGTGCTGCCCTTTTCGACGTCAATTTATCATGTCCTATTAAAAATCCTTAAATACGCAAAAAAACTATCCTATCTCTCAAGTTGGACCAAACTGCACGCGGTGTGCATATTTGATTAAAATCGGTTAAGCAGTTTAGGATTCCATCGCGGAAAAACGTGACACGTAATTTATATATGAGCTGCATGCTCATATGCCCCCTCTTATATAAAAAATCACCCAATACAACGGTTTTACGGACTAATAAAAAAGGAAATACTTACATAACGGTAGGTGTGATAAAGCAACAAATCCGGATCGCCAGATAAATGTAGCTTATTTTCAACATATTGCAATCCCGGTAACATTATCTCGCTTTCATCTATGTATCGATCAATTACCGATTCCACCTGCATTTGTTGTAAAAAAAATAGTGCACATTAAGTCACACGTGTGCTTTATTGATTTATGTTATTTTAAATTTAACAATGTTGTTTAATCTCATTGGAATATACTCAAAAAGACGTATTTTTCTAATTTTTGACACACCTTTCTGTACACGGTCCTGAGCCACCTGCATCCATCGACTTCCTGCATGTCTTACCAGGTCGTCACTCCATCTAGTGGAGGGTCGTTCTACACTTCGCCTACCGATACGAGGCTGCTACTCGAAAACTTTTTTCCCCATCGGTTGTCGGTTCTTTGAGCTATATGGCCGGCCTATTGCTACTTCAGTTTACTAATGTGTTGGGCTATGTCGGTCACTTTGGTTCTACTGCGGATATTCTCATTTCTAAATTCTACATATAGAATTTATTATATATTATATACAGAATATATTCAAAAAGACGCATTTCTCTGATTTTGACACAGATTTCTGGCAATGAAGCCTGACATATCAAAAATTAGATTAAAGTTATTATTATAATTTCAAAACACCTACCTTTACTTCCTACAAAATTGCTGAGCTTGTAGTTGAATAGACTAATTGCTTCATCATCGTCATTATTACAGCCCTTCACAAATCCACTGCTCAACATAGGCCACCGCCAAGGAATGCCACAAAGCACGGTCCTGAGCCACCTGCATCCATCGACTTCCTGCATGTCTTACAAGGTCGTCACTCCATCTAGTGGGGGGTCGCCCTACACTACGCCTATCGGTACGAGGCTGCCACTCGAACATTTTTCCCCATCGGTTGTCGGTTCTTCGAACTATATGGCCGGCCCATTGCCACTCCAGCTAACTAATTTTTGGGCTATGACGGTCATATCCTCATTTCTAAGTTTATCACGCAGAGAAACCCCGAGCATATCCCTTTCCTTAGCTCGCTGAGCGACCTTGAGGGTCCTCATATGGCCAGCAGTGAAGGACCACGTCTCAAATCCACCCAAAACATCACTGGCAACACGCACTGGTTATACAATCTAGTTTTCAGGGTTTGGGATATACCTGACGAGAAGATGTGTCGTAATTTCTCGAACGCTGCCCAGCCGAGTTGAGTCCGTCAATTGACCTCTTGGTCGAAGTTGGTCTTACCTTGTCGGACTACTTGTCCCCGGTAAACGTACTCATTAACAATTTCGAGCTTAATGCTCCCAACAACTACCGGCATAGGTGTGACATGGACATTAAACATGTTATTTATTTTGTCCATGTTCATCTTCAAACCTCTCCATTGGGTGACGTTGGGAGTAATTATAAATTCGAAATATTTGAAAAACGAATTTCACAAATAGTGATAGTTGCTATAGTTGCCACGTTAGGTAGATGGCTTGGCAACCCAGTTTTTTATTTATTTACGCCATGTAGTGGCAAAAAACAATCAACTACCTCATATCATTCATGGGTGTCGTAGGAGTTTACAAAGGGAAATGAGACAGTAGTTCCTGCTAATCACAGGAGTATTTTTTAAGAAAAGATTATGTGAGAAGATATGATAACGCTCGCTGCAAGTATTTTCCCGTGCTGTGTAGAGGTGGCTTAAGTGAATCCACTACACCATATTATCGTCTCGTGGTAATCCTACGTGGCGTCAATAGAAAAGTAAAACAGGAAATGTGCAGCACCATGTTCTTCATAACAACTCAAAAGTAACAAAATACTACGGTCCTTTATGATTTCATCTATGGGTGAGGCATACGAGGACTTGAATAGGCTATGATGATAATAATAATGATCTGCTCATCAATAGAATAATACGAAAGTTTGTAAGCCTCGTGAGTTAAACTAAAATTTACCGTTTGCCATTGTCTATCTCGCACAACAGACTTGTCATTCTCCCATTGAAATTCTACGCAGGCTGCCTTCACTTTCTCTTGGCAAGCTTGCATCATTGTTCTTATCTTCTCTATCGCTTCAGGCAGCGCTTGCACTCCACAGTCCAAGTAACGATTTAAGTCATCTGAAACAATAGGATAAAGATCAACCTATGTACTTTTCAAAACCTACTAGCTGCCTCGGCAGACGATATTATGTTCTCTGCGAAAGCGTAGTAGAGCTTACGTGATAGAGATGTGCTGCAGTTAGTATTGATTAGTAGTTAATATTAGTAGAATAGTTGTAGCACGAATGGATCGGCTCGAAAGGGGAAGGACCACGCTTTCACTGAATACCAGCATAAAATAACAGCTTAAAGACGCTGTGTTATGTATGGTGAGTGTGTAGAACCGGAGACCCTTTTTACTGGAAATGAGGCATTCCATCTTAGTCCTAACGGGTAACAACGCACCCGCATTTTGATTCGTAATCGAGGTTAAATTTAGATGTCTATGGGCTACAGCAACATTTATGAGCTTCGTTCTGCTAAACAAATTCAGACGTCCCGACACTGATCCTGTTTTTAATAATCTGTTTGAAAAATGTTTGGTTATCAGTTTCATTTTATTTCTTCAAAAAAAAGCAATACTTAAATGTTTTTAATAGCTTTGATTAACAACAGCAAATAATGATTGGTGCACACAAAAACAAGTTTGCCGTGCGACACGATACATATGCTACCTCTGTACTAGGTGGTGATTGTGCTATTTTTAATTATTTATGAAAGACTGTATTTTTTTCTGACGTTTACCCTATTATACTTCTCACAAGATACTTGAGGAACGGTAACATAAGTATCTATATGTTTAAAAAAAAGAATGTACAATATATTATAATAAATGGCATGACCTCTTACTTTAACAGAAACTTCAATGAATTTTATAAATAAACATTGCCAAATCTAAAAAAGAAAATATAAAGAGAAAAACAAAAACGCACAACAAACTCTTACTTACCCATGTCATCTTGAGCATCTGTCGCATTTTTAATGGAAACTTTGACTAATTCCAGTCGCTCCTCCATTGCTTTACGGAGCTCTTTCAGTTTAGGAATTGAGAAATCCAGCATTGTCTCCTCTACCAGCTGCAAAAAATATTTGTTGTTAAGTCCAGTTTTATTTATTCTTTATTAGGTACTCTATAACTAGATGCTACACAAAATATCCTCACTATACATATTTTTAAAAGTAACTATCTCGTTAAATATGATTTATCTTTTAAATAATATATATAATTATCTCGTTAAGTCGGTGAAAGTTAAATGTTTTGTTTAAATCATTGCAAATATATCTTGATTGAGCAGTGTACTGTCTCTCAGCAAATTTAGATTTTACATAAATTTATCTTTTCCTGTTAATGAGTACATGACTCTAGCTACCATAACCAGGAAACGGAAGATTTAGGGTTACTTACTCTTTCCTTCCCAATCAGAGGCCTACTACATTCTTTTCCCGGACTATTACATATAAATAACCTTTTTCATCACGTATCACGTGTCGTACTATCGTCGATGGTGTGTCTTTCCTGGAATAGTGGTGTTGAGAGTAGTGGTGCCGGAAATAGTGGTGTTTGGAGTAGTACTGTTGGGAGTAGTGGTGCTAGGACTAGTGGGGACGGGATTAGTGCACGCAATTGAGGGAGGACGAGTGGTGCTCTTCAATCCAGGTAAGACACGTCATTGTATTTAATTGACCGGATGGTTGCGAATTAAATATTAACATCTTTATTATAATAAATTTCCGCAAAGTAACCCCTGATTCTATCAATTAACATCTTTCTCTTATTTTCAGTGCCTTTTCTTTCCCTTCATTAAAAATTATGAATCAAATTGTCCTTATATATTATAATTAAAGGTACACACAGTTATATATTATGTAGTGAAACACGAGCGTTGGTTGCCACAACTGGTTTATTAACGTTCATGGCGGTATTTGCATATTTTTAACAATGTAAATTATAAATATACCCAACACACACATACAATTTTAAACTGAACTCGATCTTCTTTTTATAAAAAGAAAGTTGACAAACGATCACACTGTCCTACTGATTGTTAGTACCCATAGACAACTACCCCCGATTGATATTCAGAATAATAATGTGTTGTCACTTCTAGCTAAGTTCTGAATGTTCTGTCATTAACTTTTTAAAGCAAGCATTAGAAACTGATGAGCATATATGCTTGGATATATTGGTACGAGAGAATCGTCAAGATCGTGCCAGATGGGAGTCTGGTCTCTTTCTACCCGTTTGGATGACAAGCATCAGTTTATGTATGTATGTATGTATGTATGTATGTATGTATCTATGTAAGGTGTTACGTCAATTAGCTGTAACTCCGTTGCGATCAAAATATGAGTAAGAGTATCTTCTGGTTGTTAATGTGCGATGGCAGCGTAAGAGAATCCACCATCCAGTTTCGTAACAGGCAATTGTAAGAAATGCCACAAAAGTCTTACAACTTTCGATAGACGACGGAATACCATCGTGTTTACACCAAGTTCAAAATATCTAGACCGCTGACGGTGACGGACGATTGTCAGTGTACCAGCGTGAAGAATACTCGTAAATCAAACCCAGCTCCCTACAGCGTGAGATGCATAAAAGAAAATTCACTTCTATTCACGTACATACTTAACTAACCCACTACAAAGTATGTCACTGGATTTACTTCATTGTGGTGAGTTAGCTATCACCAATCAATATGCTTCAACCATATATATATATATATATATATATATATATATATATATATATATATATATATACAAGTACCAGTTAAATCTGCAGAGAAGGTTCAGAATAAGTAATATACACAAATGGTGAAGAAAAATTAATTTAAAAAATCTCATACTTTCTATCATTTTTATCTATTAATTTTAAAATGCGTGGTAATCCGTTAATTTAATTGATTTCGCCTTGCACGCAAACATTCATAAACCTCTTCTCGCACCTTTCTACCGTTGCACGGTAAGTACCTATGTCTGCTCGCGAAAATATTCGAACTGCGGACACTATGAAACTGTGAAATGGTGATATTACATGTGAATATTACATTTTAAGCAATAAAATTACGTGGTACATACAAAGATACTAAAGTGAGTCTTTTCCACTGTCAAAAATTAGCGTACTTGTCGTAATTAACCAACCAACCGAATCAAACTATTCAAGAGAAGTGAGCGATAAACTTAAATCTAAAATTTAGATTTCTGTGACTTAAATAGTGAGTTTGCAAACTCGCCGGAACTTTCACTGTTAGTGTTTTATCTGTGTATAAAAAGTCGTGTTTGCGTCAAAGAGGTATAAAGCTATGACGACAGCTACAATTGTTGCTGCGTTAACAGAAGTTAAAAGTGCTAAGAACAAAGGTAACGAGTGTAAAATATATTTTAACAAAACTTGCTCGTCTATGCATAAAGAATGTAACCCGTTGATCTGAAACTGTTTGGTAATCTTCGGAAGCCCCAGGCGCAGAAGTAACCAGTTTTTCTCGTCTTGCCAGTAGATACTATCGTCTGACGTCGTCTGATTCCACTTTGAGGTACCAATATTAGAGGGACTACTTTCGTAATTTAATTGTTAATATTTCATTCAATTTTTTCAAATGCGCTATAATAAGGACAGCCGTCGCTTACGTCGTTGATAAGTAAAAATATTTTTATTAATTTTATTTATTATGACGATCCTAAGCGCGTTAAAAGTGTAGTACCTAGTATGTTGTTATAATAACTCAGGGAATAGAGTGAATGGAGTGCTACGCTCTATTATGAAGAATCAAAATGTGTCAAAAAAGGCGCGTATGGTAATTCATAATGCTGTGTTAATCCCTACTTTCAAGTATGGTAGTGAAAGTTGGGTGTGGCAAAAGAAGCACGAAAGTAGAATAAATGCTGTAGAATAAGACACATCGAAAACGCTATCGCCGTACTGATCCGAGTGAATACATAATTTCTACAAAAACTTGAAGAAACGCCGTCATAAGGTCTAAAATTGCGTAGCGCCCGCGTCGAATAAAAGTGCTTAGAAATTGTCAGAATCTGAAAATATTTTTTTAAAAAATTATTGATTTAAGTTATCAAAATAATGAGCAAGTAAATTATGAATATTGATGTTATGAATATATTTGAGTGATTCCCAAGCACATAGATAAATGATTTCGTTGTAATTTCAACTATAGTGATTTTTTAGAGATGTTTTCGCAAAAAATTATGATGGAGTCAAAATTATACAATCGTGTTTTTGAGCAATCAAATTCAAGATAAAGACATGAATTTACCTATATCAAAATCCCACTTTCGTTAGTGGTGTCATAGTCCTATACTATTTGATGAAAGGAGGTGCATTTTTTCACGGTGTCGCCTGGAGTATGCTAGGGTTGAATTTGAATGACAGGGTGAGAAATTGCGTAATAAGAGATAAATGTGGTATGCAAGATGATGTTATGACCAGGATTAAGAAAGTAATGCTTCGGTGGTTTGGTCATATAGAAAGAAGGAATGAGGAAAGAGTGACAAAGCAAATTTATATGGCAGATGTGAACGACAGAGTCGGGAAGGGATGCCCCAGAAGAAAGTTTATCGACCAAATTGGCGATATTTTGAAAATGGGCCACATTAGAAATACCCTTAACCGACGAGCATGAATAGGTAGATATATGGATGTAAAGGAGGCGAAAGAGGTACGTCAGAATCGTGCCAAATGGAAGTCCGTAGTCTCTGCCTACCCCTCTGGGTGACAGGCGTGAGTGGTTATGTATATATATATATATATATATATATATATATATATATATATACAGTGTGTCCGGTCACGGACTAGCGATATTTTAGGTACTTATAATACAGCTATTTTAATATAAAAATACACTACACACTGAGGTCTAATCCCCTCCCCCTCTACTGCACTGCCTGCCTAGGAGTAATAGTAATCTGAGATTACTTATGATCTTCGATGAATTAGAGATTAGAGAATCAGAATCATCATTTATAAGTAGTATAATTTGAGAGCAGGCAGCACAGAACACTATTACTCCTAGGCAGGCAGTGCCAGTTGTCACTTAACAAAGGCCTTTTGTGTTTGGGCGTACGCCATGTTGAAACAACAATAATTCTTAAAGTAATAAACATACAGCTGTAAACTTTATGTTGCATTGTAGCTTAACTCAAAATCTGTTGATCTAGTATAAAAATAAGAGGGGTAAACGGGGTTGTATTTGCAGTAATTTACAATAATTTGCCGATTAGCATATTTTTTTGGTATTTATTTGAAGTTAATTTTTTTTTCTTCAAAGTTACAAGTATGTCAACAAAAATTTTGATAATGTGAACGATAAACAATATTATTGGCCTCCGAATGAGTTAATTTTTATCTCAGTAAGACTAAAACTTTCGGAGATATGACTTTTTTCGTAAACGCGTAGAGAATATCTCAAGAAAAAAACAAAATGGCTGCCAAATAGAGGGGGAGGGGATTAGACCTCAGTGTGTAGTGTATTTTTATATTAAAATAGCTGTATTATATGTACCTAAAATATCGCTAGTCCGTGACCGGACACACTGTATATATATATATATATATATATATATATATATATATATATATATATATATATATATATATATAGTATGTAGTTATTATCTTAAGCATAACTAGTAAACGTATTGCTAGAAAAGTATATAGTAGGCAAAAACCTGAGTTTTAAATTAATTAAGAGTAGTTGTTGGCCATAAATCACATTCAATTTGGGATAATTACGATAAAAGTAGTAGCCTTTTTTACTCGTATTTTTCAAAAAATGTAATATCCGTATATAATAATTTATTTTATGAACTTCAATGTAAAATTTCACTTTCTTTTCTTCTTCTAGTCTTTGAAAAATAACACTATACACCCAAAGCGTAACGGCTGTAATACCCAATACGCTAGGCGGGGTCAAAGACCACGTTTAGTTACAAAAACAAACCCAATATCCGATTAGTCGCCTTCTGCGACATATTAGACAATTAATAAAATGAGCACATTTTTTTGTTAGAAATCTTATAAAAATATGGGGCCGATAAATAACCGATCCCATGCCCATAATGGAATACAATCTATTTTTTGATACCTGAATGTAATAAGTGCAAGCAACTTTTGCGGTCAGATAATTATTCATAACAGTCTCGTAGAGATCTTTCAGACAAGCCTCCACATCACAAATGTCCTTTGTTAAATCAGGCGGGGGTAGAACTTTGCACGGTTCTTCTCCCTCACCTGAAAAAATTTCCATCCTATTTCAAATATCGACTTGCTCTCTCAATTGGTTACCATATGTTGCTTCCGAAGACTAAAGAATATTCGACATACAAGGTACTGATACTTATAGTAATATTTTATTTTATTTTATAATATAGGGTGACAAACGAACTGGTACCAGTTTATCAAAAGTCAGCCCCTAAGGTCCTTCCAAAAAGGCGATGGTTCTTTCTATCATAGTACCGATCAATATGGATGCCATATACAAACACATGGAGCACACCACCCCTAGCGAAAGAAGTGTGGACAGTCACTTTAAGCTGCTCGCATTAGCCGTGCGGCCAAACGAGTAAAGTGCGAAGTATCGAGACCTGTAAAAACAAATGACCTCGGACTTGCCTGTGCCACAGAAGCAGAGGTAAGATGGAGGGCTGCCTTATATGCACTCACCCCGGATGGTGACCACAAAACGGGATGTTTTCCACAAAATTCCCAAACGCATTGAATAAAATTAAATGACTTATAAAAAAAATCAAACTACATCTACCACTCCACGTTCTACATACATCCTCTTGACCTTTTAGGATGATCTCTCTTCACTAAATTACGATTTTTATTGTTTAAAAGAAGCAGAAAAAGTAGCACAAATATTTATTTATTTAAGTAACACTTGTACATACAAAACTTCAAAAGATTTATTTAACTGTTAAAAGTAAAAAATATTTGTTTAGTTTTCTTTTTAATTATTAGACAGTACGTTATTCATTCACCAAAAATGTATCCCCAAGTATTACAAGATTTTTATAATGACACCTTGAAGAAAAATTATTCTCACCTTTGGTCTCCTTTGGTTTTTCTTTCGGTTTTTCGGAAACACCTGACAAAAATTGAATAATAAGGTTACCTATATAATTTATATAATGCTTACGTTTTATTCATAATTTGCCTTGCACGGTACTATTTTCCTTTAAGGCAAAACACAAAAGTTGATACGTAATAACTAAGAAGATGATATCTACCTATATAGAGATTTCTAGACAAAAAAAGGAATTAACATGTATTAAAATCTCGATTACGTTGAAGGAAATTTAAAATGATTTTTGTTTTAAGAGTGTGCCGTAAGAGGTGGCAATGGGAAACTGAAAAAGAGGATGGGCAGCAGCATTACGCTGGCAACAATGTGGCTGCGGACTCCTCTGACAAGCAAAATATGGCAAAGTTCCCTAAATGAGTTCAGCTGTGGGCAGGCCTATGTGTCCTAGTGTACTTTTGAAGGCTGTAACAAGTTAATGATGGATAAACATTGGTTGCGTTTGGCAGAAAAAAGCGCTAGCAAGCGCTTACAAGCGCTGAAATAGTTTTCGGCCAGGACACGATTGCTACTTCAGTAGCGCTGACACAATCCGCCATTTTGCTTATTTAATTTGTTTGTTTTGAAGTAGAGTTTATGAGTTGTTCCGTGCAATATTAGTTTTAAGTAATATAATGACATGAATAGACATTTACATGTTATTAAAAATTCATGATTAGTAAATTTTTAATATGAATACTTTACAAACATATATTTAAATTAGGTTAGGTTCCCCAGTTAAAAATAACTTCGTGTCCTAGAGGAAAATAGCTACTTTCGATTTGACAGCGCTTACCGCTTACGATCGCCATTTTGCTTACAAGCGCTTGCTAGCGTTTTTTTCCGCCAAACGCACCCATTATAAAATGTTTTTCTCTTTTCAACTAATTATAACTTTGAATTTTTTTACTGACACCACATTTGGTGAAAATCGCTGATCTTTATAATCTTAGAGGTCAAATGTTCCAATATAAGCTTTTCACTACTACCGTAAATATGTATGTACTTTTTTTTATATAGGACCCCTCTCCTAATAGCAAACGAGCATGCGGCTCACCTGATGGTAAGTGACTACCGCCGCCCATGAACAACTGCAACACCAGGGGAATTGCAGGTGCGTTGCCGGCCTTTTAGAAAAAAGTAAGCTCTTTTCTCGAAAGTCCCTAAGTATCTGTCCGAAAAAATCGCCGATGGTAAACTATAGTTACTAATTACTTTACTATATACAATATGCCTTGGTAAAACTGTTTTTTTAATCATTAAATATAATTAATTGGCGAAAAACCAAAAAGCTTTTTGTGTGTTCATGGACTTGGAAAGGGCTTATGACAGAGTGGAAAGGGATGTGTTTTGGCAAACGCTGAACGCGTTTAGGTTGAGCGCTGGTTTGATACAGGCATTAAAGTCTCTGTATAGGGACTCGAGTGCTTGTGTTAGAATCAACGGGATCTACTCGGACTGGTTTGGCATCCATAAAGGTGTCAGACAGGGCTGTGTAGCTTCCCCGTGGCTGTTCAACCTATTTATGAACAGCTGTTTGGAAAATTTGAAACTTGAAGAATGCGGGTTAAAAATGGGTGAGTTAACCATCAAATGCCTTTTGTACGCAATTGATCAAGTCATACTTGCGTCGTCGGCGGTCGAGTTGCAAATGATGGTTACATTAATGAACAGGTCATTAAAAGAAACGGGAATGAAAGTGAACGCAAGTAAGACGAAAGTGATGGTTTTTGAAAGAGAAGAAAGCAAAACGGTATGTGAAATAAGAATAGAAGGAGAGTTAATTGAGCAAGTGGATGAGTTCGTATATTTGAGATGTGTATTCAGCAGGGATGGGAGATATGATAAGGATATTGAACGACGAGTGAATGCAGGAAATAAAGTAAATGGGGCTCTACACTCTATTGTGAAAAGTCAGAATGTGTCAAAAAAGGCACGTATGGCAATTCACAGTGCTGTATTAGTCCCTACTTTAACGTATGGTAGAGAAAGTTGGTTGTGGCAGAAGAAGCACGAGAGTAGAATAAATGCAGTAGAAATGCGGTCGCTAAGCAGTATATTAGGGCTGAATCTGAGTGACAGGGTGAGAAACTGTGTGATAAAAGAAGAGTGTGATTTGCAAGATGATGTGGTGACCAGGATTAAGAAAGGAGTGCTTCGGTGGTTTGGTCATGTAGAAAGGATGAATGCGGAAAGACTGACAAAGCAAATAGGTGTATGTTGCAGAAGTGAGTGGAAGAGTCGAAAAGGGACGTCCTAGGCGGAAGTTTGTCGACCAAATTGGCGATATACTAAAAATGGGCCAAATTAAGAGTACCCTTAACCGACGAGCATGTATGCGTAGGTATATGGATGTGGAAGAGGCGAGAGAGGTGTGTCAGGATCGTGCTAAATGGAAGTCTGTAGTCTCTGCCTACCCCTCTTGGTGACAGGCGTAAGTGTTTATGTTTAAATATAATTACATCTATTAAGATCTTAAGTCAGCGCAAAAATTGAAGTGGGAAAACTAACTAACTAAACATACATTCATATCATTCTAACTTTACGTTTTTCCTTATCTACTAAGGGGTGTTGAGCTTACTTGAAATAGGTTTAACAGTGTCATCTACTAAGCACGTATTAGACTTTTCATCACTAAATGCATCACCAATGTAATTTTTAAGATCTTGAAGGCATTGCGCTGCATACTCCCCATAAGTCATGTTCTCCTGGTATAACACGGCTATAAAATCGTCGAACCACGGTGCATAAATTGTCAGCCAATCACGAATTTCTGGTGATCGTCTAGCAGAAATAATGATTGTTTACTAAGTTAATTAATAGTAAGTAATATGTACAATCTATTTGTGTAATTATTCATGGGGGTTTCTCTGCGTGATAAACTTGAAGATATCCGATATACTTGAAGAAATGAGGATATCCGCAGTAGAACCAGAGTGACCGACATAGCTCAACGGATTAGTAAGCTGAAGTGGCAATGGGCTGGCCATATAGTTTGAAGAACCGATAACCGATGGGGATAAAAGGTTCTCGAGTAGCAGCCTCATATCGGTAGGCGTAGTGTAGGGCGACCCCCCACTAGATGGAGTAACGACCTGGTAAGACATGCAGGAAGCCAATGGAAGCAGGCGGCTCAGGACCGTGCTTTGTGGCATTACTTGGCGGAGGCCTATGTTCAGCAGTGGACTTGTGAAGGGCTGTAATGATGATGATGATAATGAATATGTACAACGTTTATTGGGGCAAGGCTGTTAATTTTCTGACCTCTGACTTTAAAACCTCCTCAAAAATGAGTTCGTGAAAGATACCTGTGCCCAGCTATTGGTTTTTAATTCAATATGTTTAGTATTAATAAATTATTTAGAATTAGATTTCAATACCTCATAACCTCCCCCCCCCCCCCGTGTCGTAAGAGGAAATGTAACAGGAGACGCCCAACAACATCTTCCTTATAACAACTCAAAGTAACAAAAAAAACAGTTGACAATCCGCTCCTCAAGCATGAAACTATGATAAATATCCGACCAAAAAGGCAGTTTATTAACTTGTAAAGATTGCCAACACGCATTGAGGCAGTACGGTGGACACTTCCTTGCCCTAAAATCCTCTCAGAAATAAAAGGCCTGTACGCCGGAGTGAAACGTAAGTACATAGGCTGGCACTTTATACATTTTTCGGTAGAATAAGGTTGATAAACGAGTACACCGGCCACCTGATGGCAAGTGGATGCTGTGGCTATAGACACCTACGTGTATAACTCAATTAATAAAAATTAGAATCCAAATGCACTGTCAAGGACTAAGAAAAAATAGCCCGTTACCAGTAAATAGCTGCTATTTGACGCTAGTATTAAAAAAAGAAACTTTTACAGCTTATGCAACTATATTGACATTAAAATTTCTCATAGAATTTTATTAATTTCTCTACAAATGCGTGATTGTATTATATTACGATAATATTGACTAAGCATTTCGTTGCAACTATTTATTTAATTTTAGATACAAGTTAAACATCCTCCCCATGGATTACGATGGGGGTATTAGCTATAGTCGCCACGCTTTAAAGGCGGGTTTTTTTATAGAAGAAGGGGCAAACGGCTCACCTGATGTTAAGTGACTACCGCCGCCCATGATCAACCGCAACACCAGGGGAATCGCAGGTGCGTTGCCGGCCCTTTAGAAAGGAGTAAGCTCTTTTCTTGAAGGTCCTCAGGTCGTATCGGTCCGGAAAAATCGCCGGTGGTAAACTATTCCACAGAGAGGTTGTACGCGGAAGAAAACTCCTTTTGAAACGTACAGTTGTGGACCGCCAAGCATCCAGATGATGTGGATGGTATCGGGACGTTTGCCGCGTAGTGCGTTCACGAAATTTAGCGGCTGGGATTAATCCAAACAATTCCTCAGAGCACTCCCCATGGTATATGCGAATGAAAATGCAAAGAGATGCAACAACTCTTCGCAGCGCCAGTGAATCGAGCCGATCGGAAAGCACGCGGTCGTCGACGATTCGAGCGGCTCTGCGCTGCATGCGGTCAAGTGGAAGGAGCTGGTACTGGGGAACCCCAGCCCAGAGATGGGAACAATATTCCATGTGCGGCCGAACTTGCGCCTTGTAAAGTTGCAGGCGGTGTGCCGGCATGAAATACTGTCCCGCTCTGCTGAGCACGCCAAGCTTTTTAGAGGCCAATTTGGCCTTCTCTTCCAACTGACCACGAAACTGCACGTCACTGGATATGTCGACGCCGAGGATGCTGATACTGGCAGAGGCAACAAGAGGAGCGCCTTGAAACTGAGGAGATACGACAAAGGGGTTCTTTTTAGCGGTTAACGCGCAAAATTTGTGTCTTCTGGGGGTTAAACTGGACTAGATTTAGTCGCCCCCAATCCGAGACTCCGTTCAACTCAACTTCAGACACAAGTTTGTCCCGGCACTCGGAGACGTTTTCCCGAGAAATATACGGCCGGTGTAAAGAGCATCACCATTGCTGTCATCTGCATAGCAATGGATGTTACGGGTTTGCAACATATCATTGATACGCAGAAGAAACAGCGTTGACGATAGCACGAATCCTTGTGGAAGACCCGCATTAATAGACTTGTAATCGGAGCTTGCACTGTCTACAACGACCTTGATGCTCCGATCTGCAAGAAAGCTGGAGATCCAATCGCACAATTTCTCGGGAAGCCCATAAAAGGGAGCTTCGAAAGAAGCGCTTTGTGCCAAACCCGATCGAAGGCCTTCGCAATGTCCAAACTAACGGCCAATGCCTCCCCCTTGTACTCTACCGCCTCCACCCAACTGTGAGTTAGGTAGACCAGAAGATCACCAGCTGACCGACCACGGCGAGAACCGTATTGGCGATCACTAATCAGCTGGTGATCCTCAAGGTACCTCTTGAGCTGGCAGTTAACAATAGACTCCATTGTTTTGGAGAACAATGAGATGATGGCGATAGGCCGGTAGTTGGACGGGTCTAAGCGGTCACCTTTTTTAGGGATCGGGTGGACGAAAGCCGTCTTCCGTGATTTTGGGACTACGCCTAGGGAGTAGGAGTAACGGAAAAGACGCGTTAAAACCGGTGCTAACTCTGGAGCACACGTCCTCAGCACAATTGGGAGGATTCCGTCAAGCCCACTCGATTTGTGGATGTCCAGGGAGAGGAGTGCTTTGCTAAACGAGTGGTGTGTGATATGCACTTTCGGCATGGAGCACTCACACCGCGGGATGGTTGGCGGCGTACTCCCCCCGTCATCGAGAGTCAAGTTGGACGCAAAGAAAGAGCCCAGCAGTTCGGCTTTCTCCTTTACGGTATGGGCCAGTGAGTCGTCCTCGCTGTGCAGAGATGGAAGAGATGGCTGACAGAAATTCCCCTGGACAGCCTTGGCGAGAGACCAGAATGCACGGGTTCCAGAAGGAAGGCGACTAGTTTCTCGCCAATTCTGCCTATGTGCTCTGACTTTGCCTTGGCAATGACTCTTTTGAAGGATCTAGAGGCGGAATTATACTTCTTTTTTAGAGCGCTGGTGTTTACATCCCGGGACATTGATGCGTCGGCCCAGGCTTGGTAGCACTCCTGCTTATAGCATGATGCTATTTTACAAGAGCGACCAAACCATAGCTGAGATTTTGCTCCAATGGGCACCACAGAAGAAGGAATAAAAAGTTCCATACCCTGAAGTACCACATCAGCGACAGAATCCGCAACAACGTTGGGATCGTCCGGCAAGAAGCAAACCCGCCCCCAAGGGTAGGATGCAAAGAAAGACCGCATCCCATCCCAATCAGCTGATCTACAGTGGCAAACACGGCGGCAGCCTGCAGAATGCAACTGCGATTTCAGCGTGAGTGGCACCACACTCCGGACAAGACAATGGTGCGAGGAGCCTAGAGGGGCGTCGACGGAAATCTGATATCCGTCCGGGTGAGAGGTCAGTAGAAGGTCCAGTTCAGTAGAAGTAACTTGGTCGTGGGTACTCAGCGATGGATTCTCCAGGGGTGCCTGTACCCTACCGGGGTAGTCTATCATCATTTAATTCCGCTACCAAGTTGATGGGGGGAGGGGTAATTTGGGCCTCCGGCTACCTGCACTCACCAGGTCGTGGTACCGCCCCGGTTTGAGCCGGCCCATACGTGCAACAGCAAAGCTGCCGCGTGGCTCTACCACTATTAAACTGGGTTGGCGACCGCTGTGTTTTATTATTTAAAGTTGTCAACAGGAAGGTGCTGCTGTCTTTCACTCTCCTGTTTTATTTCTCTGTCGCTTTTTACGATAACCATCAGATATTGGATCGTGTTTTCCATTACGCCGAGACTACACAGCGGGATAAGCCCGTAATAGCGGCTCAAGCGTAGGCCACTTCCACCGAATGTAGTATGTTTGCGAAATAAATATGCTTTGCAAGGAGGCCCGACCATAGATTACTATAATATTATAGTACTCTATGGGTCCGACGAACGCAATACCAGTAGCGTCGATTTTTTGTTGCGGAATCCCGACGTTTAATATTTGATTTATTTATATTTAAATAACAAACATAAACAGAGACAACCTGATGGTAAATGGATGCTGTGGTCCATAGACATTTACATCGATCCTCAATTAAGAGTCAAAATACAGTATGCATTGTATTTCTTGTGGAGTAGCATGGATGATTCATTACCAGAAAAAGAGTCTCTCTTACCTTCACTATATTTAACACAGCAGCATTAAGCTACTCTTTCACATAATGGATTATATTTACGCAAACACTACACATTTAAATGATACTAGTTTTTACGGATTTTATCGCGTGTATTACGTGCTACCATCTGCTTGGGATCCTATAATTAATAAAATTAAATCCCAACCCAAGCATACAACTGCAAGACTCCATGATACCATAGGTTCATACTGTGTAGATCGGAACAAAAGTTAAATTTTAATCTATGGTAACCGCGGTTAACTATGACATCTGAACGTTGAACATCTCAGTCCTCCTCGTGACCACGGGTGCTGTAAAATGCCCCGAAACGTCGGATATATGTAAAAGTTATATAAAAAAGGTATATAAAATCCGTAAAAACCTAGTATTAATTAAATCTGCTCTTTCACACAATAACCACGGGATGAAATAGAGTGGTGAAGTCTCCAACGCTGCCACCACTAAGTTAAAGGTTACAATAGAGAAAAACCAACTTAGCATAAACAGCAAATGCAGCAGCTACAGTTGCTAGGAACACCGCGCCCCAAAACGCACTGTCATCCTTAGGTTTAGGCTTCGGCGGCGGAAGAGGCAACGGGCATGGCTCTCTTTCTCTGGAGCGGTTATACTTAAGATGTGGTGAGGACTGGCTCGCCCTTACTAGATGGAAGTCGATCCCTTTAGGACACTGTACAAAAGAAAATACATATTTTGTTCAATAATTTGACGCACAAGACAAGTTCACCGATATATAAAGGCCTCTCTCATATTTTGCCTCAAAATACGGTCCTAAGTCACCTGCACCCAAAGACTACCTATATATCATCAGGTACTCGTATATCGTAATTTTCCGAACGATGGAAATTCGGGAAATTACGACACATCTTCTCGACAGGTACACCTCAAATTCTGAAAACTAGATTGTACAACCAGTGCGTGTTGCCAGTGATGAATTACGGATCCGAAACGTGTCCTTCACTGCTAGCCATATGAGAACGCTTAAGTTTGCTCAGCGAGCTATGGAGAGGGCTATGCTCGGAGTTTCTCTGTGTGATAGACTCAGAAATGAGCATATCCGCAGTAAAACCAAAGTGACCGACATAGCCCAACGGATTAGTAAGCTTAAGTGGCAATGGGCCGGCCATATAGCTCGAAGAACCGATAACCGACGGGGAAGAAAGATTCTCGAGTGGCAGCCTCGTACCGGTAGGCGTAGTGTAGGGCGAACCTTCACTGGATGGAGTGACGATCTAGTAAGACATGCAGGAAGTCGATGGATGCAGCTGGCTCAGGACCGTGCTTTGTGATATTCCTTGGGGGAGGCCTATGTTCAGCAATGGACTTGTGAAGGTCTGTGATGATGACGATGATGACACATATATCACAGGTAGTCACTCCATCTAGTGAGGGGGGTCGCCTAATACTGCGCTTGCCAAAAGAGGCTTCGCTTTTTCCTTTCCAATCGGTTGTCGACACTTGGAGCTGTATGGCCGATCCATTGCCACTTCAGCTTACTGATCAGCTGTTTGATGTCGGTTAATCTTGTTTTCCTTCTGATATCCTCGATAAGAACAATATCCCGCAGAGATATTATTTTTCATCGCACGCATCGAACAGTGAATCACTACGATTTGTTTCCATAAATCGTCAAGTCATGTAGACAATCATAAAGATAGTAAACTTGGAAAATTTTAACGTTTGTCCCAGGTAGTCAGGTAAACGAGCAAACTATAATATGCTGTGTTTATCACAGAGTTTGGATGTCTATTAAGCGAGTGCTTAGTAGAATTGCATTAGATTTAAAGTTTAATCGGTCAGTGTTGAACTGGTAAGTGACGTTCGTTATAAGGTTTTTAGTTTTGTATTTATTTAGATATTGACGGCTCAGTAGCACAGTTGCTGGTGATGGAGATGCACGCCACAGGTTTGTATACCGCTTGTAAAGATTTAAACGACCTACAAATAATTGTACCGTGATGTTTGTTCAATGTCATGTATAATTCTTCGACTTAATCACCGTGCTTAATATTAATGATCAATGTGGGATAACGTTGTAATAGCCCCCCATTTCAATGTTTTAATGATAAACCCTAAATAAGTTGCATTGTGAGGAACATTATAACCCTCTTAAAGTCCTGGAAAACACAAGAGTAAAATAGTCGAAAAAGGACAATCACTTTTTTTATAGGATAAGGGTGACAAACGAGCACACAGTCCACCTGATGGTAAGTGTGGCCCATACTGTGGCCCATACACAGCTCCAGACATAACCTCGATTAAGTATCAAAATGCAGATGCTTTGTCACCCTTGAAGACTAAGATGGAATGCCTCGATTCCAGTAAAACGGGTCTCCGGTTCTCTACACTCACCATATGAAACATAGCAGTACTAAGGTGCTATTTTACGCTGGTATTCTGTGAGAGCGTGATCCTACCCTGGTCGAGCCGAACCATTCATGCTACTACCATAATAGCTGCAGCGTGTCTCTACCACGTATATACTTTCAAGCATCTATCGCCTAATCTCATCATGATATTCCTATTTAAATATACTTTGTCTTATTATAGTTCTCTATGTAGTGACTGCGTAAAAAAATCCGCCACCCAATGTTATCCCGTGGATGTCGTTAGAGGCGACGTAACGAAAAGAAACAGTAGGTGGACAGACCCTGATAACTACTCTAAATAAAAAAGTGCGGCTATAAAAAATATCGCCTATGCTCAACATTGTATTTTTCATAGGTTGTAACCATTGAGCTATTAGTACGTAAGTACATATTATTTCAATGGTTGTGACTAATGATTATGGTTACATTTATCCTATACCTTTAAACGAGCAATTCTTGTATATATATATATATATATATATATATATATATATATATATATATATATATATATATATATATATATATACATATACATATAATCGGAATCTCGGAAACGGCTCCAACGATTTTCATAAAATTTAGTGTCCAGGAAGTTTCGGAGGCATTAAATCGATCTAGCTAGGACTTATTTTTGGAAAATGAATTTTTGTCCGTGTTTTCAGACAATGAAAAACTGCTACAATATAAGAAGGTAAATGTTGATACTATGACAATGATCGTAATAGCTCAAGTGGATATCGAACGGTCGCAAAATCGTAATTCCTTGGTTCGCGTCCCGTCTTCGGTCCCATTTTTTTCTTTTTTTTTTCAAGTTCCCTTCCTTTGTGAGAAAATCTTTTATTTCGAGCCCTTTTTTTAGTATTTTTTAAAAATAGGAAAATTTTAATTAAACTAATTGCACTCATGATTTTTTATTCAAATAACCAGTTCAGTTTTTTCTATTATGTCAATAAGATCAAGAAATATTATTCATCAGTATGTAATTTGTATCTAAACGTTATTTTAAAAAACCGAGCAAAGCTCGGTCATCCGAGTACTTTTAGTTATGCAAGTAGTAAAAATAAAGTATTATTATTATATAGTTTGCCATGTGGTGACATTGAAAGAAAAACTACCACTCCATCTCTTCCTGTAGGTGCCATAAGAGTCAGATAAGTCCCAATACCTGGGTAAGATGAGCCCAGACAAATCTACTGAGCACGACCTCTCCCATTATAGAAAGCAATTTGCGTTGTCAGTATTTTTATATTATAAATTAAATTTTAATTTTGCAAAAGAAAAGTAATGCGTGTTTTCCATTTTAGTCACGGTTATTGATGTAACAATGAAACAGTCAGTCAATCAACAATGAAAAAGTCGAGATCCTTTTCTCATGATAGATACATATAACATAACATACATAAACACTCACGCCTGTCACCCAGAGGGGTAGGCAGAGACTACGGACTTCCATTTGGCACGATCCTGAGATACCTCTTTCGCCTCCTTTACGTCCATATATCTACGCATACATGCTTGTCGGTTAAGGGTACTTCTAACGTGGCCCATTTTCAAAATATCGCCAATTTGGTCGATAAACTTTTTTCTAGGGCGTCCCTTCCCAACTCGGCCGTTCACATCTGCCATATAAATTTGCTTTGTCACTCTTTCCTCATTCATTCTTTCTACGTGACCAAACCACCGAAGCATTCCTTTCTTAATCCTGGTCACAATATCATCTTGCATACCACATTTATCTCTTATCACGCAATTTCTCACCCTGTCATTCAGATTCAACCCTAGCATATTCCTTAAAGACCGCATTTCTACAGCATTTATTCTACTTTCGTGCTTCTTCTGCCACACCCAGCTTTCACTACCGTACATTAAAGTAGGTACTAACACAGCATTATGAATTACGATACGTGCCTGTTTTGACACATTCTGGTTCTTCATAATAGAGTGTAGTGCCCCATTCACTCTATCCCCTGCATTTACTCGTCGTTCTATATCCCTATCATATCTACCATCCCTGCTAAATACACATCCCAAATACACAAACTCATCCACTTGCTCAATTAACTCTCCTTCTATTCTTATTTCACATACCGTTTTGCTTTCTTCTCTTTCATAAACCATCACTTTCGTCTTACTTGCGTTCGCTTTCATTCCCCTTTTTTTAATTCCCAGTTCATTAATGTAACCATCATTTGCAACTCAGCCGCCGATGACGCAAATATGACTTGATCATCGGCATACAAAAGGCATTTGACGGTTTTTTTTTTTAGAATGTTCTTTCCCATGAGGAATTGCTATTGGTATACAATTCCTTATGGTACATGTGGCTTGTGAATTACAATTTGGTATATTTCATTTGATAAAATTATTAATGTAAAACAATGACAAATAAATAAATATTGCTTGTGATATTTAAAATAGTTCACATTTTAAACGTGATTCACTCATTTAAATTGTTAGTTACTCTGATACAGAATTGTAGCAAGTGCCAATTTATGTTGAGTTTACAAATGTATTATATTATACCTTTTACACTAAATTTAAGCATAGAATTATTTAACAAAACAAAATATCTTTTTATACTTTAAACACAAAAATTAAGCCTAGAGCTATTTACAAATGTATTATCATACTTTTATTACTTAATTAAGCCTAGTGGTAATTAACAGAACGAAATATAATATATATATCCAGTTTTGTTTTTTAACAAGTCCTTATGGTATATGGATAACATTATATCGTTAAACAATGACACATTTTTTCTTTTATACACTATGCTTTTCTTTGAGATGTATCAAGTGCTCTCCATGAACTTTTGTTTACAAATAACATCTATACAATATGCTATATATACCTATATATATTTATTTGAGATGTATCAAGTGCTCTGCATGAACTTTAGTTTACAAATGTATTATTATACCTAGCACTAGTTCACAAGTAACATTATTTTGTTATACAATGACACATTTTTCTTATATACAATATGCTTTTATTCGAGATGTATCAAGTGCTCTGCATGAATTTTAGTTTACAAATAACATCTATACAATATGCTTTTATTTGAGATGTATCAAGTGCTCTGTATGAACTTTAGTTTACAAATGTATTATTATACCTGGCACTAAAATTAAGCCTAGAGTTGTTTCACAGAACAAACTTTACAAAATATATAATAAATAACAATTAAGTTACATTTATCGCTAAAATTATGCCTACAGTTTTTTTTATATATAGATTTTTTTTGACAAGTCCTTTTGGTATTTGGATAACATTGTTTTTTTTTACCATTTTTTTTATAAGTCCTTATAACAAAGCTATTATTTTTTTCTTTTTTTTTTTTGATAAGTCCTTGTGGTATATGGATAACATTATTTTGTTAAACAATGACACATTTTTCTTATATACAATATGCTTTTCTTTGAGATGAATCAAGTTCTCTGCAAGAACTTTAGTTTACAAATAACATTATTTTGTTGAACAATGACACATTTTCTTATACACAATATGCTTTTCTTTGAGATGTATCAAGTGCTCTGCATGAATTTTAGTTTACAAATGTATTATTGTATCTAGCACTAAAATTAAGCCTAGAGTTGTTTCACAGAACAAACTTTACATTTTATACCTTTATCCCTACAGTTAAACTTTATTTATCGCTAAAATTAAGCCTACAGTTGTTTTCAAATATATTATTATACCTTAAAAACTAAAATTAAGCCTAGAGTTAATTTAACAATTAATTTAAGAGTTAATTAAGTTAACAGATTTTTTTCCCTACCTACTTTCATTGAGATTTTTAAGATTATTAACAATATGAGTGATGTGGTTTTTAAAGGATTCAACGCTGCTTTCCATACTAATTATCTCAGTCATATCATACGGTTTAATTTTAAGCAGTGTGCATGCAATCTCATGATTTGCCCGAGTTCTACTGAATACAGGGCACCGCTGAACAAGATGTGCCATAGATTGAATACTAGATGAGTCGCATGAGCATTTGTCATCGTTTGTTATTTTAAATCGGTGTAAATACTCTTTGTGGTACCCATGATTGCTGAGGAACTGTGTCATTGCAAAGTTAGGCTTTAATAGTTGAGTAAATTTCGTAAGATCTTCATATGTTGGAAGCAAAGATTTGGTGTAAATGGATTGGTTGTTTTGAGAATAAAATGATTTCATTTCAGCGGCTGTGCGTTGACTGTTTATATGTCTGATGTAGCTCATAGGAAATTGACTGAAATCGTATGCACGGTGAGAAGTGGCAGCGCTTTTGGCGGCTAGATCTGCTGTTTCATTTCCAGGGATGCCCGAGTGTCCTTTTACCCAGAGGAGTTTGATACTAAGATTTTTAGTTTGACATTGGTGTAAGATTTTGTGGATTACCACGACGAGAGAGTTATAACTATTTTGATTGGCAATTTCCTGTAAACTGGATTTGCTGTCTGAGAAAATGTATGCGGGAGTGGTATTATTATTCAACACCCATCTACAGGATTTCATGATGGCAAGGAGTTCGGCTTGGAACATTGAGCAGGAGTGGTGTAATTTGAATTTCCGAACAAGTTGGCGTCCATCAGGCTTATATACGACCATCGCTGCACCCACCTTTTCATCGTGTTTGCTTCCATCCGTAAATATGCGATAACCATTTTGACTTTCGATGTTTTCAATGTCATTTGGGGATGATTCTTCACAATATTTAATTGACTTTCGCAAAGATGGGTGCAAAAGCTTCTCCGGTTCGGCCGGTGTGTCCAGAGTGATGTCATTTGGGAGATATTGTGATTTCCGCGATATTCTTGTTAATTCGTTATCAGCCATTTCTGCTATTTTGGCAGGTAAAGGACTAAGTTGTGCAAGGGATATACTGGTTACAGTACTTACAGTTCGGAAACCCCGAATAATATTTAGTGCGAATCCGCGCTGCAGGGAAAGTAGTTTATTGGTTACGCATGTGTATTTAAGGGCTGACTGCCAGATAGAAGCTGCATAACAAATTATGGGTTGTATTACGTGTTTATAAATAATATCAATATTTTCTGCATGGATTCCCCAAGTAGGTTTAACGAATATTATGAGTTTGCTGTATAATTTGCGAGCTTTGTTAATTATATAATCAACATGTTTAATGAATTTTAGTTTCCTGTCTATAATGACTCCAAGGAGTTTGATTTCTCCGGAAAATTGTATTTTATGTCCTGACATATGAAGTTCACATCTAGCAGCCTTGTTGGAAAATGCGATGCACTGAGTTTTCGTAGCTCTAAAAGTGAGTTTCATGTTCCTTCCCCAATTTGTGATCATGGCGAGAGCTTGTTTAGTATTGTGTTGTAGGTTATTAATATTCTTATCATGCGATACAAGAAGGATGTCGTCCGCGAACGCTTGGATATTGCAATTCGGTGGCATTTTCATATCTAGGAGTTCATCCACTACGAGATTCGTAATGACGTGCGAGACGATTCGTAATGACTCTCGAAAACAGCACGTAGACGCGGCTCAGAAGGGAAATCGGTCTGTAGTTCTTTAAGAGAGCGTTGTCGCCTTTCTTAAAGAACAAGACCACCGCACTTCTGCTCCACGCCTCTGGAGTAGTGCCACCATGGAGGACGGAATTGAAGAGCTTCTGAAGGACTACAAGTACCGGTGTTCCACCCGCTTTCAGAAGCTCCGCTGTAATTCCATCCTCGCCTGGGGCCCTGCCGTTTTTAAGGTGCTGGAGAGCCATTCTAATCTCGCTTAGACTGACGTCCGGGATATCATCGGAATAGTGTCGGATGAGACTTGCTCTTGGATCGTTACTCACACTTGCGTGTGGCTCCAACGATGATGTGTACAGCTGCCCATAGAACCTCTCAATCTCACTCAAAATCTCACTCAAAATTCAAGTCATCGTCCGGATAAAATTGATTGAGAAGTTCTTGAGCTGTTTCTGAACTGGTGGTGGTAAATGTGCCGTTGCTCCTTTTCAGGGTGACTGGAGGTTGTAATGGAGGTCCAGATTTTATTATTCTATTAGTGACTGACCAGACATCTTCCTTGCCCTGTTTTTCACAGAAATCCCTGAAATGTCTAGTGGAAGTTTCTCTAAATGCTTTGGAGTATGCCTCTTTAAGTCGTGCCTTTTCTTCCAGCACGCTCTCTATAGGCCTTTTCTGACGAATAAGTTTTTGAATTTGATGTTGGTTACGAATTACATCCTTCTTGAGTTTTTCAAGTTCCTCCGTCCATCACGGGCAACGATAATTTTGGGCATTTGACTTTGAAATTAACTTGTCGCAGGTTGTCTGTATAATGGAGGTAATATGGTTGATATACTTTTCTAATTCAATTTCATCCAAGCTTTCAATATCGACATTACGGGGCAAATGTTCTTCTATCATGCTTATGAATGGAGATCTTAGCTCGTCCCAGTTGACTCTTTTTGTGTTATATCTGAATGTAGTGGTACTTTTACCGATGTTGCTTCTTCTTCTTAGAGTACAGATTGAGAACACAATGGCCCTGTGTTGTGAGGAGGGACAAATGTCGATGTCAACTCTCCAGTCAAGTACCTGATCGTATATGGTGCTAGAGGCCATGGTGAGGTCTATGAATGAATGACGAATTTGACCATGCGAGATAGTTTCAAAAGTGGGAGTGTCTCCTTTGTTGCACAAAAACATATTGTTACCATATGCAATGTCTACTATTTTATTGCCACGTGAATTTGCACGGACGCTGCCCCATATCGGATGCCAGCCGTTGAAATCACCACCCACCAACTGGTGGCTGTTGCATGTCATTTTAAGGAAGTTATCTAACCGTTGTAAGGTATTGTCTTCATCGCTATTGGGTTCAATATAGACCGAAGCTATGTATAACCTTCGACCATTGATGTTGATCTGCACTACACTCATATTGGCGGATGAGAATTGGGATAATCCCAGTATGGGTCCACAACTCGCTTTTGCTATAATGCATGCCTTGACTTTTTCCATTGGGAAACTGGAAGATGTTTACGCCGGGAATTGATTTGAAAATATTGTCAGATCCAACATAAGGTTCTGCTACTAAAGCCATTTGGTATTGACCAGCCATAAAGGAAGTAATAAATTCATGTTGACTTCGTTTGGCTCTGTCTAGATTACACTGTAGAACTTTGAAATTATTGGTTTGATCCATAATCGATGCGGTTTAGTATTTTTCCTCTCATGATTCGCAGTCTCGGGCAGAAAGTAGATGTGGCCTTATGTTTGGTCTCTAATTTTGTGTTAAATTTGCTGTTATGTGCTACGCAGTTAGTGCACTGTGCGCGGTCCGGATTGGCTGTGTGAGGACAGTTGAAAATATGGTGAGTGGTTTCGGAACAATATCCGCAAACTGTGTTCTCTGTAGTGCATTTATTTTTAGTGTGTCCAAATTGATAACATTTGTGGCACTGCATAAATGGTGAGAATTCTTCAACATGAATACGCTGGTGGTCTATAGATAATCTTCCTATGTTAATGATTTTCCGCCAAAGATTTGGTTGAACTCTAAAAACCGCGTTGTATAGATTAGGGTTTTTATTCATGCGTTTAAAACATAGTCTTAAGTCGTCTTGTTGCGTGATAAGTTCGGTTAGGTCGGCATTTTGGAATTTAATGATATCAAGTAGCTCCTCAGATGCCGTGTCCACAGAGATTCCTTTAAGAATGATCATGGGCCTAAACTTTCTTGCCGGTTCAGCAGTCACATCCTTCGAATCGGAAAGGCGTTTCAAAGTTTCGTCTCGATCCTGTTCGCAATCGAACTCGACGCGAACTTTATTGTTAGATACAGCTTGGACGCGAGTGGGTGCATATTTCGAAGCGCGGAAACTTATGCTTTTACGCCAAACATTTATTGCTTCCTGTTTATTTTGGACTTCTGTTTTGGGGGTGACAATTATCGCTGGCTTGGTAATAGGTGGGGCTACAGTTTGTTTGTTTTTTGTTGTAGAATGGTGAACGTTCGATGACGCAACCTCAGCATACGATGAGCGATTCTGGGCGGTATTGTTGATTGATTTCTTTAACTGATTAATCTCCTCTCTAACACTCGTGATTATGTCATTTTTTAGTTCCTCAGCAGGGTTGGAAATCATGGAAGTAATGTTAGTAAGGATCAAATTAGCTCTCCGTATTTCCTCTGCCGCAATTGTAATCAGTCGTTTGTTTGCGGCCGTTACACTCTTATTATTTACTGCACTTACAATGCATGTTGCCAACTTATTGACCACTTCGGTGTACTTGGAAATACTTGTGACTTCTTCCGCAGTCGCGGGCAAAATAGGTGATTCGTTACAACCAGGAGCCATTATAATAAAAGCACTAATTAAAGATAGAATAAAATAAAGAAAATACAATAAAAGCGAAGTTAAGTAAATAAGTAGTAAATCTTCGACATAGGCAGGCAGGGGGGACGGAGTGGTCTCACTAGTGGGATCCTTATGAGCTGTAGGGACATCTTGCTAGTTAATTAGTCCAAGTTCTACAACAAAATGTTTATATCGCGAAGAGGGCGTCACTGGGGGGGGGGGGGGGTATTCCTCCACTTCAAAAAAAAAATCACTGCACTAATAGTACTATCATGTTATAATGTTTCAGAGTAACAAATTTCAAGCACACGGTAATTATCAGTTTTTACACATATCAAAGTAACAACTTAGGCCTAGGGGGTGGGGGGTTCTGGAGGTCCAACTAGCAATATATAATACATATTATATATAATATATATTATATATAATATGTATTGTATATATCCGCCAAAAATGACCTCAAAATTGAGCTATCTTGCACCGTTTGCGAGATAATTAGGTCTAAATGTAGAAAAATTGCACATTTTGGACGGAAAACTATTTTTTAAAAATGGAAAACTTTTGCAACTTTTGAACTAATAAACGTAAAATTATGAAACTTTGAGGGTTTATAGTGCATGATGTGCGCTATCTATTGACACTAAGAGCAAAATTTTAGGAGTATCCCTTCTAAAGATATAGAATTTTGAAAGTTAGAGTACCCTGATTAATAAGGGTGAAAAGTCAATTTATGATAAAACGGTGCAATTGCCGGAAAAACTGTTTATAATTTTGAGTTCACCTGTTGATTGTCCTTCGAATCCAGTTTTGGAACCAGCCGCTCACTCCTGGTTTTCAAAATGGCCGACCACGTGGTTTACGGAAAACCGCTGGAAAATCGGTTTTTCCTGCACGGAAAATTCTCAAATTTGGTGAGCTCTTAGATGTTACTTGTGTTTACTTATTCCACTGATAAAAACTGTACAATTCATGTCACTGATTGGGTGTAGGCCAGGAAATATAAATTTTAAATCACTTTTTTTTTAAATAACTTTTTTTCCTAAAGTCGCCGCTAAATAGCACGTCACTGTAACTATTTACACTTATTAAACAAATAAAAACTATACGTCCTCGATCAAAAAAAATCGGGCGTGGGCAAGAAAATGTGAATTTTAGGCACTTACTTGCACTTAACTTTTTACACAGTCGATCTATTTACAAACAATTTACACCACTGTATAGAGCGTCAAATTCCGCAACTTTTGATATATAACATGTCACTGTTCCATAAAATTTTACCACAGTTACGAATTTTTATATGTGGAGCTCAAGCGTTTCGCTGCTTACGGGGCGGCGTTCGACGCGGGAGTTTTTGGCATTTGACGGTTAATTCGCCCATTCTTAACCCACATTCTTCATCTTTCAAAGTTTGCAAACACCGGTCCATAAATAGGTTGAACAGCCAAGGGGAAGCTACACAGCCCTGTCTGATACCTTTTTGGATGCCAAACCAGTCCGAGTAGACCCCATTGATCCTGACACAAGCACTAGAGTCCCTATAAAGAGACCTTAATGCCCGTATCAAACCAGCGCTCAACCCAAATGAGTTCAGTGTTTGCCATAACACATTCCTGTCCACTCTGTCATAAGCCCTTTCCAAGTCCATGAACGCACAAAAAACTTTCTGGTTTTTGGCCAAAAACTTCTCCGCAATCATGCGCATGGAAAAGACTTGATCTGTGCACCCCATTCCCTTTCTAAAACCCGCTTGCACATCCCAAATTTTTCCATCAGTTTCTTTCATAACTCTTTCAATTAACACCTTAGCATACAGTTTACCCACAATACTAAGCAAGCTGATACCGCGGTAGTTTTTGCAGTCCTGCTGTGACCCTTTTCCCTTATATTGGTACTATAACTGCTTTACACCAGTCATCCGGTACCCGTTTTAATTCCCAACATAAATTAAACAAGGTGTACAGCAGGCCTGCCACCACTCCCTCTCCAGCCCTTAGCATCTCGAGTGATACTCTATCATATCCAGCTGCCTTACCTGCTTTCATGCTTTTCATTGCTTTCATTATTTCATCTACACTTATCTCCATACCCCTTTCCACTTCTTTCGGAATTTTTAGTTCATTTAATTCAGACGACTCTTCACTCATAAACACGCTTTCAAAGTATTCCTTCCATCTGTTTAAATTCGAAACTTCATCATTCAGAATACATCCATTCTCGTCTCTTATAGCATTTATTATAGGCTGTTTTGTATTTCCCCTGGCAGTTCTTACGAGTTTCCAGAACATTTTTATGTTAGCCTGGAAATTATCAGATATCCTTCTATCATTCTTATCCGTTCTTTCTTTCTTTTTCCTTTCAACCACTTCTTTTACTCTCTTATTTAGACGTCTAAATACTGCCTTTTTCTTTCAATCTCATCATTCATACCAGAAGAATTACCGGCTTTGGTTGCTAGTAAATCTAACCATGCTTTCTTCTTTGATTCAACTTCCACCCGTACCTCATCATCCCACCATAACGATATATGAAATGGCCAAATATTACTTTTCCTTTCATTTGTTCTCTTACTTACACCACATACTTCGGTGGCGGTATCCACCAAACCTTTCTTAATGTTATCCCACACAGTATTCAAGTCTAAATCATTCATACACAACTCATTCAAACATCTAATATTTTCTCTCAGTCTACATTTATACTTCTCTATCACATCTTCATCTTGTAACTTCTCTATTCTTATACGCTGTAACGCAGTGGTAGACACAGATGTCCGATGCCGCCAACGCTTGAAAAGACCATTAATTCGACATAAGACCAAGTAATGATCCGTCCCTACGTTGGACCCCCGGTAAACCCTTGTATCTACGACTGCGCTCTTCATTCTTTCATCCACAATTACGAAATCTATCATGCTTCTATCATCACCTCTTTCCCATGTATACATGTGAATCTTCTTATGACGAAAAAAAGTATTCGTCACAAAAAGATTCTTTTCCGCACATACGGTGAGGAGGTCTTCACCATTCTCATTTATACTTTCATCACCAAACGTTCCCAATATCCTTTCATAACCAGACCTCTTCACCCCAACCCTCCCATTAAAGTCTCCTAACATAATAATATTTTCATTTTCCTTACATTTCGTCAACACTATCCTTACCATGTCCCAAAACTGCTCTCGGATGTAAGTGGGCTTATACATGTCTGGGGCGTACACCCCTAGCAGGAACAGCTTCTTTAAACCCACTTTTATTCGTATCCATAGCAGTCTCGGGCTTACACATTCATACTCTTTCACACATTGACCCATTCTTTCTGAAAGGGTGAAACCGACTCCCTGGCATGCCCGTTCGGTCTCGCCCACACCAGACCAATACGCGGTATACGTGCCATGTGCAGTGGCATCCTTTCCTTTTCGTTTCGTCTCATTCACACATAACACATCTATTCCTCTGTCATTCATCATTTCGCATACTTCATCCATCTTATCATTCATTCCTCCACATACATTCAGCGTAGCCAGACGGGTTTCCGCAATCCACTTTTCGCCCCTCCGGGAGACAGAACGTGACGGGTGGCGAACCTCGTCGCCGGTTTTTCTCCCGGAGATTCTTCGCACCCCCACTTTAAGGGGCGCCGGGAACTCGGGCCCATTTCTTTTATTTCCTGAGTCATGGTGCGAACAAAGGGTGGTGGTAGATTTTACGCCGCTACCATACGGCGAGGAGCCGAGTCTATTTTTTCGGCTTTGTCGCTCGTTTAGCACCACCCGGGGGACACGTGTACGGTGGGCCTAAAGGTTAGGTGGTCGGAGCCTACGGACGCGAGCGACTCATCCCCCGCTCTCATCTCATGATAGATATCGGACTAATTTGTGTACCCCAATACTGTGTAATTGATAATAATAATAATAATGTCCTCCAGACCGAATTTCGGCCACGGCGGCCTGCCTCAGCGAAGGCTAGCCATCGTATTCGCAAGAACGGGTGCACTATCTATTCTATCACTCTCATAATCCGATGGGACGGTAAACAGACACGACCGGAGAGAGATCAGGCGAAGGACCAATGGCTTTACGTGTTTTCCAAGGCACGGGGCTGAGACACGGGGCTGACGGAAAGACTCAATAATTAATTTTTTGGCCCGACCCGGGATTCGAATCCAGGACCTCATGATCAGCAGTCGTACTCCTACAACCACTAGACCAACGAGGCAGTCACTGTGTAATTAATTACCAGACTGACGGCGGAGAGCAACGTACTACGTACGTAACGTACGTAAGAGTACCGTAAATTTGTATAAATCAGTTTTATAAACCCTCGATTACAATTAAAATGTCGTTTCTTTAACGTGTGAGTGACAAACGAGCACACACCTGTTATGCTAAATGGACGCTGTGGCCCATAGACATCTACATTTATACTCGATTAAAAATCAAAATGCAGATGCGTTGTCAATCCTGAGGACTAATGTAGAATCCCTCGCTTCCACTAAAAGGGTCTTCGGTTCTCTAAAAACTTTTTTTCTTTAATATTTAACACTTTCTTTACCTAAGAGATTCATTACATACCAGAACACTTCCATTTTGTAGCAAACGCCTTGCTATCCTTATCATTTCGCCTTATTCGTTTATTTTAAAATCGAACATAGATTTTGTTTGCTTTCTTAAAAAGTCTTTTAAAATTTTAAAATATACATTGTTGTGACATACGTGTTTGTCAGAAGTTGAAAAAGAAATTGTGACAAAACAAAGAATATATAAATCATTATGTTTTAAAATAAACCAGCCATGCAAACTATTTAATGATACCTACTTTCTGGCCGATTTTGATCACAGCCGATAAACCTATACACCAAATTTGTTTTTACTGTGCGAACAGCTTTACTGGTCTAACCAAACCAGTATCACTGCGGTCAGTATGATCTATTGTGATCACTGCTGTGACTTAAAGCACGTATTAGTCAAGCACGTAAAGCCGTTGGTCCTGCGCCTGATCTCTCTCCCGGTCGTTTCGGTTTACCGTCCCATCGGATTACGAGAGTGAGAGAATAGAGAGTGCACCTGTGCTTGCGCATACACTTGGACACTATAACCCTGTCCTGCGCCGATGGCTAGACTCCGTTGAGGCTGGCCGCCGTGACAGAAATTCGGTCTGAAGGACATTATGACTTTACTTCACTGTTAAGCCCTATCTTTACAATGCATTAAAGGAGATGCTAGTTGTAAGCATTTTCACTTCTTGTGAAGTACACAGTTTCCCAGATGAGTTTTACGTTTGCGGGTTAAGTACAAGCATTCAGTGAGGATGTGCAAAGGCGTTTCTTCCGTTAAGGGGAAATATAATCTCAAATGGCTTAGCATGATCCTTCGTTATGCCGAAAATACTGCAGCATTAATTTTGAAATAAATATATGGTAAAGTTGAGGATTAATGTTAGACGAAAACACGATTTCGTGAAATTTTCTCGATAGAAAAAAAATCCAAAGTTACCTCCAAAATAAACAATAAACCGCTGTTATTCATAAAATACTTTAAATAAGATCATGAAACTTTGCATACTAACTGAACTAACTATAAAGCAGTGCTTATGTTATTTACTTTTTTTAAAATACCATTATTTTCACTGTAAAAAGAAATTACCTAAACTATCGGCGCGTAGGCTTAATTCCTGTCGCCCCGTTAGTATCGCTCCGGCTTTTGCAGGGAGAAGAGTTGTGTCGCTTACGATCAGAATACACATTACGCAACAGGACGACGTAAAATTAAAATGGGAAATAACCGTAATAAAAATAAGAAGCGACTTGCTTGGCGTTAAGAAACAGGCATAAATATGATAAACCTAATTAAATAAGTGTCTAACGACCTTTCTACTTACAGTATTAGTGATTACAAACATGTCGGTACATAGCATACGACGCGCGGGCAAGTGGGGACGAAATTAGAATTTGAGCTGACTTACTCTATCCTCTTAAGGAGCGGAATCGGCACGTACTAGAATAGGTTATTTTGCACCATGAATTTACTGACAGGTTTTGTAGAAAGTGAACGAGAAGGGTTTTATTTATTTATTTAAAAAGTTACAACAACAGTATATGTATACATATTATATAAAAGTTATATTTATAAAGTACAATTTCTTATACATATACCTATTATAGGCGTACACAATATTGACTGAAGATATTAAGTAACAACATAAGTAATATATAGTATCTGGAAATTTTAAAACAATAAAATTATAAAATTCACCAAAGCAAAACTAAAAACTTAAACTAAGAACAAATGCCTCTTCACAAAAGGCCGACCAGTTTTCGTTTAAAAACGAGTCCTGGAAAATGTCTAACGTTTCAATATTCATTTCGTTGTATTGTGCGCAACATCTGACGTGAGGAGAATGGCGTCCAAGGTAAGTAAGTCCTTACAGAAGGCAAGGCAAAAGATTTTGATAGGATGTCGGGGTATGCGAGCTGGCACCGTCAATTTAAGTCTGTGCAGAAACACCGAATCCTGATCCCTTCGACGGCTACGCAACGAGTTCATTTAAAAAAGGCAAGACGATGCTCATATGGTGACCGGTTTGACACACCCTGCGTAATAAATGCCAGATGCCTAGTGAATGCACGCTGAATACCCTCCAAGCATTGAGAGTGAACAGTATATACAGGGTTCCATGTCACACTAGCGTACTTCAAGTTACTTCTGGCCAAAGCATTGTATAATATTTTACGAAAGCAATTTAAACGGAAACCCGCAGTAATTCGCCTAAGACCTACGCCTAAAACCTAGCATTTTCATTTTGTTAATCATGAAGTGAATTTAAGGTGCTTGTCTACTGTTACATCTAAGTCTCTTATTTCTTCTACTTCAGTTAATGTTGAGGCGATAATTTCATAAGTGGATGGGAAATGATTTGGGTTTATTTCTTTTTTGTGTTGATTTCATTTCATAAAAACATTATAAATTTTATAATCCAATTTTAAGAATATTTTCAACCTGTGCCTCAAATGACCCAAATGCCATATTAGACTCCGCCGTGACGTCACTTCGATAGTAAACAATTCGATCATAGATTATAGAGGTAAGAAGGACAATCTCCCATAGGAGAATAGTTGAAAATGTGTGCATTTGTAAGCAGTAAATAACAGTTCAAAAACTCTCCACAAGAGCGGTCGAGTAGCTACGGGGTATGATAAATCGCCATAAAATACGTTGAGAGTGATTTTGAAAATAAAAAATTTTGTTAGCAATAAAATAATTATCGTAAAAATAATTATGGTGAAAGTCTGTGCAATAAAAAATTTATAATAGTTCTTTAAAATTCAGACTGTAGCTACAGTGGCGCCACCCTTAATTAACGCTTTCCTACGGACACTTTTTTATAGTCCATACTCCTTACCACTCCCATAGTATACTCTACATTCCATAAATTCGATAAAAAAATGTGCTGTATTTAATCGAAATTTCTCAAGTTACCTTTTTTGTAGAAGAGGGGACAAACGAGCATACGGTTCGCCTGATGTTAAGTGACTACCGCCGCCCATGATCAACCGCAACACCAGGGGAATTGCAGGTGCGTTGCCGGCCCTTTAGAAAGGAGTAAGCTCTTTTCTTGAAGGTCCCCAGGTCGTATCGGTCCGGAAAAATCGCCGGTGGTAAAATATTCCACCGAGAGGTCGTACGCGGAAGAAAACTCCTTGTGAAACGTACAGTGGTGGACCGTCAAGCATCCAGATGTTGTGGATGGTATCGGGACGTTTGCCGCGTAGTGCGTTCACGAAATTTATTATTAATTCGAACAATTCCTCAGAGCACTCCCCATGGTATATGCGAAAGAAAATGCAAAGAGATGCTACATCTCTTCGCAGCGCCAGTGAATCGAGCCGATCGGAAAGCACTCAGTCGTCGAAGATTCGAGCTGCTCTGTGCTGGATGCGGGCAAGTGGAAGGAGCTGGCACTGGGGAGACCCAGCCCAGAGATGGGAACAGTATTCCATACACCTTGTAAAGTTGCAGACTGTGTGCCGGCATGAAATACTGTCCCGCTCTGCTGAGCACCCGAAGCTTTTCGGAGGACAATTTGATTTCTCTTGAAAGTGACCACGAAATTGCACGTCACTCGATATGTCGACGCTGAGGATTCTGATACTGGCAGAGGCAACAAGGAGAGTGCCTTGAAACTGAGGAGATACGACAAAGGGTTTCTTTTAAGCGGTTAACGCGCAAACTTTTGTCTCCTGAAGGTTAAACTGGACTAGATTTAGTCGTCCCCAATCCGAGGCTTTGTTCAGCAAAGACTCGACTTCAGACACAGGGTTGTCCCGGTACACGGACACGTTTTCCCGAGAAATATTGGCACGGTCGGTGTACAGAGCATCACCAGTGCTGTCATCTGCATAGCAATGAATGTTATGGGTTTGCAACATATCATTGACATGCAGAAGAAACAGCGTTGGCGATTGCACGCAGCCTTGTGGAAGATCAGCATTAATAGGCTTTTAATCGGAGCTTGCACTGTCTACAACGACCTTGATGCTCCGATCTGCAAGAAAGCTGGAGATCCAATCGCACAATTTCTCGGGAAGCCCATAGAAGGGAGCTTCGAAAGAAGCGCTTTGTGCCAAACCCGATCGAAGGCCTTGGCAATGTCCAAACTAACGGCCAACGCCTCCCCCTTGGACTCCACTGCCTCCGCCCATCTATGAGTTAGGTAGACCAGAAGATCATCAGCTGAGCGACCACGGCGAAAACCGTATTAACGATCACTAATCAGCTGGTGATCCTCAAAGAACCTCATGAGCTGGCAGTTTACAAAGGACTCCATTATTTTGGAGAACAAGGAGTTGATGGCGATAGGCCTGTAGTTGGATGGGTCTCAGCGGTCGCCTTTTTTAGGGATCGGGTGTACGAAAGCAGTCTTCCATGATTTTGGGACTACGCCTAGGGAGTAGGGGTACCGGAAAAGACGCGTTAAAACCGGTGCCAACTCTGGAGCACATGTCCTCAGCACAATTGGGGGGATTCCGTCAGGCCCACTTGACTTGTGGATATCCAGGGAGAGGAGTGCTTTGTGAACCGAGCGCTGTGTGAACTGCACTTCCGGCATAGAGCACTCACACCGCGGGATGGTTGGCGGCGTACTCCCCCCGTCATCGTGAGTCGAGTTGGACGCCTTGCAGATCGGCTTTCTCCTTTGCGGTATGGGCCAATGAGTCGTCCTCCTTGTGCAGAGATGGAATAGATGGCTGACAGAAATTCCCCTGGACAGCCTTGGCGAGAGACTAGAATGCACGGGTTCCAGAAGGAAGGAGAACTAGTTTCTCGCTAATTCTGCCTATGTGCTCTGACTTTGCCTTGACAATGACTCTTTTGAAGGACTAGGAAGCGAAATCATACTTCTTTTTTAGAGTGCTGGTGCTTACCTCCTGTCGATATGTCAGCCCAGGCTTGGTAGCACTCCTGCTTATGGCATGACGCTATATTACAGGAGCGACGAAACCATGGCTGAGATTTGCCTCCGATGGGCACCACAGAGGAAGGAATAAAGTCTCGTCCGGCGAGAAGTAAACCCACCCTCAATGGTATGATGCAAAGAAAGACCGCATCCTATCCCCATCGGCTGACCTATAGTGCCAAACATGGCGGCAGCCTGCAGAATGCAACGGCGATTTCAGCGTGAGTGGCACCATACTCCGGACAAGACAATGGTCCGAAGAGCCTAAAGGGACTTCGACGGAAATCTGATATTCGTCCGGGTAAGAGGTCAGCAAAAGGTCCAACAGGGAAGGTGCATGATCCTCCACATCTGGAATCCGCGCAGGCGAAGTAACCAGTTGTATCAGACCATATGCCAAGCCAAAATCATGAACAGATCTCCCCGCATGATCGGATCAGTTAAACGTGAACCAAGCTATTCGGCGTGATTGGTTTTAAAATCGCCGAAGATCACGATCTCTGCGGGGGGATCTGCTGTAGCAACGAATCTGTAGCCATTTGGACGTGCTCGAAGAGTCGGTCTGCTTCGGCATTACCGCTATGGGACCTATAGAGGCACCCGTAGACGCGCGGATGGTCGTCGCTGTCTACGTGTAGCCAAGTGATGGACAGGTCCGAACCTAAACGTAAACGCAAACTCCAGCCCGAGGCACAAAGGAGTGTTCCAGTTTGTACCCCTGGTAGGAGAGATACGAGACATCAGCCGGGGAGGACACCTGCGTCTCGGTCAGAAAGAGCAGAGCCGGCCTCGCCGTCTCGAGATGGTAGTGGACGGCATTTAGGTTAGAGTGAAGTCCCCTGATATTGCAGAAATTCACGGACAGCGTGGCAGCGTGGGTCACCTTGGCCTTGTTGCTCCGTTTGCCTCGAGCAGTTGTAGTCTTAAGCGGAATTTTGCCCCCCACCCCCCCTTCAGAATACGCGGGGCAGCCTGAGCACCCTCGCTCAGGAGTAGAGTAACTTGTTCGTGGATGCTCAGCGAGGGATTCTCCAGGGGTGCTGGTACCCTCCTGGGGTAGTCGAACATTTAATTCCGCTACCATGTTAATGGGGGAGGGGGGAATTGGGCCGCCTACTATCACGTTTGTTGACTTTTATTATATATTTTATTGAAATGGCATCATGGAAAATGGATTCATAAAAGCAGAAAGTACTAATCTGGATGAAAGGAAAGGATAAATACATTGATGGTGACAATTTTTTTGCATGTAATCCCCATTTTCGTTCTGCCGTGTTGAGGGATGTTAAAATATCACTGTAAGTACCTATTACCAACTTTTGTATATACAATGACACAATACCAGATCAGAGTGTATTTTGATAACATAATACATAGTTATGTTTATCTATGATTACAATCTTATACCAATAATTTGTTGCAATACTTTGTGTTAGACATTGAGCAAATGACCATAAATAGTAAACATAAAGCGTATGTCTATGACGCGACAAAAGGAAGACTCATGGTTTGTTATCTATACTCATCTATGCCATATATTCCATTTTAGAAAGTACTCTGTGATTCCATTTTTACTCGCATTATACGTACAACACGTACGAATTAACTTGAGACTCCGCTGAAATGCGACCCCCTTCCCGACTACCCGCACCGCGTCCTGCGCTGGCCGTGCGCGCTCAGTACCGATAGCATTTTTGTTACGGATACGCGTCTCGACTCTAGTTCGATATTTTTGACAATTGTTTGTTGTTTGGTTTGGACTTTTGTTTGTTTTTGTTTAATTATATCCCTCGGAGGGGAAGAATCCAGCTCAGAGAGTGAAATTGAGGACGATCTAATGGACGGAATAGAACCAATCGTATACAGTGACAATGAATAATAAATATTATAATAAATCCTTATTAATATTCCTTACTTCTATTCCTTGATTTTACATAGTTTGTGCTGTTCCGCTTATCCAAGATTGATTCACTTTCACCCTAAGGTTGCCTGGGAGAGATTGCTTTTTAGCAATAAAGTCGCCTGTTATGCTTTGTATTTTTATTGTGTACGAATCTGTAACAATTTTTATAGTGCAATAAAGTGTATAATAAATAAATTAATAATATTATAAATGAGAAAGTGTGTATGTTTATTTCTTTGTCCTTCCTTGACGCGTTAACTAAAAATAATATTATATATATTATAAAAAATAAATATTTAAAATATATAAAAATGGCAACAGTATATCACTTATTACTTCACCCCTTGCTAGAACATTTTATTTTGTTTTTATTAATAATCTCATGCAAATCTCAAAAATTTCAAATAAAAAAATATTACGACGCATTATTTTGCACACCGTACATTGACTATTACGTCATCGGCCCAGGTCTTAAGTTAATTCGTACGAGTTATACCAACCTTGTTTTTTCATACATATAAGAAAATTAAGTTTAAATAAATAATTAAGTGCCGTTTTAAGTGTAATTATTATAAATATATTTCACATACACAATACTTTGTATAAACGATAGTTTTTATCTGTGAAGATCACTTTGATGTAAGTCGTACTTATGGGTGGTAGTACTTACTGGTGGGAGGTAGATACACTGGCGGGCAAAATTATTGGGTACCTTTATTATTTCAATTCGTAATTGAATATTTTCGCCGACTTTTATGAAAATGTTTACTCGAACACATCAACTTTTACTTTGATACAGTAATGTTGCAGATATTCGTGTCCGTTATTTTATTATCTACTATAAAGTATTTAATGTGTACCTGGTGGCTAGAATTGATTATTTTATTAAAAAGAAGGAAGAGGTGATATGCCTTCCATAAAATCTGGTGTTGCGGTGTGCAGTACAGTAGCTACTGAGACATTAGTCGCATCAGCAGTCTGTTTATATACGTCTATGATATTTTTCGCAGTACCTAATTTTTTCATATAACTAAACACTGAATAAACCATTTGTCGGGGTTGTCTATTTAACACCGAATTCTTCCTTCTCTGCATATTTAGACCGAAATCTGAACACTCAAATTATAACAACAAAAATAATTAAAAACAAGAAATAACAAAAACAATTAATAACAAGGAATACACAAACAACAATTAACGACGAGGTAACAAAAACAATTAACGGAAGTAAACTAATTAAAAATTTATCACTAAAATTATTGCTCTGAAGTATACAGAAGCCGAATGATACGTTCGAAACCAATAGACGACGAGAATCGACTGATGAACCAATCACGTTGAACGTTAGTGTCGTCAACGTCGTATCGACCAATAAAAAGTGTGCACACGACTTATGTCGGCAATTATACATCAAAGTGATCTTCACAGAAGTATAGTCTAGTTTTTGTGATCAATGTCTTCCCCTTTCCCTTCCCTTCTTGCCAGAATTAAGAGTCCGTATATTGCTGTTTTAAAAGGTTCTCGAGTGGTAGCCTCGTACCGGTAGGCGAGGTGTAGGGCGACCCCCCCCCCCCCACTAGATGGAGCGACGACCTGGTAAGACATGCAGGAAGTCGATGGATGCAGGTGGCTCAGGACCGTGCTTTGTGGCATACATTGGGGGAGGCCTATGTTCGGCAGTGGACTTGTGAAGGGATGTAATGATGATGATGAATGCTGTTAGGTGATATTGAGCGATCTAGATCTCGGTATCTATAAGACCTAGGAGTTTGCTATTTGGACACATTAAACTTGGAGTTTATAATCTTCAAATCAGTTGAAGCGAAAACACGATTCGATAAAAAAATTCTCGATTGAAAAAAAATACGTAAAAACCTCGTTTTGCACTTGTTTTGAGCTAGATCTCCGAAACCTTATGGAATTGAATGATGATTTTTGACTTAATGGATAGATAATATTATCTCAAATCGTGACGATTTATTTTTTTATTTTTCTACGTAGTCTTCTCGTAATTAGCAGTTATGTGATTTGGCGCTTAAGTTATTTTATTCTAAGCGAGCACACTCTCTTTCTGTCTCTTGTTTTGCACGCGGTAGGTAATAGCGCTATCCTTTTCAATTTTTTCAATGATACTATCAGTCTGCTGCACAGAGTACTTCTGCGGCATCTGTAGCAGGATGAACGATATTGGAGAGAAAATTTTCAGTATAAGCTGATCCCGCATTGTATATTCTTCGGCTTTCCGTACGATGAGGGGTCAACTTATACTAGAATATTTAGCTTGAGTAGCCATTAGTATGAAGTTAGTTAGTATGAAGTATGAGGGGAAGTGGGGGCGAAATTAGAATTTGAGCTGAGGTAGTATGGGCTCTTAAACAAGTATTTGTCATATTTAAATCAGTTGGCATTTAAATCTATAACTTCCCGTTCTTATGCTCGTATGTTTGCATTCAGGCAGAACACACCAATGATAAAGATGATAAATCGTTGTAACATATACATAAATACATGAACACTCACGCCTGTCACCAGAGTGGGTAGGCAGGGACTACAGACTTCCATTTGGCACGATCCTAACACACCTCTTTCACCTCCACCACATCCATATACCTACATGCTCGTCGGTTAAGGTTACTCTTAATTTGCTCCATTTTCAATATATCGCCAATTTAGTCGTTATAAGTTAATAGTTATGTTATCTTTCGCTTAGGGCGTCCCTTCCCGACTCTGCCGTTCACTTTTACAACATAAATTTGCTTTGTCACTCTTTCCTCATTCATTCTTTCTACATGACCAAACTACCGAAGCATTCCTTTCTTACATATTATATTACTGGTAATAATTATACACCGTATATGATTATAATCATATAGCCATGCCCGTACACTAAACATATTACGGCCTTTCACATACCATACTAACCATGCGCTCGCAATCAAAATAATGCGATGTGAAAAATATATTTTTATGTTTATTTTTCTTTAAAGATAAGGCCTGGGTTTGGCACCTGGAGCAAACAACTGTGTGGCAGAAGAAGTACGAGAATAAAAATTCGGTCATTAAGAGTATGTTAGGGATGAATCTGAATGACAGGGTGAGAAAGTGTGTGATAAGAGTGTAGTTTGCAAAATGTTGTGACCAGTTGATAAGGATGAGTTCTACACTCTATTGTGGAAATGCAGAATGTGTCAAAAAAGACACTTACGTCAATTCACAATGCTGTGTTAGTCCCTAATTTAATGTATGATAGTGAAAGTTGTGTGTAGCAGAAGAAGTACGAGAATAGAAATTCGGTCATTAAGAGTATGTTAGGGATGAATCTGAATGACAGGGTGAGAAAGTGTGTGATACGAGTGTAGTTTGCAAAATGTTGTGACCAGTTGATAAGGATGAGGTTCTACACTCTATTGTGGAAATGCAGAATGTGTCAAAAAAGGCGCTGACGTCAATTCACAATGCTGTGTTAGTCCCTAATTTAATGTATGAGAGTGAAAGTTGTGTGTGGCAGAAGAAGTACGAGAATAGAATTTCGGTCATTAAGAGTATGTTAGGGATGAATCTGAATGACAGGGTGAGAAATTGTGTGATAAGAGTGTAGTTTGCAAAATGATGTTGAGACCAGTATACCAGAATAACTTCAAGAACTTTGGATAAAAAAGGGAGAATAAATATTGGGCGGAAGTAAGAGATAGAACTGGGGTTATTTATTTTGGACATCGGAACAACAAATGCTTTTCTCGAGTGTAGGAAAATCCCCAGTCAAAAGTGAATGATTAATGATGTGAGTAAATAACAGTAGTAACATAGTCTAGAGTTTAAGTGATCATAAGTATATTCAATCATAGAAGTCAACTGCCATAGACTTAATACAATAAATGGTCTTTTTAATACCCTCATCAGCAACGGGAGAGAAATTAAATGTGCAGTTACGCGATTGTGGCATGGAATGCAAATAAGAAATCGTACTTGATTTAACAGAAGCCTGCATTTGGGTGTTCGCGCCACATTGCACTATCGCTTAACGCTTATAAGGGATTCGTTAATTATTATCCAATAAGATTACTGCAAAGCCCATTTCCGGTTTCCTATCTACCGCTTTATGCCCAGCATGTGCATTCGTGTGTTAACGGGCTCACACAAGTTAAGAAGACACGCAATCAACCGCACCGCTTATATCTCGCATCATCGCTCCCGCCCTTGTGTAATTTGGATATTGAATTATACAAGCATATAGTAAAAAGTATAGAAATTTGCAATAACGCTATATTTCGTGATTATCTGTGAAGTTGATAAGTGTGAAGACAGCCGGCAGCCATCGAGACACGAGGCAGATCAGCGGAAGTCCAGGTGGGTCAGTCACGAATAAATTAAATTCCATTCACCGCTCGCACCGCGCTCATATACAGTCCACTATTCTAATTAAATTAACAGCCGCACCGCATAACATTATTTAATACATTTGAACCAGCAGTTTGGTGGTTGAAGGCCAACGCCAAATCCACCATATATTTTTTGGTCACTTCGGCCGGGATTAAATTAATCTTTAGGCCCGGAGAAGTAAATTAATTTTTTTATATATTACAAAAAATTATATACGTATATATTATTAAATCATAATAAATTGTAGTTCTAATTATACTAACTACAATATTTATTTGTCCCGCATCGCTTATTACACGTATTATAATACCTTTGTAACGCATACCACACCGCTTCATTATTCCATTAATGATATTTTTCTTGTTGATTAACCGCCATCTTTCTAGTAACGCGAGATTGCTTCGTTCCCCAGTTAACTAATTCTACCGTCACTTATCGCAATAATTTTAGTCAGCATTTGTTTGTTGAAAATGACGACGAGAAGCAAAGAATCGAAACTGGTTTCGGATGAAGAAGTTAGTTTAAAAATTATTATCGCTAAACGTAATTATATTTACGAACGATTACAAAAAATTACGAGACCTCAAAGGGCGCATTTAATTCCTTGGACGAGCAGAATTTATTTCTTAGCATCTCAGAGAATATAGAACAATTACGTAGTGAGTTTCAAGAAGTTCTAGATAACTATAATACTAAACATTTAAAATTAAACCCTAATGCAGACGTTGATTACGAGGCTTGGAACTCATTTGAAGATTTATATAGTCGTATTAAGTGCCAAATTACGAAAATATCCACATCGCCTTCCACTGTTACGTTAGAAAATAGATTTCCTACTAAAGTAAAAACTTCACTTCCGCCAATTGAATTAATGTCATTTAACGGAGACATACGCCAGTGGTCCATGTTTTATCAACAATTTAAGACATTAATTCACGACAATTTACAATTAACTGATGCCGAACGTGTTTATTATTTGGTTAACAAATTGAGTGACAGGGCGTTATCAGTTTGTGCCGGGTTAGCCCCTACCGCAGAAAATTATTACATTATTTGGAATGCGCTTTTAGGAAGATATAATGACGAACGCACACTCGCATCTACGTATATTAACCAACTATTGGATTTAACACAGGTGAACGCAAACACAACAGGAGGTTATCATAAATTTATGGACAAATTTGATGCTTCAATTAATGCTCTAAAGCAATTAAAAATTGAGGACTTAGCTGATTTTTTGTTTTTAAATATTGCACTTAGAAAATTAGATCATGACACTGTTAAGTCATTTGAAATGTCTTGTCGCACAATTAGCATACCAAACTACGCCTCTTTAGTACAATTTTTATACGAACAGAATAGGGCTATATGCCATACATTTAATAATTCGCATACTTTATCTACATCCAATAATAATCGAAACAAATCACTTTCAAATAAATTTAGTAAAACATTTATTAATACAGATCCTTCGCATTCATGTATCTTTTGCAAATCAAATGATCATGAACACTTGTATGTTTGTCCACGCTTTTTAAAATTAAATACACAACAAAGTTACGATATTATTAAACAAAACAATTGTTGTATTAATTGTTTAAGTAATAAACACTCGACTTCTTTTTGTAAATCGAAGCGTAAGTGTATTTACTGCGCACGGCGCCACCATTCTTTAATTCATTCTGACCCGCATCAGAATGGTTCTAAGACTGCTTTTCGTAGCAGCAATACGTTACACTCAGAGGTTGTGCAGACGCGTAACGCTAATGCATGCAGCGCGCATTCGATTAATTACCGCGCAGTTAACGATAATAGGGTAAATTCTTCTGTCGCTCACAATTCGAATACGGAGAAAAATGAAAAAACACTTACCTCTTCATGTAATATTTCTCGCGATTATAGTACTCTCCCGCGCTATACTACTTTATTGGGGACTGCAAAAATAAAGGTCGTAGATAAGTACGACAATGAACATTTTATTCGGTGTTTAGTTGACCCCGGATCCCAAAGCGACTATATTACGAAGGATTGTTGTAAACGCTTATTTCTTTCCGTTTCGAATAAAAATCGTTTTACCGAAGTACACGGGATCGGTGGTGTGTCCCAAAAGATTTTAGGAGTCACTTCACTGCAGTTCACGTCTCGTTTTAATGATAACAAATTTTATCATATTGAACCATTGGTTGTTCCGATCATAACGGGTCAGTTGCCAGATTTGATAGTAGATGTTTCAAAAATTCGCTATTTAGATAAAATACGCTTAGCAGATGATCAGTTTTATCAACCTGGGTCTATAGATATTTTATTGGGGGTTAATACCTACACAAAACTTTTGTCGCCTGAAAACTTAATTCATTCGCAATGGCCTAGTGCCATAGAAACATCACTCGGATATATTATTATGGGTGATGCTGAAGTCGCTATATCACATCATTACCCGCGTTCATTTGTTTCCTGTTCTTACGATACAAATTTAAATCAAAATTGTCTTAATGATACAATGGAAACATTTTGGAAAATTGAAGAACTTCCGCAAAAAATATATTTGAGCCGTGATGAGCAGGAATGTGAAGACATTTATACTTCTACTACTTACCGCCAAAATGACGGACGGTATGTGGTCGCCCTGCCATTTAAGAAAAGGCCCGACATATTGGGTGACTCTTTAATGAATGCAAAAAAACGCCTCTTACATTTGGAAAAACGCTTTAACAAATATCCCGATCTTCGCGATCAATACAATGTTGTTATACGGGAATACATTAATAAGGGTATTTTATCCGCTGTTTCTGATAATGATTGTATACAGCCTTCTTTTTATTTGCCGCATCATCCTGTCGTACGGAATGATAAAAGTACAACGAAGTTGCGCATCGTTTTAGACGCTAGTGCTAAGTCGGATAACAATATTTCTTTGAATGACATTTTGCACACCGGGCAAAATTTACAAACAGACATTTTTAATATTTTATTAAAAGTTAGAGTTTATCGCATCGCTTTCTTTGCAGATTTTAGGCAAATGTACTTGTGTATCGAAGTCCAAAAATCCCATCGCGCTTTTCAACGCATTTTATATCGGTTTTCTACAGAAGAAACTATACGAACATATGAATTTAATCGCGTCAAATTCGGATTACGCTCTTCCCCTTTCCTCGCACTTCGCACTTTACGCCAGTTAGCCGCTGACGAAAGGGAGTCCTATCCCCTTGCTGCTTCTGTAGTGGAAAGGGATATTTATATGGATGACCTCGTTTCCTCCGCGCCTTGCGTCAACAACGCAGTCAATACCGCCACTCAACTTATCCAAATGTTTCGCCAAGGTGGATTCGATTTGGTTGGACAAGTAACTGCAAGGAGCTTTTACAACATATACCAGCATCACATCGTCAACAAGACTCGGTGTCATTTGATGATAATGACATTTTAAAAATTTTAGGCCTTCGTTGGTATCCCGATACCGATAAGTTTTCCTTTCTTGTTTCGCCACCACCGGTCACTTGTACCAAACGCGCTATCCTCTCCGCAACCACTCGCTTGTACGATGTTTTAGGACTTGTCGGTCCAGTAATACTTTACGCCAAATTATTAATTAAAGCCTTGTGGGTTCTTAAACTTAACTGGGATGAGACTCCACCCACAAATATTGTCAATACATGGCAACGATATATATCAGAGTTACCTTTAATCTCACATTTACAGATTCCACGTCATATCGGCGTAAATGAAAAATCCCATGTGTCGCTACTAGCCTTCGCCGACGCTAGTGAAAAGGCTTACGGGTGTGTCATCTATTCGCATGTTGTTAACGGAAATAATCCTCCAATTATAACACTCCTATGTTCTAAATCTCGGGTGTCCCCATTAAAGGTTATAACTTTAGCCAGGCTTGAGTTGGGTGCCTTGGTTTTGCTCGCTAAGTTAGCACGCACCGTTTACGATTCGTTGTCATTGAGGCATCCGATCGACAACATTTATGCGTTTTCAGATTCGGAAGTCGCGCTCTGTTGGGCGTGTTCTTCACCGCATAAGTTCAACACCTTTGTTGCTAACCGTATTTCGCAAATACAGTCCTATTTATTACCGGATAACTTTTACCACATCGCCGGCTCGGAAAATCCTGCAGACCATATTTCGCGTGGACTGTTACCCTCACAAATTTTAAATTGTGACCTTTGGTTACATGGGCCTTCGTGGGTTTCCTTGCCGTGTAAAGAATGGCCTGTACAAAGGTTTGCATCAACTCATATCAGTTTACCAGAAGAAAAGACTGTGTCGCTTGGAGTCAGTGACATGGAAGAAAACCCATTTATCTCATTAAGCTTAAAATTGTCTAATTGGAATAAGTATTTACGATCCGTTGTTTACGTTTTAAGGTTTTTAAACAAATTACCGCGCATAAATAAAATTATAACCGCATCCGACATAGAGATTTCTGATATCACAGTTATTAAAATTGTGCAAGGCATCGCTTTCGCCGAAGATATAAAAAATATTAAAAAAGGACAACTATGTTCATCAACATTACGAAGGTTATCGCCATTTATCACGGACGATGTACTTCGAGTAGGTGGTCGGTTAGATTATTCGTCATTATCGGATTCCCAAAAGCATCCAATATTGCTACCAAAAAAGGGGCATATTGTTGATCTTATAATTGATTATTATCACTATAAACACTTCCACGCTGGTCCTCAGTATTTACTTGCTGCATTACGGGAGAAATATTGGATATTATCAGCTCGCCGTGTAGTGAGATACCGCATTCATAAGTGTAACATTTGTTTTCGACATAAACCCAAACCTATTTACCCCATGATGTCTGCCTTGCCTGCTTGCCGCCTAGAGCAGTGTAATGCGTTTACACACACAGGTGTGGATTTTTCGGGCCCACTTTATATCACATTGACGCGTAAACGTGGTATACGAAGCCAGAAGGCTTATTTATGTTTATTTATATGCCTCGTTACTAAGGCAGTGCATTTAGAATTAGCGTCTGATCTAAGTTCGGCGGGTTTTGTAGACGCTTTTAAGAGATTTATCTCTCGTAGAGGTCCGTGTCGATTTATATACAGCGATAACGGTACTAATTTTGTCGCCTCGCGTTCATATTTACATGAATTACATGGATTTTTAAAATCAGAAGAATATTATAAGGCATTCAGTCAGGTGCTCACTGATAATCGCATTGTTTGGAAACTCAACCCTCCAAGCGCTCCACATTTCGGGGGTTTGTGGGAGTCCAATATTAAGGTTGTAAAAACCCATTTGTTTCGCGTAATAGGTAAGCAAATCCTCACGTATGAAGAAATGCTTACTACTCTTTGTCAGATCGAGTGTATCTTAAATTCTCGCCCGCTTTATGTATTAAGCAGTGATCCATCGGAACCTACCGCACTTACACCCGCACATTTTCTAAATTTAAAACCACTTGAATGCTTACCAGCTGCAGATTTAAGCAAGGAACGTATTAATCTGTTATCACGCTTTTCTTTAATAGATTCTTTAGTTCAGTCTTTTTGGAAACGCTTCAGATTCGAATACTTACATACATTACAAAGTAGAGTGAAGTGGAATAAGAACTCTACTGCCATTTCTGTAGGGACGATTGTTCTAATAGACGTGGATAATACTCCACCGCTTCAGTGGCCTCTAGGCGTTGTCACCGAATTGTTTCCCGGTAAGGATGGTGTGGTACGCGTTGCGCAAGTTAAACTTAAGAATTCCACTTTAAAACACCCTCTTATCAAACTGTGTCCTTTACCAACACAGTGATTAATATAGTTAATTTTACATTATCGTTTATATATTTAGTTTAATTCTTAGGTCATAACGTCGCTTCATTTCGCTACTATATAAGTATTTATCTATATATATCTATATTTTTATACTTTACTTGCTAGTTGAGGATACCTCAAGGCCAGGGGGGTGTTCGCGCCACTTTGCACTATCGCTTAACGCTTATAAGGGATTCGTTAATTATTATCCAATAAGATTACTGCAAAGTCCATTTCCGGTTTCCTATCTACCGCTTTATGCCCAGCATGTGCATTCGTGTGTTAACGGGCTCACACAAGTTGAGAAGACACGCAATCAACCGCACCGCTTATATCTCGCATCATCGCTCCCGCCCTTGTGTAATTTGGATATTGAATTATACAAGCATATAGTAAAAAGTATAGACATTTGCAATAACGCTATATTTCGTGATTATCTGTGAAGTTGATAAGTGTGAAGACAGCCGGCAGCCATCGAGACACGAGGCAGATCAGCGGAAGTCCAGGTGGGTGCACATGCATTGCTTCACGTCCTTCCTATATCCCGAATTTAGGGGATTTGCAGTATCACGAATAAATTAAATTCCATTCACCGCTCGCACCGCGCTCATATACAGTCCACCATTCTAATTAATAGCCGCACCGCATAACATTATTTAATACATTTGAACCAGCAGTTTGGTGGTTGAAGGCCAACGCCAAATCCACCAGGGTATTTGAAGAAAAATATAAATTGAAATCACTTATAATTATTACAGGGTCCACGTTACATGTAGGTTTACCGACCTCGGTCGTCCGGAGAAATTTTCATGTATCAGCCATAGATGAGTTCATGATATTATGGTAAATATAATGGCGTTTAGCGGCTCGTACTGTCTGATTACATCGAATTCTCGCAGCTTTGGATTTTATCCGAGTTCACGACGTTTGAATTTCCTGAACATTGATCTTGCTTAAACATGGCCTTACGGATATTTTCACGGACATTTTGAACGAAACACAGCAGCAAACTTTTTAACCAGCTATTTATTCTATACCTTTAAACGAGCAATCCTTGTATATATATATACATATATATAATCGGGATCTTGGAAACGGCTCCAACGATTTTCATAAAATTTAGTGTACAGGGAGTTTCGGGGGCAATAAATCGATCTAGCTAGGATTTATTTTTAGAAAATGTCCTTTTGTCCGTGTTTAAGGCAATAAAAAAACTGCTACAATATAAGAAGGTAAATTTTGACAAGTTACCAACGATCGTAATAGCTCAGATGGGATGTTGTTCGGGCGTGATGTCGGAGTTCCGTGGTTCGCGTCCCGTCTTGGGCCCGACTTTTTATTTCCTCTTTTTTTTCAAGCTCCCTTTTGTGAGAAAATCTATTATTTCGAGCCCTTTTTTAGTATTTTTTAAAAATACGAAAATTTTAATTAAATTAATTGCACTCATGATGTTTTATTCAAATAACCAGTTCAGTTTTTTCTGTTATGTAAATAAGATCAAAAACTATTATTCATGTAATTTGTATATAAATGTAACTTAAAAAAACCGAGCAAAGCTCGGTCATCCGGGAACTATATAATATATAACCAGAATACGCTGGTATTCAATGAGAGTGTGATCCTACCCGGTTGAGCCGACCTATTCATGTTACAATCGTAATATAGCTGCAGCGTGACACCACCGCATATAAAAGGTTTAAGCTCAAAGAGTCAATAGTATAAATAAAACAAAACGGTGAAATAAAACTCATTCTCTAATTTTTAAATAACATTTTTAAATATTTACATAAGTTACTAAAATTACTGGTTCAATAGTTACGTTACTACGTTGAAAATTTCGTTATATATATAGTCTGACATAAATGCAAGGTCGAATGATATGAAAAAATACAACATTTTGTTTATTCATTTATTTTTTTTAATTGTTTTTCAAAGATGAGACATCGTACATCAATCTTCATTTACAAAAATACACTTTATATTGAATTAGTGCATAAATTCAAATGATGAATCAAAATTAAGATGTCTAATGTTGAAAAATCATTATTTTACAATAATGTATATATAGCAGGGCGAATACTTTCAAAAATACAAACATTTTAAATAACCGATCTGTACCGACCGATTGATGTACGATTGAATAAATTAAAAATTAAACAACAGGTGCGTCAGACTTGAAAACGTATCTCAATACCTAGGTGTTAGGGTTAATATTTCCCTCGATGGTCTGTACACGTAATCTCTTCGTTTTTCACGATGAAGACTTAAAAAGAATTGTATTATAATTATTTTATTTACTTATTTACATTTTTGATGTAAAATTAAAATTAAATATGAAATACCTTTGAAATAGTTTTGGTAAAGAATAGAAAGGTAAGGACATTATACTCAATTTTCATGTTAAAATGTAATATGATATTTATTTTTTGTAAAAGGCAATTCCTTTTTTCCTAAACAGACAGAAAATTTATTATAAAATATAATAGGGATATTTTAAAGTAGGTTTATTGTTCCATCAAAATATTTCAATAACAACTTGTTGTAAAAGTTTAAACTCTGCACTTTGAAATAACGTCCACAATACAATGATGCGAATTTACAAAACAAAAGCGCATTGTTAACTGGGTCAACCATAATGTTCTATTAAAACATTAACTTATTTTTGTTTAAAACAATACAACTTTGCAATAAACACGCAATTTTAATAAGCAAACAGTCCGAACACGAAAAACGAAACAGATTTGAATGTAACAAGTCTACAAGTACAAGAGGCCGGATACAGAGGCGTGTGCCATTACCGCCTCAGCGGCCTGTCGCACTTCCAAGTGCTGTCGTGCCGCCGTGGCCCAGTGAGAAGCGGCCGCCCTCGGGGCGCCTTGCAGCAGGTTCACATACCGTAGGGCCGATTGTAAATCACCGTGTTCCATGAAGTATCTGTAAATAATTATATTAGTAAAATAATTATGTAGCTTCGCACTGCTTCACTATCATCATTACAGCCCTTCACAAGTCCACTGCTGAACATAGGCCTCCTCAAGTAATGCCACAAAGCACGGTCCTGAGCCACCTGCATCCATTGACTTCCTGCATGTCTACCAGGTCGTCACTTCATCTAGTGGGGGTCGCCCTACACTTAGCCTACCGGTAGGAGGCTGCCACTCGAGAACCTTTTTTCCCCAACGGTTGTCGGTTCTTCGAGCTTTATGGCCGGCTCATCGCCACTTCAGCTTACTAATCCGTTGGGCTATGCGAGTCACTCTGGTTCTACTGCGAATATCCTCATTTCTAAGTTTATCACGCAGAGAAACTCCGAGCATAGCCCTCTTCATAGCTCGCTGAGCGACTTTGAGCGTCCTCATACGGCCAGCAGTGAAGGACCACGTCTCGGTTCCGTAGGTCATCACTGGCAACACGCACTGGTTGCATAGCTTAGTTTACAGGTTTTGAGGTATACCTGCACAGCTTACTAATTGCAAAATATTTATGCATTCTTTTTACGTGGTAGCCATGCTGCAAATGTATTGATATGTATCGATTCGACTGGGACTAGAACCACGTTCTCACAGAACACTAGCTTAAATAGCAGCTTAATGTTGCTGTGTATCGTATGGTGGGGATTTTTTTACAGCAATGGATGACAAAGGAGCACACAGTCCACCTGATGGTACGAGTAAGTGGATAATGTGGTCCATAGACATCTACACCTATCCTCAATTAAGAAATCAAAATGCAAATGCGTTGTCACCCCTTAGGACTAAGATGGAATGCCTTGATTACAGTAAAAAGTCTCCGGATCTCTACACTCACCATACGAAACACAACAGCATCAAGTTTCTATTTTACGCTGGTATTCTTGAGAGCGTGGTCCTGCCCCGGTCGAGCCGATCTACTCGTGCTACAACTATAATATAACTGCAGCGTGGCACTACCACGTTAAAAGGATGGTGGAGAACCGGATGCCCTTTTTACTGGAAATGAGAAATTACGCCTTAATCCCCAAGAAGACAACGCATCTGCATTTTGATTCATAATCGAAGATAGAATGTAGAGATGTCAGTAGACACATCCACAGGATGGCAGCATTCGCCTGCCATCCTGTGGACTGTGTTCATTTAAAACACATTCTATAAAAAATACATTAAGATTTGCAAAAACAATTACAATCCAACTATTTGAGTAGTATTTCGATTGTTATTATTTTATTTCACGATTAACGATGTCGATTTAAATAAATTAGTGTCGCCTAATAGTCGAAATTCGACCGTATTTCATCAAATTTTTACGAATGTATATTAAGCAACTCCATGTTATACACACACAGACATTTCATATGCAAAAATTAAAATAAACGCTTTTATGTCTTGACATGCACTCCATAGACTATTGAAAAAAGAATAATTCTGTAACAACAATTTCTACTCTGTGTGACTGATCCCAGACTAGTATGTGTTTGACATTCGAAATATGAACATAATGTTTTTATTAATTTATTTAATGTACATATTTGTAAATACATATTATACGTAGGCACGTCTATAAAACACCAGTGGGATCGAGAGTGAGCGAGAGATTGCGTCACTAGCGGAGCGTCATATCGATGGTGGTGAGGTGGAAATGAGGGTATATCGAGAAACTCCCCACTCGTTTGTGCAGTATAAATTTCACTGCAGGCGTCGCGGGCGGCTAAGCCATTCTACGTGGTAGTAGCGCTAAGATAAGATAGACTGGTTCTGTCCGTTGTGGTGGTTCTGCTGGTGGAGACGAGAAATATGGTGTTGCTGAGAAGCTTTTCTGTGTCACACTGAGATGTGTAGTGTTGATATTGGTTTGCATACTTTGATGTTATCATGTAATTACGTCCCTCACGTTACACCAATGTGTAATTGTAGTGGAATTTCCGACATCAGAAGTGGGATCTCCTCATGTTTAATTTCCGACATATTTTGACTTTCTAAATCTCAAACTCCTCCGTGCGCGTAATATGCTTATGGAACAAAATTTTCTAATATAAGTTTAGTACAAAATTGTGGAATTGAAAGACCTGGCTCTCTGGATTATATCAAACGTATCCAATTTGGTGAAGTCCATTGGCTTGTTCTCCAATTCATCCTTGGGAATTTCTGCGAACTGAAAACATTCAAAAATATAACATCTGATGGAAACGTACGTACATATAGTCTGTATTCCGAAATAGAACTCAGTATACCGGGCAACGCAAATGACGTCATAAATTGACGTCATACTCGTGATTCGTTTCATAACATTGTCCAGTATATGACATCATACATTCACGCCATATTGGAAAAGTGTTCGCGATTATTTTATGTCATTTTGTGCTCCAAAAGTTATTATATGCAGCAATAATTCTATATTTTTTGTATGTGAATAAATAAAAACATATTCTGGCATGCATCACTCAGCGTACATACAATTAAAAATTGTTTTAATTTGGCGGGATATCCGACACAATATGGCGGCGGCACGCCAGTACAATATGGCGTCAATTAATGACGTCATTTGCTTTCCCCAGTACACTGGGAACATTTCGGAACACAGCCACCAATAACAAACTTATTGGTCCGCTAAGTTAACAATATAAAGGAGACGGGGATTTCTGGGCCCATTTGTAATAAGTTGAAATATGGTTTTAAAAAAACGTTATATTTTCTATTTCCAAATTTAGAAAGTTAGCCCAATTCACAATCTGAAAGACGAGAAATCTTAAAAATAAGTTTATATCACCAACAAAATAATAAATCGATAACTTAAATCAATTAATATGAATGAGTTTTGACAATTAAATATGAAACCAACTTATAGCAGATAATTGATTCAATCAAAGTTTTTAAAATTACATTAAAGTACAATTAACATATTAACAGTTTCAAAAATAAAATATCAACATCATAAAAATAAATATTTCAATCGATTCTCGTTCACAGTTCGATTTATTACTTGTTTGCCAACTGTATTTTTAATCTGTGCTGACAGTGACAGCTCCTGCCTGACTCAATCTGTATTCTGTATGTACGTAATATATATACACGTAACCGTCTCTATCTTTTAATCTATTAGTGAGTTTTCTATTATCCTTCCACCAAATACAATACAATAAATACTACAATATGGTAATCAGCTGTTCAATAAAACAAAATAGCAATCGCACTTCAAAAATAAGCTGTTTAGTTTAACTTTATATTCTTGCCAACTCTTTGCATAACCTCACTTTTAATATATCTCTTATAACTTTGCTCTCAGATTGCTAAAATGCGTCGAATTTTCAGCGATGTTATGACAATATATAAGCTATTGATTGACAGCTTTTTCATCTTTTTACAATCCGGGCCCAAGAATGTATGAAAGCGTATCAGTCTCCCTTTACGATAAAGTTAGACGACACACAATCCCAACATACCGTTACCGGCCTCCCCTATAGATTTCCTCATAGGGGGTATTTGACATAGTCGCCTAACTTGGCAGCACGGTTATCAACCGGAGTTTTTTTATTTTTTAGTTGTTATTAGGAAGACGCTGTCGCGTAAATCCCGGTTTGTTCCCTCTGTTTCAACTTACCACACCCACGGGAGAAACGATCACAACCTGTAACTATACTAGCTCTCTATACCATCCACACCGGAACACAAAGTACACCGCTGCTACGTGGCAGAAACAGGAAAGAGGCCGGTATCTACCCAGATTGACTCCTAGTTCTAGGCAGAACATGTATCCTATGCTTCTCTTCGAAATGTGCTGTATCAGACCTGCTGGAACTAATTTCAATCTTTCATATATTGAAATTTGTTCCAGTGCCGTGGTACAACAATTTCTTTTTACTTTGTTTGTACATATATTATTAAATAAATAAATAATAAATACAAACATTAAACCGTAATAAGTCTTGTTTAATGTTCAAAAGGTAAAAAGCTGCGTAAGGATGTTGCATCCCTTTGCATTTTCTATCGTATCTACCACGGGGAGTGTTCTGAGGAATTGTTCGGATTAGTTTCAGCCGCCAAATTGCACGAACGCACATCGCGTCGAAATTCATGATACCATCCTCACCATCTGGATGCCTGGCGGTCCACCACTGTGCGTTTTACTAGCTTTCTTCCTCGTACAACTTATCTGCGGAATTGCTTACCACCGGCGATTTTTCCGGACCGATATGACTTAGGGACATCGAGAAAAGAGCTTAGGTACTCCATTCTAAAAGGCCGGCGGTGGGCGGCGGTAGTCACTTAACATCAGGTGAGCCGCATGCTCGTTTGCCCCTTCTTCTATAAAAAAAAGCTTTTTGGGAGATTTTTACTTACTTACTTACTTACTTATCGTCACGCACAATCCCTAACGGGGTAGCCAGAGAGAACAGATCGCCAAGTGTCACGATCCTTACATACCTCTTTCGCTTCTTTCAGGTTCATTAACTTCTTCATACACGCACGTCTAGGTATCCGAGTACTCTTGACCCTCCCCTCTTCGAGCAATTTGCTCACATGGTCTTCGAAAGTTAGTCTCGGTCTACCTCGACACCTTTTAATATTTACTTTCGCTCTATATATTTTCTTCACCATTCGGTCTTCACTCATTCGTTCAACGTGCCCAAACCATTGGAGTACGCCCCTATCAATTTTTGTGATAAGGTCATCTTTCAATCCTGCCATATTGCGAATCTCTTCGTTTCGCTTTCGGTCGGCCATGGTAACGCCACACATTTTACGAATAGATCGCATCTCCACTGCATTCAACTTGCTTTTATGCTTCTTCTGGCATACCCAGGTTTCGCTGCCATATAACAAAGTCGGTACCAACACTGCGTTATGTATTGCAAGGCGTGCACTCTTCACCACGCCTTGCCTTTTTACTAATGCATTCAGGGCACCATTGACTTTGTTTCCGGCAGCGACACGCCTATCCACATCTAAATCACATCTTCCATCCCGGCTGAAAGCACTCCCCAAGTATACAATTTCATTTACCTGTTCTAGACATTCCTGATTTACCCATATTTCACATTTCGTTCTCTCTTCGTCCTTTTCAAATACCAGAACCTTAGTTTCAGAGTTTAGTTTCAGTTTTAGAGATTTTTAAACAATAAAAGCGATATACGTCAGTCAGTTCATAACCAATAGTCAGAATACATTCTGACTTTTGACTAAGAACTGGCCCTGGCTGATGCATATTTCCAGGCCGATGAGATCTTACCTTTTGGAACAGCAGTTTCGATTGAAGCCACGATAGGAAATACACGGGCAGTGATGCCCCGTCGCTACCGACTAGAGCTACTTTTACTGCGGTCTTTTCCATCTAGAACAACACATAAATATTATATTGCAACTAACACAATCTTAATAAATTTAAAAAGCCTTTTTGTCAGTAAAATATATTTCATCTCAAAAAAATTGATTTAAATTTCACCTTGTCGAATTTCTCTAGCAGCGTTTTTTCAGTTGCAATTCCCTTTTCCCGTGCTTCTTGAGGAATGCCTTGCAGCACAGTTTGCACCAGCTTGTCATCTTTACCTGGAAAAGAGTCGTCTGTAGTGGCGGTGGAACAATATCCACTACTCCTTATTGTCCAGCGGTGGGTGTTGTGGGCTCGTTAGAGGCAACAGAAGAAGAAAAACCAGAAGAGCAGAGAGAAGAGAGAAGAAGAAGAGAGAACGGAAGGGCAGCAGCGGCTTCCTAATAAGAAAGAAATAAAAAAATTGCGGTTGCCACCGTCAACCGGTCAGCAAAACGTAGCAGTTGTGGCAAATATCCTACAACACCATGTATAACGAAAATTGTACTATTTACGACGACGTCAATTTTTTGGACATTCACAAAAAATATTAAAACAATTTTTTTGTGGCTAAGCTACTTGATTATTTATGAATTGATTAGTTTTACTGTCTCTATACAGCTCCTACCATTTATTGCATAGTACCCAACGCCACCCTATACCTATAGCTCATATATCATCATCATCATTACAGCCCTTCACAAGTCCTTGCGGAACATAGGCCTCCTGCATCCATCGACTTCCTGCATGTCTTACCAGATCGTCACTACATATAGTGGGGGGTTACCCTACACTTTGCCTGCCCGTGCCGTGGTATATGGCCGGCCCGTTGCCACTTCAGCTTACTAATCCGTTGGGCTATGTCGGCCACTCTGGTTCTACTGCTCATATATGCCACATATATGAATATGTGACATAAAATCAATGTACTCAAGTAGTTGTCCACTTAATAAAAACGAAAGTTACTATTACGTAAGTAAAATTTCAAAGAATGAAAAGAAAATATTAAAGTTTAATACCCGCTTTCTCGAGCGCTTTGATTTCGTTGTCGATTTTAGCCTCAGAGCCGCCTCTTCTTGTTGCTGCGAGCAGGGCTTCAGCAGCCGCCCACAGTGACTGCGAACGACGAGCTTCCGCCTCGGCCTTCGCCCTCTCTAGGAAGAAAACAATAATTAATTATAATCTAGGAATGGGGGGAGGAAAATATTCATCATCCTTTAGCTACGAGAATTGAAATAAAAATAAGAATTGAAACAGCTTTAATCAAAAACATAGAGACACGTCAGGTGGCAATACTCACGTTTTAGAGTCTGCTCTATGGCCATCAATTTGCCGGCCATCGCTGCCATATCTTTCTTGAAGATGACTCGTTCCTTCTCCACTTGTTCCGACACAACTTTATTGAATTTACTTAATACCTAAAAAGTTGGGTTAAATTGTTAATTTTATAGTTTTACACGTGGTAGAGCCATGCTCCAGTTATATTAGTAGTATTGTTGCAGCATGAATGGGTCGGCTCGACCGGGGAAGGATCACGCTCTCACAGAATACCAGCGTGATATAGTAGCTTAATGCTGCCGTGTTTCGTATGGTGAGTGTAGAGAACCGGAGACCCTTTTTACTGGAAACGAGACATTCCATCTTAGTCCTCACGGGTGACAACGCGTCTGCATTTTGATTCGTAATCGAAGATATATGTAGATATCTTATGGACCACAGCAACCACTTACCATCAGGTGGACTGTGTACTCGTTTGTAAGCCACAGAGACTAGGTATATAATTATAATGAACACGTATTGTAGTTTCGGTATATCCATTACCCCATACCGTCCTGTGGGTGTCGTAACAGGCAACAGACCGAAACAGACCAGGAGACGGGCACTAGCGTCTGCCTAATAACAACTAAAAAGTAAACACTTTTCAAAATGAATGAATGAATGATTTTTTATTCAAAATTGATTATTACATAATACTTAATGATTTCTTATATTTAAAACACATTGATCAAAAATACTTTTACGGATTTTATCGCGTTTGATTTTAATTATTTTTAATTCCCGACGTTTCGGGCGCTTTCCAGCACCCGTGGTCACGAGGTCTGAGATGACTGACGTCCTGATGTCATTGTCAAACCCGGAGTACCTTCGGCTTTTTAATTATTGTTTATGGTCCGATCCATAGAATACTGTAATACATACATAATAGAACGGGGGAGTGGGCGGAGCCAGCGTAGCCACTAAAATGTCACTAACACGTCAATTCACACGTACAAATGTCAACTCGAGATGTGTTTTGACGTTACAATCCTTTCATCATGCAAATTATTTAGAAAATGCCAAATTGCGCCCTATTTACAAATAAATATGTATTAAAATTTCATTATGATCTTGAACATCAATGAAAAGTCTAAAATGTATAAATTTACTCAGTCTGTCAACACAGCGAATCGGGTTTGGCGACGCCAATCCTCGTATAAAATAAAGTTGACAGCCGTTCTGTTGTGTATTATAGTATTCTATGGTCCGATCTATGCAATATTACATAATACTTTTTGAGTCATTTTTTTATTTACCACTGATTCGGTGAAACCTCAGTCCTGGGAAAAGCCAGCAAGATACTCAGCGGGATTTTTTTCGAACATATTTCGCTTTACAATAATTGTATTTGTACAGTTTTTAAATGTGACTCCTTATATAAGCTAATAAATCTATATCATGTAAAAAACGTAAAGTTAGTTAACAATGAGCCTCCCTGTGAAGCGAACTGTAGAAATGACATGTGTTTAGCTTGAGGTGCTCATTGTTGTCATTGTTTACAGACCCCCATGTTCAAGGTCAATCTATGATATCTTCTAAGGAGAAGTTAGCTAAGTTTTATAAACAGAAACAATATCTTCTTGCAGGATTTTAATATCAATCTCCTCAAAGCATCTTCCATCAGTATTAAATTTTGTTCATTGTTCAAATATACAATCTTGATAATTTATTACTTTAAGCTACTACACCCTGCAATACGTGTATGCAGGGTGTAGTGCAACTTGTATTGATTATATTTTGCCAGGTATTGTACCAATCGACAAATTAATAATTCAAGAACTAAGTTAATATCACTGAGGACAACTGATTTCATTACCGTATATGCACAAATAAGAGGAAATTGAGAAAATTGTTTGTTCTGTTTAATGCAAAACGTCTGGAGAGCTTTAGAAGTAATATGATAAATGAATGAATTTTAATATATAATAGAACCAGCATGGTAGCGATCTATGATATAATATGAGATATGTATTACTTGATATTATAACCCATTTTGTAAAAATTTTCTTTAATAAAACTTTTAAACTTGTTTATTGACAAACTGACTATTTTCTGGGATTTTTTACAAAAGCGTATACATTGCCCCATAAACGAATTACAATTCTGTGGAGTCTAGTAACTGATATTACAAGCTTATGTTTGTTCCTTGTGTTTAAAGTATGAACATCTTTATCCTTATGAAAGCTACGAGGGCGGCACTGAAAATTTCGGGAATCAAGGAAGTGACACAACATTACCTTTTAAAAATGTATTTATTGCTTTTCGAAGTATTCTCCGCGAAATTTGACACATTTTTCCATACGATGGAACCAATCATTGAAGCAACCATTCCGTTCGGAAGTTGGGGTCTCCAAAATGGCCGTTTTGTAGGCGTCCACAGCTTCTTCTGGTGATGAAAATCTCTGTCCACGCAATTTATTCTTTATTTTAGGGAAAGTATAGAAATCATTAGGGGTTAGGTCAGGGCTGTACGGCGGATGGTCTAATAATTCTATGTTTTCTTGCTCTAAAAACTCTTTTGTTCTGTGTGCGGTGTGAGAACTCGCTTTGTCGTGATGGAGAATGATGCGGCGGTTGCAGTTCTCTTTACGGAGTTCAGAAACGACCTGTGGCAAACAAATGCTAGCATACCAATCTGCATTAACCGTTCTTTGTCCCTCAAGAGGAATAGTCGTAACATGGCCGGTTTTGAAGACAAACGTGGCCACCATTTTTTTTGCAACACTCCGTGAACGAACAATTTTTGTTGGCTTTAACTCATTTTCGAACACCCAAACTCGTGACTGGTTTTTTGTTTCGGGTTCGTACGCATATATCCAGGATTCGTCACTTGATACGATGTTGTATACAGCATTTGAGGATCCTGCGTGGAATCTTTCGAGAGTTCTGACGCACCAAGTAACGCGAGTCGCTTTTTGCTCTTCACAGAACGAATGCGGTATCCATCGGGAAAACAACTTTTTTACACCTAATTGTTCATGCAAGATTATTTGTATTTGACTCATGCCAATGTCTAAAGTTGCCTGAATTTCGCGGTATGTCACATGTCGATTTTCCTCAATCAGCTTACGCACAGCATCAACGTTTTCTTGGGTGACTGCAGTTTTTGGACGACCTTGACGGGGATAATCACTGAGCTCGACACGTCCACATTGAAATTCAGCAAACCAGCGATAAATCGTGGTTTTGGATGGGGCTTCATCATCAAATGTAGAAATCATCCGGTCAATACACTGTTTTTGTATTAAACCACTTCGAAAGTCATAATAAATCATCGCTCTTGAATTTTCTCGAGTCAATTCCATTTTCTTAACGACTAAACAAGTTTGACAAAACCTTGTGACAAGACCGAGAATCTTTTTGTAAATAAATAAATGGTATTCGATTTTTAAAACCAAGGAGTTTTCAATTAAAAAGATGTTAATATGACAGGAACAGTGGAAATACTCAATTCCCGATACTTTTAGTGCAGCCTAGTATTTATGTTTTATGTACATACATTACATTTTCATAAATATATTCCTGTGCCAAAATTAATATGTTTATTTTTTTTTAAATATTTCTCTGTGGGACTCTTTACAATTTAGGTTATAAATCGACCGTACGGCTCTCTTTTTCAAAACAAATATGGCTTCAATGTCATTCGCGTAACCCCATAGCAAAATTCCATAAGACTTTACGCTATGAAATTAAATAAATAAACGAAACTCGACATTGGTGAGACTTCTAATTTTTCTTACAGCATAATTATGCTGCAGAACTAAGTCTGCTTGCTAATTTAGATATATATGGGGGCTCAATCAATAGTAATACCAAGGAAAACAGTGGTATCCACAAGATTCAACGCTTCCCCATTTAAGAGCATATTGGTATTCTAATGTTTAACATTAGGTGTTGTAAATTTAATACATTTTGCCTTATTGCCGTTTAAGAGCAAATTGTTAAACCAATAGATTTTGTAGTTTATAAAAGCTTTAAACAAGCCTGGATAAAGTTTTCACTTTGACTTTTAACACATTTATTATATACAAGTCAGCAAATAAAAATATATAAAATAATCTAACAGGGAATTCTCCTATAAATCATTTAATAACTTAATTGGGAACTTACCTCTTTGTCCTTCTTTGCAAGTCTCTCCTGAAGTATCTCTTGTTGGATCTCGAACTGTCTCTTTAACTGTTCCTTCAGCTGTCTGTTTGCAACCGCTTGTACTTCTAAGCTCTAACAAGTAAATTATTATTAAAAACATAGAACATGACTTACAATGTTTCGAGTGTATTACTTAGATCTACTTTAGTTTGTTCGCTTAGATAAGTTCGCCCTAGTATCGCGCCGCCTTGGTACGCACCGCATCTTGTCAAAGGTGCTGCCGCGACGTCAAAGGTCGCCGCGTGCGGCGTACACCCCATCAAGAAAATTATGATTTTTTAAACTAAGCGCCGTAGTGAAAGGTTCCTTGCTACCTAACTTTTTATTATTCTTTATATTCGTATTTTACTACAATAATCATAATAATAATAATATAGTAATTAATTAAATATAATACCATTATAATAAATAATAGTATTATATTTTATTTTTAGCATAGAAAAACATTAATTTAACAAACAGTAAAAAATATTAAAATAAAAGCAAAATAACAAGTGCACCTCCGGATGTACCGACACTATCTCAGCGAACAGACTATACGCATATTTCAATTTATACAAATTAAAAATTTAATATATTAAATATATACCACATAAGCACTCACGCCTGTCACCCAGAAGGGTAGGCAGAGACTACAGACTTCCATTTGGCACGATCCTGACACAACTCAAAAATTTCCTACCATTCAAAACCAAACTTACGCTGGTTCATTCCCTCATTCTACCTATTATCGACTATGCCGATGTATGTTAACCCAGATCTATCAGAAAATCTTCTAAACAAGTTGGAGCGCCTTCTTAATAATTCCATGAGGTTTGTTTTTGGTTTACGTAAGTATGACCACATATCATCCTATCGTTCAAAGCTTAAATGGCTACCTATACATCAAAGGCGATGCTCTAGAATTTTACTTGTACTTTATTCAATTTTAAACGATCCAAGGTCGCCTTCTTATCTTAAGGATAATTTTTCATTTTTTTCATTCGATCGACGGTCGAACATCCCGACAGTCAGACCGTCTGAGGTTAAGGTTTCCACAGCATATAAGTCTAATTTTTTTTGGGTCGTCTTTTACGATACAAGCTATACAAATTTGGAACACCCTCCCCAATGATATTAAGAATGCCAAAAATAAAAAAGTTTTCAAAGTTCTTCTCCGAGAACATTACCTGAATGCAACTACTATTTGACATTATTTTTCCTTAATTCTTGTTTTTATTTTCTACTTTTTTTTACTTCAAATATTTATTTCATTATATATTATTCAAACATTATATTATATACATTATCATTCATTTGGATGTTTATTTACGAAGTCTATAAGCATGTATAAATATTATGTATATATATATATATATATATATATATATATATATATATATATATATATGTATGTATTATTGTACATACATTTATACTACATGTGTGTATATTTAAATGTATTGTGTATGTATGTACTTTGCATATATGTATATTTTCATGTATGTGTATGTACGTTCACTTATTTATGTATAATGGTCGCACCTGCCAACAATTGTCCTTGACACCCAGGGTTGACTGGCAGAGAATACCACATGGCATTAAGTCCGCCCTATGTACCCTTTAGCAACCTCTTCGCTCTGACAGCGCGCGACATATTATACTCCCGTTCACTCGGGACCTTTTTGGCGGGAAAACTTGTAAGTTAGAAAATTTTTTGCTATATTGCAAATTTTGCTATATTTTCACTTTGAGACAATATTTATGGATAAAACTTACAGGAATTCTTGTTGAATGTATAAACTATCGAATAAAATTATTTTTGGTTGCTAGAAATTGTAATAAAATACGTAAATTACCCTGTATAGCATAGTAGTAGTATACACTTCAATTTTAGTGACAAAATTACTACTAATTTGAATTCTACACTTTTGTTTTTGGAGAAATTTATATCAAATTGTTTGGAAATATGTATATTTTTATGTTTTATGTGTTTCCATTCGTTACTCATACCAAAATATTAAATATTAAAAAATTAAAAAAAAAATAATATTATATTATCTGTATGACATTTTGAACAATATTTCAAAAATATCTTCGTGTGAATTTGAAATAAATACAACGTTAAGTTATTTGAAATATATAAGAAAACTATTTTTACTTACATTTTACACTAAAAATAAATGAGAATTTGATAAATATAACACATTTATGAACTAACCTCCAAACTAGGCCTTCCGAAGTTTGAAGTACTTTTGGCAATTTACTTTTCACTTTTTATACCACAAATTATATATCTACGTGTTTACTATATTACAAGGAATATAAAAAAGTATAACACTTTCGTTTTTAGTCCAGACACAAATATAAAATTCTATAAAAAAGACGGAGCTCCTTCATCAAAACAACACGTGGAACGCCGAAAGTTCAGAGTGATTTCTTTTTTTTTTTCTAAGAAACATTGCCAGGTTATGGTTTAAAATAAAAGAGCATATCTTTGTCTTTGATACTAATATCTATTGCATAGTGTCTTTGGTTTTGTTTAAAACGAAAAAATAGTTTTTTCATAGGTAGACATGTTTACATAATTCTGATCGAATAAGATCACGGTTTGGCGGACGGAAGGTTGGTATTGCGCGATCCAAAGTGAGCATGGCTTGGCTTACGGGTGTTACATGTAAGTCTTTAAATAAATAAATAAATAACTCTCTCGCCTCTTCCACATCCACCTACGCATACATGCTCGTCGGTTAAGGGTAGTCTTAATTTGGCCCCTTTTTAATAGATAGCCAATTTGGTCGACAAACTTTCGCCTAGGGCGTCCCTTACCGACTCTGTCGTTCACTTCTGCAGCATAAATTTGCTTTGTCACTTTTTCCTCATTCATTCTTTCTACATGACCGAGCCACCGAAGCATTACTTTTTTAATCCTCGTCACAACATCATCTTGCAAACCACACTCTTCTCTTATCACACAATTTCACACTCAGATTCAGCCCTAACGTACTCCTTAACAAACGCATTTCTACTGCGTTTATTTTACTCTCGTGCTTCTTCTGCCACACCCAACTCTCACTACCATACGTTAAAGTAGGGACTAACATAGCACTGTGAATTGCCATACATGCCTTTTTCGACACATTCCGACTTTCCACAATAGAGTGTAGAGCCCCACTTACTCTATTTCACCCGGTAAACCCTTGTATCCACCACTGCGCTCCTCATTCTTTCATCCACAGTTATGAAATCTATCATGCTTCTATCATCACCTCTTTCCCATGTATACATGTGAATCTTATGACGATAGAGTGTTCGTCACAAAAAGATGCTTTTTCACACATACGGTGAGGAGGCTTTCACCATTCTCATTTATACTTTCATCACCAAACGTTACCATCTCCCAAAACTGCTCTCGGATATAAGTGGACTTAGACATGTCTGGGGGCATAGACCCCTAGAACAAACAACTTCCTTAAGCCCACTTTCATTCGTATCCATAGCAGTCTCGGGCTTACACATTCATACTCTTTCACACATTGACTCATTCTTTCTAAAAAGATGATACTGACTCCTTGGCATGCCCACTCAGTCTCATCTACGCCAGACCAGTATGCGATATACATGCCATGACTAGTGACATCCCTTCCCTTCCGTTTCGTCTCATTTACACATAAAACATCTATTCCTCTATCATTCATCATATCGCATTCTTCATCCATGTTATCATTCATTGCTCCACAAACATTCAGCGTAGCCAAACGGACTTCCGCAATCCACTTTTCGCCCCTCCGGGAGACAGAACGTAACGGGTGGCGAACCTCGTCGCCGGTTTTCGTCCCGGAGCCCCATTAAAGGGGCGCCGGGAACTCGGGGCCGTTATCTTGCTTTTTTGCCTCATGGTGCGAAACTAGTGGGTGGTAGCCTGTACTTTTGGCTCTCACTATTTATCGTCTTGTTTATTAAATGGCGCAAGGTTTTCTAGGATTTTTATAGAATTCGGTAAATGGTTATAAATCTTTATTGACATAACGTGTGGGCTAATCGAAACCAATTTTAATTTGGAAAAGGGTATCCTCAGCTTAAATAAATTTCTATTATTTATATACAAATATATTATACGTGGCAATTTATATGGAGGTCTATGTTCTATGACTCGATAGTTTCAGCCTATCACAAGTCATAGAACATGAATAATTAACGAATTATGAATGATATTTTTACGCAGAGTTAATAATTATAGAAAATACCTTCTTTTGGAATTCCAACTCCTTCTGCAGCAGCTCCCGTTTGACTGCTTCCTCAACTTTTGCTTCAATGATGGCCCTTTCGTCGTGGCCTAAGATATCGAATATTTTTTTTGTAATATTGGAACATTATAATGAAGTAAACCGTGTAGTGGAGGTATAATAATATCTACTACCCCATATTGTACCGTGGGTGTCGCAAGAGGCGACAGAGAGAAATCGAAACAGGTGATGCAGCAGCAGCTTCCTGATAACAATGAAAATTAAAAAAAACTGCGGTTGACAAGCCGCTCGCCAAGCGTGGCAACTGTGGCAAAACACCTCCTGTGAGGCAATTTGTGGGGGAGGCCTGTGTTCAGCAGTGGACTGTTATAATAAAAAAAAGTAAAGTTGCAGCCTATATACGTCCCACTGCTGGGCACAGGCCTCCCCTCATTTCTGAGAGGGTTTTAGGGTAAGGAAGTGTCCGTCGGGACGGGGTCCCGGGGACAGTCATTACAGAGCAGTCATTAAAAAGTATACAAATAAGAAACAACCAAATGTACTCACACTCAATAGCTCTGTTGATTTTCTGTTCCCTAACTGTTTGAAGCTCTGCAATTGCATTTTGCAAATATTGAACCTGAAAATATATACAACCTTTAATAACAGGTGTATAATATACCAATTAGTTTTTACTTTCTTTTTTTACGTTATCATTTTTTTTCTTGTCATAAAGGCAGTAGCTTTTTAATTAATATAGCGACAGCTATTATTTTAAAGTTTCTTTTAATTACCTTTTTCAGTGCATACATTAAAAGTAAATCAGTGTCCCCTTTAAGTTCGAGTTTGCGAGCGTTTAAATCGACTCCTGGAAATAGCATCTGCAACTCTTCTTTGAATTCATTTCTGGCTGCTTCTATCTGTAAAAAAAACTACTTTTTACAAACATATAAAGTGTTTCGTAAGCTTAAAACTGACGTCACCAATATTTTTTGCATGAGTCCCAGGAGTGAGGCCCTATCCTGTTAAAGCAATGCCAGAAAGCAATGATTTTTAATAAAAATATCAATTAATTTGCAACCTTCCGCTAACTAAATACAATGATGTGTCATACCTGGATTGAAGAGCAACCCTCCCGCCCTCCCTCAATTGCGTGCACGAATTCCGTCACCACTAGTCCCAGCATCACTACTCCCAACACCACTACTTCCGACACCACTACTTCCAACACCACTATTCCAGGAAAGACACACCATCGACGATAATACGACACGTGGTTCGCCTATACACGAGGCATCCTCAGGTGATGTAGACTCTACGGCGGCTGACCGCTAAGACTTTTACAGGGATTGTATTTAGTTAGCGGAAGGTTGCAAATTAATTGTTATAATGGATTTCCGCAAAGTAACGCCCGATTTTAGCAATGATTTTTTTCCTGGTAGAACTGAATACCACAAGTGTAGGAGCTGGATCACAGACCAGATTTAATAAATCATGATGAAAATATGATTCATTATTATCAGCCCACATACTCCACGTCTGGACATAAACCTCACCCATTGTAAAAAAAAAAGGAATTACCTTAGTTAGTCGTGACACTTGGCAGAAGGAATGAAGATTACATTTTTTAACAAACAAGCACACAGTCTAATTAATGGTAAGTGGACGCTGAGGCCCTTAGATATGTAAATTTATCCATATTATGTCAATTTCACCAGCATTATTGTTGTTATGTCAAATAATTACCATCACCTCCTTGTTCTCCAAAACAATGGAGTCCATTGTAAACTGCCAGCTCATGAGGTACCTTGAGGATCACCAGCTGATTAGTGACCGCCAATACGGTTTTCGCCGTGGTCGGTCAGCTGGTGATCTTCTGGTCTACCTCACTCACAGATGGGCGGAGGCAGTAGAGTTCAAGGGGGAGGCATTGGCCGTTAGTTTGGACATTGCGAAGGCCTTCGATCGGGTTTGGCACAAAGCACTTCTTTCGAAGCTCCCTTCCTATGGGCTTCCCGAGAAATTGTGCGATTGGATCACCAGCTTTCTTGCAGAACGGAGCATCAAGGTCGTTGTAGACGGTGCAAGCTCCGATTGCAAGCCTATTAATGCTGGTGTTCCACAGGGCTGCGTGCTATCGCCAACGCTGTTTCTTCTGCATATCAATGATATGTTGCATACCCGTAACATTCATTGCTATGCAGATAACAGCACTGGTGATGCTCTTTACACCGGCCGAGCCAATATTTCTCGCGAAAACGTCTCCGAGTGCCGGGACAAACTTGTGTCTGAAGTCGAGTCTTTGCTGAACAGAGTCTCGGATTGGGGACGACTAAATCTAGTCCAGTTTAACCCCCAGAAGACACAAGTTTGCGCGTTAACCGCTAAAAAGAACCCCTTTGTCGTATCCCCTCAGTTTCAAGGCACTCCCCTTGTTGCCTCAGCCAGTATCGGAATCCTCGGCGTCGACATATCGAGTGACGTGCAGTTTCGTGGTCACTTGGAAGGGAAGGCCAAATTGGCCTCTAAAAAGCTTGGCGTGCTCAGCAGAGCGGGACAGTATTTCATGCCGGCACACCGCCTGCAACTTTACAAGGCGCAGGTTCGGCCGCACATGGAATACTGTTCCCATCTCTGGGCTGGGGCTCCCCAGTACCAGCTCCTTCCACTTGACCGCATCCAGCGCAGAGCGGCTCGAATCGTCGACGACCGAGTGCTTTCCGATCGGCTCGATTCACTGGCGCTGCGAAAAGATGTTGCATCTCTTTGCGTATTTTATCGCATCTATCACGGGGAGTGCTCTGAGGAATTGTTCGGATTAATCCCAGCCGCCAAATTTCGTGAACGCACTACACGGCAAACGTCCCGATACCGTCCACACCATCCTGATGCTTGGCGGTCCACCACTGTACGTTTCACAAGGAGTTTTCTTCCACGTACAACCTCTCTATGGAATAGTTTACCACCGGTGATTTTTCCGGACCGATACGACCTGGGGACCTTCAAGAAAAGAGCTTACTCCTTTCTAAAGGGCCGGCAACGCACCCGCAATTCTCCTGGTGTTGCGGTTGATCATGGGCGGCGGTAGTCACTTAACATCAGGTGAGCCGCATGTTCGTTTGCCCCCTCTTCTATAAAAAAAAAATCTTCCTCTTCTTATAGTACTTGTGAGCAGTACAGTAAGTGGTTACGTGAGGTAACTGACAACGCCCGAATGAAGAAAAAATTAAAAACAACAGGTATACTGTTTTTGGATCAACTTTCATGTAATATATGAATCAATTATTAATCTCAAAACAATACTATCATCATCAAGGAATGCTACAAAGCAGAGTTCTGAGCCACCTGCATTCATCGACTTCCTGCATGTTTTACCAAGGCTAACTATAGCAAATATTATTTTATTATACAGGCTGTTAGTGTAAACACCGTTGCCCTTGAAACCAGTGGTTTGGTTTCACTTATAGAACGTAAATTCAATGAAAAATAACAATATTTTTTTTAGTAAAATCTCAATTTTTCCTTAATTCCTCAATTTTTGCCTGTCCTAAGCCAGGATGAAAGTATGAAGGAAAAGTTACATCACAGGTTATGTGTACCTATTGTTATTTGTGTAGTAATGTATATCAATGTTGTGTAGGTAGCTAGCGCGGGCGGTGATCTTTACAGTAATTAAATCACTCGGGCGCATCGGGTATCCATGCATTTACGGACTATGTCGGACAGAAACTTTTTTAAATTTTATGAAAGAAAATAGCGTTTTTTTAAACTCGGATAAATATTTTATATTAAAGCCAACTCCCTATGGTTTTAGCGACAACGGTGTTTATACTTACACCTTGTATATCATTCCTAATAACAACACAATATAATAAAAAACTGCGGTTGCCAACCTGCCCACCAAGCGTGGCGATTTGCCATAACCCTCACCACCCCCACCCCCACCCCCCGTCCCATGGGGAAATCTATGGAGGAGGCCAATATACACCGATGGACTCTTGATAGACTGTAAAGGACAAATAACAAATATCCAACCAACCTTATTCCAATACTTGTCGCTGAGGGTTGCTTTCTCCAGTTCTTCCTTAAAGCTTGTCTCAGCTTCGTTAATATCAGCCCGGAATTGCTTAATGTAACGCTGTGTTGCCGCAATGCTTTCTGGTGGGGCTTTGACTCCCGCTTTTATCATGCGGTCCAGAGCCTCTAGAAGAGATTTTTTAAATATTAAAAGTGAGAAAGGTATCTGAAGACATTTTCACTAACCATGTTGAAATCAAAATTATACAGTTGACCCACGGTATCATTATATATATATATATATATATATATATATATATATATATATATATATATATATATATATATATATATATAAACTACTCAAGACAAAATAGGGCCCACTCTAAGTTAATCTCGAATTTCGTCTAAAAAAAATTGTTGGGTAGTAGAATAGTGAAGTTAAACATTTCGAAGTATTGTTGACATGTTTATCTAACTTTATCAATGTTTCAAGTCAGGAATTCAATGGTTGGTAGACAAAAAAAGTGAAGTACTTCAAAAAATGTTTATTACTCAAATTTTCAGGCACTTGTACCCTCAGTCACATTCTGAATGCTACAGTTGCACGTCAACTTTTTTCATTTTGACTTGATTTCGGTGTTACTCGCATTTTTTATGCTTGGTTCTCGGCGTCATATGGATGTGGAAACAGCAACAAGAGCAGTGTTTATGCTTTAGGAGGGAGAATACCTCAGAGATCAGTGGCAAGACGTCTTGGGGTGTCGCGACGAGCTATTCGAAACGCGTGGGAACGCTTTCTAGAGACAGATAGTGTCGCGAGGAGATCTGAATCAGGAAGAGCGCGAGCTACAACCATCCAGGAAGACCGGTATATCAGATTGAATGCACGTCGAGAGCGTACGATTCCCGCCCGCCTCTTACGTAATCGACTGCGGCAATCGACTGGCACACGAATTAGTGATCAAACCATTCGAAATCGGCTCCATGAAGACTGACAACGTTCCAGATCTCGTGTTATTCGTCTAAAATTGACAAGAGCGCATCGCGCAGCACGTTTGAGGTTTGCTCGCGAGCATACGGAGTGAACAATGGACAAGTGGAGAAATGTACCCTTTACGGACGAAAGTAAAGTGAAGTTTTTCAGCGATGATCGTCGAGTGCGCGTGTGGAGAAGAAAAGGAGAATGTTTTTCAGAACCTTGCATACATGAAACTCATCGTTTCGGAGGTCCAAATGTTATCGTGTGGGCTGGAATAAGCTTGCTCGGTAAAACTGAGCTGGTAATTCTGGAATAAGGCTCCATAACTGCCTCCAGGTATGTCGATTGAATAATTCGGCCCCATGTCATCCCATTTTCACAAAGAGTGGGTGAAAACTTCGTATTTATGAAGGACAATGCTTGCCCACATACAGCGCAAACAACCCAGAGAGCTCTCTCTGAAGCCAATATTACGGTTTCACCGTGGCCGGCCATGAGTCCCAATTTTAACCCCTCTACCCTCTCTTATAGTACTGCCACAGCCCTCTGGTATCGGAACTTTATGAAAAAGAGTACCTCGTAATCTGACAGATTACATACATATCAAATAAAAAATAAATGGCATGTGATGCACAGTGAATAACTAAACAATAAATAATGATTGCCCGTTAGGCCGCTACCATAGTTACATTTGATCAGAGACAATACGCGTCAAGCTAGATTCGCGGTGGCACGAACTAATTGCAACCTATTTGTCCACGTTTCCGCGAAGGACACCTCCCCCGTGGCGGATTCCTAGCGCGATTCGAATCATACCTACAAGTTCAAGACATGTCGGATTACAAGGGGAGACAGATTAGCCAGGGGCCGGACTACCAGGGGGTCTACTATAATCACTTTGTAATACACAACGTGAGCGTTGTATGCTTTTCTTTTTTTTCTTTGGTAATGGACTCGTACTATTGTACCACCTGCCAAATGCAAGTATATTAAGAAATTATCTATTAGAATAATTTGTTTCAAAACTTTTTCACAATATTGATGCTAACCACCGCCTAAGCCAGCAGACAATTGACGAAGATAGCTATCTCAAGGCACCTAAATAGACTCGTTATCTGGAGATTCACATCACTATAGGAGCACGGGTGACAACGCATCTGCATTTTTATTTGTAATCGAGGATAGATGTAGATGTCTATGGGCCGCAGCAACCACTTACCATCAGGTGGACTGTGTGCTCGTTTGTCATCCCATGCTATCGAATATAGGTATAAAGAAAATTTTGGCTCTGGCAACTACAGGGCCGGATCCTATAATACCAAACCTCTTTGGGTACGTACGTTCACTGGTACGTAGACACTTCAATAATTTACACGCTCAGATTTGGAAAAATTTATTAGACTGTAGACAAGCTAGGGAGGCCCTGCCTGAAATAAACAGTCGTCTAACCAAGGTTCTAATGAGACTGAACAAGCCACAGATCAGAATAGTAACAAGTGTTATCACAGGATATGGCTCTTTTAACAAACATTTGTTTACCATAGGTGTTACTGATAGCCCCCTGTGCAAGGCATGCATGGGAGAGGAAGAAACGGCGGCTCACGTGTTGCTGACATGTCCAGAAGTCGCTTAATACAGTAGTATATATGTATATATGTGATAGATTGAAAATAGGTATAAAGAAAATTCTGTTTATAATATAAAAATTTGGAATTTTAACTCGAGATCTGAGCAGTAACCCCGGACGGGTGTTGTATCTGGTATAATATGCACTAGCAATGCAGTCGTCTAAGAACCGATTTTCCAGTTGAATCAGTTGCGTTTGAATTAATTTCGATAATATAATCAAGTCAAAAAAAATTTCTAAGGTCTTACCAATAGCGCATTTCGCTTTAGTGGCAGCCTGCTGCGCCTTCTTTATAGTAGAATCCCTCTCGTTTTGAGCGCCTCTAAGTGCCGAAAAGTATTTTCTATCCAAATCTTCAAGAGGAGACTCCACTATCTAAAAATTGTGGCATGTAAATCTGTGTGCACATGAGGAAATGGTCCTAAGATTCTCACCTTATTAAATGATTTCGCACAATCCCCAGTGTCCATTGTCAGAAAATCGTAATATGACTGCATGCCATATTACGATTACGATCGATACAATTTATCGATCTTCGAGTTTTTTACTCAATATTTGGAATAACCCAATCGTTTTGCTTCATTCTTAATAATGCCTGCCTATTTATTTCAGATTACTCTTTAAAAGACCCAGTGTATTTAAGACACACTGGGTGACTTAGACTTTTACTAAACTATAGTCAACCTAATTTAATAAATACCTTTTGACGTTTCACATTAATCATTCCGCAATAACTTTGCACAAGTGTAATCACACGATTTAAAATAATCTTTTACGTATATATGAAGAATTATGAAGTTATCTATATTTCATTACAACGTGTATAGTTTTTTATCACTAATTTAAATTCAAATCTTTCAAACAAAGTAAAATATTTAAAAAAAAAATACCCAGTATCAACTTTTTTACTTGACGTCGTTTCAATGATATGTCGCTATGTACCTTACCGTAGTATTTGGATGACTAAAATTCATTGTTATGCGAATAATCGGCAAAAATATTCAAATAATCGGTAAAAATATTTAAATAATCGAATTATTAATTTTTTATCTATTATTTGTTTAATTAAATTTTTATTATTAAAATTCCTTAAGTTACATGAATCAGGAACAAAACAAGTTTATTTTTTTTAATTTGTCTTCGTAAATTTGTGTAGGCAAAAAACTCATATACAAGGCCGCGCTGAAAAAACCACTACGTAATTTTGTGATTTTCTGTTTGTCTTCTTATTTTGTGACTCGGATTTAACTTTTTGGACTGTTTCTTCTATATTCGTTGAAGCATGTGGAGACATTAATTTTTACTGCATTATTGAAAATCTAAACATACATAAACATAAACACTCACGCCTGTCACCCAGAGGGGTAGGCAGAGACTACGGACTTCCATTTGGCACGATCCTGACATACCTCTTTCGCCTCCTTTACATCCATATATCTACGCATACATGCTCGTCGGTTAAGGGTACTTCTAACGTGGCCCATTTTCAAAATATCGCCAATTTGGTCGATAAACTTTTTCCTAGGGAGTCCCTTCCCGACTCGGCCGTTCACATCTGCCATATAAATTTGCTTTGTCACTCTTTCCTCATTCATTCTTTCCACATGACCAAACCACCGAAGCATTCCTTTCTTAATCCTGGTCACAACATCATCTTGCATACCACATTTATCTCTTATCACGCAATTTCTCACCCTGTCATTCAGATTCAACCCTAGCACATTCCTTAAAGACCGCATTTCTACAGCATTTATTCTACTTTCGTGCTTCTTCTGCCACACCCAGCTTTCACTACCATACATCAAAGTAGGGACTAACACAGCATTATGAATTACCATACGTGCCTGTTTTGACACATTCTGGTTCTTCATAATAGAGTGTAGTGCCCCATTCACTCTATTCCCTGCATTTACTCGTCCCTATCATATCTACCATCCCTGCTAAATACACATCACATCACATTGAAAATCTAATAATAATTAATCTAAATAACGACAGCGCAAATAGTTGTACAGTGATTGCATAAATTTATTTTTAATCTAGTTTCAATCTTCATCAGTGATCGCATAAATTTATTTTTAATCTAGTTTCAATCTTCATTTTTTATAACTGTACCTCTAAAAATAAGCAATATTAACAAACACGAAGAAGAAACTGATAAATCTTGTTTTTTAAATTATCCGTTTTTAATTTATTCTGGTATTATTGAAACCAAACCGTAAATGATTACAAACTCTAAATAATCGATATCGATTTTTTTAAGAATCGAATATTGTACGTTCCTACTTTTTAGTTGGCATGCTTGGTCCAATAAGTCTGACAGCTGTCAAAATGTATTTCTTAGATTTGGTTGACTATAGAGAATTTTACTCCTATCACCAGTTACTGTCGGTACTTGCAGTACTACATTAATTTATAAAAGAAGAAATCAAACATGTAATTGTTACCATTCACGAACCAAACTTAACATTTTTTAATAATAGTAGAGTGAGAAACTACCTACGACGAATAACCGTCCATCTGATGGTAAGAGGCTACTTTAGCCCATTTAGAACTTAACACTTTGAAGGCACTTGCAACTCAACCTCAAACAAAAAGGCTGCAGATATGTTGTCAAGGGTGACAAAACTAAGATGAAGTGTAAACATTTTATCTATTTCATCGATATCTCTAATTTTAAGTTGTAACATAATTACTAATGTTCTGTTGTGTTTTTGTAGTATATTTCTAAAGCTCTCACAAATAAAATAATGGGTATGTTCCGAAACACAACCCAGTACACTGGCCAATGCAAATGACGTCATAAATCGACGCCATATTGGTGATTTGTTGTATCGAATATGGTGGAATAAGGCATCAATTAACGACGTCCTTTGCATTCACCAGTATACTGCGAAACATTTTGGAACATACCCTATATACTATTGACACACACATGACTAACAACGACAGTGGTAAAATTCTGTCAAGAGAGTCCATTATGCAAAGATTTAGATTTAGAACTAAATTAGATATATAGGATATAAATCACAATTTTAAAGAAACTTAAGTGAAATCCATAAAAACAAAATGCTTACTTTATAAAGCGCCTTATTATAATCGATGCAATACTGTTTTGCCTGTTTGTAATTGTCCATGGCGATCTTCGTGTTTTCGTGCATTTCGTGCTCCAGTTCCACCATGTCTTTTGTTATCACTATAGGTTGAGGTTTTTGTGGTTCGCATTTCTCTGTTTGAACTAAAGTTGCTGTGAGGAAGAAAATCAAATTTGGAGTAAGTATAGCCCATATTTTATAGAAGAATAAGTTGTGCATTGTGTTGACCGACTTGTCCAGAAGTCGCAAGCACGGCCAACGATTTTACAAAATAAGAATAGAATCTACAAAAACAAATCATTTTACTGAATTTGATTTATAATTAACAAACAAAATGGCATTATCGTCGGAATGCGCAGTAAGGCGATAGCAAAAGTGACGAATCTATTATATATGATAGCCATTTAGACTATGAGTCCAGAAGAGAAAATTATTCAAGAATTTTAGTGCCCGGAAAGAAAACTCTCCTCTCTACATGAAAGCGTAAAGACTGACGATCAACTTCAAGAATAGCTCTTAATTAAATAAAAACTTAATAGTAAACATTTTAAATGTGAAACAAAATAGTTTTATTTCAGAGACGTAAGAAATTTAAATTACGTTCGTATTATTCGACTTATTTTTGATCAGCTACCGCTTCAATATTAAGTTTCTCAAACCAGAGAAAGAACAAATGTTGTAAGAAACCAAATACCTAACAAAAGCAGGCTATTTAAAAATTCAGCCATATAAACTTGTTATTCATGGATATGTAAAAATGTATCAAGTTATTAGTAAAGAAGCAATGAACATAATAGAAAGGTGGAAAACTTACACTAAGTATAAAATAAAACAAACTTATAATATCTGTAAAATGTAACTAATGTATATTTACCCGTTGTTTCTAATTCTGGGGTCACCGCTGGCTTTTCTTCAACATACAGTGGTTCAAATTTTGGAGGGGGTACTGTTAAACAAGTGAATGAATTGTTAGTTAAATGAAATCTATAGTTGAATTTCGATAACTCGAACTTCTTTACGTAATAATCCTCAGTAAGTCGAAAAAAATTGTCATTCCCTTCCGCTGAACCCCTAAATACGCGTTATCTCCAATTATTTAACCATTGTAACTCGAACAATATGTTATTTCTCTTTGGGATAGTACATATATTTATACTCTATAACTCGAATTTCTAAATACTGACTCAGTAAATCGAAGTTACTAAAATATAATGATATCTTACTTGGAATTCCCGAACTCGCTGCAATAAAATCATAAAGAAATGTTCCTCGCTTTTGGTCTGTTGTGTGTGCTTTGTACATGCAGTACACAATCTTAACATACATTTTTTTGCAAACTTAAAGATTTTTAATAGGACATGACAAAGGGTCGTCGAAAAGGGCCGAACAATGTCTTCCAGGCAACCTAGTAATATATATAAACGCATTCATTATAATTTCTAAGACACACTTTCTGCGTTCCTTGTTTATGTTCAGGCTTATTCCTTAAAGAGATATTTATTATCGTAGTAGTCGTCAGTAGTTATTTGGCTGTTAACTAGCAACATCATGACAGCAATACGGAAGCTAAATAAATATGCACCATAAAACTTAAGTCGAATTTGTAAATCAACTTTTTATTTAACTAAGATTTTACAATTCGACAAAATATGCTTAGAAATTATATTGTAGTCTGTGTCCCTTGTATTCCGAAAATCTTGTCAAGTCGAAAATTATTAACTCGAAATTTTAGCATTTACCTTGAAATTCGAGTTATCGAGATTCCACTGCATATTATATTTATATTACGGCCACATTATTCCGCAAAGATTCATGTTACGTTGTCGCAATAAAACTTTATGTGCGATCTACGACGAACTGTACTAGCAGCATAACTAAAAAAACTATGCAGTTTAAAAACAGTTGCGATAATTCAGTTAGACGCGAGATAATGGAAGAAGCGGTTGCGCTGTATAATATGTCGGCAAACAATTATTTATTGCATCTTTATTATTTGAATGAAATACATAAAATGGTAAAGAGGAGAATATGCTTAGAAATTATATTGTAGTCTGTGTCCCTTGTATTCCGAAAATCTTGTCGAGTCGAAAATTATTAACTCGAAATTTTAGCATTTACCTTGAAATTCGAGTTATCGAGATTCCACTGCATATTATATTTATATTACGGCCACATTATTCCGCAAAGATTCATGTCACGTTGTCGCAATAAAACTTTATGTGCGATCTACGACGAACTGTACTAGCAGCATAACTAAAAAAACTATGCAGTTTAAAAACAGTTGCGATAATTCAGTTAGACGCGAGATAATGGAAGACGCGGTTGCGCTGTATTATATGTCGGCAAACAATTATTTATTGCATCTTTAGTATTTGAATGAAATAAATAAAATGGTAAAGAAGATAAAAAACCGATGGTAAATGCCAACTTTTTTTGTTAATCCGTCCATCTTTCACCTACGACAGAATCAGAATATTACAAGAGAAATACATCCACACCGCTCGACGTTTCAACCGAGAGTTCGCAAAGTGTAGTCCATCGCACGAACGTTGCCGCGATAAAACCCTTTGGTGTGATTTACCGAAAGCCATAATAAAGTTAAGAGCAGTGACCTCCTTAACCGCATTTCATTTGCTGTTCCGCGTAAATATCCCCGTTATCGCATCTAAAAAACATTTCATATTCCTTTCGCGAAAACTCATCTCGGGAGTCACGCTCCTATCTTGCGTATATGTGGAAAATATAACGAATATTTTAAAACCATACCTGACATTGACATATTTAACGACTCTTATATTGCATACAAAATTAAACTTACAAATCATTTATCGTCTAGTTCCTGATACAAATTACATCTGCAATATAATATATCTTATACTTTAATTAAAAATATACATACTCCTGAAGAGAGTATAATATCCACCACATTCCCTTTTAAAAATTAAACCTGTTTTTTTTATATTTAGTAGTCCAAATTAACCCTAAATTGCATGACTCAATCTGTGAATGTTATGTACACTTGTAATTGATATACATATCAGAGAGTATAGAAATGTGTATGTTTTCGTGATTGTTATATATGTGTATTGTAAGTGTACTTGTTAAATAAAATAAAATAAAATAAAGCCACGCGAAGGACATTCGAGTTAGTTCCCTTGAACGACTCTCATGACGATATGACGAATTGCTAGTCCAGACGTGTCGCAACGCAAATATTTGCCTTGTCGCAACAATGTGGCCGCAGTGTTACAACTTTTGGTAGAGCCATGCTGCAGTTATATTAGTAGTTGTAGCACGAATGGGTCGGCTCGACCGGGGAAGGACCACGCTCTCACAGAATACCAGCGTAAAATACAAGGGTGGATTGAAAAGTACTCGGCCTAACCAAGAAAATAAACACATACTAAATCAGTTATATTTTTATTTTTCTTCATAATCACCATCAAGTTCAATACACTTTTGCCAAGCTCTCCAAGCATTTAGACCGTTGAAAAAAAATGATTCTTCCTTAGAGTCAAAATATGCGTCTACAGCTGCTTTGACCTCGTCGTTTGTCAAAAATCTTTGACCTCCCAAGTGCTTTTTTAGGTTAGCGAACAGAAAGAAGTCTGATGGTGCCAGATCAAGTGAATACGGCGCATACGGTAACAGTTCAAATCCACAGTTGTGAATTTCAGCCATTGACTGTACTGACGTGTGAACACGGGAGTTATCTTGATGAAACAGGACTTTTCTTCTGAGCATTCCTCGACGTTTTTCTTTTATTTCCTCTCGTAAACGACGTAGTAAGGTGCAGTAGTAATCAGAGTTTATAGTCTGACCCCTTTCAAGATAATCAATCATAATCACACCTTTCGAGTCCCAGAATACTGAAGCCATCACCTTATTTGCCGACAAAATCGACTTAGCCTTTTTAGGGGGTGGTGAACCAGGTCTTCTCCACTGTTTTGATTGTTGTTTTGTTTCCGGTGTACAGTAATAAACCCATGTTTCGTCCATAGTAACAAAACGATTCAAAAAATCATCTGCATCGGCTTCAAATAACTCCAAACAGTCGCGTGAAATAGTCGATCGCGTCCTTTTTTGTTCAACTGAAAGCAGTCGCGGAACCCACCTCGCAGACACCTTGTGGAAACCCAACTCGTTGACAATGATGTTTTGAGTTCGTTCATAAGAGATGCCTATAATCTCGGCTATCTCTCTAATTTTTAATCTGCGGTCTCCCATTATTAAATCAAGTACTTTTTTAATATTTTCGTCAGTAGTTGACGTCGAAGGCCTTACAGAGCGGGGTTCATCTTTCACACTCTCTCTAACACGCTTAAATTCTGCTATCCATTTTTTGACGGATGAATTTGACAGAGCACAATCGCCTAATGTACTGACCATGTCATCATGGATGGCTTTTGATGATAGCCCCTTCTTATGGAGGTACTTAATGACGGCACGCTGCTCGATTTGCTCCATTCGCGGAAATTATGTCCGATTACTTTGTTAATAAATTTATAAAATCACAACTAATTATCGCACACGTTTCGAACTTCACACAATGAACTAGTCTGAACTGAACTAAATAATGTGGGTAGATTTGATTTTTAGAATTGAATGGATCTGTGTTAGGCCGAGTACTTTTCAATCCACCTAGGTAGTAGCTTAATGCTACTGTCTATCGTATTGTGTGTAGAGAACTGGAGACGTTTTTTACTAGAGATGAGGCATTCCATCTTAGTCCTCACGGGTGACAACGCATCTGCATTTTGATTCGTAATCGAGGATAGATGTAGATGTCTATGGGCCACAGCAACCTCATACCATCAGGTGGACTGTGTGCTCGTGTGTCACGCTATCCTATAAAAAAAACCTAAATACTGAACCAAATACTAATGTATATTGTGTGCGTTGGAATCAAAAAATTTAAAGGATAAATGCATATATAATATTTCGGCACGCCGGGATCGCTCGCCGTAGTTGCTTGCATCATCAAAGGACTATTGAACATCTTCGGAGATATCATGGCTCGAATAATCACATTATTTCTGCCCACGCGCGAAATACGCGCTTAGACGTGGAGTTGCGGAAAACAGCCCGTCGTAAACTAAACTAGATTAACGATAAACGCCAGGTTTTACGTGAATATTACATAGCTCTGAGTGTGTAGTACAAAAGTTTATATTTATAAATATATATTCATAAAAGCGAAGTGACAAACAAACTTACGGTCTACCTGATGGTATGTGGCTACAGCTGTCTGTTTACACCTGCATCCATGGACTACCTGCATTTTCATCTGGCAGCCTCATACCGACACTAAGCTTACTGGTACGAGACCGCCAGCACGAACCATTATTCCCTAGTGTCAGTTGGTTCTCAGAGATCTATGGCCGACCCAATGCCACTTCAGCACACTGATCCAAGGCAAAGTATATTACTCCGATTCTCTCTAGTACTGCGGATACCCTCATTACAAAGTCTATTATGCAGAGAAACTACAAGCATAGCCACCTCCATAGTTCACTGAGCAACCTTGAGTTTAATCATATAGTCAGGAGTAAAATACCTCTTAGTAACATAATTTGAAGATATTTGATAATTAAATAAGGGTTTTAATGAGACAGAACATGGCTCCTTTAACAGATATTTATTTGCTGTAGATGTTACAGATAGTGCCTCAGGGTATGTGTGAGGGAGAAGGAAATGGTAGCCCATGTGTTGCTGACATGTCCGGAGTTAATAGTATACAGGGCTAAACATCAACAACAAACATGCCAGGCTCATTCCCCGAAGTTGCTCGCAACATCAAAAGACTGTTGAACTTCTTCGAATAATCACAATATTCCTGCCCACACGCAAAATACGCGCTTAGACGTGGAGTTGCGGACAACAGCCCGTCGTAAAATGAACTAAATGATTGAATTAAATGGTAGTGATAAAATAATTGTGGTAGAGTAAAACAATATTTTCAAACCTGTGTTCCAAATGAAGGAATTATTGTATCCTATTTTTATATTAAAATCTAGTTTAGTGAAGCCATATTAGTGATAGCACACTTTAATCTATTAAGACCTTTTTAAGGTCATTTGTATACTCCTTTACATTTTATTATAATGGTTTTGTTGAATGTGTAGTTACCACACTTTACATTTTCAATGTGGTTCCCCTATTTAGAAGCTCAATCTATATTTACATTTGTTTGTAAACTAGTCAACTTACATTCATAGTCCTTTTTCGCGAAATGTTTGGCAGCATCTTTTTCTAAGTCTTGTTCTGACCTTTGTTTGAAATCAAGTGGTGACACACCCTCCTAAAAGTTGAAATTAAATACATTATTACATACAGAACACTTTAGTGTCACACAAATTCCGTGTTCAAATCCTAGCTAAAAGAAATGAACAAACAACAATAAAATTATTAATAATAAGTTTTTTCAAAGAATAAGTTTGACAAAAAGCACAGTCCGCCTGATGGTAAGTGGCTACTGCAGTTGATGGCCACTGGCATCCATCAACTGCCTGCATCTCCACATAGTGGAAAGACACCTGGCAGCTTCCTACTGGTACAAGGCTGCCATCGAAATCCCTTCTTTCCGATAATTCGTTGGTTCTACAAGGTATATGGCCGGTCTCATGCCACTTCAGATTACTAACCCAAGGCAAGGTTAGTTACTCTGATTCTATTGCAGATATTCTTATTACGAAGTAAATTATGCAGAGAAACTCACAAGGTGATAAGCCACAGCTGGAACATATGCATTTTTTTACAAAATAACATTGACACATAACAATGAGCACACAATCCACCTAATGGTAAGAGGCTGGTGTGGCCTATAAACATCTACATCTATCCTCAATTAAAAATCTAAGGACTAAGATGTTGTGCCTCATTTCCCATAAAAAAGGTCTCCCTTTTGAACAAGAATGGAACCGAAAACCCAAAAAAGTTATAACCTGTTTTCTATGCTCATCATACGAAACTAAGCAGCTTAAGCTATTTAATGCTGATATCCTGTGAGAGCATGATCATTCCCCAGATGAGTCGACCCATTTGTATAATCATAATATAACTGCAGTATAGCTATATCACATGTTAAATGTTTGTTACAATCTATTGACTCTCCCATTGATCACCACTAAGCATGGTTCTGATCCACCTGTATACATCAACTCCATCTAGTGGAAACTACACTTAAGGCCCTGTTGAATGGGCATATTTTACCCAGTCTTACCATGATGATGATGAAATGATGGTAAGCTGATGAGTAGATAGTAGAGAGTATGTACAGTTAGATAAAATTTGACCCCTTGCTTCAAGAAACTTTAAAGAATAGCTATTCTTTAAAGTTTTTTCAAGCAAGTTTTCTTCTCTAACTACTAAGTTTGGTAGGAACGACGAATCGCGAGTAAAACTGCGGTATCTTTACCGCAAGCTTATAGCTCGCCCTTCAATCCAGGCCTTTAGAACTAGCGTGAGATATTTAGCACCTATGAATTAAAATTTTGTTGTATATTTGGTATCACATCTGTCATTTACGTGGTAGAGCCACGCTGCTGTTATATTAGTAGTATAGTTGTAGCACTAATGAGTCGGCTCGACCGGGGTTAGACCACACTCTCGCAGAATACCAGCGTCAAATAGTAGCTTAATGCTGCTGTGTTTCGTATGGTGAGTGCAGATACCTGAAGACAGATTAGGTGGACTGTGCGTTAGTTTGGCACCCTATCCTATAAAAAAAACCATTTAATTCCAAAATGTAAATGTGATTTGCTTACCTTTCCAAACAAAAAATTACTGATAGTACTGGTTGCTTTGTTGAATTGATTAACTGTCGATTTCCAGTATGTTGTGTTCTCTTGGTACACAAGGGCAATAAAATCATTTGCCCATGGTGCATTTGATTCTAACCAATTTCGCGCATCTGGACTGCTTCTGTAATTAAATAAATGATGCATGACTATACAGTTAAATAAAAATACCTCGGCTTTGTAGAAATAATATTAATTTTTAAAAATTTATATGTGGTAGAGCCATGCTGTATCAGTATGCTCAGTAACATTTGTAGTATAGTTAGTTAGTTATTTAGTTTACAACGGGCTGTTTTCCGCAACTCCACGTCTAAGCGCGTATTTTGCGTGTGGGCAGGAATATGTGATCATTTGAGCCATGATATTTCCCCGAAGAAGTTCAACAGTCCTTTGATGTTGCAGCAACTTCGGGGAGCGATCCCGGCGTGCCGAGATGTTTAGCCCTGTATGAAGCGACTTCTGGACATGTCAGCAACACGTGAGCCGCCGTTTCTTCCTCTCCCCTGCATGCCCTGCACAGGGGGCTATCAGTAACACCTATGGTAAACAAATGTTTGTTAAAAGTGCCATGTCCTGTGATAGCACTTGTGACTATCCTGATTTGTGGCTTGTTCGGTCTCATTAGAACCTTGGTTAGACGACTGTTTATTTCAGGCAGGGCCTCCCTAGCTTGTCTACAGTCTACTAAATTTTTCCAAAGCTGAGTGTGTAAATTATTGAAGTATCTATGTACCAGTGAACAAATGTAGCCAAAGGGGATCGGTATTACTGGTTCCGGTCCTGTAGTTGCCAGAGCTGATCCCCTTCTGGCCAGTTCATCTGCTGCATCGTTGCCTCTAGATCCAGTGTCCCTTGATCCATTGAAGAGTCACATTGTTGTGCTTACATACCTCATTCAATTGTTGATGGCATTCGTATATCAGTCCCGAGTTCGTCACATTGCAACTCAGAGCTTGTAGTACCGCCATACAGTCGGTCAGTATTCTGATGTAGAAGTCTTTCACCTTCCTAGCATCTATTGCTATAGCCGCTTGGATGATACCATTCAGCCTGGAAGACTGTGTTGTGGGTACTCAGCGGTGTGCAAATGTTTAAAAATTTATATGTGGTAGAGCCATGCTGTATCAGTATGCTCAGTAACATTTGTAGTATAGTTAGTTAGTTATTTAGTTTACAACGGGCTGTTTTCCGCAACTCCACGTCTAAGCGCGTAATTTGCGTGTGGGCAGGAATATGTGATTATTTGAGCCATGATATTTCCCCGAAGAAGTTCAACAGTCCTTTGATGTTGCAGTATTAAGGTCTTCAGGGAAGGGTGATCGCTACCAAGCTATTTATAATCTGTCTTGTGTTGTTAATTGTAAACATGATTGTAAGCTATTATTGGAAAAAAAATAGTCCCGCTGGGTTTCTTGCTGGTTCTTCCCAAGACAGAGGTTTTTTTTGCGAACCAGTGGTAAATTAAAAAAGTGACTTTCAATAAGTATTGTTATAATCTACATTGAATAAAAAGTTTCTGTTTCTGTTCCTGAGAAAGCCCCAGACCCCACACTTTCATTTGTCTTAGAACCATCCGTGAAAAGTTTGAGCTCTCTTTGACCCAATCCTTCCAGATGGTCAGTTTCCTTCAATTGTATCCTGTACTTCTTATCGAATACAAATAGTTTTGGGATCCTATCATAATTGGCTTGTAAGATAGGAATTTTTGAGTAATTTCTCTCAATTATATCTGTATGGGAGACCCTACTCTTACTTCTTGGGTCTTGAGTCTAATGGCAGCTAAAGTTGCTTGTTGTATATGTAGATGAAGCAGTGTTAGCTCCAGCATAGCCTCCAAAGCTGCTGTTGGTGTTGTCCTTATGCAGCCCATGGCAGCCATACAAGCCAATCTCTGGTAACGCTGAAGCTTTCGAATAGTGGCGGCTTCAGTGGTTTTGGTCCACCATACTAGAGAGCCATATGTGATCATGGGCTGAATTACAGTTTTGTACAATCATGTTTCTGCATTGCCAGAAAGTTAAACTAATTTGTAGTATAGTTGTAGCACGAATGGGTCGGCTCAACCGGGGAAGAACCAAGCTCTCACAGAATACCAGCGTAAAATAGTAGCTTAATGCTGCTGTGTTTCGTATGGTGAGTGTAGAGAACCGGAGACCCTTTTTACTGAAAACGAGGCATTCCATCTTAGTCCTCACGGGTGACAACACATCTGTATTTTGATTTCGTAGATGTCTATGGGCCGCAGCAACCACTTACCATCAGGCGGACTGTGTGCTAGTTTGTTGCCCTATCCTATAAAAAAAAAGTCAATCGTTATCACTCATGGTTACAAGAAAATTTATTTCGTTTTCAAATATAACAAGTCCATTGGCATTTTTTTAATATACCATGTATTAGGCTAAAAAGTATAAAACTTCTTTTTGTATATTTTTTTTCATATTCATACTATGTCATCCGATTCTGAACATCCAAAATTCTCATGCTCAAGGAAGTTCGTTTAAAATCAGTTACTAAATGCAACCCAAACAGACATACACGAAAGCAAGTTAATAAAAACATGTTAAAAAGGTATGGTTTCTTATGTTTATGTTAATAATACTAATTTTAATATTTGTTTTACTCATCATTTTATATGTGGTAGAGACACGCTGCAGCTATATTATGGTTTTAGCATGAATGGGTCGGCTCAACCGGGGAAGGACCACATTCTCACAGAATACCAGCATAAAATAGCAGCTTAATACTGCTGTGTTTCGTATGGTGAGTGTAGTGATTCGGAGACCTTATTTTACTGGAAATGAGACATTCCATCTTAGTCCTCAGGGGTAACAACGCATCTGCATTTCGATTCTTAATCGAGGATAAATGTAGATGTATATGGGCCCAGCATTCACATACCATCAGGCGGACTGTATGCTCGTTTGCCACCCTTATTCTATAAAAAAAAACTCAATATATCATCATAGAACTGTAATTTAAATATAAATGTAAATGAATTTCCTTTTTTGCAGAAACTTAGTTTAGTTTAGTTTGCGACGGGCTGTTTTCCGCAACTCCACGTCTATGCGCGTAATTTGCGTGTGGGCAGGAATAATGTGATTATTCGAGCCATGAGATCTCCCCGAAGAAGCTCAACAGTCCCTTGATGTTGCATGCAACTTCGGGGAGTGATCCCGGCGTGCCGAGATGTTTTGCAGAAACTTATTTCTTTATTGAATTTATCTAGCTATATGAATGACGGTCAAAATTTAATATTTACATAGCATTGTGGGTTGACCATGCTGGGAGGTTTTTCTACCTTTTTCTGCCCAGATATCCAGCTGGGTCCTCTTACCCATTTCGGGCACTATGCAGCAGTGTATACAAACTTCATAAAATAAGGACCATTAGCTTTCTCGCCAGCCACTATAGCATTGTAAACAATAGTAGTCATGTACCTTATTGACTTGCTTTTGCAATCAAGATTAAAAATCAAAATGCAGATGTGTTTACCCCTGAGAACTAAGATGAAACATCTCGTTTCCATTAAAAAGAAAACATGGTCCTCTACATTAAGCTGCTATTTTACATTGGTATTCTGAGAGAGCATTGTATTTGAGACAACCCATTAGTGCTACCAAACATAATATAGCATGGCTCTACCACTTAAATATTTATAAAAGCAAGAGCACATACTTAGCATAAACAACTGCTGCGCCTGTGAGCACAGTAGCCCCAAGAGTGCCCCAGAAGAGCTTATGGGATTTAGGTGCTGGTTTTGGTGGAGATGGACAGGATTCTTTTTCTTGCTGTGCATAACGACGCTGTGGAGCTCGCATAACTATTAGTGCTGTGCATGATGCATCTCCAATTTGTTTTCTCACCTAAGAAAAAAGAAAAATTTTACAGTCTTTCTATTTATCCATCCAAGAATGTACCTACCTATAAAAGTATGATAATCCAGCTCTTATGATTACTAAATAATTTTGTTTCAACCTAAACTATTACGATTTACTATACTAAGAATATATATTATCACTTTTCTTATTTATACAAGTGTATTTTAAATCTAAGAAATCATAGATTTCACTGTAGTAAAAAAATATTTTAAATGTTAATATCTCGAAAACTATATTTCCACTGTATATTTTAGGACTAGACTATCACAAATAGAATCTACCTCTCATAAAAGTCTGAACCATCAAATCAATTGTAGGTTTTGTACCAATTGAGTCCTTGGTTGCAAGTGTCCAGAGACTACATTAACAACTTACTTAATTTCCCATAAATATAATATATATATTTCTAATGTAATAAAAAATAGTATGCATGCTGAGCCTAAAAAATAGTATCTCTGACAATTAGGTACATATTTTTATAGTAGAAGGGTGTTAGTATTAGTAAGGATGTATCAAATACCAAAATATCTAAGGGCAAAATTCCATAGCTTTTAGTCACTTTTTGAAAATTCACAATGTAATAATCAAATGTAACATTGAATGCAATTTCAAATATCAAAAGACAAAATAAATTATTTAATGTTTAGCATAAATATTTTAAAACATATGAGTTTAGTCAAATAATAAATACATTTACAAAATGGGGAGAGGGAATGCACTTGCCATGAACAATGCCACCTTTAAGATAAGAGCCTACTCTTTTTAAAAGGGCAGGCAATGCATCTACACTTCCCCTGATGATGCAACTGTTCAGCGGTAGTAACTTACCACCAGAGGAGCAGCACGCTCGTTTGCCCCCTCATATATAAGAAAGCTGCTATTTATCTTTTTCATTTACTGCTTATACTCACAATACAACAAATAATAAGTTGCATTTGAAAAAAAAAATGTGCATTTAGTTTAATAGTTCAGCAGTAATTATTGTGCATTGTTGTTCTATTAAATTTGTCAAAATATGAATCATAAATGGATAGTCCCATGTAGGAAACATTAACTTCATTTTTTCAACACTGGATAAGCCAGCTTTAACTAAATTATTCTACTTGAAACAGATGACGCGATTGTAACAGAATAAGGTACCTAACTATCTTTTTCATTTTACCGGTTCCAAATTATTCAAGTAGCTACCTGGCAGACGTCAACCTTGTATACATTTCTAGGTTACTTATTACGAAAATGACGTTACGATAATGTTATGTAAGGGACAACAATAACAAAGCATATGTTTGTATTATTTATGAAGACGTATTATAAATCTTCGATATTTTTTTCCGGTAAAACATCCACAAAATATAAAAATACATCGATATATAAAACAAAATCGATGAAAACCAAAGCAGGTAACCTTTCCTACGGAAATTAGCATTTAAATTGAATTAATTTGGCGTATTTTATAACGAAATTAATCTAGCGACTATTCCAAAAAAATACATACCAAAACCAAATTTGGATTTGTTAAATGAGTCGTAAATTTGTACATTTTCGGCACTGAATCTCTCCTACTACGTCCGTCAAAAACCTGTCACCTGTCAGCCTGTGCTGTCAGCTAAGCTCAGCCATAAACTGTCACAGTCAATGTCAAGCAAGCATGGAGGCTAGAGAACAGAACGATCGCTGTATAAAATAGTGTCCCAGAAATATGGACCAAATAAGTGGGGCGCTGCGATCGCTCAGTTTTCTCAATAAAAGCGAGCTGTTGTGCGAAAATAACGAAATTATTATTATTTATTATTTTTATTATTTAATAATAAATTATAAATTACGTTTTTTATAATTTTAATTATAATAAATATTATAAATTACTACAACTATAAATTATTAATTATTATTGATTTATTGTTATTTTTTTAATAATATTTGAGCATTTCTTAATGCTTCTTTTTGTCAATAAATAAAAAATTACTTTGCAGATACTACTGTAATAATGTATAAATGTATGTATAAATTCTACAAATTTTCAGTAACAGGCGGGCTATTCTTTACCACGTAGCGATCATTCTCCTGTTCTCTAAACTCCATGATTTCAAGTATGCAGGTTAGATATAAGAAGAACGATCGCTACATACTAAAGCATAGCCCGCCTGTCTTTGAAAATTTGTAGATTTATAGCGGCGCTGCCGTTGGTGAGTAGTGGCTGCGAAGTTAGCTGTTATGCTATAGCTGTATGAGTATAAGTAGATAATGTTAGTTGAATAATGTACAAATGTTCTTCACGGCATTGATGAGAAAATAATCGTACTCCGTATTTTTTTAATTTTTGACAGGAAGAAACATTAAAAATGGAAAAATATTTTATTGTGTGTGGATGTGCAAGTGGCTTAGCATCTGATCGGAAAAATGGACTGAAAATTACTTTTATTAAGAGAACTTAGCGATCGCAGCGTCTCACCTATTTTGTCCATATTTACGGAACACTATTTTCTACAGCGATCGTTCTCCTTCTCTTTAACCTCCATGATGTCGTTGTCGAAAATTGATTATGGCAGGCAAAGGTTATACACTATACAGCGGTGCTTGATACGCCTGTTAGAAGTATATTTTATTTACTCAATTCTTCGTAATATGCTGATGTGTCACCAATATTTATAACAAATTGATATTATAATATTAACCCCACTCCGACTCAGCCTGACTTTGATTTATTGATATGGCGTCATTTAGGTTTAACATATTCAAAAAAGACTATTTATTTTTTTAACATTTATTCTTTTAAATAAAATATAAAAAATTATAGTAATTATTACATCAATCTTAAGGACTTTATATGAATAATACTTTTAAAAAAAGTCATTCGATGTTTTTTTATGTCTCTTATAGTTAATGAGATAGTATACAAATATTATTTTAGATAAAATTTATGGATCACCCTTGATATTGCATTTTATTTTTTCGTGTAGTTCCATAAAAATTGTTTCAGCAAAATAATTAACCCTTCAGTCCCTAGCTAACATGTTCGCACCGCTCGCGCGCTTCGCGTGACGCGGTGTCGCTAAAAATAACCTAACATGGAATTTATCGTACATTTATTTTTATTAAAATTCATTGTAAATTTCAATATAATACTTGTTTCTGTTTATTTATTATGTTATATTACGTGGTTTTAGTGCTTTAACTTATTACAAATAGATTTTAATTGTTTTTTCATAGGAAAAAAGTACATATCCAGCGCAGGATAGCAGCTTGAATATCACAATTATTTCTACCAATTACTCGAAATTATTTACGTAAAAAGATAAAATTAAATTATATTCATAAACAAGCTTTTTTAACAATTTTACAATAAAACACTATACTAAACACTAATTACACACTAGAAAAATCAAAAATCAACACAATAACACGCCACACCTAACAGTCGTACAAAATGAACTTAAATTATAAATAAATACCATAAACTAACTGATTTTTTTATTGCACTAAAGGATAGGAAATTTCACATGGAGCCATACCAATACAAAAAAACCTATGAAGACAAGTAGTCTCTAAATATAGGTTTTTATGGTTGTGTGTGATGTGGGTGATGTGGGTGGGTGTGGTCGAATACGACTGCTTGGAATTTGACGGAATATCGCCGTGGTCGGATCCGACGGTGTGCATATTGAAGGGTTAAAATGGTTAAACATCTCATAACTGCATTCAAATAATCCCCTGGGCTCAATAAAGGCAGTTATTTCGATATTACAGATGGGCACTTCAATTTTATTTATATTAATATATACTGTTACGAGCTTGAGGTTCGTGACAATAAAAATTGCCGATAAAATTACCTAAATTAACACTTTAATTTACTTTACACAAATTAAAGTTAAAACACTAATAATTAAACACACTAATTCACTTAATTTCGCTACCGAGAAATCGAGTATAGATTTTCTAGAAACTTAGTTCTTCGGGCGGCGCTGTCGGTCGAGAGATCTGTGATGTCATTCTTTACACGCTCTACTCGCTCTCGTTCCTGACACTAGATGGCGCTAGTATATCGTCGATTGGAGCGCGTAACACTGCCCCCTCCTAAGACATGCTCGTCCCGAGCATTATCGGTCCCATGATAACGCGCCAAGCGATCCACATGGACGATCTTAGGAGTCCCTCTTACGCCTTTCTGTAACGGCTCCGCAATGTCAAGGGCTGTCCTATCCCGTGGTGCACCAATATTGTACAATTTCGGTGCTCCTCTACTACGTGTCTGAGGTCCCCGCACAGCCGCACAACTTGTACATGTACGACACCAATCCTCGACATCGTCACGATAATGGACCCAGTAAAACTGTTCTCGGACCTTCAGCTGAGTTCGTTTAACTCCCAGGTGGACTCTTGAACGACCATTATGGCACAGCTGTAGAACATTCGGCACTTTAGCTTTAGGGACAACCATTTGCAAACGACAGCTGTCTCCTCGACCATTGTCCCATTTACGGCACAGGACTCCATCCTGAAGCAGCAAGCTGTCCCATTGGGCCCAATAGCTTTTCGTGGTTGAACTCATCGCTGAGACGTCCCTCCACTTAGGCTTGGTAGCACGGGCCTTCATCCATCCCAGAATCGGCTTGATGTCTGGATCTTCCTGCTGTGCACGTCGTAGGCTGTCCTTCCACCCGTTACTGAGGTGGTCTGTCCTGAGCATCCTCACGGATACCACTTCCTTACCTTGCCTACTACAATGGTTACCATCTTCAGGACAAGGTCTTCTTGACAATGCATCTGCGTTGCCATGAGATTTCTCGCTGCGATGTTCGATCTCAAAGTCGTATTCCTGCTGCTGCTGGGCGGTGCTGTTAGCCGCACTTCCTTTCTGAGACCGTTCACCTTCCCTTCCTAGGGTGTGCTTAGGGCAGCTGGACCGAAGATGGCCCCTTTCCCCACAGCCATAGCACCTAGGGCTGTATCCTTTATTGTGGGCGCGAACCGTAACTGCTGCAACCTCCCTAGCGTGAGGTGAACGATGATCCTGTCGCCGCCAGGCAGTGCCGTTAGCTGCACTACCCTCCTGATATCGTTCACTTTCCCTTTCTGCGGTTCGCTTAGGGCAGCTGGATCGAAGGTGGCCCTTTTCCCCACAGCCATAGCACCTAGGGCTGTATCCTTTGTTGCGGTCGCGAACTGTAGCTGCTGCAACCTCCCTGACGCGATGGGAACGATGATCCTGCCGCACGGCTTCTACCTCCAGTGCATGGGCCAAGGCGTCCTTAAGCGTCTCGTGGTGCCCGAGCCTCACAGCAGCTCTGACTTCCAGGTCGCGGATGCCGTCGATGAATGTTTGCACCAGGTTCCCTCCAATGAGCGCAGGTACAGACTGGTATGCTTTACGAACCATCTTCTCCACCTCAAGGGCCCACTGCTGAGGGTTTTCGTTGCTGCGTTGCACGCGATCTTTAAGCTGCGCGCGAAAGACGTGTTCCAGGTGAGCGTCACCATATCTCGCCTCCAAGGCCTCAAGAAGCTGCTCATAGGTCACTTTCTTACGGAGAGCTTCCAACACAGTTAAGGCTTGGTCGCGCAGGCCTAGGGTGAGTGCAGTCATGGCTTGGCTTTTATTCCAGCCGTTCGCCTCCATGACGGCCTCGAACTGGATTTTGTAGGCCGACCAGGAAGAGGTCCCGTCGAACGGTGGCACTTTGAATCCACGTAGCGAAGGTGCTGCAGCTACTACGGGAGCTGTAGTTCCATCCCCAAGTTTGAGGTCATTTAGCGTTTTCTTCACGTCAGCCATCACGTTGTCAACCCGATTGTTCACATGGTTGATTCGGGTTTCATGTTCTTCGATTCGGGTTTCAGCTTCCGACAGGCGGTTGTCGTGTTGAGCAACCCTATCCTTCACCTGCCTTATCTCTTTCCCAAAGGTAGCGTGAAGGTCCTTGATGAGGAGCATCTGCTCTTCCGACCGACGAGCCTGTTCCGCCTGCTGACGGGCCTGTTCCTCCTGTCGGCGAGCCTGTTCCTCCTGTCGGCGAGCCTGTTCCTCCTGTCCGCCCTGCAGCTGCTCTTCCAACCGACGGACCTGTTCCTCCTGTCGGCGAGCCTGCTCCTGCAGCATCACCATCAGAGCACCTAAGTCAGGTTCCACAGACGTAGAAGCTGCTGACGGACCGGCTTCCGTGGCCGGCGGCTGGCCCTCAGACATCTGCGGCGTTGCACCACCAAATCTCCTCTGGTCCGTCTCCTGCTGGCGTTGACTTCGGGTACGGACACCCTCCGTTTCCTCCTTAGGTAAAATCGGCATTATTTTATCCCACTTCTGACACCAATTGTTACGAGCTTGAGGTTCGTGACAATAAAAATTGCCGATAAAATTACCTAAATTAACACTTTAATTTACTTTACACAAATTAAAGTTAAAACACTAATAATTAAACACACTAATTCACTTAATTTCGCTCCGAAGCGTCGCTTGTGTCGCTGAGTTCAACTCTGTCTCGATCGCACCTTGCGCCACCTATTTATTCAAATCAGCAAAACATCCGGAACGTTCAAGCAAACACGCGCAAGGTACCGAGAAATCGAGTATAGATTTTCTAGAAACTTAGTTCTTCGGGCGGCGCTGTCGGTCGAGAGATCTGTGATGTCATTCTTTACACGCTCTACTCGCTCTCGTTCCTGACACTAGATGGCGCTAGTATATCGTCGATTGGAGCGCGTAACAATACTTAAATGAGAGGGTTAACCCTCTCAGAAATGAGTGGAGACCTGTGCCCAGCAGTGGGACGTATATAGGCTGTAACTTTTATACCTAAATGACTTATAATAACTCCAGAAAGTTATGTAATCGCTATCATGCTATTTCTAATGTATAATTCAATATTTGACTTTGTATTATAAATAATTATGAATTATTATTGTAAAAAAGTCACCCTGACACCCACATTCTAGATTCCAATTCCCGATTTATTTACTTATTTAAACTTCATGTAGTATTATGTATAGCTGGACTTAATTCCTGAGGAATTCTCTACCAATCAACAATTGGGTGATGCAGAGATAAACTATAAATACAAAAATAAATACTACTAATGAGATTATTGTGCCAGTATATTTAAATAATATTTGCGAACATTCTTCTTGAATGCATAACGATTGTTAGCCGTTCTAATTTCAAAAAGAAGTACGTTACAGATTAGAACAGACTATACAGTGAAGAAAGACTGGAAGAAGTCAGATTTGTGGGAGGGAGAATTTAGTAAAATGTTATTCGAAGAACGCAGGTTTCTGTCATGGATAGAGCTAGAGCAAAGGAAGTGAAAGTGAAAAGTTAAGTAAGAGGGAGGAGTAGGAGACATCAGAATGCAGTATAGGATTATGAGTGCGCGCATATTACGTCGCTGACGAATGGGTAGCCCCTTAATTTGGGAACGATAAGTAGACACATGGTCCTACTTACGAAGTTTGAAAATTAATCAAATGCAGCTGTTAAGAAGACGATAATATTTGTTGAGAGGATTTGCATATGCGTAGCATCTATCCTCTTTATGGTCTGTGATCTGCATTCAGGTCAGAATAACACACCGTATTCAATCAGGGGAAGAATTAAGGATTGCACAATTAATGCTTTGGTCCCGGATAAAAGAAAGTTTTTCAGGCGGTAAAGAGCCTGCATGGTGACTGGTGACTTTTTGGCTAACATTTATAACTTGGGCATGTCAACTCAAAGTAGAGTCAATGTATAAGCCAAGATTCTTAACAGAAGGACATAATTCTACAATAGAGCCGTTGAAAATGATCGGAGGTAGAGCTGCAGTGTCCACTCTTTTAATTTTGCGATGGCTATCTGTCAGACCGAACCTGTCAGACCAGCTCTTAATATGTTCTCGTAGGTCCCTGTTAACCATATTTCTATCGTGGCGGACACACTATCAACATTCGCCTGTGCATAAACTGTAGGTCATCGGTATACAGTATCGGTATACATAGATGATACGCACACTGAAGGTTGTGGATTATAAGATTAATAATTACTGAAAATATCAAAGGAGATAAAATACCACTTTGAGGGACACAAAAAATTACATCACACCAGCTTGATGCAGACTCATCAATGCGGACCGACTGCCGACGTCCCCGAAGATAAGTTGAGAACCAATCCAGTGTTGCGGGAAAAAAATCATGGAATGGGAAAGAATAGAAAGTAGGTACTCACAACTGATAGTATTAAAGGAGTAGGAGCATTAAATAACTTTCTGTTATGCTGAATAAATATAATTCTATTCTGTTCTATTCTATTTCTCCTTCTTCATGCCAGCTGTAGTACTCTCGGGTTCAGCTCATCGTTCTCGCTTGAGCTAAAATTTTTGTTGAAGACTCTCATCGACACATCATCATCATCATTACAGCCCTCTACAAGTCCACTGCTGAACATAGACCTCCCACAAGGTATGCCACAAAGCACGTTCCTGAGCCACCTGCATCCATCGACTTCCTGCGTGTCTTACCAGGTCGTCACTCCATCTAGTGGAGGGTCGCCCTACACTTCGTCTACCGGTACGAGGCTGCCACTCAAGTACCTTTTTTCCCCAACGGTTGTCGGTTCTTCGAGCTATATGGCCGGCCCATTGCCACTTCAGCTTACTAATCCGTTGGGCTATGTCGGTCACTCTGGTTCTACTGCGGATATACTCATTTCTAAGTTTATCAGGCAGAGAAACTCCGAGCATAGCCCTCTACATAGCTCGCTGAGCGACTTTGAGCGTCCTCATACGGCCAGCAGTGAAGGACCACGTCTCAGTTCCATATGTCATCACTGTCAACACGCACTGTTTATACAACATAGTTTTCAGGTTTTGAGGTATACCTGACGAGAAGATGCGTTGTAATTTCCCGAACGCCGCCCAGCCGAGTTGAATCCGTCGATTGAGCTCTCGGTCGAAGTTGGACTTACCTAGCCGGACTATTTGTCCTAGGTAAACGTACTCGTCAACAACTTCGAGCTTAGTGCTCCCAACAACTGCCGGCATAGGTGTGACATGGACATTAAACAGGATCTTTGTTTTGTCCGTGTTCATCTTAAGACCTATCCGTTGGGAGGCACTATTGAGGTCATTGAGCATAGTGCTTAAGTCCTCCAGCGATTCTGCCATAAGGACTATATCGTCGGCAAATCGAAGGTGAGTGATGTACTCGCCATTGATGTTAATACCGTATCCTTTGCAGTCCAGAAGCTTGAAAACGTGCGCGTGCAGCGGTGAAGAGTTTCGGGGAAATAACGTCACCCTGTCTTACACCTCTCTGCAGTTGGATAGGTTTCGTACTCTGGTTCTGTACTCGGATAGCCATCGTAGCCCTACTGTACAAACACTTCAGCACTTCGATTTACCGACAGTCAACTTGGCACCGCTGAGGAGACTGTAGCACCGCCCAAATTGCGACGGAGTCAAAGGCTTTCTCATAGTCCACATACGCCAGGCAAAATGGCAGATTGTACTCTTCGGACTTCCGTACAATTTGCCGAAGGGTATGTATGTGGTCTATTGTACTAAAGCCTTTTCGGAAACCGGCTTGTTCGGGAGACTGAAAGTCGTCGAGTCTGCGTGCGAGACGATTCGTAATGACCCGCGAAAACAGCACGTAGGCGCGGCTCAGAAGGGATATCGGTCTGTAGTTCTTCAAGAGGGCGTTGTCGCCTTTCTTAAAGAACAAGACCACCGCACTTCTGCTCCACGCCTCCGGAGAAGTGCCACCATGGAGGACGGAATTGAAAAGCTTCTGAAGAACTTCAAGTACCGGTTTTCCATCCGCTTTCAGAAGCTCCGCTGTAATTCCATCCTCGCCTGGGGCCCTGCAGTTTTTAAGGTGCTGGAGAGCCATTCTGATCTCGCTCAGACTGACGTCCGGGATATCATCGGAATAGTGTCGGATAAGACTTGCTCTTGGATCGTTACTCACACTTGCGTGTGGCTCCAACGATGATGTGTACAGCTGTTCATAGAACCTCTCAATCTCACTCAGAATCTCAGGTGTCCCGGAAACGATGCTGCCACACTCAGTCTTCAGCTTTGACAGTTGGCTCTTACTGGCAGACAGATCTCTGGCAAAGACTTTGGAGCCCTGGTTCCGCTCAATCGCTTCTTCAATACGAGCAGTATTAAATTTGCGTAAGTCTTGCCGCATGCATTTGGAGATCTGTCTGTTCAGTTGCCTGTATGCTGTCAAATCTGTTGACAATTGCAGCCTCATCTCACGTCTAACAGCCATGAGATTAAGATTGTGATCGGAGAGCTTTTGTGCTATTCTGCGGCCGGTCTTGCAGAACTTAGCTCCGACCGCATGGATAGTTTCCACGAGCTCGTCATTCATATCGTCCACTGCATCGCAATCTTCTAGGCACTGAAAGCGGTTACGTAACTCGAGCTGAAAGGTTTCGGGATTCTGGATCAGAGCACGAGGGGGACGGAGCGTTGACTTCATTAGACGAGACCTCTCCAACTTAACGTTTAGGTTCAGTGTGCCTCTAACCATTCGGTGATCGCTGCCAGTTTCCACCCTTGCGATCACTGAGACATCACTGAACAGTTGGCGTCTGGTCGTTATAATGAAGTCAATCTCATTTTTTGTCGAACCGTCGGGGCTCGACCAGGTCCACTTCCTGTGGGGCCGCTTCTGGAAGAGAGTTCATCATAAAGAGTTCCTCTTTCTCCATAAAGTCGTTCTGCTGCTGGCCCCTTCGGTTCCGTTGCCCTACTCCAAATTTCCCTAACTTCAGCTCACCGTTTTCTCTTGTGCCTAGTTTTGCGTTGAAGTCTCCCATCAACACCGTGTAGTGGGTTTTGGAGGAATGCATGCCTTTGGAAATATCCTCATACATTTCCTCCACCTCCTCATCGGGATGTGCCGAGGTTGGTGCGTAAACCTGTATGACCTTCAGCGAATACCGTTTGGTAATTCTGAGTATCAGGTACGCGACCCTCGTCGACACACTCCCAATCTTTACTACGTTGTTGACGAGAGACTTGTGGACGATAAATCCGACACCTCCTTGGGACAGATGGTCACCCTCCCGGTGATAGAACAAGTTGCCGGACTCGAGGATTACCATGTCCTCCCCCTCTCTTCGGACCTCGGATAACCCAAAAATATGCCAGCGCAACTTGTCTACCTCTTCTTCCAACTCCAGTATCTTCTCGTCAGTCCTCAGGGTGCGTGCGTTATATGTTGCCAGGTTGAGTCGTATGTGGCAACCGAACCTCCACCGGAGATTCTTAGCACCCCCTGCCCCGCTGTTACCATGGTCGCCACTGTAGCCAGGAATAGCGGGGCCGCCGGGGATTGGAGGCCGTTTGTTTGCGTCGTTACTCATGGGGGGATATTTGCCATAGTTGCCACGCTTGGCGAGCGGGTTGGCAACCGCAGTTTTTAATACATCATTGCTGTTGTCAGGAAGATGCTGCTGCCCATCTCCTGCCTGTCTCCCTCTGTCGCCTCTTACGACACCCACGGGAAGATATGGGGTAGTGGATATTCTCAACCGCCACTACACGGCCAACATTCATCGACACCGTCTTATTTATTTAATTGAAGTGAAAAAGGAACTTACAGTCCACCAGAGGTTTAGTGGCTACAGCCATGCATGAACGTCTACAAGTAACTTCAAATAGGAAGGGTACGAAAGCGTTACACCATCTCAGATGGAATTCCTTACGGCCTGTAATATGTCTAAACCCTTCACGGTTCACTGATATTTGGCTGCAGAAATAGGTTACAGGGTGGTACCAACTCAGACGGACTCCTAGGCTAGGCTGAAAAGGAATCCTACCACCTAGGATAGTTGTATTTTAGAACAATATATAGCACTATCTTTAAAGATATTTCCATACATCTCCTTCAACTGCTTAACAGAAAGTGCTTAGATCGGTGTGTAAACCATAAGTTTATAATAAATCTTGCTAGACTTTAAGCTGATGCAAAGTTGTGAACAAACCAATGTACAATATTATAACACTTAAATACTTGATAGTTTGTAATTTATTCATGTCTTTCAGTCAGATTGTAAAAAATTTTTGGTAAATCCAATAATTAAAAATTAAGGTATAATTAATAATAAAAAGTAAAAGTAAAATAATTAAAGTATTTTAAATACACACAAGTTTTTATAAATAACCTCATTACTATTTGCTTTTTATAATTTTATATTTATAGATTTTTTTTAATTTTCCGATGAATTTCATGTCAAATATCAATAAAAAAAGTTTGGAAAATCAAAAAGTACATGACTCATATGATCGTGAAAAATGTAAAAAAAAACTCAATCTACACTAAGAAATATTTTTTTAAAGTTTTTCTATGTTATTATTATGGATAATCAAAAAAATTATTATTGAAAATTGAAAAAACTTTTAACAGAATTATCTTAAAACTATCGGAAATCAACTTTAATACTACTTTAATTTTTAGGTATTTGTACTCGGGCATTATCGTAAAACTGGTCTTTTTTTACCTGACTCGTTACTATTTTTTTATTTTTCATAAACTTTATTTCGTTATGAAGCCAAACGTGGCACACCTATTTCTACTCTTTAAGGACTTCCGGTAACAGATACCGAAATACGCCATCAGGTCACTCCATACAGTCCAAGACATATGAGGGTGCTAAGAATCTCCGGTGGAGGTTCGGTTGCCACCTACGACGACTCGATCTGGCAACATAAAACGCACGCACCCTGAGGACTAACGAGAAGATCCTGGAGCTGGAAGAAGAGACAGACACGTTGCGCTGACATATTATTGGATTATCCGAGGTCCGAAGAGAGGGGAGGATACGATGATTCTCAAATCCGGCAACTTGTTCTATCACGGGGAGAACGACCATCTGTCCCAAGGAGGTGTTGGAATTATCGTCCACAAGTCTCTCGTTGACAACCTTTTAAAGATTGGGAGTATATCGACGAGGGTTGCGTACCTTATACTCAGAATCACCAAACGGTATTAGCTGAAGGTCATACAAGTTTACGCGCCAACGTTGGAACATCCCGATGAGGAGGTGAAGGAAATGCATGAGGATATTTCTAGAGCCATGCATTCCTCCAAAACTCACTATACGGTGTTAATGGGAGACTTCAGCGCAAAACTGGGCACAAAAAAGTACGGTGAGCTGAAGTTAGGGAAATTTAGGATAGGGCAACGAAACCCAAGGGGCCAGCAGCTGGCCGACTTCATGAAGAAAGAGGGACTCTTTATGATGAACTCTTTCTTCCAGAAGCAGCCCCACAGAAAGTGGACCTGGTCGAGCCCCGACGGTTCGACAAAAAATGAGATTGACTTCATTATGACGACCAGACGCCAACTGTTCAGTGATGTCTCAGTGATCGCAAGGGTGAAAACAGGCAGCGTTTACCGAATGGTTAGAGGCACAATGAACCGAAACGTTAAGTTGGAGAGGTCTCGTCTAATGAAGTCAACGCTCCATCTCCCTCGTGCTCTAATCCAGAATCCCGAAACCTTTCAGCTCATGTTACGTAACCGCTTTCAGTGCCTAAAAGATTGCAATGCAGTGGACGATACGAATGACAAGCTCGTGGAAACTGCCCATGCGGTCGGAGCTAAGTTCTGCAAAACCGTGAACAGACAGATCTCCAAATGCATGCGGCGAGACGTACGCAACTTTAATACTGCTCTTTTTGAAGAAGCGATCGAGCGGAACCAGGGCTCCAAAGTCCTTGCTAGAGATCTGTCTGCCGGAAAGAGCCAACTGTTAAAGCTGAAGACTGAGTGTGGCAGCATCGTTTCCGGGACACTTGAGATTTTTAGTGACATTAAGAGGTTCTATGGGCAGCTGTATACATCATCGTTGGAGCCACACGCAAGTGTGAGTAATGATCCAAGAGCAAGTCTTATCCGACACTATTCCGATGATATCCTGGACGTCAGTCTGAGCGAGATTAGAATGGCTCTCCAGCACCTTAAAAACGGCAGGGCCCCGGCGATTATGGAATTACAGTGGAGCTTCTGAAAGCGGGTGGAACACCGGTACTTAAAGTCCTTCAGAAGCTCTTCAATTCCGTACTCTATGGTGGCACTACTCCGGAGGCGTGGAGCAGAAGTGTGGTGGTCTTGTTCCTCAAGAAAGGTGACAACGCCCTCTTGAAGAACTACAGACCGATATCCCTTCTGAGCCGCGTCTACGTGCTGTTTTCGAGAGTCATTTCGAATCGTCTCGCACGCAGACTTGACGACTTCCAGCCCCCCGAACAAGCCGGATTCCGAAAAGGCTTCAGTACCATAGACCACAACCCTGCGGCATATTGTACAGAAGTCCGAAGAGTACAATCTGCCACTTTGCCTGGCGTATGTGGACTATGAGAAAGCCTTTGATTCCGTCGAAATTTGGGCGGTGCTACAGTCTCTTCAGCGGTGCCAAGTTGACTGTCGGTATATCGAAGTGCTGAAGTGTTTCTACAGTAGGGCTACGATGGCTATCCGAGTACAGAACCAGAGTTCGAAACCAATCTAACTGCAGAGAGGTGTAAGAAAGGGTGACGTTATATCCCCGAAACTCTTCACCGCTGCATTGGAAGATGTTTTCAAGCTACTGGACTGGAAAGGATACGGTATTAACATCAATGGCGAGTACATCACTAACCTTCGATTTGCCGACGATATAGTCCTTATGGCAGAATCGCTGGAGGACCTGAGCACTATGCTCAATGACCTCAATGGTGTCTCCCAACGGATATGTCTTAAGATGAACATGGACAAAACAAAGATCATGTCTAATGTCCATGTCACACCTATGCTGGTAGTTGTTGGGAGCACTATGCTCGAAGTTGTTGACGAATGCGTTTACCTGGGACAAATAGTCCGACTAGGTCAGTCCAACTTCGACCGAGAGGTCAATCGACGGATTCAACTCTGCTGGGCAGCGTTCGGGAAATTACGACACATCTTCTCGTCAGGTATACCTCAATTTCTGAAAACTAATGTGTACAACCAGTCTGTGTTGTCAGTGATGACTTACGGATCTGAGACGTGGTCCTTCACTGCTGGCCATATGAGGACGCTCAAGGTCGCTCAGCGAGCTATGGAGAGGGCTAAGCTCAGAGTTTCTCTGCGTGATAGACTCAGAAATACCTCAGAAAACCAGAGTGACCGACATAACCCAACGGATTAGTAAGCTGAAGTGGCAATGGGCCCGCTATATAGCTCGAAGAGCCGCTAACCGATGGGGAAGAAAGGTTCTCGAGTGGCAGTGTCGTACCGGTAGGCGTAGTGTAGGGCGACCCCCCACTAGATGGAGTAACGACCTGGTAAGATATGCAGGAAGTCGATGGATGCAGGTGGCTCAGTACCATGCTTTGTGGCATTACTTGGGGGAGGCCAATGTTCAGCAGTGGACTTGTGAAGGGTTGTAATGATGATGAATGGTGAAGTGTTTGTACAGTAGGGCTACGATAGCTATTCGAGTACAGAGCCAGGGTTCGAAAGCTATCCAACTGCAGAGAGATGTTTCCAAGCTACTGGACTGGAAAGGATACGGTATTAACATCAATGGCGAGTACATCACTCATCTTCGATTTGCCGACGATATAGTCCTTATGGCAGAATCGCTGGAGGACCTAAGCACTTTGCTCAATGATCTCAATGGTGTCTCCCAACGGATAGGTCTTAAGATGAACATGTACAAAACAAACATCATGTTTAATGTCCATGTTACACCTATGCCGGTTGGGAGCACTTAGCTGAAGTTGTTGACGAGTACGTTTACCTGGGACAAATAGTCCGACTAAGTAAGTCCAACTTCGACCGAGAGGTCAATCGACGGATTCAATTCGGCTGGGCAGCGTTCGAGAAATTACGACATCTTCTCGTCAGGTATACCTCAATCTCTGAAAACTAGATTACGGATCTGAGATGTGGTCTTTCCCTGCTGGCCGTATTAGGATGCTCTAGGTTGCTCAGCGAGCTATGGAGAGAGCTATGCTCGGAGTTTCTATTCGTGATAGACTCATAAATGAGCATATTCGCAGTAAAACCAGAGTGACCTACATAGCCCAACAGATTAGTAAGCTGAAGTGGCAATAGGCCGGCCATATGGCTCGAAGAACCGATAATCGATGGGGAAGAAAGGTTCTCGAGTGGCAGCTTCGTACCGGTTGGCGTAGTGTAAGGTGACCCCCCACTAGATGGAGTGACGACCTGGTAAGACATGCAGGAAGTTGATGGATGCAGGTGACTCAGGACCGTGGTTTGTTGCCTCCCCCAAGGTGGCATACCTTGGGGGAGGCCTATGTTCAGCAGTGGTCTTGTGAAGGGCTGTAATGATGATGATGATGAAACAAAACAAAATTGAAGACACATGATAGATGAAGAGATTAAAACATAGATTAAGTTGAACAATTGATATTTTCAAAATCGTTTTTACCCCTCCATGCAGACTTGATAAATCTACCTAAAACTACCTAATCTAAATATACCCTAAAACAACCTATTAATGTAAAAATAGCAGCTAAACGATTAAAAAAATATGTTTTACAATCATTTATCTTTCTGGCAATGTGCTTTTTATATCATTTATGTGTTCATACGATTGTTAGATACGATTTCATGCGACAAAACGTTGGAATCTTGATTATTATAGTTCATAAAATTAGACTAATGATCGGCGTGGCCTCGAGTGAGAAAGAACGATAACGAATTTTTAGGTTACACAGTAATCTTTATGACTTTTAAACACATTTAGATAAAAATTTTAATTGTTCTAAGAACTGAACTGAACAAGATTCACCAATCTTAAGCTCACAAAACACTTTTTTCTCACTTAAACCAACTTGTAAACTCCTTAAATCGCTACGCTATTAAAGTTGTTTAGCAAACTGTAGAGTGTGCTAAACAAAAAAACCGGCACGGAGAAAGAGACAAACAATCACACCGCTCTATCTCATTTCTATGCAAGACGTATGCATAAATCTATCTTTTTCGTGTGCGAATGCGTAAGAAGGCGTCAATTTGTCTATAGGTTTCTCTGTCTACGTGTTCATACTACTAAGAAATTCGGGACTTCATAGGCGTGATTTTTACTGACAGCTGTCGCAGAGATCAAGCTATCTTTTATGAACCATAGGCGCTATAAGAACTTACCTACGCGCCTTGCGGTCAAGGCATGCAATAAACATGTAAAGACTAATAAGAGCCACTTTACATTACAGATTACTTCCTGTATTTTACAACATTCAGATATTTTATGGAGTCATGGGTAATCATGGTATTTATAAATATTACATATTAATTATTATAGTGCAAAAAAATAAGAATAAAATAAACTCTATCGACTAGGCTGTATGGGCTTAGATATCTTTGGTCTTTGCCTTTAGAGTTTAGAATAAAAATGTTATGATTGTCTATGTCTAAATTTTCTTAATTTTCATGCAATTAACAATTTTCAATTTTCTTGAAAAGAAGACTTAAAAAACAAATATGATATAAAAAGACTGGCGTTTATTTTACATCAATTATTTGCATTAAATAAAATGTTACGTTGTGCAATATCCGGTAATACCATTTTTAACTTAAAAAAGGGGTTAACTTTACCAGACTAATTATCTAAAACCTTATTGTATTATTTTATCATACGTTTATTTTGCTTTCCAGCTCTTCGGATAGCAACTTTTCGAACTTCGCCTCTGCGTGTACCATATCAAAATGCAAGCAAAATTATTTATCACGACGTAAGGAACTTTACATCCCTAAGTGTTATCAACAATGCCCCGCCTGTTGTTCCACTTTTAAAGGAAAACCTTATAAATAACAAACATATTTTAGATTTATCCTATAATCTGTGGCCTGTGCATATTAGAACGGTAACAAAATTTAGCCTCAAAAGAGGTAAGAGGAAAACTGTTAAAGCAGCAGTAAAAAGATTTTTTAGACTTCATTGGGGTGGATGGATACGAACTAAAGTCGGAAGACATAAGAAGCTGTGGAAAAAGTCTCCACCTCAGAGAAGGAGATTGAGGCAGCATGTATTTTGTAATTCGACACAGAGTACTTTGCTTGACAAAATGGTTACTAAATATTGGAAGAAACCAAAGTATTATGTGGAAGATCCATATGCCCCATACCACACTAGAGAAGAATTTTATATAACAAGGAAGAAACCTTTGCCCAAGACATAAAATAGTTAACTGTCTATTTTCTTAATGTTGAATGCAACATGAATAACTTGTAGTGTAAGGAAAAGTAAGATACATAAGTAATAAAATTTTTGGTTATAGCTTGGAAGTTTTTGTTTAATAATGGTGCTATTATCCTACATTCATTATTCATTATGGCCTATCACAAGACCACAGTTAAACACAGGGTTCCCATATGGATTGGGTTCAAAGAGGAGATATTTGCCATGTTGTTCAGTGTTTTATTGTTAAACAGTTCTTATGAAGCAGATGCTGCCGTTCATTTGTTGTAATAGTTTTACTCTGTCAACTCTTATGACACCCACAGGATGGATTGGGGTCATGGATTCTCTTACACCACTACTTAATGGCAAATGATGCTATCAATTGGCTTTAATTTCTAACTCTCAGTAGCTTTGAAATAGAAACTCACTCATAAGTAAATGCCTAAAAATATAAAATAAATAGCTATTCAGTTTCACATAAATTTATGTGTGACTATGCTAGGCTTAAGTGTTTAGCTACTGGGCTGCAGCTTACAGTTTACTGTCATCGACCCATCAAATAGTTGGGTACATATGCAATTTATTCCTGCTAAACACTACATGAGAAATTCTTAGTACCTACAGGGTTAGGTCATGAATGGAAAAGGAAATGTGAAGATCTGACAGACAAAGCATTTAGCCAAGAGAACAGTCATCACTCCATGTAGAATACAGACTTATTCCATATTTTTTATTTATTTCAGAGACACAATACAATAAGTTGTTGAATTATAACTTTTAGGATCTTTCACATGTCTTACCAGTATAGGTGTAGAAACAGCACAATTATCAATTCTTGGTTTTTTACAATGTCAGCAGTAAGAAGTCAGAAGAATAATAATATTATGTCAATCCAATAATAATTACAGCACATAATTAACAAATTGTGAAATATAAATTAATACTAAGGCTTCAATTATTCTGAAGAGTTATTGCATACATTTGAAATTAGTAAAACATCGACTTTTTTATGATTAACAGGTGTTTATTTTAAAATAATAATATTTTCTCTATTGTCTCTTGTTCAAAGCAAAGTTATAAATAATTCATAGATTTAGGAAATAAAAGATACTTAATTGAATCAATATACATAATATAGTGTCACTTTCGTACCTACTCAATTTTATATGTCAGAAAATCTTTTACATTTTAAATTTGCTGATATTTAATAGTTTTATATTTTCTGGTAGCTTCTTAAATATTTTAATTGTCATACAAAAACAACTTGCTATACATATTAAGCCTTTTTGTGCTATGAGGGGCAGACTGAAATGATCAGGAATAAGAAAAACCACATGCATGATATAGCTAAATTGAATTTAATGGTTTTTTGAAGTATTCTCTGTTCAACTTGATGTACTATTCCATTCGTGCAAACCAATCATTAAAACAGTAATTCCACTCTGAAGTTGATGTTGACAAAATCGTTGATTTGTACGCTTCCACAGCTACTTCGGGGTCTTCAAACCATTGACCACGTAATAAATCTTTCATTCTAGGGAATGCAAAGAAATCGTTTGGGCTCAGGTCAGGTCTGTACGGAGGATGGCTCATCAGCTCAACATTCTCCTGCTTCAAAAAATCGTTTGTCTTCTGAGCAGTATGGGAGCTCGCATTATCAGTTTCGGGTTATTTTTTTGGATTTCAGCTATCATTTCTGGCAAACAAACCGTGATATACGACTCTGCAGTAACAGTTCCGCGTTCCTGTAAAGGAATTGTAGCAACAAACATAGAGACCATTTTCTTTGACACGCTGCGGGAGCGAACCACTTTCGTTGGTTTGACCTCGTCTTCGAAGACCCAAACCGCTGACAGATGTTTTCTTTCAGGTTCGTATGAATAAATCCATGATTCGTCACCGGAGGCGATATTATAAACGGCATTTGAGTTCCTTCCGTTGAAGTGTCGCAGTGTATTCTGGCACCAATCTACACGAGCCGCCTTTTGCTCTTCGGACAAATTGTGGGGAACCCAGCGCGAAACTAGATTTCTTCCATACAGCTCATTATGTAATATCGACTGAATTGCAGTCATTCCGATACTGATAACAGCCCGAATCTACTCGTATGTCACATGACGGTCATCTAATATAATAGTTCGCACAGCTGCGATGTTTACAGGCGTGACCGCTGTTCTTGGTCGACCTGCAGAAGAAACAGTGCTGAGCGACACACAACCGCGTCAGGACTCGGCATACCAACGGTATATTGTCGTTTGACTCGGTGTTTCAACATCATAAATCGAAACAAGTTCGCTGAGACATTTATCTTGAGATAAGCCGCGACGAAAATCGTGATAAATTACGGCACGAAAATGTACACGCGTGAGCTCCATTTCTGTTAACGACGTGTCAACTTTAAACCAACGTAGTTTTTGTTTTTAAACATTTTTTTAATTGTTTGAATGTGTAGCGGCGCTGTCGTCGCGCCACTAGCACACCGAAACACACCGAAGCCTAAATCGCGCTATTAACATTCCGAATCATAGACAGTATATATAGAACTTGTCCCAACTATCACTCGGAGTGTTGGCCGCTCCCCGGGCAGAACACCTTGCCCGGCGGGAGATCTCCCTTTTTCCTACTACGGCCACAAATATCATTAAGATTCTAAGAGGCCAGTATTCAAATTCTAAAAAAGGTTTTATTGTAACTCAATCCGAAATATTCTATTCCCGATCATTTCAGTGTGCACCTCGTCTTGTTTTCCCAACACTTCATTGTGTGATGGAAATATGTTTGGATGCTTTTTCACAAAAGTACTTATTTCTAGTATGTACAGACAAGGCAACGGTAGAATTTTTAGTTTTTTTTTTAAATAATGGTGTGTTTTCGTAAAATTCAACACCACATAACGCTCTTATACATTTCTTTTCAACTTTAAATGCTTTGTCCGCATAAACGCAGGCATAAAATTTTCCCAAATAATCCATCCATATCGTAAGAGGGATGATACATATCCATGATAGGTAATAAGGGCTATTTCCTGAGACACTATAAATCTTAAACATCTCAAAGCAAAAATGAATTTGTCTAGTTTATTTATTAATTATATAATATGATCTTTCTAATTTAAATTTTTATCTAGAATTATGCCTAAAAAATTATTTGCATTTCCTTGCTGAATTTCTCTTATAATACTATTATTATTATTGCTAAGTATAGGTATAATTATATGGTTAGAATTTAATTATTTTTGTTTTATCAACATTTATTTTTAGATTGTTACTTTTCATCCAATTTATTGCATTATTAAGTTGTTCCATGGCTAATGATTGTATTTCATTTTTACATTTTATAATAAGCATTGCATCATCTGCGAATAATATGCATTCCTGACTAATTGATGACGATGACAGCACTGGTGATGCTCTGGACACCGGCCGTGCCAATATTTCGCGGGAAAACATCTCCGAGTACCGGGACAAACTCGTGTCCGAAGTCGAGTCTCTGCTGAACAGAGTCTCGGATTGGGGGCGACTAAATCTAGTCCAGTTTAACCCCCAGAAGACACAAGTGTGCGCGTTAACCGCTAAAAAGAACCCCTTTGTCGTATCCCCTCAGTTTCAAGGCACTCCCCTTGTTGCCTCAGCCAGTATCGGAATCCTCGGCGTCGACATATCGAGTGACGTGCAGTTTCGTGGTCACTTGGAAGGGAAGGCCAAATTGGCCTCTAAAAAGCTTGGTGTGCTCAGCAGAGCGGGACAGTATTTCATGCCGGCACACCGCCTGCAACTTTACAAGGCGCAGGTTCGGCCGCACATGGAATACTGTTCCCATCTCTGGGCTGGGGCTCCCCAGTACCAGCTCCTTGCACTTGACCGCATCCAGCGCAGAGCGGATCGAATCGTCGACGACCGAGTGCTTTCCGATCGGCTCGATTCACTGGCGCTGCGAAGAGACGTTGCATCTCTTTGCATTTTCTTTCGCATATACCATGGGGAGTGCTCTGAGGAATTGTTCGGATTAATCCCAGCCGCCAAATTTCGTGAACGCACTACACTGCAAACGTCCCGATACCATCCACACCATCTGGATGCTTGGCGGTCCACCACTGTACGTTGTCTAAGGAGTTTTCTTCCGCGTACGACCTCTCTGTGGAATAGTTTACCACCGGCTATTTTTCCGGACCGATACGACCTGGGGACCTTCAAGAAAAGAGCTTACTCCTTTCTTGAAGGGTCGGCAACGCACCTGCAATTCCCCTGGAGTTGCGGTTGATCATGGGCGGCGGTAGTCACTTAACATCAGGTGACCTGCATGCTCGTTTGCCCCCTCTTTTATAAAAAAAAATTGAAGTTGGTAGGTCGTTTATGTAAAACAAGAAGAGTAATGGAGCAAGAACCGATCCTTGTGGCGTACCGCGATTATTATTTATTAACTCAGATTTAAAAGTAACTTTCATGTTGTTTATTGTTTAACAATGTCCGTATGTTGTTTGCAATTTGATAAATAACTCTGTATCCAGTCAGATGCTTTACCTCTTATACCGTATTTTTCAAGCTTTTTGATTAGAAGTTTGTGGCATACATAATCAAGTGCTTTTCTTATGTCTAAAAATATAGATGCCACTGACATTTTATTATTTAGTGCTTCAACGTTGTTGAGCTGTTCTTCAGAAAGCCAAATTGATAAGATGATAATATATTATTTTTGCCTAAAAAGTTTGTAATTTCTTTTACTAAAGCATTCTCGAAAGCTTTAGAAAGTTTCGGTTCAAGCGTTATTTTTTTTTATGGAAAAGGGGGCAAACGAGCATGCGGCTCACCTGATGTTAAGTGACTACCGCCGCCCATGATCAACCGCAACACCAGGAGAATTGCGGGTGCGTTGCCGGCCCTTTAGAAAGGAGTAAGCTCTTTTCTTGAAGGTCCCCAGGTCGTATTGGTCCGGAAAAATCGCCGGTGGTAAACTATTCCACAAAGAGGTTGTACATGGAAGAAAACTCCTTGTGAAACGTACAGTGGTGGACCGCCAAGCATCCAGATGGTGTGGATGGTATCGGGACGTTTGCCGTGTAGTGCGTTCACGAAATTTGGCGGCTGGGATTAATCCGAACAATTCCTCAGAGCACTCCCCGTGATAGATGCGATAAAATACGCAAAGAGATGCAACATCTCTTCGCAGCGCCAGTGAATCGAGCCGATCGGAAAGCACTCGGTCGTCGACGATTCGAGCCGCTCTGCGCTGGATGCGGTCAAGTGGAAGGAGCTGGTACTGGGGAGCCCCAGCCCAGAGATGGGAACAGTATTCCATGTGCGGCCGAACCTGCGCCTTGTAAAGTTGCAGGCGGTGTGCCGGCATGAAATACTGTCCCGCTCTGCTGAGCACGCCAAGCTTTTTAGAGGCCAATTTGGCCTTCCCTTCCAAGTGACCACGAAACTGCACGTCACTCGATATGTCGACGCCGAGGATTCCGATACTGGCTGAGGCAACAAGGGGAGTGCCTTGAAACTGAGGGGATACGACAAAGGGGTTCTTTTTAGCGGTTAACGCGCAAACTTGTGTCTTCTGGGGGTTAAACTGGACTAGATTTAGTCGACCCCAATCCGAGACTCTGTTCAGCAAAGACTCGACTTCAGACACAAGTTTGTCCCGGCACTCGGAGACGTTTTCCCGAGAAATATTGGCTCGGCCAGTGTAAAGAGCATCACCAGTGCTGTCATCTGCATAGCAATGAATGTTACGGGTATGCAACATATCATTGATATGCAGAAGAAAAAGCGTTGGCGATAGCACGCAGCCCTGTGGAACACCAGCATTAATAGGCTTGCAATCGGAGCTTGCACCGTCTACAACGACCTTGATGCTCCGATCTGCAAGAAAGCTGGTGATCCAATCGCACAATTTCTCGGGAAGCCCATAGGAAGGGAGCTTCGAAAGAAGCGCTTTGTGCCAAACCCGATCGAAGGCCTTCGCAATGTCCAAACTAACGGCCAATGCCTCCCCCTTGAACTCTACTGTCTCCGCCCATCTGTGAGTGAGGTAGACTAGAAGATCACCAGCTGACCGACCACGGCGAAAACCGTATTGGCGGTCACTAATCAGCTGGTGATCAAGGTACCTCATGAGCTGGCAGTTTACAATGGACTCCATTGTTTTGGAGAACAAGGAGGTGATGGCGATTGGTCGGTAGTTGGACGGGTCTGAGCGGTCGCCTTTTTTATGGATCGGGTGGACGAAAGCCGTCTTCCATGATTTTGGGACTACGCCTAGGGAGTAGGAGTACCGGAAAAGACGCGTTAAAACCGGTGCCAACTCTGGAGCACACGTCCTCAGCACAATTGGGGGGATTCCGTTAGGCCCACTCGATTTGTGGATGTCCAGGGAGAGGAGTGCTTTGCGAACCGAGCGCTGTGTGAACTGCACTTCCGGCGTGGAGCACTCACACCGCGGGATGGTCGGCGGCGTACTCCCTCCGTCATCGAGAGTCGAGTTAGACGCAAGGAAAGAGCCTAGAAGATCGGCTTTCTCCTTTGCAGTATGGGCCAGTGAGTCGTCCTCCCTGTGCAGAGATGGAAGAGATGGCTGACAGAAATTCCCCTGGACAGCCCTGGCGAGAGACCGGAATGCACGGGTTCCAGAAGGAAGGCGAACTAGTTTCTCGTCAATTCTGCCTATGTGCTCTGACTTTGCCTTGGCAATGACTCTTTTGAAGGACCTAGAGGCGGAATTATACTTCTTTTTTAGAGCACTGGTGTTTACATCCCGGGACGCTGATGCATCAACCCAGGCTTGGTAGCACTCCTGCTTATAGCATGATGCTATTTTACAGGAGCGACCAAACCATGGCTGAGATTTGCCTCCAATGGGCACCACAGAGGAAGGAATAAAAAGTTCCATACCCTGAAGTACCACATCAGTAACAGAATCCGCAACAACGTTGGATCATCCGGCGAGAAACAAACCCGCCCCCAAGGGTAGGATGCAAAGAAAGGCCGCATCCCATCCCAATCGGCTGACTTATAGTGCCAAACACGGCGGCAGCCTGCAGAATGCAACCGCGATTTCAGCGTGAGTGGCACAACACTCCGGACCAGACAATGGTCCGAGGAGCCTAAAGGGGCGTCGACGGAAATCTGATATCCGTCCGGGTGAGAGGTCAGCAGAAGGTTCAACAGGGAAGGTGCATGATCCTCCACATCTGGAATCCGCGTAGGCGAAGTAACCAGTTGTGTCAGACCATATGCCAAGGCAAAATCATGAACAGATCTCCCCGCATGATCGGTTAAACGTGAACCAAGCCATTCGGCGTGATGGGCGTTAAAGTCGCCGAGGATCACGATCTCTGCGGAGGGGATCTGCTGTAGCAACGAATCTGCAGCCATTTGGACGTGGTCGAAGAGTCGGTCTGTTTCGGCATTACCGCCATGGGACCTATAGAGGCACCCGTAGACGCGCGGATGGTCGTCGCTGTCTACGCGTAGCCAAAGGATGGACAGGTCCGAACCTTCAAGTCTGCCGAGGAGTCGAGAACAGATGTCCTCTCTGACTTAAACGCAAACTCCAGCCCGAGGCACAAAGGAGTGTTCCAGTTTGTACCCCGGGTAGGAGAGATACGAGACATCAGCCGGAGAGGACACCTGCGTCTCGGTCAGAAAGAGCAGAGCCGCCCTCGCCGTTTCGAGATGGTAGTGGACGGCGTTTAGGTTAGAGTGAAGTCCCCTGATATTGCAGAAATTCACGGACAGCGTGGCAGGGGTCGCCTTGGTCTTGTTGCTCCGTTTGCCCCGAGCAGTTGTAGTCTTGAGCGGAATTTTGCCCCCCCCCCCGAGAATACGCGGGGCAGCCTGAGCACCCACGCTCAGAAGTGGAGAAACATGGTCGTGGATGCTCAGCGAGGGATTCTCCAGGGGTGCTGGTACCCTCCTGGGGTAGTCTATCATTATTTAATTCCGCTACCATGTTGATGGGTGGGGGGGGGGGGATTTGGGCCTCCGGCCACCTGCAATCACCAGACGAAACGCGGAAGCAGAGCTTCCACTTCACGCCGGTATTCTGTGAGGTCGTGGTACCACCCCGGTTTGAGCCGGCCCATACGTGCAACAGCAAAGCTGCCGCGTGGCTCTACCACTGTTGCATATTGGTCTGTAATTACCCATATAAGTACGATTTTATGTAACGGTTTTACGATAGATATTTTTAAGCGTTCTGGGAAAACACCTTGCTCAAACGATCTATTTAACAGTGTAGAAATGGGCGCTGCTATGTAGGGGGTGATTATTTTTATTATTTTTGTATTCAGTTCATCATATCCAGTTGAGTTTGTATCTTTCAAGGATTTAATGTTGATTATAACATCACTTTCATTAACTGCCGTAAGCACAGATCACTATATACTAGTCTACGAATATACTACGAATATATATATCCGTAAGGAATATACTCTTTTCTTCGTTCTTAATGTATTTTAAGTGAGTCATGTATTCATAGACAGTGTCTTTTTTGATATTGTCAAATTAGTAAAATAATTGTTATGAAAAAAATATGAAAAAATTGTTTATAAATAGTTCACAGATTTTTTTCGAGAGTCATTACGAATCGTCTCGCACGCAGACTCGACGACTTCCAGCCTCCCGAACAAGCCGGTTTCCGAAAATGCTTCAGTACCATAGACCACATACATACCCTGCGGCAGATTGAACAGAAGACCGAAGAGTACAATCTGCCACTTTGCCTAGCTTATGTGGACTATGAGAAAGCCTTTGATTCCGTCGAAATTTGGGCGGTGCTACAGTCCCTTCAGCGGTGCCAAGTTGACTGTCGGTATATCGAAGTGCTGAAGTGTTTGTACAGTAGGGCTACGATGGATATCCGAGTACAGAACCAGAGTTTGAAACCTATCCAACTGCAGAGAGGTGTAAGACAGGGTGACGTTATATCCCCGAAACTCTTCACCGCTGCGTTGGAAGACGTTTTCAAGCTACTGGACTGGAAAGGATACGGTATTAACATCAATGGCGAGTACATCACTCACCTTCGATTTGCCGACGATATAGTCCTTATGGCAGAATCGCTGGAGGACCTTAGCACTATGCTCTATGACCACAATGGTGTCTCCCAACGGATAGCTCTTAAGATGAACATGGACAAAACCAAGATCATGTTCAATGTCCATGTCACACCTATGCCGGTAGTTGTTGGGAGCACTATGCTCGAAGTTGTTGACGAGTACATTTACCTGGGACAAATAGTCCGACTAGGTTAGTCCAACTTCGACCGAGAGGTCAATCGACGGATTCAACTCGGCTGGGCAGCGTTCGGGAAATTACGACACATCTTCTCGTCAGGTATACCTCAATTTCTGTAAACTAAAGTGCACAACCAGTGCGTGTTGCCAGTGATGACTTACGGATCTGAGACGTGGTCCTTCACTGCTGGCCGTATGAGGACGCTCAAGGTCGCTCAGCGAGCTATGGAGAGGGCAATGCTCGGAGTTTCTCTGCGTGATAGACTCAGAAATAAGGATATCCGCAGTAAAACCAGAGTGACCGACATAGCCTAACGGATTTGTAAGCTGAAGTGGCAATGGGCCGGCCATATAGCTCGAAGAACCGATAACCGATGGGGAAGAAAGGTTCTCGAATGGCAGCCTCGTACTGGTAGGCGTAGTGTAGGGCGACCCCCCACTAGATGGAGTGACGACCTGGTAAGACATGCAGGAAGTCGATGGATGCAGGTGGCTCAGGGCCGTGCTTTGTTGCGTTACTTGGGGGAGGCCAATGTTCAGCAGTGGACTTGTGAAGGGCTGTAATGATGATGATGAGTTCACAGATGTCAATAGGATAATTATAAATAATGCCATTAGTTTTTATTCCTTCAATTTCTTTTGCGCCATTATTTAAGTATGTATTATGTTTAATTATTTTCCATAGTGCCTTACACTTGTTTTTTTTTTATTATTTATTTGTTGCGACTTTCTTATGCATGTCTTTAATAACTTGCAATAAATAGTATATTTAAATTTATTTTGGATTTTATTAAATTTCTCGTTTGTGTAGAGAGATCATCAAACAGTATTATTTCAATTCTTTGGTAGGAAAAAGAACTGTAGGTTGCTGTTGTCATGTATAGTGCCACCAACTTATCTGTTCAGTTTACAGAGTCGCTAGTGGAGTGCTTACTATTGCCATTTAAGAAATTCGCCGAGGAAATAGGTGACTACATATTCATTAGGTACACATAATATAAAAGAAAACAAATTTCGTGTTAATATATTAAAATTAGTGAGAATTAGTGTTATTATATATATTATTTATATTTTATAAAAAGGTCATTTACAAAATGGCGGCCTTAGTTCCAATTTTGTCCACCTGAACAGATAAGTTGGTGGCACTATAATGTCCATGATATGGTACCTAAGCTGGGCAAGGCGTCAAGAGAATTTAATACCGCCTGCACCGTTTTTAGACGATATTTTATTTGTTTATGATGAAGTGGACGATTAATAATTCATTAAAAGAGAAAATGTTTTTAATTCATCCTCCTTCTGCTTTTTTATAATTATTTCAAACTTCTAGAATTTAGTTGGACGGCGGCGTCTGAATCTTCTATTTGTGAATGTCCTACAATACATAAAATTATGGTGAAGTCTAGTTTACAATAAAGTCTAATAATTATTTTCTTAAAGTATAATGTGAGAGCTTGGTGTGAGAATACCTAGGTATTTATCAAATTAAGTGGGCGTAGCAATCAACCGCCTTCGTAACATTGTATGCATAGCATAAGCAAAATAACAACCTATATTTTTTTCTACCATGAAGCACTAATTATGTGGACTCCAGCCAGAGGTTGCAAAAAAAAGCAATCTTTATTTAAAATATATTTAATTTACAATTAATTATTACAACTAAAAGAGGTGACTCTATTTAGAAGTTTGAATCTAGAATGAATTCACACGGTAAAATATCAGAACCAGGTAATATTACACAGTACACACGTTATGCTGACGCGGTGTCTCGTGGTTGTCGTAAACTGATGCAACGCTGCAGATTTCCTAGATTAGGGCTGCGTAACACACTTGTAAACATTTTAGTTTTTTTTTTAAAATGGTATTGATATATAAATAAAATAATACAGTAATCGATGCTGTAACATCAGGCGCAGCTTTCTATGAACTTTCGGCCGTCTCCTTTATTTAGATTTTCCTTGCTAGTTTCTAATGATCTTTCTACTTTTTTCTTTAATATGAATTATTAATGTTTGCACTGTGTCGTGGTCCTATAGTCCTAAATTAATTAATGTGGAATTTAATTCTCTTGTATTATTATCATTTTTTAATATGTCGATATTCCAATCTCCACACAATATTAGCCTTTTTTATTATTATATGTAATACTGTGTAACAAAAGTCTAAGTCTATCAAAAATAGGTTCGCGTTTGAGTTTGGTATACGATAAATACAGACAATAATAAGATTGTAGTCCAAAAGTTCTATGAGACAACATTCAAAATAGTGAGTGCAAGTTAACTTTTTAGTAATTGATATTGAAGCCCAATTTGGATGTTTTTTAGAAGTATGCACGTACCACCACGTCTTTGTTGTGTTTCGACAATTTTAGATTACTTTCGGTTCCTCGTTTCATAAACTTTCACTTAAGCAGATCACATCTATTAGGGTAGGGTGGTGTAAGATTGCGCACTTGTCATTACTCGACATCAGTGCGAAACACGCTGCCAACTTCAACTGTGTTTTGATTGCTTTGGATGCCAGCATGCGCTCACGAAAAAATATTGAGATATGAAAGAAAAAGGGAAGTCCAGGTGGGTTAAAAGTTTTTGTAGCCCTCTGATCTAATTTTTTGACATTTTGCAAGTACTGATCATTTTACTTGTGTTTACTTTTGAAATTACGACTAGAGAGACTAGAGAGACACAGTAGTTCAATAATTTTCGAAATGATGGCAATAGTCTCAGTATGGGTAGATAATATTCACTTATATGAATACATATTGTATTTTTCATCAGCTTTTATCAGTGCTTCACTTTGTTGTAGAATTTTATGAAGACCACGCAAAAGTGACCCCAAAATTTTCACGCCTTCTACCATCTTATATGTGGTAGAGCCACGCTGCAGTTATATTAGTAGTATAGTTGTAGCATGAATGGGTCGGCTCGACCGGGGAAGGACCACGCTCTCACAGAATACCAGCATAAAATAGTAGCTTAATGCTGCTGTGTTTCGTATGGTGAGTGTAGAGAATCGAAGACCCATTTTACTGGAAACGAGGCATTCCATCTTAGTTCTCACGGGTGACAACGTATCTGCATTTTGATTTGTAATCGAGGATAGATGTAAATGTCTATGGGCCGCAGCAACCACTTACTATTTGTTTATTATCAAGAGAAAGGTAAACAAAGGGGAAGTTTGATTCATTTTCAGAAGTAAACATCTTTATAGAACAATCAAAAGCTTATAGATTTCATAACCCAAGAAACAAGAAAATAATTTAGAGTGAGAATGTCAAATTCATAAATGAAACAGTTTTTAGACATGATTATGACAATATACTCAATGAAGAACAAGAGGTTGAACAGGTTAAAATAAGAGGAGAATTAAATAAACCTGTAGAAACTATAGAAAGAATGATAAAATCGTTTGACAACTCAAATAATGAAGATTATGCGAGAAGTAGAATGATTAGAAGATCACCAAAAGAAAGAAAAGTTACTATATCATGGGAAAGTTTAATATAAACTTCTAAAGCAGATCAAAGAAGTTCGAGATTGATTCGTGTTACAACAAAACCAAAAATAGCAATTGATGATGAAGACCACATTTATGAGGACAATGCCGTTTACAGGGATTACGACAATAAAGCCAATCACATAGAATAAAGCCGAAAACACAGATGATGTTAACGAATGGTAAAAAGCCTTGTAAAATAAGTTTTTAGCTCAAATTAAAAATAACACGTGGGAAATAGTGCCTAGACCTCATGATCGAAAAGTAATTGGGAGTTGATTCGTCTTGAGGACTAAAAATTACAATAAACAAAGGTGTGTGTGTGTGTGTGTGTGTGTTTGTCTGTGTGTGCGTGTGTGCGTGGGTGCGTGAGTGCGTGCGCGCGCGCGCGCGCGCGCGTGTGTGTGTGTGTGTGTGTGTGTGTGTAAGATTAAATAAATAATAATAAGCAAATAGCAGCTTAGCACTACGATACAATGTTTGACCTGGTGAAAAAATAAATATATCTATTACAATCTGTTTCGTTTATTAAGCTTACCGAAGACTGCCTACTGAATCCACTCATATTTTTTGATGTTTACTACTAGCTGCATGCTCCTTTAAGGCGGACAGTTGGGGGATTTCCCTGTACTTCTCGTATTATGTTTGTATCACATTAAATAAATAACTTTAAAAGTTTGATTGTAAAGTCGATAATCTTAAAAGAAGTATTCATAAACACGAGTTTATGGTTAATATTTCAATCACTCATAGAAGAACGTACTTTAGTTTGGTATCGTATTAGATTTCACGGTGATAATATATTGTTAGCGATATCTTGGTAATAATATTTAGTGGGCGAACAGGCGTGTGGGCGTGGAAGTGGGCGATAGATAGTATAGAGTGGAGTGGGCGTAAGATCCTTTACTTTAGCCTTGGATCTCCAAAGCTAAAGATGATCCAGACGTGGCCTTTTACAAAGTCTGTAACTGCAAATTGGTATCCCATTGTCCGCTTTAAAGGAGCATGCCGCTACTAGTAAACATCAAAAAATAAGTATGTGTACTTCCATCTCTTTTTTAACTTTCCTAAATCTCATTGTAGTTGGTAAAACTTTGTTTTACAGCATGTATGTTTTGAATTATGTTTTGGACACTTTTTATAAAATCTTTGATTAAAGGAATTAAACAAAATCAAACAAAAGTGATTAACTTCATTCAGTCAGTAATATCTGCAGTATCTGTGCTCTCTTGGGGTAATTAATAATGTTTTGAAAATAAAATCAAAACAAAGTTGTTACATATAAATATTTATTTAACATTAATTATTAATATGTTTCAGTTGTAATGACGCTTGCACAGAATCTTAGACAACCTGATACACGTTGGTTAAAAAATTTTGGTACTTTTAAACGTTTTGCCAAACCTGCAACTATGCAGGTGACAGCACTGGTGATGATTTGTACACCGGCCGTGCCAATATTTCGCGGGAAAACGTCTCCGGGGACCAGGACAAACTTGTGTCTGAAGTCGAGTCTTTGCTGAACAAAGTCTCGGATGGAGAGGACTAAATCTAGTCCAGTTAACCCTCAGAAGACACAAGTTAGCGCGTTTATCGGTTAAAAGAACCCCTTTGTCGTATCTCCTCAGTTTGAAGGCACTCCCCTTGTTGCCTCAGCCAGTATCGGAATCCTCGGCATCAACACATCGAGTGACGTGCAGTTTCGTGGTCACTTGGAAGAGAAAGCCAAATTGACCTCTAAAAAGCTTGGCGTGCTCAGCAGAGCGGGACAGCATTTCATGCTAGCACACCGCCTGCACCTTTACAAGGCGCAGGTTTGGCCGCACTTGGAATACTGTTCCCATCTCTGGGCTGGGGCTCACCAGTACCAGCTCCTTCTACTTGACTGCATCCAACGACCGAGTGCTTTCCGATCGGCTCGATTCACTGGCGCTGCGAAGAGGTGTTGCGTCACTTTGCGTATTTTATCGCATTTATCACGTGGCGTGCTCTGAGGAATTGTTTGGATTAATCCCAGCCGCCAAATTTCATGAACGCACTACGCGGCAAACCTCCCGATACCATCCACACCATCTGGATGCTTGGCGGTCACCACTGTACATTTTACTAGGAGTTTTCTTTCACGTACGACCTCTCTGTGGAACAATTTACCACCGGCAATTTTTCTGGTCTGATATGACCTGGAGGCCTTCAACTAAAAAGCCTTCTACTTTCTAAAGGGTCGGCAACGCACCTGCAATTCCCCTGTGTTGCGGTTGTTCATGGGCGGTGGTAGTCACTTAACATATGCTATTGTATACTTATTTATGCTCGTTTGCCTCATCTACTGTAAAAAAATTGGTCTTTATGGGGCAATGTATGTAATGTAAATAATGTAAAGCGATTATCTTTTTACAACAGAATCCCAGAAAATGTACAAAATTTGTCAGGAAACAAGACTAAAATGTTTTATTAAAGGAAAAACGTACAAAAAGTGTTTTGAAATATCAAAGAATACCTCAATGAAAATAACCTATGGGAATGAAGTTTTCGCCACCATGATTGTTCTATTAAAATTTATTTAAAAAATACAAACAAAACTATTGTAAAGTGAAATATGTTTTAAAAAACTCGAACCAGTTGTAAATAAAACATGATTTTCAATAAGTTTTATGTAATAATCTACAGGATGTTTGGAAGGTCGATGGAAAGCCGTAAAGCGGAGCTAGTATAGACTATTTAGAACCATTTGTACCCAACTTGTCTTAGAGTCTTAGACGAAGTGTGACTACTTTATTTTTATCAAGCTTTAATGATTTTTGATGACAAAACCCAAAATTTTGGAGTTAGATGTAAATTGTGGCAAGTTTGAAAGACAAATCATTTAGTTTTTATTTTATTTTATTAAAGTAATGTGGTAAACAGTCTAATGAAACATGATTCAGGCATCTGTATCATGAGATAATTTTTTTACAGATATTTGAAGTCAATTATTTATTTAAAGATTGAGGAAAGCTGTTATTTGACGGCATTAAAAAATACGGATAGTGTTGTTTTCGTTTAAACATTTTTTAAAACATGCCTGGTTGTTGTTCTTTCTTTTGAGGCAACAACTACGCGGATAGCTCACAAATTATTGAAATTGGGGCTTATAAACCAAATTGAGGGAGAAAATTAAAAATGTCAAGCAAGGCGATAAAACGACATTAGTAGAAAAAAATAGTTTTAATGTTGTAAATCATTACATAACAGAGTTCAATTCTGAGTATTAATTGCCACGTTCGAAATAAAATTGAGGGGACCTTCTAACAAAGGCCAACGCGTAGCGCGTGCGATGAGATAGCAATAAACTTGACCTACTCAGGTAGCTTCTTATCTTCACGCACAATCCCTAACGGGGTAGCCAGAGAGAACAGATCGCAAAGTGTCACGATCCTTACATACCTCTTTCGCTTTTTTCGTGTTCATTAACTTCTTCATACATGCACGTCTAGGTATTCGAGTATTCTTGACCTTCCCCTCTTCGAGTAATTTGCTCATATGGTCTTCGAAAGTTAGTGTCGGTCTACCTCGACACCTTTTAATATTTACTTTCGCGCTATATATTTTCTTCACCATTCGGTCTTTACTCATTCGCTCAACGTGCCCAAACCATCGGAGTACGCCCCTATCAATTTTTGTGATTAGGTCATCTTTCAATCCTGCCATATTGCGAATCTCTTCGTTTCGCTTTCGGTCGGCTATGGTAACGCCGCACATTTTACGAAGAGATCGCATCTCCACTACATTCAACTTGCTTTTATGCTTCTTCTGGCATACCCAGGTTTCGCTGCCATATAACAAAGTTGGCACCAACATTGCGTTATGTATTGCAAGGCGTGCACTCTTCACTACGCCTTGCCTTTTGACTAACGCATTCAGGGCACCATTGACACAGGGCACATTGTTCCCGGCAGTGACACGCCTGTCCACATCTAAATCGTATCTTCCATCCCGGCTGAAAGCACTCCCCAAGTATACAATTTCATTTACCTGTTCTAGACATTCCTGATTTACCCATATTTCACATTTCGTTCTCTCTTCGTCCTTTTCAAATACCAGAACCTTAGTTTTATTAGCATTCAAACTGAGACCTTTAATTTCACATTCTTCTTTCATACACGTAACTAATGCCTGCAGTTCTACTTCTGATGGTGCAATAAGCACTGCATCATCAGCATACAGCAGACAATTAACTTTAATGTCACCCAATTTCACACCCAAACGGCTATTTTTCAGCTTTTGTAAACAGCTGTCGAGATACAGTATGAACAGCCAGGAAGACATGACACAACCCTGTTTTACGCCCGCTTGGACGCTAAACATGGGTGACAGGTCATGCCCTACCCGCACACAGGCTTTACAGGCATAGTAAAGTGACTGCACAGCCCTTAACAATCGACCATCCACACCATATTCCGGCAACAGTTCCCACATTTTCTTCCTTATAACCTTATCAAATGCTTTCTCCAGATCCACAAAAGCACAGAAATCTTCTGGTTAACACTTAAAAGCTTCTCCGTGATCATGCGGAGAGAAAACATTTGATCCGTGCATCCTCTTCCAGGTCTAAATCCGCATTGTGCCTCCCATAAAAATCTTTCCGATTTCTCTTGAATCCTACGTGTCAAAACCTTCGAGTAAACTTTACTTGCTAAGCTGGTCAAGCTGACTGCCCGATAGCACCCGTAGGCAAAATGTGAACCTTTACCTTTATATAAAGGCACAATGACCGCGGATCGCCAATCATCCGGGACACCTCCCGTCCGCCAGCACAAATTGCACAGCAGATGAAAGCTGTCCCAGACGCGAGGCCCACCGTACTTGACCATTTCAGCAGTAACTCTGTCTAGTCCCGCAGCCTTACCACATTTCAAACTTTGAATCGCACGTTCAATCTCTTTAATGCTGATAACCTCAGTGTCATCGAGGTCCGTGTCTGGCGTGCCAGTCACGGAGTCACCACCGGATCCTTCACTAAGATCATGACACGCATACATTTCTCTATAAAATTCACTCCATCGCTGCATGACGTCCGATTTTTCTGAGAGGACGTCATTGGTTCTCGAAAGCACTTTGTTCATTCTTAAGGCTGTCACACCACACCGGGACCTTCCAACCTCTTTCCAGAAGAGTTTGGAGTTTTCCTTAAAGTTGTGCGACAACCTTTTGTCCGCTTCTATTCTACACCTTTCACGTACTTCCTCAATCAGTGTTTTCGCATGAACTTTCTGCAGCTTATATCTTTCTTTCATCTTCTCTCTCATACGCTTATCTTTACTAGAGGCCAAGTCTAACCATGCATGGTTAGACTACTCAGGTAGCGAGCCTAGTAATAAAAGAATAGCGATGCGTAAATTACATTTCACAATAAAAACAACTTCATGGGGGTAAGACAATAGCGTCGTGTTTCTTTCGTCTGGGTAACTACCTGTTTCTTTCAGGGACGCGAGTATACTTAGTCGAGTTACAACTACGTTTGTGACTGGACGTTATTTCCTTATTCGTGACAAATTACCGTGTTTAGTTGTAGTAGCCCTTTGCGCTCCTGCACGTGTTAATTTGGTTTGAATTGTTTCACCGTGTCCAGTTGTAGCCTTAGCTACCTGGCTAACCTGGCTCTGCACTCCTGCACTTGTTCGTTTTGACTGTAAAATTTTTGTTTTAATTCGCTTCTACGCCGTTTTGTATTTAAGAAGTGACTATGACTTCTTTCTCGAACGAGGAATATGCTGACATTGTTTTTATGTATGGCAGAGCAGACGGCAATGGATCTTCAGCACGACGGATGTACCAAGAACGCTATCCTAATCGCAGAGTACCAAATGTGAGAGTATTTTACAACACATTTCGTCGGCTTGCTAAAGATGGGATACACCTTGTGAAACATGGAGTCAATCCGGGTAGACATGATACTCACATCGAGGAAGATATCTTGTTGGCATTTCCACATGCCAGCACTAGAAAAATAGCTCGTAATTTAAATATTTCTCATTAGAAGGCGTGGAAATACAATGCACTAAAATAACAAGTACCCGTTTCATGGCATTGGTGTTCAAGGTCTTGAAGAGCGAGATCCTCAGAGAAGGATTCAGTTTTGTTGTTTTCTTCTCAACACAGATATTGAAGATGCGCGGTTCCTGAAATAAATCTTGTAGACAGATGAAAGTAAATTTTCCGGGGAAGGCATTACTAACTTCCATAACCTTCATAACCTTCATCAATGGGCTGAGAAATCTAATAATCCGCATTGGAAAAAGTGGAAGTCTTTTCAAAGGAAATTCTCGGGTCAACGTGTGGGCTGGAGTAATTGGTAGAACACTGATTGGGCCCCATATCTTACCCGATAATTTGGATGGCAAACAAAATGATCTTCCAGAGCTTGTAGAAGACTCCGGGGCCCCAATATTCGCTACAGACCGAGAAATCATCTTTCAACAAGATGGTTGTTCAGCGCATTGGACATTAAATGTACGGGAGCACATAAATAATTGCTTCCCTAACAGCTGGATAGGCAGAGATGGGCTTATCCCTTGGCCCGCCCGGTCACCCGACCTGACTCCACTGGACGTTTTTGTGTGGTGTCGTGCCAAAGAACTAGTCTATAATAATGTGGAAATAAACACAAAAGAAGAATTCATTGAGAGAATTAATTCAGCGCTTGACACGATGAAACTGGAGATGAAGTTAAAATAACAACAACATAAGTGGGAAGACGGGTCCGTGCTTGCGTTAGGAACCGCAGCGAAAATTTTGAACACGAATAATAAATGATTTTAAACAAAATTTTGTTTTAATTATTTCACCAATAAATTATAATTTTCACCTTTGTAGGCCCTAATTTCATTAATTTGTTAGCTATCCGCGAAGTTGATGCCTCAAAAGAAAGAACAATAACCAGGCATGTTTTTAAAAATGTTTGAACGAAAACAACAGGATCCGTATTTTTTTTATGCCGTCAAATAACAGCTTTCCTCAATCTTTAAATAATCACAACATTGACTTGAAATATCTGTAAAAACGTACGTTAGACTGTTTACCACATTACTTTAATGAAATAAAATAAAAAGCAAATGATTTGTCTTTCAAACTGACCACAATTTACAACTAACTCCAAAATTTTGGGTTTTGTCATCAAAAATCATTAAAGCTTGATAAAAATAAAATAGTCGCACTTCGTCTAAGACTCTAAGACTAGTCGGGTACAAATGGTTCTAAATAGTCTATACTAGCTCCGCTTTACGGCTTTGCATCGACCTTCCAAACAGCCTGTATATTGAATAAAAATTATACTACTCTATTCTGTAATACATCTAGTAATCAGCAGGGACATTGTATAAAGAAATCACAATTGATATTTTGCGAATATTGGTAAATTTAGCACATCTAATGTTAATCAATAATTAAGCAAACAATTTTTAAACAATAAATTTTTATTTAATTTTTTATAACAGGAACTAACAATTACCACAAGAAACATAAACAACTATTAATTACATTGCAGCACTTATGCTTGTTAATTAATGGTTGTATATAAAATAAAAATTGTAAAGTGCAGATAAAGAGCGAGTTTACAGCACTTAAATTTGCGCCATCTGTTAGTCAAAGCAAGTATCACGAAAATAAAATTTGAGTCTCACATCAATCTCTACTCTAGTATATACACAATAATTTAACTTTTACAGTGGTAAAACTTTAATAGTGGTAGAGCCACGCGGCATCTTTTCTGTTGCACGTATGGGCCGGCTCAAATCAGTGTGGTACCACGAGCTCACAGAATACCGGCGTGAAGTGGAAGCTCAGCCTCCACGTTTCGTCCGGTGAGTGTAGGTGGCCGGAGGCTCAATTCCCCCCCCCCCCTTAACATGTTAGCGGAATTAAGTAAAGATCTACCCCAGGAGGCACACATGGAGAATCCCTCGCTGATCATCCACGACCAAATTACTCCACTCCTGAGCGTGGATGCTCAGGCTGCCCCGCATATTCTGGGGGGGGGGGGGGGGGGAACTCCGCTAAAGACAACAACTGCTCGAGGCAAACTGAGCAACAAGACCTAGGGTAGCCCTGGCACGCTATCCGTGAATTGGTGCAATATCAGGGGACTTCATTCTAAACTAAACGCCGTTCACTACCATCTCGAGACGGCGAGGCCGGCTCTGCTCTTTCTGACCTAGATGAAGGTGTACGAACTGGAACACTCCTTTGTGCCTCGGGCTGAAGTTTGCGTATACGTCGGAGCGGACATCTGTTCTCGACGCTTCGGTAGTCTTGAAGGTTCGGACCTGTCCATCTTTGGCTACGCGTAGACAGCGACGACCATCCACGCGTCTACGAGTGCCTATAGGTCCCATAGCGGTAATGCCGAAACAGACCGACCCTTTCACCACGTCCAAATGGCTACAGATTCGTTGCTACAGGAGATTCCCTCCGCAGAGATCGTGATCCTGGGCGATTTTAACGCCCATCAAGTCGAATGGCTTGGTTTACGTTTAACCGATCATGCGGGGAGATCTGTTCATGGTTTTTCCTTGGCATATGGTCTGACACAACTGGTTACTTCGCTTACGCGGAATCCAGATGTGGAGGAACAAGCACCTTCCCTGTTGGACCTTCTGGTGACCTCTCATCCGAACGGATTTCAGATTTCCGTCGACACCCCTTTAGGCTCCTCGGAACATTGTCTTGTCCGGAGTGTCCGGAGTGTCAGTCGATTGGAATAGGATGCGCACTTTCTTTGCATCCTACCCATGGGGGCGGGTTTGTTTCTTGCCGGATGATCCCAACGGGTTTGCTGATTCCGTCGCTGATGAGGTACTTCAGGGTATGGAAATTTTTATTCCTTCCTCTGTGGTGCCCATCGGAGGCAAATTTCAGCCATGGTTTGGTCGCTCCTGCAAAATGGCATCATGCTATAAGCAGGAGTGCTACCAAGCCCGGGCTGACGCATCAATGTCTCGGGATGTAAGCACTAGCGCTCTAAAACAGAAGCATAATTCCGCCTTTAGGTCCTTCAAAAGAGTCATTGCCAAGACAAAGTCAGAGCACATAGGCAAAATTGGCGAGAAACTAGTTCGCCTTCCTTCTGGAACCCGTGCTTTCTGGTCTCTCGCCAATGCTGTCCAGGGGTATTTCTGTTAGCCATCGCTTCCATCTCTGCACAGGGAGGACGACTCACTGGCCCATACCGCAAAGGAGAAAGCCGATCTGCTAAGCTCTTTCTTTGCGTCCAACTCGACTCTCGATGACGGAGGGAGTACGCCGCCGATCATCCCGCGGTGTGAGTGCTCCATGCCGGAAGTGCAGTTCACACGGCACTTGGTTCGCAAAACACTCGTCTCCCTGGACATCCACAAATCGAGTGGGCCTGACGCTGAACCTATAACACGTATATGTAATTTGAGTCTTGAAAATTATAGACCTATCTCTATTCTTTCAACTCTGTCTAAGGTGTTGGAAAAGTTGGTTAAAAAGAGGCTCATGCGATATCTTGAGTTTAATAATCTACTGAGTGAAAATCTATTTGGATTCGGAGAAGGTAAATCAACCGAAGACGCAGTTCTAACGCTAACTAGAAAAATCTCTACATACCTCGATGGTGGATACAAGTGCATGGGTGTCTTTTTAGACCTCCAAAAGGCTTTCGATACCGTTTCGATTCCAATCCTTTTGGCCAAGTTGGAGAATATGGGGATCAGGGGGATAACTCGTGACTGGTTTGCAGATTATCTAGTCGGAAGATCACAACGTGTACGGGTAGAAGGTTATGAGAGTGATAGTGCAGGATGCACCTACGGCGTTCCACAGGGCAGTGTACTAGGGCCTCCTCTCTTCCTCGTATATATAAATGATCTGTGCAAAATTAATTTTCCTAATCTTGACTTGCTCATGTTTGCAGATGATACTGTCTTACTCGTCCATGATAAAAATTGGCAAGAAGTGACAAACCTGGCGGAAGATTGTCTCTCTATAGTGATGCAATGGCTAGAAAATAACCTTTTATCCCTTAATATCAACAAAACGAAGTTCATGTGCTATAGCAAGACAACATCAGGAGGACCTGATGCCGACGTTAGAATTAAAATTCATACATATCCATGCAATCGTAGTAGTCGACCCGACCAGTGTAACTGTTCCTTTTTGTTGTGTGTAGATTCAATAAAGTACCTTGGGGTTGAAATTGATGATAAAATAAATTGGAAAATGCATATAATGTCATTCATTTCTACTCTCTTTTCAAGTCTACAAGATTGAGAAAACTCATCTATGTTTTTAAAACTCTAAGAACAGTTGTTGACTACAAATTAGCATTACAAACCTATAAAGCCCTTGGTGAATGCATTATTAGGTATTGTATCTGTGCTTGGGGCACTGCAGCAAAATCCTACTTGATCACTGCAGAACGTGCATAACGTGCAGTACTGAAAGTGTTATTCTCCTTACCCTTCAGACATCCTACAACAGCTGTCTATAACAAAGCCAATGTTCTTAGTATTAGAAAATTATTTATTTACGAAAGTCTACGCCATTATCACAAAAAAATGTTCCTTACTTGCCTAAATCATCTTCGAGGCTTGACCGTTGTCCTATTTCCAAAGTAAAAACAAGATTCGCCCAGAAACAGTTTGATTTTATTGTTCCACACCTATATAACAGACTGAATAAGGAGTATAATGTAAAAAAGTGCAATAATAATGTTATTAAGAAGTATATTTTTTATGGCTTAAAAACCTTGATTATGACGATGTAGAAAACATGTTAACTGGTTTTTATTACTGACACAAACACACACACACACACACACACACACACACACACACACACACACACACACACACACACACACAAACACACACACAAACACACACGCACGCACACATTAATACAACTACATACATAACAGATATGCGCTAGTGAGTAGCCCGTTCTTTACTAATTTTTGTTTTCTTGATTTAAGTAGTTCTGCTGAATAACTTATAATGTACCTTATCTTATGGCATAAATTAATAATGCAATGTTATGGGAGAAGCCACTGGCTCCTGAAACACAGTTTTACACTAGTTTAGGAGCCTATGGATTCACTGAATATTTATTGTAATATTTTATGTCAAATAAAGTTTATTATTATTTATTATCCCCCCAATTGTGCTGAGGACGTGTGCTCCAGAGTTGGCACCGGTCTTAACGCGTTTTTCCGGTACTCCTACTCTCTAGGCGTAGTCCTAAAATCATGGAAGACGGCTTTCGTGCATCCGATCCCTAAAAAAGGCGACCGCTCAGACCCGTCCAGCTACAGGATCATCGCCATCACCTCCTTGTTCTCCAAAACAATGGAATCCATTGTAAACTGCCAGCTCATGAGGTACCTTGAGAATCACCGGCTGATTAGTGACCGCCAATACGGTTTCCATCGTGGTCGATCAGCTGGTGTTCTTCTGGTATACCTGACTCGTAGATGGGCGGTGGCCGTAGAGTCCAAGGGGGAAGCATTTGCTGTTAGATTGCGAAAGCCTTCGATCGGGTTTGGCACAAACCGCTTCTTTCGAAGCTCCTTTCCTATGGGCTTCCCGAGAAATTGTGCAATTGAATCACCAGATTTCTTGCAGATCGGAGCATCAAGGTCGTTGTAGACGGTGCTAGCTCCGATTACAAGCCCATTAATCCTGGTGTTCCACTCTGACCGCTTGGGCGCTTCATGGACTTGAGTGGCTGTCGTTATCAACTGTCCACTGGGTTGAGCTGTCTTCAAAATCTCCCAGGGGCTTCGCAAAGTGACGCATCAGCATATTGTGAGGAATACGAATATAAAAATGCAGATTTCGAAAGAAATGATAGGCTCAGAAGCGCTAGAACCCAGAGCCGTAAAGCAATTTAATAAAAAAGATCTGATAAGCTCAAAGATATTTATAAATAAGAAAACTTGATAATAATATTAATAATAATGCCATTATTTGATTAACACGTATTTAAATATTGTAACAATTCTCGATAAGCACATTGTTAAGTTGTAATCCTATTGCATGTATTGCATAACAATAACCCTACATTTGACAATTGTTTTGGTCACAGAATAAAAGTTATAATACTGTCGTTCTGTGATACTGTGCAACGAAACTTTTAACTGACGTGTTTCGCCTTGGTCATGACGAGTATCAATTGTATCTTTAAGCGTGCGATAACGTCAATAAAAACTCGGTATCCATTCAAAAAATATATAAATCATTCCATTACCTTTGGAGTGGTTAGAAAGTTTTCTCTCGGAACAACAAACAACATGAAACTCGTTCAGTTTACATACAAAAATGATCCATGTGGGATTCGTGTTGGATATTTAGCAGGCGAAAATGTTGTAGATGTTAATAAAGCAGATACAAGTTTGCCATGTACTCTTTTGGATATTTTAAAAATTGGAGCCTTGGATAAAGTGAAAAAGTGAGTAGATTTTTTAATAATGCCGCCTACACATTGACAAGTAGTCCCCACTAGTAGGGCTATGTATACATTTTTGTACTTTGTACCTACTTATTTATTTAATATTCTTTATTGCACACCATACAAAAATTACAGATTATATATACAATAACAATTTCTTCCAGACAACCAATGAATGTATTTGTACAGATAGGAACAATTATATTTAATGACTGTCATTATTTATTTCCCATAATTATTGATTAAGGTTGTAAATTTATAAATAGCTAAACATTGATTCATGTCTGCGGTGGGCTTTAGTATCCTGGTGCATGGCTTTAGTGATTTTGGTTTTAATTGATTTACAATAATGTTCTGAAGCACACCCTTGTGGCTCTTTATGTGAGAGTTGACATGCAGCTGTACATCATGGTACTTAAGTATTGGTGCCATATGATACTGAAGGGTTCCTTGTATCTGATAAATATCTAATCATCCTGCAATTGTCTAATATTCTTAGTTTAAAATTTTGGAATTTCTGTGTTTTAAACAATTTTGGTGGTGCTAGAACCAGGGATCCAGCTTGATTTTTTGAGTATTAATTTAAAAACTCCAGTCAAGAAAAGTTAAACAAAATTTATTTTTAATATAATTGTATCAATTAATTTTAACTTTTGTTGGTAACTTACCATTTCCCTTTGTTTTTAATTTTAAAAAAAAAAAGTTATTATTAAATGATATAAAATATTATCTGAAACTTACATATTTATATGTAATGTTTTTCAGACTAACCACAAATTTTCCATTCAATACACCACCATAGTTTTAGTCAATCTTTCCTGGGTTATCATTAGTTTTTGCCATCTGGATTCTTAGAAATTCGAAAATAACTGAAAAATCTGGATTTTCCAGAGTTTTATAAATCCGGTTTTTAATATTCAAATCTGGTTTTTTCAGATTTTAGTGAAAATTAAGTTTAATGGATAATATTTTACATTTATCCACAAATTTTCATTCCAACTAATGAATAGGTAGGTGTTTTGTGGTTAATTTTCATCATCACCACCACCATCATTACAGTCCTTCACAAGTCCACTGCAACATAGCCCTCCCCTAAACCCCAAGGAATGCCACAAAGCACGGTCCTGAGCCACCTGCATCTATCGACTTCCTCATGTCTTACCAGGTCGTCACTCCATCCAGTGTGGAAGTGTGAAAACCATTCTTCCCATCGGTTGTCGGTTCTTCGAGCTATATGGCTATATGCCATTTCAACTTACTAATCCATTGGGCTATGTCGGTCACTCTGGTTTTACTGCAGATATCCTCATTTCTAAGTTTATCACGCAGAGAAATAGCCATTTCCATAGCTCGCTGAGCAACCTTGAGTGTCCTTATACGGCCAGCAGTGCAAGACCACGTTTCAGATCCGTAAGTAACCACTGGCAACACGCACTGGTTGTACAGTCTCGCTTTTAGGTTTTGAGGTATACCTGACGAGAAGATGTGTTGTAATTTCCTGAACGCTTCCTAGCCGAGTTGAATCCGTCGATTAACCTCTCGGTCAAAGTTGGACTTACCTATTCGAACTATTTGTCCCAGGTAAACTTACTCGTCAACAACTTTGAGCTTAGGGGTCCCAACAACTACCGGCATATGTGTGACATGGACATTAAACAGGATCTTCGTTTTGTCCCTGTTCATCTTAAGACCTATCTGTTGGGAGACACTATTGAGTTCATTGAGCATAGTGCTTAGGTCCTCCAGCGATTCTGCCATAAGGGCTATATCGTCGGCAAATCGAAGGTGAGTGATGTACTTGCCATTGATGTTAATACCGTATCCTTTCCAGTCCAGTAGCTTGAAAACGTCTTCCCATACAGCGGTGAAGAGTTTCGGGGATGTAACGTTACCCTGTCTTACACCTCTCTGCAGTTAGATAGGTTTCGAACTCTGGTTCTGTATTCGGATGGCCATCGTAGCCCTACTGTACGAACACTTCAGCACTTCGGTATACCGACAGTCAACTTGGCACCGCTGAAGGGACTGTAGCACCGCCCAAATTTCTACGGAATCAAGGGCTTTCCCACAGTTCACATACGCCAGGCAAAGTGGCAGATTGTACTCTTCGGTCTTCTGTACAATCTGCCGTAGGATATGTATGTGGTCTATGGTACTGAAGCCTTTTCGGAAACCAGCTTGCTCGGGAGGCTAGAAGTCTTCGAATCTGCGTGCGAGACGATTCGTAATGACTCTCGAAAACGGCACGTAGACGCGGCTCAGAAGGGAAATTGGTCTGTAGTTCTTCAAGAGAGGTGACAACGCTCTACAACAAGACCACCGTACTTCTGCTCCACACCTCCGTAGTGCCACCATGGAGAACGGAATTAAAGGGCTTCTGAAGGACTTCAAGTACCTCTTTTCCATCCGCTTTCAGATGCTCCGCTGTAATTCCAATCTGGCCTGGGACCTTGCCGTTTTTAAGGTGCTGGAGAGCCATTCTAATCTCGCTCAGACTGACGTTCAGGATATTATCGCAATTGTGTCTGATAAGACTTGCTCTTGAATCGTTACTCACACTTGCGTGTGGCTCCAATGATAATGTGTACAGTTGCCCATAGAACCTCTCAATCTCACTCAAAACGATGCTGCCACACTCAGTCTTCAGCCTTGACAGTTGGCTCTTTCTCACAGACAGACCTCTGGCAAAGACTTTGAGGCCCTTGTTCCGCTCGATCGCTTCTTCAATACGAGCTGTATTGAAGTTGCGTAAGTCCCGCCGCGTGCATTTGGAGATCTGTCTGTTAAGGCTGTATTGAAGTTGCGTAAGTCCTGCCGCGTGCTTTTGGAGATCTGTCTGTTCAGTTGCCTGTATGCTGTCAAATCTGCTGAGGACTGCAGCTTCATCTCCTGTCTAACATCCATGAGATTAAGAGTGTGATCGGAGAATTTTTGTGTTCTTCTATGGCGGGTCTTGCAGAAATTAGCTCCGACTGCATAGACAGTTTCCACGAGCTTGTCATTCATATTATCCACTACATTGCAAACTTCTAGGCACTGAAAACGGTTTTGTAACTCCAGCTGAAATTTTTCGGGATTCTGGATTAGAGCACGAGGGGGACGGAGATTGACTTCATTAGACAAGACCTCTCCAACTTAACGTTTAGGTTCAGTGTGCCTCCAACCATTCGGTGATCGTTGCCGGTTTTCACCCTTGCGATCACTGAGACATCACTGAACAGTTGGCGTCTGGTCGTCATAATGAAGTCAATCTCGTTTTTTGTCGAACCATCGGGGCTCGACCAAGTCCACTTTCTTTGGGGCCACTTCTGGAAGAAACAGTTCATCATAAAAAGTCCCTCTTTCTCCATGAACTCGGCAGCTGCTGGCCCCTTGGGTTCCGTTGCCCTATCCCTAATTTCCCTACCTTCAGCTCACCGATTTTTCTTGTGCCTAGCTTATCGTTGAAGTCTCCCATTAACACCGTATAGTGGGTTTTGAAGGAATGCATGGTTTTAGAAATATCCTCATGCATTGCCTCCACCTCCTCATCGGGATAAGCCGACGTTGGTGCGTAAACCTGTATGACCTTTAGCGAATACCGTTTGGTGATTCTGAGTATAAGGTACGCAACCCTCGTCGACACACTCCCAATCTTTATAAATTAGGTAACTAGAGACATGTGGACGATAAATCCAACACCTCCTTGGGACAGATGGTCATCCTCTCGGTGATAGAACGAGTTGCCGGATTCGAGAATCACCGTACCCTCCCTCTCTATTCAGACCTCGGATAATCCTATAATATTCCAACACAACTTGTCTATCTCTTCTTGCAGTTCCAGGATCTTCTCGTCAGTCCTCAGGGTGCGTGCTCTGTAATTTGTCAGGTTAAGTCGTTTTAGGTGGCAACTGAATCTCCACTGGAGATTCTTAGCACCCCCTGCCCTGCTGTTACCATGGTCTGGGGGCCGTCTATTTGCGTCGTTGCTCATGGGGGTATATTGCCATAGTTGCCACGTTTGAAAAGCGGGTTGATAACTGCAGTTTTTGTTACTTTTATCAGGAAGATGCTGCTGCCCATCTTCTGCCTTCTTCCCTCTGTGGCCTTTTACGGGAAATATAATCACCCACGGGTAGATATGGGGTAGTGGATATTCTTAACCGCCACTACACGGTTTTTGTTTATTTTGGTTGATTTTATTCCGTCGTGTCAGAATAAATGCAGATTTTAAATGATTTATGCTGTTTCATTTCAGTTTTATAAAATCACCCTCAAACTTCGAAAAATCCGGATTATCCGGATTTTAATCATAGGAAAATTCAAAAATTCGGATTTCAAAAAAATCCGGATTTTGCAATCTCTAGTTATCATGTTTTTTAAAATACTAAATGTAGCATAGCAAGCCATTGCTAAATTTACATACAAGGTATAGGAGTTGTTAAAAAAACGTAGATTTTTTTAAAAGTAAGTTTTTTTTTAATAGGATAGGGTGACAAACCCGTACACAGTCCACCTGATGGTAAGTGGTGATGATAGAAATATGAGGGTGGTACCTACCAACCTAAGAGGAGCCGTGGTAGCTCAGATGGGTAACTCTCGCTATAAATATAACAAAATGTAAGTAGCCTGGGTTCGATCCCCACTGGCACCAATGAAATTGTTAATTGCAATTTAAGTGCTGCTTTACCACGGTGCTCAGCGGTGACGGAAAACATCATGAGAAAACCTGCATGTCTGAGGAATAAGAAAAAAAATATTTCGAAGACATGTGAAGTTCGCCAACATGCATTGGGGCAGCGCTGTGGACTCTTCTTTGCACTAAAACCTCTCAGAAATGAGGGGAGGCCTGTAGCCAGCAGTGGGATGTATATAGGCTGTAACTTTACTTTTACTTTTTACCTACCCAGATGGACCTAGGCGGAAAGGAGAACTTTCAGAAGTGTTTTTTAAATTTACGATTATGTAATAAACTTTTGAATGGATGGAGTACCGGAAAAGACGCGTTATAACCAATGCCAACTCAGGAGCACATGTCTTCAGAACAATAGGAGATATGCCATCAGGCCCACTCGACTTGTTGACGTCCAGGGTGAGGAGTGCTCTGCGCACTGAGCTCTGGGTGAACAGCACATTCTGCATAGAGCACTCACACCGCGGGATGGTCGCCGGTGTGTTTCCTTCCATCATCAAGAGTCGAGTTGGATGCAAAGAGAGCTCAGCTGATCGGCTTTGTCCTTTGCGGCATGGACCAGTGAGTCATCCTCCCTGTGCAGAGATGCGAGAGAAGGTTGACAAAAGTTCCCTTGGGCAGCCTTGGTTAGAGACCAGAATGCACTTGTTCCCGAAGGAAGTCGAACTAGTCTCTCGTCAATTCTGCCGATGCTCTAAGTTTTCCTTGGCAATGACAATTGAACGACCTGATGGGGGAATTATATTTCTTTTTAAGAGCGCTCGTATTTGCATCCCGAAACGTCGATACGTCAGCCTAGGCCCGGTAGTACCCCCGTTTATGGCATGATGCAATTTTGCAGGAGCGACCAAACCATGGCTGGGTTCTGCCTCCGATAGGTACCACGGATGATGGAATAAAAAGTTCCATTCCCTCTGTAGCACCACATCAGCGACAGAGTCAGCAACATCGCTGGGATTTTTCGGCGAGAAGCAAACAGGCGCCCAAGGGTAGGGTGCATAAAAAGATCGCATCCCTATGCAGCGTTTTGACCCTCGAGGAATACCTCGTTTCTAGTTAAAAGGTCCGATAAAGGTCAAATATGAAATATATTTTACACTGATATTCTGTTGGAGCGTGGTTCTTCCCTAGTGGAGCCGACCTATTCGTGCAACTAGCTGAAGTGTAGTGCTCAACCACGTAAAATTTCATTGAAGATGTAGCCATAGCAGTGATCATAATAGAATATACTGGTCGCAGTGATACTGCTTTTGGTAGACCTGCATGGTTTTAATTATAATATTATAAATAATTATTCTTAAACTTCGCTGCTGTCATACTAAGCTCTTGCATATTTTTCACTGAAATACTTACATTTTATCCCCGCTATGCTTGTCGTAATCTAAAACATCAACTTTAGACTACAAGTGGGTGAATAAAACAGTACACACACCGTTTTTTTATGAAAATTAATATTAAGATTGTCGGAAGAATAAAAACGTTCTACTCGCTTCTTTTTTCTTCGAGTTCGTAAAATAAGGTTAAATACAATCTTTTTTTTATCAAGATACCGAATTGGAGATTAGTGTGTCGTCCCTCTGTCTCCAGACTTCCGATAATCCTATAATATCCTAATGTAACTTGTCTATCTCTTCCTCCAGCTCTAGAATCTTCTCGTCTTACTTCGTCAACACAATCGTCATTGGTAGCATCAACCTCCACTGAAGATTCTTTGCACCACCTGCCCCGCTATTTAAAAGAGAGTGAAGAAATAACAGGTCGTCTATTGCTTATAATTCTAGTTTTTGGAGTACGCAGTCTTTACGCACGCTTGACTTAGGGAGTTAGATAGCGAACGCGTGACGAAAACGTTACGAAACATGTGATCGGGCGAGCGAACGAATGGGAGTTGAGTGAGGGGGGGGGGGATATAAGCAAGAGAGAGCAGTGCGCGCATATATTCTTTTTCTCTCAATGAAGGAATTTTATTTCGTTTTGAACATATTTATGAATTAATATTTTGTTCAATACTTTTAAATATTCTACGTTTAAAGTGAATAAAATTGTAAATTATTTTATAGTTCAAGTTTCGTGAATTTTCGGGTGAATAATAACAAATTATGGAATGAAGCTGATAATAAATTTAAGTATTTGTAGAAAATTAATATATGTATATGTATATGAATATATATATATATATATATATATATATATATATATATATATATATATATATATATATATATATACATACAGATGGAGCTAAAGAAGTTTTACTTCAGTCGTGTGGTCATAAGCATACTCGTTTTTTATAATTATTTTTTATTCAGCTGTTATGCTTGGTCTCTTACGTTTCCCATTTGATGATACCCGTGTATTGGATATTCTTATACCGCCAGTACATGGTGACACTATAATAAAATGTAATATATCTCCTGCGCAGTTAAAATCTTCCGAAAGTATTCAGAAGAAGTCATCGCGGTTTTACATCATTGTATCAACGTCATCAATGAACATCATTAGATCATTGATCATTAGAACATCATCATTATCGTTTGTAAGATGATAATGAACTGGCCTCGTTTTCATTGAAGGATTGAAAGCAGCAATCCCCAAAAAATACCTCTATCGTCGGTAAAGCTTACCGCTCCCATCCATGGAATGGACAAGGTGCTTTGCATCGGTCTCAACTACAAGGACCATTGCGAGGAACAAAACTTGTCTCCGCCGGAAGTGCCAATCATCTTCAGCAAGTTTGCAAGCACTGTGATTGGAACCGGCGATGCTGTCAGATTGCGTGACGTTACCCAGGTAAGAATTATACTGTTTTTTATATTTTCGTTAAATAGGATTTGATCATGGTTTCCTTTGCGCATCTTATTCCATATTTATGTGGATTACTCTAAACATTTGCGAGACTAAAAAAAAGTTGTACGTCTAAGTTTTTTTTATTAAATTTATGTATAAAAGTTGTTATTATTAAATGTTTTTTTTAAAGAATTCTCCACCAGCATCTAAGTATACAAAATTTTTAATGACTGAACCAATTTTCTATACCCTTTTTCCAGTTTACCTCGGACGAACCTTCTACGGTCTGCTCGAACCCTGCTGACGCATCTATATCCATTTCAGCTATTTTTTTGTTTTGAGTTTAAATTCAAACTTCAATCAACCAATCAAACATAATCAGGATTATAAAGAGTTGTTTGTTAAACAGGTGACAAAAGCTTATCTGGTGTTAAGACCAGGAAGTTTCTCGTTTTAGTACGTATATACACTAGTAAGAATATCCACTTCCTCATATCGTCCCGAGGGTGTCGTAAGAGGTGACAGAGGTCAAATGAAACGGGAGATGGGCAGCAGCATCTTCCCGATAAAAACTCAAAATAATAAAAAACTGCGGTTGACCGCTTTCCCGGCGTGGCAACTATGGAAAAACCCTACGAGGTGATCTATGAGGTAGGCCTATGTTCAGCAGTGGATGTTTATAGTCTGTAGTGGATGGATGGATAAAAGATAAGATAAAATCTTATTACAGATTCATTAATCAACACTTGTTAAGGTGGGTCTACACTAGAGGAGCCCAGCACGAGCTGAGCACAAACAGCCGTTATACTCGCAGTGTCAAGTGTGGACGTACAACGAGAGTACAACATGCAAATCGATGCGTGCGATGCAAATCCTTTTGTGTTCGTCAAAAAACCGACAATAGGCGGAGCACAGTCGAGCACGAACCAAACGTTCGAAACGCGCTTGTTCGACGTTTGTAAGTCGGTCCACACTACACGAATTTGTGCTCAGCTCATGCTCCGCTTGTGCTCGGCTTGTCTAGCGTAGACTCACCTTTACGCTAAGATAGAACGATTCACCATCTATGTCTACGTTACTATTTACTACCCAGCACTAGGTGGAATTTTAGACAAATATTGGCTTATAATAATAATAATAATGTCCTCCAGACCGAATTTCGGTCACGGCGGCCTGCCTCAACGGAGGCTAGCCATCGGCGCAGGACAGGATTATAGTGCCCAAGTGTATGCGCAAGCACAGGTGCACTCTCTGTTCCCTCACTCTCACAATCCGAAGGATCAACGGCTTTACGTGCTTTCCGAGGCGCGGGGGTGAGACACCGCCAACTTCCTGACTCCGGGCAACTACTGAGAATTTCTTGACGGAAAAAATCAATAATTAATTTTTTGACCCGACCCGGGATTCGAACGCAGGATCTCACGCTCAGCAGTCGCACTACTACAACCACTAGACCAACGAGGCGGTGGCTTATAATATTAATTGTATTGCGCATGTAAAAAAAAACATAACAGTTTTATTAAAACATTTAAATAACTACTTTTTATATTTCTTACCTACATACGTACCAAAAATTTGTCTCGTGAATCAGAGAATGTCGGCGTGACCCCAGCGCCGTGTAAATTGGGTTCAATTATTGAAGCAAATTAAGCTGGTAACTCATAATGCGCGTAGGTGGACGCCTGACGGAATAATGTACGTGGTAGACGACACGAACAGGATACTGACGGTATTATTTAATGTGAAAAGCTTATTAAGGAAATATTTGTAAAGATGACAAACGAATATGTTCGTTTCTTTTTAATAATTGTTAAGGAACTCTAACAAAACGTAAGAATTTGAGTACCTATAAACATTGTAACTTACTTTTTTTTATAGAATAAGGGTGACCAACGAGCACACAGTCCATCTAATGGTAGTAGAGTGCCGTAGCTAATAGACATCGATCTGCATGCCACCCCCGAGGAATAAGATAGATTGTCTCGTTTCCAGTAAAACTGGTCTCTGGTTCTCTACTCACACCATACGAGACAGCAACATTGAGCTGCTATTTTAGGCTGATATTCTATGAGAGCGTGGTCCTTCCCTGGTCGAGCCGATCCTTTCTGCTACAACCACATAGTTACAGCATGCCTCTACGACGTAAATATACAACTGCTAACATAATATTTACTAAATTCACCACAATATACAACAGATTTTTGTTAAAGCATAGCTATATTTAATTTAATAGTTTTGTTACTTGAACAAAGAATCGAAAATGATCCTTGCGCATAATACGAATTTTCCAAAAAAAAAATGTGCTAAAATATTTTATACATTTATAATATGTACATTTGTAAGATGTAAAAGTAAAGTAAAGTTACAGCCTATATACGTCCCACTGCTGGACACAGGCCTCCTCTCATTTCCGAGAGGGTTTTAGGGCAAGGAATAGTCCGCCGCGCTGCCCCAATGCGAGTTGGCGAACTTCACATGTCTTCGAAATATATTTTTTTCTTATTTCTCAGACATGCCGGTTTCCTCACGATGTTTTCCTTCACCAACGAGCACGTAGTAAATCAGCACTTAAAATTGCAATTAACAATTTCATTGGTGCCGGCGGGGATCGAACCCGGTTTGCTGGCGTACTGTGAAATTTACAGCGAGCGCTAACCATCTGAGCTACCACGGCTCTATTTATGATATATATATATATATATATATATATATATATATATATATATATATATATATATATATATATATATATATATATACAATATGTAACGAAATTAACACACACCCTCAGACACCCCAATTAGTATATTATGTTATAATCATAATACATACACTGAATTTTTAGTTAAACATTTTTATGCACTGATTATTTATCAAATTAGTTATACTAATTCCGAAAGAATGTTGTGGTCACAGTACAAATCCACGATCACAAAGACTTTAACGTGCTTGAAATAAAGTTCATTTTTCTTTATTTTTATTGAATGACAGAATTAGTAATAATACAAATAAAACTGCACTCTTAAAAGTCTTATTGCCTTCAGTTACGGTCCATTTCCATGACAGGCCTGTTGGTCTAGTGGTTAGTGACCCTGACTGCTAAGCCGGAGGTCGTGGGTTCGATTCCCACCCAGGACAAATGTTTGTGTGATGAGCACGATCATTTGTTCTGTGTCTGGGTGTAATTTATCTATAATATTTATGTATTTAGAAATATATAAGTATGTTTATCAGTTGTCTAGTACTCATAACACAAGCTCTGCTTAGCTTGGGACTAGATGGTGTTGTGTGATAGCTGTGGATTATTATTATTATTATTTCAGTTTGTTTTGACTGTACATATTTAGTGTGACTGTAATTTACGTAGTTTTAATTATTTTTGGGATAAAACATTACCTATATTAAAAATTATAGGGATCGATTCAGTAAACGATTCTGAACAAACTACTTTCTCAAAGTGCGTTAATTATGTTACGTGTTGTATATCAGAGATATGGAAATAATTGTTTAATTTTAATTGTTGTTGTTTTAGTTCTTACAAAAAGATACCTTAATGCTAAAGTAATTTTTCAACAAATTCCATAACAAGGTTATGTAATAATTACTTATGTTAAATGCCTGGGACAATGTGATAGCCTCAAGCAGATGATGTCATAAATATCTCGTATAATGTCAGATGTAACGTGAAATATGATACATTCTTATTTTGGTTAAAGCCTTCCTGGTAAACGATTCATGAGCTAATAATGCAGACGAAGAAAGTAACTGGCCTGTTATTATTATTAGTATTGAGATAGAAAAAGAAAGAATTTAATGAGTCCGCCACCCTTTTACACGCATAAGTGACTGTTGATCAACTTCTGTGAAAGAATTTCTTTATTTTTGCAGAAGTTTTCTTATACATCATATCTTATATTCACGTGATAGAGCCATGCTGCAGCTATATTGTGGTTGCAGCACGAATGGGTTGGCTCGACCGGGGAAGGACCACGCTCTCACAGAATACCAGCGTAAAATAGCAGCATAATACTGCTGTGTTTCGTATGGTGAGTGTAGAGAACCGGAGACCCTTTTACTGGAAACGTGGCATTCCACCTGCAACGCATCTGCATTTCGATTCGTAATTGAAGATAAATGTAGATGTCTATGAGCCACAGCATCCACTTACCATCAGGTGGACTGTGTGCTCGTTTGTCACCCTTACTCTATAAAAAAATATTCATTTTTACAGAAGGTAGACTGGGAGGTAGAATTAACTGCGGTGATTGGTAGAGCAGCGAGCAATGTTAAAGCGGCCAACGCGTTCGACTACGTGCTGGGCTATACTGTTGCGCAAGATATAAGCGCTAGGGATTGGCAGAAAAGTAGAAATGGTGGACAGTTCTTGCTTGGGAAGGTTAGTGTGTAATTATTTTAATTTGAAATATGTACAATGTATGCGCATCCTAATTTTACTAGGCGCTGGTTGATAAATTACATTTTGAACGATATTATCTATAACTAGTGATCTGCCCGGGCTTCGCACGGGTGATATCCTGGATTCTACAACAGCGTCACCCATAGAATACTATAATACACAATAGAATGGCTGTCAACTTTATTTCGTATGAGGATTGGCGTCGCCAAACCCGATTCGCTGTGTTGACAGACTGAATAAATTTACACATTTTGGACTTTTATTAATGTTCAAGATCATCATTAAAAAAATCGTTTAAATTTTAATACATATTTATTTGTAAATAAGGTGCAATTTGGCATTTTCTAAATAATTTGCATGCGATATTTATAAACGATTGTAACGTCAAAACACATCTCGTGTTGACATTTATACGTGTGAATCGACGTGTTAGTGACATTTTAGTGGCTACACGGGCTCCGCCCACTCCCCCTTCTATTATGTATGTATTATAGTATTCTATAGCGTCACCTAACAGGTCCAACTATGCCTATAAAATTTTCAGAAGTGCAACAGTATGTTGTCAAAGTTTTACAACAATCTGATGAATGATATGGCGTAGATTAAGTGGCAATAGATGGAGAACTGACAATAAAAGGAAAAGGGAGGCTTACGAATTAATAGCTTCGAAGTGTCAATGTAGGGTAACCTCAACTATTAAAACCCGCAGACAGTCTATAGTAGACATGAAACGGATAGCTGTCTGGTCGAATACCGGATATTCGACCAGTCTTATCGCCGGATAGCCGGATGTCCGGCCGCCGGATATTCTGCTGATATTTTGCGTTTGGTGCATCGCGACAAGCGAAAAGTAAAGTCAGTGCAAACTGTTCGCGATCCGGACCCTTATATTTGGTGGGCAGGTATTGCTACACAATACCCAAATTTATCAGTTTGCCAAAATCTATCTTTCAGCACTCTGCAGCAGTGTGTACTGCGAAATACTTTTTTCTGGAGCATGTTTATGAAGACAGACGAAACCGCTTGTTATCTTTCTATGCAGAGAAATTAGTAATTTGCCCTTAGCTACATAGTACTATTATTTATTCTGTGCCTTAGCACAGTACGAGCACATGAGTAAAGGTACCGATGTACGAGAACTAATTTTGTAAGTTTTAAAATGAAAATTTTATGATTATTGAATATATTTGTTAAGTGACATAAATGAAGTACTTAACTAATTTGATATTTTGTGTTTTTTTTTAATCCTGTATCCTGCTAGATAGCTGTTTGTTATCCGGTATCCGGTCGGATAGTAATTTTAGGCTGGATAGGCCGAATACCGGAAAGTTACCGGATATCCGTTTCATCTATAGATGGTCTATAGATGATGGACCGTGCTTTTTCTTAATACTCTCTATTGTACCTTTATTGTTAGTCTGTTGGAGTTGGGTTGTATATTGACATTATTATCATATTGATTCAATTTGAAAAGATAAATGGTTACTTAATATAACCATGATTTCAGTTTAATCAAAATAAAAATAAAATATGATTTGTTAGGCTTGGAGATCGAACGCTCTTGGAATGGATCGAATTCATATGAACTAACTTCTCTAGTTTAGCTCTTACGAGAGATATATTTGAACTTGGAAGGGTACGAGGTACTTCGTACGAAAGAAAATATTTAGGCCCTTACAAATTTGTTAATGCTACAGAGATCTTTATAGCAATGTAATACTTTAGGATAATATGATCATTCGGTTAATATAGTCACTTTCAGAAACTAAAGACTTGTTTGCATAGATGGCTTTGTGATACGATAGCTCTTCATCAGTCAATCAAATAGTAAAAGGTCAAAAGGGCGGTGCTTTATCGACGCCATTTCGACACTTCACATTATATAGTAAATATTTTAGTCGATTTAATTATTGTGTAGTGTAGTTAGCTTTTTTCTTTATTTTTTTTTGTTCCTTTTTATTTTCAAAGCTTCTTTGCTATTTTTTCTTTATATATAAGTTATAGTATACCATTTTGTGTTTTTATCTATGTCCTCTTCCTAGTTTTGGTTTATATAAGCTTTAGGTAGCATTACCCTCATGTACCTTACATAAAATTAAAGTTATCAGACGTTTCACAGATTTGCAATGATAAAATGTGTGGCCGTTCAAAATTTATTATGTAACGAATGTTTTCTTATCCGTATTTAAAATACTATCTCAAGTGGTGTCATAAGATGCACACGATACGGTACTTTACATTTTCTTGTTACGAGATTATTCTTTAAATGTTGCTATCTCTTATTATACACTCTTATCTATAATATTTTCGATTCTTCACGAATTCAAACAATGCTTAGTTACTCTTATTTATTAATATTTTACAATAAGAATATTTAAATGAAAAATTGTTATATAACAATACATTCTTTTCTTTTATTTATTAAGAATTATTTATAGTAAAGGTTTTATTTTTTTTAAGTAATGAGTAATGCCCTGACCAGTTCTTGAATACACAAGCAACACTGATTATAAAAATAATGGCTGATTTTCAATAATCACGTAAAAGTTATTCATAGGATGAAATACAACATGAACAAATTAAAAATTACTGTTCGAATAAAACAGTTCAATTGTTTGACTTTTACATTCAGCTATAATTATAATTTATTTATTGGATCGCTGGTACCTGATGAATGAAATACCCTAATTGTATTAGTCAAAAATATTATAAAACAGTTGCCTGACTTCATACTGGTTATAAAAGAACTAAGCTTAGATTTTTTTTGTAGAATAGGTTGACAAACGAGCACAGAGTCCACCCGATGGTAAGTGGATGCTGTGGCTCTTAGAAATCTTCATTTATGTCTCAATTAAGAATCAAAAAGTAGATCCACTGTCACCCCTGAGGACTAAGTTAGAGTGCCTCGTTTCTAAGTTAAAAAGGGTCTTCGGTTCTCTACACTCACCGTACAAAACACAGAAGTATTAAGCTGCTATTTTACGCTGGCATTTCGTGAGTGCGTGGTTTCACCCCGGTCGAGCCACTCGTACTACAACCATAATATAGCTGCAGCGTGACTCTACCACTTAAAACCGATGTTCTACGTTGTTTCCAATAATATTTCAACAAATACCAGCTTGAATTATCAACATAGTGCTGGTATGTTTTATATGATGACGAAAACCCTTTTTAACTGGCAACGAGTCATACCATCTTAAGCTTCAGGGATGAAAACCCATATGCATTTTGATTATCAATCGAGGATAGACGCATATGTATATTGGTCATAGCAACCACTAACCACCATGTGGATTGTGCTTGTTCGTAACCTTTATAATATCAGACGTGCAACATGGCTTTTCAGATTCATGTTTTTTAATATAGATATCCTTAATAACGAAAAATATGATCAATATTGTTAGCAATCTCAGGATGAGTATGTACATAAGCTATGGCATTAAAACATTTTCCGACTCGACATGGTGACAAGTGGCGGTCGGGAAATCCTCCAAAATTGACAGAGTTTCAGCGCCACTAACAATCAGATTTTCCTCTCGCTTATTATTTTAGTCTATGGATACATTCTGTCCAATCGGTCCCTGCATCACCACTAGCGATGAGATCGGAGATCCGCAGAACCTTTACATCAAGTGCTCCGTCAATGGCGTCCTGAAACAGAGCAGCAAGACTGATCAGTTAATACACAAGATCCCTGATGTCATAGAGAGACTATCTTCGTAAGTATGAAACATACTAAAAGACATTTACATTTGTTTAATCCGTCAGAAAACCCCAGGGTTGCTGCAGACTAGTGTACGTGTACAATGGCTTAAACTAATTAAAACGTTTATAAGCGTATTTAGAATAAAGGTTGTAAGGGGAAATATATTAATTAAAATAGGAATATATAACTATATCCGGTGACATCCAATATCGTAGAGCCCCACTGCAGCAATATTATGGTGGTAGCACGCACGGGTCGGCCCTACCGGGGAAGGACCACGTTCTCACCGAATACCAGCGTAAAATGCAGCTTAATGCTGCTATGTTTCGTATGGTGAATGAAAAGAGCCGGAGACCCGTTTTACTGAAAACGAGGCATTCCATCTTAGTACTCAGAGGTAACAAGGCATCTGCATTTTGATTCTTAATCGATGATAAATATAGTCGTCTATGGGCCACAGTATCCCTTACCATCAGGTGGACTGTGTGCTCGTTTGTCAACCTTATTCTATAAAAAAAAAAACAAGTTAAATGCTATGTATAGCTCAGAGGATAAGTGCTCGCGGTAAATTTCAATTATTAATGTAATTTAACTTTAGGCGCACCATGTCTAATCACTCTAATTTACATAAGAAATAACTTTCAGGGTAATGACGCTCCTACCTGGTGACATCATACTCACCGGAACTCCTGGAGGAGTGGGCATGTACCGTAACCCCCCGGAATACCTTAAACCCGGTGATGTCATCCACAGCGAGATCGAGAAGATCGGCGTGCTCGAAACGAAAGTTGAAAAATTTTAATCACAAATAAAAATGCCAAAGATTCTTCGACGTCTTCCAATACTCGAATGTATATCAAAATATTTTTTATTTTGTAAATATGAAATCAAATCTTAACTTACAAACAAATAGGTACTTGTAAATACAGAATGTAAATAAGATAATGACATTTATTTGGATACATAACCTGATTATTATTATATTAAAATAAAATTAAACTCTAACAATTAGTAAGTGCATTCTGTAGAATAATACTATAATGATTATTGGAATTTATATAGGTACAGTTTTATTGATTATATAGATAGTTGAATATTATAAAATATAAACATTATGTAGTATACAATTGTTAAATACGTTATTACTCTGTTGATCAATTTCATAAAGTTATTCAATAAGTTTCTTGTTTTTTTAATAATCATATGGCCACCCTTTTTAAAATCCACTGCTAGGCACAGTCTTTTTAAGAATTCAACATAAAGCCTCAGACTGAAAAAGAAAGATAGACGGAGCGCTGCTTGCGTTTCATGAAGCTGAAACCTTGCTCTACTTATTACAAAATCACACACTTTTACACATAGGCAACTAAAATAATTTGCAACCAACACCCATGGTTTTGGGTGCCACATATGTGAGCGTCTAGTAGTAGACTTTTACGTACTGTTCTGTACTGAATAGCACGGCGTCGCTTGGAACCAGGGCTCCGTCTTAGGAGGGTACCAGCACCCCTGGTAATGGAGAATCCATCACTGGGCATCCATGCCCAAACTACTTATCTCTTCCTGAGTGTGGCTGCTCAGGTTGCCCGCGTATTCTGAGGAGGGGGGGGGGGCGCAAAATCTTGCTTAATACTAAAACTGCACGGGGCAACCACAGCGATATAATCGACTGCAAACGAATGGTTACAGATTCCTTGCCACAACAGATTATATGCGCAGAGATCGTGATACTTGGCGATTTGAACGCGTATCACGTCGAATGGGTCAGTTCACATTTCACAGATTATGTGAGGAGATCTGTTTATGACTGTCTTGGCATATGGTCTGACATAGCTGTTTATTTCGCCTACGCGGATTCCAGATGAGGAAGATCATACATATTCCCTGTTAGACCTTCTGCTGACCTCACATATGGACAGATATCAGGTTTCCGTCAACGTCCCTTTCGGCTCTTCGGATCATTGTCTGATCCGGAGTGTGATACCACTCACGCTCCCTTCGCGGTTGCGTCCTGCAGGTTGCCGCCGTGTTTGGTATGACAGGTCAGCGGAATGCGGTCTTTCTTTGCATCCTACCCATGGTGGCGGGCTTGTTTCTCACCGGATGAACAGGGTATGGAACTATTTATTCCATCATCTGTGGTACCCAACTAAGGCAGATCTCAACCTTGGTTTGATCGCTCCTGTAAGACGGCATTATGCAATAAGGATGTAAATACCAGCAAACTTAAAAAGAAGTATAATTCCGCCTATAAGAACTTCAAAAGAGCCAAGGCAAAATTCATACTTAGCGATAAGTGCCTGATGGGATCCCCCAATTGTGCTGAGGACATGTGCTCTGGAGTTGGCACCGGTGCTAACGCGTCTTTTCCGGTACCCGTACTCCATAGGTTTAGTCCCGAAATCATGGAAGACAGCTTTTGTGCACCCGATCCCTAAATAAACTGCTCTGTTCCGTCCAACTACAGGCCTATCGCCATCACCTCATTATTCTCCAAAATAATGGAGTCTATTATTAATAGCCAGCTCATGCGGTACCTTAAAAAGCACCAGCTGAATAGGGACTGGCAGTACGGTTTCCGTCGGGGTCGCTCAGCTGGTGGTCTTCTTGTTAATCTAACACACCGATGGGCTGGTGATCGAGTCCAAGGAGGAGGCATTGGCAGTTAGTTTGGACATAGTGAAGGTCTTCGATTAGGTTTGCCACAAAGTGCTTCTTTCCTATGGGCTTTCCGAAAAATTTTACAATTGGATCACCAGTTTTCTTGCAGATCGGAGCATCAAGGTCGTAGTAGACGGCCTATTTCAAGCCTATTAACTCCGGTACTCCAAAAGGCTGCGTGCTATCACCAACGCTGTTTCTTCTGCATATCAATGATATATTGCAAACCGGTAACATTCATTACTATGCGGACGACAGCAATGGTGATGCTTTATACACCAACCGTGCCAATGTTTCTCGGGAAAACGTCACCGAGTACTGGGACAAACTTGTGTCTGAAGTCGAGACTTTATTGAACAAAGTCTCGGATTGGGGACGTTTGAAGCTCGTCCAATTCAATTCCCAGAACACACAATTTGTGCGTTTACCGCAAAAACAACCCCTTTGTTGTATCTCCTCAGTTTCAGGCCACTCCCCTTGCTGCCTCAGCTGGTATTAGAATCCTTGACGTAGACTTATCGAATGGCGTGAAGTTTCGTGGTCACTTGGAAGAGAAGGCCAAACTGACCTCTAGAAAGCTTGGCGTGCTCAGCAGAGTAGGACAGTATTTCATGGCGGCACATCACCTGCATCTTTACATGGCTCAGGTTCGACCGCACGTGGAATACTGTTCCCATCTCCGGGCTGGGGCTCCCCAGCGCCAGCTCCTTTCATTTGACTGCATTCGGCGTAGGGCGTTTTGAATCGTCGGCGACCGAGCACTTTCTGATCGGCTTAACTCATTGGCGCTGCGAAGCGATGTTGCATCTCTAACGTATTCCAACGTATTTACCACGGGGAGTGCTCTGAGGAATTGTTCGGATTAATTCCAGCCGCTCAATTTCACCATCGCACATCGCTACGGAACTCGAGATACCATCGTTACCACCTGGATGATTGGCGGTCAACTACTGAGCGATTTACAGGTAGTTTTCCCCCTCGCACAATTTATTTGTGGAATTCTTAGAGAGCTTCAAGAGAAGAGCTTACTCTTTAACAAAAGGCCGGCAATGCACCTGCAATTCCTTTGGTGATGCAGTTGTTCATGGGCGGCGGTAGTCACTTACCATCAGGTGAGCCGCGTGCTCGTTTGCTCCCCCCTCATATAGAAAGTCGATATCCTAAATCGCTGATACCGCTGCCTACATTACCAGTCTGAAAAGGTTCATAATTTTTGGATTGATTTTCTGACTTCCCTTGATTTCCAATAATAATAATTTGTGGTCTTCATCTGACAAACAATTAAACTAATTAAAACATTTAAATAACTAACGCCTGCTACCTAGAGGAGTAGGCAGCAACTACGGACTTCTATTTGGCAGCATCCTGAAGCATCACACGTTTTTCACATCCTAATACCTACGCATGAATGCTCCTCGGTTAAGGGTTCTTTTAATTTGACCCATCATCAATATATCGCCAATTTAGTCGATAAACTACGACTAGAGAACTGCTTCCTATTTATGCGGTGTAAACTCATTCTTCTTTCTATGTGTCCAAACCACCCAAGCATTATTTTTTTTAAATCCTAGTTAGAACTTGCAAACCAAACTTATCACACAATTTATTACCCATTCATTCCGAGTCAGCCCTAGAATACTTCTGAATGACCGTATTTCTACAGCATTAATTTAACTTTCGTGCTTCTATCACCACATCCGACTTTCACTACAGTACATTAAGGCAGGGAATAACAGATTCGTGAATCGTTTTCTTATTTTTTTTTCTCCAGCGCAACTGGTAAGAGATGCAGGGAGTCGATGGATACTTGTGGATTAGGACCGTGTTTTGTGGTATTACTTAGGGGAGACTTAAGATCAACACTAGACTTGACATCGGCTGTAATAATGATGATCTTCTCTGTCAATCAGCATGGTACAATGCGTACGTAGTTAAGATTGAAATTTGGCGAAAATGTTGACATTTCCCGTTATAGTCTACTAAAGTCCACTGCTGAACAGGCCTACCCCATAGAGTGCCTCATAGGGGGGATGCCGCAATTTTTTTTTCTTTTAGTCGTTATTAGAAAGACGCTGCTGTCCATCTCATGGTTTGTTTCCCACTGTCGCCTCTTACGACACCCACGGGATGATATGGGATAGTGGATATACTTACACCGCCACTATACGGTAATTTCTCATTTCACTACAATAGATACTTGCATTATTTTTCTCGTTTTAATCAGCCTGTAAAATTCGACAAATTGTTGCGCGCCATAATTAATGCCTGTTACATGGCGACATTAGATACCACTACCGCTCTCTAGTATCGATTAGCAGAACTAGAAGAGTCAAAATTCTTCTAAAGATTTCCATTCCAGAACTTTCTACACCTAGTCAGTCGGGACCAATATGTACTCCAAAACCAAGCTCGTAACAATATGGGCCTCTTTCGTTGTAGAGAGGATTTACCTTTTAAGGCTAACAATTACGTCACAATTGGTAGCCGGATTGAAGATCGCAATACCAAAATCTTGCACCTTTGACGCTACTGCCTAGTCTGGGTATTTTGAGTCTAGTGTAACAAGCGTGCTGTGTGGTGGTGTTGTAAGATAATCCATCACTCCATTTCATCCCTTGGGTGTCGTAAAAGGCGATTATTGGAAATATCAGATAAATGTTCACACGCGGTGAATACAGGAAATAGAGTGAATGGGGCTCTACACTCTATTATGAAGAGTCAGAATGTGTCGAAATAGGCACTTATGGTAATTCATACTCGTAATCCTGTGTTAATCCGTATTTTTATTTTTTTTGTTACGAGCTTGAGGTTCGTGACAATAAAAATTGCCGATAGAATTACCTAAATTAACACTTTAATTTTCTTTACACAAATTAAAACTTAAAACACCAATAATTAATCACACTGATTCACTTTATTCCGCTCCGAAGCTTCGCTTTTCTCGCCAACTTCAATACTTCCCCGATCGCGTATTGCAGCGCCTTCATATAGGGCTCTTCCACGAAAACATCCAGAATATTCGAGCAAATACGCGCAAGGTACCGAGAGTTCAAGTTTCAACTTCAAGAAGTTTAGTTCTTCGGTACGACACTAGATGGCGCTAGTGCCGTCGACTTTGGCGCGTAACAGTATGCTAGTGAAAGTTGGGTGCGGCAGAAGAAGTACGAAAGTAGAACAAATGCTGTAGAAATGCGGTCTTTAGGGAGTATGCTAGAGATGAATCTGAATGACAGGGTGAGAGATTGCGTGATAAGAGAAGATATAGTGTGCAAGATGATGTTGTGCCCAGGATTAAGAAAGGAATGGTTTGGTCATGTAGAAAGAATGAACGAAGAAAGAGTGACAAAACATATTTATATTGCAGATGTGAACGGCAGAGTCGGGAAGGTTATCGCGAGCTAAGGTTTATCGACCAAATTGGCGATATTTTGAAAATTAGTAGATATATGGATGTAAAGGAGGCGAGAGAAGTGCGTCAGGATCGTGCCAAATGAAAGTCCGTAGTCTCTGCCTACCCCTCTGGGCGACAGGCGTGAGTGTTTACGTTGTGTTATGAATGTATGCCTTCCGATAGATGGCAGTATAACATTTTTTATATAATAAGAGTGACATGCGAGCACACACTCCACCTGATAGTAAGCGGATGCTGTGGTCCGTAGACATCCACATTTATGCTCTATTAATAAAAAATGGACATACGTTATCATCCCTGAGGACTAAGACGGAATGCTTCGTTTCTAGTAAAATCTCTACACTCACCATACGAAACACAGCAGCCTTAAGCTGCCATTTTACGCTGGTATTCGTGACAGTGTAAGTCACGAATACCACCATACCAGTACTCCGGTCGAGCCCACCCATTCGTGCTACAACTATTATAGCTGCAGCGTGACAACCACGTATAAAATCTACCACGTATTTATCATTTATGTTAAAAGCCGAATTTTTATATGTAGGTGGCGAAATTCCTATTCTTAAAACGCCTGCGTGTTTTAGTCGAGCAAATTGCTGCTACTAGATATTTTGTATAGTAAATAATTAGCAACCCCAGCGTTAACGAAAACTTCGCCATTGAAACGGCTGCAGAAATACAGGTATCATAATAAAAGAAAGGCTGATCGCTGCAATGTGTACTCTTACACGGTTATAGCAATATCCTGATGAGGGTTATTAGTTATTACTGTTAAATTTATAATAATATAACAGTAATGTTCAAATCCGAAGTAGATACTTCGTTTTAGAGCGTAAGTAGGTATTTTCGATATAACGCAAATGAAACAGTATTTTGGTTTTTGATAAGGCTACTTGTTTACTTGAATTTATCAAAATGCCAATATTGAATATATTATGTAGAAAATAAATAATACGGCGCACAATTATCAAACAAAGAAACGCAGAAGTTCATAGACGTCTTGTTACTCGATATGAACTTCCTCTAATTTTAAAGGCTTAGTAATGCTAGAAAATCCTTCGTATTGCTTCAATACGGATCGTTAATGAAACAAGTAGGTACATGTGTAAATCGATATCGGATGAATGGGGACAAAACAGATCGTAGACTTTAAAAGTCTAAGATTTTTTTTGGTAGGTTTTTATGTATAGAATAAGGGTGACAAACGAACACACAGTCCACCTGATGGTAAGTGTACCTACCTATGCTCTGGCCCATAGACATCAACATCTATAGGTACTCGGTTAAGATTCATAATTCAGGTGTGTTGTCACCCCTGAGGTGTAAGGTGCAATGCCTCATTTCCAGTAAAAAGGGTCCGGTTCTTTACACTCACCATACTAAACACAGGAGCATTAAGCTGCTATTTTACGCTGATATTCTGTGAGACCGTGGTCCCTCAGTCCCACACAAAATGGCTCTTGCTATACTCACGCTACCACATATAAAAATGTAAGGGCGTAAGTACGTATCCCTCTTTAACGATAGGTACTATTTTGTGGTATTTCTTGTGAAAGGCCTATGTTCGTGGACTTTTTAAGATGATGATAATGGTGATGAAGAGCGACGAATACCCACACAGATAACACTATATAATAGAATATAAATATGTATATATATATATACATATACATATACATATATATATATATATATATATATATATATATATATATATATATATATATATATACATATACATATATATATATACATATACATATATATATATATATATATATATATATATATATATAATTTTAATCAATTATTTTTATTATTAAGACTGTATATTAACCTAATATAGAATGGGCTACCTCTTGAAAGAAGTTGTTGTACGGTCCACAATGCTCCAGGGTGACCTTATATTTGTAGCATCATAATGAAACAAACAAAAGATGCAAATAAAGCAAAATTTATTTTCATCTTCTGTTTACAAGCAGTCCTCGTCTAGATGCTGACTCTAAACAGCTGCCAGACCTATCGCTATCTATACAAAAGAGGTACGTAGAGCTTTGCAAATCCTAGACGTGAACACGGCCAGTAACACTGATGGTATTCCTGCAAGGGGAGTTTTCTACTGTTAAGACGAGTCTGTACCGCTTTTCTCTTTAAACTCGAACGGTACCCAAATCTTGGAAGCTTTCCAATGTGCAACCAGTACCCAAGAAGTTATCGACCAGTCGCCATCACCTCCATACTCTGAAGTTATGCAAAGACTACTGAACATTAAGCAACCACCTTTAATAAAATGACCTCCTCAGTGACCATCAATATGGCTTTCGCCGGGGACGGTCAACTGTGGATCTTCTTGTTTATGTCACGTAATTCTGGGTCGAGGGCATCGAGAAGAACGATGAAGCTCTAGTAATTCCACTCGATATCTCGAAGGCACCCAAAACTGCTGAATAAGCTTCCTACCCACTGAAGTCATAGATGGCTGCTCTTTTGACTTAATGCATATTAATGCCGGAGTTCCTCAGGGGTCTGTTCTCTCTGAGACTCTCTTCCTGCTGCACAACAATGACCTACTTCTCAAAGGTATTGTTGGGTATAAAGATGAGAGCACAGTTAGAGACATTTATATCCAGTGCAAAAGATGGAACGGCAATAGGTAATACGTTCATTCAGAGAGGCCATGGTGGAGCGGCCTTAAGTCTTGTCTCCCAATCTGGTAACTTTCAACGTTACCAAAATGCAGACCTCACGGTTCTCCGCAAAACAGAGTCCGTTTAATCTCACACTCACACCTGTCACCCAGAGGGGTAGGCAGAGACTACAGACTTCCATTTGGCACGATCCTGACACACCTCTCTCGCCTCCTTCACATTCATATACCTACGCATACATGCTCGTCGGTTAAGGGTACTCCTAATTTGGCCAGTTGTCAATAAATCGCCTATTTGGTCGCTAAATTTTCGCCTAGGACGTCTTATTCCGACTCTGCCATTCACTTCTGCAACATAAATTTTCTTTGTCACTCTTTCCTCATTTATTCTTTCCACATGACCAAACCACCGAAGCATTCCTTTCTTAATCCTGGTCACAACATCATCATCAACACACCCAACTTTCACTACCATACGTTAGTATATTAGTATGGACCAACACAGCATTGTGAATTGCCATACGTGTAAGAAAAGAAGGGGAGTTGATCGAGCAAGTAGAAGAGTTTGTATATTTGTGTTGCATATTTAGCAGGGATGGGATATGTGATAAGGGTATAGAACGACGAGTGAATGCAGGAAATAGAGTAAATGGGGCCCTACACTCTATTGTGAAGAGTCAAAATGTGATTAAAATTAATACATCTTTCTAAATAACTTAAAATCAAAAATATACAGTCTTAATAATAACGTTAATAAATTGATGATAATCAAAAGCAATTTTTCAATGTTACTTGTGCGAAGTAATGATATTTAGCAGTTATTATGTATTTTGTCAGTTCATATTAAATCACACAATCTGCATTATAATCTAGTATTGCCAGTGTTCCACCAGGTTTCCACACGGATGGCAATGAGGGACGGCAGAAGTTGAATTCGACAGCCTACGACAGGGACCATAATTGCTTACTACCAAGAGGGTAGGAAGCAAGTCCCGTGTGCGACTGACATGGTCGAATCGTACCCTGCAGACAACCCGCTTGCAAGACTTGGTAACAGAATTAAAAGACGTCGACAAGAGAATATATAGATTATAACAGTTGGCTATAACCACGCCCCGAACATCGTACGTTTAATTAATACGAAGCGTTTTAGTAGCGGCACGTTATGTTAGTAAGGTGAGTAATTAATTTGAGTCCATGTTATTAACGTTAATATTTTAACCGACCTAAAAAAAAGTGGAGGTTCTTAATACGTCCCTGTATATTTTTTATTTATGTTTGGGCATAACTTCTGGTTTATGGACCAACTGTGATGATTATATTTATTTATTAGTTTTATCTCTTCCATCTCTGCACAGGGAGGACGACTCACTGGCCCATACTGCAAAGGAGAAAGCCGATCTTCTAGGCTCTTTCTTTGCGTCTAACTCGACTCTCTATGACGGGGGGAGTACGCCGCCGACCATCCCGCGGTGTGAGTGCTCCATGCCGGAAGTGCAGTTCACACAGCGCTCGGTTCGCAAAGCACTCCTCTCCCTGGACATCCACAAGTCGAGTGGGCCTGACGAATCCCCCCAATTGTGCTGAGGACGTGTGCTCCAGAGTTGGCACCGGTTTTAACGCGTCTTTTCCGGTACTCTTACTCCCTAGGCGTAGTCCCAAAATCATGGAAGACGGCTTTCGTCCACCCGATCCCTAAAAAAGGCGACCGCTCAGACCCGTCCAACTACCGGCCAATCGCCATCACCTCCTTGTTCTCCAAAACAATGGAGTCCATTGTAAACTGCCAGCTCATGAGGTACCTTGAGGATCACCAGCTGATTAGTGACCGCCAATACGGTTTTCGCCGTGGTCGGTCAGCTGGTGACCTTCTGGTCTACCTCACTCACAGATGGGCGGAGGCAGTAGAGTTCAAGGGGGAGGCATTAGCCGTTAGTTTGGACATTGCGAAGGCCTTCGATCGGGTTTCGCACAAAGCGCTTCTTTCGAAGCTCCCTTCCTATGGGCTTCCCGAGAAATTGTGCGATTGTATCACCAGCTTTCTTGCAGATCGGAGCATCAAGGTCGTTGTAGACGGTGCAAGCTCCGATTGCAAGCCTATTAATACTGGTGTTCCACAGGGCTGCGTGCTATCGCCAACGCTGTTTCTTCTGCATATCAATGATATGTTGCATACCCGTAACATTCATTGCTATGCGGATGACAGCACTGGTGATGCTCTTTACACCGGCCGAGCCAATATTTCTCGGGAAAACGTCTCCGAGTGCCGGGACAAACTTGTGTCTGAAGTCGAGTCTTTGCTGGACAGAGTCTCGGATTGGGGACGACTAAATCTAGTCCAGTTTAACCCCCAGAAGACACAAGTTTGCGCGTTAACCGCTAAAAAGAACCCCTTTGTCGTATCCCCTCAGTTTCAAGGCACTCCCCTTGTTGCCTCAGCCAGTATCGGAATCCTCGGCGTCGACATATCGAGTGACGTGCAGTTTCGTGGTCACTTGGAAGGGAAGGCCAAATTGGCCTCTTAAAAGCTTGGCGTGCTCAGCAGAGCGGGACAGTATTTCATGCCGGCACACCGCCTGCAACTTTACAAGGCGCAGGTTCGGCCGCACATGGAATACTGTTCCCATCTCTGGGCTGGGGCTCCCCAGTACCAGCTCCTTCCACTTGACCGCATCCAGCGCAGAGCGGCTCGAATCGTCGACGACCGAGTGCTTTCCGATCGGCTCGATTCACTGGCACTGCGAAGAGATGTTGCATCTCTTTGCGTATTTTACCGCATCTATCACGGGGAGTGCTCTGAGGAATTGTTCGGATTAATCCCAGCCGCCAAATTTCGTGAACGCACTACACGGCAAACGTCTCGATACCATCCACACCATCTGGATGCTTGGCGGTCCACCACTGTACGTTTCACAAGGAGTTTTCTTCCACATACAACCTCTCTGTGGAATAGTTTACTACCGGCGATTTTTCCGGACCGATACGACCTGGGGACCTTCAAGAAAAGAGCTTACTCCTTTCTAAAGGGCCGGCAACGCACCCGCAATTCTCCTGGTGTTGCGGTTGATCATGGGCGGCGGTAGTCACTTAACATCAGGTGAGCCGCATGCTCGTTTGCCCCCTCTTCTATAAAAAAAAAATTTACAGGTTTATTGGGTTTCAGGTGTAGTTTACGTAGTAAATACTTAATCTGTGGTGAAGTTTTATACGTGGTAGAGCCATGCTGCAATTTTATAATACTTGTAGCATGAAAGGGTCGGCTCGACCAGGGAAGGACCACATTCTTACAGAATACCAACGTAAAATACCAGCTGAATGCTGCTGTGTTTCGTATAGTGTATGTAGAGAATAAGAGACCCTTTTTACTGGAAATGACGCATTCCATCTTAGTTCTCAGGATAGCGCATCTGAATTTTGATTCTTAATCGAGGATAGGTGTAGATGTCTGTGGGTCACAGCATCCACTTACCATCAGGTGGACTCTGCGGTGTGCACTCGCTTGTAATACTATATATAATAATATAAATATATATTTAAATAAATGCCACACTTAAGGGTGGAAAGTTGTTTTTGTGGTAACTATTTTAGACGGCATTTTAGTTGATCGTTAGATATATCCTTTGTCCATTTAAAAAGGTTAAAAAGAACGGAGTACTGACTTCAAAAATTATTTTATTATTTTTAGTTTTTGAAGTCGGTTTCTTTTCAAGTATTTTTTTAACCCAATAAATAGGCTTTATGTAACATTGGTAGCAAATCCTTTAATTATTTGTTTATTGCATGCCTTAGGCGCAAAGCGCGTAGGTATGTTCTCATACCGCCTAAAATCTTATCTAACAATCATATTGAACATATAAATGATATGAAAAGCACATTTTCAGAAGGATAAGTGATTGTTAAACTTTTTTTTAAACAGATTAATTGCCATTTTTACATTTAAAAAGTGGTTTTAGTAGCTTATGGTGTAGATTTATCAAGGCCGCATGGAGGGGTAAAGTCGATGTCTTTTGAAAATATCAATTTTTCAACTCAATCAATTTTTTTATCTCTTCATCTATAATATGGGAAGTCATAAAATGTAAATAGCTGATAATTTAGTTTTGTTTAGTTATAAATTATTTCTTTCGGCTTAGAAATTCCGAAATTTTCGGTGTTTGAGCAGTCTTGTAATAATATATTTTACTAAATACACTCACTCAATACCAAAATATCAAAATCTGAAGATTTATTTCAAACAATGATTTTCTTAGGAAGGTAAAGATTTCAGTTCTAAAACAAAGTTAATAGAGAAGGAAAACAGGAAAACAGTAACCAAATAAAAAGCAACCAAAGAACGGAGACAGAAAAGAAAAAGAAAACAAATTAGATTTCATATTAACAGTAAAAGCAGGCTTTAAAGAATAAAATAATTTCCACAGGAGCTTCAGAAGTCGGTACTAAGACGAAGTCTATGGAAGAAATATGGAATATTGCAAGCAAGAATGTTTCATTAACAACATCATCCCGTATTCTCTCACTCTTAGACGTGGATTTTTTCTTCAAATTTATGTAGTATCACCCCTAAAGTATAAACAGTTTAATAAAAAAGGATCATTATAATGGGTTCATAATTATCGAAGATGTCGCGTTAATACATACAAATAAAGAACATTTAGTTAGTCGAATTGAGTACCTACTGCCTCTTTTCGAAGGGCAAGTAACAAGACATCTTATCGAGTCAGCAAATTAAAAGGTAAAAAGCTCCGAACGTTAAAAAAATATTTTTACAATGCCTAGAAACGTGTTCTGCAAGATAAAACTCTGAATCTGAATATAAATATCTCTTACATCAAAATATCAAGTAAACAATCAAGAATACTTGATACAGAATGTTTGGCTTAACAGCTGTTTGATCAGATCTAATTTACCAGAAGGCTAATTACGTGTCAGTTGCTAAAGTTTGGTTGAGAATTATTGTTTTCTTTTTTTCTTTATTTAAATTACAATCAAAGTGTTCTATCAAGACGATTAATAAAGGTTTAGATTAATAAATAATTAGTCATAGTAAGTAGCCTCATTTCTTCTCTTTCTCCAACATGAACAGGGTTATTTCATCTCATTGTCGAGCAATGGTGCCGGTATTCAAGATTTAAATTTCGAATTCAACTTCAAATTACCTCGAGTAGGTGGATCAAATAGGTAGATCAGGACAATGATTGGTGAATGGGCCACGCAATTGAGCCAATCGCCGTCTTCCGTTCGCTCACAGGAAGAAGCGTTTTGCCGCGCGCGCGACTTCGCTTTTCATAGACTATTAAATTTAATGGGAAGGGGAGTTTTATTGAGTTAAGTGGTCTATACGGGCTATGAAACCATCGCAATTTGACCTCCCACGTATCGTCGATGTCTACAGAATTAATAAGATAATATAACATCGTGCAATGTCTGAATACGCTGGTTTTATTGCCGCAGACTAAATTTGTCTACTCAACGGATATTTGTCGTTATGAATAGATTTCGAGCAATTTTATCGTTGAGACCTATTGATGACAGTTGTCGCATGCAATTTTCTATTCATTGTGCAATAGATCTCAATAATGTGAAATTTAGTTTACAAAGGACCAATAAATATCTCGCCCTTGTGATATATACCTACTTGCGTTTTATCCCATTGTCCGTTATGAATATATAAAAGGTCATTACCGTACGAAATAAATGAATACTGTCACAGCCACTGTGACATTTTAAGTCAAGTGAATCAAGTGTAGAAATTTAGTAGTTTTATGCTGTAAAAGTATGTTTATCTGGGACAAATAGTCGGATTAGGAAAGTCCTACTTCGACTGAGATGTCAAGCGTCGCATCAAATTCGGTTGGGCAGCGTTCAGTAGATTATCCCATGATTTCGTCACGCACACCTCAAATCTTGAAAACAAAAAGTTGGTTGCATTCCATTGATTGTTTCTAGTGATGATAATATATGGATCTGAGATGTGATCCGTCACTGCTGGCAGTCTGAAGAAGCTCAAGTCGCTCAAAAAGCTGTGGATAGAGCAATGCTCGGGGATTCTCTGTGTGATAGACTTTGAAATGAGGATATTCTCAATCAAACCAGATCGAACCAAATAGAATCAACGGATCAGAGCAGAGCGAAGCCGAAGAAAGGTTCTCCAATGGAAACTTTACACAGATAAGCAAAATGTAGAGCGACCCGCACTAGATGGAGTAGTAGGAAGTCGATGGATACAATTGGCTGAGTATCGTACTTTGTGGCATTCTATGTCCAGCAATGGACTTATTTGTTAAGGGCTGTATTGTCGATTAATGATGATGATGCTGTACAAATTTGTGGTCGCTGAACAGAGCATACCCCGTGAATTATACAGTACGCATGTTACTAATCCGCCTGCACAAGTGAAATTCTTAATTGCATTCCAATTTTAAGTGCTGATTTACCGACCGCTAGGCGCAGTAGAAAAACTTCGTGATGGAACCTGGATACTTTTTTAAATAGAGTAAGAATAACCAACGAGCACACAGTGCACCTGATGGTAAGTGGATGCTATGGCCCATAGACATCTATATTTATCCTCGCTTAAGAATCAAAACGCAGTTGCGTTGTCACCCTTGAGGACTAAGATGGAATGCCTCGTTTCCAGTAAAAAAAGGGTCTCCGGATCTCTACACTTACCACACGAAACACATCAGTATTAAGTTGTTATTTTACGCTGGAATTCTACGAGAGTGTGGTTCTTCCACCGGTCCAGCCGACCCATTCGTGCCGCAACCACAGTATAGCTGCAGCGTGGCTCAACCACGTATAAAAATATTCAAGTGATAGTAAAATTCGAGGACATGTGATGTCCCCTAACACACACATGAGTAGTATAAAATTCTCTTACTTCTTCAGAAATGAGAGGAGGCCTGTGCGTATATGTGGGACGTAGATAATAATAATAATAAAATTTATTTCAGTAAATAGAATTGGTTTACAATCTTTAGTGGCCGGATTCTTCTTTTAAGGGTACACTAGTCGCTTATTCTTCCATACAAACGTAGTCCGGCGATAACTCCACTGTTTGATGGTGTACGTTCAAAATAAAAAATGATTTCAATTTGTCTCATCATTATCTAGCCCTGTATGGAAACAAAAAAGTAAAAAAGAGTACATTTAAAAGTTATAAGCGTCGAAAATTCCGAATTTCAACACTATTTTTAACACATCTTTGGGCGGAAATAAATACCATAAGAAGAACGAAAATTGCAAAACAGTTACCATACAGGGATAGATTAGTTGTTCAAAAATGCAAATAATTTTATTTTAAAATAGATACATTCAATAGATTTTTCGTGATATCCAGACTACCAAAGGTCTGTTTATAAAATTTCGCGCGCCCGTTTTTGTTATAAAACATCTTGCCTTTCGCTACAAATTGTTTCCCCGATCAGTGGGACGCAGCGCGCACTCACACATACTCACTAGGTTAGCCGCTGCATCTATTTATGGTTGTAATTACCTACATATCTACATCTTTATTTAGAAAAATAGCTTCCTTTTTTTGTTCGTGTCCATTGCTGAAACCGGGATGAATATAGCTGCTAAAATGTTATGTTATGTTTTTTTATATTATGATATTTGTATATTATGTTATGTTATGTTATATACGTTATGTTGAAACAGGTAGGTACATAATAATGAACTTTCGATACAGGTAGTACATTAGGTAGGTACTTAACTACTTTAATTTGCTAACTAATGAAAACATCTCATAGATAAGCACGATTATCGAAAATCTTAAAATTATCTATTAATTTAATTAGAATAGGTAGTTTTTAGATTTTCGTGCTTACGTATAGGAATCTCATATCCTAATATACTTACCTAATGTTGAAATGTGTATTTTTGGCTTTTTTTGATCGATAGTAATATACTATATAGGTATTTAAATCTTGTAATCTCGGAAGCTCGGAAGTCCGATTCGCACTTGGCAAAATATTTGTTTATATTTAACCTTACCTCAGACATACTCATATTTTTATATATAATTTACTATACTACTATATAAGCTACTACTAAATAAAATAGTAGTAGCTTTGCTATGGTATTATAGTATATTTTGGATTAGATTTAATTTATTACAGAATAACCTACCTTAGATATTGGGTTATGAATACAGATAAGTACACATAGGATTTAGTTTCTAAGTTATACCTACATATTTTATAGCCTTCGTTATGAATAGCATAAACTGACCAAGCCCCCTAGCCTACAAACGTTTCGTAACGAATTTCTTTCTACAATCGCGCCTTTTATTTGTTTGGACTGACCACCTGACTCGTTCAGTGATGCCATTCCCATACAGTGTTTAGTTTTCAACTAGCGTTATCTATCATCAAATAAATAAAAATTTTATTCATATTTCGCTAATTGTGTCTGTACTGTGAATTTGATTTACAATCGATCTCTCAATTGTAGTTTTCTTCTAATTACTTACCTTGCCTAGATGTGTTCTTTGGACTTCTGTAAGGAAGTCTATGCTGTTAGTATTCCGTTTATATATGTTACTATTTTGATAGACGTTTGTGCTTGTCCCTGCAGTGACACAATGCCTATTGTTGATAACTTTCTAAGTACTAAGAGAATATTTCAAACCGCTATTGAACACAAACAATCAATAAACAATTTACAAACTAACATTTTTTTTATTTAATTAACCTATATAAAAGCCACACTCACATCAAAATCGCGCTGTCGAAAAAGCATTTATCCTGACACTGGCTGACATATACTTCGGGGTCGGGGAGTTGTCTGCGGGCTATTATAGCTAACTAGCTATGGAAAGTAAATACCTATTTAGAATACATAGTACCCCCAATACCAATTTATTATTTAATTAATAACACCAATTTGCTTTCTCTCCCCTTTCTCTTTTTAAAATACTTTATCCCCACAGTAGGATTTTCTCCAGTATCGTGGAGGCGGTTAACAAATATAAATTGCACAAGAACAAACATCCAGAGCCCGGAACAACTGTTTGTAGTCCATACAAAATATTTGTTCCGTGGGGGATTCGAACCCGCGGCAGCTACTCATTGCTAAGCTATTGCGGCACGAAGCTCACAATTGCCCTTTGAGTTTATGTTATTGTTCTAAAACTAAAATGAATCGCATAGGTACCTAGGTACGCGATGATTCCGTCGCGCATTGCGTCACTCAGGAGTGCGTATGTGTGTGCGCACTAGCTTCTTACTGCTCATCACAGCGTCTATCACTTTCGCACGTAATGTCGGCTGAGATAGCATGCATTTTTGCCCCGCCCACCACTTAGTTCGTGCCATCGACTAGGGCAACCTTAAGAGCCCAGTCTTTCAGAGCAAAACAGAAAAATTGCGTTCTGGTGACACATCTACACCCTCCCTGCCCCGCCACTTCATGTACCGCCACCGCAGTTATCTTTCTGGCCGTAGCGTGGAAAGTTGCTCTACTAAGATTTTCCAGTATCAATTTATCTAATATACAGGATTATTGATAATTAGCTAACAAATTTTCACATACAGATTTTCTACCTCGTATCTATTTTTGTTCCATGCTTTTATTACAAAATTCGTTACACAAAAAAAATATATTTTAAGTTTGTATAATTTTTGTTGTTTTGTTGAAAAGGTTTCTAAAAGATAATCATCTAGAACCTGTATAACATGTACTCGTATTATTGATTATTCAAATGAATCTGGCAAGTGCTAGAATGAGTCGTGCACTGAGGGTTTCGTAATAAGTCGATGACACTATCGAAAATCCGTCAAGTACGTCAAGTAGTTCTAAATACTAAAATAGATTAAAAAAAAACTCAAAATAATTTCTATATAAGTACAAACAGTCCACTATCACACATATTTATAGTTTCTCATTAAAGTATAATGTAACTTTGTATAGCATTTACCTATATGCATGAATTACTATTCTTGTACAGCAGCATCGACGGACGACTTAGCGCTTTTTTTTAATTTATTCGCAATGGCTTGAATGATGTATGGAGGGTCTTTGATTGGCATCGAGCGTTCCATGCGAGAATCAATTAGCTCAGGAAGCTAAAGAGGAAGAAAAATGACGTCCAATTTTTTTTAGATTTTGACGTTTCTGTGATCAGCATGACAATTTGCGAACATTGCGCTAAGTCTCCTATTTGACGTCCGTATATTGGACGTCGTAAGCAGTTTGACGCCACATTATATCCAAAATTGGCCATAGTGGGCGTACAATAAATTACGGGATGCTGAGGATATTACTTAATAGTTTACTTGTAGTCTACGTGTATTACTGAATAGTTTTCGTATCTAAAAATGTCATTAACTCGACATCAGCAGCTACCGGTAACAAGGAAATCTCTAGTTGAAAATCAAAAAGACGAAATTTTCCTTATGACACTTAAAAATTAAATTAAAAAAGTATTTCTATAAAAACATAATGTACTTTTTTTTTAAAAAAAGGACATTAACCACTCGTGGTAAGCTTAAATTGCTTGTGTTACGAGTGGTTCACGCCAGTAGTCGAATGGTGGATTCGAACCCACGACCTTTTTGAGTTCGCGGTCCGCTCCCTGCCATTAGGCTACTGTCGCTTGTAAACAAAACATCATGTGCAATCCAAAAATGTATAATACTTCTATATTTCCTTGAAGAACTTACATAATATGTAGGTTAGGTACCTAATTATATACCTAATATTTAACCAAGTGCTCACACATATGCACGTTGTTAACTATTTTACTATGAAACACAAAAAAACTTACCTTTGAATTCTATTTCTGTACATTGCTTCAACGTTTGATTTCAATTTTCGTTTTCCGGTACAAGCATATTTTTTACGTTTATGGTCCATATCGAAATTAAAAGTTATAAAACAAATACAAAATGATTTATAAACCCTTAAAGAATTATATGCAAAAAATAATAAAGTAGAGAAACTTTCAATTCGTAACAATGCGCAACCAAGATTAGGGAAAGAGAGAGAAAGAGGAATGTTAGAGCGAGAGGAAGTGCAAAAATTTGGCACAGACAAGACGTCTGAACGCTACAGCCGCTCAGCGGCTACTAAGGAATATTGCCCGCAATTATTGTTTATAAAGTCAATATTTTATAGGTCGATCGAAATAATTATTAATTTTGAAATAAAGTGGTTTAAATTATTATTTTTTAATATTTGTCTAATTAAACACCTGCCCTTGAGAAAAAAATAATTATAGCATAAATATTTTCAGCTATTGCTATGAAACAAATAGTTTTTTATGAGGCGAAAACAGCGAAATTTAACGAAATTGAGACCTCTTATTTAAGACAATGAAAGATATTTAGAAAAAAAGAAACAGCGCATTTTGGAGATGAAGATGTTTAGCTATTAACGCGCTGAATAGATTTCGCCTTTTTATTATCGATTGCCTTATAATGGTATACGAACAATGCTCGAAATTGCGTTGGGTGCGAGAGAGCTCTATTTACCGTTTGATTTATCTAACATAGACCACATAGATGAACCAAAAAAAAAATTTAGCCATTACTTATAATCTGGGTATTTATGTGTTATCAAAATATTTTACTCTGAAACAATAATTTGCTGTAAAAAAAGAAATCAAAGTGGCGCTAATGATTCGATGTGAGTCAACTTTAAAAGACTGTAGCCTTAAGCAAATAATACCTGAATTAGGTAAATCTGCTCTTCCATATCAATATCTACTCGTATGTATTATATTATGTATTTATTAATTATGTATTACAAATAAAAACTTACAGACTAAAAGGGTGTATTTACAGTTTTCTTCCTCTGTAAAAAGGCTAGTTAGTTAGTTAGTTTAGGCTGTTACTTTCCTTTTTTATTTTATGCACTAAAATATTTTATGGTGTAAAATATTGGTTTCGTTCTTTCGACTCCATCAATTCTTTAATAATCTGAGTATGAAGAACTGAAATATAAAAATGTCATAAAATGAATTAATGCTATACAGAATATTCACAAATGACTCGTCCTATTTCTCTCCATCGCTCGACGTAGTTCCCTTTTATTGGCTGGTAGATTACAAAACGGCACACTCGGAAGATGTAACACTAAATACTCATTGATAAGCACTTAAGCAGCAGGAGATATAATACAAAGCACTCCTGCGGCACTAGTACTTAGGAACAAGATTTAGTTTCCTTCTTTCTTCTTCTCTTCTTACTTGCTGTATTTATTTTAGAAATTTTCGAATTCAAATACTATTAATCATTTCATTAGCCTTTAATTGTGAACACCATAAATTAAGGTAAAATAATCAATTCCCTTGAAGACAAAGAAAATGTGGGTAGTTGCAAAACACCTAACAGCTAATTCATTAATCCATTCAGTCTATCAAAAGTACACTGCTGAACACAGATCTACGCGGATTACCCCATAGGAGATAGTTACCATAGTTGCCACGGTAACCGCAGTTTTTTATTATTTTCAGCTGCTCAGAGGGAAACAGAAACAGGAAATGGTGAAATTTCCTGTTTCTGTTTCCCTCTGTCGATGTCGCTTCTTACGACACCTACGTGATGATATGGGGCAGTGGGTTATCTTACGCCATCACTACACGACAGCAGTTAATTAATAATTATTTTTATTATATATGCAAATTATAAACACTTAATTAAAAATCAAAAAAAATCTGTGATCTGTGAACACGTTCATCGTCCCATTGGATAGCAGGATTTCTTCCACAATGGATAGATGGACTTCCTAGAGTGTAAGAAGCTGTTTCGTCGTGGAAGTACCCTGCGAGGACACCGAGGCATATATTCAGAGACAATGCCGAGTTTAAACTCAAACATCAAGATATCAAAATTTCAATCAGTTTTGATTAATGATAAAGACTAAAATTTAACATTTGAGATGATTAAAACTACTTTTACGGATTTTATCGCGTTTATTTTTACTTTTTATTTTTAATTCCCGACGTTTCGGGCGCTTTCCAGCACCCATGGTCACGGGGAACTGAGATGACTGACGGCCCGATGTCATTGTTAAACCCGGAGTACCTTCATCAATTGGTTTAACAATGACATCGGGACGTCAGTCATCTCAGTCCCCCGTGACCATGGGTGCTGGAAAGCGCCCGAAACGTCGGGAATTAAAAATAAAAAGTAAAAAAAAGGCGATAAAATCCGTAAAAGTAGTTTTAATCATGTGCAGTGTTCGCGTAAATATAAGAAATCATTATGTTAACATTTGAGACTTGAGATTGTCTCTGATTAATGGCCCCAGCTTCTTTGCAGCTGTTTTGGCCTTGAACTCAATGAACGGCTAAGTGTCAAGGTTTACAGCAATCTCAAACTCGATCAACTGAAAATAGATACTGTACTTTAGATTTTGAAATTGTCGGATCTGATAAGATTGCCAAAAGGACTTCTCTGTAAGACTGTTCTCTCAAAGGTGACTGCCCCTCGATTCTTTTTACATATGTGTACACCATAAAGAGGATATGGCTTAAATCGAATATTAGATTTTGTAGATAATATTACATTTTTTGACATACCTTACGTGTAGCTGTTCCGTTGCCGCAAATCATACAGAGGTTCATTATATCTATTCGTGGTAAAGATCACATAACGTCATTCACTTATAACTCGTAATGCGCATGCTAACTTTGTCACCACCACTAGGATCAATTAAGCCCGTCTGGATTCATAATTATTTACATCAAATGGACGGCTAACATTTCTTGCTTCATTGATTCAATGGCTTGCTTACCTGTCTGCGCATTGAAAGACGTGCAAAATACGATTCAAATATGGTTACGGGTTAGAAGATTAGGCTATAGAAGTGTAAAATAATGTTTAGGTAAACATACATATCGACGTTTAAATATTTTTCTATTAGTTGTATGTGTAATTATGTTATTATACGGCTCAGAAATAGTATACTGACGTATAGTTAAAAGTATACTTATTTTTATTATTATCATTTAAAGTTATCCCCATTCTATAAATGGTTATTGTACTATGGAGGCATTTGACATAGGTAACACAGACGTAATAATTATTTTTAGTATTATATGAATAGTTATTCTCAACCAAACGCTAAATGCCGTACCGAGCACTTGGTGTTAGAGTAGTACCTACTTAGCTTGATTGAGGTACTTCAACATAATTAAAAATATGGCCGAGCCACACTAAAGCCATATTACTGCTTGACTGGGGAAGAACCACGCTCTCACAGAATACTAGCGTAAAATAGCAGGTTAATGCTGCTGTTTTTCGTCTGGTGAGTGTGGAGAACCGGAGACCCTTTTTACTTGGAACGAGGCATTCCATCATATTTTAGTGACAACGCATCTGCATTTTGATTTTTAATCGAAGATAATTGTAGATGTCCATGGGCCACAGCTTCCATTTACAATCAGGTGGACTGCATGCTCGTTTGTCAACCCCATTAAAAAAAGCGCTAGAGTAACTGTAGAATGAAGAACACTAATTAAATATGTTGCCTCTTGATAAGAGGCAACATATTTGATTTATATCAGAAAAAACGATGGTATTCTAATGATTGAGAGTAATCGCCAAATTCTCGCCCCTTCTTGTTTTTATCAGACACTGATAGTCCACATTTGTTCATGGGACACTTGGCAGTACAGATAGATGCCTTTGTCGGTCTGTGTTATAAACAGCATTTAGCACAGATATTTTTAGCTATGTCGGAGGGGCTAATGGGATTGCTATTCATAGTTAGACTTTAGGAGAAGAAATTAAATTATTTTCAATTGATTAAAGATGACTAACAGGCATATCATTTCATACATATCATCATCATCATCAGCTTTGCAGCTCTTCACCAGCCCACTGCTGAAAATTGTCCTTACCCAAGAAATGCTACAAAACACGGTCCTGGGCCACCTGCATCCCTCGACTTCCTGCGTATCTTACCACGCATGTAGTTCAACTAACAGTGAGTGGTCAATTTGACATCGAATAGAATAGAATAATTTTTTTACTCAATATAGATTATAAGTAATTCTTATTGAAAGTCAATTTTTTTACTTTATCACTGGTTCGTAAAAAAAGCCTCTGGCCTGGGTAGAACGAGCATGAAACCAAGCGGGAAATTTTTTTTAAAATAAATTTTACAATGTCAAGGTCACAAAATATTTACAAAATTTATTTTTTTATATTATATTTTTATATTCATTTTATATGCATACTCAACAATGGATTAAATTTTAGCGCGTTGTCTGCGCTGAAGCTAAGATTAAATTATTGTTGCTAAATTAATTAAATTACGGTTAAACGTAGATTTAGACAGCTACGTGATTGGTTCAACTTAGGTGTACCTATTCGATTTATTCCTATTTCTTATAAAAAAAAGATGTTATAAACGAACTAAAGCCATGTATAATTGCAGCCAAATTCTCAAGATCTTCCTCCAGACCAAAGTCTCAGTTTTTTTGTTTTTTTTTTTAGTAATTATACTGATTCCCTACATCCCCTTCAAACAGGCACAGAGGAGTGCAAGCACTGCTATTTATTTATTTTATTTATTTATTCTTTATTGCATTCCTTATTAATATATAAGAATACAAGGGCGCACCTAATGCCTTGCGGCAGAAATATATATAACAGGGTCATACCTAACCTCTACTCTTAAACAGAAAAGACCACATTAACTTTGTCAAAGATATGAAATGACCTATCAAGTAATATCAGCGTCAAGAGGACATTTTTTTTTGCGATTATACATCCACTTTTTACATAAAATTGAAAACTTGAAAACTATTTTATTAAAACAAAATAAAATTATTTTTTTTAGAAGAGGGGTCTAAAGGGAATGCAGCTTAACTGATGGTAAGTGACGACCACGAACAACTGCAACACTAGCTATCATAGCATATTCATCATCGTCATCACAGCCCTTCATAAGTTCACTGCTAAAAACAGGCCTCCCCAAGCAATGCAATAAAACCGTTAATACAGGTGTTAGCGACGACAAAGTGAATTCGAACATTTAATATTAATTATTTATTATCAGTGAATTAAAAACTAAGTGTTAGCATTTAATCATAATTATTTCTTATCAGTGATTTAAAATTAGGTGATGGTATTAATCTTAACTGTTTCCTATTTATAAAATAAAGCTAAGTGTAAAGACTGATTAGTGCTGAAAAAACAGGAAAGTAAATTAAACACTTCTATTTTTATCTTAAAGTGACTTATATGAATCTATTTAATATTATTTAGGTCTGATTAGAACATTAGACGCAAGTATAAGCTTATTTTCTAGTAAGATTTCTTTTATCATAACTTTAAGAGCTATTTAACATATAAGTGATTAATATAATTCTTTTTCCTTTAAAGTACTTCAAAAGAAACATTAATATGTCAACTAATCGCTGTATAATGTTATTTCATTATGAGAAAGATTTAAATTTCATGAAAAAATATTGTATAGATTCTTAAGCATAATTCCTGAAAAAGTGTTGTACATTCCTACCTCTTGGCGGCGCCACTTGTATGTTCGGCAAAAAATATAGTCCTACTCCGGAGCTAAACCGTGAGGCGACCGCGAAACTATTTTTATTTTTTATAAATGTAAAATAAAGGTTTATTGAATGATTTATGTTTAGAATAATAGAAATAAGTTGTATCTATCGTTAGGAATAAATATAAATATTGTAAGGAATGTTTTACCACGTTTATTAAGGAAATTGTGAATCTCTCTTAGAAAAGGTTACTCGGCGCTCTGATTGGTCAATAGATTCACTAATGCCGTATGCGATTTTTTCTTAAATATGATTGGTTACAGCCGCTTATAAAAAAGGGGCGTTTTTCGTGGTAAATTATTCCAAATCCGGCAATGTAATAATAAGGAATCAAGAAATAAAACAAGAAGAAATTCTCAAGAAGTGTTACTTATTGCTCATCTAACTGCTACTGTATGCTCTCCAGTTAACATCCCGCCAGCAAACCCGCTCTATTTATCAACGCTCCCTTATACGAGCATTTACATTGGTCCTTCGAGAAGCCGGATCGGGTTTAAGGAAAACTAGGAAGATGCCTTCAAATACAAGATCAAAATCAGTGCAGTCGAAGACTACGAGTGAAAGCAACGCCACTACGGGTACCAGTACGACGGATTGGAGCATGAATACGCCGAGTGATTCTACAAACACGACGACTACCAACACGTCAACTTCAGATCGATCGACGCTTACAAGAGCATCGCCCAGCAGCGTACACAGACAACCCGTACTTCTTAACAAAAACATTGCCGGAAAAGAATCAACACCAGGGGACGTAACCCATACCACCCCCCCGACACGCACCATCGAAGCGTCAGTTCCTCACCAAGAAGGAAGTCATCCAACGCCGCAGATTCAAGAAAGAAGTGTCGCAATGAAGACTCTGCAGCAGCCTCACCCTAAGAAGACGACCCGCGATCCAGACACGCTTTCCGTTCGCTCGTCGCATAGGAAGAGAGCAGAAGCGCAAGCAAAGATGACAATGGCATTAAGGGAACTAGAATTGGCAGAAGCGCGGTCAAAAGTTGCTCAAGCGGAATTAGAACTTCTCACCGCGGAATCAGAAGATGAAGATGGTGCCGGAGAAGAGCTGTTCGAGCGAACTCGAGAAGTCGAACGCTGGTTCATCCAGACCGGAGACATGCCTAATAAGAACCACAAACCAATAGAGGCAGAAGAAAAGAAAAGTGACATCCAAGAACTAGCTTCAGTCATACTAAAGCTATCAGAAAAATCACGTGACACCGTTTCACCGAAGCACCTAGAACTACCTCACTTCAACGGGGCCTGCGAAGAATGGTTAGCCTTCAAAAGATCATACGAGGATACGGCTGCTTCTTTCAGTAGCAATCAAAACCTAGCACGCCTCAGAATAGCGATCCAAGGAAAAGCTAGAGAAGCCGTCCAAAGCCTGCTATTCACCGCCGAAGACCCACGCGAGGTGATCAAGGGACTAGAAGCAAGATTCGGAAGACCTGGAGCACTAGCATTAGCAGAACTAGAAAAAATGAAGAACCTCCCAAGAGTCGGCGAAAACCCGAGCGACATATGCATATTTGCAAGCAAAGTAAAGAACGCAGTCGAAACAATCAAAGCCCTGAAGAAACCACAGTATCTCAGTTCACCTGAAACGCTAAGAGTCATAGTGGACAAGATGCCGACGTCAATGAAGTTCCGTTGGTTCGCCTACCACAGAAGCAGAAGAGACGAGGAAATTCAGGAGCTATTACTTATCGAAGCGTTCCTAGAAACAGAAGCCGACATGTGCGGAGACTTTGCCCCGCCCGAAGCGCCCTCAGAACAAAGAAGAGGAATAAGAAAACCCGTTCATTTGGTTCAAGAAGCGTCAAAAGAGAAATATAAGAAGTCGTGTCCGTTCTGTGGGGAAGAACACTTCGCATTAGAATGTAAAAGGTTCAAAGAAGCCAACCTGAATGGAAAATGGGATATGACCAAGAAGGCAAAGATATGCTTCAAGTGCCTTCGATTCAGACACTCAAGAATCAACTGTAAAGCACCAGTCTGCAAGCTGTGTAAAAGATGGCATCATACCATCTTACATTCTGACAAACCACCGGCGTCGATAGAAAAAGAAGCAAAAGACACCAATAGCATCTCAGAAGAAAAGGTCGCCTCAATCCATAACGCCAAAGGAGAAGAAAAGGCCTACCTAAAGATGATCCCCGTGAACCTCTATGGCCCAAAAGGACAAGTTCGCGTATTAGCACTACTAGACGAAGGGTCAACGGTCACACTCTTAGACGCATCAATTGCTGAAAAAATCGGAGTCGAAGGAAAGAAAGAAAAACTCACGATCGAAACCGTTGGCGGAAAGGTGTTAAGAAAAGATAGTTCACAGAAGATCGAGTTCAAAATAAAAGGGGCTCATAGAAAAGAAAAGAGAACTATCGTAGCAAGAACCATCGACGACCTGAAGCTGTCTGAACAATGCATAAACAAGGACACCGTGAGAAACTGTGAGCACCTGAAGGCAATTGAAAATCAACTCCTCTACGTCTCCGAGAGGCCCAAGCTACTGATAGGCCAAGACAATTGGGGACTGATAGTGACAAGAAAGCTGAAGAAGGGCAAACCATCAGATCCTGTAGCTTCCCTCACGAACTTAGGGTGGGTGTTACACGGATGTGAAACAGGAACAACTGCCACAGTACACTTCACTCATTATGGCAGAGCGACCACTGGCAAGGAAGACATAGAAGACCTCGTCCGAGAACACTTCCAATTAGAGTCTCTAGGGATCCAAAATCGTTCACCATCTAACGACAGCGACAGAAGAGCACTAGAAACCCTCGAGAAAACTACCAAGAAACTGCCAAGCGGTCAATATGAAACGGGACTCCTGTGGAAAAAAGAAGATGAACACCTGCCCAACAACTACAATCAAGCTGTTCGACGCCTGGTTAGCATCGAGAAAAAATTGGATCGTGATCAAGAAGCAAGAAAGCACTACGAGGAGCAGATTCTGAGTCTAATCGAAAAAGGATACGCAGAGAAGGCTCCAGAAAACTCTAACGAAGGAAGGACATTCTACCTACCCCACTTCGCTGTTGTACACCCAGTCAAGAAGAAGCTAAGAATAGTGTTCGACGCAGCTGCCAAGTATGAAGGAAAGAGCCTCAACGACGCCTTGCTCTCGGGCCCGGACTTGCTACAATCATTATTCGGAGTACTGCTGCGTTTCAGAGAGGGACCAGTAGCCGTCATGGCAGACATACAAGACATGTTTCTTCGAGTAAAAGTCAGAGAAGACGACCGAGACAGTCTCAGGTTCCTGTGGCGCGGAAACCGAAGAACCGGCAAGCCTGAAGAGTATAGAATGTCCTCAATCATCTTCGGGGCAGCGTCATCACCTGCAACAGCCATATACGTAATGAACAAGAATGCAGAGGAATTTAAGAACACTCATCCTGAAGCAGTGAAAGCAATTAAGAGAAACCACTACATGGACGACTACCTGCAGAGCTTCGCATCTACAACCGAAGCAAAGAAAATATCCAAAGAAGTGAAAGACATTCACGCAAGAGCAAACTTTCATCTGAAGGGATGGGCCAGCAACAACTCGGGGGTAATATCAGAGGTAGAAGACGCAAACAAAGAAAACTCCTTACAACTGACCAAGGAAGAGAAGACTCTGGGACTAAGATGGCTGGTGAAAGAAGATACATTAGCCTTCAACGTCGGGCTACGCAACACGCCGGAGGACCTGCAAGACGGCAGAAGGACTCCAACAAAAAGAGAAGTCACAAGCGCAGTAATGTCCACCTTCGATCCAATGGGTTTTGCTACACCAGTTCTAATACAAGGAAAGAAACTAATCCAAGACATCTGGCGAAAGAAAATAGACTGGGATGAACCAATCAACGAACATCAAAAGGAAGTCTGGATGAAATACCTGGAAGAAGTGTCAACATTAACGAGGCTGAAGATCCCGAGGTGCGTCTCACCCAAAGGCAGAAAAGGACAGCTACACACATTCTCCGATGCGAGTGAAGAAGCCTATGCAGCAGTAGTCTACTGGAGAATAGTCGACCCCGAAGGAAAGGTCCATGTCTCCATGATCGCCGGCAAAGCAAGGGTAACGCCAACGAAACCTGTGTCAATTCCGAGGCTTGAGCTACAAGCGGCTTTACTCGGAAGCAGACTAGCCGCCACAATCGAAGAGGAATCAGAGCTCGACATAACGAGAAAGGTTTACTGGACCGACTCCAGCACAGTGCTGCAATGGATAAAGTCAGAACCAAGGAAGTTCAAAACGTTTGTGGCCAACCGACTCGCCGAGATCGAAGAAAGGTCCAAGCCAGAAGACTGGAGATGGGTGCCAACCAAGGAAAATCCAGCAGACGACGCCACGAGGGGAACCCCAACCGAATTCGACCACAACGCCAGATGGTTCAAAGGCCCGTCATTTCTCCGTCGACCGGAAGAAGAATGGCCATTTCACGACTTCAAGCCAGAAATTGTTATGCCAGAAGAAAAAAGCAAGCAAAAGGTATTGGCAACGATGGCAGCAGAAGACACCCTATTAAACCTAGAAAGGTTCTCGAGCTGGGAGCGACTGCTGCGCACTACAGCCAGAGTGATCGCCTTTACACACCTACTAAAGAAGAGCCGTAAAGCGACCACCACCGCCGCACGCCAGAAGGATGAGCCTTGGAAACCACAAAAAATCCAGAAGAAAGAAGCACAAACCTCAATCCCGTCGACCAGCGGAAGTAAAAATAAGCGCCTATACTCACCCATAGAAGCAGAACACCTAAAAAGGGCCGAAGAGATATTAATAAAAATAAGCCAGAGCGATAGTTTTGCATCAGACATAAGAAAACTGAAGTCAGAAAAGCCATTAGAAAATTCGAGTCGACTTAAGAAAATCGACGTTTACATTGGAGACGACGGAATAATTAAATTAAGGAGCAGAACAATGAAATTTCACGACCGAAACGGAAGAATAATGAATCCTATCATTTTAGACGGAAAACAAAAAATAACTCGTCTAATAATACAACACTATCACAGGAAATTCTTTCACGGAAACACCGCTACAGTAATGAACGAAATTCGTCAAAGGTTCTGGATCTTGGGTTTAAGAGCAACTCTAAAAGCGGTCGCACACAGCTGTCAATGGTGCAAGACAAAGAAGAGTTCACCAGAGATACCACCAACGGGAGATCTGCCGAGTGAAAGATTGCAGCATCATCAATTTCCGTTCTCCTGCACAGCCGTAGACTACTTCGGGCCGATGCAAGTCACCATCGGAAGAAGAAACGAGAAGCGCTGGGGAGCCTTATTTACCTGCCTCACGACTAGAGCAGTACATTTAGAACTGGTACCTTCTCTCAGCGCCAGCTCAATGATCATGGCAGCCAGAAGAGGAACTCCGAAAACCGTATATAGCGACAACGGAACTAATTTCGTCGGAGCAAAAAGGGAATTAGAGGAGGCCGCACAGGAAAAGGGCATCCAGTGGAAGTTCATCCCCCCGGGAGCTCCGAACATGGGAGGCGCCTGGGAGCGGCTCGTACGAACAGTCAAGACGGCGCTAGCAGTAGTCCTTAACGAGAAGAGCCCGCCCGAGGAAGTACTCCATACGCTAATGACTGAGGTTGAACACATCATCAACTCGAGACCTCTCACCCCGATCAGCATGGACCCAGGAGACGAGGAGAGCCTAACACCGAACCACTTTCTGCTGGGAAGATCATGCGGAGCTATGGCGCCGGGAGAGTTCAGCGACACGGAGCTCATCGGAAAGGCAAGCTGGAGAACCACCCAGAGACTCGCAGACCACTTCTGGAAAAGGTGGATTAAAGAATACTTACCTCTCCTGATGCCAAGGAAACTCGAGGGGAAAGAAACCAGAGACCCAAGGGAAGGAGACATCGTGCTAATAGTGGACGCCACATTACCGCGAAACTCATGGCCTCGCGGTGAAATCGTCAAAACCTATCCCGGACCAGACGGAAGAACCAGGGTGCTGGACGTGCGGACATCAGGCGGAATACTTCGCCGTCCAACTCGACGTGTCATCGTGCTGGTGCCAGCGGAGTCGTCGCCTCCAGAGGATGCAGTGCTACGCACCGTGGGGGAGAATGTTAGCGACGACAAAGTGAATTCGAACATTTAATATTAATTATTTATTATCAGTGAATTAAAAACTAAGTGTTAGCATTTAATCATAATTATTTCTTATCAGTGATTTAAAATTAGGTGATGGTATTAATCTTAACTGTTTCCTATTTATAAAATAAAGCTAAGTGTAAAGACTGATTAGTGCTGAAAAAACAGGAAAGTAAATTAAACACTTCTATTTTTATCTTAAAGTGACTTATATGAATCTATTTAATATTATTTAGGTCTGATTAGAACATTAGACGCAAGTATAAGCTTATTTTCTAGTAAGATTTCTTTTATCATAACTTTAAGAGCTATTTAACATATAAGTGATTAATATAATTCTTTTTCCTTTAAAGTACTTCAAAAGAAACATTAATATGTCAACTAATCGCTGTATAATGTTATTTCATTATGAGAAAGATTTAAATTTCATGAAAAAATATTGTATAGATTCTTAAGCATAATTCCTGAAAAAGTGTTGTACATTCCTACCTCTTGGCGGCGCCACTTGTATGTTCGGCAAAAAATATAGTCCTACTCCGGAGCTAAACCGTGAGGCGACCGCGAAACTATTTTTATTTTTTATAAATGTAAAATAAAGGTTTATTGAATGATTTATGTTTAGAATAATAGAAATAAGTTGTATCTATCGTTAGGAATAAATATAAATATTGTAAGGAATGTTTTACCACGTTTATTAAGGAAATTGTGAATCTCTCTTAGAAAAGGTTACTCGGCGCTCTGATTGGTCAATAGATTCACTAATGCCGTATGCGATTTTTTCTTAAATATGATTGGTTACAGCCGCTTATAAAAAAGGGGCGTTTTTCGTGGTAAATTATTCCAAATCCGGCAATGTAATAATAAGGAATCAAGAAATAAAACAAGAAGAAATTCTCAAGAAGTGTTACTTATTGCTCATCTAACTGCTACTGTATGCTCTCCAGTTAACATCCCGCCAGCAAACCCGCTCTATTTATCAACGCTCCCTTATACGAGCATTTACAACAGGTATTAACGATTTTTATCAATTTGTTACATTATAGTATCAAAAGCAGTGCAGAAAAGTAAATCTAATAAATAACTTAGAATCTAATAATTAATTAAATTAAATTTTCAATTAAAAAGTAAATTAAATTAATTAAATTGAACTTACGCCAGTTTAAGTATGTAATAGGTATATTTAGTTTAAGTTTTTAGTTATATGATAAGGGTGACAAACGAGCACACAGTCCACCTGATGCTAAGAGGATGCTGTGGCCCATAGACATCTACTTTTAACCTGGATTAAGAATCAAAATGCAGATGCGTTGTCACCCTTGAGGACTAAGATGGAATGCCTCGATTCCAGTGAAACGGGTCTCCAGTTCTCTACACTCACCACACGAAACACAGCAGCATTAAGCTGCTATTTTACGCTGGTATTCTATGTGAGCGTAGTCCGTCCCCGGTCGAGCCGACCCTGAATGGATATTCATGATACAACCATAATCGCTTATCTAGACGTTCCGCCACATTGAAGCTGATTCCCATCACCAGTATTGGTAATTTACACTTGGCGTAAACAAGATGGATACCACCGTCTAATGGAAGCCTCTCTAATATATTCCATAGTGGCTGCATACGACACTCACGGGATTTTTTACGCCGCCACCACCATAAGTTTTGATTGGTTAGGAGCTAGTGATTCCGTCAATGCCTGAAAAGTATTAGCAATATCTCATAGGAGGTAAAACGAAAATAATATTTACGAAAAAAATTGAACTTAAAACATGTTTCATCAAACCCCTCATAATACACTGCGGGCATCTTCAGTTTTAATTGCTCAATTGCTCGCATCCGCGCGCCACAGACTTACTAACGACTAGAACTGACCGTATCCGGATTAGCAGCAATCACTAGTAACTTTTACGAGTTTCAATTCGTTAAACTGTTGCAAGATACGAGATTTTCTAATATCCTTTATTTATTAATTATAACTCTATTGATTTTATTTAGCTAAGAAATAAACATAGCTCATTGTAAGTTTTTATTTTTTAAACAAATTAAAAATCTAATAAATGTCGGTCTTAGCACACCTGTCTTGTTGTAAAAACGAAGTATTTTGTTAGTTTTTAAATTAATTAGAAAACACGTTAAAATAAAGTATTATCCTTTATATTACTTTGTATTTATTCTTAACGAACCTTAGTGTGTGAGATAATACTGGGATGCTATTGAAAAACCATAACTTTTAACCGATGCAAAACGCAAGGTTGCAGATCCGACTAATTCTGTTAATTTTTAAAGTATGTACAATCGATTAGTTTACCAATTTATCGTATGTTGACAGATAGTAGAGATAAAACCGATAGAGTACACACATTGGTCCCAAATAAACTGTAAATGGTTTTGTATAGAATGCCGGTGACAAACGGGCACATAGTCTATCTGATGGCAAGTAGACATTGTGTCCCATAGACATCTACATCTATCCTCGATTAACAATATAAATTCGAATGCGATGTCAATCTTGGAGACTAAGATAGAATGCCTCGTTTTTAGTAAATTGGGTCTCCGATTATCTATACTTATCATACGAAACACAGCAGCATTAGGCGGTTATTTTACATTGGTATTCAGTAACAGTGTCGTCGTTTTTAGCTTTTTAGTTGAGTCGACCCATTAGTCTTACTGCCATAATATAGCTGCGACATGGCTTATCGTATTCAAATCGTATTTAAAGTATTTATTATAATTAAAAAAATATTAAGTAATTAAACATTATACCATTTTAATGTAATTTAATGTCGTCGCTGCTGGAAGAGGGCTGGTTCTTTCCTCGCTCAAAGGCTAAGTATAGCTATTCAGCGAGGAAACGCAGCCAGCGTTCTTGGCACTATACCACGGGGAGCAGGTCTTTTTGACGATTTAAATTTTTAGTTTTAGGTTTTCTATATTATAGTTTCTTCTTTTATATTGTATATATAATTAGTTTTAATCGTAAATAAATATAATATAATTTTTAAAAAAAAAGAGAAAATTTAATATATAAAGTAACAGTTTACCTGGTCATAGTTTTTGTTCAATTTACTTTTTATTCGGTTTTTGGAAATCGTTTAATGTATAATATAATGTACAATTAGATTATGTATATTGTAGTTTGGTCATAAATTGTAATACTGTATTTTCTTAAGTGTGATGAAGTAATACTTTAATATTATTTCTTATCACAACGATAAAATTTTTACTTTGTATTGGTAAGTTGTAGCTTTTGAAATGAATAACTTGAAGCTTTTTTCGCCATTCATTCATAAAAGCGGTATAATATATTACCGTATGCGTAATTTGTACGTTTTAAATAGTTATCAAAACGTTAATAAAATATCTTAAGATAATTAGTTAAATTCTAAAAGTTTTGTCTTTTATGTATTTTATATTTTAACGCTACATTAAAGTTTTCATTTTAATCATAGTGGTGTTCATAATGCAAACCATTTTTTATTAATTTATGCAGTAATGAACGTGACATTTCTATACGGGCGCTATGTAACATTCCCTCCGTGATCGCCCATATGGCGACGGGATGAATGACCAACGAACGTTTTCGGGAGCGACCGCCGCATGTTCGTAATTAAAATAGTGGTGTGATGTGTGTTGAAACTTGCTAAATCGACAGCAAAATTTTTGTTTGGAAATGTTTGTAATTCATAACTTTTTACAACTCTTATTATATATTTTTTAAGTCTCTAACTCAAATATAATCTAACTTAATCTAGGTGATTACGTGATGTCCTTGAAATTTAATTCTATTACTTATATCTCAATAGTTTACACATCTACCAAAACATTTATTGTTAAATTTATGTATGTGTAAAAACGTGGCTCTCTAGTTCATAGCGAAAAAACTCATATGTTCTATGCTACCCGTATTCCATGCATGTGGTGTTGCCAACATTAATTACAAATTATTAATATTATGTATTTTATAAATTTTGATACTTGATAACATTCATTCCAAGTTGTACTATACGCAAATAGACCTTTTTACTTCCACGTTAAAAATTATGTAGTTCAGTACTTGTCTTCACCACCGCCCGTCACATATGATTTTAGCAACACTTGGAACTATGTTGATGATATAGCTACTAAATCAGCCAATAAATCAGTGTTATAACATCTATCTAAGCTGTTATGGTTAGCTTTTTTAAACGTAACTATCACACTAAGATTTTCTCCTGTGCTATTAGTTGATTAGTTATTATTCATAAACAAGCTGGGCTGGTATACATTACTCCGGCCGGTTGTCCCGGTAGGAGGCGAGACGAGTTTCACTACGGATTTTTACAGTGTAAATATTAAATTTATTTTCAGCTCGCTTATCGGGTACAGATTTTGTAAATATCTTTTTTGGCACTGAACACACATATAATGTGAATATGAGTAAGTTTAGACTATAAATATAAAATGTAATAATTAACTTGAATACACCGTCACCTATCGGATGGTAGCGTAAATATGAACCAATGTCTCGACTAAAGATAATCACTTTATCTTGTAAATATCACCTCAATCGGTTTAGTGAGAATCGTTCAGATGTCACACGATAATTGACAGATGCACCAACGATTATTTTTATAAAGATACATGCTTGTAGTAAATATTGTTTAATAGTGGTTTGTGATAAATTCCTAACGACTTTTCAACGCAGTCGATAATTATCCTGTGTTGCCTTGCTAGGAGAACACTATATATAGGAAAGTTTTAACTTAACGACTTGTGTTTTCGTTTCAGTTTTAGCTGGAAACCGTGTTTCGGTTGGACAATAGTTTTTACGATAAGATCGGAGAAAATGATGAGACAATTAAGTTGCATCATTAATAATTAACTTATTATATTAACTGTTCTTATCATCAATAAATATAAGTTAAAGGAAGAAGGAAACAGCCTTTAAAAATCCACCAGAGTTTAGCACTGAAAATTTATCAAAATGTCCTATTGCAATGTATACTCAGCTAGAGAGGTTCAATTTATAATTGAAATTAATTTAAATATAACCTCTCTTTTGTTTAGTACACTGTTATCGACAAAATTATAGATCAAATATAACCTGAACTTCTGATGTATCGTAGAATAAAAAATAGGGTTTTATAAGAGAAATTATAAAAACTTAACGGTTAAAATATTATAGACACACGAGCTCAAGTTGCAACATCACTAAAGTAGAATAAACTTACTTATAAATAATTTTAATCGCACTACAGTCTCCCGAGGAAGTGGATCGTACATTGATAACTCGTATATATTATTTTTTCCTTTCTCTAAAATTATATTAAGTTCGATATGACTTTCAAAGGATTTCATAAAAGTCATGTAGTAGGCATAATTATTTTGTAGAATTGGATATTCTACAAAATAAATATGTTGAACAAAATAACTTTATTGCTTGCACCCTTTTATCACATTTAATGGAAAGTAAACATAAATATCTCGAAACGCTCAGATAAGAATGAAGTATAATAATAACGGAGTGGTTATTTAAAAATACAAAGTAATAATTAATAATAAGAGATAGTACTACGATATATAATTTCATAAATATATATTGGAATATCGTGTACAATATTGGAAAACACGTTAAATTTTAAAAATCGATGTTTTTTAATTTAGATTTTGATTACTATATTAGATCATTTGATTATAACCAGGGAAAATGAGCAGAACTTAACGATTTCTTATATTTACGCGGACACTACACATTGAATGAAACTACTTTTAAGGATTCAATCGCGTTAATTTTATTTAGAATTAAACGCGATCTAACCCGTCAAAGGAGTTTTATTTAAGGAGTAGAAGTGCTATAGTTATTTAATTCGAAGCACTAACAATACCTTCAGATAATCTAAATGTTTTTCGGGCCTTGCGTATGAAATAGTCGTTTTGAAATACTGCCAAGTTTGAAGCTGAATTGTGAATTCAAATGATTGTCATATTTCTTAAACTAATATTGGTTGTTGTCTTGTTTTCCCGCCATTTTTTATACGTGGTAGAGCCACGCTGCATCTATATTACAGCTGTAGCACGAATGGGTCGGCTCCACCGGGGACGGACCACGCTCTCGCAGAATACCAGCGTAAAATAGTAGCTTAATACTGCTGTGTTTCGTATGTTGAGTGTAGAGATCCGGAGACCATTTTTTACTGGTTGCGAGGCGTTCTATCTTAGTTGTCAGGGGTGACAACGCACCTGCGTTTTAATTCTTAGTCGAGGATAAATGCAGATGTCTTTGGGCCACAGCATCCACTCGCCATCAGGTGGACTGAGAGCTGGTTTTTCACCCTAATTCTATAAAAAAATAGTTAATTACGATCGCACGCAGTATCGTCGGGTACCGAATGTACAATGCGTGTTTGGTTTGATCGCTAACGTTATGGAAATTCTAACCCAACAAGAAGCTTCGTGGATGACCGGAAAGGACTTAAGTTTAAGAATTGAAATCTACAGTTAAATATATTTTACTCAAACCACTTCACTGTCAATAATAGCCTTCAAAATGAGCGTGAAGACCATATTGATTTTTTTACGATCAGATTGGAAAAATGTGTTAGTTCAGAAAGTGGGTACTGTACGAACTTAACACGTAAGTTTGTAACAGCAAATACTTGTCAAAACTGTCTTAATTTGTGGAATTATCAATGAGGAGACTCTGAATCGGATGGTCACTTGTGGGTAAAGAGTAATTACTGTGTGATACTCGGAAACATTTTACTTCTTTTTTAATGATTGATACAAATTATATCCAAACTCAACCGTGTTCCAATTTTTTTTGATTATCAAAAAAGTTCCTTGTGCGCAACATGAACTGAAGTGTCAAAAGTTACTCATAGAGATACAAAGGTATTCTATAAAAGAACAGAAATATTGGATAGCCTGAAAATTACTGAAGAGTAGACTAGAAATTCGCATTTGAGACGTGGTCCTTCACTGCTGGCCGTATGAGGACGCTCATGGTCGCTCAGAAAGCTATGGAGAGGGCTATGCTCGGAGTTTCTCTACGTAATAGACTTAGAAATGAGGATATCCGTAGTAAAACCAGAGTGACCGACATAGCCCAACGAATTAGTGAGCTGAAGTGGCAATGGGCCGGCCATATAGCTCGAAGAACCGATAACCGATGGGGAAGAAAGGTTCTCGAGTGGCAGCCTCGTACCGGTAGGCGTATTGTAGGGCGATCCTCCCACTAGATGGAGTGACGACCTGGTAACACATACAGGAAGTCGAAGGATGCAAGTGGCTCAGGACCGTGCTTTGTGGCATTACTTAGGGGAGCCTGTGTTCAGTAGTGGACTTGTGAAGGGCTGTAATGAATGAATGTAGACTAGAATTTCTGCGTACTTCACTATATAGTACAGCGTCTAGTAAGACGCTGTACTGCTCTTACTTATATCCATTTTTTTTAGAATTTAGATAACTTTTTACGGGAAAAGATGACGGAACGACTTTGTTGAGACTGAAAAATACTTTTAAAGAATTTACCGCATCCAGTTCTCAGGATTTCTATAGTAGAGCTATCAATAAAGCGTGTTTAGAATAATGCCCAATACAAATTTTAATTAAATTTATGAATTTAATGGAAAAAGTTTGAATTTTTCTATATAAAACATCTTGTATATAAAGGAATGATATAATAATAACAGTACTGTTTGCTTTCGCAGCAAGTTCATCACACTGTCGCGTTAACGCTATCAGTGGCTCTTTATAATACTCATCTTTAACTTTTGCCCTTTATTATCTGCGGTCGGGTTGCCACCCCGCTTTATCTTATTAACGCCCTGTAAACAGAGCAGCTTTTCTTTAGTGCTGTTTGTCCATTCACAGTTCAAATTACATTATACTTTATTTTAAATTTTTGTAGAGTTCTATTTCTGTCATGGCACGCTTTGTATAGTTTCTTATCTCTTGTCAAAGATACTTTAAAATATCACACTGTCCATAAAAAGACTATGAACTATATAATTAACAATTTTGATGTCTTAAAAATTCGTTGGCAGCATTAAAAAATTCAGTACAACCAGACATTACCATCTCTAATTACAAGCTAAAATTTAACAAACAACAACAAACAAAAACAAGCACTTAGTACGTTCGTTATGGAATTTACAACACTTAGCGAAGACTTGATTAATGATTCACAATATGATGTGTCTGCTATTGCTCCAAATAGTGGTATAACGTCATACATGCGTGTAATGGGTGGTAATAGATTCGAATGGGACTGGGTATTTTATCCTTGTTTGATTCTTCCTTATTTTAATTAACTGAAACTACCTTTACTACATTACATAACATAGGACCATGATGAAAATTAATTACAATATTGTTGACACTAATGTACGTAAACATGATATGCGACATACAGGAACGCTTTTATGAATTTTATTTTCAATATATACTTACCAAGGGAAACAGCTTTTTCGTGATCGTATCCAAATGCAACTGTCACTGGTCTTATTAAACTGAGCACATAAATTTCGACTGCCGTTGGTATTCGAAATTTGTATTTGAACTGTGAAAACAATATGGCAGCGGACGGACGTCGCGCGTTGTTGGCGCGCGGGTATTGACTACTCCTTAACTAAGTTTGATTAGCTTTAAATAGTGGTGCTCACATTATCTACTTATTTCATTGAATGAGCGGGGCGGTGTGGGACTATCTTTGTGTTTAGTTTATGCAAAAGCTCTCTTAGACTGTTTATTTCATTATGATCCTTAGACAAGGATTATCTTTTACTTTAGTAGTCATACGTCTAATAATAATTTTCACGGATCTATTTAAACAGCGTAGTACGTGAGGGTAATATGATCATCTAGTTAATATGGTCACTTTCTTATAATTCAAAAACTACAGCCTTGTTTGCATAGATGGCTTTGTGATACGATAGCTCTTCATCGGTCAATCAAATAATACCTAAAGGGTCAAAAGGGCGCTGCTTTATCGACGCCATTTTGACAGTTGACATTACCTATAGTAAGTATTTTAGTCGATTTTAGTATGGTGTGGTGTGGTTAATTTTTTTTAAGTTGACTTCTCGAAGTGTTAGTAATTATTGCCAAAGCTTGTTTGTTTTTTTTTCTTAATATATTAGTTATAATATATGACTTTGTGTTTTTGTCTCCGTTCCCCTCCTCGGCTTGGTTTTGTAGGGCGGTAAAGTTTAAGGTGATATTACCCTCACGTACTTTATTATTTAGGTACTTTACTAATGTAATAATCTGTGTAATAATCCTTGGACCTTTGAAAAGAGTAAAATAATAAAACTTTTTTGTAAAATGGAGAATCTACTTCCAAAATTAAGTCTGTATACTATGACTTATAGTGTATTGAAAAATTACGTGTAAAATCCTTACTTCTGAAGCTATTATTTGTATTGACAAATCTGAAGACTAAGTAGGAAGCAGTCAGCAACGATAATTATATCGTAAGCAAAATAGACGTTAATCGTTCGCCATTATTATAAATGTTTGTAGAATGTTGTTGCTATCGCTATCAGTTTCTTTTACGAAACAACGTTAATTCCTATTGCTTATAATATATTATGAGTAACAAGTTTTTTCGTTATTTTAAAAGTTTATCTGAATTATTAAAAATACGAAGACTTTCTAACAATACTGATAGACCGATAGACCTCTCCTTAAGTTCTTAGTACCTTAATAGAACTGATGAGAAAAGTTTATGTTTTTCGACAAATGTTTATTCTGGCTTTAATTAAAACCTAGGGCCTGCGACTACAGTAGTCACATACTCTGTCCACTAGTCCACATGACCGTATCATCACTCATGAACACAGGTAAAACAACTTATGATCTCACGATTAATGTTTCATAGTGAAATTATATTTTTCTTACATTTTTTCATAAAATATTGATAATGCTGTAAGGACTACCAGCACTCTTATTAAGAGGATAATTAAACTAGCTGAAAAAGAATGGAATATAATCAGTTTGATTCAATATAGATTACGATGTAATTTTTATTGAATGTAATTTTTTACCACTTGTTCTGAAAAAAACCACGTGTAAGTAAGTTATTACGTGGTGGAGCCATGCTGCAGCTATATTAATTGTGTAGTTGCAGCACGAATGGGCCGGCTCGACCGGGGAAGGACCACGCTCTCACAGAATACCAGCGTCAAATAGCAGCTTAATGCTGCTGTGTTTCGTATGTTGAGTGTAGAGAAACGGAAACCCTTTTTACTGGAAAAGAGGCATTCCATCTTAGTCCTCAAGGCTGACAACGCATCTGCATTCTGATTCGCAAACGAGGATAGATGTGTCTATGGGCCACAGCAACCACTTACCATCAGGTGGACTGTGTGCTCGTTTGTCACCCTTTTCCTATAAAAAACTCTCCTGGAAAGAACCAACAAGAAACCCAGGGGGACTTTTTGTAAATAAAATTAATTTACAATATATTATTTTAAACAATTAGTAGGAAAGCTTTTACAAACAGCATGGTAGCGATTATTTTATTTCCAGGGATTGTTATCATTCATGTACTCTAATAGTATAATAAACCTTACTAAACAATTTTGCTTAATAATTTTTTTAAATTTTTTGATAAATAATATTTTCGGAAAATTTGTTGTAAAGGCGTATGTAGGTAGTATACATTGCCCAATGAAGGAGTAGCCGACTCTTTGGAGTCGAGTAACTGGTATAACTAACTTGACAGTTCCTAGTGTTTACAGAATATGCATCACTATTTTTAATAAAACTATTTTTGTTTTTGTGTACATGCATTAAATTTTCGTAAATATACTGAAAGCCATAATATATTTATTTCTTAAAATTTTTCTCTAAGGAATTCTTTCTGACCTAAGTTATAAATTGCCCTTATGGCTCGCTTCTGCAAAACAAAGATAGTTTCAGTATTAGTCGCATCACTCCATAGAAAGATTCTTGGAAATAACTTAAATAAACTAATCTAGCTGCTTCAACACACTTAAGGTCTCTTATCTTTTTTCCAGAATATGCTGCAGAATTAAGTTTGCTATCTTGTTTAGATATATGAGGGCCCAATGAAGCTTCGCGTCAACTGCGATTCCGAGAAAAACAGTGGATTCAACACGGCTCAGCTCCTGACACTGGTATTAACCTGTTTAACATTACTAGTGGTGATTTGATGACATTTCGTTTTATTCCCGTTCAAAAGGAAATTATTGAGGTTAAACCAGTATACTACCCTTGATTCAGCATTCACGTCGTCATATAATATATTAGAAAATTTTAGCAAACGATTTTTGACGATCAATCGCCGTGCCCCAATAATGGAGCAAGTGAGAGAGACTATTTCTCTCTCACTCGCTCGCTCGCTGGTGATCTGATTGATTATACTCGTACTAATGAAATATTGATGAAATCATATTCCCTTGTTTTTTTTCTTCAACGCTGGACTGATTTATCAGATACCCTCTTAACCACCCGTGCTAAACTTATAATGCTAGTGTTAGGACTAGTCCACGACATTAATCAAGTGGCGGATTTTAAGTTGCGACCTATTTGAGTTCGCAATTTGCATTCTTAACCGTTATTTGCGGATTTAATAATGACCAGTTTCTATTGTTTGAAAACGTTAACCAAGTAGTATTTTCTCCAATATAGTGAAGGCGTTATGCTTGGAACAATTGTTTATAGGTCATACAACAACATTTTCTGTGCGGAATTTGTACCAGAACCCCTGCAGCCCCGCAACCAAACCCCTAGCAACTGCGCCTCCGGGTCGTAACGTAATGTTCCATGGATTTTATATATTTAATGCTCACTGCTCTAGTAAAATCACGTTTCTATACAAGAATGAGGTGTTCGGTACCAACACTGAATTAACAAATTAGACTCAATTACATCAGCAATCGTCATCAGTATTAACGTGCCGTACCCACTTACTTAAATGATCCTGTAGAGACATTTATGTAGGTTCAAAGGCCACAGAGTCGAGGAACTCCAAGGTTTATTAAATTTGTGAATCGGTAATAGTTTACTATTACGTTGGTTACAAATACATACACGTATATAAAACAGTGGCTAAGCGTATGCTTTGCGCCTGCACGTTTGAATGCCGCGAGAAACAAATTGTGTGTATGAACTATTTTCTTCTTCTTCTTCTTTGCCCTCGCCTCTTCCCGTTACGCGGGGTCGGCTTTCTTAATCCTTCGGCGCCATTCAATTCGCTGGTAAGCATCATCTTCTGTAAGGCCGAGCTTTAGCATGTCCTTCCGGACATTTGTCAACCAGGTAGTTTGCGGTCTACCTCTCCCTCTCCTTTTTGTAGCCATGGAAAGGCACTTTTTCACGACGTGGTCATCGGGTCTACGCATAACATGTCCGTATCACCTTAGCCTGGACTCTGTAATCTTATCAGTGATAGGCGTTACTTTGAAACTCCCCCTTACGTGTTCGTTATGCACTTTGTCTTTGAGAGTGACTCCACCCGCCCAACGTAACATGCGCATTTCAGTGGCATGAAGTTTTCGCTCATGGATTTTTGTCGAAGCCCACGTTTCGCTACCATAGAGTAAAACAGGCCTCACAGCTGTTTTATAGACCTTGCCTTTGGTTCTTATCGGCATTTTTGGATCGCAGAGGACTCCCGTTAATGTACGCCACTTATTCTACCCAGACATCGTTCTGTGCGTTATGTCTGCTGTTATCGATCCATCTTCCGCGATTATTGATCCGAGGTATTTAAATTTATTTACTCTAGGTAAGGCCACGCCATCCAATTTGACTTCCGCACTTGATGGTATAATTTCGTCGGGGTTGAAGTTGCATACCATGTACTCTGTCTTGGTCCTGCTTATGCGTAATCCGTTTAACTCTAGGGATTTCCTATATTGCTCCAAGTTTTCTTGTATCTCGATTACACTGCCTGAGATGAGCGCAACATCATCCGCATATAAAAGGTTCCATGGTGTGGGTTTCTGGATTTTCTGGGTTAGGTAGTTCATGGTGATATTGAATAGCAAGGGACTTAGTGCGCTTCCTTGATGAACTCCTACTTTGATATCGAAGCTCTCCGACAAGCCGGCTGGACTTCTGACACAAGTTTGTACATTATGGTACATGTCCATAATCAGTTTTATATAGTGCTCAGGGACATTTTGAGCTCTCAGAGCCTGCCATATTATGTTTCTCGGCACACGATCGAAAGCCTTCTCGAGATCTATGAATACCATCCAGAGATTTTGTTTGTTTTCGCGAGCTTTTTCCAAGACCAGTCTGATTGCGTGGATCGCGTCTGTTGTTCCCCTCTCAGAAGTAAAACCGAACTGATTTTCTGTTAAATTAATGAGGTTTTGAAGGCGTTCACTTAGAACTCGTTCCCAGATTTTGAGTGTGTGTGACGTGAGTTTTATACCTCGATAATTTGCGCATTCGCGTACATCTCCTTTGTTCTTGTAGAATGGTACCAGTACACTCTTTCTCCAGGCATCTGGCATTTTTTCGCTTTTCATGATGTTATTAAATAGCTCACAGAGCCATGCCTCTCCTACCCCTTTTAGAAATTTCCAGAGCTCAACAGGAATGTTATCTGGGCCTACACTTTTATGGTTCTTCATTTTAGATATGGTGCTACCAACTTCTGCAACAGTTATTCTATATACAGGTCCTTGCGTCGGAGGTAATTCTTTTTCTGATTGTCTAGGGAATTCTTCATTGAGCAGCTCCTGGTAATACTCAAACCATCTTTTACATATATCCTTATCGTTTGTAAGTAGTGTGCCATCCTTATTTTTAATATATTTTGTACTTTTAAAGTCTTTACAATCATTGTATCTATATTTAGCTATTTTGTATATGTCATTATCGGTGGCTAGTTCTAAGCGATGGTAAAGATTTAGATCAGCTTTTTCCTTTTCAATAGCTACTGTTCTTCTTGCAGTCTTCTTTGCCTCTTTGTATATTTCTTTATCTTCATCGGAGCATGTTTCTTGCCAAATTTTAAACAAACGTTTCTTTTCAGCAACACTATGTTTGGTGTAGTCGTTCCACCATTTTGTATCTTTTGCATTGTGCAGTGGTCCTTTGCTTATCCCTAGCTCACGTTTTGATGTAGTGATACATGATTTCTCAAAGTTTGTCCATGTTTCCGTAGGATTCTGATCTCGAAGGGGGGTTTTGCTCATATAATCCAAAACATTCTTTCCTAGGTTACTCCCTTTATCCGTTTTTAGTTCATGCCATTTAATTCTCTCCACTTTAACTCTTTTTATCTTAATGGCTGTTTTAAGTTTCAGGGCTGTTAGTAGAAGCCTATGTTGGGAGGTGAGGGATTCCCCAGGAATAACCTTGCAGTCCTTAATTTGTTTCAAGTATTGTTTATCTATTAGGATATAGTCTATCTCCGTCTTCGATTCTCCACTCTTATAGGTTATTAGATGTTCGTCCTTCTTTTGAAAGAACGTATTTACTACTGCAAGATTTTGAGAAGCTGCGAATTCCAAAATTGTTTCACCTTCACTGTTTTGCTTTCCATATCCGAAACCACCATGATAACCCTCAAAACCGTCCCTGTCTATCCCCACACGACCGTTCAGGTCTCCACATACAATTCTTTGTTCACTTCGGGGTACTGTTGTTAGATGATTCTGCAGGTCTTCCCAGAATTCTTGTTTTTCTGAATCAGAGCAATTTACTTGTGGTGCGTAGACTGAGAAGACATTTAGGCATGGTTGCTTTTCGAGGGCCAGCTTCACAGACATGATGCGGTCGTTGATTCTGTTTATTTCGATAAGTTTTTCGCTTAGATGTTGATCCAGGATAACTCCAATACCATTTTTAGACTTGTCTGTGCCATTGTATATGAGTTCAAACCCGTTCCCGATCTGACGTGATTTGGCGCCTTTCCATTTTGTTTCTTGCACACAGCAAATGTTTATGCGTCGTCTAAATAGAATATCGCTAAGTTCAGCACTTCTTCCAGTCATTGTGCCAATGTTCCACGTTCCTATGCGTATTTGAGACATTGGTACAGCGTTTTGTTGTTTTAATCTTCCGTCGCTTCCGGGGGACGCCCTAGTATTCGTCGCATTCGCATCGCCGTCGCTTGAGGGGGACGCCCTAGCCTTAGAACTCTTTCCTTTCTTGATGTGCCTCATGATTAATATAAAAATTGGCTATTAGATTTTACGGTCGGTTGCCACCTGACACCAAGGTCTTAATCTTCCTGGAAGACTTGAGAGCCGCCGTTGACCAGATCCGCCGCCGCCTTCTCTCTCCGCCGACCTCTACTCCACATATGTCGGAAAAGCTCCTCTATTGGGTTTGATAACGGAGTTTTCTCTCCGGCCTTTTTGGTCCGCGGGAGGTATTTTATTTCCCTCCTACCCTTCAACAACTGGAGGCTGTTGACGGGCATTCCTCTATCCGCCGCCTGAGGACGCGCTCTCTAGGGTTAAGGCTCCCCCGAGAGGTGTATGAACTATTTTATTCAGTTTAAAATTCCGTTATTTTTCATTTAAAGAATAAGGTACTAAAGTTACACTCGTATCCTTTGCCTCCTTTTTAACATCCTACACAGCCCGAATTTCCCCACATACCTCCGAAATCGATTTACCTTTCTTTAATCCTCAGATACAGTTTGTAGATCTCACCTTAAAACCCTCTTAAAATTCCCATCCTTTAATGCTCATTCATATTCCCTTTCATTCAGTAAGACTCTGGAATTCGCTTCTTACTCCCATTCGAGAAATCAAAAAAGAGACATTGTTCAAAAAATGAGTAAAAGAACATCATTTATCGCTGTTTTCTATGTTAGTCTCAAATCTTTGATATTTACTATACTGTTACAAATATATGCATGTACATATATGAACGTACATACGTCGGCGTACTTGAGTAACAACTTCTTCGCCTTGACCAATTCGTTCGGGGAGAGAACACTGCGACAGTCTTCCAAAAGTGTGATCACTATATTAACTTGGCGGTCAAAAATTAATAATATTATCGTAGCGACGATCTTTAATTTTTATAACAGTATGAGCCGATTTTTCAATTCATACTTTACATCTCAAATCTATCATCGATTAAAAACAAAGTGTTGTATTGTGGAGGTGTTTATTTTTTTTTTTACAAATTTACATAAATTTCAATCATCACGCATTCATTCATACCAGCCTACAAAACGTGGACTGCTAAATACAGGCCTGCCCCGTAAATTGCCTCACAGAGGGAGTTATTGCTGTAGTTGTAGACCCATTTGGGGTTAGCAAACGCAATTTTTCTCTTGCCTGTATTCTGGTTTTAACTTTTTATTTATTTTCTCCTTAACACGACATTTAAGGTCGAGACTTAGAGTCTAATACTAAACATACTATATCTTATGATTTTTCTAATTTCCGGATTTAACTGGGCTTCTAAATTAGGACTTCTTTTAGACAAGTAGCAAGACTGACGGTAAGTGGATGTTGTGGTTCATATTAACGCCTACATCTATCATCTATAAGAAATGCCACAAATATCGCCTTTAAGGACTCGGAAAGTTCGACGCGTTACCAGTAACAAAGATTAAAGGTTGAAGAAGTAATTAAAAAAACTCCGACTACGTTAAAAAGATTACTGACTGAGATGCAATATATAAATTATATTATATAGCTTATGTCACTCCAACAATTAAGAGAAATCTAACGACACCTCGTGTGTTATATGTTATAACCCATCAAACCTTTTAGACTAGAGATCAAGCTAAAGAAATAGACATATACATACATACTCTTGAATAATCGTCTCGTATAAAGAACATGGGGGTCTGTAGACGCTCACAACAATGAGGTGCTCAAACTCAACACATGCCATCTCTACAGTTCGCATAATAAAGAAGCTCACAATATCTTTGCGTTCTTTACATGATAACAATTTACTAACTAAAATTAAGGAGCCACCTCTTAAAACCGTTTCTCTATTGAAAGAACTGACCACCTGGTGATTACTGAAGTTAAATATTAAGTTATAAGCTTTTAACCAATGTTCAGTAATACATAAAATATGAATATCGTTGCTATTTAAGAACAATTCAATTTCTAGCTCTTTGCCTATCATGCCTTGTATATTCTGATGCACCAGGTGTCAACAATTTTTATTATAATTTTATGGAGTCATACAATTGCAACTATTAAGGATTTGTAAGCTACATTCTAAATTATTTAAATTATTGTAACTGCTAGAGATTACCCCTATTGTCTTATGTTAGAATTTAAATTACTTGGAACTGATTCCAAATTGCATGTCAAATCATTATGCTACTCAATATGAGTTCTGGATAGCCAAGTCCTTGGCTGAGTTAATATATAAATAATAAGATAGCACATTTGTTATCTGTCTTAAATTATATTTGGATAGGTAATACCTAATCTGCGGTCAGAAATTTCTTAATTTATTAATGTCTATTAAATTCATTCTATTATTATAATTTTTACAATTAAATATCAAATTTAAATCATTGTTACATGAAAAATTATTCATTAATGAATTTGAATCGTATTGTATTTTATTTCATTTTCCTGTGGCCAACCCTGTATGTAAGGCAATGTAAACAAGATAATTTTATGTACTTTTAAGTATTGAGGTAACCAATATACCTAAATAATTTATTTTTGTTTACGTTGCCTCTACTCCCAACAAGAATTATTAATGTGCTATTAGAACAAAACTTCTAGTTAAAACTTTATTCATTAAATGACTAAAGGTTGTTTAATATATTTTTATACAATATTTTAATACAATAATTACTAATTAGTTGTCCTTTTAAATGGTTATTTAACATCATGCCCAAATTTTTGCCTGTGTCAATATTTGTACCTAGTAGTAGATGACAAAATAACATTCCTTTCCGGAGAGATAACAACACATCAGTCTAAGCATTAAATAAACATGTAATAGGTACTGACGCAGGGTATGTTCCAAAAACATCACCAGGATATAAACCATTACAAGACAAGCAAAAATGGCTTAACTAAGTTACGATACTTAAGCAGATTGTATATTTGTTTCTGGCACAAATAATAAATACAGTAGTGATCGTCATCATCGTCATCGTTTTAGCCACCGTAAGTTCACAGCTGAACATAGGCCTCCCTCAAGGAATGCCACAAAGCGCACTCTTAAGTCAGGTGCATCCATCGACCTCCTGTATCTCTTATAAGGTCGTCACTCCATCTACACTTCGCTTATCGGTACTAACCCCAAATAAAAATCGCCAAAATATTATAAAATTGTAATTAACCTCAATTAACTGAACTCAATTCTCTCTGATTGAGAATTGAATTCAGTTTTTATTGCGTACTATACTGCAAATCTACTCATAGTTCAAAGCTATTTTTATTCGAATGCTTATGTTAAATGAGCACACAGTCCACCTTCACAGATAATACTTTGGATTCTTTGAGCCACGGCACCTACATATATCCTTGATTAAGACTGATATTTAGGGTCAGTCTTGAGTTTAACTGTTCTATGCTTATATTTTCGCCTAGACCATAAAAGTTGAATTTATAGATTGCTAGTTAGCTTGTATACGTCCTATTTCTGGGCACACGCATTCTCTTATTACTGAGAGGGTTTTAGGGCAAGGAAGTGTGCGCCGCGCTGCCCAAATGCGTGTTGGCGAACTTCACACGTCTTTGATTTAAAAGAAATATTTCTTATTTCTAAGACATGCAGGTTTCCTCACGATGTATTCCTTCACCGCCGAGCACGTGGTGATCTAAGCCTTATCAAGTTCTTTTTTTAACTGTTATTAATTTGTACTTGACTACTCCCCCACCTGATAGTAAGTGGTAATACAGTCGAAGATGGTAAAACTAAGCTGATTGACTTTTGTCTTGAAGGCACATCATAAGCAGATGGAAAGACAGGGTCTGCAAATTATTTCACTCCTATGCTACGCATTTGTTGCACTAATTTTGACATTGTAGTGTTTGAGTTTAAACTCGAAACTGCCTCTGATGACCATCATCATTACAGCCCATTACAAGTCCATAGCTAAACATAGACCTGACCGCAATAAATACCAAAAAGTACGGCCATGAGCCACCTGCATCCATTATCAGGCCGTCACTACGGCGCGCGGTACTCACCTCCATCGGTCATCGGTTTTTTGAACTATACGATCTGGTCATTGCCACTTCTCCTTTACTTAGTTTCAACTACGTTTCATTACGAAATTTATCACACAGAGAAACTCCAAGTATATACCTCTCCGTAGCTTGCATAAGCTAACACATATTATATTCGCCTGCATCACAATGTACCACCCAGTGACAGCCACTGACTTATAATATTAAAAAAAATCTTCGTTTTCGGCCATAGTGTATACCACTTTAGTGATCCGTTCATTTATGATAGTTCTAAGTTTTATTTTAATGACAAACAAGCTCCAGTAGTCGAATGGCGGATTCGAACCCACGACCTTTTTGAATTCGAGTTCCGCGCCCTGACATTAGGCTACTGTCGCTATATATATATATATATATATATATATATATATATATATATATATATATATATATATATATCAGTCCGCTATATGTCTGATGTGTGTGTGGTTATTGCCTCCTATGACCACCGGTAAACCACTTCAAACAAAAAAGGCCTAAAACTTTGAAGCCGCCGATATACTAAAAAGCAATGCGCTACTGCCTGTTATTATACTGACTCGTTTCTCCGTCAACCTTGAACACAGCAGATATTGGTAAGGGATACTTGAAGTTAGTTAAAGTTACAGCCTATATACGTCCCACTGCTGGGCACAGGCCAGGGCCAGAGGGTTTTATGGCAAGGAAGTGTCCGCCGCGCTGCCTCAATGCGTGTTGGCGAACTTCACATGTCTTCGAAATATTTTCTTTTCTTATTCCTCAGACATGCAGGTTTCCTCACGATGTTTCCTTCACCGCCGAGCACGTGGTAAATCAGCACTTAAAATTGTAATTAACAATTTCATTGGTGCCGGCGGGGATCGAAACCGCGTTACTCGCGTTCTGTTATATATACAGCGAGCGTTAACCATCTGAGCTACCACGGCTCTTACCCAGTTTTAATTTAGTAAAAAATATAATAATTTCTTCATAATAACTTCTGAAGTCGGGGCTACTGACTATATCATAACACCGACTTCTGAAGCTATTAGGTGTGTTGAAATTGTAATCGGTTTTTACTTTTTACTAAAAGTCTACCTTTTTTGACCCTTTTTATTGGTCTAATAAATATACAATCTCGAATGGCAATTAAATGTTTAATTAAAAGTTCATCTATTTTTTCAAACCTTAGAGATTATTTTTTATTTTTTTTATATGCGATCACCCCTGAATTGTTTCAATTTTAAAATGAATTAACCTATTCAATAAAAAAAAATTATTGACCTATAAACTATTAAAAATATTTAATTAACCTATTCAATAAAAAAGGAGTTAGTCGTTTCACGTAGATATCGTGTAACATACTTACATAGAAAGAAAAGAAAATGAAAATACAGTGGATTTGCGAACTTTCTATTATCCAGTACTGTTGATATTTATAGAACCCTCTCCGCGGCTATAACTAAATATATTATAATACATAATCATCCTTTGGAACATTCTACTATCATTGTCGCATATTATAATATTTTCCACTATGATTGCATCAAATCACAAAGAGGCGGGCGGGCACCAATAAGGAAGTAATCACTTAGTGTGTACAGACCCTAATGGGGTTAAATCAAGTCACAGTCAGAGTCGGCGAATGTGTAGCAGTGTGGATTATACAATCTTCTCATTTTTAACAATATACAAATTATATAAGTTGTACATAAGAAAGTAAAATTTGTCTAACTAAAATCAAAAAAGCCTTTTGATGGATTTGTATTTATTAAGCGACTTCAAAGCAAGAGATCTTTAATTTGTTTCGGCTTTTAATGAATGTAATACGAGTAATACGACATTCAAAGCTTGTGATTTATAATTTACTATTTCGATGAAAACTATCATTACTATTATTGTTAAAGCACTTCACAAGTCCAAAGGAATGCCGCAAAGCACGGTCCTGAGCCACCTGCTTCAATCGAATTCCATCTCTGGTCCCAGTCTCAGTCTATTTGGTGGAGAACCTACAGGGGAGCGTGAAAACATAAATTTAGTTTAATGCATACGCTTATTCTTCTTCTTCATCAGCACATAAAGGTCTATCGTTGGACATCTCTCTCGTACCTACGTTATAAGGAGGTATTTCTATAATCGTCACGATTGGTCGGTTGAAGATCGCAGTACAAGTTGTCATGCAACTTTGTCGCTGCCGACCAGCCTTCATATTGTTGTCTATACATTTTACGTCCAGTTAAACAAGATGATTATATCAACGTCGATCGGAAGCCATGAGATCTTTCTTTCTAGTGTTTCCTAAAGTTGCCGATACAAGTATGAACGGAAGGATTTTCTTAATAGGATGGGGTGACAAACGAGCATACAGTCTACCTGATGGTAAGTGGATGCTGTGGCCCATAGACATCTACATTTTTAACCTCGCTTAAGAATCAAAATGCAGATGCGTTGTCACCCTTGAGGACTAAGAAGGATTACTCGATTCCGGTAAAACGGATCTCCGGTTCTCTACACTCACCGTACGAAACACAACAGGATGAAAAGGAGTGGTGTATTCTCTTACGCCGCCACATCACATTTTTATACGTGGTAGAGCCATGCTACAGTTATATTAGTAGTATAGTTGTAGCACGAATGGGTCGGCTCGACCGGGGAAGGACCACGCTCTCACAGAATACCAGCGTGAAATAGTAGCTTAATGCTGCTGTATTCCGTATGGTGAGTGTAGAGAACCGGAGACCCTTTTTACTGGAAACGAGGCATTCCATCTTAGCCCTCACGGGTGACAACGCATCTGTATTTTGATTCGTAATCGAGGATAGATGTAGATGTCTATGGGCCACAGCAACCACTTACCATCAGGTGGACTGTGTGCTCGTTTGTCACCCTATCCTATAAAAAAACATCAATTTAAACATAAATAAAATAAACTTATATGTTACATAAGCGTCACGCCTGTAATCTGCAAGGGGGTAAGCAGAATCCAGCAGTCTGTTATTCGCACTACGTTTAGCCTAAAAATTTGAGTTTAGATGATAAATTGTGAAAAAGGGATAGGTGGCTAGCTATGCTTACACAATCGCAAACCCAATATCCGATTAGTCACTTTTTGGGCGTAGTATTAGGCAGCTGCTTCTGACAAATCGGTGTGTTTATGTGATAGCTAAGTGATAGCCATCACAATTGGCAAAATGTTTTGTAAGTGAGACAGGACCACGGTGGCAAATAATGCCAGCGTATAAACACGCACAATGCTGCTGTTTTCTTGTGGCGAGTGACAAACCTTTTCACAGAGATCCTTCTTACGGACAGCGAGGTATTCCATCTTATTCGTTAGGGCCGTATTTGTATTTTGGTTCGTATTGGGCACATGGACCACAGCATCTGTTTACTACGTTGACTGTGTAATCATTTGTCTGAGGAAGAATGAAAAAACTTGTATGAAAAAAGGGGTCGCAACTAGGATTCTGGGTCGTGAAAATACCGGTATACCGATGAAATACCGGTATTAAAATAAGGGGTGATGAAAAAATTGAAATAATTAATATAAACTACAGTGTTTACGAGTTTAATTAACTTTTAAATTTCAATGATTTCGTAAATTATGTCTCAAATAACAAAGTCTCAAATAACAAAGAGTTTAGACAAATACGTAAACTGTAAATGAAAATATATCCACAATAATTGTGAAATATGGAATAACTGATCAGTTATTTTTATAAGTTTTTATTATGTTATTACATGCGTTTCTATTATTTCCCATGGTGTGATCCTAAATCTACATGTTTCTCAAATCTATTTGTTCCTTTTTCTTATTGATCTTACAACTCCTGGTGTTATCCATGGTTTTAATGGCATATTTCTTTTAGAAAGAGTTATTCTGGTTGTATTAATTTGTATTAAATCCTTATTAATATTTGTAATTTATTCCGCAGCGTCACTGACATTGTTCGATACTATAATATTCTTCTCGTTTAAATTGCTTCAAAAAAGCGAAGAGTTTTATAATATATAATAATTATCTATATAATCTTAATATATATAAATTACGTGTCACGTTGTTTATCCGCGATGGACTCCTAAACTAGGTACTTAACCGATTTTAATCAAATTTGCACACCGTGTGCAGTTTGGTCCAACTTGAGGGATAGGGTAGTTTTTTGCCCGTGAGCACAGATTTATAAATAGTTTACCAACCGTGAGTGACTCACGATTTTTAATAGGACATGACAAAATGTCGTCGAAAAGGGCAGAACAACGTCTGCATGGCAAGCTAGTATTTATATATATATATATATATATATATATATATATATATATATATATAATATTATATTAATATGATGCTGATAATACGATGCTAATATATATTAATATTTTAGCATCGGCGCACACTTTTATACCACAGTTTTAATATTTATTACTACCACTAACGGCTTTACGTTCTTTTCGAAGCACGAGGCTGAAATACCGCCAACTTTATGACTTCGGGCCGCTACTAAAAATTTCTCCACAGAAAAACTACCTCACTGATTATTAGGAAATCGTACTCACATGTTGCGTTTACGATCACTAGACCAACGGTACATTTAAAATAATTAAAACAATATTAAAGAATATATCTAATATAGTGAATATAATGTACTACGCTGTAAATGTGTCGAATATTAAACAATAAAACAAAATTAAGATTCACATTAAGCCGTAATTGGACGAAAGTGGTGTCAAAATGTCGCTTGCACGTCACCGGCCAGAGTTAATTGAATTTAATTCACTCGAAGAATAAGCCATCATATTTCCGCCGGAAACTGTGCAACGAGGAAGTTCCGTTTTAGTGAAATCTAAAATCCATCTATTAGTTTAGAAATTAGCGCCTGATCTGTTTGGGCGTACAAAAGCGTGTGCTTATCATATACGGCGAACGCCACGCCCCGCTTCACGCTGGAATAATAATAATCATTTATTCATTACCATATATACACAGATATAACCAAAATTACATAGTGTAGTAATGAATGGGCTCTAGCTCAGCATAAATGATGCAGTTGCCTACAACGCTGTTATTCTGCCAGCGCCCAACATATGAACAGTAAACTACACGCGCACACCTGCTCATATTCCATATATTCATAAGTGTTCATAAGGGTACATACCTTGGGTTCCCGGGTATTAGCGAGTTGTAGTCAGTCCAAATTAGTAATTAAATATATATTGTTAATTACCTATCATTATTGTTTTAATTTTTTACATAATAATTTTTTAATAATTATTACAAAAATATAACTAATATTAAGAAACATAAAGCATAAAATAATATTGATTTTAAGTAATGGAATAGAGAAACTTCCGAAGAGAGTGTTTACTAACTAACCTTATGGGTAGGACCCCTTATACAACACATTGATTATGTACTCGATTAAGTTATTCACTATAAACTTGAAAACGTACTTGAATCGAGTCGAGGAAAAAGTTTCTTCGTATTTCGTTTGTTTAGAATTAAAGAATTTAGCTGCGTGTAGGATCATTCAAAGATTAAAAAAATCTCTTTGATTGCACTGTTTGTATGTGTCTGGTTTTAATATCAATACATATAGGACATATCAAGACATATAGGACTGCCTCGTTGGTCTAGTGGTGGTAGTAGTGCGACTGCTGATCAATGAGGTCCTGGGTTCGAATCCCGGGTCGGGCCAAAAATTAATTATTGAGTTTTTCCGTCAATAAATTTGAAAGAGTTATGAAAGAAACTGATGGAAAAATTTGGGATGTGCAAGCGGGTTTTAGAAAGGGAATGGGGTGTACAGATCAGGTCTTTTCCATGCGCATGATTGCGGAGAAGTTTTTGGCCAAAAACCAGAAAGTTTTTTGTGCATTCATGGACTTCGAAAGGGCTTATGACAGAGTGGACAGGAATGTGTTATGGCAAACACTGAACTCATATGGGTTGAGCGCTGGTTTGATACAGGCATTAAGGTCTCTTTATAGGGACTCTAGTGCTTGTGTCAGGATCAATGGGGTCTACTCGGACTGGTTTGGCATCCAAAAAGGTGTCAGACAGGGCTGTGTAGCTTCCCCTTGGCTGTTCAACCTATTTATGGACCGGTGTTTGCAAACTTTGAAAGATGAAGAATGTGGTTTAAGAATGGGCGAGTTAACCGTCAAATGCCTTTTGTATGCCGATGATCAAGTCATATTTGCGTCATCGGCGTCTGAATTGCAAATGATGGTTACATTAATGAACTGGGAATTAAAAGAAAGGGGAATGAAAGTGAACACATGTAAGACGAAAGTGATGGTTTTTGAAAGAGAAGAAAGCAAAACGGTATGTGAAATAAGAATAGAAGGAGAGTTAATTGAGCAAGTGGATGAGTTTGTGTATTTGGGATGTGTATTTAGCAGGGATGGTAGATATGATAGGGATATAGAACGACGAGTAAATGCAGGGAATAGAGTGAATGGGGCACTACACTCTATTATGGAGAACCAGAATGTGTCAAAACAGGCACGTATGGTGATTCATAATTCTGTGTTAGTCCCTACTTTAATGTATGGTAGTGAAAGCTGGGTGTGGCAGAAGAAGCACGAAAGTAGAATAAATGCTGTAGAAATGCGGTCTTTAAGGAATATGCTAGGGTTGAATCTGAATGACAGGGTGAGAAATTGCTTGATAAGGGATAAATGTGGTATGCAAGATGATGTTGTGACCAGGATTAAGAAAGGAATGCTTCGGTGGTTTGGTCATGTGGAAAGAATGAATGAGGAAAGAGTGACAAAGCAAATTTATATGGCAGATGTGAACGGCCGAGTCGGGAAGGGACGCCCTAGGAAAAAGTTTATCGACCAAATTGGCGATATTTTGAAAATGGGCCACGTTAGAAGTACCCTTAACCGACGAGCATGTATGCGTAGATATATGGATGTGAAGGAGGCGAAAGAGGTGTGTCAGGATCGTGCCAAATGGAAGTCCGTAGTCTCTGCCTACCCCTCTGGGTGACAGGCGTGAGTGTTTATGTATGTATGTTATGTAAATATATAGACTTTATAGACCTAATGCAGTGTCAGTAAGAGTAGCACAAGGTTGGTTCAAGCGTTTTCAGTCCGGGAATTCCGAAGTCAAAGATGCAGCTCGTACTGATCGCCCCCATACGTATGACGTCGATGCCATTTTTGAAAAAGTGAAGAAAGATCCGTATATTAGTAGTTGCAAATAGACATTTGAAAAAGTCTGGCTATATAAAAAGCTCGATATTCGGGTACCACACGAGCTCACTGAAAGAAACCTAATGAATCGTGTACTCATTTGCGATTCTCTATTGAAACGTAATCAAACCAAACCAGTTGGGAGTAGAGGCAACGTAAACAAAAATAAATTATTTAAGTACTTATATTGATTACCTCAATACTTAAAAGTACATAAAATTATCTTGTTTACATTGCCTTACATACAGGGTTGGCCACAGGAAAATGAAATAAAATACAATACGATTCAAATTCATTAATGAATAATTTTTCATGTAACAATGATTTAAATTTGATATTTAATTGTAAAAATTATAATAATAGAATGAATTTAATAGACATTAATAAATTAATTAAGAAATTTCTGACTGCAGATTAGGTATTACCTATCCAAATATAATTTAGAACAGATAACAAATGTGCTATCTTATTATTTATATATTAACTCAGACAAGGACTTGGCTATCCAGAGCTCCTATTGAGCAGCATAACGATTTGACATGCAATTTGGAATCAGTTCCAAGTAATTTAAATTATAACATGAGACAATAGGGGTAATCTCTAGCAGTTATAATAATTTAAATAATTTAGAATGTAGCTTACAAATCCTTAATAGTTGCAATTGTATGACTCCATAAAATTATAATAAAAATTGTTGACACCTGGTGCATCAGAGTATACAAGGCTTGATAGGCAAAGAGCTAGAAATTGAATTGTTCTTAAATAGCAACGATATTCATATTTTATGTATTACTGAACATTGGTTAAAAGCTTATAACTTAATGTTTAACTTCAGTAATCACCAGGTGGTCAGTTCTTTCAATAGAGAAACGGTTTTAAGAGGTGGCTCCTTAATTTTAGTTAGTAAATTATTATCATGTAAAGAACGCAAAGATATTGTGAGCTTTTTCATTATGCGAACTGTCTACAGACGCCCATGTTCTTTATACGAAAAAAATATTGTATGAAGTGTTTGCTAAGCTTAATAAACAGAATGAATATGTTGTAATATGTGGAGACTTTAATATCGATCTCCTAGAAGCTTCCTTCACCAATATTCATCATTCATTAAATCATTCACACACACAGATCATTGTTTAAATTTCATGGTCTTTTTAATTTATTTTTGGAGCCAACGCGTATTGCAGAATCTAGTACAACATGTAGAGATAACATTTTTACAAATGTTAAGCCGTTCCATATATGTAAAATTCAAAAATTGAGCTCTGATCACTGTGAACAACTAATTTCGTTTCCTCAAGTAGATGAAAAAGTTGTGTTTGTTGGAACAAACACAAATCCGATTAACAGAACACAAAAACATCCAAGCGACGCCGCTTGGAGAAGTTTAGAAGTAGCATAGTAAAAAAAAACATCCATCACTTTCATACTAAAATTATTTAAGCTTATTTGATAGTACTTTTACATCTAAAACATTCTTCTTTAACAATCGCAAGGCATTCAATGAATGGGTGACAGTAGGTGTCCACAAAAGTTATATAAACTTTACAATGAAAAGTCATACGAGTATAATCCTAGCTTCCTAGGGAATTCTTGAGCTTTACTCCATTGAGGAGTTATTTTCGCCCAGGCCATAATAAGTTCTTTTTTTAACTATTATTAGCCTGTACTTGACCACTCCCCCCCCCCCCCGACAGTAAGTGGTAATACAGTCGAAGATGGCAAAGCGCACTGACTAAGCTGATTCACTTTTGCCTTGAAGGCACATCATATCACATCATAAATTCTTCACTCCTTTGCTACGCATTTGTTACACTCATTTTGACGTTGTAGTGTTTGAGTTTTATCTCAAAATTGTCTCTGGTTACCATCATCACTACTGTCCTTCACAAGCACACTGCTGAACATAGACCTCCCCCAATGAACGCCAAAAAGCACGACCCTGAGCCACTTGCATCCATTACCAGGCGGTCACTACGGTTCGCGGTACTCTCCTCCATCGGCTATTGGTTTTTTGAACTATATGACCTGTTCATTGCCACTTCTCCTTTACTTAGTTTCAACTATGTTTCATTACGAAGTTTATCACACAAAGATACTCCAAGTTTAGTCCTCTCCGTAGCTTGCATAAGCTAACACATATCCAGTAAAGTCAGTGCACTTTATCACCTCCGCCTGCATCACCGCGTACCATCTGATCACCGGCACTGGCACTGACTTATAATACTTTAAAAAAAAGTGTTAAAGTATGTGACACTTTAGTGATTCGTTAATTTATGACATTTCCTGTTGTTTTAATTTTTATTTTAATAAATCAATCAAATATCATATATATAATAAATCAATTTTTAATAAATCATATTAAAAATATGATTTATTAAAAATTAACAGCAAAATTAAATGCCGTCGGAACATAGATTTCTCATAAGTAGATTCTACTTAAATTACCCCTTTGTATTTAATTAGACTGTTGTTTTTGGTGAATGAAAATATCTTATAAATCTTAATCAAGAAATCAAAAGTAACTCGACCACTCAGGCCCCGGCAGTGCCCCCCCCCCCCCGAACGGGTTCCCCCCTTGTCGTGGCTGAGCGGCTTAGTAGCCGTGACTTGGTTACCCGCGGTGAAAAAAGAAGAACCCACATAGCTGGCCTGAGGTGAAGGGCCGGCCCGAGGTGGTGTGTGTTGGTGGGTGCGGCGACAGGGGTGTCCTCTTCCTCTACCGCTGCCAAGGTGGAGTAGCGGAGGAAGAGGACCTATCGTTCGCAACTTAAACTGGGCCGCACCGTTGATGCGGTGGTGGTTGGGCTGCAGGTGGAGATGAGTGACGGTATTACGAGGCGCCGCTCTCACTACCTTCCCCTGCCGAATCTTGGTTGGCAGCGGAGCTATAGACCAGATCCGCCGCTGGGGTCAGGAGGGCTAGTGTTTCTAAATGCTCGTTTTTCCTGGCGCCATGGCCTTCGCGCATCGGACGACACGGGAGCGTCCGTGGTGCAGGTGTAGTTGGAGGCCGTGTCTGTGTCATGTGTCTTGGTGCACTTTACTTGAGAAGGAGAACGGGGAGGAGTAGTCCTCTTCCGAGAGGGTGCCGCCATCGGGCGGCCGGCTCTGGTGGGGCCGCGGATGAAAGCGTTCCCGTGGCCCTGCTAATATGCGCCGAAGGTGGAACACCATGGAGTTTAACCCATCCTAGCCCCCGCGCGGCGGGTATGCGAGGCATATCCTCGTTTCCCAAAAAAAAATAGGCCCCGACAGTGTATTAGGCCAACTTAGTCAGATCTATGGTCAAGCCATAGAGTACCTGTAGTAGGTAAGGGAATGACAATATTTTCTTTTAAATGAAGGTACTTAAATAGAGTCATTACCTACCATGTTCTTGTCCAAAAATAAAAATTATAAACAATTAAAATATCGAATTATTTGTATGAAGGTCAAGTGAGTGCTAGAGAAACGACAATTGCAAGACGTTAGCGATAAATAAAATATTTTGAGAAATTATCCATTACCGTGTAGTGGTGGTGTATCAATATTTCTATATCATCCCGTGGGCGTCGTAAGAGTGACTTTATTACGTTGGATAACTACTTAGAACATAAGAAAAATAAATTAAGCAAAAACTTATCAAAATCCTCTCTGAAAAGGACATTATTAACAGAGCATATATATAATATATAACATATTGAATTGCATACCTTTGTTAAACGCTTTTTACGTTTGATTTATTTGATTTGTTTATTGCTGTTGTTTATTTTTTAGTTTAAGAATTTCTAAATATTATGAAATTGTAGTAGATAACTTTGACATAACTATCTTATAATTTCTTTTTCTTTTTTTGTAATTAATTGTATTTGTATATGTGATGGTGCATAATAATATATAGTTTTAAGAGCGTGTACTCGCCGACAAACTGATTGCAGTTTGGCCAGAGAATAGTAAAAATAATGTACTTACCTTTGTATGAATAAACAAATTGAAAAAAAATCTTATAACGTGACTTTAAATATGCATTTTAGATTTAGTATTAAGTTTTATTTCAAAGGTCGATTTATTACTACCTTCCTCACCTAAGCTACGAACTTGACTATGATATAAATAGGTACCATTTCTATTATTAATTTTGAAATAAACGAATTTCACCTGACCTAGCCGATCAGTCAGTGTACCATTTCAGTACACCGTACCGTAACTTATTACACAATAACAAGGTACGTGTAAGTTGGATGAATAACTAATATTATTTTTAGAAAATTGTATTGAAGTCCAACGCTCATAACGGCAAAATCCGATATTAGGAACGGGACACATGCAAAGATACAGATACAAAGATAAATTGTACATATAGTGATAAAATAGAAAATATATAAAAATTCAATCATAGGTGTATACATTATTACGCTATCTTTGACCAATGCTATTTTTATTGGAAACAACTTTGTCATATTATTCACGATATATCGGAATTATAATACAAAACGTAATTTTCCCACGTAGGACCCTTTTTACATGATTTATATTGAAGACTACACTAGGACTTCTTAATAGTTTGTTGTGAAAACTAACACTTTACATTTAATTTTAGTTACTTCTGACTACTTTATTTCTCACATTGATTTATATATTACACTAGATTAGTAATTTACCGCGCCAAAGCGTTGCCACTGCACATATGGCCACAGCCATATGCCTAGCTAACGTCAGTTCAGTGTTCAATGTGACGCCGATAGAGTTGGGCCGCAACAAAAAATGGGTAAATTGGTGGTGAAAAAATGCGATTCAAGGACACAAAAACATAATAATCAAGCGGAATCATTTTCCACTCATAACTTTAGTTCGTGTTTTCATATACACTTAAAAACCTAAAATAATGAAATAAAATTATGGCATATTGCGATTTAGGTAAAATATTGCCAATTTTCCGCCTTTGTGATTATCCTACATTAACGGGAGACCATATAATTAATGGAGTAAGTTTATTTGTTACCTCTGATTTTAAATATTTTGGAAATTATAATAAAAACTACGTTTTAACTTTCATACAAAATAATTAATTATTCTTATTTCAGTTTATTTATGAATGATCTATTAAATATATTTTAGTACCTATTTTATATTAATAATTTTATATTGATTATAATTTTATTTTTATATACATTTTATATTTTATATTAATTATATTTTACTATCTATTTTTTATTATTTGATTTATTAGTACAATAAAAATACTTGTAAAAATATGTTTTATTTCATCAGTTATGCTAACTTCTATTCGCCTGATAAGAAAATATACTTTTTTTTAAATAAAAACAATTAACTGCAGCTTAAAAAAATCCTTTTTATTGCGTATTTTTGGTTAAATTTCATCTACACCAATCCGCCATTGCATGTTTGGTGTGTCTATCTTTATCTAATCTTAGCGACGGTATTGTTTTCGAAACTTGTGTAAGTGAGACAGGTATATGTGTATTTAAAATGTTTAGTAATTTCAAAGCTCCGTCGTCGCGGTTGGATAGTGGTTACACTGTTTTCGACGCGCGGTAATATGGTTTGCTCCTCTAGTTTTGTATAACTCAATAATTTCTCACATGAACGACACAGTATTTGAAATGCAAATTTTATAAATTATTACGAGACAAAATACAAGCAAATAACTTTTAAAAACAGACATTTCTTTTTTACCTGTTATATAAAAAACGAATAACAAGATTACTTTTGTACCTAGGTACCATCTTTTTAGCATTTTAGTAAAAAGCTGTTACTTTGTCATTACAAACAGGCACTTCAATTTTATTTATTTGTATAAATAATACTATAATATCTGAAATATCTTGGACACCAATCGGTTTTAAAATTATAATAATAAAACTAATTCACATTTCTAAACACCTTAAATTCCATCATAAACATACGTGTTGTGTAATCGATCGTGGTATGTAAAACCACTATTCACTACGAATACACTTTAATAGAAAGTTTCAGATTTTACGTGTCGTAAATTTCACACAACATACCTGAAATGCATTTTCTTTTCTAGCGTTTTTGGAGCCTCATCGGGAATCAAAGTATTAAACATCTAACTGATATTAAGACGATTTTTATTTATTTATTTTGGACAATCTGAAATTAACACACTACATTAATCAAACCAAAATTTAAAAATAATATTACATTAGTTCTTGATACTTAAAAACAGCAGCATTTTTAATATTTTTTACGTGGTAGAGCTGCTGCAACTGCTAGCTGCAACTATATTGTGGTTGCAGCACGAATGGGTCCGCTCGACCGCGGAAGGACCACGCTTTCACAGAACACCACCGTGAAATAGTAGCTTAATGCTGCTGTGTTTCGTATGGTGAGTGTAGAGAACCGGAGACCCTTTTACTGGAAACGAGACATTCCATCTCAGTCCTCAGGGCTAGCAACGCATCTGCATTTTGATTCTTAATTGAAGATAAATGTATATGTCTATGGGCCAGATCAACCACTTACCACCAGGTGAAAAAAAAAACGTAAGAGTTCTAATTTTTTACAGCATATGCTGTAGAACTAAGTCTGCTAGCTAGTTTTGATATATGGGGTCCCATTGAAGCTTTGCGTCTAGTGTGATTCTGAGAAAAATGGTGCTATCAACAAGACTCAGCTCCTTCCCATTTAAAACAACATTAGTATGTTTGACATGACATGTTTGACATTATTAGTTACGATTTTCATACATTTAGTTTTAATTCAATTTAAATGCAAATTATTAACATTAAAGCAATTGATTATCGTAGCTATAGCATTATTTACTTCGTCGTTATTTAGTAGCTATCGTTTTAATTTGAAAATCAATGAAATGTCATCAACAAAATACTATATCATGGTTATCCCCTACTATGTAAGGTAAGTCATTAATATACACAAGAAACAGAAAGGGGCAGAGAATTGAGCCCTGAGGCACGCCCATTTGTACAATCGACCCGGAAGAACTCATACTATTAATGACAACTTTTTGCATTCTGTTACTTAAATATGAAATAATTAATTTAAGAGCATCACTTCTTACACCGTAGTACCTAGTGAAGTTTCCTGATCAATGTTTTATGGTGTATAATGTGTAATGAAATGTATAATGTTTCATGGTGAACACAATCGAATGCTTTGGATAGATCACAGAATATACCCAAAGCATCTTGTAAATTCTCCCATGCATTGAAGATATATTTACACATACAACATCAGTTGTCGAGCGACCCCTTGTGAAACCGAATTGATTTTTATGAAGTAAATTATTCACATTAAAAAAATTTAACATTTCATCAAGAATAATTTTCCAAAATTTTACTAAGTATTGGTAGTACAGAAATAGGTTTAAAATTATCGGGGCATAATGTACTACCAGATTTAATTAAATTTTACAATTTTAGAATTCTGCAATGGAAACACACCATATTCGATACTATCTAGTATTAAAAATAATGTAGAATTGAGGTGCGATTGTGTCTATTATAGACTTAATAACTTTTACGGAAACCCCCCACAGATCTGCAGTTTAGTTTTAAAATATTTTACAATATCTTTTTATGATACTTCGGGAAATGTACAATTCACGCACTTACATACAACGTACAATTTACATTTTCTTCAAGTAATGATTCGGCGACAGCAGGAGGAGATCGGAATATCAGTAAAATGTTGCTCAAAACCTATTGCAACGTCCTCATTTGATTTAGTTAATTTGTTGTCAAAACTTTACTGGTAGTTTGAATTACGATAGTTGACCTTACCAGTTTCAATATTAATTATATACCATGTTATTTTAATTTTATTAAAAAATAATTAAATAATTACGACGCGGACAGCTATATTTTAATAAATATTATCAGTACATATTAAGAGCGCCATACGGAGCTTACACATGTCATTAAACTTAAATCGCCTTCTGAACACAATTGTACATTGGAGACGTTTTAGACATTATTTCAAGTAAGTAACGATTGGCTATAGGGAAAAATAGCCGGTCGAAACGTACTTAAAACAATGACCAAATACAATAATACAGATAAACAAATTCTTCACAAAACGTTTTACTTCTGTCGTATGTATAAGGTAGATAATGTCAGGCTTGTTACAAAAAAGCCAAACAGGATCTACTTATACAAACAACAAAATATATTATATAATAAATCTTGTTATATTTGCTTTCCTTTTCTATGACGCACGACGACAGAAATTGATGTAAATGCAAGTAGAAACTGCTCAGCTTTTATTTTAAAAACAAAGCCAAACAAAATCTACTTATATCCACAACAAAGACGTTCTTCTTTACCAAGCTTTAAACTGCGAATTGCTGCGAATGTAGAGACGATTGCCCTGTCATAAAGAATTAAGGCAAAGAATTAAACCTTAGAATACCGAAACATAAAAAAAACTTCATACAAAAAATACAAAAGGAAATATTATATAAATTGGATAAGCTATGACTAAAAATTATTAGTTCAGTATACTTTGTCTATTTATTTAAGGTATGTTTCACTATGTACAAAAAGGCGGACCACAAAGTTTTCTCTACCAACCTATAATGGTGGTAGCTAAGTCCTGACAGAGTCTGGTTCTCATTTAAAGAGTTAGCAAACCAGCATACGAGGCAAGCAAAAGTCCTTGGTAGACTTTAGATGTTTTGAAAGGCTCAATATAGGTGACAAACGGGCACAAAGTCCTCTTGATGGTAAGTGTATGCTGTGACAAATAGACACTTACGTAGATATGTTGTCAATAGTGAGGACTAAGACAGAAATCCTCGCTCAGTAAAAAACGCCTATCGTTTTCAACCATGGGAAGCATAGCATGTAATATTAAATAACATATTAATAAATTAAAAAATTATTTTATTATTACTAAATTATTATAATATTAAATTATAACGTTAACGGTTAACTCTCGTCGTAAATGTAACAGAACGCGAGTAACCCGGGTTCAATCCCCGCCGGCACCAATGATTGCAATTTTAAGTGCTGCTTTACCACGTGCTCGGCGGTGAAGGAATACATCGTGAGGAAACCTGCATATCTGAGGAATAAAAAAATATTTCGAAGACATGTGAAGTTCGCGCCACGCATTACCACGCATTAGGGCAGCGCGGCGGACACTTCCTTGCCGTAAAACCCTCTCAAAAATGAGGGGAGGCCTGTGCCCAACAGTGGGACTAAACTGGCTGTAACTTTACTTTAATTTTTTAAATTAAAAAATTTAATATACTTATCTATGTGGTAGAGTGAAAAATGTGATGCAGATAACCAGTTTTCTGTTGTAGTTCATGTTTCGACATTCAAACAAGTAGGAATAGTTCGGCTAAACAACATCACTAGCCGGACAAATCCTACTTAAAGGCCTGTTCGAAATTGGATATTCTATGTTGACATATTTATTGTAAATAAAAGCAGAAAATATACGACAATATGACAAAGTGTCGAATAAAATCTACTTAAATTCACAAGAAATTTCCTCTTCTTCTGGTAACAGTAACTTTCACGATGTATCATTATTTAGAATGTACGTAAATTGTTCCTGCAGTTGATGAATAGAGAGCACATTTTAGCGCGTATTTATGTAGAATACGAAAGGCTTGAATTTACACAACAAAGCCTGACGAAATCTACTTAAATTCACACCAAAGTAAGCTAATTTTATTATAAAACTTAAATTGAAATATCAATGTATATAATTACAATTATAATTAAATATAACATAAAATCGTGTAATGGCTATGTAAGAATATTTATTACCTCATATCATCCCGTGGCCGTTGAATGAAGCGACAGAGGGTAACTGAAACAGAAGATATACGTGGTGGAGCCACGCTGCAGTTATATTAGTAGTATAGTTGTAGCACGAATGGGTCGCCTCGACCGTGGAGGGACCACGCTCTCACAGAATACCAGCGTGAAATAGCGGCATAACGCTGCTGTGATTCGTATGGTGAGTGTAGAGAACCGGAGATCTTTTTTACTGGAAACGAGGCATTACATCTTAGTCCTCACGGGTGACAACGCATCTGCATTTTAAATCGCAGTGGAAGAAAGATGTAGCTAGCTATGGGCCCCAGCAACCACTTACCATCACGTGAACTTAGAGCTCGTTTGTCACCCTTATCCTATAAAAAAAATGATGGACAGCTATTTCTTCCTAATACCAACTCAAAATAAAAAATAACAAACATACAAGCAGGTAAAACGTGCCGAAAGATAATTAAAAAAACAAATAAATACATATATACAAATAAAAAAATACTAATAAACAGAATGACATATTTAAAACTAATTGTAATCATAGAATGGTTTTGGCGTAGCGTTTTTATTAATGAAAGCAAATACGTCAATATGTACACAAGGAATTCTATTAAGACTTAATATTATAATATATCTTGTATCCTGGCTAAGAGAATCTTAAGCAAGACATTGTATTCAAGAGAAAAATTGTGCAAAAAAAGACAAATCAAAACTTCACTGTATTCAGTATTTCTTTTAACTAGTGTTTTCGAAGATGAAAGTACATAAGGGGATATTTTTAAGCTTAATATGGCCATAATATTTGGTCAAAGTCAATACACCACCTAGTAGCCTACATCAAGCATAGACCCTTCTTCTAGAGTCTTTATATCCGAATACAATATGGGTGTCATAAAAACAAGAGTGAATAGACTTTTGCTCCAGGGCCATATCCAGGGCTTTATCACCAATTATCAATCACCTGATGGGATCGTAGACAAACGCAGACAAGTTCGCTTTAACAATCCCCTTCTGCGGAAGACCTTGTACAAGGAGCGGCAGGAAACTCACAAATAAAGTAATTTTCACCCGACAGTTACAAGTTAACCATTTAAAATATACATTCACGAATCTAGAAAGCTTATTATAAGTACCAAAATAATTCAACCACGTAAAGTAAATAATGTAGAGTCGTAAAAAACTTACTTTTCTTCAACTTTTTAAATCCACCAGCAACTGTCCTGAGTCACACAGTCGTGAATACTAAACTAACACAAAATTACACTTTGTAATAAAATCACTATGATGCTCCGAGCTGAACTGATGAATATTCTGTAAACGTTTATCTTTTTATAGTAAAACAAATACCATTTACAAATCCCCTTAATCATTAAGGGTTGTTTACAACGGACAAACACTAATTACTTTGTTTTGATTGTAATTTACGTTTTGTCAATTATCTCATTAGATGAAAATTTTTACTTTTATGATGTTTAAAAAATAAACAACGAAATTATATTTGAAAATTAATTCTGAGAAAGTTATAATAATTTCCTTTTGTCAATAGCAGCCCTGTTTATTTGTTAAAAATGTTTTTTTTCGAAAGCATTCAGTAAGCGTACGTGGTAGAGCCAGTGTGTTGCATGTTTTTGTTTTTTCGAAATAATACTACATAACAAATAAGATTCGCCGAGTGCAGTTGTCTGCACAAGAAAATTACAAAATTATAAATAATATTTGGGAAATACAAGCGAGTTCAACGACTTTTCATCGTTAACGTCCACTTTTAATATATTATTGTATGTGGTTTTTTCAAGATCGTACGTGATAGAGTCATGCTGCAGCTATATTATGGTTGTAGCACGAATGGGTTGACTCAGCCGGAGAGTGACCACGCTCTCACAGAATACCAGCGTAAAATAGCAGCATAGCGCTGCTGTGTTTCGTATAGAATACTCACCGTATAGAAAACCGGAGATCTTTTTTACTGGAAACGAGGTGTTACATCTTAGTCTTCCGTGGTGAGAATGCATCTCCATTTTGATTCTTAATAGAAGACAGATGTAGATTTCTATAAGCCACAGCATCCACTAATCATCAGATGGGATGTGCGCTTGCATGTCACCTTTCACTATAAAAATATATTTCAACTGACATTTACTTGAACGATGTGACCATAGTCCTGGATGAAATGTGTCTAGCCGTACATATCATCCCTTAATTTGCCACTGAGCTATCAGCACTCTTTCTCAGATATTTAAGGTGGTGGGGTAAGAGGAACATACTTTATTTTCAGCAAAATATTTTGACTGCTAGGAAGAACAGCTAAAGTCTTTTGAGATCTTTGAAACACACAAAACTTGCCCTTATGTATTAGTTTCATATGTGCAAAATGTCATTACGCTATTATCAGTTCTTACGACGATATCGACGTAAATGTCAAGATTAAGTAAACGTTCCTCTTCCCCCTTACATGGGGTAAGAGGGACAGTCATTGTATTTCTTAAGATTGGAGTTTGAATTACACAAACATACACAAAATATTTATATAAATCTGTAGGAATCTGCTCAACTAATTATTTGATAACAATAATATTATTTAAGTAGACAAGTGAGCCGTGGTAGCTCAGATAGTTAGCGTTCGCTGTAAAATTCACAGTACGCGAGCAACCCGGGTTCTATTCCCGCCGGCAGCAACGAAATTGTTAATTGCAATTTTAAGTACTAATTTACCACGTGCTCGGCGGTGAAGGAAAACATCGTGAGGTAACCTGCATGTCTGAGAAACGAGAAAATTCGAATTATTTCGAAGTCATGTAAAGGCCGCCAACACGCATTGGGGCAGCGCGGCAGACACTTCCTTGCCCTAAAACCCTCTCAGAAATGAGAGGAAGCCTGGGCCCAGCAGTGGGACGTATATAGGCTGTACTAAAAGCGTAAAACAGCAGCTAAATGCTGCTGTGTTTCGTATGGTGAGTGTAGAGAATCGGAAACCCGTTTTACTGGAATCGAGGCATTTCATTTTAGTCCTCAAGGGTGACAATGCATCTGAATTTTGATTCTTAATTGAGTTTAAATATAGATGTCTATGGGCCACAGCATCCACTTACCATCAGGTGGACTGTGTGTTCGTTTGTCACCCCTATCATAGAAAAAAAAATAACTAACTAAGACAAGTGTTAAAAGACACTGATGGATATAACCACCGTGGAACAAAAAAAAAATAACTAGCTTTAGCATTTTTAAGTTATCTCCGATCGGCCGGAGTGAATAACACATATATGGTTATTTTTGCCTGGAAATTTATGAGATCTTACCGTAACAAGATTTTACTACACCTTAATTGACATTTACGACATCCACGAAATGAATCCGTTACCTCACGAGCAAAAGCAGTAATTTGAGCATTCCTTCTTTAGTTATCGTTAAGTCTGTTACATACTAATTCACTCTTCATGTAACCAAAATTTTGTTAGGTGAATGGATGGGGAAAAAAAATAAAAATTGAATCCCAATGTTCATAATTGAGAACCCAATAACTTGGAAGGGAATCTACTTAGGAAAAATAATTAATAAACGTGTTCTTTCTTTTAGTCTTTCTTTACTTTGACTCGTAACTCGTAATACTCTTAATTAATCAACTTTTTTACTCGACTGCCAAGGAAGGGTTATGTTTTTCGCGCGTATTTTGTATGTATGTATAAGTAATTGTTTGTAAATTTTTGTATCACCTCGTATCTTTTAAACGGCTGAATGGATTTTGGACAATTAAGGTATCATTATATTCGTCTTAAAAACCCAAGTATCCTTCGGAAGAGGTTTGAAAATAAAACAAAATGGTGGATTTTTGGCGCGAAATAATAATAGGTTAATTTAAAAAAAATAACCAAACCAAACGAGTAGGGTATAAACTAAAGGAAATTTGAAGGGAATTACAATATATATATATATATATATATATATATATATATATATATATATATATATATATATATATATATATATATATATATATATATATGTTATATGATTAAATTTAATTAGGAATAATAAATTGGTTTATAAAGATTAATTGGTGTAAAGGTTTTGAAAGCGCAAAAATGGGCCGTGCTTGTGTCGGACTCGTGCTATCATAAAAAATTTCGAATAGTTATAAATATCCGTAGCCCACTCATGTTTAAAACGAAACAAATAAATTGTTTTCAATAAGTTACTACGTCAACCATAGGATCAAAATTCTCTTGAGGAATTGAACGCTTACGTAAATTTTAATTTTCATTTGTCTGTTTTGTTTGCCATACAATCAATCTACATTTTGCCCGAGTTATATAACACAGGTTTTGTTCATGTGTCCCAGGACATTAAAATGTCTAAAATAAAATAAATAACTAAAGAAATTAAAAACCCGATGAAACAGAAATTGTAATATTGTCTTATTATTACTATTTCTGTGGTTACGACTTACGACACCCACGGGATGATTTGGAGAAAGTAGTAGATATTCTTACACCGCCAATATTGTATACATTACCTATATTTACTGCATTATATCTATAGATATTATAATTGAGTTGAAGGTATGTCCAAACTACGCACATGCTATAAAATGTTTATACAATTCGGTTAATTTTTTTATTTTTTTTTATAGAATAAGGGTGACAAACGAGCACACAGTCTACCTGATGGTAAGTGGATGCTGTGAACCATAGACATCCACATTTAATCTCGATTAAGAATCAAAACGCAGATGCGTTGCCACTCATGCGGACTAAGATGTAATGCCTCGCTTCCAGTAAAAAGGGTCTCCGGTTCTCTACACTCACCATACGAAACACAGCAGCATTATGCTACTATTTTACGCTGGTGTTCTGTGAGAGCGTGGTCCTTCCCCGGTCGAGCCGACCCATTCGTGCTACAACCGTAATATGGCTGCAGCGTGACTCTACCGGGTACACATGTAGAAGTTATAATTCTGCGACACACCTAAAGATACAGATTGGGCATAATGAGAGGAAAATGTTAAAAGATAATATATCCTCTGGGTGCGACGCAAGTGAACCTACCAACCCATTTCGTGAGTGTCATTAGAGGCTTTTAATGGATATCCATTAAAAGCCTGAAAGTCAGAAAGTCCTTATGGCTTTCGGAAGAAAGGATTTGGCACAAAGCGCTTTTTTCGAAGCTTCCTTCCTATGGACTTCTTGAGAAATTGTGCAATTGGAAAACCAGCTTTCTTACAGATCGGAGTGTTAAGGTCGTATTAGAGCGTGCATGCTCCGATTACAAGCCTATTAACTATGGTGTTTCACAAGGCTACGTGTTATCACACAAAAATTTCTTCTTCTTCTGCATGTAAATGATATGTTGGAAACCGGTAACATTCATTGCTATGCAAACGACAGCACTGGTGATGCTTTATACGCCGGCTGTGTCAATATTTCTTTGGAAAACGTCGCCGATTACTGGGAAGAACTTGTGTTTGAAGTTGAGTATCGTATTGAGGGCGACTAAGTCTAGTCCAGTTTAATTCCCAGAACACACAAGTTCGCGTGTTTACCAATAAAAAGAACCCCGTTTTCGTATCTCCTCAGTGTCATGGCACTCCCCTTGTTGCCTCAGCCAGTATTACAATCCTCGGCGTAGACATCGAGCGGCGTGCGGTTTCATGGTCACTTGGAAGGGAAGGCCAAATTGGCCTCTAAAAAGCTTGGCGTACTCAGCAGAGCGAGAAAGTAGTTCATGCCGGTACACCGCTTGCAACTTTACAAAGCGCAGGTTCGGCCCTACATAGAATCCTGTTCTCATCTCTGGGCTGGGGCTTCCCAGAGCCAGCTTCTTCCACTTGATCGCATCCAGCGTATCCAGCGTCGTCGACGGCCGAGTCCCTTCCGATCGATTCGACTCACTGGCGCTGCGTATTTGCATTTGCTGTAGAATTTACCACGGGGAGTGATTTAAAGAATTGTTCGGATTAATGGCAGCCGCCAAGTTTCATCAATATGCACATCGTGATAAATCCTACGTTACCATCCACATCGCCTGGATGCCTGCCGATTTACTACTATAAATAATAATAAATAAACTTTATTAGCATAATTACATTCCTTTTCTTTAGAATAAGCTTTTTTTTTCAATATATGTAAACAAGCTATGTACAAATTTTACAATTTTTTTTTAAGTTGCTTAACATCGGTTACTACCGGCTGTACTAGGCCGAGCCTATATCATAGACGGCGGAACTACTACTACTGTGCGATTTACTAGAAGTTTTCTTCCCCGCACGACTAATTTGTGAAATCGTTTACCACCGGCGATTTTTCCGGACGAATACGACTTAGGGACCTTTAAGAAACGAGCTTACTACTTCTTAAAAGCCGGCAACGCATCTGCAATCCTAGTGTTGCAGTTAGTTGTTCATGAGCCGCGGTCGACACTTTCCATCAGGTGAGCCGTACGCTCCTTTGCCCTTTCTGCTATAAAAAAAAGAAAAAAAATATCAGTATAATTATCCCTTTAACGCCAGGCGTAAAATGCCCAGACCAGCGACGGAGAACAACGTTGAAATTGGAACGTCTTGTACTGGGATCGTTAATCGCAAGCCATGAGTGACAATTAAGGCAAATCCTACCACAGGAGAGGCCCATATCTCGCAGTGGTCCTTTACGAGCTGATAATGACAATACTTTTTTTATAGCATAGTGTGTGTACAAACAAGCACACAGTCCACCTGATGGTAACTGGTTGCTGTGGCCCATAGACATCTATATCTATCCTCGATTGCGAATCAAAATGCAAATGCGTTGTCACCCGTGAGGATGTAATGCCTCGCTTCCAGCAAAAAGGGTCTCCGGTTCTCTACACTCACCATACGAAACACAGCAGCATTAAGCTACTATTTTACGCTGGTGTTCTGTGGGAGCGTGGTCCTTCCCCGGTCGAGCCGAACCATTCGTGCTGCAACTATAATACTAATATAAATGCAAAATGGTTTTAATTATAATTATAAGGAAGGAACCCTTACAATTTCGTTTAGTTCAGAAGTATTTAAGTGGACCCCGAGAAATTTCACATAGGTGGTTACGAGTGTAATAAACCTAGAAGTCTGACTGTGTAGATTGGAAATACCTATTCATTACGTTAAACAATAGTGTATCTACTTTTATTTCACGTTGAAAGTTTTGAAATTAAAAAGTTACAGGCCTCCTCTGATTTCTGACAGGGTTTTAGGACAAGGAAATGTTCGAAGCGCTTCCCCAATGCGTGTTGGGGAAGCGCTTCGAACATTTATTCCATAGAACAATATTACATTGTATTGGACAAAATGAAGAATTACATTTACATGCAATTGACTTAAATAAAACTAAAATCGAATGAAATTTAAATACCATTTGACATTTAATACTTTTCATGTCATAATTAAATATTTTTCATGTCATAATAGATTATAATATATTAAGCAGAACGTAAATAAAAAAATTAACATTTATTAAGTTTATTTTTGTCATAAAAGATAGCTTGATCTCTGCGACAGCTGTCAGTAAAATCACGCCTATGAAGTCCTGAATTTCTTAGTAGTACAGACACATAGTGCCTGTCAATGTCATACTTTATGGGCATGCCGACCTAATTAGTGCATGCCCATAAAGTATGACATTGACGGGTAATAATGATTTGAGTTTATTTTGGAATTTTTGGTGGCAATAAATAACTTTAAATGAGATAGGCAAAGAATTAAATAGTGCAATGGCTTGATGCCTTGTGCTGTGGCGTACAACATTCAATTCAATGTTAGTGTAATTGAAGTTTTTAAATCTTTTCGACGTGTCATTTCTCTTTTTTCCTTTCTTCGTTTGTTTCATATTTGTAAATTTTTTTTACTAAATATGTAAGTGAAACTAAGATATACAGAGAGGGAACCGTAAGTATGCTGTAAGTATACCGTAAGTTTTCGAAAACGTTCTTTACACGTTTGTGGAATACGTAACTTCTAATGTCTTCGAAATATTTTTATTTCTTATTTCTCAGACATGTAGGTTTCATCACGATGTTTTCCTTCACGGCCGTGCACGTGGTAAATCAGAACTTAAAATTGCAACTAACAATTTCATTGGCAGCGGGTATCGAACCCGGGTTGCTCGCGTACTGTGAGATTTACAGCGCACGCTTAGCCCCTGAGCTACGAAAGCTTACTAGGCTACGGTTGGAATGTTTGCCCTTATATTTAATGGCTATGAGTAACATTATTTCTTTGAACTTGATTGTTTTATCGTAAATGGAGACCATGGCCCGTAGCCTACATTAATTCTCTTATAAGAATCAAAATGCAGTAAAAAGGAACCCGCTTGTCATCTTCTCGTCTCCTCATCACTTACCATACAAAACACTTTTTATTATGCTAATATTTTATGCTGGAATTCTTTCAGATAATGGTCCTTTAAGCCAGCACAGAACGGCGTCCAAACCTAGTTATGCGATTATCCTACAGTCAGGGTTGTACTGCTGCTATTTTTTCAAATAATACGTTGCCCCCCACTGTAAGAATTTTTCTGTATTGTGGGGGCGTTTAAATACATAAATTGCACATCATATACAAACAACTAAAACCGGTACAATTACTGTTGTAGGTATTGTATTTGGGTTATTGATCTATCGTGTCAGACTGAAGAAATAGATAAATAAATGTTATTGAAACATTTATACAGGCTTATTTTGCAATAACCTGCCAAAGGAGACGGGCAGACGGGCGAAAAACATAGAAAGCTTTGCCTGATGTTACAGTAACAATTATTGCATTATTTTATTTATATACTAATACCATTTAAAAAAAAACTAAAATGTTTACGACTGCTTCATGGTAGAAAAAAAATAGGATGTTATCGGTTTGTATAGAAACAATGTTATTGCTTATGCTATGCTTACAATGTTATTCTTACACCAAGCTCTCACATTATACTTTAAGAAAATAATTTTTAGACTTTAATGTAAACTAGACTTTGCCATGGGACATTCACACATTGAGGATTCAGACGCCGTCCAACTAAATTCTAGAGGTTTGAAAAAATTATAAAAAAGAGGGAGCATGAATTAAAACACTTTCTCTTTTAATCAATCAATCAATCAAATCATTTATTTCGCTAAAACATGGGTACAGAGTACAGACGGATGGATACAGAGTCAACATTTGTTTCCACATGTTTTGCCTTATGTGGCATGCGTAAAAATAGATTAAAATAAATATGTTAAAAAACAAATTAAAAAAAAATAAAATTAGAAATAATCACTTTTATAAATTTTCTTTTTCTTTCATAAACAATGTATGTTAATGATTTATTCATCATCCACTTCATCGTAAACAATTAAAATATCGTCTAAAAACGGTGCAGGCAGTATTAAATTCTCTTGATGGCCTGCCCAGCTTAAGTACCATATTATGGACATTACATGACAACAGCAACCCAAAGTTGCTTCTTTTTCCTACCTACCTACCTAGTAACTACAATAATACTGTTTGATGGCCTCTCTACCATTAAGAGAACTGTCAACTAAAATACAGGCTATTAGTGTTAACACCGTTGTCCTTAAAACCAGTGGTTTGGTTTCACTTATAGAATGTAAATTCAATGAAAAATAACAACATTTTTTTAGTAAAATCTCAATTTTTCCATAATTCCTCATTTTTGCTTGTCCTAAGCCAGGATGAAAGTATGAAGGAAAAGTTACATCACAGGTTATGTGTTGTGTTTTTATTAGAATGTAGTTGTAGATAGCCAGCGCGGGCGGTGATCTTTACAGTGATTACGTCACTCGGGCGCATAGGGTATCCATGAATTTACGGACGGTGTCGAACAGTAACTTTTTAAATTTTATGAAAGAAAATAGCGTTGTTTTTAAAAATTCACTGAATTTACGTTCTATAAGTGAAACCAAACCACTGGTTTCAAGGACAACTGTGTTTACACTAACAACCTGTATATGTGAAATATGTTTTTGAGCTTACATGTCTCGATTTTACTCGACTAGCCTACTTAATTCGATAAACACCTAAAGATATTTTTATTAAATTACTATTTGTGAGCTGGGGAAAATCATTTTAGTTATCATTTTGCACATGTATTCTTGTAAAATCAGAAGTAAAAAGAATCAGAAGTAAGTAAAAAGTTTTCTTATAATATCATTGCGAAAACAACTGAAAATTGAATATTTTACTTAATTTTGAATTTTTACTAACACCGCAAGGTTAGAGCCAAAGAGATTTATATATATATATATATATATATATATATATATATATATATATATATATATATATATACATAACATAAACACTCACGCCTGTCACCCAGAGGGGTAGGCAGAGACTACGGACTTCCATTTGGCACGATCCTGACATACCTCTTTCGCCTCCTTTACATCCATATATCTACGCATACATGCTCGTCGGTTAAGGGTACTTCTAACGTGGCCCATTTTCAAAATATCGCGAATTTGGTCGATAAACTTTTTTCTAGGGCGTCCCTTCCCGACTCGGCCGTTTCCATCTGCCATATAAATTTGCTTTGTCACTCTTTCCTCATTCATTATTTCTACGTGACCAAACCACCGAAGCATTCCTTTCTTAATCCTGGTCACAATATCATCTTGCATACCACATTTCTCTCTTATCACGCAATTTCTCACCCTGTCATTCATGTCATATATATATATATATATATATATATATATATATATATATATATATATATATATATATATATATATATATATATATATATATATATATAGTTTAGTAGTGTAGTAGTAGGTATATATTTACTACTACCTAGCTGTTTTTGGTTAGAGCTAAACGAACGACGCAAATGATTTGATTGACGTTTGAGTTTTTGAATTAACGTTAACATGAGTTCACATCATGAGTTCCACTTTGTGGCCAGTATAAAACATTGATAATCGATTCTGAAATCAATTTATTAATCTATTTAGTCAATTAATTTTTGCGATTTTTTTGAAACGTTGAAATGTCACGAGGAAACCATTATTAAAATAATAAGTTTTTTAAACTTATCTAAAGAAGAAAACACTGAATCACTTTTTATTTTATTTTTAAATTTACTACTTCGTTAATTTTTGTACTTAAAGAGTTTATAATATATTACAAAAATTATAATAATGAATCACTTTTTACTATCTTTTTTTTCTATTTTTGTATTAAAATCTATTAACTAACCTATTTCATCTGACAGCGTTGTTTAAAAATAAAGTAAGGGAGGTCAGCATTATTTTTATTAAATATTTAATGCATGATAAAACTGCTTAATAATTCGTTATTAATTACAAAAAAATTGAAACAAAAATATTGATAAATATTTCACTTGTGTAACGTTAGGCCCGAATTCGCCCGACTCCTTTGCAGAGAGGGTTCAGAATAAGTAATATAGGCAAATGGTAAAGAAAAAATAATTTAAAAAATAACTCTAATATTCTGTCTTCTTTATCTTTTAAATGCGTGGTAATGCATTATTTTAACTAATTTTACTGCACACGCAAATATTCCCAAGTACGTCGATCGGTAGGCAAAAACGTTGTTTCCCATAAATCACATTCAATTTGGGATGATTTCAAATAAAATTGGACGCCTTATTTACTGGTACCTACAAAAAAGCGCAATAACGGTATATCATAATTTATATATTTGAATTTAAGTTTACTTTGGCTACTCTTTGAAAAATAATCCTGTATATATATTTCGAGGACATACGAATGCTGCCAAATTTCTTAACTCAAATCTCAAATATGAGAGGTCTTTGTTCAGCTGTGGGATATATTCAGGCATCTACCATGCTCGTTATATGGAAAACTAAATAAGAACTTGATATATTTATTTATTGTTTTCAAAATAAAGATTTACGTAAATTCGTAAATGTGAAAGATATGAACGCCTGTGGGAAAATTTCGGCAACTAACACGTGAGACTAGGAGTAGTAGAGACGACATGTTATACAAAAAGGATGCAACCCATAAAAAGTTACTTTTAAGATATTCGTATATAAAATACGCAGTATGTGAAGCTTAGATTGGAACTTTTTTCCTTTATAAAATAATTAGCACGGTTAACATTCCTAATATGTCCCGTTAAACACCTATTGAAATAGTTGAACTGAGTATAGTTCATGGTATCAAAGAAAGCATTTTAGTTTAAGATCAGAAACTGAACTGTTCAGAACTTGCCAAGTATACACTTCACAGTAGGCATAGGCAGGCATAGGGGCCTAAAATGCTTGTGTCAGAAGTGGTTCATGACAGTAGCTGAATGGCGGATTCCATACCAACCTTCTATTAGCTTATTGCCACTTAAAATAATAAAGGCTTGCTTGAATTTATTCATATTTTAATTTTTTATTGGCATCGATTTTTTCCATAATTTATTTTACTGTACTATAACATACACCCTCTGTATTATCGTCATATATTTAGGTAAGGTAGTGATGGTGGTCACCTTATACTTTGCCGCCCTATAAAACCAAAACGAGGAGAAGGACACAGACAAAAACACAAAGTCGTTTACTATAACTACTAATTAAGAAAAAAATAGCAAACAAGCTTTGGCAATAATTATGAACACTTCGAAAAATCAACTTAAAAAAAACTAACTACTACTACTAACTACACTACACCATATTAAAATCGAGTAAAATATTTACTATAATATCAACTGTCAAAACTATCTCGACAAAGCAGCTCCTGCGCGGTTCTCATCCAGGAGCCATCGACTGACACGAGCTGAGCAGTCAAAGACGGGGGTCCGCACTCCCCTCGGACTGCGGTTAGATAGCTCGAGAAACGCCGAAAAAGACGACATGATGATTGGTAACAATACCAAACCATACACCACTTATCATCATCCTCACCTCATTGCAGGTGAAGCTGTAAGAGTCGTATAGACTAACAGCGCTAACATCCAGAAAATAGATAAAGCAGCTCCCTTTTGACCCTTTATTGTTTTATTGACCGATGAAGGGCTATCGTATCACAAAGCCAAATGTAAATAAGGCTGTAGTTTTTGAGTTATAAGAAAGTGACCATATTAACTAGATGACCATATTACCCTCACGTACTTTATAAATAATTTCTGAACCAAGTTTCGCTTCGATCTTTTTTGTTTAATTTTACCTTTAATTTTACTGGTGAATGCCTTTTTTAACATTTTCAAGATTATCTCGCTGGTCAAACAGATTGGTGTTCGAAGTGCCAATAATCTCGCGCTGTTTCAAAATCAAATTCTGCGCTATATCATCAGTGTGGGTATTGGGTTCACCATAATTTAATGGCCAATCGATTTCGTGAGCTTCGAATGTCATGTCACCAAAGTAACCCTTCCCCCTCATAATTTAATGTAAACTAGAACAGTTGGCAGTTATAGTTAGTCAAGTAAAAATTACAGCCCATATACATCCCACTCTTGGGTACAGGCCTCCTCTGTGATGATTTCTTCACCAATGCGTGTTGGCGGACTCCACATGTTTTTGTAGGTAACATGTTTTTTAATTTCTCGAACATACGTTTACGAGTTTACGTGGTAGAGCCATGCTGCAACTGTATTACTAGTATAGTTGTAGCACGAATGGATCGGCTCGACTGGGGATGGGCCGCACTATCACAAAATACAATACATTAAATACTGTGTTTTGTAAGTGTAGCGAACCGACGACCCTTTTTAATAGAAACGAGGCATTCCATCTTAGTCTTCGACAGCTAACAAGGAAGATAGATGTAGATGTCTATGGGTCACAGCAACCACTTAACATCAGGACTATATGCTCGTTTGTCACCTTTATTCTATAAAATAATGCAGGTTACTTCATTCCCTTCACTGCCGCAGGTGGTGAGTCAGCACTTAAAATTGCAATTAATAATTTCATTATGCTAACGGAATTTGAGCCCGGGTTGTTCACATACTGTGAAGCTTTCAGCAAGCGGTTAGCCTCTGAGCTACCACGGCTCTACTAACTGTTCTAAATTATAGGTTCTTACCTATCCATGTCTGATGTAATGTTCGTGTGATAGGTTCGGTGACACAAATAGGTTACTGGATACATAGCCTTACTGCAGCTGTATTAGGGCTGAAGCAAAAATAGATATTGCGAAGGCCTTCGATCGGGTTTAGCACAAAGCGCTTCTTTCGAAGCTCCCTTCCTATGGGCTTCCCGAGAAATTGTGCGATTGGATAACCAGCTTTCTTGCAGATCGGGGCATCAAGGTCGTTGTAGACGGTGCAAGCTCCGATTGCAAGCCTATTAATGCTGGTGTTCCACAAGGCTGCGTGCTATCACTAACGCTGTTTCTTCTGCATATCAATGATATGTTGCAAACCCGTAACATTCATTGCTATGCAGATGACAGCACTGGTGATGCTCTTTACACCGGCCGAGCCAATATTTCTCGGGAAAACGTCTCCGAGTGCCGGGACAAACTTGTGTCTGAAGTCGAGTCTTTACTGAACAGAGTCTCGGATTTGGGGCGACTAAATCTAGTCCAGTTTAACCCCCAGAAGACACAAGTTTGCGCGTTAACCGCTAAAAAGAACCCCTTTGTCGTATATCCTCAGTTTCAAGGCACTCCCCTTGTTGCCTCTGCCAGTATCGGAATCCTCGGCGTCGACATATCGAGTGACGTGTAGTTTCGTGGTCACTTGGAAGAGAAGGCCAAATTGGCCTCTAAAAAGCTTGGCGTGCTCAGCAGAGCGGGACAGTATTTCATGCCAGCACACCGCCTGCAACTTTACAAGGCGCAGGTTCGGCCGCACATGGAATACTGTTCCCATCTCTGGGCTGGGGCTCCCCAGTGCCAGCTCCTTCCACTTGACCGCATCCAGCGCAGAGCGGCTCGAATCGTCGACGACCGAGTGCTTTCCGATCGGCTCGATTCACTGGCACTGCGAAGAGATGTTGCATCTCTTTGCATTTTCTTTCGCATATACCATGGAGATTGTTCTGAGGAATTGTTCGGATTAATCCCAGCCGCCAAACTTCGTGAACGCACTACGCGGCAAACGTCCCGACACCATCCACACCATCTGGATGCTTGGCGGTCCACCTCTGTCGTGAGTTTTCTTCCGCGTACAACCTCTCTGTGGTATAGTTTACCACCAGCGATTTTTCCGGACCGATACGACCTGGGGACCTTCAAGAAAAGAGCGTACTTCTTTCTAAAGGGCCGGCAACGCACCTGCAATTCCCGTGGTGTTGCGGTTGATCATGGGCGGCGGTAGTCACTTAACATCAGGTGAGCCGCATGCTGGTTTGCCCCCTCTTCTATAAAAAAAGGTCGGCTCAACCGAGTAAGGAGACAACGCTCTCTCAGAATACCAGCGTAAAAACAGCATAATGCTGCAATGTTTCATATGATGTGTATAGAAAATTGGAGACCACTTTAAACTGGTAGCCATGGATCTTAGTCCTCAGAGATTACAACGCATCTGCATTTCGATTCTTAATCAAGGATAAATGTGACTTGTGCAGATGGGCTGAGTGTTCATTTGTTCTTTGTTATTCTATAAGAGAAAGAACCACCATCCTCTTATCTATTGTGTCACTAAGCAGCAGGGCATTTCCTGTTGTGGGGGCCAGGCATATTTATAGGCATGTGACAGCAATCTATTAGCGTTCTTTCCGCAAATTTAAGGTGCGTGTTTGAGGAAAATGAGGGAACGAACGCTCGAGGTCGTTCGCTAGGAAGTTCGTCTATCCGTCAGTACACCCATGCCCAGCTTAATTTCTACGACCCGATGCAGAACTTTTTTCTAGGTGGAAGGACACCTTGTCTAACCAGGATGCCGCCTAAGTAGGCACCATTATCTTACCTATTTCTGCTGTCGAGTGAGCGTGCACTATGATACGGTCTGGAGAATAAAGAGAACCGGTATAATTACAGGCATTCCATCTTATACTCGTCTAAGGTGACAACGCATCTGTGGTCTTCTTTTTTGAAGTTCCATGGACTGCAGTAGCTACTTACCATCAGTTGGACTAAGTAAGTTGGAGTAAGTCCATTTACTTAATACATAAACACTCACGCCGGTCACCCAGAGTGGTAGGCATACACGCTCGTCGGCTAAGAGTACTGTTAATTTGACCCATTTTTATTATATCGCCAATTTGGTGGATAAACTTTTGCCTAGGGCGTCCCTTACCGACTCTGCCGTTCACTTTTACAACATAAATTTGCTTTGTCACTCTTTCCTCATTCATTCTTTCTACAACATGACCAAACCACCGAAGCATTCTTTTCTTAATCCTCGTCACAACATCATCTTGCAAGCCGCACTCTTCTATTATCACAGAATTTCTCACCCTGTCACTCAGATTCAGTCCTAACATACTCCTTAGCGACCGCACTTCCACTGCGTTTATTCTACTCTCGTGCTTCTTCTGCAATACCCAACTTTCACTACCATATGTTAATGTAGGGACCTACACAGCATTGAGAATTTCCATACGTGCCTTTTTTGACACATTCAGACTTTCCACAATACAGTAAGAGTGTAAGAGTAAGTCCATTTGTCACTAAAATTGTATAAAACAGGAATATAAAGCCTAAATAGTATTTTTTATAGAATTATAAGCATGCATCTGATGATAAGTGGATGTCTAAGCCCAAAGATACCTATATCTAACCGCAATTCAACAGCTATCGCATAACGTGGTGAGATAACGCTGAGCTGAAATGCGGTCATCTCTCTCTCTCTCTCTCTCTCTCTCTTTCTCTCTCTCTAACACTTTCTCACTCCTTATTTCACTTTACCATATTTATATAACAGATTTGACATAACCGGAACGACAACGACAAAAAAGCCGTGGTAGCTCAGATGGTTAACGCTCGCTGTAAATATAACAGAACGCTAGTAACCCGGGTTCGATCCCCGCTGGCACCAATGAAATTGTTAATTGCAATTTTAAGTGCTGCTTTACCACGTGCTCGGCGGTGAAGGAAAACATCGTGAGGAAACCTGCATGTCTATGGAATAAGAAAAAAAATATTTCGAAGACATGTGAAGTTCGCCAACACGCATTGGGGCAGCGTGGCAGACACTTCCTTGCCCTAAAACCCACTCATAAATGAGGGGAGGCCTGTGCCCAGCAGTGGGACGTATATAGGATGTAACTTTACTTTACTTTACTTTACAACGACAAAGTTGCTAGACGTCCGGCGCCTCTATTATGCTTGCAGTCAATTGTTCTAGTGAACATAAACGCGACTGCCGGTTATGTGGTCCTGGATTCGAATCCTGAGTGGGACCAAAATTAGTTATTGTGTTTTCTGTTAAGAAATTCTCTGTAGTATTTCAGAGCTAGGAAGTAGTGCGTGCTTTACCCCCGTGTCTCGGAAAGCACGTAACACATGCACGTCTAGGGACGCACGTCCTGCGTCTGACACTGACCTCATTTTGGTCGTGTTGGACTGCCGTCCCATTGGACTATGTAAGTGAGGAAATAGAGAGTGCATCTGTGCTTTTACACACACCCGTGCACTACATTTAATCCTGTCTTGCGCAGATGGCAGTCTACTTTTAGACTGGCTCAACAATGGCTCGATCAACAATGGCTGCGGTGACTGAAATTCGGTCTAAAGTAAATCATTATTACTATGCTTGCAAATCTGCCTGCTATTTTATTAAGATTATCATTTCTTAGACAATATTTTTTATAAATTGAGGGAATAAATAATAAATAAGTAATAAAAAATAAGTATAAGTAATTTTTTTATTTAATTGAATGAATTTAAAAACAAAATGCAAGTAAGAGTTCTTTTAAATATTATGTAACGTAATATATTCCTACATGTTGCAAGTTAATAAGCACAAAAGAATTAAAATTAAGGTGAAAATGTTGAGTGAGTAAGCGACTGACTACAGTTACTACGTCATCTGTTTTTCTACAGATAGTCTATGCCTTACAGGTTTTACATTGGATTACGGAAAACATTTACATATATTACATGAAATACGCATAAGTACATATTATCAATAAAAATAAATAAACAAAAATAAATTTTGTATACTATAGTAACTTTGTTCACTAAATGTTTAATCGTCTTCTTCTGCTTTAGGGTTTTCATGTTGAATTTCGTGATGTCTGTCGACTTTAGTCAAGCGAGTTCATTTTGCGATCGTCAAAACGAGCAAACCTGTACCACTGCCCGTTAGTGACGGTCACAAACCAACTTCGCCTAACAATAATTTATTCTTCGTTTGGGCTATATTCTTCTCTTCTTTTACATTCTTCTTGAAGGCCTATCGACGGCAAAAATAGCTACCGTGGTAGAACACTTAACTGATAACGTAGAATGATGTTCAGAACATTGTTTAGGCACAATGATTAAAAGATATAGTATATAATTGCATAAACAGTTTTTTACCACACAGTTTACTTAAATAACTTCGATGGTAATCATTTAAATAAAAAATCTGGGCAAAGTAAAATGTGAAATATGTATAGTGCATTGGGGTAAGATCGGTGATGGGGTAAGACCGTAAAATTCAAATTCCCGGTGAATTATGCTATAATTTTGAAAGCTAGCAATATGGTACAAGACTCCATTTTATTCTGCCCCGACCCCTAGTTTCAGCCAGTCGCTCCGAGATGTAGGGCGTGTACTGCGCAGTATTTTATAAAACAAGGTAATTTTTGTATTTTATTCGTCCGTCCGGTCTTTCCGTTCTTGATGGCCAATTCTTCATCATGCATATAAAAAATTATGCCTTGTTTTCGCACACGTTTTAAGCAGAAACTGTTGAGTTTTGAAAATTAAAAGCTTCTTATAGCTAAATTACGTGTAACCGTTAACGATTTGCGCCATGTCTCAGAAATCTGACGTATATGGATGTCGAGAAAATAAAGTTTTTGTCCGACTCTTTTAACTAGTCGAAAATCGTCCAACGCACTATATTATTTTTAATATATATAATCATAATTCGTTGTACAAGTTTTCTGACGATAAGTCTACCTACAGTTGTAGTTCAGAAGACATTATAAGCGCCCGCTATAATTGACTCACGCTAGACCGAGTCGGGTCCGAGCCGAGTGTCGGCCGCAACACGGTCACCGGCCGGTCCCGTGCCTGAAATTATAAAGACGGGCCTCGACCGAGCAATTACCGTTGCGCCGTGATGCAGTATACTCGTCTGAGCAAAAATAGTGCTATAACTAGACTACAATCATGTTGAAGTTTGGCGATCTGGAATTAGCGGCTATTACGATGGCTCTGGACTATGAAGAGTCTGATAAATCTTCAACTACAAGCTGAGACCGAGTTGTTGCCGAGCGTTGTCCGTTGTTCGGGCGTCACTCGGTTACCGCTCGGTATAGCGTGAGTGTGTCCATGCAAAATATACGAAATATTAGTTGACCATGCTACGCCCGACACTCAGCTCGGACCCTGCACGGTCTAGCGGGAGTCATCCTTTAAGCTCCATAGTATGCGAACAACCCGAGTTCAATCCATAATTTACCACGTAATTGGTAGTAAGGAAAAACTTCGTGAGAATACCTGCGCGGCAGACGCTTTCTTGCACTTAAACCCTTTCAGAAATGAAAGGAGGCTGTGCTCAGGTTTCAAGCATAGACAGGACATATAAAGGTTGTTACACCCGATTAATGAGAAATAGTCATTCAATGAAGAGAGGATGTAAGAGGGAATATTTCCTTAAATATCACACTTGCGTGTGATTCTGGCGATTGACTGATGTCGAAAATTTCATCACAAATCTATATACTAAAATTTCATGAACGGGTGCGAACGCGTAGAATACGGAGATTCCGGAAAAGGCACCACGCCACACCAACACCTCTCTTACCCCGCAACTTGATCTCAACTGCAAAGCATTTGCCATTGTGAGGATGTCGACTCTAATCCCTTGTGAGAAGAGCAAATACAAATCTAGAGATAGATGCATAGATCGGAACAAAAGTTAAATTTTAATCTATGGTAACCGCGGTTAACTATGACATATGGACGTTGAACATCTCAGTCCCGCCCGTGACCATGAGTGCTGTAAAGCGTTCGAAACGTCGGGTATTTAAAAAGTTAAATATACGCGATAAATTCCGTAAAAACTAGTATTATTTCAAATGCAAATCTTCCTAGTGATAACTAGTAGTTTACTAGATGGTGGGACTTCTTGTCCGCCTTATAGGCCGTTTAAATAGATAACATCTTCTTATTGCCGCCGAATAACAGTGCATTCATTTCTATGTTCTCCTGTCTGAATGGAATAGAGAACCAATACAATTACAGACGGTGAGGCATTCTATCTTAGATCTCTAAGGTGACAACGCGTCTTTTGTCTTCTTTGTTTGAAGTTGACTAAAGGTGTCCATTGACTGCAAAAGCTACTTGCCATCATTGAGACTGTAAGTCCATTTACCACTTCAGTTTTATTTAAAAGAAAAACTTAGCAGGGTTCGTTCTAAACGACTTAGGGAACTTCAAGAAAAGAGTCCTGTTGTTGCAGATGTTGATAGGCGGCGGTAGCCACTTACTATCAGGTGAGCCGAATGCTCGTTTGCCCACTCTTTTTAAAAATAAAATAAAATAAAAATGTATGTTTGTCCATTAGCTAACAAATAATTATTCCATACCCGGAACAATTATTTGTTAGCTATACAAGAACTCGTTCGGTTCTAGATTAGAACGCGCGAATTCACGAATTCGCAGTCAAACAGACACCGCGTCACTGAGCTAATGCACTTTATATAGAACAAAAAGCATTTGAAGATGACGTAAGATGGATTCATTTTAACAGCGACAACGACTTTAGGATGACCAACACTAGAGAGACGGTTCCGAGCCGAGTGTCAGCCGTAGCACGGTCAACTAAAATTACATATTATACATATTTTGTATGGACACAGTCACGCTATACTGAATGTGACGTGGTTTTGAATACGGTCAGTCTATACCTAAAAAGGATTAAAAAGTTGGTAAGTAAAATTATAGAAACAAACTGACCATGTTATTTGTGATAAAGTAATAACACTCAAAATTACATTGTAAACATTACTGCAAAAACAACTTACATTCAATTAAGCATCATTAAAGCGTTTAAAATTAGTAAACGTAATTAGCAACAGAGAAGCTTCCTCATTAGTGTTCTAAATGTCATTACAAAAATAAACAGATAAATTTAAATATTACTATCTATTGTTATTGTTATATTTGATATTTTTTAATATTTTGGTTGTGTCACATTGTTTGTGAAAGGTTAGAAGAACACCAACTGTGCTTTGAGGGGATGTATTGATGATGATTTCGTCCTGTGTTTATCGTAAGAAGCCACTATATCAAAAGCCAGAAAGAAAAATATAAATAATATATTTATTTCGACATATAATAACTAGTGATGCAACGAATACTACTTTTACGAACAAGAATACGAATATCAAACGTACTATTCGGCGAATACGAATATGAATACGAATATCTCGCCATGGTACTGAAAAACGAATCTATTTGATGATGTTCTATTGTTCTAACAATTAAAATTTACATCAGGCAAATTTTTATTTGAAAAACACAAAATTTATAGATTTTCTGGTTTTAGGCGATTTCTTTTGTCCGCCTGGATGTTCCCAGCCGTTGATTTTTTACGCGCCGACGAAGCGCGATACCAGTAATTAGAGTTGCGTACAAAATAATAGTTTTTAAATAATCGTGAATAGTGTCCGCCGAATACGAATATTCGGTAAATATCTACTATTCGGCGAATATTCGTATTCGTATTCGTTGCATCACTAATAATAACAAATGGGTAATAAATCAAAACATAAATTGCGATCGTATTATTCATTAATTACTATGGCCGTTTTGCGGATGCGATAGGGCCTAAAAAACTTTTACCCGAAAGCGCCAGTTTTCAAAGATCACGTTTTGCACGCGTAGGATATAGAGATTCGTGGAGAAGGATCCACGCCATGCCAACACTTCTCTTTCCCCGCAACTTCATCCCAACTGCAAAGATAATTGATAGAATCAGGCGTTACTTTGCAGAAATGCATTATAATGGGTTTTTCAACAAGAACTTTGTTTTTCAATTGGAGCAGCACCAACAACATGATAGTTTTGACATTTAGTTTTTTGACCTATTCGTAGTAGATTCTTTGGCAATTGCTACAATGAATTCAATTTCGCTCGAAAATCGCATTTAAATAATTAAAATCCATTAGAAAATGGTGGTTCTGTTAAAGTTACGTTTCTTAAAATTCGTGATATTTTCGGACAACATAATCGTCCTTCTGAGACCGCTATTAAGAATTTGGTCGCTAAATTTGAATCGACAGGCTCGGTACAAAATGTGCCAACACCAACGCGTGTTCGACCGGGTCGTTCAACCGAAAACATCGCAGCTGTGAGCTACAGTGTTGAAGAAGATCCAAATTTGTCAATTCCTCGACGTTCTCAAAAATTGGGGTTATCCAAAACCACCACATGGCGAATTTTGCGTAAGGATTTGGCTTTGAAGCCTTACAAGGTTCAACTGGTGCAGGAATTGAAGCTGACCGACCATTCACATCGCCGTAGATTCGCTCAATTCATTCAGGAACATCCCGCTGTTTTTCTGAAATAATAATTTTTTCAGACGAAGCCCATTTTCACTTGTCAGTGTACGTCAACAAGCAATTTTGGCTTCTGAAAATCCTAAAGCGATTATTGAGAAGCCTTTGCATGCTCAACGTGTCACTGTATGGTGCGCTATGTGGTCTGGAGGCGTGATTGGGCCGTTTTTTTTCGAAGATGAGGCTGGAAATGCGGTAACAGTCAATGGATCACGCTATCGCGAGATGTTATCATCTCAATTTTGGCCTATTATTGATTACATCGATATCACAAACATGTGGTTTCAACAGGACGGTGACACATGTCACACAGCCAACGAAACGATCAATTTATTGCAAACCGAATTTCCCGCTCGCATAATTTCACGAAATTCAGCTATTAAATGGCCAGCCAGATCGTGTGATTTAACACCACTGGAATATTTTTTGTGGGGCTATGTTAAGGATGGAGTCTATACGGAGATAATCGAATCGATCGCGGCCTTAAAAATCAAAATCCGTGACGTGATAACGAAATAGACCCGCCATTTTGCCAAAAAGTGATTAAAAACTTTGATGAAAGAATCGACATTCTGTCAGCGTGGTCGTGGTGGACACTTTTCATTCATAATTCCCAAACTTTTCTCTTCGTAATACAATAAAAATTTGAATCATCTTCATCTAAACTCTTTGTTTTATTTTGTTTTAGAAAACCAAGTTCTTGTTGAAAAACCCAGTAGTAAAAATATTAATTACTTCGCAACCTTCCGCTAATTAAATACAATGATCTGTCTTACCTGGATTGAAGAGCACCTCCCGCCCTCCCTCAATTGCATGCACTAACTCCGTCACCACTATTCCCAGCACCACTACTCCCAACACCACTACTCCCGACACCACTACTTCCAACACCACTATTCCAGGTAAGACACACCATCGACGATAATACGGCACGTGTTTTGCCTCTACACGAGACATCCTCAGGCGATGTAGATAGACTCTACGGCGGTGAGCCGCCGTAGAGCCGGCGGGAGGTGCTCTTGAATACAGGTAAGACACATCATTGTATTTAGTTAGCGGAAGATTGCGAAGTAATTAATATTTTTATCAACTGCAAAGGACAAACAATTCACCAACTTGCATCTGAAGTAGGTTCGCCAAGCCCACTCGGAGTCGCCTCCTGCGGCGAAACCTTTTTATCAAAACAGTCATGTACTGATTTAATCTGCCCCCTACCCGATTTCTAGGTCTCTTCGATGAAGCACAGGGTCACAGAATAAGGACGGTGCACATATCTTTACTTTGTCTTTTTACTTCGTCTTTTTCATAGGAGAGGGAGCAAACGAGCATACGGCTCACCTGATGGTTAATGATTACCGCCGCCCATGCACAACTGCAACACCATTGGGACTGCAGATGCGTTGCCGACCTTTTAAAAAGGAGTAGCCTCGTTTCTTGAAGGTCCCTAAGTCGTATCGGTCCGGGAAAATCTCTGGTGGTAGTCGATTACACAAGGCATCGTCTTGAAAGAAAGAAAGAAGAAAGAAACATTAGTAAATCACGTGACATTCGAAGGCAGTACATTCGCTTATCTCCATCTTCGTTCATCATGGTTGACTAAGCCACGGATAAAAAAAAAATACATGTTTTTATTTACATTGTAAATAACTTAAAGCGGGGGCGGGGAAAATCTTGACCATCAAACGTCCGGGGTTTTGTCCAGCATCGGTAGCTCAGGTGATAGCAGCTCTAGTATCTGCAAACACGGAACAACTCATCCGTCATACTTCGTCCAAGTTCCCCCATATCTACTTAGTGGCTTCTCAAGTCCTGGCTTTAATTCTTCTATCCACTATGTCTGAATAGCAACTTTAGAAGCTATGTATGGAAATTATTTTATCCCTTTTAATTTTACTTAAATTACTTTTATACGTGGTATAGTCACGATGCAGCTATAGGCCAACACGAATGGGCAGCTAGACCGGGGAAAGACGACACTCTCACAGAATACCATTGTCAAATAGCAGGCTTATTGCTATCTTAATTCATGTGACACGCACCTGCATTTAGATTCTCATTCCATACGAGGATAGATGTGATGGTGAACTATGTGCTCGTTTGTCGCCCTTGTTCTGTAAAATAATAAGAGAAAATATTAAATTTAAATTTTTGAAGCAATAGTAATGTTAACCCATAGACATACAGCTTTCTGCAAGATGTTCCCTTCACTGCTGAGCAACCCTCTTAGAAGGTTTTTGCCCAACTGTGGGACATACATAAATTGTAATTTTTCGTTTCACATACAATAAAATAACAGTTTACGGAGTACCGCAAGCAACCTTCTGAACTACATGGCTGATATCGTGCCGGTAGTGGACAGTGGAGTACAAGTGAACGTTGCTTACTTTGATTTTAGAAAAGCTTTCGACTTGATCGATAACGACGTATTACTTAAAAAGTTAGCAATCATTGGTTTTACTCCACACTTACTACAACCACTACAGGGCACCGGCCTTATCTAATTCCTAAGAAGGTTTTTATCAAAAAGAGCACTCGCGCTGCCTCATTGTGTGCTGGCGCACTACGCATGCCCACGAAATGCTTTTTTTTAATTCTTCGTAAATATAACCATGTCTCAGAATACCGCGCTAAGCTCGAGTAGCTCCCAATCCGCTTTCGTAATATCCTTTTTGCTCTCTACTGCGTCTTATTATGTATTTATTTATTTATTCAGCCAAACTTATCACTAACATTACAGGATCTAATGACCTGATGCGCTAGTGAAAAACAGTAAATATTTGAATTATTATAACATATTATAAATAATGCAGCCCTTGTGAATTCACTCATAGAACATACAAATATGTCAGCTTCCTCATGGATAAGGTTAAGTAGTCTGGTGGCGCGAGTGCGCGGCGCCTCCCGCAGCAAGTTGGTGCGAGCGCGTGTCACCGCCAGCAACCGCGGCCGTCGCCTTCGCCACACGTATTTCTCCGGCACATTCAAATATATACCCTCCAATAAATAAGGATTGTCTATCTTTCCTCTTATTATTTGGAGAATATATGAGGTTCCGCCTAATACGGAGTTCATTATATCCCACCATACCTAAAACGAATAAGGTTGGATATTTTAGTGGATAAAAAGGATTTACGCCATAATATTTGAACTATAGAAATCTAACAAATTTGTTTTGAATTCTCTCCAGCATGAGACTATATTTAGTTTCATGTGGAGCCCAGATAACCGCGTTGCACTCAAGCTGGCTCCTAACTAAGGCGTTATACAGTGCTACAATGGCTTTAATGTTAGTGAAACAACGAGCCCTGCGCTGTATAAAACCTAAGTTGCGATACGCTTTCTTGCAGATGTCCGCTATATTATTTTGGAAATTAAGTACTGAGGTGAAACGAACAACCAAATCCTTAACCTCGTTCACTCGTGGCATAGCTACTCCATCCAGTGCATACGTATAGCGCACGGGATTGCGTGCGCGAGTAAAAGTTAGCGTTACACACTTAGATGAATTAAACTGCAATTTATTATCCTCACATCACGCTACCACCCTGTCAATGTCGCGTTGTAACCTCTCACAGTCCTCCGGTTCCCTGATCGGTAAATGCAGCTTGAGGTCGTCAGCGAACAGCAAACATTTAGCGTCAATCACAACACTCGGCAGATCGTTTATCATTAATGTAAACTCGAGAGGACCGAGATTGCTGCCTTGACTCACACCAGATCGAGTGTAATATGGTTTCGATACGAAACCAGCGTATTCCACGTATTGTTGCCTGTCCCTCATGTAACTGGCAAACAATTGTAGTAAGTGTGGAATAAAACCAATGATTGCTAACTTTTTAAGTAATACGTCGTTATCGACCAAGTCGAAAGCTTTTCTAAAATCAAAGTAAGCAACGTCCACTTGTACTCCCCTGTCCACTACCGGCACGATATCAGCCATGTAGTTCAGAAGGTTGCTTGCGGTACTCCGTGCTGGTCGAAAGCCATGCTGAGCATCTGTCAGCTGGGTGTTTGTTAGTATTATATCAAGTCCTCCCTATCTCAAAGAACGTTTCCAATTTCTCAGTTCCTCTCATAATCTTTCCCTTCTATATCCCTTGTACTCCCTTACTTTAAAAAAATCTTTTATACCTAGGTCTTGGAATCAAGCGTTGGAACTGCTTATCATTAACTATAAAACGTCCTCAAACAATAGACTCCTTTAAAAACAAGAAACAATATCTTTCCCTGTAATCCCCCCCCCCTCTCCTTTCATCTCTTCCTGTTGCTTTATGATCACTAGCATGTTTAGTGACATATATTTTCAATTTTAGATTATAATGTTATTTATAGTGCACTCTACCCATTAATTACCTTTTCATTTCCTTTTTACTTCCTTTTTAAAGGCTGTCTGGAAGAAATTGCTATATAACAATAAAATCGACTTCTGATTTTCTCTCTTTGTTTGTTTCTTGTTATGTTATTTGTTTGTAGTGCAGAATAAAGATTATAATAGTGTACTATGTAATGTACTGTATAACGCACCTAAAAAAACTTTTGAACAAAGTAACACCTACTTATACACCTACTTTCTATTGTAAACCTCAATTGTATCTATTCATAATAATTTAGGAATGATCAACAAATCGTCTTTACGTGACAGTGGCAAGAATTCACCCCATATTAGCATCCCGAAGGTGTCGTCTGAGGCGACAGAGGAAAACCAAACAAAAGTTTGACATCAACATCTTCCCGACAACAAATCGAAATAATTAAAAACTGCGATTGTCAACTCACCCGCCATACGTGTCAACTATGGTAAAGTGAGACAATGTATGGGGAGACCTTACGTTCAGTAGTGGCGTTTTGATAAGCTGTATTGGATGGGTTTATATAGAATTAGGATGACAAATGAGCACACAGTTCACCTGATGGTAAGTGGACGCTATGACCAGCAGATGCGTTATCACCATTGAGTACTAAGATGAAATTACCTCGTTTCCAGTAAAAAAGGGTCTCCGGTTCTCTACGCTCACCATACGAAACACAGCAGTATTAAGCTGCTATTTTACGCTGGTATTTTGTGAGAGCGTGGTCCTGCCCCGGTCGAGCCGACCCATTCGTGCTACAACCATAATATAGCTGCAACGTGGCTCTACGACGAATAAAACCATCTCCCTGTTTTGACCCATTGGTGCTCAACTCACGGCCGCCATTAATGACAGTTTTATCAAAGGTGTTAGGGTCTGATACTGCAATTGCCAATCGACCAGCCGAATGCACTTATTTATGGAAAGTCTTCCCCACAATGCAAGACATTTGTGTCCAATAGTAAACTCTAATGTGTAAGCTTTTAACTAATGAATAAATAAAATAAAACGGATGTATTACGTATGGGTCGGCTCTATAGGGTAAAGGCCATCCAAGACCGGGTTAAAAGCAGCTTAATGCTACTGTGTTCATAGTAAGTGTAGAGAACCGGAGACCCTTTTTACTGTTAATGAGGCTGTTATATCTTAGTCCTTACTTATCAGGGGTAACAACGCATCTACACATTCCTAATGAGGGAAAAATTTAGGAATCTTTGGCCCATAACATCCACCTACCATCAGATCACCCTTATTCTTTTACGTGGTAGAGCCATGCTACAGTTATATTAGTAGTACAGTTGTAGCACGAATGGGTCGGCTCGACCGGGGAAGGATCACGCTCTCACAGAATACCAGCGTGAAATAGTAGCTTAGTGCTGCTGTATTTCGTATGGTGAGTGTAGAGAACCGGAGACCCTTTTTACTGGAAACGAGGCATTCCATCTTAGTCCTCACGGGTGACAACGCATCTGCATTTTGATTCGTAATCGAGGATAGATGTAGATGTCTATGGGCCACAGTAACCACTTACCATCAGGTGGACTGTGTGCTCGTTTGTCACCCTATCCTATAAAAAAAAATTCTACAGAAAAAAAAACTGTCAAAACCTGATTAAAGTAAATAATTTAGGATTGATTTAAATAAATGTTAACCTTTACGACAGACATATCTTTCAAAATAAAATTTAAAATTGTATTTTATATTATGGTTAATTTGTTATAGACATAAATTACTAAATACATTATTATTATAACAACACAATTTGAGTCTATGAAGCCAGAGAATAGAGACTGTTTTAGAAATTATTACAAGGGTTAGAGCCACCTGCAAGGGGTAGTCTCCACTTAATGGGAAATCGTTCTACAATGAGTACACCCTCTATCAAAAAAAGTTTCGTATCAGTAAAATCTATTAATGCACGTAAATATAATTTGTAATGTGTTAATAAATAACCACTTAAATAAATAAAAAGTAAACAAATTTCTTACCACATTCGAATAAAGGGGGCAATCTTTATCATCCGCACTGATAATGATTTAAAATAACTTGAGTAGATTATTGTGATGTTATAGATGTAATACAGGAGGTGATCGGAGCTGTACTGAGTTGGGCATGGACTGCGGTTCGGCAATGTAGGTCTTGTGCATACAGCCTTCGCGTACAGGGAGGCATGGTTAATTTTAATTAATATTTTAATCTACGTTCACCTAAATTAATTTCATTTTCTTACAAAATTTACGTTATTCAACTCAATGTCTTTATTTGCCTGTTGTGGCAGCGTAAATGAACCCACCAACCCATTATATCCCGTGGTTGTCGTAAGAAGTGACTACACTACAGGATACGCCAAAAGATGCTTCCGAAGCTATAACATCTTTTGGCTATAACAGTTTTAAGCTACTGTTTTACGCTAGCACTCCTTACCGTGAGTTTGCACTGACGCGATTTTCACAAAAAAACATGTTTAAAACACTGTTTTCTGTCAATGTCTCAAAAATCATCAAATAACATGTGGTAGTGAAATATATTTGACAATATTTATTACATATTTAACTACATTATTTCTTCATGACTACAGAAACAAAATGTTTGAAAATAAATTTGTAGAAATATTGTCATGTTGAAAGATAAGTTTGAATTACTGTTGAAAAATTTACACAATTTTTGTGAGTGCGAACGCTACCATCAACAAAACATGTTGTGTGATCTATTTTATGCGATTTGTTTCGTAACATTACTTGTTGGATGTTTCTCAGTGCAAACGTACTGGAGAGTGGTCCTTTCATGGGCAGAAAGACCTCATTACCTCTGTTTAAGGACGGTATAACAATGGTAGTATAAGGAATATAGAAATATATAAAAAGTACAAAGCTTACACTTTTCGTATTTAATAATTATCATTTAAAATATTGTCATATATAAGTTAGGCATTTAATTTCATGCGCTAGAGTGCAGCCCTGAGTTCGTGTGGTTTTGTGTGTGTTCAAGTGTCTTCTATATTTGTTCTAATTCCTGCGTAATGTAACTTTGTACGGCAACATTACTTTTCTTCATTTTCATCGATTTAACGAAATGTATTTCAAGATAAGTTTTACTATGAGACAGTCATTTACATAGCAGCCACTAAGTCAATTAATGTGTTTTCCCCTTCTTAAGGAGTATACGTTATTGTTAGTGCAGACACTTGATGCGTGGTTGCGGATTAATTATTTTAATTTTTTTAATTTTTTAATTATTAATTTTAGAATGTAGTAGAGCCATGCTGCAGTTATAGTATAGTTGTAGCATGAATAGGTCGGCTCGACCGGGGAAGGGCCATGCTCTCACTGAATAGCAGCGTAAAATAGTAGTTTAATGCTGCTGTGCTTCGTATGGTGAGTGAGAGGCGGAGACCCTTTTAACTGGTAACGAGGCATTCCATTTTAGTCCTCACGGGTAACAACGCATCTGCATTTTGATTCGTAATCGAGAATAGATGTAGATTTCTATGGGCCACAGCAACCACTTACCATCAGGTGGAATGTGTGCTCGTTTGTCACCCTATCCTATAAAAAATATATATATATATATATATATATATATATATATATATATATATATATATATATATATATATATATATATATATATTATAACCCCATCCCATCCTATTAGGTATCGTAAGAATCAACAATGTCAAAACTTCCAGATGAGCTTGGGACTTCAAACATAGCCCAGAACTAGAAATGTCGATATAGTTGTACAGCAATGGTCGATAATTTGAATTTAAAATTACCAACCGTATTTTTTTACTTCTTCCAACTTCGATATGTTTTGACAATAAAGTCATGTGTGATACGACTATTCCTCATATTATGCAAACCAGAATCAACCACATATCAGCTACCAGGCATAAGGTCGCAATCCATTATTATTATTATAATTCTGAGCGGAGGTCATAACCCGTGCTCTGGATCGGCCCTTTCCTTGTCATCATCCTGTAACAGTTATTACTTTTTACTAGCCTTCTCAATATTTTAGTGGTAAAGCTACGCTGCAGCTATATTCCAGACCCATTCGTGACATAACGAATGGGTCGGCTCGATCGTGGTAGGACTACGCTCTTACAGAGTTTTAGATGTATTTAGTGATAGAAGGTTGTCTCCCAGCCATGAGGTAGCGTTTTAACGGTAAGGTTTTTAAACAGTACGATCCTGAAATGTTAGCACAGATTCGCTGTAAACATCTGAATTGTTATATTACACAGCTCATTAATGTAGATCAAAAACAAACTAGGGCCCAGTGTGCCTCCCTGTGAAATACCGTAAGTACAGAATGCAATGTCACTTAGCAAATTATGAATAGGTACATTTTGTTTTCTTTCATACAAATAGTCTTTGAACCACATTAGCAGGATACCTATACTCATGCTATTTGCTTTCCATACGTGCCAGTAAGATAGATATAGACACTGTATCAAATGCTTTTTGAAGATCAAAAACATGCAAAGGCATTTGTCACCCACATTTAGATGATTGACTATTTGTGATATAAGATTTAGAACAACATCATTGAAATCTTTACTGGTTATCGGATATAAATTTATGATGTTCCAGATATCTTAAAAGTCTAAACTCTTCATAATTTTAGAGGAAGTCAACAATGAAATGGGCCTACAGTTGGCGGGAATTCTTATGTCACCAGATTTGTATATGGTTTAACTACTGTTTTTTTTAATTTTTGAATATTATGTATTATGTATATAATATATTATGTATGGAATGTACCCGAGTCAAAGTTCAGGTTACACAAATGCGCCATAAATTAAGCGAAAGTATGCCAACTATCCTTAAGTATCCTACAAGGACCACGATGTCACAGAATACTAGCGTAAAATAGCAGCTTAATACTGCTGTGTTTCGTATGGTGAGTGTAGAGATCCGGAGACCCTTTTTTACTCGAAACAAGGCATTACATCTTAGTCCTCAGGGGTGTCAGCGGATCTGCGTTTTGATTCTTAATCGAGGATAAATCTGGATGTCTATGGGCTACAGCATCCACTTACCATCAGGTGGACTGTGTGCTCGTTTGTCACCCTTATTCTATAAAAAAGGCATGTCATGCCAGCCAGCTGCACTAAATTGCCTGAGGTCCTTTATGGTGCTTAATACTTCAACTTATCAATTGGTAATAATGTACAAATGAATTAAGCGGAGCACTTTTTGTAAAAATGGTCAGCTTTTTTGTGATAATTAAATTCCACATTTAGTTTAGTTTACGACGGGCTGTTTTCCGCAACTCCACGTCTAAGCGCGTATTTTACGTGTGGGCAGGAATAATATGCTTATTCGAGCCATGATATCTCCCCGAAGAAGCTCAGCAGTCCCTTGATGTTGCAAGCAACTTCGGGGAGCGATCCCGGCGTGCCGAGATGGTTAGCCCTGTATGAAGCGACTTCTGGACATGTCAGCAACACGTGAGCCGCCGTTTCTTCCTCTCCCATGCATGCCCTGCACAGAAGGCTATCAGTAACACCTATGGTGAACAAATGTTTGTTAAAAGAGCCATGTCCTGTGATAGCACTTGTTACTATTCTGATCTGTGGCTTGTTCAGTCTCATTAAAACCTTGGTTAGACGACTGTTTATTTCAGGCAGGGCCTCCCTAGCTTGTCTACAGTCTACTAAATTTTTCCAAAGCTGAGCGTGTAAATTATTGAAGTATCTATGTACCAGTGAACGAACGTAGCCAAAGGGGATCGGTTCCGGCCCTGTAGTTGCCAGAGCTGATCCCCTTCTGGCCAGTTCATCTGCTGCATTATTGCCTCTAGATCCACTATGTCCCTTGATCCATTGCAGAGTCACATTGTTGTGCTTACATACCTCATTCAATCGTTGATGGCATTCGTATATCAGTCCCGAGTTCGTCACATTGCAACTCAGAGCTTGTATTACCGCCATACTGTCGGTCAGTATTCTGATGGAGAAGTCTTTCACCTTCCTAGCATCTATTGCTATAGCCGCTTGGATGATACCCACGCATTCAGCCTGGAAGACTGTGTTGTGGGTACCCAGCGGTGTGCATATGTGGATATTAAGGTCTTCAGAGAAAGCCCCAGACCCCACACCTTCATTTGTCTTAGAACCATCCGTGAAAACTTTGAGCTCTCTTTGACCCAATCCTTCCAGATGGTCAGTTTCCTTCAATTGTATCTTGTACTTCTTATCGAATACAAATTGTTTTGGGATCCTATCGTATTTGGCTTGTAAGATAGGAATTTTTGAGTAAATTCTATCAATTATATCCGTATGGGAGACTCTACTCTTACTTATAAAAGATTTAGGGTCTTGAATCTAATGGCATCTAAAGTTGCTTCTTGTTGTATATGTAGATAAAGCGGTGTTAGCTCCAGCATAGCCTCCAAAGCTGCTGTTGGTGTAGTCCTTATACAGCCCGTGGCAGCCATACAAGCTAATCTCTGGTAACGCTGAAGCTTTTGTATAGTGGTGGCTTCATTGGTTTTGGTCCACCATGCCAGAGAGCCGTATGTGATCATGGGCCGAATTACAGTTTTGTACAGCCACAGTATAATTTTTGGCGTTAAACCCCATCGTTTGCCAAGCATGTTTCTGCATTGCTAGAAAGTGAAACTAGCTTTGTTGATTTTGAATTCCACGTTTTCTTACTATCTTTGATTGTGTTTTAATTATTATTATTTTGCATAAGTTTCTATTTGTATCTTAATTTTAGTATACTATCATTTGGACACTTTATACATTTATTCATAATTTATTCCTAATCCTTATTGTTCTAACTGCTTCGTCCGTAATTAATGATTTTAGGTGTCTTGTCCTTTCAAGGACTTTTATTGAAAAAAACTACTATATATTGTATTTAGAGATTATACTTATAAAATTCTATTTAACAGTTTTAATATGTTTGTATGATTTAAAATCTTTTAACTGATATATTATTTTTGTAATCATTTTAATGTTACTTAACTTTACAGAGAAACCTAAATATTTTCGTTAATTTCGGTTCAGTTTTTTCTGTCTCTCACGAAGGAGAAACTAAATAATCGATTATACACTCCTGCAGATGCCATAATTACAATTGTACAAACAAATTTGTTCGTTTACTTACAACCTTGCCTCATTTTGGATCAAGGTCCGCCGTTGTAAAATTTTAATTTTTTCCCCGTATCAAGTCTGTCTGCTTTCGTGAGAGTCATTATTAATAATTAGTTAATAATTTACTTAGTTTATTTATCATAAATTCATTTTATAATAATAAAATTCAAGGACCTTGGTATGTGGAGGCGGATTATAGATTCCATCATCCCAATTCGTCTCGTGAGTGTCGTAAGAGAATATAAGATGACTGAATGAATGAATGAAAGACTTTTCGATATATGGTGGTATGATTACCTCGTTTACAGCGACGGAGAGCAAGGTTAAAGATGCGAAACGTACGTCTAGTACAGCCATCGCCTGCCTGCCAACAAATCTTTCCTACAACGGGTGGGGTCCATGTTCGGTATTAAGCCTTTACTGGCTAATAATGATGAATGAATGAGACGCTCGCAATACAAAACAGTAGCATTATGTTGAGCATGTTCCATACTTACGTAACCATAATAATATCAACGTCGGCAAATTAATATTTCATGACAAAACTACGTAGTGGTGAAGGAAAACATCAAAAGTCAAGTGAACCTGTAATTAACAAATATTTTTTAAATATGTAAACTCCCTAGACTAATCTGCCGAGGTTGACTGGTAGAAAATGGCATAAGGCATTAAATCTACGCATTGTAACTGTTTTCTTTTTTGTAGAATAAGGGTGATAAATGAGTATGCAGTCCACCTGATGGTAAGTGGATGCTGTATCCCATAGGCATCTACATTTATCCTCGATTAAGGATCAAAATGCAGATGCGTTGTCACCCTTGAGGACTAAGATAGAATGCCTCGTTTCCGGTAAAAAAGGGGTCTCCGGGTCTCTACACACACCATACGAAATACAGCAGTGTTAAGCTGCTATTTTACGCTGGTATTCTGTGAGAGCGTGGTCCTTCCCCGGTCGAGCCGACCCATTCGTGCTACAACCATAATATAGCTGTAGCGTGGCTCTACCGCATCGAAAATTCACGTCGACATTGCAAAAACTATATTTATTTACGATAAAGAGAACCCTATAACTTTACAGTGCGGTATCACTACACAGATGATTAAATCGTTAGAGCACACAGTTCATCGGATGGTAAGTGGAGGCTGCGATCCATAGACATCTACATTCATCCTCAATTAAGAATCAAAATGCAGATGCGTTGTCACCTCCGAGGACCAAGATTGATTGTCTCGTTTCCAATAAAAGGGTTTCTGGTTATTTATACTTACCATACTATTTCAGGCTGGTATTCAGTAAGAGTGTGGTTCTTGTGTGGACAGCTCCGGTTGAATCAACCCAATCGTGCTACAACCATAATACAGGTGCAGCGTGGCTCTACCACGTAAGACTGTTTGCTACAGATCTTTTGAAAAAACTTTCAAGAATGAGCCATCAGGCATGCATTCCTTGAAAGTGATGACAATACACATCCGTCTGTCTGTTATCTGTGGAATTTGGATTCCATAATTTGAATAGTTTCCGAAATCAATTGTTTTAGCCTCGTCTAACAAACATCAGGATAGATCCACGGATAGGTGAGTTCGATATTTGAAGAAAATATTCTTCTCATACCCCAAATGTAGTGTAAGATTTGTTGAATAGTAGAGTGATATGCCAGCTAACAGCCCACCTTACCTTATAGTAGGTGGATACTGATAGCTCATGGACATTTGCCACTAACGACAAACAAATAAAACTAAAGATGCGTGATGCCTTTTATCAAATTGGCTGTAAAGCCGTTTATGCTGGAACACAGTAATCGGGTGCCATAGTGTGTTATCTTGCCACATGGTATTCTAAGCAAGAAAGGATCCGTAACATCTACTAAAAATACTTAGATATTTTAAATATACTTATAAACCCATTACCTACCTGTTTTTCATACACACTACCAATGTCAGTTTATTTTGTCGCTAAGCTGTACAAGTATGACAAAATGCATTTAGTTTGTTCAGTTGAAAACCTGTCCATACCCATTTAAATAATGTGAAATATTCGTAAACATCTTTTCAATTCGAAACATCTGTTTCTAAGGTTACTTAAGTAAGTATTATAAAATATTACTATACAATATATTGCAATGCAATAAGCGAATTCGTATTTTGTCCGTGTCTTTAAAATAATACAAACCTAGTAACAACTGCCAGATATTTGTCATGTTATAACACCAGGCTGGTGCAACTTACATCGTAAAAAATTATATGTGCAATTATATCTTCCTTTTTCTTATCGTAATATGTCTCTCTATCAATGGTGTTGTCAAATCAAATAGGTTAAAATGTCCAATAAAACGGTTATTACGTTTATATTTATTTTAATTACCATTTTCATTGCTTTTAATTTTGCTATAGGAGACGTTGTTCATTTACAGTTAGTTAAAAAGTTAAAGTTACAGCCTATATACGTCCCACTGCTGGGCACAGGCCTCCCCTCATTTCTGATAGGGTTTTAGGGCAAGGAAGTGTCCGCCGCGCTGCCCCAATGCGTGTTGGCGAACTTCACATGTCTTCGAAATATTTTTTTTATTTTATTTCTCAGACATGCAGGTTTCCTCACGATGTTTTCCTTCACCGCCGTGCATTATAAAACTTTCCAATTAGATTGTATAAGAAGCTAACAAAATAATATCAAGAAAAGGCTCTTTATTCATAGCAATATTTCCCTTAGATGATAAAAGGTCTGTGGTGATATCAACTTTAATTGTTGGTAATATGATATTAAACACGACCACATTTTTGGAGTAATGTCCTCCAAACTGAACTTCGATCACGGACGTTAGCCGGAGACTAGCGCTCTTCGTAGTATAGGCTTTTGAGCTTTTATATATAATACAAACACTCTATTTCCTAACATTGATAGTTCGAAGGGATGTTACATTCTCTTTGTCATGTACCGTGTTAAAAAAATACAATAGAATATTTTTTTACGTTTGTAAGGCCGAATTTTAAGTCGTTGGGTCCGAGTGAAATAAATAGCCTTAAATAATTTTCCAAAGAAACGTAAAAATTTTGTTTTTAAGTACACCAACTCAAAAACGTCTAGGGAAAAAGCCAACTATATAAACTTATTTAAGGAAACTCTTTAGAAAAGCATTTTTTATAGAATAAGGGTGACAAACGAACACACAGTCCACCTGATGGTAAGTGGATGCTGTGGCCCATAGACATCTACATTTTTATCTTCAATTAAGAATCAAAACGCAGATGCGATGACACCCCTGAGGGTAGAGATGGAATGCCTCGTTTCCAATAAAATGGGTCTCTGGTTCTTTACACTCACCATACGAAACACAGCAGCATTAAGCTGTTATTTTACGCTGGTATTCTGTGAGAGCATGGTCTTACTCCGGTCGAGCTGACCCATTCGTGCTGCAACCACAATATAGCTGCAACATGGCTCTACCACGTATAAGCGTCATAAAATTTGTAAATATATGAGTTGAAAAGAATTTTAAACAATTATTTATGCTTTTAAATTTGGAGTAAAATCTTAACTCGGATATATTGTTCGATGTTCCGGTACTTAAAAAAATTGAGGTATTGTCAATTTTCGAGTTTTATTTTCTTGTGAAAAACAACTATAACTGCTTTCTCGTAATTTTTATGTCTCAGAGTGTAACACTCTGAGTGTTGCACTTTAAGCATCTCTTCTCGAGTTTTTAATAAATTAACGCAAAATGGCGGACCCTCTTTATACGCAATCAAGCAAAATTTAACGATTAAGGGTACGCTACAGGGTTTCAGCAGATGTAGCTGAACGTCACGGAAAAAAACAGCTTCACTACAACTAGGGACAAGTGGCAGCTCTAGATTGTCGGCAGTTAGGTAGACTCCATACCTAACACAAAATCCTTAAAGTGACCAAACTGCTAGGACTAGATTACATGAAGTAAATCTTCTCGCTTGCCGACGTCTACGAAGTGAAAATCGAGGGCGACGTTCATTGAGAGCTAACGCACATTTGTGATGAACCGACATTCAAATCGGCAAGCCTCTATTGTCCAAATGCTCCAAATTGGCAATTATTAAATCGGTATCTTCTTCTAAATTCATTTACGTCATACAACTCAAATGGGTTTTGGTTATATTCACTCCGAACAAAGAATTTAGGCATGCGCCGAAAATGATATCTGCTGAAGTTCCCAATCAATCTATATTTTCTTAAGTAGACAGAACTCTCTCTATATTGTATTATATAATTACAAGCCTGGTTTACAGAAAAGCCAAAAGATTGTCGAGTCCAAATTACTGAAGCGTAGGTCGAATAGGTAGGTAGGATCGGGAGTCCAAGTTCAAAAGCCAGTCGTAATAAAAAGATCAGGAATTTCAAATATAAATAAAAATTTCAAATGCACACAATATCTTTAATAATCAATGTCAATATATGTAAACTAAAAGCTTCACATTTGAAACAGTGACTTGACAGCGCTTGTCACAGCAAATCAAACGTTCAGCTTCTTTCTCATATTTTTAAACTAAAATTAGTTAAATGTACTTGTATCTCTCTTTAAACACGCAATTTTTCAATTTCATGTATTTGTAACTTATTTATGAAGTACAATTTGGACTGTTTTTGACCTTTAAATATATATTGTATTTTATTTTATACAATAAAATCAATATCATGCGTGGAATGAAGCATCTTTATACTTTTTGACAATCTTAGCCTTATCATATGCTTAGCTTAATCTCAGCCCGATACAATTATAAATTCAGAATCAAAGATTATGCTAAGCATATACTCAGCTAAAATTTTCGTAAGTGAAGTCTGAACAAAGTCAAAGTACGGTTTATAGATCTCAGCCTCAATGAGCATGCGCTAAGTTTTCCGATTGGTCTCGCTTCGGATTTTATCCCAATTCAAGAATATTGCGTATTTAACGTGTTCCTTGTCGTCAGTATAAATATAACAGAACGCGAGTAACCCGGGTTCGATCCCCGCCGGTACCAATGAAATTGTTAATTGCAATTTTAAGTGCTGATTTACCATGTGCTCGGCGGTGAAGGAAAACATCGTGAGGAAACCTGCATGTCTTAAGAATAAGAAAAAAAATATTTCGAAGACATGTGTAGTTCGTCAACACGCATTGGGCAGCGCGGCGGACACTTCCTTGCCCTAAACCCTCTCAGAAATGAGGGGAGGCCTGAGCCCAGCAGTGGGACGTATATAGGCTGTAACTTTACTTTACTTTACTTTACTTTTGTCGTTAGTGTCAACTCCAGATCCAGAATTCTCGGGGAGTTCATCCTTACTAATCCGGAGCAATTATGATTTGGGCTGTAATTCGCCAGTGTAATTCACTAATCAACAGATATGAAAACTGATACGAGGCAATTTAAATGTGGAGAAATACCTTCACGAAGTTATGCAACCCATGTTCATCTCACACCAACAGCAACTCAGCCAAAATTTAGTGCTTATGCATGATAATTTAATAATATATAATGTGAATAAAATAATAATAAATTTAAAAAATGTATACGTGGTAGAGCTATGCTGCAGTTATATTAGCAGTATAGTTGTAGCACGAATGAGCCGGCTCGACCGGGAAAGGACCATGCTCTCACATAATACCAGCGTAAAATTGCTACTGTGTTCCGTATGATGAGTGTAGAGAACCGGAGACCCTTTTTACTGGAAACTAGGCATTCTATCTTAGTCCTCACGGGTGACAACGCATCTGCATTTTGATTCGTAATCAAGGATAGATGAAGATGTCTATGCAACAACCACTTACCATGAGGTGACTGTGTGCTCGTTTGTCACCATATCCTATAAAAAATCATAATGCTCGTGCACACACCGTGTTAGTCATGCGGCATATGTGATGAAAAAGTTGAGCGAGTAGGTACAATACGGTGTTAAAGTAACCTGCTAGTCCGCTTATCTGTACCTTTGAGCATGAGTGGGATTTGCTCGAATGAAGAGCTTTCAGAGATTTTTCCCACTTTTCAAGAAAATGCAGGCATTTTCAGCAGATGACAATTGATAACCTAATACTCATTTTGCCACGCCAATGTAGATCCATCGCTAATGCCTTACGAGGTTCAACAGAATAATAAAAAACCGGCCAAGAGCGTGTCGGTCCACGCTCAGTGTAGGGTTCCGTAGTTTCCCGTCCGTCACAATAAGTGTTCCCACATATGAGTTTGTACAAAAACTGTTGTTTTCATCCTTGGATGATTGAACTTGTTCAAAATGATTTTCCTAGATAGTCCTTATAAAGTTCTACTTTTCAGATTTTTTTTGTATTTTCTAAACTTATGGTTCAAAAGTTAGAGGGGGGGACACATTGTTTTTTACTTTTGGAGTGATTATTTCCGAAATTATTGACATTAACAAAAAATGATTTTAGTAAACCCCTATTCATTTTTAAATACCTTTCCAACAATATATCACACGTTAGGGTTGAAATAAAAAAATCACTTCCCACTTTACATATAGGGGGGCTACCCTAATAAAACATTTTTTTCTAATTTTTATTTTACCACTTTGTCGGCGTGATTGATACACATATTGGTACCAAATTTCAGCTTTCTAGTGCTAACGGTCACAGAGATTAAGCGAGGACGGACAGACAGACAGACAGACATGGCGAAACTATAAGGGTTCTTAGTTGAATACGGAACCCTAATTGATAGGTACGATGTTGTTTTTTTTTTCAAAAATTATTGCGTAAGATTGTTTAATTTACAAAAGCTTGTCTATTCGTTTTTGGTGCCTATTTAATTTTTCCTAATAATTTTTTTAATTTTTAACTTTTAAGCGTGGCTTTCATCACATATTTTTCTAATTTTCACAGCAGTATTTTGGCATAGTTAAATAAATAAGCATTTAGTGCAAATCTATCGAATAATGTAATAAATAAATATATCATATTCAGTCATCTCATGTAACTTTCATCTAACTTAACATAGTTGAACCATAAATTGCGTAGCTTTCGACGCTCTCTCGAACAATACTCACTTAAGTAGGTATACCATAGAATATTTTTATAAAAACAAGTAAATACGCTATATCTGTCGCGAAGTGGGACAATCATCTAGCATTACGCGGTTACCTCGCGATTGTCACCGCAGACACGTATCATTATAATCCGATAGTATTTTAATTGTGTGTAAATCAGTGAACGCAAATTTTCACCGGTGTAAATACATCAAGTTGGGGTTGTTTGAAGGCGTAAAAAGGTTTTTTTTATAGAAAACGACTAAAAAACAAACACATAAGCAAGCACATCTGATGGTTCTCTACACTCACCATACAAAACACAGCAGCATTGAACTGCTGACACCGGTCGAGCCGACCCATTCGTGCCACAAACACAATATAGCTGCAGCTACTACGTGGAGCTTAAAAAAGTTAATATCTAATTTATATTAGCCCCAAAAGCCACGGCAACTCAGGAGCTAAGCGCTCGCCGCAACTTTTACAGTACGCGAAGGATCCGAGTTCGTAGCCCGTCGGCAACACTGAAATTGTAAATTGCAATTTAAAGTGCTATTTAACCAAATGTTGGCGGTGAAGCAAAACATCATGAGAAAACGGACCAATCAGTCAAGAAATATTATATCTTGAGAACATGTTTCTATAGTTCGCCAACACGCACTGGGACAACGTGACGCTTTCTTTGCTTCACATCCCTCTCTGAAATAAAAGGTCTGTGCCTATTAATGGGACGTATTAGGGTTGTAGCCTACTTTATTTTCACACTAAAGTATCTAATAAGTCTCTAATTAATCTTGTGAGTAGGAGTCCGTCTCTGTAGGTTTCACCCCCATACATTTCTTATGTTAATAATTTTTCAAAATTGTTTGCAAGTTTTCACGGCCTGCAGTAGCAACTTACGATTAGGTGGACTTTTAGTTTGTTATAAAGTTTTTATTAATTATAATTTAAAAAGAAACTATAAATAAAACAAGAAAAGGAAACAAACAAAGGGGGGGGGGGAATGAATCGCGATAGCAGCTAAGAGTAAATTTTCACCACAGGTGAATAGATATGTATGATTTTTCTTAAGCTTATCATTTGTTTGAATAATAACTGTGATGATACTGGCCTTCTGGCCCAGTTTGTAAGCAGCATCAACTTCATATTACTCTGGAAACCTGTCAGCTGTGGTATGGTGATAGTGCCATAGCACTAAAGTCTTAGAACAATAACTAAAGTTTTAGTCTTGCTTTAGTTATTGTTCTAAGAATGGTTCTACTGCGGATATCCTCATTTCTAAGTTCTATTCTTGGATATTCATCGTAGCCCTACTGTACAAACACTTCAGCTCTTCGATATACCGGCAGTCATCTTAGCACCGCTGAAGAGACTGCAGCATAACACAAATGTCGACGGAATCAAGAGTTTTTTCATAGTCCATATAGGCAAGATAAAGTGGTAGATTATACTGTCCTCCAGCGATTCCGCCGTCAGGACTATATCGTCGGCAAACCAAAGGTGAGTGATGTACTCGCTATTGATGTTAATACTGTATCCATTCTAGTCCAGTAGCTCGAAAACGTCTTACAATGCAGCGGCGAAAAGCTTCGGGGATATAATGTCACCCTGTCTTCCACCTCTCTGCAATAGGATAGGTTTCGTACTCTGATTCTATACTCGGAAAGCCATCATAGTCCTACTGTACAAACACTTTAGCACTTCACACAGTCCACATACGCAAGACAAAATGGAAGATTATACTGTGTATAAGGGTATAATGACCTTATTTATTATTTCCCATTTTTATCTAACTATTTTCATATATGTGACCAGAATAACCAAATATGTTTTGATATTTTCAAATTATCTTTCTAAAGGTTAGTAATAGGTCGTTTATAATATTTATGGCGTGATCTTCTTAGTTAGAAACTTTATTTACGTTTTTTTTATTCTAAGAAAAAGTGCTTATTCGCTGAAGCGATTATGACGCCCTGGTAGTTACAACAAATTCTTAAATAGGATACATACTACTAACAAATAAACTTATTAATTAATTAAGCTCTTATTTACTAACACATAAAGTTTTTTGGCATCATCCGATAACGGGTCTGATAAAATACTATTAATACTACCAATCAACGACGAATGTAAGATACATTTTTTCCTTTCTCTGGAGTTCTGGGCACATTCTATCAAAATTTGATAAACATCATCGATAACATTGCAAGTTGAACAGTTTGGTGAGGTAGTTTTTCGCATCAAGTATAAAAATTTATTACATGGAATGTGCTCAGATTTGAGTCTTAATGCTATTACAGTGTCGCGTCTAATACAATATTCGGTTATCTATCCAGGTTGAGCGCATTTTATTTACGTTGTTTTATGTTTAGTAACATAGACCTTTTTAGGTGTCTTTTGGAAAAATGAATGTTCACTAGAGCAATTGAAAGCAGTCGGTAGTGCCTTATTTATTATTAATTATCCCTATATTATTTACTATTAATTATCACTATATGAATGTGAGGGAGGCACACGGCTCAACACACATCGCGTACGATGAGCCAACCAACAAATTGACTGGCGAACCAGTAAAAGAGGTTTTAACCCTTGGTAATGTGTAAGCACAAACATCGACTGAGGTCGTGCTTGTCGATGCGTGTAAACGCCATGCAAAATCCAATCAAATATAGCTACAGTGAAAGAACGTCACACGGTTTAGGCAAATAGGCACACTGGCCATAAAAAGCCCTCCGTGAACGCCACCAACTGCCAGACCGCCGTTACTGCAGACGTGATGTAAGTGTATGGCATCACCACCGATTGCATGATCGGCACGGCTACTAGCCGCAGAGCGTGTCATGAGTCTACCGCTCACCTCAAGCGTGTTGTGTGTCTCCTCAGTTCCTCCCTCCAGCTACCACCACGACTCGACACGAGTCGACCACGAGGTCGACACATACGCTTCACGAACCAATACAACGACAGATATAGCCAAAAGGCAGTAATTATTTGCCATTAGAAAGGGTTTGTGTTACTGTCGATGAGTATATGCATTTTTCGATCATGTTTGTCTCACTTACCAACAAGTTGCATTCTATCATTCAAAGGTGGGAAAGTTACAGAGTTATATTTTTATGTTGTTATATAAAATATCATGGAGGTCGGACAGTCTGCAGCCCCGTAATGAAGGGATCTGACTTGGGAAAAACTACTTAGTTGTGAGCCAAACCAAGACGTATAGATCGTCATTGAGAATAGCGACCCGCCAAACAACCATCGCAGAGACGCAATGCTGCAAAACGAAACAAGCATCAATACAACTATCATCGGACTTACACCATCCCAAGGTGACCCAAACAATCCCAGCAGACATCACCATCCGCATACCTCTATCGACCAGAACCAAAAGATGCGTCGAATCAGGCGCAGCACACTCGCAGATCCATTACAAGATGCAATACCGCAAGCAGCAGTAAGCATCAATGCAACTATCATACGGATGGCGCCCCCTCACAACACACTCACTCACACTCACACACTACCAATTTTATAGGGATGATCCCTATCGACTTTGGTAACAAAATTGGTATTATTGTTAACTAAAAACAACACCAACTTATCATAGTAGCACGCTACTAAGACGTCAGTGATCAAAACTCCACGTATCATGGCACTACTGGAGTTGAGTATGCTTGTTATTGTTACACTTAAAAGTGCTACCAAACACACTCATCTCAATCCGAAATATAGCCGACGTATCATAACGCTATGCGCTCTATGAATATAGGATTATGCATTGTGCAACAGTACTATAGTAGTCGGTCACCCGACCAACCCATATATATATTAACACCCTGGGGTATGCGTCTCCGGCAGCTCCCTTATATAAGCAATCTCTACACGAACACCCTCCATGTGTACAAGAACACGCTGCTACTGTACATGAACACGTTCAATAACTTTTTAGCAATTTTTGACAATTTTCCAATTATTTTGTAAATGTTATTTATTTTTATTATATAAATATTTTAATAAAGTTTTAATAAATTTTGAAATTTATTTGAATGATTTTGAAAAGCAACATTAAGCCTTTAATTTAGTCTGAAATGTATTTATTTTAACTTTAATGCTTGTCAATGTATTTTAATTGTTTAAAATTATATTTCTTAGATAATTTTTGACGGATTTATATACAAATTAATTATTAATTATTTTAATAATGATGCGCCGTCACAATCCACCCCCAAATTTTATCATAATGACCCACACAGTGAAGTCGTTGATATAAAATTTTACAATTTTGAGATCATAACACTACACTCAATAAACTCACATGTATCTGTCTTTCCTCTTTCAATCTGTTACAATTCAGTATATATTAACAATTCCATCCTACCTCAGGGAATGGTCGCCGCCTCACCCGTAACACCCCTTCAACCACATCTATCCCAATGCAAAAAGACCATAATTATTATCATGATTAAATTGTTGTATATTATGTTGTAGATATAGTGGTTCTCAGTCAGTTTTTGACTTCTAGTGTTTAATACATTTTTAAGTCCTTAAAATATTAATTCAGCAATGTCATATAGGCATACACTTCTTTTGAATATGAGTTGAAATCAGATGGCTACTCACTCATAGGATAAATGTGATTGAACCATTCACCCTAACCCAACTCCTCATATTTATTAAAATTATCTTACAATCTATATTTACAAACAATCGCTATTATTATTTTTAATAATTTATCTTATTATAAATGTTATGTCTTGCTCATAACTAATAATTTTAAGGTTATTATTTAATAGACCACCCACGAGACCACTTTATTTACACTATTTATATTAATTTTAATAGAAGGGTTGGGGTGAGGAGGTTTGGTTATGAAAGGATATTGGGAACGTCTGGTGATGAAAGTACAAATGAGAATGGTGAAAGCCTCCTCACCGTATATACGGAAAAGAATCTTTTTGTGACGAACACTTTCTTTCGCCACAAGAGGATTCACATGTATACTTGGGAAAAAGGTGATGATAGAAGCAAGATAGATTTCATAATTGAGGATGAAAGAATGAGAGGCGCAATGGTAGATACAAAGGTTTACCGGGGGTCTAACGTAGGAACGGATCATTATTTGGTTTTATGCCGAAATAATGGTCGATTCAAGCGTTGGCGCCATCGGACATCTGTGGTAGTACATAGTGGTAGACTACGCTACGCTGCGTTACAGCTTGTTAGAACAGAATGGTTATAAGACGAAGGTGAAAAAAACAAGTACGAATGTAGACTGAAGGGAAAATATAAGTGGTTTGCATGAATTATGTATGAATGAGTTAGAATGAATAGTCCCTACGGCAGAATAGCTGGAGGTCCTAAGCACTATGCTCAATGACCTCAATAGTGTCTCCCAACGGATAGGTATTAAGATGAACATGGACAAAACAAAGATCATGTTTAATGTCCATGTCACACCTATGCCAGTAGTTGTTGGGAACACTATGCTCGAAGTTGTTGACGAGTACGTTTACCTGGGACAAATAGTCCGACTAGGTAAGTCCAACTTCGACCGAGAGGTCAATCGACGGATTCAACTCGGCTGGGTAGCGTTCGGAAAATTACGACACATCTTCTCGTCAGGTATACCTCAAACTCTGAAAACTAGATTGTACAACCAGTGCGTGTTGCAAGTGATGACTTACGGATCTGAGACGTGGTACTTCACTGCTAGCCGTATGAGGACGCTCAAAGTCGCTCAGCAAACTATGAAAAGGGCTATGCTCGGGGTTTCTCTGCGTGATAAACTCAGAAATGAGGATATCCGCAGTAAAACCAGGGTGATCGACATAGCCCAACGGATTAGTAAGCTAAAGTGGCAATAGGTCGGCCATATACCTCGAAGAACCGATGGGAAAGAAAGGTTCTCGAGTGGCGGCCTCGTACCGGTAGGCGGTTTGTACCCCCCACTAAATGGAGTGACGACCTGGTAAGACATGCAGGAAGTCGATGGATGCAGGTGGCTCAGGACCGTGCTTTGTGGCATTACTTGGAGGAGGCCTATGTTCAGCAGTGGACTTGCGTAACGATGATGATGAATGATGAGTTAGACTTGGAGAATGTATGGCAAAATTTTGAGAAAAGTTTAATGGATGCAGCTACCGAAGTATGTGGTATTAGTAAGAGAAAGAATGAAAGGAAAAATAATACGTTATGGTGCAAAGAAGCAAAGAAGAGAGCGTGGCTAGATTTACTAGCAAAAAAAGCTGATAGTTCTAGCGGTACAAATAATGTTATTGAAAGAAAAAAGGCAGTCTTTAGACATCTAAATAAGAGAGTAAAAGAAGTAGTTGAAAGGAAAGAGCAAGAAAGAACAGATAAAAATGATAGAAGAATATCGGATAACTTCCAGGCAAATATTAAAATGATCTGGAAACTCGTAAGAACTGCCACATTCAAAACAGGCTATAATGAATGCTATAAGAGACGAGAATGGCTATATTCGAAATGATGAAGTTTTGAGTTTAAAGAGATGGAAGGAATATTTTAAAAGCGTGTTTATGAGTGAGGAGACGACGTATGAACTAAATGAAATAAAAACTCCGAAAGAGGAGGAAAGAGGTAGCGAGATAAGTATAGATGAAATAATGAAAGCAATGAAAAGCATGAAAGCTGCCAGATATGATAGAATTTCACTCGAAATGCTAACGGCTGGAGAGGAAGTGGTGGCAGGCCTGCTGCACATCTTGTTTAATTTATGCTGGGAACTGAAGCGGGTACCGGTAGACTGGTGCAAAGCCGTGATGGTTCCAATATATAAAGGAAAAGGGTCGCAGCTGGACTGTTAAAACTACCGTGGTATCAGCCTTCTTATCATGGCCGTGGGAAAACTATACGCTAAGGTACTAATTGTAAGGGTCATGAAAGAAACTGATGAAAAAGTTTGGGATGTGCAAGCGAGGTTTCGAAAGGGAATGGGATGTACAGATCATCCAGATATCATCATATCAGATGTCTTTTCCATGCGCATGATCGCGGTGAAGTTTTTGACCAAAAACCAAAAGGTGTTTTGTGCGTTCATAGACTTGAAAAAGGCCTATGACAGAGTGGATAGGGATGTCCTATGGCAAACACTGAACTTATTTGGGTTGAGCGCTGGCTTAATACAGGCATTGGAGTCTCTTTATAGGGACTCTAGTGCTTGTGTTAAGAACAACGGGGTCTACTCGGACTGGTCTGAAAAAAAATCAATAGTAATTAGTATTTTATATTTGTAATAATTTATAGTATTTATAATAATTAAAACTATAATAAACATAATTTTTAATTTATTTATTAATAGATAATAATAATAATAAATAATTGTTAATAAATAATAATTGGGCCCAGCAATTGGCACCCGCTAATGGTGGAGTACGCCGCATGCGATGGACATCAAAATGAATACCAACGCAATGCGGGCGTATTTTAGAGCAAAAGGGGGAGCAGTTGGAGGTTTTGCGTATCGGGCTAGGATGTATCGTCTTTTTGCTGAGCTGGAGCCATCTATAACCGTCACAGAGTAAAACCTGGCAGACCGAGTTCGGTATATCTTGCGCTCAAATTATATATTTGATGTCGCCGAACTCGAACAGCTACGACGTGACGCTGTTCCTTCATCGGATGAAAATGCTACGGCTGAAGATGATGCACCACAAATTGCAGAGCAACCCGCAAACGTTAATGCCGCCGTGAATACCCCAGTTGTGGTTGATTCAAACGATGATGAAACCGTCGCCCAGGAACTGGAATTAGAGCATATGAGGAGTATATTGGAAGAGGCGATTGTGGAAACGCGCAGTACGCCTCTCGAAAATCGACCGCGACTTCCCTGCATAGCCCTAAGCAAGCGGAATCGGGCTGCCGTGAGGGTTTTGAAGCCAATGCTGGTGACCTAAGTGGAAACCAGCCGGGACCTTTGCGAGACGGACTCAATTCTTTTTGGCGCCGCACTGGCAGTGTGCTGTATTATAGGCGTAAACTTCCCACGGCTAGACGCGCTACTGGACAAAGTAGCGCTATCCCAGCCTGGATAATAAGAATTACGTATTGCAAAGGCTAGGGCCCTCATTGGCAGACTGATATGCTTCAGGTCGGGCAATAACAGTCCAAGGATTGTGTGCATCCTCAGGATGGCGTTTGCTGGGATAAATGTTAGTTCATCCCAGCCGGATATAACGCAAAAACTGACGGAGCGCATAGATGATCTGAAGCAGAGAATCGCTGCTTGGGGTAAGCGGATTCGGCGATATAATGAGAGGTCGACACGGTTCAACCAGAATCGTCTCTTCCAGAGTGATTAGAAGAGGCTCTATAAATCATTGGAGCGACCAATGGTAAGTGGAACGGGCCAAGCAGCGAATCAGGCCGACACTGTTGCTTTCTGGCGCGGCCTGTGGTCAGAGCCCGTAAACCACAGCGAGGGCCCTTGGACGGAAGTTGTGGCGAGTCAGTGTGCCAGTATTACGCCTATGGACCCCGTAATTATAACGCCGGGTGACGTAGTTAAAGCGGTCCGTAGGGCCCCGAACTGGAAAAGTCCGCGCCCCGATGGGCTGCATCACTACTGGCTGAAGGGTTTCGTGGTGTGTCACGCTGTGCTCGCCCGACAGTTTCAAGAGGCTCTCAACCATAGATTGCTCCCTACCCTCTTCACTACTGGGATCACTCATTTGGTTCCTAAAGACCAGGTTACCACATACCCGAGCTAATACCGCCCCATCACGTGTCTACCGACCATACACGAGACACTAACATCCATTTTGAAGAAGGGAGAGCGGGAGAATCACTCGTCACCTGGACTCAAATCAGGTGATGTCTCGCGCTCACAATGGATGTCGGTGCGGTGGTCGTAGAACCAAGGAACCACTCCTCATTGACGCGGATTATGGATGATGGAAAAAAGATTGAAAGTGCGCAAAGGGCCGCTGCCTGGAGGTCGCTAAGGCGCGTCTGGAGCTGGCGCTGGACGCGACAGCATGCGGGCCGCCAGCCGAGCGCGGGGTGTTGCAAGACCACCTAGCAGCCCCCCGCATCCATCATCCCCACCAGAAGGCTTGGTGTCGGCTGGGTCTTCTCGGACTCAGCAAGCGGCACCCGCCGCTGGTGGAGCACGTCGCATGCGTTGGTCAAAATTAATGAATGCAAACGCACTGCGGGCGTATTTTAGGGCAAAAGGGGAAGAAACTGGATGTTTGGCGTATCGGGCTCGGATGCATCGCTTTTTTGCTGAGCTGGAGCCAGCTCTATCCGTCACTGAGCAAAACCTGGCAGATCGAGTTCGGTACATCCTGCGCTCCAACATATTTGGTGACGCCGAACTCGAACGACTACGACGTGAGGCTATTCCTTAATTGAATGGAAATGCTACGGCTGGGAATGCGGCGCCACTAGATGCGCAACAAACTGCATATGTGGATGCTGCCGTCAACATTCCATTTGTGGCTAATTCAGACGATGATGGAATAGTCTCCCACGAACTAGCGAAAATGAGGAGCATATTGGAAGATGCATGAATATTGCATGCTGGAAACGCGCAGCATGCCTCTCGAAAATCGACCGCGACTTCCCCGCATAAGCCTTAGCAAGCAAAATCGGGCTGTCGCGCAAGCTCTTAACCCAATGCTGGTGACCTATTTGGAAGCCAGCCGGGACCTTTGCGAGACGGACTCAATTCTTTTTGGCGCCGCACTGGCAGTATGCCGCATTATTGGCGCCAAACTTTCCGTGACTGGACGTGCTACTCAAAAAAGTAGCGCCATCCCAGCCTGGAGAAAAAGAATTGAGGACCGTATTGCAAAGGCAAAATCCCTTATCGGCAGACTGACAAGCTTCAGGTCGGGTAATAATAGACCGAGAGTTGTGGGCACCGTTAGAATGGCGTTTGCTGGGACAAATTTTAGTTTGTCCCAGCCGGATATCACGCAGAAATTAACGGAGCGCATAGATGACCTGAAGCAAAAAATCGCTGCTTGGGGGAAGCGGATTCGACGATTTAGCGAGAGGTTAAGGCGGTTCAACCAGAATCGTCTCTTCCAGAGTGTTCAGAAGAGGCTCTATAAATCATTGGAGCGACCAGAGGTATGTGGAGCGGGCCCAGGACCAGATCAGGCTGACACTGTCGCATTTTGGCGTGGCCTGTGGTCGGAGCCCGTAAACCACAGCGAGGGCCCTTGGATTGAAGTTGTAGCGAGCCAGAGTGCAAGTGTTACGCCTATGGACCCCGTCACCATAACGCCTGAAGACGTGGCTGAGGCGGTCCGTAGGGCCCCGAACTGGAAAAGTCCGGGGCTCGACGGGCTGCATCATTACTGGCTGAAGGGGTTCGTAGTGTGTCACGCTTTGCTCGCCCGACAGTTTCAAGAGGCTCTCGATCAGAAGTCGCTCCCGAGCCTCTTCACTACTGGAATCACTCATTTGGTTCCTAAAGATCAGGATACCACAGACCCGAGCAAATACCGCCCCATTACGTGTCTACCCACCATATATAAGCCACTGACATCCATTTTGAGCGCAAGAATCACTCGTCACCTGGAGCTAAATCAGGTGATGTCAGGCGCTCAAAATGGATGTCGGGGTGGTGGTCGTGGAACCAAGGAACCACTCCTCATTGACGCGGTCATTGGCAAAGTGGTGAAACGCAACCGTCGGAATTTCTCCGCCGCCTGGATAGACTACAAAAAGGCATTCGACTCGGTGCCCCATACATGGCTAAAGAGAGTCCTCCAGCTGTACAAAGTTGACTGTACAGTTGGAGACTTCCTCGAGCAGTGTATGGGGCAATGGAGTACGATCCTTTGCTATCTGGGCGAGCGGATGATGGCTGCGGAGAACCACATAAGGTTAAGAAGGGGTATCTTCCAGGGCGATTGTCTGAGTCCAATCTGGTTTTGCCTCTCTCTGAACCCTCTCAGTACTTTACTAGAGGTCTCCGGGAGGGGATTTCAGCTTACAAAAGTGACCCACCTTTTCTATATGGATGACCTCAAGTTATTCGCCTCCAGTCGCTCCCATCTTATGGATTTGCTAAATATCACTTGTGAATTTAGCAATTCTATTGGAATGGAGTTGGGAACGGATAAGTGTGCGGTCATCCATGTTGAATGGGGAGGGGTTTCTAACTCTGAGGGCATAGACTTATCTATGCCCGTCAACTTAAGGACTCTTTCCGAGGCTGAAACATACCGATATCTGGGTATGTCACAGAACATCGGTACCGATGAGGCTGGTATGAAACATTCAGTTTGCGACGTGTTTTATGCACGCTCGACCAAAGTGCTTAACAGTCTTTTGTCCGGTGTGAATAAGACACACGCATATGACGGTTGGATCATGCCTGTCCTCATGTATACCTTTGGCATACTCAGGTGGAGTCAGACTGAACTAAATGCCCTGGATAGTAGATAGTATGCTGTACTTGCCGCGAAAGCATGGTGGGCGTGGCTTCTTGAGTGCGCTCACCATGCATAATCGCGAGGTGTGCAGCCTCCGTCACTACTTCCTGGCGAGATCGGATGATCCATTCCATAATGACGTCATTTCTGGTGATAAAGGACTTACCCCTCTATCCTTAGCCAACGAGCAATGGCAGGATCCGGCCGGTACAGAGCATTTCCAACCGGGAGACCGTGGAAGGAGAAGGAGCTCCACGGGAGGTACTACAGGGCTCTACATGAGCCCCACGTAGATACAGCCGCCTCCATCAACTGGCTAAGTTTCGGTGACCTCTTCGGGGAAACCGAGGGTTTTGTCTGTGCAATACAGGATCAGGTTATTAAGACCAACAACTATCGGAGTTACATCCTAAAGGATGGCACTGTCGACGTCTGTAGAGCTTGTCGCCATCCCGGGGAGTCACTTAGGCATATCATTTCCGGTTGTTCGGCGCTTTCTAACTCTGAGTACTTGCACAGGCACAACCTAGTAGCCAGAATTCTACACCAGGAGCTCGCTCTGAAATACGGTCTCGTGGACCGGAAATTGCCGTATTACAAGTACTTGCTGGAAGCCGTGCTCGAAAATGACCGCGCCAGGCTCTACTGGGACCGGGCCATCATCACGGACATTCTTGCGAATAAGCCTGATATTGTGCTGATGGACCGGGCACAGTCAAGGATATTTTTGGTCGACATTACCATTCCGTAGGACGAGAACCTCGTGAAAGCCGAAACACATAAACGAACAAAATATCTGGACCTGGCTCACGAGGTGACCGACATGTGGGGTGGTATGCCGGCCGAAAGTATACCTGTAGTCGTCTCTGCGAATGGGCTAATCCCAGTCAGCCTCTCGGGTCCTGAGGCGACTGGGACTCGGTGACGGACCGCTCCGGGCTCAAATGCAGAAGGCGGTGCTCCTCGATACCGCCCGCATCGCCCGCCGGTTTCTTTCCCTTTCCTCCTAACCCTCGGCCGTTTGGTCTCCCCTGCCGAGGGCTTCCATCTGGATGGGCTTTTATTTATTTATGTATTTTTATATTTATTTTATTTTAATTATATTTATGTATACTTATCTTTTCATTTTAATTTATAATTATATATTTATAGAACCCAACCAGATGAGAAAACTATATAGATACCCCATTAAACAATAAATCAATAATAAATAACAATTTATATTTGTAATAATTCATAATATTTGTTATGATTAAAATTATAAAAAAACATAATTTATAATTTATTTATTAATAATTAAAAATATTTTCCTTTTTTCTTTTTTTTTCTTTGAATAATTTTCATATATTGATGATATATATATATATATATTACAAACTAGCGCACAACAGCCCGCTTTTACTCAGATAACTTAGCGATCGCAGTGCCTCACAAATTTTGTACATATTTCTAGGACATTATTTTCTACAACGAACGTTCTCCTGTTCTCTAACCTAACCTCCACGGTTTGTCGTGACTTGACATTGACATTCGACACTTGACATAGGGATGCTCGTTGTTGCAGAAAAATCGATGATGACATGATTTTGGTATCGTTACCTTAACATCGATGTTTATCCTACTCAAAACATCGATGTTGGCCACTATCGATGTTTTTTGCACATGTATCTATTTAATAGGTTAAAATTTGATGAATAAAAATTAGTAATGTTGTTTATGGTTATTATTACTGAAATAAATGAAATTAATAAAAGTTTTAGTGTCAACCAGTAAAAAAAAAATTTCTAGTATAAGGTTGACAAACGAGCATACGAGCACTTGATGATAAGTGGTTACTGCAGCCCATAGACATCTACATCTATCCTCGATTACGAATTAAATTGCAGACGCATTGTCACCCGTGAGGACTAAGTTCCAGTTTCCAGTAAAAAGGGTCTCCGGTTCTCTATACTCTCCATACGAAACACTGCAGCGTTAAGCTGCTATTTTACACTGGTATTCTGTGACAGCGTGGTCCTTCCCCGGTCGAGCCAACCCATTCGTGCTACAACTTTATCAGTAATATAGCTACAGCATGGCTCTACCACGTATAGAAGTTAACAAATATCTAGTTCATTTGTTATATTTTTTGCCAATGATGATGAATGTTATTATTTTGATCTTTAAATGTTCCTATACACTCACAAATCTGATATGGTAAATCTTACTATGGCTCCTATCGCGAAATAAAAAATTTGATAAAAAAAAATAACAAACTACACAAAATCTAAGTAATAGACTTTTCCGTCACCTTTGTTGACAATTTTTAATCAGGCAGCCTAAGCAGTAAGTATACACAGCCATTTACAAAATATACAGTCGAATGCACTATGCAGTAAAATTATCTGTGCTTATAACTGCTCCGTGATTTATTTTCATAACCCTCAAGCAAGCAATAAACTCGTTATGACAATCTCAATAAGATTGAGTAAAGAAAACAAAATTAAAAAAAAAACTATAAACAAAGTAAACTCTACTTCAGTTTTACAGACTATATTATGAGTCGAAAGCCTAAGTTAAACAGTCTAAACTATATATTTAGTTTAGTAGCAAGTGGAACCCATTAATTTTCTTTCGATTTGTAATTTGTAATTGGGTCCCGCCTGCTACTAAACTTAATATTTTACATAGGCTGAAAGCCTATGTAAAACATTAAGTTAAATAGTAACTCATAATATATTCTATTAAACCGAAGTAGAGTTTACTCCTTTTATAGTTTTCTTTTGATTTCGTTTTCTTTACTCAATCGTTTCAGTCTTTTTAGTGAATTACTTTTAAATTATCGTGTTTGCAATCGGGTTTTTGAGTTTTCTAACCATTTATTTTATTTAGGACTTTTTAGTGTGCCATTCTATTGTGTAGATAGAATATTTTTGACAATGTTTCAATAACTATGCCACTTAGAAATGTCGATGCATATTTCCTGAAATGAACGGTGTTTCTTTATTACATTTTTCTTCAAAACTCCAATGTATACGGTTCAAAATTTATTGAAAACAATTTAAGTACTTGTTTCGTTTTAAATGTGATTGGGCGACGGATATTAACAACTATTATTTTTTCGCATAATAGCACGAGGTATAACATAAACATTGCATATTTTATAAACCAGTTATTAAAAACTTTATAAACTAATTTATAATTCCTAATTAAATTTAACCATACAACTTATATTCGATAGGATTGGTTATTTTTTTTATTAACTTATTACTATTTTGCACCAAATCAGCCATTTTGTTTATTTAAAAAAAGCTATCTAAGAATACTTTGCTTATTAAGACTAATAAAACGATACCTTAAGTGTCGAAATCCATCCAGCCGCTTGGAAGATATGAGGCAATAAAGAAATTTACAAACATACAAGATCGCGCGATAAACATAGCCCTTCCTTGGCAGTCGGGTAAAATAACAGCTTATTTAAGTCTTCAATATGCATACGGTCGGATCCGACCAAGGCGATATTCCGTCAAATTCCAAGCGGTCGGAATCCGAACACATCCACCCACAGCACTTTAAACCATAAAAACTTATATTTAGAGACTACTTGTCTATGAAGAAGTTTGGTATTGTAGGCTCCATGCGAAATTTTCTATCCTCTATGTAATAAAAACTCAATTTGCCTATGGTATTTATTTATAATTCATACACCTGTTAGGTGTGGCGTGTTATTGTGTTGATTCTTGGATTTTTCTAGTGTGTTATTAGTGTTTAGTATAGTGTTTTATTATAAAATTGTTATAAATGTTTTTGTGTGAATATAATTTGTCTTTTTACGTAAATAATTTCGAGTAATATATAGAAATAAATGTGATATTCACGCTGCTGTTCTGAGCTGGGTATGTACATTTTTTACTATGAAAATACAATTAAAATCTTTTTGTAATGAATTAAAAGCACTAAAACAAGTAATATAACATAATAAATCAACAGAAACGAATATTATATTTAAATTTATAATGAATTTTATTGAAAATAAATGTACGACAAATTCTATGTTAGGTTATTTTTAAGGACGCCGCGTAAAGCGAAGTGCGCGAGCTTTGTAGAACATTTTAGCTTGAGACTGAGGGGTTAATTGAACTGTATAGAGACTTACATATTGTTTTAAAATTATGTGGGTATAGATAGCAAGGAAAAAAACAATTAGTTTGCAAATCAATTTACGTGGAATAGTTATTAGACGAAAACCGACAACGACACCACGCAATAACAAAGTAACGACAACTTAACTGTCAAGTGTGAACTGTAAGTTTGACGCACTATAATGATATTTTTTTAGGTGATCGATGCGTTTAGGAAATTCGAATTATTCAAAATTTTAAACCTTTAATAGAGAATCCAAGATTCAGTTCATATTGATTTCGCGAGTTCGCATTGTTCACAAGTTCTTATTAATCGATTATTAGTTAATTGATATCGATGTTTCGATGTTTGACATGTGGCAACATCGATGTTTTAATTTTTATTATCGATGATCATCGAACACGAACATCCCTAACTAGACACTGACAGCTGAGGAGCTGAGGACTCAGGCAAGTGTAATGCACAGAGTACCCACAGAGTACCCACAGAGTACCTTAGTATAAACTGAAAAGAGTACCTTAGTATAAATGTGAGGTTGTTAGGCTTGTTGTGATTGTGACAAAAATAAACGAAATTTATAATGTATATTTACCAGTTACCATTTGAAGTAAACAAGGAATTGTGTAGATTACTAGACAGCGACGATAATTGGAAAGAACTAGCTGGTGTTCATATGAAATACTCGCCTTTTGACGTTAATGTAAGTGATATACTTAGGTATTTTGTCTTCAACGTTTCGAGAAGTTTGGGATTTCCCATTGCGCAAAAGTATTCCATCGTATAATTGAATGTTTTTCCCAACATTTGTAAGACATTAAGATCACATATTTATAAAATTGCACTTAATACATTCATACATTCTCTTATAGCTTAAAGAAGGTTTACACAAAAATTATAATAGCAAATCAGCGTACAGTATAGCCGGTTTGATTTGTTTAGGAAAGCAAAATTTTGAGGCATTTTAAGTAAAGAAAGCGGGATTAGGGAATTCTACTAGGGTTTCGGTACTAAGGCACCCGCACTCCCGCTTTTGCTGGTTAATCTCTAAAAAGCGAAGCTGTACATGTCCCGCATGTAACATTCAATTCCGGGCTATACATCGTGATATCTCGCTAAAAGCAGGACTTTTCATTTGGAAGTATATGAGAAAATACAAAAAATTAATTATAAAAATTAAAGTTGGAGAGAGGAAGAGCGATTGTCTCGCTAGGAGTAGTGTAAGCTCAGGAATTTTCTCCCTTTTTATATCTAGCAATTTTTATAACTTGTACATATGAATATTTGTTAGAAAAATCACCATAATGCAATTATCCTCTCAACTGTCCTGGCCCAAATGGTCGCTTCGGCACATACTGTCCAACCCTAAATGAGTGGTTTATTGCCTATGTGGCACCTGTCATTAAAATGGCAATATCTTAATAATTATGAATGGAAAATCTATAAAATAATATGTTGTTAAGATTATTGTTAAGTAAGCTAATAGAATATGTGTAAATGTGTACATTCACCTTTTTTTATATTTTCTAAATTCCATGGTAAAAATGCTAAAAGCAATTTTTTTCCAGTTTGGTGAATAAAAAATGTAAAAAAAGCAATTATTTCAATAAATGTTTATTTTATGAATATTTATTGAAATAATTAGATAAATAAGATAAATACACTTTACAATAATTAGTAAAAACAACTTGCAACCTTCTAAAGGTTGTGGACAGATGCATACTTTTGTAATAGCGATCTTTAGAAGGTTTTGGACAGACAAGAGGATAATACTGTTTGTGTAAACATATTTCTCATACATTATTTGTAACCTCTTCTATAATTGTCTATAAGAAACGTAATACTAATAAATATGAAATTGAATGGTGGTACTTAATATGAAAATAGATAAATGCAAAATGATATATTTTACTGTTGTAATAATAATTGATTATAAGATTACATGATAAATAAATAATAATAGTGAAACAAGTATCTGATATTATCATAATATAATCAATGACTAAAGAAAATGCTAGATGTCTTACACCTTTGTATATATGCAGCATGTTCATATTGCTTATTATTGGAGATTGTAAAATTACTTTAGCCCACTTGTATGTTCTAGCTATTTAAATTTCTTTGACTGCCTCTTTGGTCGAGTGGTTGTAAACTTGGTAGCTGTTCATGAGGTTCTGGCTTGGACCAAAAAAATCAGTTACATTTTGAGATTTTTCAGTAGCAGCCCAAGTCAGGAAATTAATGGTGTATCACCTCATACTTTGAAAAGAACATAATGCCATTGGTCTTACACTTTATTTCTCTCCGGAGACGTTGGATTACCATCCAACTAGAGAATAGAGAGTACACACACTAGAGATGGGCCGAATATTTGTTTTATATTCGGTATTCGGCTTATTCGGCAGCTTTACCGAATATTCATATTCGGCCGAATATTTATTTATTTATTTATTTGCTTTTTCAGGGAAACATACATTACAATAAAAAAATACATTATAAAACATTTAAAAGTAATCCTAAAACCAATGAAGTTTCCACAGATATCTAAAAGATATTAAAAGCTTGCAACCACAATATGTTTAAAGATTGTATATATTCCGCAAAATTACCGAATATTCGTTTTCATAGTGTCCAATGTATTAAAATTGTCGTATGCATATTTTAAATTGTATATTTTGCGTGTGCCTATAAAATAATAATACTTATAGTATAATATAATAATAATAGTTATAGTATAGTGGTGTACATTAGACGTTATCGGTGGTGTACATATGACGGATATTAATACGATATATTTTGTGGCCCTGAAAAGGGCCTTTGAAAATAGATTTTAATCATCTTACTTGATGATAAAATACACCAGCTTACTTGGAACTGGTGTATTTGGTGACTGCCTTCGTGCCCTCACTGACGGCGTGCTTGGCGAGTTCACCGGGCAACAGCAATCTCATAGAGGTCTTCCCGTGAAGTAATGGTCGAACGCTTGTTGTAATGAGCCAGGCGCGAGGTTCTGCGGCTATGCGTTCGAAGATGTTGTTAACGAACAAGTTCATTATGGACATCGCTTTACTGGAAATACCAGTATTGGGATGCACCTGCTTGAGCACTTTGTAGATGTAGATGGCGTAACTCTAGGCTAGTTTTCATTGGGATGTGCCATTATGACCAAAATACAGTCTGGAAGACATTATTATTGTTTTAAATTATGATTTCTTTTTTTAGTATATCAGGAAACCAAGTTAGATTCTCATCTAGCATCAAATTGCATTTCCTGTTACAAAATAATACAAAATGTGGAGTTAATGCAATGAGGCATTAGGTGGTAGAATTTCATAAAAGTGATGTGAAGTGATATATATATATATATATATATATATATATATATATACATATATATACATATATAATTAAAAGTAATTAAACAAAATTATGTTGATATTTAAATACGTAAATACATAATGAATTCTTATATTTACATGAATGCTACACATTGATTAAAATCACTTTTATGGATTTTATCGCATTTAATTTATTTGATTTCTAATTCCCAACATGATCACGTGGGTCATGTCCTTATTACTTCATGTCTGAGAATCAATAAAAATTTGAGAATATGTGAACTCCGAATACATGCATTGGGGCAACATCCAAACAAGAAAACAAAAAAGAGGCTGCACCCAACAGTTGGACTTATCCAGACTGTTACTTCACTCAATCTTATGACACCTGCAGAACAAGAGAAGGTGATGGATTCTCTTATGCCTTTATAGATCAGTAGAACCTGCTTCTTTTATTAATCTAATTCATCTCAACATTCTATAATTGGATACTGTTTTAGGAAATTGAACAAGTGGCAAAACGACAAGCATCATCTCCAACCGCACAGCTGTTTATCCAATGGGGACAGCTCAATCATCGGGTTGAGGAACTTTTTATCTTGTTGTACCGCATGAAGCATATACCAGCTCTACGATGCCTCATACCGGTTGTCGACAGTAGATTCCACAGACTTCTAAGTAAACAAGATAGCAGTAAAGGTGTTAGATGTAATGATACAGCTGGTATTAATGGTAAGTTATATTTGTTTATATGGGACATTACCACAAAAGTCATATGGTGGCAGCGTAAGAATATCCACCACCCCGTGGGAGTCGATGTCGAGATTGACCATCTCATTATCATCTGGTAGAGTTTATGACTGGCGGAAACGAGGTGGTTATACCGTCTACTGGAAATAACTAGATTTTTCTGGTACTTTTATACATAGTCGCAGCTTACGACATCCACGGAAATGGGGTTCTTACAACCCCACCACACGCCAATCACAGTCTATTATTGCTAAATGACAAATCAAATAAATATCATGCTCAGCCATTGCTCTATTATGGGCTGTAAAACCATTCCAAATAATGTGTTTAACAATATAAGTTTTTAAGCTAAAATCCATTTTCCAATCCAAATTCATAACAGTTATTCCCCTAATAAAACATTGTACAATATCTCTACAGCATAAAATATAAGATAAAATATTCTAATGCATCAATAGTTAGTTCATAAACATGGCCATTGAAGTACGCTTGAGTCAATTATTTCAATGAAATCAATTTTAACCACACTCACAGCGCCTGTATTATATCATCTTACAAGTGATAAGATTAATAATTTTATACAACCGACTACAATACAAATAAAATGAGTACATCATCAATGCAGTCAAAGTCAATTTAATATGTCAATTTAGTATGATCAAATTTATGTTCGTAATAATGTAATTTATGTTAGAGAATCATCAAAATCGTAACAGGTGAATGAAGTAAAAACCTATGGAACTGATATTGTACAAAAAATAAAAACATAAATATGAATTACATAAATAAGTCTGTAATATTGGGGATAAGCTGTCCACTATTAACGGACTCCAAGTGGTCTAGTGGCGGAGAAATGAAACTACTATTTATGTGCAAACAACTGGTGTATCAAGTATTGAATATGGAATACGGAATATGGAATGAATTTTACGTCGACCCAGCCTATATTTATATGTCCGGCTACGTCGTTAGTTAACCAATAGTAACAATTTTTATTTGCCTAGCCAATTACAGTACATACATTATGACCAATAAGGATTATTTAAAATACAACTATTATGTACGTTCCATTTGCCGGCGTGAGACTCGTGTTATCTTCTCGTATCTACGTCGCTAGACTGGGCTATAGGAGTTGTACAGGCCGACGTGCGCGCGTAGTCGGCGAGCGGTGGCGGCGTGGGACACAGCTCCGGAACAGCAAGAAGAAGCGAGCTGCGGCGTTGAAGAAACGGCTTCAAAATGGTCGACGGATACATAACGATAGCGGCGTGTGAAGACGATGTGGCGCTGAATGATATTTGCGGCTGTTTCTTGTTTCTTTATTAGAATTCTATATGTGGTAGAGCCATGCTGCAGTTATATTAGTAGTATAGTTTTAGCACGAATGAGTCGGCTCGACCAGGGAAGGACCACGCTCTCACAGAATACCAGCGTGAAATAGTAGCTAAATGCTGCTGTATTTCGTATGGTGAGTGTAGAGAACCGGAGACCCTTTTACTGGAAACGAGGCATTCCATCTTAGTCCTCACGGGTGACAACGCATCTGCATTTTGATTTGTAATCGAGGATAGATGTAGATGTCTATGGGCCGCAGCAACCACTTAACATCAGGTGGACTGCGTGCTCGTTTGTCACCCTATCATATAAAAAAAAATAGAACGTTAAATATATACGTCAAATTATCTCGCATCAATATGCAGCCCGCAGTATCTCAGTAGCCGGGGATAGTTAGGAAATAAATGTTTTCTTCGCCTTCTGTGTTATGGTAGCAGCAGGGTATATATTATTTATTGCCGATTAGCCTGGCTGCTACAAATCAATTAAAATCTATGGAAATTCAAATCATATCCGCCTTATTTTACGAACGGCAATAAATTTAGTAGGTATCTTTGTCAATGTCTTTCGCACAGTCACAGGCTCAAGGGCAAAGCCGCCCGCGCCCGCAACTGTCGTTTCATTTTCCTGTGGTTAGCCGAGGCACGACGTCGTATTGTTTATGTTTCCGCATGTGTGTCGTTAACATGTACCAATACTCTAATGTCGAGTATCTAACATTGATGAGCCAATTCGGTGATTGGTGGATAGGTCGCGGTTGACCTGTGAACTGGCCGACGAGATCACCAGACCTAATACCTCTAGACTTTAGATTTGTGGGCCGAACTAAAACTATTAGTGTACACAGAAGAAGCACAAAGTATAGCAGCATATTATAGGCGCATTTAATGTGATAAAAAGTGATAGAGACACGCTTCGAAGTTTAGCAAATAATTTACAAAGACATGCTAAATTGTGTTTAGAAGGAAACTGTAGACATTTTGAATAATATTCACACACAGATCATAACTAGCGAGCGTAGACGAATTTGAACAGTAAAGACCTATCAAAGCAAAGGAATCAGCGACGTGTGGCGGATTAAAAATAAAAATGAACGCGATAGAATCGTGGCTAGCACATTAGCATGTTATGTCGAATGGGGATTTATTTAAAAAATGTATAACATGCTTGTCACATTAAATTAGTAAAATTAATCAAAATGTATCCAGACCGACACCATGATTGTGTAATTCTGGTGGGATTTGTGATTGCATTAGTATACCAAACTATAAGCCTATGTCTTTTTATAAAAATACCTTATTTTAGTCTACAAAATACTATAATAATTAAACCTAACGCAGTTGCGGAGTGAATACCACAGCCGAACGTTTCTTTCTAGAGTTATACAATTGCACTACTATGAGAATAGAATATATTTTATTCAATATAGATTACATAGACCGGAGACCCGTTTTTACTAGAATTGAGGCATTCTATCTTAGTCCTCAGAGGTGAGCGCATCTGTATTTTAATCCCTTATCGAGGTTAAATGTAGATATCTATGGTCCTTACTTACAATCAGGTGGACTGTGTGCTCGTTTGTCACCCTTACTCTGTAAAAAACAGAAACACAGCGGGACTTTTTTATTAACATTAATTTAGAGTTTAATATATTATACAATTAAGTAAAATTAATAAAATCAATTATATGCATAGTAGAGATCACCTCATTCCCAGGGGTTATTTTCAATCATGTACTCTTTAGTAGTATAATAAACCTTATTAAACAATTTTCCATAATTTATGGGACTTAGTTGTAGAATCGTATACATTGCCCTATGAAGGAATTACTGACTCATTGCAGTCAAGTAGCTTGTATAACTAACTTGTGCTTGTTCTTAGTATTTACAGAATGTACATCACTATTGTTTTGACAAATTTTGCACTGCAAAGACTATATTTTATGGCACTGAGTACATACTTAGTCATCTACTTGTTTTTGTTGCCGCTTCTTTTCACAAGGTATCTCCACAGTTGGGACTTTGTGAAACGATGGCCTAGCTTTTTACACTTTCGAAAAAGGCTTTTGTGAACAAAAGCCAATCGTGAACGAAAATGTATGGACAAACTCTGTTCAACTTAAAAGTGACTTACTTAAAATCCATTTTAATATGACTAGTGAAATGAAGTACACTTATTAATTAATTAATAGTTTTCCGATACGCGATCTTATCCTAATTTGACCTTAATTACACTTATAACAAAAGTATAAAAAAGTACAGTAAATGTTGCTGTATGTTTAGTTTTATTGTTACAATCTTTCTTTAATATTACCCTGTTTGTTTCAGAAAACGCGAATCAACAGACTGCAAAAGCTGATGAGAATTACTCTTCGATACCTATACCGGTGATGTTAATACAAAAGGTATAATACATAACATAAAAAAAATCGTTTATATTTTTTTTCTGTATCATCAGTCCGTAAACGGTCTACTGCTGGACATGGATCTTTTCTTTATAATAAGGATTCCTGAATTATTTGATGATTTAATGGTGACACAGTCTATATCCATAGTAAGTGGATGCCGTGACACCACGTTTATTAAGATACTCTCGATTTACTATTTCGATCTGTTCTTCATTAAGAATCAGTATTTGGGTGTCCGAGCTTTGCTCGGCGTTAGAAAAAAATATAGTTTCCTCAAGTGGCACACTTATCTAGCTAAACTTGGAAAGTTTAAAATACAAATTGTTACAGCCTTTTCCGAGAAAGCAATTATATGCAAAGTTATTTTGCAATATACAGCCAAATTTGAACAGAAGATTGAGAATAAGTAATATAGACGAATGGTGAAGAAAAATTAATCAAAAATTATCTTAAACATTCTGTCCCTTTCATCTTTTAAATTCTGAATACATGGTTATGCATTATTTTAACTGATTGTCATTTATAAATATTATGTAACGCATACTATGTTTTTACATTTAATTAGTTAACTGTTTGTTAATATTAATAAATGGTATAAATATTAATATTTTTCAATATTATATTATAGTTGTGTAAGTGGTGGCAAGCGAATCCATAACCCTGAAACATTCCGTGTGCGTCGTAAGACGCGACCACAGAACACCTAATATAGAATAAGTGTTCTGTGGACGCGACAGAGCGAAACGAAACAAAAGATGGGTAACATCTTCCAACGTGGTAGAGCCATGCTGCAGCTATATTGTGGTTGCAGCACGAATGGGTCAGCTCGACCAGGGAGAGACCACGCTCTCACAGAATACCAGCGTAAAATAGTAGGTTGATGCTGCTGTGTTTCGTATGGTGAGTGTTGAGAACCGGAGACCCTTTTTACTGGAAACGAGGCATTTCATCTCAGTTCTCAGGGCTGGCAACGCATCTGCATTTTGATTCTTAATTGAAGATAAATGTAGATGTCTATGGGCCACAGCATCCACTTACAATCAGGTGGACTATGTGCTCATATGTCACCCTTATTCTATTATTTTAAAAAAACAACAGCTAAAAAATAAAAAATAATAAAAAACCACGGCCCGCCTGCTTAGCGTGACAAATATCTCCCTTATGACCTTATGAGGCAATCCATTGTGTGGCCTGTGTTCAGAAACAGACTTTGATAACCTGTTATGGATCAATGCATGAATTATTTCCATTTGAAACAATTCGGCTCTACAGCGAGTGAAACCGCGACTATTTAGGTCGTGAGAAAATGGCAGCTTGGAGTGCACTTAGTCATAATCACTGATTTATTTCAGGGAATACAAATCCCGGTGTCCAGTAAAGTGTCGAACGGTGTCTCACCTAACGATGAGTCAAGTGTGGATACAAGTACGGTAAGTCATTGTTTTCGTTTAACGTCTCACAATAGGTTCGCTCGTTGCGGTTTTTAATTTTTGTTTTCGTACGTAGAGTGAAATTTATATTTATACTTACATTACATTGTTATATGGGTGTAATTAGTCATCCGATTCGTTGAACCTTTAATACATAAAGTTGATGATTGCATGGATTATTAGTCAAAGAAAAAGAACCCGTAGCAACTTTCATTTAAATCAATTGAGATCATTATCTGTGCAAAAACACAAATTTTTAGTTTTCGGGGTAGACACAATGCTCTTGAAGTAATAGATTTCTTATCGCGTGCAACTGAGGTTGGCACTTGACGTGAAAGTTTTATAATGAGAAGTGATTAAAATTTATAAGGTTGAACCTATATACATTATACAAAACTATGCAAATTAAGTTCAGCCCTTAGTCTTATAAAACAATATTATGAAAGAACCAGCTTTAGTTTTACAAAGTTGTGAAAGTGACTCATGGTCTTATTCTTTTTTTTTTTTTTTGAATTTTTATTGAAATGTCATGCCAATCCCATCTTTGTCTTTTTAAATAAAAGTAGAAATCTTTACATATTTCCAAACCAGTATACCTTTTTCCTTGATAGCTACTTAATAATAATTACAGAACAATACATCTACGAGTGATACCAAACCGTCCGGATTAGACGATGAACTGATCAAGAAGATTTCAGCCATACCTATGGTGGACTATGAAGAGTTGAAAATCGCCACTAATAACTGGAGCGATAACAATTTATTGGGTAGGGGCGGATTTGGACAAGTATACAAAGGTAAGAAAAAAGGTGTTGGTTAAGTGAACCCCGATTTTATTATTAAAATTTATACAGTCTGCCAAGCGATCCGCCCCTGCTTCGTACGGGTGACTTTGAATCTCAAAACAGCGCCACCTATCGGGTCTTATTGTAAATCTAAACCATCTAGGGACCCACTTAAACACATAAAAAAATTCAGCAAAATTCCTCCAGTAACTTGGAGTTTAGTGACAGACACACGTACAGAAGAATTATATCGAAGTAAAACTTCTTCACGTACGCAAGACTTGGGGAGAGTAAGCTGGCGAACGGGAGTTGAGTGGAGGATATAAGCAAGAGAGAGCAATGTGCGCACATTTTCTTTCTCTCTTTCTCTCGTAGCCAGTTATTTATCGTAATTTTATTTCGCTTTGAACAATTTTATGAATTAATATTTTGTTCAATATATTAAATATAACACGTTTATGTAAATTCATTTTAAAGTTCATGTATTGTGAATTTTCGGTTGAATAGTAAGAAATTATGGAAGGAAGCCGATATTAAATTTAAATATTTGTAGAAAATTAATATATGTATATGTATATAGATGTATATATTATACATATATGCATATATAAACATATATATATATATATATATATATATATACAGGGTGGCCCAAAAGTCGTGGATCAAACGCAACTAGGGGTTAGATGGGGTCATCAGCTGCAAAAAGTTGTTCTACGGGAGGTCCTTAAAGTCAACCCCTGCAGAGTTATAATTTATTTTGTGTTTTTATGAGAAAATTGACTTTTTTTAACTAATTCTTATTAGAATGCCAAAAAATAAACATCCTCTATCTTTTTTATAATTTTCACTAGATTGGTACTGATGAGTCCTTGCGTTAGACATGCTATTTATGGTTGTTTATTGGGTGTGTTGAAGCTAATGTTAAGTTTTACGATTATTATTTTTCTCAAATCATAACTTTTTATTTACTTCGGACCCCACTGTGAAAAAAAAATACTCTACCGAAAAGTGACCCTGTATTACAAGTTTTGGCGCATTTAATAGGGATTCTGAAAAGGTATTACACATGGCCATGAGTGGCTCTAATATCTTTCTAGGACGAAAAAACAAAGCAACGATTGTGAAATAATTGTTTTATTAAGCAAAACATTTTACAATAAATGCTCAAAATTCCTGCCTCTGACCATAATACATAATCTGCACCGTCTAATAAAATTCCTACGTAACCTACGGAATGCACTTCTGTTGTTAGTTACTTGTACTCTAGCAAACTCGAGCTTTTGTCGTAGTTCTTGTTCGCTATTATTCTCTCCTTGGTAAACTATTTCTTTAAAATAGCCCCAAAGAAAAAAAATCTAATGGATTTAAATCGGGCGACCGGGGTGGCCACGCAACATGTCCACCTCGACCAATCCACCGGTTGGGGAAGCGCTCGTTCAAATGATCTCTGACTGCTCGAGCGTAGTGAGGCGGGGCGCCATCATGTTGCAGCCACATTTCTGCTATTCTTTCTTCTGGAACTTCAGCTTCGTTAAGAATATGGTTTAAATTATTTTGCAAAAAATTTAAATACTGACCACCATTCAGCCTTGCTGGCATTTCATGCAGCGCCAACTGCTGGCCAATTATACCAGCCCACATGTTAATACCAAACAGATTCTGGAATCGATCATTTCTTATGATATGGGGGTTTACTCTGGAGTAAAAATGTAGATTGTGGATATTGAATACTCCCATTCTTCTAAAAGTTGACTCATCTGTCCATAAAACCTTGTTAAAGAACTGCGGATCTTCTCTGTGATATCTTAGCATCTCTCTACAAAACCGCACTCTAGGTTCATAGTCACCGGGCAGCAAAGCTTGCACCCTTTGCACGTGGTAGGCGTGATATTTTTTTCTGTTAATGACACGTTGCACCGTCGATCTTGGAATCCCGATATTACTGGATATTTGGCGTTGACTTATACTAGGATCCAATCTTAATTCTCTCAGCACTTCATCTTCATTTTCAAATTGCATCACTGGTCTGCCTGCTCTCATAGCATGCTGACCGGGTAAGACTCCCTCCATGTACGAATTATGTACGCGCATAAAGACCCTGTAATCCGGAAAACGATCACGGTTAGGGTAGCGTTGACGATATTCCCTGGCAGCAGCCCGGGCATTACCGTCGCAAAAGCCATACAGGTAATGCATTTCTGCATACTCCCGTTGGGTGTATTCTCTCCTCGCAGCAGCCATCTGTCCACTTTTGTAGCCAATCCGTCCGATTCACACAGCACTGGTCACAGGTAGGCAATCTATCACAAGTCCGAAAAACAAAGCGTAGGTCAAAGGAAAGAAACTGGTCACAAGTCGTCGTAAAACCGAGAAAAAGAACACGTGCGTACCCACAGGCAGGAAGCGAGTTACTAAAGAACACTAAACATTCTAAAGAAACATGCTCACGCGCATCCCCCAGCCCCCGCCCCTGCCGGCCCAGCCTTTTGTTTCCTAGAAAAGATATCGCTACCTGAACTGACGGGCCAACCGGCCTTTTACTGACAAAGGATTAAATAGTTAGTGTAAAAGAGAGGCAGAGAGTCTTTGTCATTAATTGTATTAATTCTAGTTTATTTTTAAATAAGCCTAACCGAGTTTTATGGTTGGGTTAACTTTGGCCTTGCCATGAATAATCGTCCTAAAAAGATATCAAAGCCACGCATAACCATGTGTAATACCTTTTCAGAATCCCTATTAAATGCGCCAAAACTTGTAATACAGGGTCACTTTTCGGTAGAGTATTTTTTTCACAGTGGGGTCCGAAGTAAATAAAAAGTTATGATTTGAGAAAAATAATAATCGTAAAACTTAACATTATCTTCAACACACCCAATAAACAACCATAAATAGCATGTCTAACGCAAGGACTCATCAGTACCAATCTAGTGAAAATTATAAAAAGATAGAGGATGTTTATTTTTTGGCATTCTAATAAGAATTAGTTAAAAAAAGTCAATTTTCTCATAAAAACACAAAATAAATTATAACTCTGCAGGGGTTGACTTTAAGGACCTCCCGTAGAACAACTTTTTGCAGCTGATGACCCCATCTAACCCCTAGTTGCGTTTGATCCACGACTTTTGGGCCACCCTGTATATCGAAGTTGTTGCCGAGTACGTTTACCTGGGACTAATAGTCCGACTAAGTAAGTCCAACTTCAACCGAGAGGTCAATCGACGGATTCAACTCGGCTGGGCAGCGTTCGGGACATTACGACACATCTTCTCGTCAGGTATACCTCAAAACCTGAAAACTAAATTGTACAACCAGTGCGTGTTGCCAGTGATGACCTATGGAACCGCGACGTGGTCCTTAACTACTGCCTGTATGAGGACGCTCAAAGTCGCTCAGCGAGCTATGGTGAGGGCTATGCTCGGGGTTTCTCTGCGTGATAAACATAGAAATGAAGATATCCGCAGCAGACCCAGAGTGACCGACATAGCCCAACGGATTAGTAAGCTGAAGTGGCAATGGGCCGGCCATATTGTTCGTAGAACCGACAATCGTTGGGGAAAAAAGGTTGGGGGAGGCCTATGTTCAGCAGTGGACTTGTGAAGGGCTGTAATGATGATGTATATATATATATATATATATATGTATATATATATATATATATATATATATATATATATATATATATATATATGCTTATGACCACACGACAGAATATATATATACATATATATATATATATATAGGAGCTAAAGAAGTTTTATTTCTGTCGTGTGGTCATAAGCATACTAGTTTTTTTTCTTCTTATATTATCATTTCGAATTGTAATTATAACTGGCGGTGATCCACATATGAGAACCATTTACCTTTGACTGCTTAGTCTATGGTTTTAGGTATTGCATACAATTTTACATTATGAAAGTCAATAGAGGACCAAATTATTTACGCGGCCACTGTTTAACCTGTCCTAGGTATATCGCTATGTAAACGGTTATTTTAACTAAAAAAAACAGTTGAAATCAAATGAAATACTACTGCTTGTAGGTGTTTGGAAGCTCTCAGCGGTAGCAGTGAAACGGTTACGCAACAACGACGGACGCAGTAATAAGGAACTGATCGGTGAAATGTGTCTCAACCAATACCGGCACGATAATATTTTGCCATTGTATGGGTACAGTCTTGGAGGTTTGTATTTATGTGTTATAATTACAGCTTATGAGCCTATACTACCTCAGCTCAAATTCTAATTTCGCCCCCACTTCCCCGCGCCATTCGTTCGCACACTGCTCGCGGTCACGCGGGAACACGAGGTCAAAGCGATTTTGTTAGAGGAAAATAAACTATAATCGGACGCGTAGTAAGTAATAAAATTATCAATCATAATTTACTATTAACTTGTCATTATATGAACATAAAATTATATATCGCAAATTTAATTTCATTGTACATACTAAGGGCTACTCAAACTAATATTCTAGTATAAGCTGACTCTTCATTGTACTGAAAGCCTATACAATGCAAGATCAGCTTATACTGGAAATTCCAAATACTGGAAGGATACGCCCATTGGTTTAGCAGGTAGTAAGTTTGCGTTTTGTAGTTTTCGCCGTGTATGTATGTAATGTGACAGCCGTTGGGTATGTAGGTATGTAGGTAGTAGGTCTATGCAAGTACCTACGTTTCCGAATGCATGATTGTAAGAATTCATGATATCTGTGAATAGGCTATTTATTTCGTGTCGAAGTTTGCGTCTTTAGAAATGTGTTCAGATAAGCACTTTACTGATCTAGTGCGTGAGTCGAGTTCGACTTTGAACGGCGCCGATCCCGGCCGCCCAGCTGATGAACAGCGATCTGTGCCGGAGACGGACCGTAAACATACCGTTTAGCTTTGAATAATAACACCCCGTTTCGTGAATTTGAACTTGATTCGTGTGGCAATAAAAATGTATAAGTAAAAATATGTTATTCAAATAAATTTCAAATTCACGGAAGTATTTCTACGGTACGACGGATCGATGTGTAAAGAGTAACATTTAGAAGCTTCTTTCATAGGCCTACAAGCTGACGACATACCACCAATATAGTACGTAAATAGGTACTAGGGTCCATTCCGAGACTCGAGTTTCAAAATTTAGAGGCTCGTGTTTTTTTTTTCGTGGACTCGAGACTATCTAGACTGATCCATCATTCAGTCCTCGCGTAGATACCAACTCAATTTATAAACCTAAAAGATTAGCATGAAATAAAATGTTATATGTAAATATGCATTTATTAAACAGTTTAATATGTACTTATATTCAGAATACACAATACAATTACAATAATAAAAAAAATCCGTAAAAAAAAAAAGACAAAAAAGAGGCTTCAACAAATTACGCGACACGCAATATTCATACGTAAGTACCCACTACAAATATCATATTACCGTTATAACAAAAAGTAATGCTTCCTAAACAAAAATAAACTCTCATCATAAATAACTAGGTAGATATGTAAAACACTACACGAGAGCGCGTCATTACTATGGTAATAACAAGAGATTTTTTTATTACAATATTTTAAAAGCACAGAATAAATAATAGTAGTACAGACTAAAAGTAAGTAGTATCAATATTTTTTGTCATGGGTGACATTTTCATGGTTTTCGAGGGTGTTGAAGCCGATAGTGCTGTCGAAATTTAAATCCAAGACGGCGGCTGCAATAGGTATTGATTTGTTCATCATGGGTGTCATTTTCATGGTTTTCGAGGGTGCTGAAGCCGATAGTGCTGTCGAAATGTAAATCCAAGGTGGCGGCTGCAATAGGTATAAATTTTTTCATCATGGGTGTCATTTTCATGGGTTTCGAGGGTGTTGAAGCCGATAGTGCTGTCGAAATGTAAATCAAAGATGGCGGCTGAATTAGGTATAAATTTTTTCATCATGGGTGTCATTTTCATTGGTTTTCGAGGGTGTTGAAGCCGATAGTGCTGTCGAAATGTATTTAAACTACTTTAAAAAATTCCGTATAATCATATATATGTTAATCATATATAATCATGTTATACGTAAATTTTTTAATGCGCTTAAGGCATGCCCAACAAGGATTTACCAATTTATTTTACATATTATTGAAATGTACAATGGATTGCTTACATTGTTGTATATCTGTCATGTCGTAATTGTCGGTTCTTTCCTGCGTTTTTGGGACCTTGGCAAAATGAGAATTTATTGAATTATGTTTTCTTTTCTTGGGTTTTTCTTTGATTGTGGTCGGAGGACTTATTTTTCTCAAGGGCATATTACGTGTTTTTCGCGGATCTAACAATTCCGGCAGTAAAGATTCCAAGTAAAATGTTTTTAGTTTGGGAACCATATGATCATTCCACAGTCTTTGGTCGCATTGTATTATTTCTGTTTTTATCTGTTGATTTGAACTAACCCACACGGCAAAAAGACACTCTCTCCTTCCTGTAATATTTAACTGTCCTTGCACTTGGAAATACCAGTGATGTTTCTTATTGATCAACATTTGGCCATTATCATACTTCCAGAAAGTAATTTTCCTGTTTTTCACAGCATCTTCCAAGCTAGTTCTGTAGCCTGATACTGGACATTTTATTTCTACAATCCTATTGTCATCTATCACACCGTCAGGAGTTGCTCCTAAAAATGGATGGTTTTTATCGATGAATAGCCCACAGGGCATAATTTTAATGTTTTCTTGCTGCTCTAGTTGATTCAAAGCAATTTTTTCATTAATTTTACCATGTTTGATGGAGGTAACACCAGAGAGATCTTTTTGATACAGTAAACTTTTAACTATACTACCTGACGTCGTGCTCCTCTTGTTTATAATTTTGCCGAAATTGGAAGCCGTTAACAAATTCCTTCGTATTTCCATCCATTTACTACAATCACTCTGGAGGACTGTTTCCCTTTCAATATTAATTCTTTCTTCGTCAGATTTCTCCAAATTTGTTAAAAATGTTTTTTTCATTCTTTCTAAATCTTCTGTATGCAAATCAGGCTTCATACAATTTTGACCGTAATTTTCATCTTCAGCCCTTTTCTCTTTCTGTTGATAAACAAGCTTTCTGGGTTGCATTTTAGGCTTGGAACCGTTTCTTTTTAGTTTTCGCAATTCCAGGTATTTTGATTTTGACATTGGGCTCACACCAAGAATAGATCTTTGGAGCTTATACAAAGGTCTTTTTGTATTAAATGATACGACTGTCGTAGCGCATCTGGTCTGATATGAACGCCGAAGACAAAAGTTTATGCGTTTACCACCGATACACTTTGCAATTATGGCGTTAAACTGTTCACAACGATTGCTGTCCACGTCTTCAATAAGACTTCGTGCATTAGCTGCAATAGAGCAGACTATAAACTTTATTTGATTTTCTAACGCCGTATCTTTCAGTTTGACAGTGACATCTTCACTTGTTTTTTTGCTTTCGCAATAAAAATTCTGACAATTGGTATGACAACCGAAAGCATGATTATATGAATCGGAAATTGCTACATAAAGATCGTTTATTTGTTTTGAGCGGGTATCACTTGTTTTCTTCAGGTGTTTTATTGAAGAACAAATAACTTTTCTGATAGCCAGGATTCTTTGTGTATTCAGATACCTTCTATGCTGCAGTTTATATTTGGTATCTTTGGTAAGCGCTTGTAATTTATTACACAGGTTTCGTAATAAATGGTTTCTACACTCTATCTTTTCAACAGTGTAGTTAGGATATGGCCGGGCTGCTAAAATTTTAGAATAAGTGGAAGCGTCTCCATCAGCAACCATTTTGCCGTATATAAGACCATACATGTGCAAAGATTGTTTGAATCCTTCCACTAATATTTCCGATTCCATGTTTGTAGATGAACCAGTGTAATTTTTAAAACACATGTGCTCTGATGGTGTAGTTTGTTTATTCTTGGCGCGTATGTGTATATGCAACAATATTTATTTTTTACGGCGAGATATAGCACTTCCCCAAACTTTTTACCTATGATTGCAGCAGCGCCTGATAACGAGGAATAGTTTTTCTTGTAGGTCCTCTTAGCCCAGCAACCATCAACGATCACGTCTATGACGGGGATTCCATCTGAATTGACTCTGCCTTCGTCCAATGCACTTCGCTTCTCACGAGCAGCCGCAGCTTCCATTTCAATTGTGGCTAACTTTTCCCATTCTTCACTAACTCGATTATCAATTTTCTTATAAAAAACTTCTGTCATTAACGGAACATTTATTGATGTAAATATTTCTTGCAATTGTGTATATCCTACACCTGTAATAGCAGCACTCGTTACTACGGCAGTATTTACATTCAAATTGTCGCTTGGACTAGGTTTGGACGTATGTGTAGTAAATTCAACATTACACATATTGCATTTGAATTTTAATTTTGAAATCAAACCTAACCTTTTCTCCCCTATCAACTCCAAATTATTTATACCGCAACCGAAGGCTGTTGAGTGGTTCGAAATTGTTTTTAATTCTTTTAGAAAATATTTAAGGTCTATGATTCTTCTTTCGTCTGATTCTTCATTGATTTCTGCATGATTTCTATCTGACGTGTGCTCTTCGTCTGGAAACCTACAACAGTAATACATATTATTACATAAACTATAAAGCAGACAATAATAATAATGCATGAATGTTTTGAAACAATAGTATATCTTTGAATAGCTCCGATACGTTCCCATGTCCAAATACCTTTCATATAATATGTCACTTTACCTACATTGCTAGCGCTGTAGCATGGTGCGGGGACAGATGTCAGATTATAGTATCAGGACAGACTAGGACAGAGACATTACACAATTAAATTTACATCATCTATACAAATACAAATCTACATCAAAAATCTTGTTTTCTTTATTATAATTAAAAATTAAAATATATAATTAAAATATATGTGTGATATTATTATCATAATATTATTAAATTTATTTTAAAATATGTATTTCATATAAAACATTTAAAAAAACATATTCAAAGCACAACCGATATTTATGGATATATTAGTGAAAAGGTACAGTTCGTCTAATGTCACTCACACTACACATATATACGCTATATACTATACCTAGTAACAGCTAGTAAAGCAATAACAGTAGCCAAGCATTTTGTATATAACTGCTCCAAATTTCAAGTCGATAACATTAGTAGTTTCTGAAATATACGGCTGTGACAGACAGACAAAGTCACACCATAGGGGTTTCTTTTTTACCATTTTGGTACAGAACCCTAAAAACGTCGGATCGAGAATATCCTACTCATTTTTGAAGTCAGTAAAAATACGAGTACAATATTATCGATGCATTCATTTGTATTAGGTCTACCTTTGATTCTCATAAACCAAGTCTTCGCATTTAGGTAGGATACGAGTACTTATAGCATTGTAAAATTTTCATTCCAATAATGAAACATGGTTGAAAAGATTGAACCATGTTTCATTAAAATTTACATACATATATACATACATAGCATTACGCCATTATTCCCCGAAAGGGTAGGTAGAGGTGCATAGTGCACCCACATTTCGCCATTTATGTTATAAGTCTCATGTAATAAAGTGCGAGCCTATTGTCACTAATCGAGCACAAATCCAGACTCCGGACTGGTACTGAGAAATTACTAATGGAAAAACCCAATACCATTTTGCCCGACCCAGGACTTCTCGCTCAGCAGTAGCTAGACCAACGAGGCAGTTAGAGAAAGAAATACTAACAGGGATTCAAAATTTACTTACTTATTTATTTTATATGTATTTATTTATGTAAATACTTACTTGTCCGTACTGTCAATAGATAGCGACGAGTCCCCTTTTCCCTGTTCCAAATGGCCAGGCGCCGCCGCCGACAACGACGTGGGCACCGCCGGCGCGCCGCTCGAGTCGCTCGCGCCGCGTGCCGATCCGTCTTCGTGCAGTCCATTCTCTAATACCGTGGGCGCCGTTTTATTCGTCACATTCTCAAGCTCAATGAATGAAATGTTTGGTTTTCTGCAAATGTATAGTCATAATAAAATAAAGTAACATACTATTCTCCAGACCAAATTTCGGTCACGGCGGCCTGCCTCAACGGAGACTAGCCATCGACGCAGGATAGCATTATAGTGCGCAAATGTATGCGCAAGCATAGGTGCACTCTCTATTCCCTCACCCTCATAATCCGATGAGACGGTAAACCGACACAACCGGAGAGAGATCAGGTGCAGGACCAACGGCTTTACGTGCATTCCGAGACAAGGAGGTGGGCCACCGCCAACTTCCTGACTCCGGGCAGCTACTGAAAATTTCTTGACGGTATCAGAAACTACGGGTAGTACCTCTCATAATACACCGGTTGATCTTTTATAAATTTCAACTTATTTACAAAAAAAAATTTTGGCCCGACCCGGGATTCGAACCCAGGACCTCATGATCAGCAGTCGCACTACTACAACCACTAGACCAATGAGGCAGTCAAAGTAACATAACATAACCCACAACATTCAAAACCTATCCCTAACCCCACAGTGATACCTATTCCCTGTATCGTGGGTATCAGAAACTACGAGTGGTACCTATCATAACACCCCGATTGATCTTATATAAACATAAACAAACTTATGTAACAATAAAATTACAAAACGTTTTTGCAACACATCAAACGAATTTAAACTTTATCAACAGCCAGCAGCAACGTGACGTGACACTAGACATGAGCTTTATCTCGTTGCAATAAGGTTGAAACTCGAAAAATGATTCGCAAACCGATCCTTCGTGTTCGGCTCTATACATATTCGAAATACCTAAGAAGCTACGTAAACAAAAGAATAATTTGACGGCCTCCGTAGCGCAGTGGCTTAGCAATGAGTTGTTGCGCTGGGGGCCGCGGGTTCGAATCCCGCAGGGAACAAGTATTTGTATGGCCTACAAATAATTGTTCCGGGTCAGGGTGCTTGTCCTCGTACAATTTATGTTTGTAAACTGCCTCCACGATACAGGAGAAAATCCTAGAGTGGGGGTAACGTTTTTTTAAGAAAAAAAAATTAAAAACGATACCGTTATTTATATCGGTAGTTAGATAGGTACTTACTTTTTTTTCCTTCGTTCAAAATACGGAGTTGTTCTCTTAGACGTTTCAGTTGTTTTCTTTTTCCGAGAGTTTTCTTTTTGCCCATCTTTATTTACACTTTAAATATAGGTAATATATTTACACAAAACGTTTTAAACTCCTTTTTACAGTAGCACCTACCACAGTACAAAATAAAAATGTCGGAAATAAATAGTCGTCTCTCCGTAATGTCGCCAAACATAGGTTCGTCCCGTAATAGATGCCGCAGCAGAATGATTGAACAAATTGAAAAGGATAGCGCTATTGCTACCACGTACAAAACAAGAGACAGAAAGAGAGTGTGCTCGTTTAGAATTAAATAACGCAAGCGCCAAATCACATAATTGCTAATTACGAGAAGACCACGTAGAAAAATAAAAAAATAAATCGTCACGATTTGAGATAACATTATTATCTATCTATTAGCTGAAAATCATCATTCAATTCCATAAGGTTTCAGAGATCTAACTAAAAATAAGTGCAAAACGAGGGTTTTTCATATATTTTTTTTATCGAGAATTTTTTATCGAATCGTGTTTTTGCTTCAACAGATTTGAAGATTATAAGTCCAGGTTTAATGTGTCCAAATAGCAAACTGTTAGGTCTTACAGATACCGAGATCCAGATTGATCAATATCACCAAAACAGCATTATGCGGCCTCTTATGTCTTATTTCAGACAGGATTATGATGATCCGCCATGCTGCTTCCAGTATTTTTTATACGTGGTAGAGCTATGCTGCAGCTATATGAGAAGTATAGTTATAGCACGAATGGGTCGGCTCGACCGGGGAAGGACGACGCTCTCACAGAATACCGGCGTCACCCTATTCTAAAAAAAAAGAATTGGTGGAATCCACATACTCTCGAAATATTTTATATCTCAAGCATATTACCTACGATATTTTCTTCCACCACAGAACACATGTTAAATCAGCGCACATTAATGTCGGCGAGTATTGAACTCAGGTTTTTGGTGTTTTGAATATTGACGTTTTTAGTTAGCATAGTTCAGTTAAAATAAGTTCTGAGATTGCATTAAAGGCATCTTAAAATATTTGTTTTGGAATAATAGTTATGATGTATTTTTATACGCCTTTATCACAAAACGCACTATTCTCTACTGTCCTTGCATAAAATGTGCATGTATTATTTATTAACCTTCCTTGAGATACTGTTTTTAAATTGCGGTAAAAATCGCATGTCAATCCAGAAAGTAGTATTTTTATTTAAAAAAAATTAGTATAAAGTTTACAAACGAGCACACAGTCCACCTGATGGTAAGTGGGTGTTGTGGCCCATAGACATCTACATTTATCTTCAATTAAGAATTAAAATGCGGATGCGTTGTCACCCGTGAGGACTAAGATGGAATGCCTCGTTTCCAGTAAAAACGGTCTCCGGTTCTCTACACTCACCATACGAAACACTATATAAACTAATATAGGAAAACTAAAACTAAAATTTAAAATCTCATAAAGTCTTGCTCGCCGTGGTATAGTGCGAAGAACGCTGGCTGCATTTCCTCGCTGATTAGCTATACCTAGCCTTTGAGCGAGGAAAGAACCAGCCCTCTTATCACCAGCAGCGACGACCAGTCGTGGATACAGTTCCTATAGGAATCTTCAATTAGGAATCAAAATGCAGATGCGTTGCCAGCCCTGAGGACTAAGATGGAATGCCTCGTTTCCAGTAAAAAGGGTCTCCGGTCTCTACACTCACCACACGAAACACAGCAGTATTGAGCTGGTATTCTGCGAGAGCGTCGACCGACCCATTCGTGTCACATACACAATAAAGCTGCAGCATAGCTCATCACGTTAAACAATTTGTAAGTCACTGCGTCGCGGAGCCGTTTAAATAATGTTTTTACTTTTAAGTTTACTAATATATTTCTCTAATAGGTCCAGAAGCATGTCTGGTCTACCAGTACATGGCGGGAGGCTCATTGGAACAAAGGCTGAGATGTAAGACCATACATCCGCCTCTGACGTGGTCGCAACGGTACAAAATTGCCCATGGTGTTGCCGGGTATGTTATGGACATAAACTTTTTTTACCCGGCGGATTGCTGCCGCAGAAGAAGTAATTCTGGAAATATCGTTTTCTAGCCATCAAAAAAAACGGCCCACCTGCGTTTTTGCCACAAATTACGTTTTTCTAAAGCAGAACCAACCAAAACGTTTAAGTACTGAAATGTTTTATTTAACTTGTTTATTTACACCAATTTAATCACAGTTACAACATCAAAATGATTTTTTGATAGTAATTTTCATTTAAAAACCAAAATCTTTAATTTTTCACGATTATTTTTATTAATTTTCAGTACGCTCTAGTTTTTGTGTATTGAATTTTATGTACACAATTGTTGCAATTTAATATTGCCTCGTAAGCTGAAATCTACACGTCTGTGGAAGCCAGTCCACGTTTACACAGACGTGGGACTATTTTCTTGCTTACATTATTTTTATCACGTTACACAGGGAAGGACCACGCTCTCACAGAATACTACAGAAATATATACACAGAATAATATAGATTAGAGTTTAATTTTCACCTTTTATCATGCCGAGACGTCACACACAGCTGTAGGACCATCTTGAAAAAATTGTCTTGTTGTACATTCAGTAGATACTAAATACCTAACAATCACTGTAAATAATGTACAATTTATTATAAATGATAATAAAATGTAAGTATTGAATTAATAAACCTTTAAATACTATTAGCTTAATTAGACGTTAATAATAAAGAGACTCCTGTATCTATTAAAGTATGAAGAAATTATTATTATATTAAAAATTTCATGCGTAAAATAGCAATAAAATTAACACAACCGATTAAAAATAAAAATTCACTACAAAAGTAAGTAATATTTTTAACCGTTAATTTTATCTGTTAAAAAAATTAACAAATAACTTTTAACAAATAAATAAATTTAACTATTAAAGCCATGTCTATACTGTAGATTGGTAGAACAAATAGTTAAGTGGGCCACGCCACGAAGTGAATATATACGAGTATACAGTCGTGATACTTTTTCACTATCATCATCAGCATTACAGCACTTCACAAGTCCACTGGTGTACATAAGCCTTAACCAATGCTGTCAGGTTCAGGTTATCACTCCATATTTATCCAATGTATTATTACATTTTTATTATAATTAATATTATATTATAATCGGGTAAACAGTTGAAACACTAATAGGTGTTTGTATTTAGCTATTCACCATGATTTTCCTTATTACAGCTTAAAACTTGATTGTCAAGTCTTTATTTCAACTTATTTACAATTTGCGCTGAACTACAAGAACTTGCGGGTTCTGGTTGTTCATTCCACGATTTAACTACTCTGTTGGTTATAAAATGTGTGTGTTGTTTGTAACTTGAGAGTCTGGTAGACAGCTCAAGGTGGTGACCACTTCTTACTACATTGCGGTTATATGTAAATAATTTATGAAATATTATTTTTAACTATTTTTTATTCGTAATGATATTTTTTGTACGCTATTATTTTTAATTCACCAAACTTGGAATTCGAGTGGAAGTTAAGTCAAACTTTAACTATCCTAAAAACTCGATTTGATTATGATCCGTTACAATCTACATAAATCCACTGGGGTTTATATGGAATGAGTAGCCTATAAGTTTCTACTCACGAATCAATCCATAGCGATATCCACAGTTCTTTGTGCATGCACTCACGCGTGCGTGAATGAATGCGTGCGTGCGTGCATGTGTGTGTGTGTGTGGTGTACGCGGTCGTGTCACTACAATAAATTGTATGGATATAGAAAACAAAAGAATCAAATTTACAATAAACTAAATGTAAACTTGATAGTGAGTAATAATGTCCTCTAGACCGAATTTCGGCCACGGCGGGCTGCCTCAACGGAGACTAGCCATCCGCACAGGACAGGATTATAGTGCCCAAGTGTACGCGCAAGCACAGGTGCACTCTCTATTCCCTCACTCTTATGGTCCGATGGGACGGTAAACCGACATGACTGGAGAGAAATCAGGTGCAGGACCATCGGCTTTACGTGCTTTCCGAGGCACGGGGGTGAGACACCGCCAACTTTCTGACTCCGTGCAACTACTGAGAATTTCTTGACGTTAAAAGTCGATAAATGATTTTTTGGCCCGACCCGGGATTCGAACCCAGAACCTCATGATCAGGATTACACTTCTACAACCACTAGACCAACGAGGCAGTGAATAATGATAGTGAGTACCCACCAAATCGCAATAAAAAGAGCGATTAGGAAGCCAACACGAATTGCATGTATATTATTTTTTGTTTTGTTTTGTGTTTTGCACTATAGGTCAGCCGATTGGGATGGGATGCGGTCTTTCTTTGCATCCTACCCTTGGGGGCGGGTTTGCTTCTCGCTGGATGATCCCAACGTTGTTGCGGATTCTGTTGCTGATGTGGTACTTCAGGGTATGGAACTTTTTATTCCTTCCTCTGTGGTGCCCATTGGAGTCAAATCTCAGCCATGGTTTGGTCGCTCCTGTAAAATAGCATCATGCTATAAGCAGGAGTGCTACCAAGCCTGGGTTGATGCATCAGCGTCCCGGGATGTAAACACCAGCGCTCTAAAAAAGAAGTATAATTCCGCCTCTAGGTCCTTCAAAAGAGTCATTGCCAAGGCAAAGTCAGAGCACATAGGCAGAATTGGCGAGAACTAGTTCGCCTTCCTTCTGGAACCCGTCCATTCTGGTCTCTCGCCAAGGCTGTCCAGGGGAATTTCTGTCAGCCATCTCTTCCATCTCTGCACAGGGAGGATGACTCACTGGCCCATACTGCAAAGGAGAAAGCCGATCTTCTAGGTTCTTTCTTTGCGTCTAACTCGACTCTCGATGACGGGGGGAGTACGTCGCCGACCATCCCGCGGTGTGAGTGCTCCATGCCGGAAGTGCAGTTCACACAGCGCTCGGTTCGCAAAGCACTGCTCTCCCTGGACATCCACAAGTCGAGTGGGCCTGACGGAATCCCCCCAATTGTGCTGAGGACGTGTGTTCCAGAGTTGGCACCGGTTTTAACGCGTCTTTTCCGGTACTCCTACTCCCTAGGCGTAGTCCCAAAATCATGGAAGACGGCTTTCGTCCACCCGATCCCTAAAAAATGCGACCGCTCACACCCGTCCAACTACCGGCCAATCGCCATCACCTCCTTGTTCTCCAAAACAATGGATGGTTTATTTGATGAATCCATTGTAAACTGCCAGCTCATGAGGTGCCTTGAGCATCACCAGCTGATTAGTGACCGCCAATACGGTTTTCGCCGTGGTCGGTCAGCTGGTGATCTTCTGGTCTACCTCACTCACAGATGGGCGGAGGCAGTAGAGTTCAAGGCGGAGGCATTGGCCGTTAGTTTGGACATTGCGAAGGCCTTCGATCGGGTTTGGCACAAAGCGCTTCTTTCGAAGCTCCCTTCCTATGGGCTGCCCGAGAAATTGTGCGATTGGATCACCAGCTTTCTTGCAGATCGGAGCATCAAGGTCGTTGTAGACGGTGCAAGCTCCGATTGCAAGCCTATTAATGCTGGTGTTCCACAGGGCTGCGTGCTATCGCCAACGCTTTTTCTTCTGCATATCAATGATATGTTGCATACCCGTAACATTCATTGCTATGCAGGTGACAGCACTGGTGATGCTCTTTACACCGGCCGAGCCAATATTTCTCGGGAAAACGTCTCCGAGTGCCGGGACAAACTTGTGTCTGAAGTCGAGTCTTTGCTGAACAGAGTCTCGGATTGGGGACGACTAAATATAGTCCAGTTTAACCCCCAGAAGACACAAGTTTGCGCGTTAACCGCTAAAAAGAACCCCTTTGTCGTATCCCCTCAGTTTCAAGGCACTCCCCTTGTTGCCTCAGCCAGTATCGGAATCCTCGGCGTCGACATATCGAGTGACGTGCAGTTTCGTGGTCACTTGGAAGGGAAGGCCAAATTGGCCTCTAAAAAGCTTGGCGTGCTCAGCAGAGCGGGACAGTATTTCATGCCGGCACACCGCCTGCAACTTTCAACAGTACCAGCTCCTTCCACTTGACCGCATCCAGCGCAGAGCGGGTCGAATCGTCGACGACCGAGTGCTTTCCGATCGGCTCGATTCACTGGCGCTGCGAAGAGATGTTGCATCTCTTTGCGTATTTTATCGCATCATCACGGGGAGTGCTCTGAGGAATTGTTCGGATTAATCCCAGCCGCCAAATTTCGTGAACGCACTACACGGCAAACGTCCCGATACCATCCACACCATCTGGATGCTTGGCGGTCCATCACTGTACGTTTCACAAGGAGTTTTCTTCCACGTACAACCTCCGATACGACCTGGGGACCTTCAAGAAAAGAGCTTACTCCTTTCTAAAGGGCCGGCAACGCACCCGCAATTCTCCTGGTGTTGCGGTTGCTCATGGGCGGCGGTAGTCACTTAACATCAGGTGAGCCGCATGCTCGTTTGCCCCCTCTTCTATAAAAAAAAAATATTAATAATTTTATGGCAATCGTTTGATTGAATTATTAGTAAGCTAACTTATTAAAAAGAGCCTTGGTAGCTCAGATGATTAGCGCTCGCTGTAAAATCACATTACGCGAGCAACCCGGGTTCTATCCCCGCCGACACCAATGAAATTTTTAAATGCAATTTTAAGTGCTGATTTACCACGTGCTCGGCGGTGAAAGAAAACATCGAGAGGAAACCTGCATGTCTGAGAAATAAAAAAAAATTCAAAGACATGTGAATGTGAAGACATGTGACATTCGCCAACACGCATTGGGGCAGCGCGGCGTACACTTCCTTGCCCTAAAACCCTCTCAGAAATGAGAGGAGGCCTGTGCCCAGCTGTGGGACTGTAACTTTAAATTTTAACTTATTATAGGTAAAGCTCATATAATTTTATGTTTACTTTTATTTCAGAGGTCTTCAGTACCTCCACACCATGGCCGGAACACCGTTAATCCACGGCGATATAAAGCCGGCAAACATACTGTTGGACCAGTGCATAATGCCCAAGATAGGGGACTTCGGTTTGGCAAGGAAAGGTCCCTATGGGGAAGAGAGGACACATTTGAAAGTTTCCAGGTAACCGATTCAATAGAAATAATATTATATGGATATTAATATTATAATGTATGTTCGTTTGAAATTCTTTCGTTTATCAGGGATGGGAGATATGATAATGATTAAGAAATAGTTATTGGGGCTCTACACTCTATTGTGAAAAGTCAGAATGTGTCAAAAAAGGCACGTTTGGCAATTCTAAATACTGTGTTAGTCCCTAGTTTAACGTATGGTAGTGAAAGATGGGTGTGGCAGAAGAAGCACGAGAGTAGAATAAATGCAGTGGAAATGCGGTCGTTGAGGAGTATGTTAGGGTTGAATCTGAGTGACAGGGTGAAAAATTGTGTAATAAGAGAATAATGTGGTATGCAAGATAATGTTGTGACGAGAATTAAGAAAGGAATGCTTCGGTGGTTTGGTCATGTAGAAAGAATAAATGAGGAAAGAGTGAGAAAGCAAATTTATGTTGCAGAAGTGAACGGCAGAGTCGGTAAGGGACGCCCTAGGCGAAAGTTTGTCGACTAAATTGGCGATCTATTTAAAAAGAGCCAAATTAAGAGTACTTTAAACCGACGAGCATGTAAGCGTAGATATATGGATGTGAAGGAGGCGAGAGAGGTGTGTCAGGATCGTGCCAAATGGAAGTCTGTAGTCTCTAAGAGGTTGCGAGTGTACTGTCACTTCAAGGACTAGTTCTTTTACCCTACAATCCGCAAAACAATGGAGAGTACTTTATTGATTAATGGTAAAAAACATATAGAGGTTGTTCTAACCCTTAAAAGAAACATAGAAAGAATCCTAGCCGAGAGAATACTACAGATGTGTTGTGTCAGCTAGACCATCATAATTGAACAAAATATTATATGTTGTTTTTTAACTCTCGACCTTTATTCACACTAAAACAATCATCATCATCATCATCATCATCATCACCACCATCATTACAGCATATCAAAAGTCCACTGCTGAACATAGGTCTACTCCTACCGACATATTGGCAATAGTTTCCAAGCTTGGCATGCTGGTTTCCAACCGCAGTCTTTTTTATTTTCGTGATGTTATTAGGAAGATACTGATGCCCAACTTCTGGTTTATTTCAAGAATATCCATTAAAACAGTGTACATGTACAACTTTCTTCCCATTGTGAAAATAATACTACACCTCTACGGATCACATAAATAGGTTTTTCTGTCTAGAAATTCTAAGTAGCGGTCCGGCGTCGAGATATTGCCGGCGTTTCAGCCCCGTGCCTCGGAAAGCACGTAAAGCCGTCGGTCCTTTTTTTTATAGGATAGGATGACAAACGAGCACACAGTCCACCTGATGGTAAGTGGTTGCTGTGGCCCATAGACATCTACATCTATCCTCGATTGCGGATCACAATGCCGATGCGTTGTCATCCGTGAGGACTAGGATGAAATGCCTCGTTTCCAGTAAAAAGGGTCTCCGGTTCTCTACATTCACCATACGAAACACAGCAGCATTAAGCTACTATTTGACGCTGGTATTCTGTGAAAGCGTGGTACTTCCCCGGTCGAGCCGACCCATTCGTGCTACAACTGTACTACAGCACTACTATATAACTGCAGCATGGCTCTACCATGTAAAAAATATTCTAAGACGTAAAATATCCTGCGCCTGATCTCTCTCCGTGCATGTAAGTTTACTGTCCCATCGGATAATGAGTGAGAAAATAGAAATTGCACCAGTGCTTACTGCAAATGCCTATTCTCCGTTGAGACTGGCCGCCGTGCCCGTAATTCTGTTTGCAGAACATTATTATTATAAGTCAATACAGTATTCCATATTTCAGATGTGATTTTCTTCCTTTTTACAGAGTACATGGAACTCGACCGTACCTGCCGGATGAATACCTGCGCTCTCACTATCTGTCCCCAGCGGTGGACGTTTTCAGCTATGGCGTGGTAATGTTAGAGTTGGCTACGGCGTTGCCAGCTATGGAGAGAACAAGGGCCGTACAACTTTTGAGCGACTTTATGCATTTGCAGAATCGCGAGGGAGTAGATTTTGGTAAATATTAACTTTATGTCAATGTGTTCTAAGTACTATAGGACTATACTACGCCAGTGCTTTATTATAACTTTATATCCAGGAGAATTCAATAGTTTAATCCTTCAACCCATAAGCGGTCGAATTCGAAGGTGGCGTTATTCCGTCAAAATTAAGCGGTCGAATTCGACCGCACACACCCACAGCACTTTAAACCGTTAAAACTTATATTTAGAGACTACTTTTCTGTAAAGAAGTTTGGCATTATACAATCAATGTGAAATTTTCTACCCTCTAGAGCAGTGATTCCCAAAGTGGTCTATATCGACCCCTTGGGGTCTATGACAACCTGCAAGGGGTCTACGTCACCGAAAAAAAATTTGGGGGTCCATGAAATGAAAATGGGGGTCCATGAAATGAAATTGGGGGTCCATGAAATGAAATTGGGGGTCCATGAAATGAAAATGGGGGTCCACGATAGTGGATCTCAGCACATACTCTGGATACCCCATATTGTCCCGTGGATGTCGTAAGAGGTGACAGGGGAAAACTTACCAGGGGATGGACAGCAGGGTCTTCCTTATAACAATTATGAAATAAAAAACTGCGGTGGGCACTCTGCCTGCCAGCGTGTCAATTATAGAAAATATCATTTCTATTAGGGACATCTATGGTGGAGGTGTCTAATCTATGGTGGACTTTTTCTACTATAGTTATTTTATCGAGTTGGTACTCCTTACCTCTACACTCCATACTACACACTTATTAACACCGTTATCCTTGAAACCAGTGGTTTGTTTTCACTTATAGAACGTAAATTCAAAGAAAAATAACAACATTTTTTTAGTAAAAATCTCAATTTTTCCTTAATTCCTCAATTTTTGCCTGTATGAAAAGATATATATATATATATATATATATATATATATATGAACTAGAATGAAAGTATGAAGGAAAAGTTACATCACAGGTTATGTGTACCTATTGTGTTTTTGATGTTGTGTAGGTAGCTAGCGCGGGTGGTGATCTTTACGGTGATTACGTCACGCGGGCGCATCCAAAATTTACGAACGGTGTCGGACAGTAACTTTTAAAATTTTATGAAAGAAAATAGCGTTTTTTTTTAATTCGGATAAATATTTTTATATTAAAGCCAACTACCTATGGTTTTAGTGACAACGGTGTTTACACTTACACCTTGTGTGTATATATACATATATATGTATATATAGGCAGGCCACATACATATACGGAATTCTGTTGAGATACCGTTTCGTTAATGTAGGACGAAAGTACAAATTTTCGAGGAATTTGATGAATTATGCGTGGAACGTGGTAGAACCACGCTGTAGCTATAATATGGTTCACCCATTTTACTGGCATTCCACCTTTGTCCTGGGATTGGCAATGCATCTGCATTTTAATTCTTAAGTAAATAACAAACAGCAAACAGTCCACAGGCAACAGGTAAGTTGATGGTGTGGCGCATAGACATGTATATTTATCCTCGATTAACCGCAGTTAATTTTTTTATTTATCATTCAGTATTTAGACCAATTAGGCGAAGTGTAGGGCGTCCCCCCACTAAATTGAGTGACGACCTGGTAAGACATGCAGAAATTGACACTGAGGCATGACATTTTGGTGGGATGCGTTTTGTTGATAAAAGTCAGCATATAAAAGTCTTACGTGGTAGAGCCATGCTGCAGCTATATTAATTGTACAGTTGTAGCACGAATGAGTCGGCTCAACCGGGGAAGGACCACGCTCTCACAGAATACCGGCGTAAAATAGCAGCTTCACGCTGCTGTGTGTTCGAATGGTGAGTGTAGAGAACTGGAGACCCTTTTTACTGGAAAGGAGCCATTCAATCTTAGTCCTCAAAGCTGACAAAGCGTCTGCATTTTGATTCGCAAACCAGGATAGATGTTGATATCTATGGACCACAGCAACCACTTACCAGTTAACAGTGGTAGAGCCATGCGGCAGCTTTGCTGTTGCACGTATGGGCCGGCTCAAACCGGGGTGGTACCACGACCTCACAGAATACCGGCGTGAAGTGGAAGTTCTGCTTCCGCGTTTCGTCTGGTGAGTGCAGGTGGCCGGAGGCCCAAATCCCCCCCCCCCCCATCAACATGGTAGCGGAATTAAATAAAGATAGACTACCCCAGGAGGGTACCAGCACCCCTGGAGAATCCCTCGCTGAGCATCCACGACCATGTTTCTCCACTTCTGAGCGTGGGTGCTCAGGCTGCCCCGCGTATTCTGGGGGGGGGGGGCGAAATTCCGCTCAAGACTAAAACTGCTCGGGGCAAACGGAGCAACAAGACCAAGGCGACCCCTGCCACGCTGTCCGTGAATTTCTGCAATATCAGGGGACTTCACTCCAACCTAAACGCCGTCCACTACCATCTCGAGACGGCGAGGCCGGCTCTGCTCTTTCTGACCGAGACGCAGGTGTCCTCTCCGGCTGATGTTTCGTATCTCTCCTACCCGGGGTACAAACTGGAACACTCCTTTGTGCCTCGGGCTGGAGTTTGCGTTTACGTCAGAGAGGACATCTGTTCTCGACGCCTCGGCAGACTTGAAGGTTCGGACCTGTCCATCCTTTGGCTACGCGTAGACAGCGACGACCATCCGCGCGTCTACGGGTGCCTCTATAGGTCCCACAGCGGTAATGCCGAAACAGACCGACTCTTCGACCATGTCCAAATGGCTGCAGATTCGTTGCTACAGCAGATCCCCTCCGCAGAGATCGTGATCCTCGGCGACTTTAACGCCCATCACGCCGAATGGCTCGGTTCACGTTTAACCGATCATGCGGAGAGATCTGTTCATGATTTTGCCTTGGCATATGGTCTGACACAACTGGTTACTTCGCCTACGCGGATTCCAGATGTGGAGGATCATGCACCTTCCCTGTTGGACCTTCTGCTGACCTCTCACCCGGACGGATATCAGATTTCCGTCGACGCCCCTTTAGGCTCCTCGGACCATTGTCTGATCCGGAGTGTTGTGCCACTCACGCTGAAATCGCGGTTGCATTCTGCAGGCTGCCGCCGTGTTTGGCACTATAGGTCAGCCGATTGGGATGGGATGCGGTCTTTCTTTGCATCCTACCCTTGGGGGCGGGTTTGCTTCTCGCCGGATGATCCCAACGTTGTTGCGGATTCTGTTACTGATGTGGTACTTCAGGGTATGGAACTTTTTATTCCTTCCTCTGTGGTGCCCATTGGAGGCAAATCTCAGCCATGGTTTGGTCGCTCCTGTAAAATAGCATCATGCTATAAGCAGGAGTGCTACCAAGCCTGGGTTGATGCATCAGCGTCCCGGGATGTAAACACCAGCGCTCTAAAAAAGAAGTATAATTCCGCCTCTAGGTCCTTCAAAAGAGTCATTGCCAAGGCAAAGTCAGAGCACATAGGCAGAATTGGCGAGAAACTAGTTCGCCTTCCTTCTGGAACCCGTGCATTCTGGTCTCTCGCCAAGGCTGTCCAGGGGAATTTCTGTCAGCCATCTCTTCCATCTCTGCACAGGGAGGACGACTCACTGGCCCATACTGCAAAGGAGAAAGCCGATCTTCTAGGCTCCTTCTTTGCGTCTAACTCGACTCTCGATGACGGGTGGAGTACGCCGCCGACCATCCCGCGGTGTGAGTGCTCCATGCCGGAAGTGCAGTTCACACAGCGCTCGGTTCGCAAAGCACTCCTCTCCCTGGACATCCACAAGTCGAGTGGGCCTGACGGAATCCCCCCAATTGTGCTGAGGACGTGTGCTCCAGAGTTGGCACCGGTTTTAACGCGTCTTTTCCGGTACTCCTACTCCCTAGGCGTAGTCCCAAAATCGTGGAAGACGGCTTTCGTCCACCCGATCCCTAAAAAAGGCGACCGCTCAGACCCGTCCAACTACCGGCCAATCGCCATCACCTCCTTGTTCTCCAAAACAATGGAGTCCATTGTAAACTGCCAGCTCATGAGGTACCTTGAGGATCACCAGCTGATTAGTGACCGCCAATACGGTTTTCGCCGTTGTCGGTCAGCTGGTGATCTTCTGGTCTACCTCACTCACAGATGGGCGGAGGCAGTAGAGTTCAAGGGGGAGGCATTGGCCGTTAGTTTGGACATTGCGAAGGCCTTCGATCGGGTTTGGCACAAAGCGCTTCTTTCGAAGCTCCCTTCCTATGGGCTTCCCGAGAAATTGTGCAATTGGATCACCAGCTTTCTTGCAGATCGGAGCATCAAGGTCGTTTTAGACGGTGCAAGCTCCGATTGCAAGCCTATTAATGCTGGTGTTCCACAGGGCTGCGTGCTATCGCCAACGCTGTTTCTTCTGCATATCAATGATATGTTGCATACCCGTAACATTCATTGCTATGCAGATGACAGCACTGGTGATGCTCTTTACACCGGCCGAGCCAATATTTCTCGGGAAAACGTCTCCGAGTGCCGGGACAAACTTGTGTCTGAAGTCGAGTCTTTGCTGAACAGAGTCTCGGATTGGGGACGACTAAATCTAGTCCAGTTTAACCCCCAGAAGACACAAGTTTGCGCGTTAACCGCTAAAAAGAACCCCTTTGTCGTATCCCCTCAGTTTCAAGGCACTCCCCTTGTTGCCTCAGCCAGTATCGGAATCCTCGGCGTCGACATATCGAGTGACGTGCAGTTTCGTGGTCACTTGGAAGGGAAGGCCAAATTGGCCTCTAAAAAGCTTGGCGTGCTCAGCAGAGCGGGACAGTATTTCATGCCGGCACACCGCCTGCAACTTTCAACAGTACCAGCTCCTTCCACTTGACCGCATCCAGCGCAGAGCGGGTCGAATCGTCGACGACCGAGTGCTTTCCGATCGGCTCGATTCACTGGCGCTGCGAAGAGATGTTGCATCTCTTTGCGTATTTTATCGCATCATCACGGGGAGTGCTCTGAGGAATTGTTCGGATTAATCCCAGCCGCCAAATTTCGTGAACGCACTACACGGCAAACGTCCCGATACCATCCACACCATCTGGATGCTTGGCGGTCCATCACTGTACGTTTCACAAGGAGTTTTCTTCCACGTACAACCTCCGATACGACCTGGGGACCTTCAAGAAAAGAGCTTACTCCTTTCTAAAGGGCCGGCAACGCACCCGCAATTCTCCTGGTGTTGCGGTTGATCATGGGCGGCGGTAGTCACTTAACATCAGGTGAGCCGCATGCTCGTTTGCCCCCTCTTCTATAAAAAAAAAAAAAAAAAAAAAACCATCAGAAGGACTGTGTGCTCGCTTGTCACCCTTTTCCCATAAAAAAAGCATCTCAGTTATTTTTGTAAATAATGCCAATATAGATCTTAAAAAAGTCTGAAAATTTGCTGTTACTGAATATTTTTCATGAAATATTACAAACACTGAAACATTGCAAGTTATAAAATTAGAGGCAATCTGCACACATGCATTTGACAAGATTTATTTATTTACTTATTTTTAATTACCAATATATAAAGACTATAGTATAGAATACTTTTAATAATTAGATATACAGGTTGTTTGGAAAATTGTGCAAAGCCTGAAGGGGATTATACCTTAAGCCATTCAGAACTTATTAAACTAAACTTGTCATCGACGACGTTCGCACCTTCTTTTAATTGAATTTCTAAGGTTTTTAAAAATAAAACCTTTTTGAAGTGAAAACTTCTTTAGCGGCGTTGTACACTTCTTTTGTAATGGGTACAAAATGTTAAACTCGCATCAGGACACGTGACCCTGATCGAAAATTCGTAAGCCGGGGCGGCGTAGGAGAGGAAGTATCCCCCTTTCTTTCTACGGCGCGGCGAAAATGTATGCCTGCGCCTGCTGTTTCATTTAGGCGGCGCAGGATGCCTGCGCGAATGTAATATAAATTGTCATTTTTGTGTACGATAGCGCAATAAATAAATATTGTATTCTACCACATAAATGATAGTACTTTTATACAGATAATAAAAGCAATTCGTGCAAAATTATTCCCTAACCATTCCAAAATATCAAAAATGCACAACGTTAATATTCAAGTTTTCACTTCTGCCGGCACTCCTGGAGTGCAACCCGTCGTTTTTTTAATTAGTTGCTAATAGTGTGGACACTATTATATATAATATTATAACGTCGTAATGTTATTATTTTATTTTATTTATGTAATGTATGATTACTCAAACAAAATACTTTGTGTATGTAGTGTAAGCTATATTAACTGTGCTTATCGAATTTCCTTTGACAGCCACATTAGAAGATCGCAACATACGCGGCACGCCAAATTCGAATCCAACACTGTGTCGGGAGTTCGCAGCAATCGGCCTGCATTGCACACAATACAATAGACAGGAACGGCCCACTATGCTCGAAGTTTACAAACGTTTGGACGGCATGAACTTGCCGGAAAAATATTACCCATAGGTTTAAAGGAGAAGGTAAACTTGTACTTCTAACACTTAAATATTCTTTGAGAGTGGACTGTCTGAAGGTGTTTCACGGTTAGCGGTCAGGAAGAAATTGCTGTCAGCAATATGACCGACCATTGCATACTTCTTTTGTATATCTCCTGTAATTTTTGTATGATATGCAATAAAGAATATTAAATTAAATAAATAGATAAATATGTTTGTTAGACTCTCAAAACAAGCGATAGACTGACATATACCTTTTATATTTAAATTGTTAAACATCCCACTGTTTAAAAATATTTAATGGCTCTTTGGTAAGTTCGACGCTGATCATGTTGTCCCGGGTTCGAATCTGGTGTCCGGCATATTTATTGTGTATTTGGTTTTTATGTAAAGAAATTGTCATTAGCAGCATTTTGGTTCTGCGTCCATCGTGCCACCAACTTTACTGTTCAGTTGACAGAGTCGCTAATGGAGAGCTTACTATTGACACTTAAGAAATTTACTGTGGAAATATGTGACTACATATTCATGGTATATTTGTGTACAACAGTGAGCATACAACTTATCTACCTTCATAACTGTCTGTCATACATAATTATTATGCAGAATTAAACAGTTCATCACTATCATCATCATCATCTGAACCCGTTGCCGGTTAACTACCGAACATAATCAGGCCTCTATCACTCTTGCTACCTGCGTAAAATAATTACCTACAATCGCACAGGACCTCAGGTTACATACGCAGCCGGGGCTAGCGCGTTTTAGGCGAGTGAATTTTGAAGTTTTGTTGAAGCTGTTTACGTAAATGGTTTTTCGTAAATACTTGTTTAAACAGTTTTTGTTTAGTATATTAAATTGTAGGATAAAATAGTTGAATTTTTTAATGTAATTTATAAAAAATATATGTGTATAATATTACATATCTATTTGATGAATTATAATGGCAAAACGTCGTTTATACTATAATTGTTGCGTCTACAAATATCGAAGTACCTATACCTATACTTGACTTTCGTAATTAAAATATTTTAAGTTATAATGTCACGAAATACTGAAATTAAACTTTGTTAACAAGATTTTTAACTAGGAAGAATACGATCACGTTTATGCTAGGAATCATATTTCGGGTTTATTAGATGTTTACACTACCTATCTACTTTCGAGCCAGGCATCGCGATTCGCGACGAATAGCCTTGAAAGTTGCATGCGTTGGGCATCACAGAACTCACCTAGAAGCGAAAATATGGTCAGTCGATCATATTCAGAATAGGTGCCTTTACCTAAGTTACTTACTTACCAATTACTTACTTACGCAATGTAATTTTTAGTCTTTATTGCCAACCCTTAGTAACCACGAAAGTCCGCCGTGACGTCGGAAGGGGAAAAGATGCAAAGTAATATGAGCACTCGCGCGCAGTGATAAAGTTTTATTTAACTTGCGTGCGTGATTTATCTAAATAATAATTATTACGTAGGCTATTCAAACGTCGGCAAGCAGTCAACATCAAAGGAGTACAACTTTTGTACGTAGTACTATTATTTATTCTGTCGCATAAGAGGGTTTCGGCCATAGTCCACCATCAGAGATCCTTTCAGTTGAGTGAGTTTAGATGGTTTGCAGATGCGTTGTCATCCGTGAAGACTAAGATGGAATGTCTCATTTCCAACAAAAAAGGTCTCCGGTTCTTTACAGTGTAGAGTCTACACTCACCATGCGAAATACAGCAGCGTTAAGCTGCGCCTTTACGCTGGTATTCTGTCAGAGCGTGGTCCTTCCCCGATTAAGCCGACCCATTCGTGCTTCAACTATACTCCTAATATACCTACGTCATGAATCCTTATAGCCCGTACGGATAAAGAATGGGATTATATATGGCGGCTCATAGAGCCCGTACCGTCAACATGTACAGTACCAATAGCGAAAACCCGCTAATGACGATATATAATTAAAGTCCATTTATTTTATCTTATCAATATTTTTTTATATATAGACGAGGGGGCAAACGAGCATGCGGCTCACCTGATGTTAAGTGACTACCGCCGCCCATGATCAACCGCAACACCAGGGAAATAGCAGGTGCGTTGCCGGTCCTTTAGAAAGGAGCAAGCTCTTTTCTTGAAGGTCGCCAGGGCGTATCCGTCTGAAAAAATCGCCGGTGGTAAACTATTCCACAGAGAGGTCGTACGCGGAAGAAAACTCCTTTTGAAACGTACAGTGGTGGACCGCCAAGCATCCAGATGGTGTGGATGGAACGTTTTCCGCGTAGTGCGTTCACGAAATTTATCGGCTGGAATTAATCCGAACAATTTCTCAAAGCACTCCCCGTGATGATGCGATAAAATATGCAAAGAGATGCAACATCTCTTCGCAGCGCCAGTGTATCGAGACGATCGGAAAGCACTCGGTCGTTGACGATATTTCTATTTAAGTAACATCTCTAAATTCTTTGGATAAAATTTGGTCTAGATCACTCCCAGTATCACGCTCTATTTGTTCGTGAAGTTTTATTGCAATCGTTTCAGCTACTCCGAATATTATCTCAGACAAACAGGCAAACGAAAATTTTAAACATGGTTACTTATTTCTCAATGATAAAAATAAATGTAAATATAATTAAAATATGAACAAAACTCAGAACGCGTCGTACCTCACAAATGAGCAAAACTGGACTGATTTTTTGTCGTTTATGTCATTCTGTTATATAGTTCTATAACAAGTTGGACTGAAGTTATAGAACGTACGAAAAACACATATCGCAACGTATTTTTTATGCAGTCGTTACCGGCGGGTGTGAGTATAGCGACAGTGAGTGTACAAGCGAGAGGTGAATAGAGGCGCCGCCATTTTCAATCCCATTTTTTAACCGCACGGGTATAGTCTGTCAAGAAACTCATGAAAAAAAGGAGGGCGCCACTATCTTTTATATGACATCCCCATAGATTTCAACCGAAAAGTTTTGATACATTTTATTTTATAAACTGATTTATTATTATGGTCCCTTTACTGTCATAATTTTTCAAGTGTAAGCTTTTATTGGTATGAGTAACCCTTGACCCTTGTATATCCCAGCAACAGTAATTAGCTAAATTCACATACTTAATAATTGAGAAAATTTGACTGTCTTAAAAGTAATTAGGAAAAGCAGGTTTTACACAAGACCAGACTTGACAGACAGCAGACACTCAAGGTGAAGAAAAACCAAAAAAAATGTTGATGCGTAGTTATTGTATTTTGATTATTAATCTGAGTCCAAATAAACTGAGTCGAGGTATCCAACTCCAGAAATGTTGCCTGAAGCTCCTGCGTAATTAAATTGGTCGATTTCTGACTTCAGATTCACCGGAACTATCATTGCTTACTGAGGTGACAAGTTTGTCGATATCATTATACAGAGATCCTCCACGGGCAAAATATTCATTTTCTATCTTGATGACATGGTCAACACAATTTTTCCATTCTTGCTGAGTTGCTGACTGAAATACTTCGGTAGTCAACTTCGCAACATCTTGACCACAAACATTATTTTGTGCGATTCGCCTTTTTACCATTGCCCAAACTAATTCAATGGGGTTCAGACCGCAATGATAGGGTGGTAGTCTTACCACTGTATGCCCATGTTCCCCTAGGAGTTCATCTATATAATACACCGGTTCCGGTTTATGTTTTTTACAAGCATCAATAAGGATGGTTTCCGCAACGTTTTATCAAATGTAATATTATTTTCCAATAGCCACAATTTGATTTCAAAAACTTTTGATGCAGATGTAGGTGCCTGGGGCAAAAAAAAAAACTTAATTTAATAGTTGATTTTCAGTTGCAACATAAAAAGATAAGTAATAATGTAAAACAAAAATAAAGTATAATAGTGCATTAGGCACAAAACCATTCTCACTTCCAGCGCGCACAATTATCCATCTTTCTTCATCATCTTGTTAGACACCAAAAATATTAGTAGACTGCCAACATTTAGTAACTTTGTAGGACTCGTGTATGTAGCTTTCATCTAAATAAATAATGTTTTTTGGAGCTCCTTGGGCAATCTTCGGTCTTCAAGGATGTGCTTTAAATAATACTTACGTTTTGAAGCAATAACTGGATTTTCTATGAGAGCCAGTCTGTTTGTTTGACATTTCTTAAATTTAAAGCCAATAGAAATTAAAACTTATCTTAAAAATTCATGGCTGCCATCAAAATTTAATTCTTCTTTCACCTCTGCCAATAGTTTTCTTAGTGTAGGCACTTCTTTTTGCACTGTGTAGAAAAAATGAACTTTTTGACGAATGGCACACAGATCGAAATCATCGATCTGTTTCTTAGGTCGGCCTTGCCTGTGTTTTCCAGGCGTGACGAATTTACCTCCATTCTGCATACTTCGTCCACTATGCGCCGAAACCAATATAGGCATGTAAATAATAAATACCTTATTCGTATCTAAATAAATAATACAAAAATATATTGCGAAAGTGAATGGAAGAGTCGGAAAGGGACGTCCTAGGCGGAAGTTTGTCGACCAAATTGGCGATATACTAAAAATGGGCCAAATTAAGAGTACCCTTAACCGACGAGCATGTATATGGATGTGGAAGAAGCGAGAGAGGTATGTCAGGATCGTGCTAAATGGAAGTTGTAGTCTCTGCCTACCGCTCTGGGTGACAGGCGTGAGTGTTTATAATACAAAAAAAATCGAAACTATTGACTGTGTAGTATATTTTTTTATTTCTTTTTAAAGAATATTAACAATGCTATAAACATTACTAATATTCCCCTTAACCACTCGTGGTAAGCTTAAATTGCTTGTGTTACGAGTGGTTCACGCCAGTAGTCGAATGGCGGATTCGAATCCACGACCCTTTTTGAGTTCGCGGTCCGCGCCCTGCCATTAGGCTGCTGTCGCTGAAATAGTAAAGTATAATTCTTAGATAAATTTCATAATTTCAAATATTTGTAAACAATGTTATAAAACGGATAAATTATACTTAAAAACAAATGAGATTACAGTTTTTTTATTGTGTTTAACATAATAATACATGTACGTACCAGTTATCTTTACGGTTCGACCGTAAACATCGTCTAAATCGGAAAGAAACTTTCCCGCTAGAAATTCGGCAATATACTCTTGAAACACTTTGAATATGACTTGTATGGTTACCGCTCTTATAAATAATGCGTTTCGTTTTTGCTAAACGGTCATACGATAAGAAAAACTCAAAATATAACAAAAAATCTTAGAGCACATCAACTACAAAGCTACGATATGACAGCTGAGTTACTTAGTTTGATAATAATTTATTATTGCCAGTACGAGCAAAAGCACTCGTTCCAAAAATATTATTTTCATGACTTTCTTGACAGACATTTTGAGGTGTGGTCTAGGGGACTTTCTTTTTAATTTTTCTTAAAAACTGTGTATTACCTTTTCATAGGAGTGGTGTAGGGGTATAGAAGACACTACACTCTCACCCCTCTCTCCCTCCCCCTCCTGCCAAATGATTCTAATTTTTTACCGAATGAAGTTAATGCAGATTAGGTAGTAATTTTTAACTTTTTGTATTCGATTTAATTACGAGAAGGACATTCTCCACAAAACCTTTTTCCTCCACCTTCATGAACGATGATCCACCGATTACCTTTCAAAACAGATTCCAAATTGCCATCGTCTTCAAGACGTCGCCTACATTTCCCAGTTCAGTGAAACAAGTGTATGTAAGTTTCATCAAAATAAATTAGGTATTTTTCCCCACACACACAATGTGCGGGGTACAGGAGGTGAAAATGAAATGAAAATATCGCTCGATCGATCGAAAAAATATTCATAGTTAGGCATGTAATATATATTATAATCTCAGTGAAAACCGTTCCATTTATATTCTATTTATATCTCGAGACGTAATATGAATTATATAGTATCCCATACTGGAAAGTCGGCTTTAGGCATTTTATTTGCACTTTTTACGATTAAATAAAACAAAACACACTTTTCACAATGAAGTCAAACTAAGCACTATGAAGGTTAGAGAACAGGAGAACGATCGCCGTAGAAAATAGTGTCCCAGAAATATGGACACCATAAGTCATTTTCAGTCTATTTTTCCGATCAGATGCTAAACCACATGCACATCCACGCACACTAAAATATTTCTCTATTTTTAATGTTTCTTTTTTTAAAAAATTACAAAATTACGGAGCATGAAAATTTTCTCACCAATGCCGCGGAGAAAATTTGTACATTATTCAACTAACTACACCTACGTGTACTCATAAACAGCTAACTTCGCAGTCACTACTCACCGACGTCAGCGCCGCCATGTATTCTACAGTTTGACAGGCGGGCTATGCTTTAGTACGTAGTGATCGTTCTCCTGTACTCTAACCTTCATACTAAGCACTCACCTGACAGCGAAATGTCATTTATAAAATGGCGGCCTTAATTCCAATCTTGCCCAGCTGAACAGATAAGTTGGCTCTGTAATCTCTTCGGTCGTGTCTAATTACCGTCCTATCGGACTGTGAGCGGCCATTGTTATTAAATGTAAGAATGTTGTTGATTCTTTCATTCTGTCTTCAATTTTCTTACTTAAATTCTTGAACTGTCGATATACTTGCTGTCACTAATTTTCCCAATTATAACAAACTGGGTATCTAACAGATCAGTAAAATTGTCCTTTTGCAATATATAATAGGATGGTATTAAATAATTTTGTGGCCTTATGTAATAAATATTACGATTTTTCAATTTCAAATATATGTCGTATTATTGTTGATATCATATTCGTAGTTAAACTATTTATAACTGTCCTACTTGCTATTTTTGTGGCTCGTAGAATTTTATAAGACTTTATGATTTTTTTGTATTTACAAAACACAACTAATTTTATGGACTTTGTCACTGGGGGAAGATTGAGTTCTGTAAAGCACCCGAAAAGTCGGGAATCAAACTATATAACTATTAAAAGCGATAAAATCCGTAAAGTTAGTTTCGTTTAATTTATAAGACTTAATTTTTATGGCAAATATTTGTAATCATTGTACAATACAATAATGCATCGATCTATAACAATGTTTATTAAACATAGTTAAGGGACTACAATGAATGTTGAAATAACAAATGTTAAATTTTAATAAATGTTTATGAAAAAAGGAGTGTTGATAATAAATAAAATTTAATCTGTAAGTTATATCTAAAAATAAACAAGGGATATAAATGTAGTCATGGATTTATTTCACAGCAGTACAGTTGACACGGCAGATGATAGAGAAATGAGAATAAACGTCTGTACTCAATGAGCAATAATTATCTTCTGCGTACCAGATGTCGCTTGTTTGAACTGAGGTGAAGTTATTTGTTACGCAATATCATTGTCGTTGACAAGTTGCGTTATAATAAGAGTTTATCGGTTTCTAGACTATACAAATGCACAAAATAATATCTCATTTGCTTGGTCTATATTTTATGGCACATTTTTAACTTACCTGTCGTTTTTCTACTTTTGGATCTATCCGTAGTTTGGTTTATCCGTTTCTTATTTAATTAACATTTAACTAGTATTTAAAAAATAAACATTAGCCTTTACATTTTCGTAACAAATTAACTTCCCCCGCAATGAAATCTGTCAGATATTTCAACTCATTCCATGTGACGCCACCCTGTTGACAGAAATGATCGTCGATGCCGTCGTTGACGATAATAATGATTTAATCATTGAAGTATTAAGTGATACGTACTATAAATGACGCGGAGACTTGGTTGTTTACACCGTAGAATACTACAATACACAATAGAATGGCTGTCAACCTTATTTTGTGAGAGGATCGGCGTCGCCTGGAGCATACATGCAAGCAATTACATCGTATTATCAGTTATCACTACTACAAACACATTTTAGACTTTTGATTAATGTTTTGACACATAAATATTTCTTTATTTTTGTTTCTAATATTCACTAAATATAAATAGTTTCGCCTTACTGGTTTTAGAATATGTTTCCTTTATTTAAATTCTATTTCCCGCTGTTCTTTCGACATGTAATTGCACAATTTGCCATTTTCCAAATAATTTGCATGCAGCGACGCTTGACACGAAAATTGGAAACGATTGATTGTGTTGACACTTATAGGTGTGAATTGACCATGTTGGTAACATGCAATACAATACAATACAATACTCTTTATTGTACACCAACAAAACATTAATAAATAATGAAAAAATATGTTAGTTGCTACATGTTAGTTGCTACGCGGGATCTGCCCACTACCCCCGTTCTATTATGTATGTATTATAGTATTCTATGGTTTACACCAGTGGTCTCCAATTAGTTTCGCTCGGGGTCCGTTTTAAGAAATGAAATCACCATCGTGGTCCGCACATTTTATTTATAAGAAAAAATATTTATTAAACAAACGTAATTAAGGAAATGACAAAGGTATTTTGTTACATATCAATATGGTATATACGGTATCAATGCGAAAAATGACATTTTTTGTTGCGAATTATCTGTCTGTGTGCAATTATGTATGTAGTTTGGAGTAAAATTGGTGCAAGCTATTGACATTAAAACCTGGAGATTGCCAGTAGTAAGTCGAGATCGAAATTTATTCTTAATGTACTTCATCTTCGAAAATGCTGCTTCACAAATATATGTCGATCCAAACAAAGTAAGAAGTTTCAAAGCTAATTTTTGTAATTCTGGATATTTATTACCACACACAAATTTTATCCAGAACTCTTCACTGGAAACTACCGATTGTTTATGTTTTAAAACTGTGTTTTCTTAAAAAACGATCATTTCCATCTGCAGAGTAGCTTTATCACTTCCGAAAACAATTGCAGCATCATTGCTCCGTTCACCATCAGGATGCAGAGCGTAAATGCTGCTGAGGATTTCTACAACATTCTCAATTTTCCGTAATGAACGTCTTGAATTGGTGAACTCTTTCTCGCTCGCTCGTTACTTCGCCCGGCCGTTTTCGAATTGACTTCAACAAAGATAATGCGGGGGATACATTTTTATTAAATTACGTACAGCTCGCGTCAATCTTTTTGGGGCCACGGAAGTTATTTATATCGGAAGTAGTCTTTAGTCTAAGTTAATGTGTTCTCGCGGGTCCGCACCAAGTGGGTCGGCGGTCCGGATGCGGACCGCGGTCCGCCGTTTGGCGACCCCTGGTTTACACCATACGTTAGAGCCTAACTAAGTTTGTGCCCGTTACTTAGTCTGTGCCATGAAAAGGTACTCTGTACATCAGACAACGTACTACCGCACTGCTGCACACATTTCGTTCGCGATGTCTGTTCAAGTTATAATTATTATTATTACATGGTACTTCAATGGATTTAATAAACTATTTACATTCCACGTGATGGAGGGGAAAGAATCTATCTCTTGGACACTGATAAATGGCGGTATGACCATCTTGTTTACATTACACGTATAATATTCAGAGCGGTGACAGGCGGCAGTTTCAAAGTTGTGACGACTGTCAGGCAAATCCTGCCTACAATGGAAGAGGCCCGTGTCGGAGAAGAGACGAAGACTATTTCTACTTCCTTGGATCACAGTATTAGATTATAATCATTTAATAGATTGACCCATTTAACTCGAATGGAGTATGTAAGATTAAAGGAAACAGAATCGAATGTTATTTGAATGGAGTTTGGGTTAACGAAGGTTCCTCTGTTATTTTTTTTTGGGTGAATAATTTTAAATAGAAGGTAAGTGTTGTTTAGAACAATGCTGCAGCTATATTATGGTTGTAGCAAGAATGGGTTATCCCGACCGGGGAGTACTACGTTCTCACAAAATACCAATGTGAAAAAGCGGGTTATTCCGTTTACCCTCCCTAAAGAATCCACCCTAGGATGGATACTCGGAAACGCGTGTATCGCGCGATTATCCACCCCAGACGGGGTGGATAATCGGAGTTCGTATATAATATTTTTCTTCCGATTTATAGAAATATGATAAAAACTAGCTCTATATCTATATCCTATCCTATACCTTTAAACGAGTAATTCTCATATATATATATATATATATATATATATATATATATATATATATATATATATATATATATATAATCGGAATCTCGGAAACGGCTCCAACGATTTTCATAAAATTTAGTGTCCAGGGAGTTTCCGGGGCAATAAATCGATCTAGCTAGGATTTATTTTTAGAAAATATCTTTTTGTCCGTGTTTTTAGGAAATGAAAAACTGCTACAATATCGTTAGAATAAGAAGGTAAATTTTGACAGTTTGTTAATGATTACAAATAGCTTAATTGGTGTTGTGGCAGCCACAAAATCGTAATACCATGGTTTGAGCCCAGACCGACCCATCGACTTTTTTAATTTTTTTTTTCAAGTTCCTTTCTTTTATTAGAAAATTATTTTTTCGAGCCCTTTTTTTAGTATTTTTTAAAAACACAACCGCCCATGATCAACCGCAACACCAGGGGAATTGCAGGTGCGTTTCCGGCCCTTTAGAAAGGAGTAAGCTCTTTTCTTGAAGGTCCCCAGGTCGTATCGGTCCGGAAAAATCACCGGTCCTATTCCACAGAGAAGTTGTACGCGGAAGAAAACTCCTTCTGAAACGTACAGTGGTGGAACGCCAAGCATCCAGATGATGTGGATGGTATCAGGACGTTTGCCGCGTAGTGCGTTCACGAAATTTGGCGGCTGGGATTAATCCGAACAATTCCTCAGAGCACTTCCCATGGTATATGCGAAAGAAAATGCAAAGAGATGCAACATGTCTTCGCAGCGCCAGTGAATCGAGCCGATCGGAAAGCACTCGATCGTGGAAGATTCGAGGCGCTCTGCGCTGGATGCGGTCAAGTGGAAGGAGCTGGTACTGGGGAGCCACAGCCCAGAGATGGGAACAGTATTCCATTTGCGGCCGAACCTGCGCCTTGTAAAGTTGCAGGCGGTGTGCCGGCATGAAATACTGTCCCGCTCTGCTGAGCACGCCAAGCTTTTTAGAGGCCAATTTGGCCTTCTCTCCCAAGTGACCATGAAACTGCACGTCACTCGATATGTCGACGCCGAGGATTCCGATACTGGCTGAGGCAATAAGGGGAGTGCCTTGAAACTGAGGGGATACGACAAAGGGGTTCTTTTTAGCGGTTAACGCGCAAACTTGTGTCCTCTAGAGGTTAAACTGGACTAGATTTAGTCGCCCCCAATCCGAGACTCTGTTCAGCAGAGACTCGACTTCAGACACAAGTTTGTCCCGGTACTCGGAGACGTTTTCCCGAGAAATATCGGCACGGCCGGTGTACAGAGCATCACCGGTGCTGTATATTATATAATTAATAAATAAACTAGACAAATTCATTTTTGCTTTGAGACGTTAAAGATTTAGTACCCGGTTGACCGAGCTTTGCTCGGTATTTTTCGCTCGGTTTTTTTTAATTCGTGTGTTTTGGAAATTATATTTAGTTACAAATTACATACTGATGAAATACAAATAATATTTTTTGATCTATGCGACATAATAGAAAAAACTGAACTGGTTATTTGAATAAAAAATCATGAGTGCAATTAGTTTAATTTAAATTTTCGTGTTTTAAAAATTACTAAAAAACGGGCTCGAAATATTATATAATTTTCTCAAAAAAGGAACAGTCAGTCTGGACTCGAACCAGGGTATTAAGATGTGTGACCGCCCATTATACCAATTAAGCTATTTATAATTATTAGTGACTGTCAAAATTTACCTTCTTATTCTAACGATATTGTAGCAGTTTTTCATTGCTTAAAAACACGGACAAAAAGACACTTTCTAAAAATAAATCCTAGCTAGATCGATTTATTGCCCCCGAAACTCCCTGGACACAAAATTTTATGAAAATCGTTGGAGCCGTTTCCGAGATTCCGATTATATATACATATATATATATATATATATATATATATATATATATATATATATATATATATATATATATATATATATATATACAAGAATTGCTCGTTTAAAGGTATAGGATAGTGTCTCAGGAAATAGTCCTTATTACCTGTCATGGATATGTATCATCTCTCTTACGATATGGATGGATTGTTTGGGGAAATTCCGTTTATGCGGACAAAGCATTTAAAGTCCAAAAGAAATGCATAAGAGTGTGATAGAAATATGTTTGGTGGTTGTTATGTGCACACTGAAATGATCGGGAATAGAATATTTCGGATTGAGTTACAATAAAACCTTTTTTAGAATTTGAGTACTGCTGTCATCTGCACCAGTGCTGTCATCTGCATAGCAATGAATGTTACGGGTTTGCAACATATCATTGATATGCAGAAGAAACAGCGTTGGCGATAGCACGCAGCCTTTTGGAACACCAGCAGTAATAGGCTTGTAATCGGAGCTTGCACCGTCTACAACGACCTTGATGCTCCGATCTGCAAGAAAGCTGGTGATCCAATCGCACAATTTCTCGGGAAGTCCATAGGAAGGGGGCTTTGAAAGAAGCGCTTTGTGCCAAACCCGATCGAAGGCCTTCGCTACGTCCAAACTAACGGCCAATGCCTCCCCCTTGGACTCTACTGCCTGAGTCCATCTATGAGTTAGGTAGACCAGAAGATCACCAGCTGATCGACCACGGCGAAAACCGTATTGGTGATCACTAATCAGCTGGTGATCCTCAAGGTACCTCATGAGCTGGCAGTTTACAATGGACTCTATTTTTTTTTTTGGAGAACAAGGAGGTGATGGCGATTGGCCGGTAGTTGGACGGGTCTGAGCGGTCGCCTTTTTTAGGGATCGGGTGGACGAAAGCCGCCTTCCATGATTTTGGAACTACGCCTATGGAGTAGGAGTACCGGAAAAGACGCGTTACAACAGGTGCCAACTCTGGAGCACACGTCCTCAGCACAATTGGGGGGATTCCGTCAGGCTTACTCGACTTGTGGATGTCCAGGGAGAGGAGTGCTTTGTGAACCGAGCGCTGTGTGAAATGCACTTCCGGCATGGAGCACTCACACCGCGGGATGGTCGGCGGCGTACTCCCCCTGTCATCGAGAGACGAGTTGGAGGCAAAGAAAGAGCCTAGCAGATCGGCTTTCTCCTTTGCGGTATGGGCCAGTGAGTCGTCCTCCCTGTGCAGAGATGGAAGAGATGGCTGACAGAAATTCCCCTGGACAGCCTTTGCGAGAGACCAGAATGCACGGGTTCCAGAAGGAAGGCGAACTAGTTTCTCGCCAATTCTGCCTATGTGCTCTGACTTTGCCTTGGCAATGACTCTTTTGAAGGACCTAGAGGCGGGATTATACTTCTTTTTTAGAGCGCTGGTGTTTACATCCCGGGACGCTGATGCATCAACCCAGGCTTGGTAGCACTCCTGCTTATAGCATGATGCTATTTTACAGGAGCGACCAAACCATGGCTGAGATTTGCCTCCAATGGGCACCACAGAGGAAGGAATAAAAAGTTCCATACCCTGAAGTACCACATCAGTAACAGAATCCACAATAACGTTGGGATCATCCGGCGAGAAGCAAACCCACCCCCAAGGGTAGGATGCAAAGAAAGACCGCATCCCATCCCAATCGGCTGACCTATAGTGCCAAACACGGCGGCAGCCTGCAGAATGCAACCGCGATTTCAGCGTGAGTGGCACAACACTCCGGACCAGACAATGGTCCGAGGAGCCTAAAGGGGCGTCGACGGAAATCTGATATCCGTCCGGGTGAGAGGTCAGCAGAAGGTCCAACAGGGAAGGTGCATGATCCTCCACATCTGGAATCCGCGTAGGCGAAGTAACCAGTTGTGTCAGACCATATGCCAAGGCAAAATCATGAACAGATCTCCCCGCATGATCGGTTAAACGTGAACCAAGCCATTCGGCGTGAAGGGCGTTAAAGTCGCCGAGGATCACGATCTCTGCGGAGGGGATCTGCTGTAGCAACGAATCTGCAGCCATTTGGACGTGGTCGAAGAGTCGGTCTGTTTCGGCATTACCGCTATGGGACCTATAGAGGCACCCGTAGACGCGCGGATGGTCGTCGCTGTCTACGCGTAGCCAAAGGATGGACAGGTCCGAACCTTCAAGTCTGCCGAGGCGTCGAGAACAGATGTCCTCTCTGACGTAAACGCAAACTCCAGCCCGAGGCACAAAGGAGTGTTCCAGTTTGTACCCCGGGTAGGAGAGATACGAGACATCAGCCGGAGAGGACACCTGCGTCTCGGTCAGAAAGAGCAGAGCCGGCCTCGCCGTCTCGAGATGGTAGTGGACGGCGTTTAGGTTAGAGTGAAGTCCCCTGATATTGCAGAAATTCACGGACAGCGTGGCAGGGGTCACCTTGGTCTTGTTGCTCTGTTTGCCCCGAGCAGTTGTAGTCTTGAGCGGATTTTTGCCCCCCCCCCCCCAGAATACGCGGGGCAGCCTGAGCACCCACGCTCAGAAGTGGAGAAACATGGTCGTGGATACTCAGCGAGGGATTCTCCAGGGGTGCTGGTACCCTCCTGGGGTAGTCTATCATTATTTAATTCCGCTACCATGTTGATGGGGGGGGGGGATTTGGGCCTCCGGCCACCTGCACTCACCAGACGAAACGCAGAAGCAGAGCTTCCACTTCACGCCGGTATTCTGTGAGGTCGTGGTACCACCCCGGTTTGAGCCGGCCCATACGTGCAACAGCAAAGCTGCCGCGTGGCTCTACCACTGTTATACCGAGTCACAAAAGAATGTTCCAGTTTGTACCCCGGGTAGGTGAGATACGAGACATCAGCCGGAGATGACACCTGCGTCTCGGTCAGAAAGAGCAGAACCGGCCTCGTCGTCTCGAGATGGTAGTGGACGGCGTTTAGGTTAGAGTGAAGTCCCCTGATATTGCAGAAATTCTTGGATAGCGTGGCAGGGGTCGCCGTGGTCTTGTTGCTCCGCTTGCTCCGAGCAGTTTTAGTCTTGAGCGGCATTTGACCCCCCCCCCCCCCCCCCCAGATATACGCCGGACAGCCTGAGCACCCACGCTCAGGAGTGGAGAAACATGGTCGTGGATGCTCAGCGAGGGATTCTCCGGGGGTGCTGGTACTCTCCTGGGGTAGTATCACTATCATTATTTAATTCCGCTACCATGTTGATGGGGGGGGGGGATTTGGGGCTCCGACCACACTCACCAGACGAAACGCGGAAGCAGAGCTTCCACTTCACGCCGGTATTCTGTGAGGTCGTGGTACCACCCCGGTTTGAGCCGGCCCATACGTGCAACAGCAAAGCTGCCGTGTGGCTCTACCACTGTTAAACTGCCTGGATATATTGCAGAATTTATAACCAGGAAGTTTAATTTTATATAAATACTACACGTAATACGTGGACTTTATTAGGCTATAACAGTAACGGTAATGGCAATACGTAATATGTTTTTTGATAAAGTTTGTGGTTATAAAAAATTATTTAATAATTAAAGTATATATGTTGAACTGCATTTGGATTAAAAAGACGGAAGAAAAAAATTGAATTCCGATTATCCACCCCGTCTGGGGTTGATAGATGAACACTCTTCCGAGTATATCCACCCTAGGGTGGATTCTTTACAGTGAATTAACGGAATAACCCGAAATAGAAGCCAAATGCTACGTTTCGTACGGTGAATTGTAGAGAACCGTCAACCCTTTTTATTGCAAACGAGGCATCTTAGTCCTCAGAAGTGACAACGCATCTGCATTTTGATTCTTAATCGAGGATAGATGTAAATTTCTATGGGCTACAGCTTCCACCGTTATTTTAATAAATTAAGACATTTTAAGGTACCCCGTACTTAGGTTCCACAATCCACAAGAGGTTAAGGTTGTATATTAATAACTACACGTAAGTATAGTAAACAAAGACGGTTTTTTTTTTAAAGATTAATTATCACCAATAAATGGACGCTCGAAAATCATATGTAGTGAAGAATAAAAGATTTGCGTTTTTTTGACAAAAAAATATTTACTTGACAGTTTGGTAAAAATTAGAACAAAGGAAAGGTAAAGGTACACCTTCATCATTGGATAAAACACATCTATCAAATGATGACCCCCTCCGCCTCCCCCCAACCCCCCGCCAAACTGGAATTACGACTTGATAAAACATGCAGGTAGTAGATGAATACAGGTGGCTTAGGAACGCACTTTGTGGCATTTTATAGTAGCTTATGTTTAAGCAGTGGATTTGTCAGGCTATGATAGCTGCTAATTTGAAAGTATGCGGTAAAGGTTCTACAGAACCTTAAGTCATTACTCATGCTTCAATTTGCGTGCACTCTAGTAAAGTGAAACCGAGCTGCGCGGTGTTTCGGTCCTCCAATCTTACACTGATAAGTCCATTCACTATTGTAACCCGTCTTGCAGTTTTCAACACCGATGTATCACGACCGTAGTCGATTTTACAAAATTTATTTATTTAGCGACAACCAACTAATTTCTCTACAACTCCGAAATATGAAAAATGTGAGTCCCGAATGCAAAAAAATACTTTATTATTATTTATAACAGGTGCTTTTTAGAATGACTGATTGTAACACAATCGTATTGTTACGAGCTTGAGGTTCGTGACAATAAAAATTGCCGATAAAATTACCTAAATTAACACTTTAATTTTCTTTACACAAATTAAGACTTAAAACACTAATAATTAAGTACACTAATTCACTTTATTCCGCTCCGAAGCTTCGCTTGTCTCGCCGAATTCAATACTTCCCCAGTCGCGTATTGCAGCGCCTTTATATAGGGCTCTTCCACGAAAACATCCAGAATATACCAGAATATTCGAGTAAATACGCGCGCCAACCGACCAAGCGCAGAAAGATCGAGTGTAGAGCTTCTAGAAAGTTTAGTTCTTCAATTTGATACCAGATGGCGCTAGTGCCGTCGACTTCGGCGCGTAACACTGCCCCCCCCCCCCCTAAGACATGCTCGTCCCGAGCATTATCGGCCCCATAATATCGCGCCAGGCGATCCACATGGACGATCTTAGGAGTCCCTCTTGCGCCTTTCTGTAACGGCTCCGCAATGTCAAGGGCTGTCCTATCCCCTGGTGCACCAACATTGTACAATTTCAATGCTCCTCTACTACGTGTCTGAGGTCCCCTCACAGCCGCACAACTTGTACATGTACGACACCAATCCTCGACATCGTCACGATAATGGACCCAGTAAAACTGTTCTCGGACCTTCAGTAGAGTTCGTTTAACTCCCAGATGGACTCTTGAACGACCATTATGGCACAGCTGTAGAACATTCGGCACTTTAGCTTTAGGGACTACCATTTGCAAACGACAGCTGTCATTTGCCCCGACCATTGTCCCATTTACGGCACAGGACTCCATCCTGAAGCAGCAAGCTGTCCCATTGGGCCCAATAGCTTTTCGTGGTTGAACTCATCGCTGAGACGTCGCTCCACTTAGGCTTGGTAGCACGGGCCTTCATCCATTCCAGAATCGGCTTGATGTCCGGATCTTCCTGCTGTGCATGTCGTAGGCTCTCCTTCCAGTCGTTGCTGAGGTGGTCTGTCCTGAGCATCCTCACGGATACCACTTCCTTACTCTCTTGCCTAGTACAATGTTTCCGATCTTCAGGACAAGGTCTTCTTGACAATGCATCTGCGTTGCCATGAGGTTTCCCGCTGCTATGTCTGATAGTAAAGTCGTATCCCGGCTGCTGCTGGGCGGTGATGTTAGCCGCACTTCCCTTCTGAGATCATTCACCTTCCCTTTCTAGGGTTCGCTTAGGGCAGCTGGATCGAAGATGGCCCCTTTCCCCACAGCCATAGCACCTAGGGCTGTATCCTTTATTGTGGTCGCGAACTGTTGCAACCTCCCTAGCGTGAGGGGAATGATGTTGCTGCCATCGCCAGGCGGTGCCGTTAGCTGCACTACCCTCTCGAGATACATCAACTTCCCTTTCTACAGTTCGCTTAGGTCAGCTGGATCGTAGATGGCCCTTTTCCCCACAGCCATAGCACCTAGGGCTGTATCCTTTATTGCGGTCGCGTACCGTAGCTGCTGCAATCTCCCTGACGCGATGGGAGCGAAGATCCTGCCGCACGGCTTCCACCTCCAGTGCATGGGCCAAGGCGTCCTTAAGCGTGTCGTGGTGCCCGAGTCTCACAGCAGCTCTGACTTCAAGGTCGCGGATGCCGTCGATGAATGTCTGAACCAGGTTCCCTTCAATGAGCGCAGGTACAGACTGGTATGCTTTTCGAACCATCTTCTCCACCTCAAGGGCCCACTGCTACAGGTTTTCGTTGCTGCGCTGCACGCGATCTTTAAGCTGCGCGCGAAAGACGTATTCCAGGTGAGCGTCGCCATATCTCGCCTCCAAGGCCTCAAGAAGCTGCTCGTAGGTCACTTTCTTACCGAGAGCTTCCAAGACTTGGTCGCGCAGGCCTAGGGTGAGCGCAGTCATGGCTTGGCTTTTATTCCAGCCGGCCTCCATGACGGCCTCGAACTGGATTTTGTAGGCCGACCAGGAAGAGGACCCGTCGAACGGCGGCACTTTGAATCCACGTAGCGCAGGTGTTGTAGCTACTACGGGAGCTGTTGTTCCATCCCCAAGTTTGAGTTCATCCAGCGTTTTCTTAACTTAGTTGATTTCGGTCTCAGCTTCCGACAGGCGGTTATCATGTTGAGCAACCTTATCCTTCACCTCCCTTATCTCTTTCCCGAACGTAGCGTGAAGGCCCTTCATGAGAAGCATCTGCTCTTCCCTATCGCGTTTGAGCTGCTCTTCTAAGCGACGGGCCTGTTCCTCCTGTCGGCGGGCCTGTTCCTCCTGTCCGCGCTTCAGCTGCTCTTCGAACCGACGAGCCTGTTCCTCCTGTCGGCGGGCCTGCTCCTGCAGCATCACCATCAGAGCGCCTAAATCAGGTGCTGCAGATGCAGGAGCTGCTGACGGACCGGCCTCCGTTGCCGCCGGCTGGCCCTCTGATGTCTGCGGCGTTGCACCACCAAATCTTCTCTGATCCGTCTCATGCTGGCGTTGACTGCGGGTACGAACACCCTCCGTTTCCTCCTTAGGTAAAATCGGCATGATTTTATCCCACTTCTGACACCAATTGTTACGAGCTTGAGGTTCGTGACAATAAAAATTGCCGATAAAATTCCCTAAATTAACACTTTAATTTTCTTTACACAAATTAAGACTTAAAACACTAATAATTAAGTACACTAATTCAATTTATTCCGCTCCGAAGCTTCGCTTGTCTCGCCGAATTCAAAACATCCCCGATCGCGTATTGCAGCGCCTTTATATAGGGCTCTTCCACAAAAACATCCAGAATATTCGAGTAAATACGCGCGCCAACCGACCAAGCGCAGAAAGATCGAGTGTAGAGCTTCTAGAAAGTTTAGTTCCTCAATTTGATACTAGATGGCGCTAGTGCCGTCGACTTCGGCGCGTAACAGTATTTTGACTTTAATCGCAATTCATTCAAGGGCATCTTTCCTCGCAATGTTGACAGCAGACTAGATCGTATAGGTATTTAATTAATTTTTTGACTTATGTATTTAATTAATTAATAATATTGATGTAAAAATAGAAAGAAATTAATGACAATTGGATATGTAACATTATATAATTATTGACGTAAGAATAATAATTAATATATGATATATGACATTGACCTATAATAATAATCTTACTTGATATAATAATACTTACTTATATTATTTCTGACACTGTGGCATAATACCTAAATTAATTATCAAATCAAGTAAATAATACCAAATAATTTTATATTTTGTTAAATTAATATATGTTGTTAAATTCGATAAGTATTGTTGTTTAGGTTACTTGACCATTAATATTTGCACACCACTAAGGTAGAATATGTAGAACGAATTATACTCAAACACCATTATACAACCATATTCTTACAAATAAAGATTATTATTATTATTAGGGGTATCTGTATAGTTTTCTCGTCTGGTTGGTTTCTATAAATATATAATTATAAATTAAAATGAAAAGATAAATATACATAAATATCAATAAAATAAAATAAATACAAAAAATACACAAATAAATAAAGATCCAACCAGTTGCAAGCCCTCGGCAGAGGAGACCAAACGGCCGAGGGTTAGGAGGAAAGGGAAAGAAACCGACGGACGATGCGGGCGGTATCGAGGACCACTGCATTCTGCATTTGAGCCCGGAGCGGTCCGTCACGGAGTCCCAGTCGCCTCAGATGACCCGAGAGGCTGACTGGGATTAGCCCATTCGCAGAGACGACTACAGGAATAATTTCGGTCACCTCGTGAGCCAGGTCCAGATATTTTGTTCGCTTATCTGTTTTGGCTTTCACGAGGTTCTCGTCATACGGCATGGTAATGTCGACCAAAAATATCCTTGACTGTGCCCGGTCCATCAGCACAATATCAGGCTTATTCGCAAGAATAGTCCTGTCTGTGATGATGGCCCGGTCCCAGTAGAGCCTGGCGCGGTCATTTTCGAGCACGGCTTCCGGCAAGTACTTGTAATACGGCACTTTCCGGTTCACGAGACCGTATTTAAGCGCGAGCTCCTGGAGAGTTAGAAAGCGCCGAACAACCGGAGATGACATGTGTAAGTGACTCCCCGGGATGGCGACAAGCTCGACAGACGTCGATGGTGCCATCCTTTAGGATGTATCTCCGATAGTTGTTGCTCTTAATAACCTGATCCTGTATTGCACAGACAAAACCCTCGGTTTCCCGGAAGAGGTCACCGAAACGTAGCCAGTTGAGGGAGGCGACTGTATCTACGACGGGCTCATGTAGAGCCTTGTAGTACCTCCCGTGGAGCTCCTTCTCCTTCCATACGGTCTCCCGGTCGAAAATGCTAAGCACTGCTGGGTCCTGCCATTGCTCGTTGGCTAAGGATAGAAGGGTAAGCCCTTTATCACTAGAAATGACGTCATTATAGAATGGATCATCCGATCTCGCCAAGAAGTATTGACGGAGACTGCACACTTCGCGATTATGCATGGTGAGCGCGCTCAGAAAGCCACGCCCACCATGCTTTCGCGGCAAGTACAGCCTCATTACCAACGATCTCGGATGATGCATCCTATGGGACGTCATGGTAGTGCGGACTTTTCTATCCAGGGCTTTAAGTTCAGTCTGGGTCCACCTGAGTATGCCAAAGGTATACATGAGGACAGGCATGACCCAGTAGTTATATGCGTGTGACTTATTCACACTGGACAAAAGGCTGTTAAAAACTTTGGTCAAGCGTGCATAAAACACGTCGCAAACTGACTGTCTCATACCAGCCTCATCGATACCGATGTTCTGTGACATACCCAGGTATCGGTATGTTTCAGCCTCGGAAAGGGTCCTTAAGTTGACGGGCATAGATAAGTCTATGCCCTCAGAGTTAGCAACCCTTCCCCTTTCAACATGAAGGACCGCACACTTATCCGTTCCCAGCTCCATTCCAATGGAACTGCTAAATTCACAAGTGATTTTTAGCAGTTCTATAAGATGGGAGCGACTGGAGGCGAATAACTTGAGATCATCCATATAGAAAAGGTGGGTCACTTTTGTCCCTCCTTGCCGTACCTGAAATCCCCTCCCGGAGCCCTCCAGTAAGGTACTGAGAGGGTTCAGAGAGAGGCAGAACCAGATTGATTATTATTATTATAGCCATTGTTTTAAAATATGTTAAAAAGCCTATATACGTCCCACTGCTGGGCACAAGTCTCTTTATTTCTGAGAAAGTTTTAGGGCAAGGAACGCCGCTCTATCTCAATTTTTATTTTTTCTCATTTCTCAGGTTTCCTTACAATGTTTTCCTTCACCGCCGAGCATGCGGTAAATAAGCAGTTTAAAATAGGTTATGCAATCCAAAATCCAACTTTAGCAGTTCAGATATTTTTTATTCCAACAAATTGAAATATTGCTTTCATGAAGAATTCGAGCGATAATACTTTTTGTTAATTTTGTCAAAAAATATTGCCATGTTTACATAAAGAAGCTGATGGTGTCTTAGTTTTCATATATTTAGTACGGTTTTTGATTTCCCCTTAATTAAAAAGTTAAAGGAATCTGCAGAGGGACGTATGATTAAAAAAGCTCATAATATTACTCCATTAAATATAGTTTTATTATATCATTTTCACAATACACGTATTTATATGTCTATTGTCATATAATCTCTCTTACACTAGCCGTTTCTTTAAAACATCACTGAATTTAAAGAAATTCACCAACTGAAGTCAAGGTATAGAGCAGAGAAAAATCATGAAACAGTCAAGTTCGACTCGTTAAAATTTTTCAGATGTTTTCATCTGGTAAGAATGGTGGACAAAAGAGTTCCGAAATTCATGACGGGAAAGATGTACTTAGATAAAAAATATACACCACATTTTAATTTAATCAGTGACTTTAATGTTTGACATTTTTTTTTGCCTGGGAAGAATGCAAAAGTTACTTAGTAAAGTGTAATAGTTGCGCTGTCTTATTGATATGACTTCATTTAATTTTCAACTCTATTTTAAACTACATAAGATTTGTATTCGTTCGATTGATTCTTATTGACAATATACATAGTTACAAGTTTCCAGTCAATACACATGTATTATTATAAATAGTACATTAATAGTATTCACAACAAAAGAAAATCCATAATCATAACAATTTCTAAAAAAGGCAGTTTCCGAAAGTTTACAAGTACCAAAAACTATTATAAACAATTTTATAAGAAAAATTCAATATCACATCATAAACCTTGTAATTGCAATCTACGATTTATGTAGGTGTTTCCGTAAAAATCGGAAAGGGCGAAGACTATGTGTTACGCAATTACTAGACTTTTGATTCCACCTGGTTCTCTTACTAGGAATTTTTCCTCTTTCGTGAAACTTTTCAATATACATACATAAATTACACTTGGGTAAGCCATACAAAACCACTTGTAGGCCATAAAAAACACCTTCCGCATCACTATCGATCATTCAATTATATCTGAATTCTTTAAAATGGCCGAACTAAGACTTTTTACTGAATCTTTTATTCTGCACTGGGATTATTCACCTAGACTAGTAAAAAACCAGTACAACGTCGTATCAACCAATCAGTTCAGTCTCCAATTTTTAACTTTCAATACAATATCTGCCATGAAATCTTACCATATTATAACCATCGAACATACAATAGTTCATAGCAAACAAACCATAATGTCAAACAATATAATAATAGACAAACACTAACACACAAGATTACTAAAACGTAGTCTTAGACCATAATAATACCAATATATTTTTCTTTCTTTGTTAGAGCATTCTATCTATGTTATAAAAAAGTAATATTATTAGAAAATATATACTTATTGACGTTCATAGCATTGGATTATATGTTAACCGTTAGAGATCATATTTTCAACATAGATGAAATATCGTCAATTCGATTAAACATCAAACACTTCATAAACAACTAAGACCCGTTTTAATAGTTTTGAATAGATTTAATATACACACGAGACACACATGTTCATTGCAAATTAAATGAGCGTATTTTCGCAAAAAAAAAATGATAAATTAAAGTAATTTCGACACTAAAATGTATAATACATAAATATTAATAAAATATTTACTAACAAATACTGTGTTTTGTGTTTTAAATCGAATGAAGACCATTTTTTTAATCAATTTTTGAACAATATCAAATAACTTATAACCAAGTTAAACAAGCACCTTAATAATGTTCAGAAATGTTTTGGTTAATTTATACACAGTCTTATTAACATATAGATTATCTTTTTTAGTAAAAAGAATAGACCAAGGTATATCAAGCAAATACTGTTGAACATGCAACTTCGTCATTAGAATGTTGTGTTGTATAAAAATGTCAAATTATATAATATAATGCGTTTTAAGGCTATCTTTACAGGTTTAATTCATATAAAATATTATTTTAACTGGCATCATTCACTGTAAAACGTGATATTAAACGTCAGCTATAAACTTTGCCTTACAGTGAATTTGCATAAATTCTAATACCATAAATAAAACTAAAAGTTTATATTTAGTCTAGGTTTTAAACAATATGACGGCTGTTTGAGCCTGAATTTTGTTGTATTTTATTGTCGTTTAAGAAAATATATTATCTGTTTGTGTGTTCATTTTTTCATTTAATTTCATTAAATTAATAATTTCAAAAACAATCACACCCAAATCGAATTGAAATACAATTACACAAAAATATAGTACAATTTCATTTGATAATCACAACTGGGTTCAATAGGAAATTCAAAATATATTTAGTGGACACAACACAATCATTAAAAACAGTACGCAATAATTTTGACAGCTTAGAAACTGTGGGCTTCGGCGAGCTTATGGTCCCTCTAGTATTTTTACATTCAATGCAATTTATTTCATAGCCTCGTATGTTAAAGTGTTTAGAACCGATTGAGTACGAGTTTGGGTCATTTAAGAGTATGCCTTTGAAGCGAATTTTGTCATCTGCACGCAACAGTCGAGTGTAATTACTAAAGTAGTGATCGAACATAAGAGTGATATCCGCGTGTCGTTTTAGTAAACCGCCGCTTGCTTCCATTGTCAATTTCACTTCGTAGGTGTATCTAAAAACAAAATGTTTATATTTTAGTATTTATTTTCATATCCTTTATCTTAATATACAAGTGGTAGAATTAAAAATTTTGGACAAACCGACTTCAATATAAATAAAATGAAAACATCATCAAATGTAGCCGAAGTCAATTAAATATGCATTATTAAGAATAACTCGAAAATTACTGGTCAGATCTTGATAAAAATTATGTGGACCACATGAGAAGTACCAGCTTTCAAATAAAATAAAAAATCAAACTCGGTTCACCTAAAAAGAAATTCTGAGGTAACACATAAAAAATATCGTCGAATTGAAAACCTCATCCTTTTTTTGAAGTCTGTTGAAACTTGTGTTAGGTTATTGCGTAACTATTATTGTTAGATTAATTTTAGGTTAATAACTATTAATATTATTGTTTATAACAGAATAACTGGATTTAACTTTATATTATAATTACTATTAGTTGTTACCATTAATGATTACGGATAATAGATACAGTAATATAATTTAACCGGAAGAATAATATTTAGATTTCTGTAAAAGAGTGGGGCGGAAATGGTGCCGCTCCACCCTGCTAACGAAAGTGAAAGGCTGATTAGTAAATGGAGAGTGGCAATAGCTGAACTCAAGTCGTCGCAGTAAGACGTGAAGTTAAGTTGAATTGTGTATACGTTTAAATTGTAAAGTGAACCAAAATGTAATAGTTTGAATCTACCGTTTTGTTTTCTACCTGGACTCGAAATAGTATTGTAGAAAGTGAAATGAAATAAAGTGTAATAGTTGGAATCAACCCTTTTATTTTGTACCTGATCTTGAAATAGTACAACACTTGCTTTGTTCTTTTTCTTTAAAAAATGTTAACCCCACACTAGGATTTTCTCCGGTATCGTGGAAGCAGTTTACAGTGAACAATTACTTGTAGGGCATACCTACAAATACTTATTCCGTGCGGGATTCGAACCCGCGGACCTCAGCGCTATAACTCATTGCTAAGCTATTGATGGTTAAGATATAGGTAGATATACAATATGTAACGTAATTAACGCACACCCTCAGACACCCCAATTAGTATATTATGTTATAATCATAATACACACACTGAATTTTTAGTTAAACATTTTTATGCACTGATTATTATTTATCAAATTAGTTACACTAATTCCGGAAGAAGGTTGTGGTCACAGTACAAATCCACGAACGCAAAGACTTTAACGTGCTTGAAATAAAGTTCATTTTTCTTTATTTTTATTGAATTACAGAATTAGTAATAATACAAATAAAACTGCACTCTTAAAAGTCTTATTGCCTGAAGTTACGGTCCATTTCAGTTTGTTTTGACTGTACAGATTTAGTGTGACTGTAATGGAATCGATTCAGTAAACGATTCTGAACAAACTACTTTCTCAAAGTGCGTCAATTATGTTAAATGTTGTATATATATATATATATATATATATATATATATATGTGTATATATATATATATATATATATATATATATATATATATATATATATATATATATAGTGTAAACACCGTTGTCCTTGAAACCAGTGGTTTGGTTTCACTTATAGAACGCAAATTCAATGAATTAAAAAAACGCTATTTCCTTTCATAAAATTTAAAAAGTTTTTTTTTTTTTTTTTTTTTTTTTATAGAAGAGGGGGCAAACGAGCATGCGGCTCACCTGATGTTAAGTGACTACCGCCGCCCATGATCAACCGCAACACCAGGAGAATTGCGGGTGCGTTGCCGGCCCTTTAGAAAGGAGTAAGCTCTTTTCTTGAAGGTCCCCAGGTCGTATCGGTCCGGAAAAATCGCCGGTGATAAACTATTCCACAGAGAGGTTGTACGTGGAAGAAAGCTCCTTGTGAAACGTACAGTGGTGGACCGCCAAGCATCCAGATGGTGTGGATGGTATCGGGACGTTTGCCGTGTCGTGCGTTCACGAAATTTGGCGGCTGGGATTAATCCGAACAATTCCTCAGAGCACTCCCCGTGATAGATGCGATAAAATACGCAAAGAGATGCAACATCTCTTCGCAACGCCAGTGAATCGAGCCGATCGGAAAGCACTCGGTCGTCGACGATTCGAGCCGCTCTGCGCTGGATGCGGTCAAGTGGAAGGAGCTGGTACTGGGGAGCCCCAGCCCAGAGATGGGAACAGTATTCCATGTGCGGTCGAACCTGCGCCTTGTAAAGTTGCAGGCGGTGTGCCGGCATGAAATACTGCCCCGCTCTGCTGAGCACGCCAAGCTTTTTAGAGGCCAATTTGGCCTTCCCTTCCAAGTGACCACGAAACTGCACGTCACTCGATATGTCGACGCCGAGGATTCCGATACTGGCTGAGGCAACAAGGGGAGTGCCTTGAAACTGAGGGGATACGACAAAGGGGTTCTTTTTAGCGGTTAACGCGCAAACTTGTGTCTTCTGGGGGTTAAACTGGACTAGATTTAGTCGTCCCCAATCCGAGACTCTGTTCAGCAAAGACTCGACTTCAGACACAAGTTTGTCCCGGCACTCGGAGACGTTTTCCCGAGAAATATTGGCTCGGCCGGTGTAAAGAGCATCACCAGTGCTGTCATCTGCATAGCAATGAATGTTACGGGTATGCAACATATCATTGATATGCAGAAGAAACAGCGTTGGCGATAGCACGCAGCCCTGTGGAACACCAGCATTAATAGGCTTGCAATCGGAGCTTGCACCGTCTACAACGACCTTGATGCTCCGATCTGCAAGAAAGCTGGTGATCCAATCGCACAATTTCTCGGGAAGCCCATAGGAAGGGAGCTTCGAAAGAAGCGCTTTGTGCCAAACCCGATCGAAGGCCTTCGCAATGTCCAAACTAACGGCCAATGCCTCCCCCTTGAACTCTACTGCCTCCGCCCATCTGTGAGTGAGGTAGACCAGAAGATCACCAGCTGACCGACCACGGCGAAAACCGTATTGGCGGTCACTAATCAGCTGGTGATCCTCAAGGTACCTCATGAGCTGGCAGTTTACAATGGACTCCATTGTTTTGGAGAACAAGGAGGTGATGGCGATTGGCCGGTAGTTGGACGGGTCTGAGCGGTCGCCTTTTTTAGGGATCGGGTGGACGAAAGCAGTCTTCCATGACTTTGGGACTACGCCTAGGGAGTAGGAGTACCGGAAAAGACGCGTTAAAACCGGTGCCAACTCTGGAGCACACGTCCTCAGCACAATTGGGGGGATTCCGTCAGGCCCACTCGACTTGTGGATGTCCAGGGAGAGGAGTGCTTTGCGAACCGAGCGCTGTGTGAACTGTACTTCCGGCATGGAGCACTCACACCGCGGGATGGTCGGCGGCGTACTCCCCCCGTCATCGAGAGTCGAGTTAGACGCAAAGAAGGAGCCTAGAAGATCGGCTTTCTCCTTTGCAGTATGGGCCAGTGAGTCGTCCTCCCTGTGCAGAGATGGAAGAGATGGCTGACAGAAATTCCCCTGGACAGCCTTGGCGAGAGACCAGAATGCACGGGTTCCAGAAGGAAGGCGAACTAGTCTCTCGCCAATTCTGCCTATGTGCTCTGACTTTGCCTTGGCAATGACTCTTTTGAAGGACCTAGAGGCGGAATTATACTTCTTTTTTAGAGCGCTGGTGTTTACATCCCGGGACGCTGATGCATCAACCCAGGCTTGGTAGCACTCCTGCTTATAGCATGATGCTATTTTACAGGAGCGACCAAACCATGGCTGAGATTTGCCTCCAATGGGCACCACAGAGGAAGGAATAAAAAGTTCCATACCCTGAAGTACCACATCAGTAACAGAATCCGCAACAACGTTGGGATCATCCGGCGAGAAGCAAACCCGCCCCCAAGGGTAGGATGCAAAGAAAGACCGCATCCCATCCCAATCGGCTGACCTATAGTGCCAAACACGGCGGCAGCCTGCAGAATGCAACCGCGATTTCAGCGTGAGTGGCACAACACTCCGGACCAGACAATGGTCCGAGGAGCCTAAAGGGGCGTCGACGGAAATCTGATATCCGTCCGGGTGAGAGGTCAGCAGAAGGTCCAACAGGGAAGGTGCATGATCCTCCACATCTGGAATCCGCGTAGGCGAAGTAACCAGTTGTGTCAGACCATATGCCAAGGCAAAATCATGAACAGATCTCCCCGCATGATCGGTTAAACGTGAACCGAGCCATTCGGCGTGATGGGCGTTAAAGTCGCCGAGGATCACGATCTCTGCAGAGGGGATCTGCTGTAGCAACGAATCTGCAGCCATTTGGACGTGGTCGAAGAGTCGGTCTGTTTCGGCATTACCGCTGTGGGACCTATAGAGGCACCCGTAGACGCGCGGATGGTCGTCGCTGTCTACGCGTAGCCAAAGGATGGACAGGTCCGAACCTTCAAGTCTGCCGAGGCGTCGAGAACAGATGTCCTCTCTGACGTAAACGCAAACTCCAGCCCGAGGCACAAAGGAGTGTTCCAGTTTGTACCCCGGGTAGGAGAGATACGAAACATCAGCCGGAGAGGACACCTGCGTCTCGGTCAGAAAGAGCAGAGCCGGCCTCGCCGTCTCGAGATGGTAGTGGACGGCGTTTAGGTTAGAGTGAAGTCCCCTGATATTGCAGAAATTCACGGACAGCGTGGCAGGGGTCGCCTTGGTCTTGTTGCTCCGTTTGCCCCGAGCAGTTGTAGTCTTGAGCGGAATTTCGCCCCCCCCAGAATACGCGGGGCAGCCTGAGCACCCACGCTCAGAAGTGGAGAAACATGGTCGTGGATGCTCAGCGAGGGATTCTCCAGGGGTGCTGGTACCCTCCTGGGGTAGTCTATCTTTATTTAATTCCGCTACCATGTTGATGGGGGGGGGGGGGATTTGGGCCTCCGGCCACCTGCACTCACCGACGAAACGCGGAAGCAGAACTTCCACTTCACGCCGGTATTCTGTGAGGTCGTGGTACCACCCCGGTTTGAGCCGGCCCATACGTGCAACAGCAAAGCTGCCGCATGGCTCTACCACTGTTTTCTGTCCGACACCGTCCGTAAATTCATGGACACCCTATGCGCATGAGTGACGTAATCACTGTAAAGATCACCGCCCGCGCTAGCTACCTACACAACATTCAATATAAAAATACAATAGGTACACATAACCTGCGATGTAACTTTTCCTTCATACTTTCATCCTGGCTTAGGACAAGTAAAAATTGAGAAATTAAGGAAAAATTGAGATTTTATTAAAAAAAAATGTTATCTTTTATTGAATTTACGTTCTATAAGTGAAAGCAAACCACCGATCTGAAGGACAACGGTGTTTACACTAACACCCTGTATATATATATATATATATATATATATATATATATATATATATATATATATAGTCAAGCTCTAAAATATACCTATAGACGATCGAGAGAAATCAGATATAGTCAAATGGATTTGTTTAGAAACAATAAATATTAGAACAAACTTTATCCTTTTTAAGTTGGAAATTTCTGTGTTCAGGAGAGTAAACCATTTACGAACTCATAATTAAAATATGTCTTGAAGTGGCCTATATAATCCCGTACGTGTCGTAAGAGACGACATAGGTAAGCTGAAACAGGAGATGAGCAGCAGATAATAAAAATAAAAATTCGTACGTGGTAGAGCCACGCTGCAGTTATATTAGTAGTACAGTTGTAGCACGATTATGCGGTCGCTAAGGAGTATGTTAGGGCTGAATCTGAGTGACAGGGTGAGAAACTGTGTGATAAAAGAAGAGTGTGGTTTGCAAGATGATGCGGTGACCAGGATTAAGAAAGGAATGCTTCGGTGGTTTGGTCATGTAGAAAGAATGAATGCGGAAAGACTGACAAAGCAAATATATGTTGCAGAAGTGAATGGAAGAGTCGGAAAGGGACGTCCTAGGCGGAAGTTTGTCGACCAAATTGGCGATATACTAAAAATGGGCCAAATTAAGAGTACCCTTAACCGACGAGCATGTATGCGTAGGTATATGAATGTGGAAGAGGCGAGAAAGGTATGTCAGGATCGTGCTAAATGGAAGTCTGTAGTCTCTGCCTACCCCTCTGGGTGACAGGCGTGAGTGTTTATGTTTGTAGCACGAATGGGTCGGCTCGACCGGGGAATGACCACGCTCTCAACTGCACGCACAGAATACCAGCGTAAAATAGTAACGTAATGCTGCTGTGTTTCGTATGGTGAGTGTAGAGAACCGAAAACTCTCCTTACTGGAAACGAGGCATTCCATCTTAGTCCTCACGGGTGACAACGCATCTACATTTTGATTCGTAATCGGGGATAGATGTAGATGTCTATGGGCCACAGCAACCACTTACCATCAGGTGGACTGTGTGCTCGTTTGTCACCCTATCCTATATAAAAAAGATAAGTAATAAAAACCTGCGGTTGCCAACCTGCTTACTGAGCGTGGCAGCTATGGCAAATATACGTCCAACGAGACAAACTATGGTGGAGGCATTTTATTTTGGATAGGCTTTAACGTATAAATTAATGAAATTATGAAGTAGATCAAATACTTGTCAGTTATGAATCAATATTGACTTACTCATTTAAATTATTAAGATGACAAATCTTCCCGCTTTGTCTAGCAGCGCTCTTAACAAATTCGCAGTCATCAACCATACTTGAGAGTTCCGAATTCTGACAAAACGTCGCATATTCTTCGCCGTAATAACATTTGAAGTACTCTTGCAGAAAAATTGGCAACCACGAGGCCAAATCGTTCCACTGGTTCTTAACGGTTTTTAATTTTACTTCGCCAATATAACCCTCCCAAATAACGTGGGCGCCTTCTAACACCGCGCATTTCATTTGAGTGGCGGCCATATTGCTGTCAGTCCAAGATGGCGCATAGCATTGGTTGTAATAATCCTCCCAATTTATGTGATAATTGGTCTCCTCGTAATCTGTTATAAATTGGTTTTTCAGAAGGTTTTTAATGTTTGATTTGTCGTCGCCTAGCATCTCTATAAGGCCGGACGGTAGGCCGTCGTCCTGTATGTCTCCAATAAGTTGATTCCCAAAATATATTAGGGTAATAACACCGATGGCGATCTATAAGAGAGATAATTGTATAAATTATTTACATAGAATCATTAAGGTACCGTGTGGAAAGACCTGTGGCTTCCGACAGATTAATATATGTAAACCAGAACTAGAAGCAACATCAAAGGTGCAAGAAGTAGAAATTCTCTCTAAAATCGTATTTTTAATCAAAGCCTGCTGCTGCAAAAGCTGCCTGACAGATGCTAATGTCACTTTGTGAAATAAGGTCCAGGTTCACTGTAATAGCGATGCGTTCAGTCAGTCAGTTAGTATACGATGGCTTGATGATTATGACTAAAATTAAATTAACCTATCTTGATTGACATTATGAAAGCTACTCTTATAGATATTGTACGGCAACACAAACGTGAACACTGCGACAAGTATGCTGTGGACGAGATGGCAATGGAGCGTGGAGTCACTTTACGTTTACACGATTTGGGCGCAGGCCAAAGGGTATGTTGCAAGAAACAACAAGACCTTCAAGATGAAAGATGTAAAAAAAACTTTTCGAAGAAGGACTAAATGAAGTGACTGCCGAAAAATGGAGTAGCTGCATGGCTCACATAATAAAAGAAGAAGACAAAATGTTTAATCTCGACCACATGATCGATAGTGTCTCGCATAGTCTTTTTTTATGAATTTTCCCTATGACGACATACACTATGGATAATTTTCGCCTGATGAACTGACAACATGGATGTACCTTAAATAAATGTTGACGTAATTTTTAAAACCTTCAGTTAAAAAAATATTTTTTTACCATTCAGTCGTTGTCTTTATCAGTCAGTCATTTTGTTCTCCGTTCAGTCATTTAGTCACAACACTATTTTTGATTTATAAAAACCTGACAACCCAGTAAACGTCAGGCGACTTCGTTTAATTAAAAATACGACTTTACGGTCAGAGAGTGTCAACAATGAAGCATTATTATTATTTGACAGAAGGTTTATTTTCAATCAAGTCCATAAAATAGTATAACATTACTAAATATAAAAGTGAAACTATTGAACTATTTTATTCAAATAACGGTATTTTTTATCAGTTTGTATTATACTTAGAAAAAAATCGAAAAACGCGCAGAAATCAACTTAGGGCGCGCGAGTAATGGCCGATTTACACTTCGACAAGTACAGTTGCGAGTAAACTTGCGAACCTAGCAAGTTAGGTAAAATATATCGTCTGAACAGCAATTAGTAAGTTAGTTTCAACTTAACAATTAAATTGAATGGGATAGCCAGCCGGTCTATTTTTCGGCGAATCAAGTTCGAAGTGTTGCCCCTCCCACGCGTCTCCTGCCACCCACAACTAAACAATGAGTTAAGTTCAGTGTTCAGTTCAAAATATAAAATTGTACTTACTTTTTTAACTACACTCGCGACGAAGACATTTGAACGCTACTGCCCACTTAACCGTTTACTGTCAACTGACCTGTAACTAAACTCGCTACTGTACTTGTTGAAGTGTAAATCGGCCCTAATGAGTTCCCTTCCCTCCACCCATTTTTCCTTCCACTGCCTGCTGTCGTGTATACGCTCTGACTTCGGACAGGTTTCAAGTTCTGCATATTTCGTGGCTAGGTAGCATGGATAAGAGTTAGGCTACGGCTTTGGGCCGCGAGTTTATAACTCAGAACAACTATTATTATGAGCAACAAAAAAGACCACTTCCTTATAGGAAGAAGTAATTTGTTACAAGTAATGTTTTTAATTCAATTTGATATTTGTAAATTACACATACCTGGAACGGCGTGACAAATTTCTTGGTAACTTCCGTCTTGGCCAACAAACACGTGACCCCTAAACTAACACCAAATCCGGTCAAAATTGATATGGTATAGAACAATCTAGAAAGTGTAATGTACTGAAGGAAAGCAAATATTGGTAGAGTCACCGTAATTACTCCCAAAAGAGGAAGGAATAGGAAGGAACAAACTAAAGCTAGAGTCCCTCTTATCAAACCATAAGTGGTGCACCCGTGGGAACAAGTTATGAACATCTGTAACCAGCTTAAGGTCACACAATGCGGTAATGCATATTTAAAGAAACCCTGCCAATCGCTCCTTCGCGCCATCGACACTAATATAACGGGTATAAGAAGAGAAAAAAACACTCTGGAGTTCAAGCAAAATTCAATGCTGTTGCCTAGTATGTAAGATGGATAATTGGATATGTGTAGATCTAAAAACCTCCAGCCTTGGTGCACCACGGTGTCTTTTTCGTACGGATATTTTGCCAAAACATTTATCCCGAAGGACACGAGAGCTAATAGATCCGGGTAAGGGTTGCCATTCGTCCCGAAGGAAAACAGCGTCAGGAACATTAGACAAAAGGAAAGTACGCAGAATTCCGAAAATGGCACCCACTGCGTCGCAATGAACGGGTAAAGGAACAGATTAATAAATAATGCCAAAAAGAACTGTACGAAAGGATAGAGGTTATTTCTAACGAAAAGATTCTCAGATTCGTCTGGCTGCAGATTGCCATCGCTATACCGTAGGAAAAGACCGGACCACTTCCTAAAGTCAATGAACTGCCTCTTGGCTAAAAGCATTTTGAACGTACAGATCACCATTGCAATAAAACTAACATAATACATAACTAATGGCACCAAATGGTAAAGACTGTCTGCATTCGCTGATAAATACGCTATTAAAAGTAAAGAAAGTTCGATATTTGACAGTCTGAACGAAAAAGAACCAAAGTAGTAGAGCAGTTTCAGATATAAAACCTGAATGAAGACGATGGGATGTAAGAACGCCTGTTGGAACAGGGGTATATGGTCTAAAGCCTTAATACTAGGGTCTGTCAAAGTCAACTCATAACTGACTAGAGGTAATTCGCCTTGGCAATAATCGACAGCGGCCGAGACTAAGTTATCAACTGTTAAGTTGCGAATTTCATCTTTCCTTCCGACATGTTCTGGGTAATCTGTAAATAACAATCAAATAATTTTGCAATTAAATAAAGATTACACTTAAATAAGATAATAGAATCAGGCGTTGCTTTGCGGAAATCTACTGTATTAAAGATGTTAAAATTAATTAGATAAAAGTCTTTAGCCTAAGTGAGACACATAATTTTATTTTATTACGCAAATTTTCACTAATTAATTTTTCATCGTAATAAAATAAAAAATGATGTCTTGGCCTAGGTAAGACACGTCATTTTATTTTATTACGCGGATTTTCGCTATTTAATTTTTAAAATCTTTAATTTAAAACAATTTTTAATAGTTAAACTACCCAGGATTAAAACAGTCCTGTGCCCTATAGTAGGAAGTTGGTGACTGTGTCGGCTGTACTTTTTAGGAGCAATAATATTTATCGAAACAAACTTTTAAACTCGAACAAACTCCACATTGGTCTACTCTACAATCTTTCCAAAATTGCACTTTGTATGATATACAATATCTGAATTCTATACTTATTCTACTACATTAATTCCACATGGACCACAGGGATCAGCATTGTAATTTTAATTAATGCTTTATCATGAATAATACGTGGTAGAGCCAGCTGCAGCTATATTATGGCTCGATCGGGGAAGTACTATGTTCTCACAGAATACCAAAGTGAGTTAATAGCTTAATGCTGTTGTATTTCGTGTGATGAGTGTAGAGAAACGGAGACCATTTTTACTGGAAACGAGTCATTCCGTCTAAATCTTCAGGTGTGATGACACATCTGTATTTTGATTCTTAATTGAGGATAGATGTAAATAGATATCTGTGAAACAAATATTTTTCTTTAAAAAAACCGTTACCTCCACACTAGGATTTTCTCCCGTATCGTAGGGGCAGTATACATACATTAATATGACACGGACAAACATCCAGAGCGGGAATAAGTATTTGTAAGACATTCCACGTGTGGAATTCGAACCCGCGGCCCTTACTGATGCAACTCATTGCTAAGCCACTGCGCCACAGTCAAACTCAGCATCCACTTACCATCAGTTGGACTGTGCACTCGTTTGTCACCCTAATTATATAAAAAATAGCTTCTAGTTTCCCATTTGTTTTGGCACACGAAACGGACATACGGAAATCATGTGTCAACTTTATGGCTTCTACTGATTAAAGGTTTTATTACGCATAATACTTTTTTTAGAAAATATTAGTAATCTTATTAATTAACAATACTAATATTCCTTTTAACCACTCCTGGTAAGCTTGAAACGCTTGTGTTAGGAGTGGTTCACGACAGTAGTCAAATGGCGGATTCGAACCCACGACCTTTAGAGTTCGCGATCCGCGCCACGCCATTAGGCTACTGTCGCTTCAAATACATAATACAGTTTGCAGAATAATGGGCAACGATAAAAGGATGCAACAGAAAATAATTAGATTAAAAACGTAGCTTAGTTTTACAAAAATTGTTATATTTTTTTAAATAAACATCGTAGAAACATTTCAAGCATCTAATGTTATAAGCAGAAGCACAAGATAGATCAGTGAAAGATGTTGTAAAATTAAAATCTCTACGTACCTTCTACACTAGCTCGTGTTGTCCGTAAGGTCCCATTTACATGTATTTGGTCACCGGCCTCGAGATGGGACGGTTCTAAGGCTTGCTCCCCGTCTAAAGCGCGCGCTTCATCTATAATTGAATTTAATTTGTTGCAATTAAATTCACCTTCGACTAAAATTCATCGTAACGTAGGCGTGGACATATTTATATAAAATAGTCAATTCGGGTTATTCTATTTATCCACCCTAAGAAATTCAATTTAAAACAAGGAAGTGTAATTTGGTGTAAATGCAATACGTAATATGATTTTTATTTAAGTTTGTGGTTATTAAAAATGAATCATGTTAAGGTATGAATATATTTTCTGTTGAATTGTAAGTACTTGGGGTGGAGAGGCGGAACAACAATCAAAAAGTGAATTACAATTATCCACCCGTCTAGGGTGGATAAACAAACAAACACGCGTGTCCGAGTATCCACTCTAGGGTGTTTTTTTAGGATGTACGAGTATAAACGGAATAATCCGTCAATATTGCAATATCCGCATAAACGTTACATCAACCGCCCTTGGGCTACAACGAGTCACTGTTTACAGGTACAATGACATTTTTTTTAAATGTGCGAGCAGCTATGCAGGTCTAGGTAAAGAGACCAGTATCACTGCGACCTAGAAGATCTATTGTGATCGCTGCTATGGCTATAGTTCACTGCTAAGCCCTATGTCTTCAATGAATCGAAGGAGTTGCTTAGCCGTGAGCAATTTCCTTCTTCTGGGCGGAGTAGATAGTGTCCCAGATGAGTGTTACGTTTGCGCATTAAGGGTCCGCAATCGGTTAGGATGTGTAGAGGCGTTTCTTCCGTTACGACACATCCTTGAGTTGCTAAGTCCCACGATGGACATGTGCTTTTTAAGACAACAGTGTCCAGTTAGGGCTCTTGCCAGAATGCGCAATTTATTTTTACTTAATCCCAGGGCTTCTGAAGCGAATTTACGATCAAAAGCCCGGATTAAGGTTTTAGAATGTTTTAAGCCTGGTGTGTCAGACCAGATCTTAAGTGATTTATTGTGATAAAGAGTTTCAAGGGTCAATCGGGCTAGGCTTCTTGAGATTCCACAAAATAGCTCGGGTCCAAATTGTGTGCACTTTGAGCCCTCCCGTGCAAGTTTGTCGGCAAATTCGTTGCCTACAATACCCTCGTACCTAGAATGACATTACATGATAATATACTCAGTATTTATCCCCTCTATGTGGCAATATATAGACCTAAATTCAATAGTATACCTTTGATAGATTATAACAAAGCAAAATAACTAAGACAAAATCGGATAAGACAATCATGTTTGTTACCTTGTGATTCTTCATCAGTCGCGTCGCTATCATCCGGATCTTTCTTGAGGGTAGTTGTACATATCTCGCGTATACGCCTTTCCAGCTGTGCCGTTGTTATGTACTGTTCACCGTTTGATAAACTAAAAAAAAAGAATATAAATATATGTATATATGTACTTTTTTCTTGTTAATGCGTTGTATTTTGACCAATCATCAAGGGTATGTTCCGAAATACAACGCAGTGTACTGAATAATGCAAATGACGTCATGAATCGACGCTATACTGGTGATTCGTTCCAAAAAATTGGACAATATATGACGTCATACTTTTGCGCCATTTGGAAAAGTGTTGGCGATTACTTTGTCATTTTGTGCTCAAAAAATTATTATATCCTCCTAATGGATATACCATCAATTATTCTATAATTTTTTGTATTTGAATAAATAGAAACAAATTCTGGCATGCTTCATTCGGCAAACACACAATTAAAAATTGTTTTATTATGGCCGGATATCCGACACAATATGGCGGCGGCACGCTAGTACAATAAAGTGTCAAATGAAACGTCATTTGCATTGGACAGTACACTGCGTTGTATTTCGGAACATATCCCAAATATTTTAACACATTATTTTCAGTTTTGAAAGAAAAGCGCATTCTTTTATAGTTTTTCAGTAGGGTAAAACTTTAAAAATCACCCGATAAGAAGGAAACTCACCTAGCGAAAAGGTCCCTGGCGGCTTTCCTCGCGACTATTTCTTGGCGACTGGCGGCCAGGCATGATTTAGCGCGCACTATTGAGGCGCTATCCTCGTCTATCACGCCACTGCGTATACATCTGTGAAAGATGATGACAGTGTATACAATATACAGGGTTATTTTTCAAAGAGTACCCAAATATTATATTAAGTTCAAATATATAAGTAATGATATACCTTTATTGCAGTTTTTCAAAAAACGAGTAAATAAGGCCTCATACTTTTATTTCAAATTATCCAAAATTATTGGTGATTTATGGGCGACAACTACGTACGCGCTCCTTTGTGTGCGGCTTAATTAACAACGTCTTTGCCGACCGAGCAACCCTTACGAATATGTGCATGCGTAGTCAGTGGCGAAGCCAGTCCATAGAAGCCCAGAAGCCGGGCTTGCTCTATCAAACTGCTCAATCAACAATATCAACTAATAAAATAACTCGTAAACTGTTTCAAACTATTTCAAATTTCCTGCGTGCTCCTCTTTTCTTACTTACCTTGCTTACCTCGTAGCATTTAAGTAACGTCAACACTTGGCGGTTTGCTTTCAATACGAAATACACTGGACTGTCAAAATTAATGAAAATAAGGAGTTGATTTTGTCTTAATCTATATGCTTGGTAATCAACTCAAATATGTTCATAACATAAATTTTCATAATTTACTTGCTCATTATTTTGATTACTTAAAACAATACTTTTTTTTATATTTTAAGATTCTAACAATTTCTACGCGGTTTTATTCGTCGCGGACGCTACGCAATTTTAGACCTTATAACGGTGTTTTTTCAAGTTTTTATAGAAATTATGTATTTACTCGGATCAGTACGGCGATAACCTGGAGCCACTTTTTCGATGTGTCGTCTTAAAATACATAAAGGTAATCCATCACGTTCTTTAGTCTGTAGTTATCATGCTCAGACTACCACAGCTTTCCAATGAAACCTCCTTTTGAGACAGTCGGATAATATAAAAGGTCTTCAATTCTTTAGACACTAAATTAAATACTGCAGCAACGTGATGCCATTTTACGCTGGTATTATGTGAGGCGTGGTTTGGCAGAATCATAGTCCTACCTTATTAAGTTTGTTTCCTTTCAGACTAAAAGAAAATTAATTATTACTGTCAGTGAACATTACATTATCGTATTATTTGTAAACCACGCAATCATTAACAGACTTGAAAATTTATCAGCACCACAGAACTATTACATCTTTTTTTAAAGTATTTACTCATTATTTATTATACACCGAAATACAAAACACGAATAGAAGTTAAATTTCAAGTGTATCAAATCTTTAACTGACGAAAACAAAGATCAAGAAAAGAGGGTGTACGAAAAAAGAATATAGATATATAGAAAGATATAGATAGATTTATAATTATATTTAAATATTCACGAACTTACTTAGACTTTTGGAACTCGCGTCGTACTTTATCCCACTTTACTCTCCAATCTTTATATTCGGGAATATCGTGCATTGGTATATATTCACAATGAAATAAAAACACAAATAAAACAACTAGAAAGACTCTTATTGTGAAAAATATATTCGTTAAAATCAAAGACGCACGAAAGCCCTTCTTAAGTGAGCCCTTACTCATTACTAGATTCACGCAGATGTATCGGAACGCAAATGCCGCCATGTTTATGTTTACATTTCAACGGAATGATAATAATTCAACACCTATTACCTCATAACACTTATGAAGCACGCGGAATCGATGGATGATGTTTAGAAAAATAACAGATAATACCACATTTGCTTATACACAATGACGTCTAACTCTCAAACGACATTTTTCTAAAACTTAAGTGGCCAGTCACATCAAATTCAAAAAAATTTAGTCGACTTCTAAAAATAAGGACGTTAACGATTCGTCATGTTTTTTGTACGTAATGTTACGCGATATCCTTATCGGTAGATTTTTTTATGAAATAGGTTGTACTTCACGGGTCTCATATAAATTTGGAGCAAATCTCCACCTTAAAGAATGGCAAAATAGGGGATGAAATTCTTAATGGAACTAGTAAGACGACTTTGAGATTGTGATAGTACTTGATCTGCTCAAAAGGGTAAGTAAATTAACTTTTAATATAAAGTAAAATGCTGCCTTAAATATACTAAGAATAATAATCTTCACATTCTGATTGTCTGTATTTGTCTGTAATTCATCTAAACACTCAACATGGTTGACTTTACCACCAAGTTCATAATGTACCTATTTTACTCGTTTTTGTTGTTTGTTTTCTTTTTACTTTTACGTTGTATATATTATAAGTAACTATGTTGTGGGTAATGATTTCTTATACTTACGCGAACACTACACATTGATTAAAACTACTTTTACGGATTTTATCGCGTTTATTAAATTATTTTTAATTCCCGACGTTTAATTAAAAAGCTGAAGGTACTCCAGGTTAATATCGACATCGGGACGTCAGTCACCTTCACGCGGGACCGTGACCATAGGTGGTAAAGATAGAGGATGTGTAATTTCATTAACACTGTAGTCAACCAAATCTAAGAAATACCTTTTGACGTTTCACATTAATTATTCAGCAATAACTTTGTACAAGTGAACTCACACGATTTAAAATAACCTTTTACGTAAATCCGAAGAATTATAAAGTTATCTATATTTCTTTACAACGTGTATAGTTTTCTATTTTGAATCTTTCAAACAAAGCAAAATATTAAAAAATAACCAGTATCAACTTTTTTACTTGACGCCGTATCAATGATACGTCGCTATGTACATTACCGTAGTGTTTGGATGATTAAAATTCATTGTAATGCGAAGAATCGGCAAAAATATTCAAATAATCGGTAAAAATATTCAAATAATCGAATCATTAATTTTCTTAATGTATTATTTGTTTAATTTCATTTTTATTTTTAAAATTCCTTAAATTACTTAAATCGTGAACAAAACAAGTTTATTTTTTTTAATTTGTTTGGCAAGAAAACTCATATACAAGGCCGCACCGAAAAAAACCACTACGTAATTACAATATCCGCCATTTCGGGAGCTTACTGTGCGTAATTTTGTGACTCAGTTTTAACTTTTTGGACTGTTTCTTCTATATTCGTTGAAGCATGTGCCCATGTCACAAAGGATCAATGGGCAAAAGTGGTAGAAAAAAACAAACAAAATTATTATGGATGACTTTGAAAGAGACATTAATTTTGACTGCATTATTGAAAAACAAATAATAATTAATCCAAACAAAGACAGCTCAACTAGTTGTACTGAAAGTAATTGAATAAATTTATTTTTAATCTAGTTTTAACCTTAAATTTTTATAACTGTGCCTTAGAAATAAGCAGTAACAACAAATACGCAGAAATTGATAAATCTTGTGTTTTAAATTATCCATTTTTAATTTATTCTTGTATTATTCAAATCAAACCCTAAATGATTACCAACTCTAAATAATGTATATCGATTTTTTCAAAAATCGAATAGATTTGGTTGACTATAATAGCATAAAACTTTAATGTTTGTCACTACTAACATACTAATGTAGTTGTAACAACTGCGTTTGTAATTTGTTCTAGCTAATTCAACAGACTAATCATTAGAATTCATTAAAAAAAATTGATTTAAAGAAATATAAGATACTTGTATTCACAATCTTTTGTACACGGGCAGAGTATTTGTACCTGCTGAGCTATTCTACTCAATAAACACTTTTACGTTGTGACATTGGCGAATGATCAAACTGCCATAAAAAAGAAAGAAGAAGAAAACCATAGGTAAAGGTAGGTGCTGTAAAGCACCCGAAACGTCGGGAATTAAAAATAATTTAAATTAAACGCTATAAAATCCGTAAAAGTAGTTTCAATCAATTAAATTTTTATATAACTATGTTGTGGATGTCAACATTTTGATATCCACAACATAGTTATACAGAATGGGTCCCACATATATGCAATAAATGAAACCATATACTTGTTATCGTCTTTGCTGACGATATACAAAAAATGAACGTAATCGGTCCAGTAATTAGGTAAAAGTAGAGTTTTAATTTTAATCAAATTTGAACACTCTATAGAATTGGGTCACTAAGTCAATGATTCAATGAACTTGAATGAATCCTTGAACATTAAAAAGCGACGTTGCCACGCAGTGCAAACTATTGGTATTGCGACATATCGACAGCGGTGTCTTTTGTCGGCGTGCCACCCGCGTGCAACGTTGTCACTCTTCCAAGGGGTCAAGGTACGTTGTCTAAACAGAGTGTTCACTTTTACTGAATTTATTTTAATATTTATTTTGTTTGAAAATTTCACTTTTTTATTTTACTGGTTTTAATTTAATATTTAATTTTTCTACACTTCTACGGACTAGTATTACTTGTGGTTTCATTTATTGCATATATGTGGGACCCATTCTGTATAAAAATTTAATATATACAATACAAATAATAAATGATAATGTAATGAAAAAAGGTTGTCGAGTGGCAGCCTCGTACCGGTAGGCGAAGTGTAGGGCGACCCCCACTAAATGGAGTGACGACCTCCTGGTAAGACATGCAGGAAGTCGATGGATGCAGGTGGCTCAGGACCGTGCTTTGTGGCATACATTAGAGGAGGCCTATGTTCAGCAGTGGACTTGTGAAGGGCTGTAATGATGATGATGATGATACAAATAAACAAAATTGATGTGTCTGTTTGTAATGTCGAAATTACAGCTTTTTACTAAAATGATACTTATAATTTAAAAAAAAATGATTTTTGTTTGTTTGTCTGTTTGTTACGGTTAAACTCCGGAATGGCTGGACCGATTTTGACGGGACTTTCACTGGCAGATAGCTGATGTTATAGGGAGTAACTTAGGCTATTTTTATTTTAGAAAAATAATTAGGGTTCCGAGCAAAAAAATTAAAACCCATGAAATTCGATCGTAATAAATAACCAAATCGTCACTCCGTCTAGTAGGGGATCGCCCTACACTACGTTTACCGGTACGAGGCTGCCACTCGAGAACATTTTTTCACAGCATAGCAAACTACTTACAAATGTTATATTTGACAATACATGGCGTTAATTGTCCCGAACTCCCAAGTCTTAAGTTTCAGAGATGTATCTGAATTTCGAATTACAAAGATATTAAAGAATAAAAATAGCAGGCTCAATGATCGAAGACGGAAACACAACTGTTGAAGGCATTTGTTTCCAAGAATGATAATTTAAAAAGTGGCAGCACAAAGCGGGAGGGGATGTATGGGGGATATAAGGATATCCTTATTACTCCAACTCCCACACCATGTCTCAACTCTTTCTTCATAAAAGTAAGGTAACCCTTGCTGATTGACGAATAAGGTCGTAAATCATCAGAGCATTGAGAGATGGCAGAAAAAGTATCCAAAACACTAAATTCCCATGACAATGCAGGGGATAACAAATGATTTGATAGTAAAGAATTAAATCATACCTTCTTAACATTCTCCTGGCCTCCGGATGAGCTTGCTCTGTGGCACAGATTAACCATTCCAGTGCTTGCTTAAAGTTGGATATTTTGTCAGCTTCAAGTTCTGTAGATAACGAAATGTTAAAATATAAAATTATTTAGTAATTAGTGATTCAGTACGATATACTGCCTCGTTGGTCTAGTGGTTGTAGTAGTGCGACTACTGATCATGAGGTCCTGGGTTCGAATGCGGAGGCAGGCCAAAAAATCAATTATTGAGCTTTTCTGTCAAGAAATTCTCAATAGCTGCCCGGAGTCGGAAGTTGGCGGTGTCTCACCCCCGTGCCTCGGAAAGCACGTAAAGCCGTTGGTCCTGCGCCTGATCTTTCTCCTGTCGTGTCGGTTTACCGTCCCATTAGAGAGAATGAGGGAATAGAGAGTGCACCTGTGCTTGCGCATACGCTTGGGCACTACAATCCTCTCCTGCGCTGATGGCTAGCCTCTGTTGAGGCAAGCCGCCGTGGCCGAAATTCGGTCTGGAGGACATTATTACCATAAATATGACTTGCTTGAGTGGTACAAGAGAGTCTTGCATACAAACCCCAAAAATCACAACCACAAATTATTTATTTTTTCGTCTGATTCATCATCACCATCATTTTAACGCCTTTCCCAAGGTAACAAAACATGGCCTTTAGCCACTTACATCTATCAATTTCCTGCATGCCATACTAGGTTCTCACTTCAATCAGGTGAGGACTGCCAGTCTCTGCCGAGTCTAGCCATCTGCACAGGAATGGATGTTACTAGGCTGCACTAAAAGTATCGGGAATGGAATATTTCCACTCTTCCTGTCATATTAAAATCTTTTTAATTGAATACTCCTTGGTTTTAAAAATAGAATACCATTTATTTATTTAAAAAAAGATTCTCGGTCTTGTCACAAGAATTTGTCAAACTTGTTTAGTCGTTGAGAAAATTGAATTGACTCGAGAAAATTCAAGAGCGGTGATTTATTATGACTTTCGAAGTGGTTAAACACAAAAACAGTGTGTTGACCGGATGATTTCTGCATTTGGTGATGAAGCCCCATCCAAAACCACAATTTATCGCTGGTTTGCTGAATTTCAACACGAACGTGTCAAGCTCAGTGATGATCCCCGTCAAGTTCGTCCAAAAACTGCAGTCACCCAAGAAAACGTTGATGCTGTGCGTAAGCTGATTGAGGAAGATCGACGTGTGACATACCGCGTAATTCAGGTAACTTTAGACATTGGCATGAGTCAAATACAAATAATCTTGCATGAACAATTAGGTGTAAAAAAGTTGTTTTCCCGATGGATACCGCATTCGCTCTGTGAAGAGCAAAAAGCGGCTCGCGTTACTTGGTGCGTCAGAACTCTCGAGAGATTCCACGCAGGATACTCAAATGCTGTATACAATATCGTATCAGGTGACGAATCCTGGATATACGCGTACGAACCCGAAACAAAAAACCAGTCACGAGTTTGGGTGTTCGAAAATGAGTTAAAGCCATCAAAAATCACAGAGTGTTTCAAAAAAAATGGTTGCCACGTTTGTCTCCAAAACCGGCCATGTTACGACTATTCCTCTTGAGGGACAAAGAACGGTTAATGCAGAATGGTATGCTAGCATTTGTTTGCCACAGGTCGCTTCTGAACTCCGTAAAGAGAACTGCAACCGCCGCATCATCCTCCATCGCGACAATGCGAGTTCTCACACCGCACACAGAACAAGAGTTTTTAGAACAAGAAAATATAGAATCATTATACCATCCGCCGTACAGCCCCGACCTAAGCCCTAATGATTTCTATACTTTCCCTAAAATAAAGAATAAATTGCGTGGACAGAGATTTTCATCACCTGAAGAAGCTGTGGACGCCTACAAAACGGCCATTTTGGAGACCCCAACTTCCGAATGGAATGGTTGCTTCAATGATTGGTTCCATCGTATGGAAAAATGTGTCAAATTTCGCGGAGAATACTTCGAAAAGCAATAAATACATTTTTAAATAGTAATGTTGTATCACTTCCTTGATTCCTGAAATTTTCAGTGCCGCCCTCGTAGTGCACGAGTGTGTGCGCAAACATAGGTGTACTCTCTATTCTGTCACTTTCATAGTCCAATGAGGCGGAAATCCAACAAGACCGGAGAGTGATCTAGCGCAGGACCAACGGCTTTACGTGTTTTCGAGGCACGGAGGTGAAACCTCGAATCCGGGACCTTAATTAGCAGTCTAAGCATAATAAGTAGCAGTAGCAGTATAAGTAGCAATTACAACCACTAGAATAACAAATGCAGTCATTCATTAGCGTTATATCGGGCATGAGCAAACTTAGAATCTTGGTCTCTATATTAATACATTTTTTTTATAGGAAAAGGATGACAAGCGAGCACACAGTCCACCTGATGGTAAGTGGTTGCTGTGGCCCATGGACGTCTCCATCTATCCTCTTTTTCGAATCAAAATGAAGATGCGTTGTCAGCCTTGAGGACTAAGATGGAATGCCTCTTTTCTAGTAAAAAGGGTCTCCGGATCTCTACACTGACCATACGAAACACAGCAGCATTAAGATGCTATTTGAGGCTGGTATTCTGTGAGAGCGTGGTCCTTCCCCGGTCAAGCCGACCCATTCGTGCTACAACTGCACAATTAATATAGCTGCAGCATGGCTTTACCACGTAAAATCTACTTGTGATGTCTCTTGCGGTGTTGAAAGCTAGCAGATTATACAGAAACTGTCGCAGCGGTTATATTTGTTTATAGTATTCGTTATTTTGTATGTGGTACAGTCACGCTGCAGCTATATTATGGTTGTAGCTGGAATGGGTCGGCTCGACCTCACAGAATAAAGCGTAAAACAGCTGTTTAATACTGCTGTGTTTCTGGTTTACTGGAAACGAGGCATTCCATCTTAATCCTCAAGGATGACAGCGCATCTGCGTTTTGATTCATAATCGAGGATAAATTTAGATGTCTATGGGCCACAGCATCCACTTACCATCAGGTGGACTGTGTGCTCGTTTGTTACCCTTATTCTATAAAAAAAACGGTCAGGAGAGCAGGTGGTGAATCTCATTTCTACCTAAGAGTTTGTCTGAGTAAGTGAGTTATTTCCACCGTCAATTAGCAGTGCTTGCTGCTGTGTTTTGGTCTGCAGGGTATATAGAGCCAGTATAATTTCACGCTGTGAGGCATTCCATCTTAATTTTCAAAGGTAATAGTGCATTTTTAACCTATGTTTGAATGTTGGCTCCAAGTGCCTATGAACTATGTAGCGCTTTACCGTCAGGTGGACTGTAAGTTGGTTTGATACTCCAGTTTTATAAACAAAGAACATCAACATCACAACATTCAATTCGAATAGATAAAGACAAGTACTTTCGCGTTTAAGAACTGGTGTTGTGATGAACATCAATCAAGATATCATCATCATCAAACAACAGATTATCCTTGTCTTCAAGCAGATTGCTACTTCTGTTCAGTATCATGGTCTAGCAAGAAGAGTAGTGGACTGTAAATCCATAGGTCACAAGTTCATACATATTTTCTCTCAAAGGACCAAAAAGGTACAATTCTGGAGTTGGAGATTACGTTATAAAAATGTTGTAACATTGACACATTGTAAGGAATTCTGAGAGCATTATATTATACAGAAATACATGAAAATTAATGTTTGTTTGTTCATATTTTATATGCTGCCATAACATTCATCAGATTGCAGTAAAACTTTGTCAAGTTATTGCTTTGACAAGTTATTGCACTTGTGCGAAGGTTATAGATATAAAGTTACAGTAACAGTTGTAAAATTAATTTACAGTCGGTGGCCCACATATCATAACAACAAATATATTTGAGTTTATATATCATTAAACTTCAATGAATATATTATCATTTCTAAATAAACAATATATATAACTCTTGCAAATTTAAAACTAATTTTTTAGATATATTTCTTCTACAGCAGTAACATGCTGGGATTTTGTTTTTTGGGATTTTGTGTTGGGTGACTACTGACTAACAAGCACACAGTCCATGTGATATTAAGTGGATGCTATGGTCCAAAGATATCTACATTTCTCCCCAATTAAGTATCCAAATGCAGATGTGTTGTCACCCCTGAGGTCTAAGATGGAATGCCTCGTTTCCAGTAAAAGGGGTCTCCGGTTTCTACATTCACCATACAAAAAACAGCAGCATTAACCTGTTATTTTACACTGGTATTCTGTGAGAGCATTCCAACCCCAGTTGAGCCGACCCATTTGTGCTACAGCTATAATATAGCTGCAGCATAGCTCTACCACATGTAAAATACAGTATCAGCTAGTACAGAATTAAAAAAAAATCTTGACCAAACTGTTTGAGTAAAGTAAAGAAAATTTTACTTTTTGTAGTCATTTTTTCCTTAGCTCTATTTTACTTTTAAAATGAATTTGATGATAATTACCACACTTTTCTTCTAAGAGTTGCTTTGCAAGAACTACTTGTGATTCTGCACAGCCATCTTCAGCTAGTTGATTCCGTAACCGTCGCAGGGAGCCTTGTGGTCCATCTGAAGTAAGAAAAATCTCCAAAAGTAAACAATCATTAATAAATAAAACATTGACATATAATAAATATGTACTGTCAATCACCAATCTACATGAATTTTCTTATTACTCTTACTCTGCGCTTTCAAGTATTTCTGGCTACTACGACTTTGTTACTACTGTACTCTGGCTACTAAGACTATTTGATAATATTTTTTTAATAAAACTGGAATTTTAAAAATATTTATTGACTTTAAACATATTTAAATAAGTTGTAATTATTATAAATAAAATTGTAACATGGCTTTAACCTTTTGAACGCCAAAGTCGCCTATACTTGACCAGCACCTGCGAGCTCTGAGCGCCAACGACGTCTATAGTTGACAAAAAACCCGGCCCACAAAAATATGATATATAGATATTGGAAAAAGATTACTGGTATTTTAATTCTACACTCCTCAAAAAAGAATAACCGGCAACATCTCAGTATAAAAAACAAGTCTCCTAGAGCCATAAGTACTAAGAAACATTGAACTAAAAAAATGGATTTTTATCTAAGCAAATACTATGTCCAGCATGCCAAAGTCGTCTATGTTTGACCGCTAGTGTTGTAATACGTTAGGCATAGATTTATTGAAAACTATTCACAATTAAACGCAAACGTGTCATTTCTTTAAATTATTATTGATATTTAAATAAAACAAAAGGTAAGAAACATAAAACTATTATCAGCTACATAAATAAAAGAAAATTTCATCAAATCAACTTCGCATAATAAATCTAATATCTCAACTCTGGCGCATCCTTAGCGCGTCATCGATTATCAGTTCATTGGGCGCCGTGGTCAAGGATAGACGACACCCTGATGACGTCATAAACGAATAGCGGAAAAAGTAGTGAAGTGCAACACGAATGATTCCTCAGAACTCATTCGCATTTTGGAAAGCGTCGATGATGAATTTTTTTATTTTAATAATATAAAATTACAAATAATAAGATGTTTTTTTTTCTTAAGGTATGAAGAGCAATTTTACATTTTGTAGTGTGCGATTTTCTTTCTCGATCTAGGGTATTAACTGAAACCTCTATTATATTTGCTGATGACATTTCCATTCTTATTCTGCATACAAAAGACTAGAATTTAAATAATAAATTGGATCAAGTATTGAACCAGGTTACACATTGGCTGACATCACAACCTAGAGATTAATTTTAATAAAACCAAAATTATGCAATTTCGACCAGTTCAAAAATCACCACTAAATATCGCTTTTACTTATAATAATATACCTATAGGAACTGTTGAAAACTTCAACTTATTAGGCCTGGAAATCGACTGCCATATAAACTGGAAAGCCCATATAAATAAAGTAAAAAATAGGCTATCAAAATTCACTTACGTATTACGAAAAATAAAGAAAACCACATATGTCCCCAGCGCTCTGTCAGCATATTACGCATACACATCTTCGTGGCTGTCATACAGTGTCATGTTGTGGGGAAATAGTAAAGATGCACAGCAATTATTTATAATGCAAAAAAATTTATAAGAATCTTGGCAAATATAAAAATTCCAGAAAGTTGTAAGCCCCACTTCACAAAGTTTAAAATTTTGACTTTGACTATTTGACTACATTATTTTTATCCAAATTAAAGTTATATTTAATTGAAAAATGTTTCTATAATTTAAATTAATATTTTGATACAAATATTATTTAATTTGTGTGGACAACTTGGGCCTGTGCCTATCTAATTTAATTTAATTTTTTTTATTCAATTATTATTTTTTACTTAATTTTATTTTTATTTATAATAATAATTATTATTTGTTACTTGACATTGTGATTATTAATTTAATTAAAAGTAAAGAATTTTAAAATAATATAATCTAGTAATATAATTTATTAATGATTTCTAATATTGTAGTTTAAAAATAATATTTAATATTTTTATAATTGCTACGCCCAAACTGGGTTCAAATGCGGACTATTTTTTTAAACATCACATCTATTGTTACCATTTGATTGCAATAAAGATTATGATTATGATTATCTCAAAATCATCTAGTAGCATCAGCATTATATCAAACCCCCATTATCATAAGAGCGTAAGACTTTTCTTCTGTGCTTCACTTGGCCTACGCCTCCCCCGACATATAAAATGTTTTGAGTCGATCTCTGTATATTTTGGTTAGATCGATTTCGAAATCGATACACAACGTACGACACGGCTACATCTCTAAGAAAGTTTCAAAAAGAAAGGTCAGCTACGCCGTTGTCGTCCAGTCGTGACAGTGACGTCATCACGATGAAGAGTAGTGTTGTGGATTACTATTATTTTATTGTTATTATTTTTTTATTCATGTATAAAGTAAAGTATATAAAAAGAGTGGAAGACAACACAATATTAAATAAAACATACCGGATTATAAAGAGTCATTCATTGCATAAAAAACCAACAAAATCAAGTTATTTTGGGTTATCGATATATTAACTCTTGGCAACACTATTTTTTTCGTAGGTATTTTCGTTTAATTTTCGCTTTTGGCGTACGTTTGGTTGGACACGGTAATGCGTTTTTGGCGTGGCGCTCAAAAGGTTAATGTAAACCCTAGAGTTTCTTGCCAGTCCTTCTCCAGTCCTTCTTGTTTTGTTTTTGCTAACCGGTATAAATTTTGACTTTAATAAGAGCTTGAATTTTGAAATTAAATAAAATTAACTGTTTGATAATAATGACAGTACAAAACAATAGTAAAAAGATCGCCTTCAGGTCTCTATATGTAAAAACCAATTGCCGTCAGTTAGTTTTGCTAAAACTCAAAAATAACTTGACTGAATTCGATGAAATTTTTTATGTGTGTGTGAAAGGGTCCGTAGAAGGTTTAGATTAATATTTGTATGCAGTGGGTGGCGCTGTTGTCGAGATCCAGAAATCACGCGCGCGAAACCAAGGTGGATCACTAGTAGTTCATTCCTTATCAAGTGAGGCAATGCTAAAGTTGCAGCCTATATACGTCCCACTCCTGAGCACAGACCTCCCTCTCATTTCTAAAAGGGTTTTAGGCCAAAGAATTGACCGCCGCACTGCCCGAATGCATGTTGGCAAACTTCACATGTCTTCGAAATATTTTTTTCTTATTTCTCAGACATGCAGGTTTCCTCAGGATGTTTTCCTTCACCGCTGAGTATGTGGTAAATCAGCACTTACAAATGGAAGTGAGCAAAGTGTATCATTTTTGCGATTGGAACATTTGCATCACTGAAATGTTCCAAAACACTGATGTGTTTCATTTGGCTCATTTGGATCATCGACTAAAAAGATATAAAATACAGAATGTTACGAATAGGTTATACATTAAAATGCGTCGCGGGCGTTTATTACTGACTGATTCAGTGAAATGTTATGTGGCAAAAATGCTGAATGATATAAGTGCTTAGATTATTTTTATTATATATTATATAATACAGTTGATTTCATTTACTACGACCTTGGTTGCAGCGACCATTTACCTATAGCGACGTTCAACCTAAGTCCCTTGAATTTAAAGCATACTTTAGTACAAAATTCATGTGGCTATAGCGACTTTGGATGTAACGCCGAGATCGGGTATAGCGACTGTTTTTAATGAATCATGTGTAACAAATTCCTAGAAATCTCATGCAGATATTGGGACCAGAGTTGGCCGCCAAAGACACAAAGATTTCTTTCTTTCACAAACACTTCTTATCTTTTGTTTACATCCTCATAGATGGTTAGCAATTGTGGGGACCTTTACCTTTTGTTTATAGATATCAGCTGAATAGGTAGGGCAGCATGTATGTTTACTGGAGTTAAATTTATGGTTCCATTACAAAGTGATATTCTGAGTAGCATTTTGAAATAGACCAGTGAATAACCATGTGTGCAATATTTTCAATAATAAATGAATATAAGCTATACATGTGTATGTGTCTGTATCCCTTTACCTTTGCCTGTAACGACTTCCGGATATAACGACGAAAATCGAGTGATCCCTTCATTGTCATTATACCCGAAATCCACTGTATTTTTATTGTGTACCATAATAAAGTTTTACCATACCATTTTAAATTTAGTTTTGAATAGATTAGGGCATAAACTATCATTTTCACATCATTTTATTGTAGATGTCACTGTATAATTGAGTTCATAATCTGATGCGCTTTCTTCATCTATTACTATAACATAATATAAAGTCATATAAAGGCAAAGGCATATAAAGTCCAGTTAACCAATTGCCAATGGAAGGGCTAATACACACAATAAAATTTACCCTGTGACCACCACCCTTTGTAGGCGGTTGGGGGTAAACGATAGACGTCCGGTACTTGTGTACAGTGTTGGGAGAGGAGGGATCATGGGAAGCGCCCACTACTTTTCCCCCATTGCAGAAATGTATAGTTTAGGAGTAACTAGGTGGTCACTTAGGTGGTGCCCACGACTTGCTACAGCGGACAGAGGCTGCTCTCCCTCCGTGCCTACAGCTTACACTCTAGGGGTAGGACAGACAAGACTACATGAAGTTGGGGTGTGCTAATTCGGTTTTAGAACAGATTCGACCAATCTTATCTATAAAGTCTGGTTGCCCTAAACTCTGCTATGATAATGGTAAATGAAATAATGTAATGTGAATCATTATAATTTTGTTTTCTGAAAAACCTCTTGACTGCTCTCCACTGTATATACGTCCCCTCTCCAACCAAAATGGATTGTCTGGGTCCAAGTGATTAACTTTTTTATGAGAGTATCTGTGTTAAAAAAACAAATTGACATATTTGTGTTTCATTATATGAATTTTTTAGTGAAATTTGTTTTTATCGTAATTAATTTTAAACGCATTGCCGACATCTAAAAACAGTGTAATAGGTTCAAGCTTAACCCTAACAAGCCTCCTAGACTAAAAACATTATCAAAATCAAGTACTGGATGCTTATAGCCAACCTGGGGTTGGAATTTGAGCTATGACACACAAACTCCTGTTGTTTAAATAGAATTTTGGTTCACTGGTATGCAAGGCCCCTAATGATATTTCAGTTTCAATTCACACAACAGTTCATGATTCACAAAATCAAAAACTTTACTAATATTGAAAAAAACACCAGTAACTTTCATGCTTTTGTCAGTGTTTTATGCAATGTGTCAAATTAGAATGTAATTAGCCAGTGATGTTAAATTTTTTTATTAAATGTTTTGTTCCTCCCTAATAGATGTTATATTTATTAAGAAAACTATCCAGTATACTATATGCTAGATTTTTCAAATAGCATTTCATAAAGCGATTAGAAGATACTTTATTAGGTTCTTTCTCTGAAGACCTTAATATCTACATATGCACATAGCTGGGTACCCATAACAGTCTTCCAGGCTGAATGTATGGGTATTATCCAAGCGGCCATAGCAATAGATGCTAGGAAGGTAAAAGACTGCTCCATCAGAATACTGACAGACAGTATGGCAGTACTACAAGCTCTGAGTTGTAATGTGGCGAACTCGGGACTAATATATGAATGCCATCAACAATTAAATGAGGTATGTAAGCACAATAATGTGACTCTGCAATGGATTAAGGGACACAGTGGGACTAGAGGCAATGATGCAGCAGATGAACTGGCCAGAAGGGGATCGGCTTCAATTTACATGCTCAACTTTGGAAAAATTTAGTAGACTGTAGACAAGCTAAGGAGGTCCTGCCTGAAATAAACAATCGCCTAACCAGATGTTACAGATAGCCCCCTGTGTAGGGCATACATGGGGGGGGGAGGAAGAAACGGTGGCTCACATGTTGCTGACATGTCCGGAAGTCACTTCATACAGGGCTAAACATCTCAGCACTCTGGGATCGCTCCCCGAAGTTGCTTGCAACATCAAAGGACTGTTGAACTTCTTCGGGTAGATTTCATGGCTCGAATAACCACATTATTCCTGCCCAGAGTTGCGGAAAACAGCCCGTAAACTAAACTAAAGCGATTAGAAACCTATTGTCTATAGGTAATTGTTATTTTTCTTTTTGTTAGATGCTTTATGCTACAGTACAGGTTTAGTTAAGTACAGCAATTTTGAATTTAGATGGATATATACCATATTTAAAGGATAGGTTAATCATATAAGAGAAAACTGGAGATACCAAATCAGAACACAGCTTTAAAATTTCGTGGTAATTCCACCACAAGCCACTAAATATAACTTATTTAACACTAGCATAATTTGTAGTTTTTCTACAAAGTTTGGTTACAAAAATATACTATTTATAATATCTAGGTATGTCTTTTAAAGTACTAATTTTAACTTTCGTTTTAATTTTGCTTATCAAATTTATTTATATAGAAGCTGTATGATGATGATGATCATATTTGTGAGATATATCTATATCTTCAAGATCCGTAAATCGAATTTCTATATCTATTTCTCAGAAAGTCATAACCAAATCATAACACAGCTTTAAAATTTCGTGGTAATTCTACCACAACCCACTAAATATAACTTATTTAACACGAGTATAATTTGTAGTTTTTCTACAAAGTTTGGTTACAAAAATATACTACTATTTATAATATCTAGGTATGTCTTTTAAAGTACTAATTTTAACTTTCGTTTTAATTTTGCTTATCAAATTTATTTATATAGAAGCTGTATGATGATGATGATCATATTTGTGAGAGATATCTATATCTTCAAGATCCGTCAATCGAATTTCTATATCTATTTCTCAGAAAGTCATAATATGGTCTCTTGGATGCGGTTCTTATCAATAAAGTTATTGTTAGTGTTATTTTGGTTTTAATAATCCAAGATTTTAAAATTTTACGGCACAAGTTTAATATGAAATCATTATTATTAGCTAGCTAAGTATTAGTTGTTTAGAAAAACGATTGTATATTTTTACGTACTGATTACTTACCATGAAGATTCCACCGTTTTCTTCCAGCAGGCATTATCTTTACAAAATAAGTAAAATTAATTGAAATACGGTAACTATGTAGGGACTAAATTTTAACATACAATTTAAAAAAAACAGTCAACAAGAACATGAATATATTTTCACTTTAACAATAACTATTTGTATAATTTTATTTTTTATTTTATTTTGACAATTTCATTCAAACACAAACACAACACTTGCACTGCCATCTGCCATTTAGTAGTTATATTATCTATGACTTGTCTTGCACACATTTCTAGAGGTGGGCGTTGGTTCAATAAACTGTTTTTTTACCCGTTTTTAAACGTGTTAAGTTTTATTCATTTATGAAAAAAAAAGGTTGAAAATATTAGCTGTCAATTTACGTCAACACACTCAACGCATTTTTTCAATATTAATTTACTAATTTCTGTAAGTTTAGTCTCCTTCGGAAATATTCGTTACTTTCGGAGGTTACCTAACACCGTCGCGTAGAAACATCGCACGCGGCCATGTGCCTGCGTGTGTAAGCGTGAGCGAGTAAAGAAAGTTCATTTGTTACGATTTATAGCCTTGTGCTTGCTCGGTCATTTTGAAGATCGCTCTGTACTAGTTCATTTCGGACTGTGAACTAGTTCGTTCTATTAGCTCTATTCGATCATCAGAACTACTAATCAGTTTAAATTGTATCTGTATGTATGGAATTGCTATCTCAGTCGGCCGATATCTGCTCGAGTTGTAATGTTGTTAATAAAAAACATCCAAGAACGAAACAAATATTAAAACAATAATAAAAAACATAAAACTCTCCCCAATAGTTGTTATAATTATAACATAAATTCAACTTTAATAAATTTTTACGCTATCGCAAGTGCAGAAACGAAGTCTATCAAATGTTTCTTTGTATCTATTTTGTATGAGTTAGAGGCTCAAGCTTAAGGTTATTAGAATCATAATTATCAAATAGAAAACAATTTGTTGAGCAGTGCCGTCTTTAGGATCAACGAGGCTATGGGCCAAGGTACTGGCTGGGGCCTATGTAAGAAAAAAAAGTTTTTTAAGCTGTATATAATTACTGTTATTTTAGTGCAAAAATAAATTTTTAAACAAATTTTCTAAATCTTGTTTCTATTTTACCAAGTGTGTGATTTGATATTTTTCTTATTATGTTATAAAATTTAAAATTTGTTGTTGTATATCGAAAATTTTCAGAATTGTGGGGCCCCTGCCTACCTCGGGGCCTCGGGCCAGGGCCCTGCGGGCCCTGCCTTAAAGACGGCACTGTTGTTGAGATGAAAGCAATAATAGACGGCGTCGAAACGATATACGAATCTAAATTGATAACCTTAAAGAAGGGCGTTCCACAAGGCTCCATTTTGGGACCCATATTATTTATAATATTCATTAATGATTTAACAGCTTACATACATACCAAATAGCAAGACGAAAAGTTAACTATTTATGCGGATGATACAAACGCGATTGTATCGGCTAACTCGATAGATGAACTAAATACCAAAATGAGAAGCACACTGTATAACTTTAAAAATTGGTTTCCTACTAACGATCTTCTACTAAATACAAATAAAACATACGAAATGCTTTTCAAATCTACAGCAAGACAAAAGGACTCAATAAACATTAACATTGACGGTAAAAATATTGACTCTGTTCAATCAGTAAACTTTTTAGGAATCCACATTGACATGTATTTGAACTGGAAAAAGGAAATGAGAGCACTAGAATCTACTACAAACAGCAAGACGAAAAGTTAACTATTTATGCGGATGATACAAACGCGATTGTATCGGCTAACTCCGATAGTACCGATAGTAGTGCGGTATCATACTGAGCAGCCGTGCATTTGGTTGTCTCTTTAAAAGCAAAAAACTGTGTTTTCGCTATAATAAACCTTAATCTAAAATAATAAAGCAAAATATTCAACAAGTGTGTAATGTGCGCTTACGACTAGCCGACACGGATCAAGAACCACAAAGGCGCCCCGCACCACCTCGGGTAACAAAGACAATATTATATTTTTCATCTCGGTCTCGATACCGGGAAGATAAGAGCACTAATATAAAGACATCATTGCACTAGCGATTTGTTGTGACGTCGTTCTTGGTGTATGGTACAAGTCATGAATGTCAGACGCTCACCACCTGGAAAAAGTAACTCGTACACTAATTTATCGTCACCTAATAACGAGTTTACGATGGAACAACAAATTACTCATAGAAAACGCAAACAGCCAGAACATAGTATTTGCAATTGCAATTGTTCGTCTGAAATTCAAGAGTTACGTAGAGACCTTACAACAATGCTACAAAAATTCACAGACACGCAAGAAACAACGATGACCCTCATGCGTGAAAATATAGTAGATATGAGGACCCAGTTAAATGATATTAAAGAAGCTGCTGTAAACCTGAACAACGAGCAAAAATTAATGAAGACCCAGCTGTCAGATCTAGTAACAAAAACAAACTATACAGATAATAAAATCCAGACATTGATGACAGAAATTAAACAAATAAATAACAAAACTAATGCTAATGAGTCTGAAATCATGTTAATCAAAAGTAAGACTGCCATAAACTTACACTCATCTGGCCTTGGGGAAAATATAATGCAAGAAATACAAGATCGTACATCCAGAGAAAGAAACATCATCATAGTGGGTTTACAAGAGGGAAATGTGACTAACAGTGAGGAAGGGCGTTCTTACGATGCTAGCGAGGTAACAAAAATTATTAATACAATTGTGGAGGACTGTCCTAAGCCTAGTAGACTCTTTAAACTCGGGAAGTTTACACCTGGAAAAAATCGAAATATTAAAGTATGCTTTGAATCCCTCTAACAGCCAAACTTTTAGTACGCAATAAGAACAAAATCCAGAATGGCATAAAAATTTTCTCTGACCAAACACCTGCACAACAGAAATATATAAAAGACCTGAAGATTGAGTTATCCCAAAGAATAGCCAATGGGGAACAAGATATTACTATTAAATACATAAAAGGGTTTCCGAAAATAGTTTCTACCAAGAACACAAAAAACTAATAGCTCAAAATATTAATTCTCCTACGACCTCAAACATGATTAAACAAAAACTTATCACCCATCAAATTTCAGACAATTACCAGAATATTACTCCTACCAAATCAAGCCTTAACTTCTTCTATGCAAATGTGAGAAGTATATGCAAGCCAGGTAAATTTGACGAACTTAATTGTATCCTCCACTCTTTAAAAAAAACTGTTCATGTTGTTTTACTTGCCGAAACATGGATCAGATCAGACGACCAAGCTAAACAATTTCATCTTCAAAATTATACTCATTACTATAATTTACGACCTAATGTCATCGGTGGTGGTGTTTCTATCTACGTACACAATAATCTGGAACAGGATCTTGTCACTGCAATATATATTGATGGAAATAACTACTTGAGTATTCGCCTTCACAAATACGCCCCCAATGTTGGAGTAGTCTACAAGCCTGGACATACAAACATCAACAATTTTTTATTCAACTATGAAGAACAACTTCTACAAAAGAAACGAACCATCATTTTTGGTGATACAAATATTGACTTATTAAGCTCTGACAATTCAGTCCGCCGCTACAAAACAACACTAACTGAATCCGGATACAAGTTGATTAACAAAATAGATCCAAAATATAACACTCGGGAAACCACAACAACGTGTACAATAATAGATCACGTTTCTACTAATTTAAACGAAAACAGTTTTCATATGGCTATAATTGACTCAGCATTATCAGACCATAAAAATATTTATGTGGAATTGAAAAAAGTAATCACCCCAAAGAAACAAAGAATACAATACGAGTCTACAGACTTCAAGAAATTATACGAGATGGTTAAAACATCAACTTTTAAAATTAATACACACGATTATAAGGAATTTGATGAATACATTAAAAAGCTCATTAGTGAAACCAAAACAAAAAAAATTAAAATACTAAATCAACCCCAAAAAGAGTGGATTAACAGGCATTTAATAGCAGAAATTAATGAGAGAAATGTGTTATGGAGTAAACTAAAACGTGATCCAAAAAATGAACAGTTAGAAAAAGAGTTCAAAACTAAAAGAGATTCTCTGGCACAAAAAATCAAGAACACAAAAGAAAATTACTTTTACGATGAATTCACAAAATGTAAAAATAAACCTAAAAAATGTGGAATCTTATAAAAACACTGTCAAATAATAAAAATGTTAATCACTGTGCTCCATCAAACCTAAAAGCCGAAAATGGTATAATAATTTCGGATGCCCTAGAAATATGTGAAAAATTCAATAATTTTTTTGCTAACATAGGTACACAACTGGCAAATAAAATACCGCGTGAGTTCCATAACAACACCATACACACAGTACCGAGCCTTGATCCTGGCATGTCGCACCGTACAATGTCTCAATTCGATCCATGCACCGTCAATGAAATAACAAAAATAATTGATGATCTGGACCCCAATACTAGTGTAGGTCTAGACGGAGTTAGTATCAAGGCTATCAAATGTATCAAAAGTTTAGTAGTCCAAAATATAACTAACTGCCTAAATCGATTGTTAACTGAAGGAATTTTTCCGGACAACCTCAAAATAGGCAAAATCACTCCAATTTATAAGTCTGGTACAAAATCTAGTCCGGAAAATTACCGTCCAATATCAGTTCTACCTACACTATCCAAAATTTTAGAGAAAATTATATACAAGAGATTAGACGACTATTTAACTGAAATCAACTTTATGTATGACAAACAGTATGGTTTCCGATCAAAATCTAGTACCCTGGGAGCAACAATCGACCTGATAACTACAATAAAAACAAAAATTGATCAAAAACAAGTAGCACTGGGAATATTTGTGGACCTAAAAAAGGCTTTCGACACAGTCAGCCATAATTTGCTCTTAAAAAAACTACAAAATATTGGCGTCGCTGGAAAAGTATACAAAATGATGGCATCATATTTGAACAACCGTTACCAAGTAGTAAAAATTGGATCCATTCAAAGTAAACCCAAACTCTTAACGTGTGGCGTGCCTCAGGGTTTTATCCTCGCTCCATTGCTATTCCTAGTGTACATCAACAACATAAACCAAGCAGGTTTACAAGGTCAAATATCCCTTTACGCAGATGATACGTGTTTATTCTACTTTGGAAACAATATATCTCGTATCGTAACACTAGCTCAAGAAGACTTAAACTTACTCCATCAATGGTTTCAGTATAATCTCCTAACTATTAATGTAGCCAAGACCTCATATATAATTTTCAGCGCCAAGAACAAGAAACTCCCTAACCAAAACCACCTTACTCTGACTATAAACGGAGAAACGTTACAGATAAAAAATCAAGAAAAATATCTTGGACTGATTGTCGACAGTAATTTGACTTGCAATGCACATCTCACACATATTAAAAACAAACTTTCCTCTCTCGTTGGCCGCCTTCACAAAATAGTTCGATGTATTCCGAAAAAAGCCCGAATCCTAATATATAACTCTCTAGTAAAACCTCACTTACTTTACCTTGTAGAGGTATGGGGTAATGCAGCCAAAACCAATCTTAAACCTCTCCAAGTGCTACAAAACCGTATCATAAAAATCTTGTATAACTATGACTTTTTAACACCAACTAATACAATATATAAGGAAACTAAACTGTTGAACGTTACTCAACTTTATACACATAGCACATGCATACTAATATATAAAATAAAAAATAAATTAATCCACACACAACTTACGTTTTTAACAAAGAAGCAAACAAACAAATACATAACACGACGAGCTAGTCACCTTGTATTGCCGCCTATAAGAACAAACTATGGTAAAAATAATATAACGTATAAAGGAGCACAGTTATACAACAAACTACAATGTTTTCAAACAGAAGATACTTGCCTACCTATATTCACAACAGCTAAATACCTAACCTTAATCATTATTAAATAAAAATAAAAAAAACATTATTAAACTTGGACCACCACCTTATAGTTTGAATAAGCAACAAAGATATTCGCTTCTTAAAAGCGACATCCAGCAAAGTTATTTATGTACCCGCACTAAAATTGTTATAACTAAGTTCATATAGTTATTGTTCTCATGTAAGTGACTATTGTCTTATTGAGAAATAAAGATCTTTAAACCGAACTCGATAGATGAACTAAATACCAAAATGAGAAGCACACTGTATGACTTTAAAAATTGGTTTGCTACTAACGATCTTCTACTAAATACAAATAAAACATACACAATGATTTCAAATCTACAGCACGACAAAAGGACTCAATAAACATTAACATTGACGGTAAAAATATTGACTCTGTTCAATAAGTAAACTTTCTAGGAATCCACATTGACATGTATTTGAACTGGAAAAAGGAAATGAAAGCACTAGAATCTACTATCAGTTCAGAATGCTATACCTTAAGAAGTTTACGAGACGAAGTTACGTTAAAGCAGCTTAAGTTGGTTTATTTTGCTCTAGTTGAATCACAACTTCGTTATAGCATACAATTCTGGGGCAACAGTTATAAATATAATATTAAGACAGCGTTCGTATTACAAAAAAGAATAATCCGCACCATGTTACGTATTCCACAAATTGAGTCGTGTAAAGAACATTTTCGAAAACTTGGCATACTTACGGTTCCTTCTCTGTATATCTTAGTTTCATTCACATATTTAGAAAAAAATTTTTACAAATATGAAACAAACGAAGAAAGGAAAAAGAGAGAAAATATGTCACGTCGAAAAGATTTAAAAACTTCAATTACACTAACATTGAATGTTGTACGCCACAACACAAGGCATCAAGCCATTGCACTATTTAATTCTTTGCCTATCTCATTTAAAGTTATTTATTGCCACCAAAAATTCCAAAATAAACTCAAATCACTATTAATTAAGAAATCTACTCAGTTGACGAATAAACGAACGAACTAAGTGACAAAAATAAGCTTATTGAATGTTAATTTTTTTGTTTGTTTATGTACTGCTTAATATATTTTAATCTACTATGACATGAAAAATATTTAATTATGAGATGAAAAGTATTAAATGTATATTAGTATATAGAATGATTGTCAAATGATATTTATATACATGTAAACGTAATTTTTGATTTTGTGTAATTAATTTTCAAATACAATGATTTTGTGTAATTAATTTTCAAATACAATGTAATATTGTTCTATGGAATAAATGACTATGACTATGACTATGACTATCTATCTAATAATTATAACAAGTAAAATAATTTGTTAACACATTGAGTCTTAAATCTTTTGGGATGATAAGCTAAAATAAATGTTATTGCATTGATTTATAACTAACGTCTAATCTTTAGCGTCTCACCGATTCTCCGTTCACTTCACGCACTTCTTCGGCGTCTTGCGAATGTAGGTGTACGAAACAAACTGTTAGACTGATTAATAATCAGCGCTCGGAAAAGTTTCTTCTAATACAGAGCTAAGATATGTTTCCTATTCGTTCATCGTTCGAGAACTACACAAGACTAATAGTTTTCTACTTAGTGTGTGTAAACAATCCGTGAGTTTTGGTCCAGTTTAAAATTTGTGCGATTGTTTTGTTTGCATTACGCGTCGAGGACGAGTGTTTTTAAGTTTAGTTTTTTTTAAGTTTTACTGTAAAATAATATCTATTGGGTTGCGGTTCTACGTGAATAGTGTTTTGTGACAAAACTTAGACGTTATGTCAGCGGTACGTAGAAGCTCAAGTTTGTTGTGTTTTGTTGTTGTTGTTGCCATATGCCTTTTATGTCAAGACAAGATTAGTAACGAATCCACAATCTCCAACTTAAGAAGCCATTTTAAAAGAAAACAGTTAATAATGTAGAACGCAATTAAAATTTGTCAAAGACAAATAGACAATATAAAGCGAGTTGTGACTCACATAAAAAACCTAGCAGACAAAGACTCAGGTGCTAGCAAACAAAGACTTGCCGACGATCACTTTGGAAGATTGAACCACCTATCAACAGTTATCTACATACGTGGTATAGCCACGCTGCAGTTATATCAGTAGTATAATTGTGGCATGAATAGGTCGGCTCGACCGGGGAAGGACCACGCACTCACATAATACCAGCGTAAAATAGTAACTTAATGCTGCTGTGTTTCGTATGGTGAATGTAGATAACCGGAGACCCTTTTTACTGGAAACGAGGCATTCCATCTTAGTCCTCACGGGTGACAACGTATCTGCATTTTGATTCGTAAACGAGGATAGGGCCTGTGTCCTATGATCCTATGGTCTATGGGCCACAGCAACCACTTACCATCAGGTGGACTGTGTGCTCATTTACAGCTCTTCACAAGTCCACTGTTGAACATAGTCCTCCCCCAAGGTATACCACAAAGCACGGTCCTGAGCCACCTGCATCCATCGACTTCCTGCATGTCTTACCACTCACGTCGTCACTCCATCTAGTGGCGGGTCACCCTACACTTCGCCTACCGGTACGAGGCTGTCAACAACTTCGAGCTTAGTGCTCCCAACAACTACCGGCATAAGTGTGACATGGACATTAAACATGAACTTTGTTTTGCCCATGTTCATCTTAAGACCTATCCGTTGGGAGACACTATTGAGGTCATTGAGCATAGTGCTTAGGTCCTCCATCGATTCTGCCATAAGGACTATATCGTCGGCAAATCGAAGGTGAGTGGTGTACTCGCCATTGAAATTTATACCGTATCCTTTTCAGTCCAGTAGCTTGAAAACGTCTTCCAACGCAGTGGTGAAGAGTTTCGGGGATATAACATCACCCTGTCTTACACCTCTCTGCAGTTGGATAGGTTTTGAACTCTGGTTCTGTACTCGGATAGCCATCGTAGCCCTACCGTACAAACACTTCAGCACTTCGATATACCGACAGTCAACTTGGCACCGCTAAAGGGACTGTAGCACCGCCCAAATTTCGACGGAATCAAAGGCTTTCTCATAGTCCACATATGCAAGGCAAAGTGGCAGATTGTACTCTTCGGTCTTCCGTACAATCTGCCGCAGGGTATGTATGTGGTCTATGGTACTAAAGCCTTTTCGGAAACCGGCTTGCTCGGGAGGCTGGAAGTCGTCGAGTTTGCGTGTGACACGATTCATAATGACTCTCGAAAACAGCAGGTAGACGCGGCTCAGAAGGGAAATCGGTCTGTAGTTCTTCAAGAGGGCATTGTCACCTTTCTTGAAGAATAAGATCACTGCACTTCTGCTCCACGCCTCCGGAGTAGTGCCACCATGGAGGACGGAATTAAAGAGCCTCTGAAAGACTTCAAGTACCGGTGTTCCACCCGCTTTCAGATGCTCCGCTGTAATTTCATCCTCGCCCGGGGACTTGCCGTTTTTAAGGTGCTGTAGAGCCATTCTAATCTCGCTCAGACTGACTTCCGGGATATCATCGGAATAGTGTCGGATAAGACTCGCTCTTGGATCGTTACTCACACTTACGTGTGGCTCCAACGATGATGTGTACAGCTGCCTATAGAACCTCTCAATCTCACTCAGAATCTCAGGTGTCCCGGAAACGATGCTGCCACACTCAGTCTTCAGCTTTGACAATTGGATCGTACTGTCAGGCAGATCTCTAGCAAAGAATTTGGAGCCCTGGTTCCGTTGCGTAAATCTCGCCACATGCATTAGGAGATCTGTCTGTTCAGTTGCCTTATGCTGTCAAATCTGTTGACGATTGCAGCCTAATCTCTCGTCTAACAGCTATAACAGTGTTCTTATCCTTGCAATCACTGAGACATCACTGAGCAGTTGGCGTTTGGTCGTCATAATAAAGTCAATCTCATTTTTGTCGAACCATCGGGGCTCGACCAGGTCCACTTCCTGTGGAGCCGCATCTAGAAGAAAGAGTTCATCATAAATAGTCCCTCTTTCTCCATAAAGTCGGCCAGCTGCTGGCCCCTACGGTTCCGTTGCCCTACTCCAAATTTACCTAACTTCAGCTCACCGCTTTCTCTCGTGCCAAGTTTTGCGTTGAAGTCTCCCATCAACACCGTGTTGTGGGTTTTGGAGGAATGCATGGCTCTAGACATATCCCCATACATTTCCTCCACCTCCTCATCAGGATGTGCCGAGGTTGGTGCGTAAACCTGTATGACCTTCATCGAATACCGTTTAGTGATTCTGAGTATCAGGTACGCGACCCTCGTCAACACACTCCCAATATTTAAAACGTTGTTGACGAGAGACTTGTAGACGATAAATCCGACACCTCCTTGGGACAGATGGTCGCCCTCCCAGTGATAGAACAAGTTGCCGAAGTCGAGGATTACCGTGTCCTCCCACTCTCTTCGGACTTCGGATAATTCAATAATATGCCAGCGCAACTTGTCTACCTCTTCTTCCAACTCCAGTATCTTCTCGTCAGTCCTCAGGGTGCGTGCGTTATATGTTGCTAGGTCGAGTCGTCGTAGGTGGCAACCAAACCTCCACCGGAGATTCTTAGCACCCCCTGCCCCGCCGTTAACATGGTCGCCACCGTAGCCAGGAATAGCGTGGCCGGCGGGGACTGGGGGCTGTTTGTGTGCAACAAGAACCATGAGTGGCCATAAATATTTGACGGGTGGCTATGTAATAATAATGACATGTTGCCTGATAGAATCTTATAAGAAAATATGAGAGAAAGGAAATCTAACGTCAATTGTCCATGATATAGTTTCATTGTTAAAATCAGACAGATTGAAATGGATAGAGTAAAGTGACACCTTTAGTTTATGTACTTTCTTGGATCCTTGATTTAAAATGCAGGGATTTGCAGATAATGCTTAAGCTGTCAAAGCAAAAGATAGAGTACAAACGCTCGTCACCACTGAAATATCCAAAATTGATGCTGCACTACTTGCCCTAACTTCAAATCAAAATGAATCCACAAGCACTAGGAATGAATTCAATCCACAGGATATTTTTGATCAAATAATACCTTCCACCACAGGCACTCCTTAATCTAAAGCCATAAAAGAAGTGAACACCTATGTGGTCGACGACTTATTACCAATGACAAATACTACTGGTGACTGTTATAATCCTTTGGAATAGGGAAAACTTACAAATTTGTTTATCTAAACTTAGCCAAAATTTATATACAAAAATATAATACGTCTAGCAACATAAGTGCCGTGCGAAAAAACGTTCTCCAAATCGGGGCTGATTGTAAATCAAAGGAGAACAAGACTAACTATAAGCAAAATAGAGAAACTGCTATTTTGAAATGTAAACTTAGACGAAGGCCATTTTGCAGGTTATGAGGTTTGATACGTAATTGTAAATAAAACAATAGGAAAAAAAAGTTATGAATAATGTGTATACAATAAGACGATCTTTTAAGTACGCCTAAATACCACTACTATAGAAAAAGTACGAAGAAAAGGTCATTCCAGTTCAATAAACATAAAAGCAATCTACATTCTTATTAAATCAATATAATCTTCAACTTAATCTGCAACAAATTTGTTATTGATCGAAATCGTTGTAATATTAAATTGACGGTTAACGCTAACGATTGAAGTTCTAAAAACTGTTATTTATTTAGCAGCTTTTTTAACCTGTTGACTATATATGATTAACAGTTAAATTACATTAACTAAAAAGCCGTCAATGACCCACACATACACACATCCATCTACGACAAAGAGTACACACAAATTAATAGGAAGTACTAGCGCACACTTATCATTTAGAAAATATTATAATAGGCGGAGTGTATACTGTTACGAGCTTAGGGTTCGTGACAATAAAAATTGCCGATAGAATTACCTAAATTAACACTTTAATTCACTTTACACTAATTAAACTAAAAACACTAATAATTAATCACACTGATTCACTTTATTCCGCTCCGAAGCTTCGCTTGTCTCGCCAAATTCAATCCTTCTCCGATCGCACCTTGCAGCGCCTATAAATATAAATTAGCACCGAAATATCCAGAATATTCAAGTAACACGCGCAAGGTACCGAGAGTTCGAGTTTCAACTTCAAGAAGTTTAGTTCTTCGGTTCGAGACTAGATGGCGATAGTGCCGTCGACTAAGGTGCGTAACACTGCCCCCTCCTAAGACATGCTCGTCCCGAGCATTATCGGCCCCATAATAACGCGCCAGGCGATCCACATGGACGATCTTAGGAGTCCCTCTTGCGCCTTTCTGTATCCAGTAGGTTACATCCTTGATCCTGGTCACAATGCGGTACGGGCCGTCCCATTTAGCTTGAAGTCTAGGAGATTTCCCTTTGCTGCGGACGGGGTTATGCAACCACACTAGTGAACCTTCGTCGAACCCTTTGTTGTTCATTTTGCGGTCGTACCGGGTTTTCATCTTTTCAGACATTTGCTGGCCCGATTGTCTGACGTGCTCGTAAATGTCATTCATTTTGTTCCGCAAGTCATTTGCATAATCGGTTATACTACGTGGAGCATCAGGTGGTATCCCGGTGATCAGTTCTGCAGGCAGCCGTAATTCTCTTCCGAAGTTTGCGAAATCTGGTGTCACTGCTGTACTTTCGTGAACAACGCTTCGATATGACAACAAAAACGGTTGTATGTGCTTGTCCCAATCTCGTTGCCGATTGTCTACAACTTTTGCTAGGTACCTCTCCTATGTCTGATTAAATCGTTCTACCATTCCATCAGATTGCGGGTGATAAGAAGTCGTTCTTGTTTTATGAGTACCCAAAACTCGGCAGGTTTCCTGGAATATATGAGACTCAAAATTCCTTCCTTGATCGCTGTGAATCTCTAAAGGTACTCCAAAACGATAGAACACTTCATGAACTAGTTTATCTGCAACTGTTGAAGCTTCTTGATTTGGAATGGCGAAGACTTCTGGCCACTTAGTGAAGTAATTCATCACAACCATGAAATACTTGTTACCGCTTTCACTCTCCGGAAACGGCCTCGCCACGTCAATGGCTATTCTCTCCCATGGTGCACCAACATTGTACAACTTCAATGCACCTCTACTACGAGTCTGAGGTCCCTTTACAGCCGCACAACTTGTACATTTGCGACACCAGTCCTCGATATCGTTTCGACAGTGGACCCAGTAAAAACCATTCTCGGATCTTCAGTAGAGTTCGTTTAACTCCCAGATGGCCTCCTGAATAATCATTATGGTACAGCTGTAGAACATCCGGTACTTTAGCTTTAGGGACAACCATTTGCAAATGACAGCTGTCTCCCCGAACACTTTCCCATTTACGGCACAGAACTCCATCCTGAAGCAGCAAGCTGTCCCACTGGGCCCAATAGCTTTTAGTGGTCGAACTCATCGCTGAGACGTCGCTCCACGTGGGCTTGGGAGCACTGGCCTTCATCCATTCCAGAATCGGCTTGATGTCCGGATCTTCCTGCTGTGCACGTTGTAAGCTGTCCTTCCACTCGTTGCTGAGGTGGTCTGCCCTGAGCATCCTCACGGATACCACTTCCTTACTCTCTTGCCTAGTACAATGTTTGCAATCTTCAGGCCTGGTCTTCTTGACAATGCATCTGCGTTGCCATGAGATTTCCCGCTGCGATGTTCTATCTCAAAGTCATATTCCTGCAGTAGTTCAATCCACCTCGCATCTTGTCCTTCTGGATTTTTAAACTGCAATAGCCATTTTAGTGCAGCATGGTCAGTTCGTAAGTGAAATTTCCGCCCCAGAAGATATTTGCTAAAATGCTGCAACGACTTTACCACAGCTAGCAATTCGCGTCTTGTGATACAATAGTTCCTTTCCGGTTAGTACGCTATCACGACCTCTTGGTCACCATTCCGTTGACACAACACACCGCCAAGTCCTATATCACTTGCGTCTGTGTCAACTATAAATTCTTTGCTTGCATCAGGGTATCCCAAAATAGGTGTTTTGCACAGACGGTCCTTGAGCTCCTGGAATGCGATATTGCAACTTTCATCCCAGCAGAAATGTCGCTTCTCCTCGGTTAGCTTGTGCAGAGGTTTGGCTATATCTGCAAAGTTCTTCACAAATCGCCGATAATAGGAGCACAGACCCAAAAATGCTCTAACCTGCGTCTTGTCTTTTGGAACCGGCCAATCCTTGACAGTGGCGATTTTCTCCGGATCCGTACGGATACGTTCTTCCGACACTACATACCGAAAAAGTTGACTTGCCGTTTGAATAGTGAACATTTCTTCGGACTCAACTTGAGGTTGGCACTCTGAATCTTCATGAGCACGCGTTCCAGATTTTGAAGGTGTTCCTCAAACGTACGGTCCACGATGATGATGTCATCCAAGTAGACCAGACAGGCATCGCCAATTAGCCCAGTAAGTACAAGCTCCATCAGCCTTTCAAACGTTGCTGGAGCATTGCGCAACCCAAACGGCATTTCTTTGAATTGCCACAGACCCTTTCCCGTCGAGAACGCAGTTTTCTCCTTGTTCTTAGGGTCAATTTCAACTTGCCAGTAGCCACTTTTTAGATCCAGCATGCTAAACCATTTTACTCCTGTAAGCACGTCCAACGTGTCATCAATTCTTGGCTAGGGATAGCTGTCCCTCTTTGTTACAACGTTCAGACGGCGGTAATCAACACAGAACCGCATGCTGCCATCCTTCTTCTTTACCAGCACCACGGGTGAACACCATGGACTAGATGAAGGTTCAATAACACCATCCTTCACCATTCCCTCAATCATGGTTTCCACTTCCTTTTCACGTGCTACCGGCAATCGTCTTGGTCGCTGACGGATAGACAATTCCTCTCTTGTGTTTATTTTGTGTTGAACTAAGCCAGTCTTTCCTATGTCAGCATCGTTTGATGAGAATACATCGGCGCACTTGAGTAACAACTTCTTCGCCTTGACCAATTCGTTCGGGGAGAGAACACTGCGACAGTCTTTCAAAAGTGTGGTCACTCTCGTTTGTGCATCTTTGCTGGGGGTCCCAGTCGATAGATATTGGCACCGACGTAACCAATCCACTTCCTCACAAGTACCAACCAGTGTGCCTTTTTCTATAATCTGTTCCTGGCCAGGCTAACGCTCCATCCACAAAAAGTTCCTCTTGTCCACATTTCAAGACACCTTGCTTAACGTCAATCGCACAACAATTCTTCCTCATGAAGTCTAGGCCCAGGATGCAGTCGTCCATTATATCAGCCACGATGACATTATGCAGGTAGATCACGTTGCTTAGCTTCAACTCCATCTCCTTCTCTCCACGGACGGGTATACGCTAACCGGTGGCTGTTACCAAATTAATGCGTTCTCGGTTGTATGCGGAGTCCCCGAGGAACTGTTTTATAAGTTGGGAACCAACAACCGTGCGAGAGGCTCCAGTGTCTATGGTCAGTTTACACGGCGTTCCGTTGATCTCGCCCTAGATGATTAGGCTGTTCCCATCATGGGTTTGTGAGATCGAGATCCTTGGGGCTCTTTTAACATCAGCCAGCACCCGCGCTGCAGTTCTGGCTTTTACTCGTTTCCCTGCTGCTGCTGGGCGGGACTGGTAGCCGCACCACCTTCCTGATATCGTTGACCTTCCCTTTCTATGGTTCGCTTAGGGCAGCTGGATCGAAGATGGCCCCTTTCCCCACAGCCATAGCACCTAGGGCTGTATCCTTTATTGCGGTCGCGTACCGTAGCTGCAGCAATCTCCCTGACGCGATGGGAGCGAAGATCCTGCCGCACGGCTTCCACCTCCAGTGCATGGGCCAAGGCATCCTTAAGCGTCTCGTGGTGCCCCAGCCTCACAGCAGCTCTGACTTCAAGGTCGCAGATGCCGTCGATGAATGTCTACACCAAGTTCCCTTCAATGAGCGCAGGTACAGACTGGTATGCTTTTCGAACCATCTTCTCCACCTCAAGGGCCCACTGCTGCAGGTTTTCGTTGCTGCGTTGCACGCGATCTTTGAGCTGCGTGCGAGAGACGTGTTCCAGGTGAGCGTCACCATATCTCGCCTCCAATGCCTCAAGGAGCTGCTCGTAGGTCACTTTCTTACCGAGAGCTTCCAACACGGTTAAGGATTGGTCGCGCAGGCCTAAGGTGAGTGCAGTCATGTTCTGGCTTTTATTCCAGCCGTTTGCCTCCATGACGGCCTCGAACTGGATTTTGTAGGCCGACCAGGAAGAAGTCCCGTCGAACGGCGGCACTTTGAATCCACGTAGCGAAGGTGCTGTAGCTACTACGGGAGCTGTAGTTCCATCCCCAAGTTTGAGGTCATTCAGCGTTTTTTTCACGTCAGCCATCACGTTGTCAACCCGATTGTTCACATGGTTGATTCGGGTTTCATGTTCTTCGATTCGGGTTTCTACTTCCGACAGGCGGTTGTCGTGTTGAGCAACCCTATCCTTCACCTCCCTTATCTCTTTCCCGAAGGTAGCGTGAAGGTCCTTCATGAGGAGCATCTGCTCTTCCGACCGACGAGCTTGTTCCGCCTGCTGATCTTCCAACCGACGGGCCCTTTCCTCCTGTTGGCGGGCCTGTTCCTCCTGTCGGCGAGCCTGTTCCTCCTGTCGGCGAGCCTGCTCCTCCTGTCGGCGAGCCTGCTCCTGCAGCATCACCATCAGAGCACCTAAGTCAGGTGCTGCATATGTAGGTGCTACTGACGGGCCTCTGACGTCTGCGGCGTTGCACCACCAAATCTTCTTTGGTCCATCTCCTGCTGGCGTTGACTTCGGGTACGGACACCGTCCGTTTCCTCCTTAGGTAAAATCGGCATGATTTAATCCCACTTCTGACACCAATTGTTACGATCTTAGGGTTCGTGACAATAAAAATTGCCGATAGAATTACCTAAATTAACACTTTAATTCACTTTACACTAATTAAACTAAAAACACTAATAATTAATCACACTGATTCACTTTATTCCGCTTCGAAGCTTCGCTTGTCTCGCCAAATTCAATACTTCTCCGATCGCACCTTGCAGCGCCTATAAATATAAATTAGCACCGAAATATCCAGAATATTCAAGTAAACACGCGCAAGGTACCGAGAGTTCGAGTTTCAACTTCAAGAAGTTTAGTTCTTCGGTTCGAGACTAGATGGCGCTAGTGCCGTCGATTAAAGCGCGTAACAATACTTTACCTATGGTCACAGAATAAATAATAGTACTACGTAAAGAAGTTGCACTCCTTTGATGTCGACTGCTTACTGATGTTTAATAGCCTACATTATTATTATTAATCAGATAAATCGCACACGCAAGCTAAATAAAACTTTATCGCTGCGCGCTACTGTCCATATTACTTTGCATCTTTTTTGTCACGGCGGACTTTCCGTGTTTATTAAGGGATGTCAATAGAAAGTAAAAAAATACATTGCGAAATGTTAATTATGTTACTTAAGTGAAGTACTAACTAATATTCTGACTATGATTGAACCATACTTTCGCCCACGTGTGAGTTCTGCGATGCCTAACGCATGCAAATTGCAACGTCATTCGTCGGGAATCGTAACGCTTGGGAGAAATAGGTAGATAGTGTAAACAACAAATAAACCTGAAATACGATTTCTAACGGAAATGTGATCTCTATTTAGTTAAAAATCTTGTTAGTATACAAAGTTTTAATTTCAGTATTTTGTGTTATTATAACTCAAAATATTTTAATTACAAAATACAAGTATAGGTTTGTAAGTAAATACTTGGATAGTGAAGTAAATTTTAACTAATTGTTGTAATGAAGTACTTAGGTATTTCTTCTGTAGACCAAATTATTACTTAATTCTTTTTTGCTGTGAGTTTGTATCTAACAAAAAAATTAAATAAATTGTTTAACCTTTCATAACTTCCTTCTAAAATTCTTCGGTAACTTAAAGAATGATATGAAGCCTTTTGTTGGTCATTTCATTTAGTATCCACCTAAGCAGCAGTTATAGTAGGAACGACGTTTTGCTATTACTATTTATCAAATAGGTAATATACATATTACCTATATAATGTTTAAAATACATAACACTTTTACAACTATTTTTACCTACAATAAAATACACTAAACACTAAACAAAAACTATACAGCAACTATTTACAAAAAACTATTAACAGCGGCAAAAAACTTTAACATTTGATCGCCACCAACGCGCCAGCCCTGACTGCGTTATTTCACCCGGGTGCGTCGCGATTTTAGGTAATTATTTCACGCAGGTAGCAAGAGTTATAGAGGCCTGCTATGGTGTAAAGGGGATCCTTTAAAATGATGATTTATACATTATTCTTTGACTCTGCAGAACAAACTTGGGGGTTTTACACAATAAACCAAGGAGTTAAATAATTTATACCTGTATTTAATAATACAATATCTAAAAACTGTAGATGTAGAAATAGAACTTAAAGATGTAATAAATAAAAAAATCTTTATTGCAATCAAACAAAAAAGAAATAATTTAGTATATAGGCGTGCTTAATACCGGTAACCTTTGGTAGTGTAGTGAGAGTCATAGGTAGAACCGCAAGAGAAAAACATAAATTATATTATTAACTTTTAGGAAATTACAACATATAAACCAATAACATGGATCATCTAAACGCCCTGGTATCTAACAACAGGATCGTTCTAAGAAGGGTTTCGAGGCACGCCAGTGTTGTAGGAAATGAATTGGCCGACAAACTTGCACGGGAGGGTTCAAAGAGTACACAATTTGGACCTGAGCCATTTTGTGGAATCTCAAAAAGCCTGGCCTGATTGAAACTCTTTATCACAATAAATCACTTCACAATCCGGGATTTTGATCTTAAATTCACTCCAGAAGCCTTAGGATTAAGTAAAAATAAATTGCACATTCTGTTAAGAGCCCTGACTGGACACTGTTGTCTTATAAAGCACATATCCATCCTTGGACTAAGCAATTCCAGGATGTGCTGGTTCTGTTCCTTAATGGAGAAAACACCTATGCACATCTTAACTAATTGCGGACCCATAATGCGCAAACACAAAATGCATCTGGGAAACTACGTATTCCACCCAGAAGAAGTGAAATTGGTCACAGCTAAGCAACTCTTTCTATTCATTGGAGACGTAGGGCTTATCAGTGAACTACAGCCATAGAGCGATTACAATAGATCTTGATAGAATCAGGCGTTACTTTGCGGAAATCCATTATAGTAAAAATATTAATTACTTCGCAACCTTCCGCTAACTAAATACAATGATGTGTCTAAGATGTGTTTAATCTGCTTAGGTGGCTTACGTCTTATATAAATAATCGAACACAAGCTGTTGTCGTCAGCGACTGCATATCAGGATGGGTAACTGTTCCAAGTGGGGTCCTACAGGGCTCACTGCTGGGTCCGTTATTATTTGTTATTTTTATCAATGACATTACCTATTACCTGAAGAAGTTCGCTTATTATGTTTTGCCGATGATATGAAGCTATTTCTGAAAATAACATCAATCGAGGATGCTGAGGCTCTACAAGAAGATCTGTCAAATCTAGAGCGTTATTGCCACCTAAACTTCTTAGATTTGAACCCTTCGAAATGTAGCTTTATGTCCTGTAGTCGCAAATATAAACCGATTGTCTTTAACTATAAATTGAAAGGTGAAAATCTTAAAAGGGATTTTATTGTTAGAGATCTCGGTGTTCTTCATAATTCCAAATTGATATTTGACGTTCACTTAGGAAGAATTATAACCAAATCTACGAAAGCTCTTGGATTTTTGATGCATAGCTGTAGGGACTTCACTAAAGCTAAAACTCTAAAGATCCTATATTGTTCTCTTGTAAGAAGTAATTTGAAGTACGCATCTCAAATCTGGAACCCCAGGTACGCAACATATATTACCCGACTTGAAAATATCCAAAGTAAGTTTATGCGTTACCTCTGTTATAGAACCAATGACTATCGCTATACATCTGATAATTATATTAGTTATTGTAAAAAACATCACCTTCTTCCTCCTGCGATGCGTCGTGAGATTGCTGACCTCACTTTCCTGTTAAAAATAGCTTGTAGTGCTATTGACTGTCCTGAGCTTTTATCTCAACTACATGTTAGCTGTCTTGCCAAACCTCTTAGACACAACAAAATTTTAAGTCTCCCGTTTGCATCTACAAATTATAGGCAAAATACATTTATATGGCGAGCGAGCAATAATTTCAATAAGCTAGCCAATGAGTTTGACTTCGATTTGTTTCACACTAGTGCTGCGTCAGCTAGGCGCATACTTAATAATGCATTTTTTGGTAGCTCTAAGTAAGATTTACTTTTGTATTTGTGTTTATTTTTCTGTAAAAATAGCTTGTAGCGTTATTGACTGTCCTAAGTATGAGTTGATTGTCTTTTATATGTATAATACAAGTTTAGCCCTCATTTGGCATAAATATGTTGCATTCGATACTTTCGAGTGTTAAATCGTGTTTATCATTATTGTAAATTCACCTTTGTATCTATTAGTGAGGATCTTTAATTGGCTTACTGTTGTTATTAGTACTATCTATCCTAATTATGATAGCTGTTGGTCTTAAAAATAAAATAAAATAAAATAAAAATAAAAATAAAATTACCTGAATTGAAGAGCACCTCCCGCCCTCCCCCAATTGCATGCACTAACTCCGTCACCACTAGTCCTAGCACCACTACCACTATTCCAGGTAAGACACACCATCGACGATAATACAACACGTGTTTCGCCTCTACACGAGGCATCCACAAATGATGTAGAGTCAGGAGAGTACAGGTAATAGTATTGTGAATGTGAGCGGTGATTCCATGATTTTTTAAATTTTTCCCAGTTCTCATTATTAGGCGAGCGTTTGTGTTTTCTTTTTAGGCGGTCTCTAGGTATGTGCCATACATAATCGAATATACGTTGTTAACTAAGGTGCTGGTGCTCGATTCATTCATATTGGTCCTAAAGGCTCTTCTTTGTCATAAGATGTCATTATAATGTTATTGAATAACCTTAGTTTATTGTCAATATTATTAGTTTTATAAAAGTCTGCCCACATATCATTACAGATCTCATAATTTAATATTAGGTGATTCATACGGACAAGTTTACGCAGAAACACAATTTTCGGAATTGATTTAGTGGCCTTAAAATTAGATCGTGATACGAACCTCTGACATAGTGGTCCCGCAGTAAGGTAATTTAGGTGGAATAGTGTTGCCACTGTCCAGAAGTGAGTTATAGGCAAATATGCGAACAAGTCCGCTTTCTCGTTAGCCGCATGCGCCAGTGTGCCATCCGGTTTTACCAGCGGAGGCAGTGAAAGCCAACAGAAGTTTGTCTCGCCTGCTTTGGCAAGAGACCAAAAAGCACTAGTACTGGATGGTCTGGCAGAGAGTTTTGCACCAATATGTTTAATGCGATCGAGACTGGCTTTCCGTAATGCTTTTTAGTAGGACTTGGCGGCCTGGTTAAAAATTCTCTTCTTGAAGCTGATATCCGTAACTTTGCGGTTTCGAGTGGCAACCCAGGACAGGTACCCTAAATGCTTGCGTTTTTCAGCTTGAGCGCATTTAGCGTTAAACCATAGGCGAGCTTTGCTACCGGTGGAAGTGTCAGAAAAGCTGATAAAATACTCCATAGCTTGACGTAACAATTCGGTTATCGAATCCGCGCAGCTTGATGGATCCGCAGAAGAGAAACAGACCTTTCGCCAAGAATAGGATGCAAAAAAGTGTTGCATGTCATCTCAATCATCTGACGTGTACCGCCATATTCGTCGAACACCTTGGGACTCGTAATCAGGTGGAGAATATGACGATACAGATTTCAACAGACAGTGGTCAGATGTACCTGTCTGGTTTGGTAGTCAGTAGAAAATCCAAGCAATTGGCGGTGTGACCGTCTACATCGGGTACCCTAGTCGCTTCCTTTACCAGCTGAGAATGACATAGCGTCAAGGTAAAATTCCACGCTTCTTTTCCAGCATGGTCGGTCTTCTGGTATGGGAACAGCCAGTCTTGACGACAGGCGTTAAAGTCGCCCAGAAAGACCAGCTGTGCAGTAGGATACCGACTAAGAGCTACATCAGCAGCCTTAATAAGGTGATCAAATTATCGTGTTGTCTCCTGGTCACTGCTATGCGATCGATAGACACAGGCATAAGGATTTTTTCAATACCTGTTCTACCATTACCTATATGGTCGAAAAAGTGGGGTCTTCAAGGTGACGGAGACGCTGGAAGCATATGTTATTGCGGACGTTTACACAGATGGACGTAGATGGAATTGCTGCTCCAGTGAGATATCAAGAACTATTTTTGCTAAAAATTTAGAGACGGACACAAAAGGAGAAACCTTTTAAAATACTGGAAAAGTTTTGTAGTGAAAAAGAAATTCCCTTGAAGAATATCGTACTTGAATAACAAAATTCCGGATGTGCTTAATGTACATTGCGTTACTCTTACTCATATACATCGACAACATTTTATTAAGAAGAAATTGAAGTGAACGACTGTTCAATCATTGCAACATGTCATGAGAGCAGTCAATAAAATCCTTTAAAACAATACTTTGAATGACAGATTATTTTATCAGCTTATTGTTACTAATGATGAAGATTTCAACCGATTGATCTTTCACACAGAAGTGCGTTGGCTATCAAAAGAAAATTGTCTGCCTCGATTTTACAATCTGTTTGACTCTGTCGTAGAGTTCTTGAAAAACAAAAACACAGAAATACGCGAGAACCTCATCATATCACTCAAAGAATGATATCGCACACTCGACAGACCTAAAGGTCTTATTTTAAGGTCATTTGAAAGTCATATTTCATATCATTAAGCAATTTATTAATTATAGAATTGCTTAATTATATAAATCTCCAACTTCAAGGTGATGACTTGAACATAACAAAAACAAAAATGTCCTCGCTGCTTTCGTAGCCAAGCTACTCTTACACAAGAAGAATATCGGCAGAAGTGAGTTCCATAATTTTCCCAATTTATCAGTATCCTGCAACAACGACAACTTGCTTGTCTACTGCCAACATTTGAAAAATCTCCTCAGTGATTTCTTTGAAAGATTCCAGGACATTTTGAAGTTGGAAATACCAGACTGGGTGTTAGATCCTTTTTCAAATGTCAACATAGCAGTATCATACATAGTTATCAGTTATTTACAACGTCATTTTCGAAATTAAAATTACAATATTAAAAAAATAACTGAAATTATCAATTACCGAGCCCGATATGTGAATGAAGCCAGGGAAAAACGAGCACTTGGAAGCATCAAGTGGTGCAGCCTCACCAAAGCCGCGAAAAACAGTCGAGTGGCGCATCGTTAATCACCATACCAACACTCTTCTTCCAGCAGTACAGGGAGAGGAATCTCCTCTAGCCGCAGCCCACTAACACACAACCAACGTGACTCGATATCATCAGGCGACCTTTCGACACTTGGCTATGGCCCTTGAGTTTGGTGGAAAATGAGGAAAGAGGAAATAAAAAATCATTCGAAATAATAACCTAATACTTAGTACTTGGTAGTTGATAGTGCTTGGTACTGATACTACCAGAAAATATTGTCGGTATACTGCACTTTTTCAAATTGGTGCAGTTCTCATGTCTAATAAAACAGTCGTCTGTGAAATGTTTGGAACAAATATGGTCATTTTGTTTCGGACGCCAATTCACAATATTTATGATTTTAAGCCATAATTTTAGTCTAGGTTCAGTTGGAAACCTGTTAATTAATAAACATTTGATTTTTTTTTCATACTTTTATTAATTAACTAATTCAGGTCACTCCATCAAGTCCGGTGGTAAGACCTTATCGTAACTAACAAAACGAACCCAAACTCGTCACACCTACTTCGATTAGTCTATGAGTTCCAGTTGTAACCACCTGATTACACCTTCAGGTCACTCAATCAAGTCCGGTGGTAAGGTCTTATCGCAACTAACAAAACGAACCCAAACTCGGCACACCTAGTTCCACTAGTCTAGGAGTTCCAGTTTAATCACTGAATTACACCTTCAGGTCACTCTATCGAGTCCGGTGGTAAGGTTGCATCATAACTAACAAAATGAACCCAAACTCGTCACACCTAGTTCGACTAGTCTAGGAGTTCCAGTTGTAACCACCTGATTACACCTTCAGGTCACTCAATCAAGTCCGGTGGTAAGGTCTCATCATAACTAACAAAATAAGCCCAAACTCGGCACACCTAGTTTTACTCTGCAAGAAGTTCAAATAGCGGTCACGAAAGTACACCTTCAGGTCACACCATCAAGTCCGGAGGTAAGGTCTCATCATAACCAACAAAACGAGCCCAAACTCGGCACACCTACTTCCGCTCGTCCAGGAGTTGCAGTAGTAGTTACCTTCAGGTTACTCTATCAAGTCCAGAGGTAAGTTTATATATCCTACTTATTTTTAGCTAAATAAAAATCTGTGAGTATAAAAATAATAATTTTATCACTTGTCAAGTACTTATGTTTCCAATTTGTTTTTTTCTAATATTTTGTGTATGTACAGCGATCTTTTCAGAATGAGCCGCTGCAAACAGGCGATACAGTGTCCACCCACGACGGCGGCCGAGCGCGGACTGTGGTTTCATCTAGACCACCTCTCGTTAGAGAGTAGTATGTTCCTTGATCTAGACGTGGGCGTTATTTCACGTCACTAGATACAGTAACTGGCTACGCGGCATGTAATCGAATCACTGGTTTCGAGTCATGTTACAAGTAGTGATTTTTGTAAATGCGTGATTATGATTACTGTTACCCGTGATTATTGCGGGAGTCGACTGTCGGTCGCTCGAGCGCAAAGCGCACATGTGGCATACAACAATAAACAAACCATCGTACGTAACAGTTTTATTGTACGTTTAATTTTCATACGTAAGTCTATAGACATAAACAATAAAATAGAGTAATCTCTGTTTGTAGATATTTAACGGTTTGTGATTCCGGGAAGCGAGTCACATTGAATTTAACTAAAATAATTTTTAAAACATTTTTGACGGAGTCATGAACTCGTTTATTCATAAAATTAAAATATAACTAAAAAATGAGTATAAAAAATTTAAAAATTTAAATATTTATAATATTATAAAACTTAAATACTGTGTGTAAATAGCCAAACAAACAAACAAATTAATTGTACAGTGTAAATAAAAGTGCAAAAACAAATGACAGTGAAAACGTTGAAAAAGTGTAAATAAACTGTAAATATCAATAATCATTGTATATACAATCAAATTGACTTGTAAATATGCATGCATTAATATTTTTATGAAAATATTAGTGTCATAGTAAACGCAAATCAATCATAAATACATTTAATGCAGTCTGTCCTAAACCTGAATAAAGTATGAAGGGAAGTTAATTTATTGATTTAACAGAAAACAGTTACTGTATACTCGTAGCTACAAACACGGATTGTGATTTTCGTTTCGTGTGTAACTGTATAGTTGGTGGTGATATTTATGCAAACAATCACAGTAGCCGAATAAAAATAGCCAGTTATAAAAATCACTAGTTTCGAAACAGGTGACGCCGATCAAGTCACTGGTTTCGTTACGTTTCTTGAAAATGAGGTAATGACCCACGTCTAGTTTCATCGAAATCTTTGTACAATAAATCAAAGCAGGCACCAACAATAAAATAGCCCTTACTGCAATAGATTATGATTCATCCGTATTAGCAAAATATGTGAAAAAATGTGCATCAGTTTTTATTTTTTCTACGACTATTTGTGACATTTTGATAAAAAATAAACACAGGGTTTTTTAATTGAATATGTCTGTCATCTTATAGTATTTTTTAAAATTTTTAAATATGTTGATAATAGACCAAAACATGTACCGAAACTCAAGCCGGTATCGTTAATTTTGAAGAAAATGGCAACGAAAGTTCGTTTTTACAATATAAAAAACTACTATTTTCAACAAAAGAGTTACATACGTTTGCAGATGAAGAACGAATCTATACATGGTAGTTTTTACTTATATTTGATTTGGTTTAGTTTTGTCACAAAATCTACCGAAAAACATCATAATTTTGGTTGATTTGCAAATGCGTCCTTAACGGTCTAACTAGAGATCTCTAAGCCGTATACGGACGTGAACCTCCTTGGCAGAAAGGAGGGCGCAAACCAGCGTACTTTTCGATTACTCGATTTACTGCCCCCGAAACTCCCTGGACACTGAATTTTGTGAAAATCGTTGGAGCCATTTTATGCTACGGTTAATGTAATGATTACCGTTACCGACTTTTAAAAAGTACTACAGACAGTGGATTTTTAATTTCCTAAAAGAACTCTTTTTTTTCTACGAATTCGTCTAGATATAAAAAAATTATGTTTAGAGTAAACGCGGGAAGGGTGTTTTAATTTTGTACGATATATTGGATGAAATATATCGATACTAGTATGAATAGATGAAATATTCGATAATATTGGCTCGATTCGATATATCGAGTGTATATATCAAGCACTCCTATCAACATAGATAGTAGGTACCTGGATGACCGAGCTTTTCTCGGTATTGTTTTTTTGGATATCGTGTGTTTTGGAAATTATATTTATATACAAATTACATACTGATGAAATATGAATAATATTTTTTGATCTTACCGACATAATAGAAAAAAATTAACCGTTTATTTGAATAAAAAATCATAAGTGCAATTCGTTTAATTTAAATTTTCATGTTTTAAAAAAAATACTAAAAAAGGGCTCGAAATAACAGATTTTTTTCACAAAAGAAGGGAAATTGAAATAAAAGGAAAAAAGTTGTACCGAAGACAGGACTCGAACCAGGGTACTATAACTTCGAGACCACCCGATATTCCATTCGAGTTATTGCAATCATTAACGCATTGCCAAAACCTTCTTATTCTAATAATATTGTAGCAGTTTTTCATTTCCCGAAAACACGGATAAAACGACATTTTCTAAAAATGAATCCTAGCTAGATCGATTTATTGCCCCCGAAACCCCCTGGATACTAAATTTTAAGAAAATCGTTGGAACCGTTTCCGAGGTTCTTATTATATATAGCAATTCTTGTATATATATATATATATATATATATATATATATATATATATATATATATATATATATATATATATATATATATATATATATATATATATTAAATTAGATAAGCTGTTTTTCTTTAATCCATTATGAAGAGACGAAAGAAACTGAGCACAAAACAGTTTTACGAGTTTTTGAATTGAAAAACTATCATTCTTTACGAGTTCGGTTACATTCAACCCTATTTGTAAATCATTTTATAGTTCTTATAAAAGCAGAACAGGATTCGATCTCAATTTTCTAGGGTGTTTTGCTATTCATTGGATCGATTCAGTACTATATATCGATTTAATAAATCAATCTTTTTGGCACAAGAAATCGATTGTTCGATTGATCGATCTCATATCGCCATCCCTAATTCTGACATTCTGACATTTAAATTTTAACCTATTGCAGGTTGCAACCCATTGTTAAAAATTTTAGCGATGTTGTTTTTGTAAGTTTTTGCTCTAAAATGTTAACTCCAAAATTTAAACTGTCTCAGGACGAGGATCACGTATTTATAAATGTGCATGCACCGTACACAAATATTGGCGAAACAGAGATCGATGTTGATGGTGAAAATTTTTTGTTCGTATCAAGCCCGTATTTTCTTCGCCTTCGTCTACCAGGAAGAATAGTCGAAAATGATCACTCGAAAGGTTCTTATACCTGTGATTCTGGAGATTTTAATCTCATCTTCGACAAAGAAAATCCCGGAGAGTACTTTGAAAATCTTGATATGATAACTAGCCTTCTAGCTCCTCGTGATATACCAGATATAAATCCACATTTAGTGGAAATGTTAGAAGAGGATGGAATTAACATTAATGACAGAGATAAAGAAAACGAAAGTGACGATGAAAGTGTTAAATATGATTACGGTTTTGCAAGCAAAATCTCTGCAGAATTTAGCGATATTGGCAGTGAATTCCCACAAGTTTTTGAATTAAGAATGCCTGAACGAGTTGCCGTTCATGAACGAAATATCCTTCGCGTTCAGCACGAAAATGATAAATTTTCATCTGATCACTACTTGGCGGATTTGTTTGATGATGAACTTCTTGAACCTTATATTAATGGTACAGTTTATTGGAACAGGCCTGATTTTAATAATGACATTGAGTTCATTGATGAGGAAGTCGGAATATTAAAAGAGCTTCCAAATAAACATTATCTCTTGAGCAAAAATGAGTATAGGCAAGTATTACTTGGTCTTGTGGACATTTTATATGCATATTGCTATGATAAGAGAACAACTTTAAATGAGAGTACTGTGGAGTCTAGTTGGACAATAAATAAATTATCTTCAACTTTAAGCTGGTTTTGTGTATTTAAAGACGCTAAGCAAGTGTTAATTGCTTGTTATAGGCGAGCTCTTATTTATCCTATATTTAGAAACTTCGAACTCTGTGGAAAAGTAAAAGATGACCTTGTATTAATGTTTAGAAAAGGCAAAAAGTTTATCGTAAAATGTCTAATTGATATCTATTCAACGTTTAATTTAAGTAATGATGCTCGTTATATTCTTAATCAGCTGTATATCAAGGATTACTTGATTTTCCTGCAGAAATGTAGATCTGAAGATTTGAATGAATTGTGTAATAATATAGCTAATATTGATATACTGAAAAAGGATGTTGATTTAGAATTGGAAGAATTAGAAGCAGCAGCTGAGATGGTGAAAAAGGAAGAAACAGAAATAATGGAGAATGAGATGGCTGTTAAAATGGCATCTATGTCTTTATTGCCAGGTTTGAAAAAGAATATTGTGTATATAGAGAGTAGTGAAGATGATAGTGATTCCTCGGATTCCACCAGTGATTCATCAGATGATTCTTCAGATGAGCTGGATTCCGATGATGATCCTTTATGATATAGGTGTTCATAAAAATTGTGTGGCAAAGGCTTGTAAAGAACTTGTTTGCTTATGCCAGAGGTGTTTGGTTTGTGAACCTAAAGTAAAAAAGTTACAAAAATGGAATCTTAAATAAAAGATAACAAGTAAATCTTAAAATCTTATTAACATACATTACATATAACAGTGCCTATGCGCCTCATTGCTAGTAGTGTAGCTCACTTATATAGTAGAATTATGTTGTTAAAAGAAAATTTCGGTAAAACTACAGACATCCAGTACTTGTATACAGGGGTGAGTGCAGGAGAAGCACCCCCTACCCTTCTCCCCTTGTGGAAATGTATAATTTGTGAGTAATGATTTCTTTGTAAAATCATAACCTCAATTTTTACACAGGAATATTGACCCAAAGTTACTTCTGCAACAGCTTCTGCAATGCAGAAGCAGCCTCTTCGCCCTTGCTACCACGGGCTGGGGCTGCTATCCCTCTGCGCCTACGGCTTTACAAAAACACTTGAGAGTTAGGGCATACAAGACTATGTGGAGTTAGGGTGTGCTGATTCTGTTTTTGAACAGAATCAACCAATCTTATCTATAGAATCAGGTTGCCCTAAACTCCGTTATGATAGGGGTAAATGAAACAATGTTATGTGAATTGCTATCATTTTGTTTTCTGAAAATCCTTGTGACTGTTCTTCACTGCAACTTAATTTGATATTAGTCCTGTCCTCAGACACAAATGGATTATCTGGGTTCGAGTTATTAACTTTCTTATCCATGTTTAAAAAAATTATCCATGTTTAAAAAAATCAAATTGACATATTTGCGTTTCGTTATGCACAATTTTAGTAAAATTTATTTTTATCGTAATTGATAAGGCATTTCCAAAATCCTAAAACAGTGTAAAAGGTTGGAGCTTAACCCTGACAAACCTAAATAGAAAATAAAATTAAAAAATCACACACCAGACGTCTACTTCATAATACTAGACTAAATTGTCATACTTGTGTATTGTTATTAGCATTTTGTATTGAAATTTATTTTTATCGTAATTATTTCAAAACACATATTAAACGACATCTAAAAACAGTGTAATAGGTTCAATATTAACCCTAACAGCCTCCTAAACAAAAAACATTATTAAAATCAAGTACCGGATGCCTATAGCCAACCCAAAATCACTGCTATTTTCATAAACTTTCTAAACAATTTATTATTGCAATATATGTTTTTCATAAGTTAAGAAATAACAATATTTCATTGTTAAACATACTTAATATAAACTCTCACGCCTGTTACCCAGAGAGGTAAGCAGAAACTACAAATTTTTGACATGATAATATATGAATGTGAAAGAAATGAGAGTTGTCACATTCGAGAATGAGTGTGACACCTCTGTGACAGAATGCATTTGAGATAAAAATTAAAATATTGTTATTACTAGTGATTAAATGAGTTTGGTTTTAAATATTAAATTTATATAAATATTTATAACTAGCTAAATGTCCCAGTTTCCAAAATATGTTATATAATATGTTAGTAAAATATTAGGCCTAGGTCTCTCTTGGTATTGCTCTCTATCTATTTGTAAAGTTTTATTACATGACTGATTGTGATATACCAAAGATTAGCCCTGATAGACAGTCAGACAGACAAGTAAACAGACAGAAAAGCAGACAGACAGACATATATATATATATATATATATATATGTCTGTCTGTCTGCTTTTCTAATCTTTGGTATATCTGTTCGTGAAGTTTGATCACAATCAGTCATGTAATAAAACTTTACAAAATAGATAGAGAGCAATACCAAGAGAGACCTAGGCCTAATATTTTACTAACATATTATGTAACATATTTTGGAAACTGGGACATTTAGCTATATATATATATATATATATATATATATATATATATATATATATATATATATATATATATATATATATATTTGGGAAAATAAAAACGAAGTTTTAAAACTGCAAACTTTCATATACCAAACTTTCAACTTTGAACTGATTTAATTGGGGTAATCCTCCTAATTATTGGTACTTTAAGGGGCCACCAAGAAACAAATAAAAATATTTAATCTGAAATGTAATCTAATGCGATTATAATAGCTTATAATGAATAAAGATGAGTCTCAAACTTTTTATTAATACATTATGTTTATTTTTTATGAGTAGTAAATAAAAAAATTATTTAAAATATCTATAAGCTAAAATCTTTTAACAATTATTTTTCTAATTCTGACAAAAGGTTCTCTATCTCAGCATCTGTGTATATTTTTTGTCTTTTTCTGAATCAATGTTGTAGTATAAATCTAAGCTGTTTGTTGCATTTATATTATGTGTGTCATATGACGTTGATGCGATGTTATAAAATTCTTTAGAGAAAAGTTGTTTTCTTACATTATCTGGATACTGTGTGTTCTTTTTTCTTTTATTGGTTGTTTAATTTTCGCTAAAATCTTTTTCAGTTCTCTTTCTTCCTTTCGTCTCTTAATAGCATTTTCTTTTTCTTGTTTTATTCGTTTCTTTTCATTTTCATTACTTTGCCACTCTGCCAATGTTAATACAAATGAAACTCTCTGAGTCTGCTCTGTCCCTTTACATTTGCAACTTGACTGATACCAGATCAGTTTTGTTTTTACACATCCCAACTTTATCAGCTTTTGTATTTTTTTGTGCTTGCTCGTGTAGATCTTCATTGGGCATATTTAAAAACTTAATGTTGTTTACCGCAAGTTCATGGGACTGAGATTTCTGAGAGCTATTAGCTATTAGAAAGCCTCTTTGTAGTAATGGGATTGTCATTGCCTTGAATATTAACTGGAGTTTGGATATTAGAGCTAGTTAGAATTATCTGTATACTTCTACTACAACTTCATTCAAAATTTCAAATTTTGTGACGGACTCTTGCTGAAATCATCATTAGCAAAAACTACATCTAAATTTTCTATTCTAATATTACGATCTAAGTTTTTTATTTCAGGGTACTGTGTAGATATAGGTTCTTTCACAATCTGAGTTTCAAAGTCTTCTCTTTTGGACCGTATTAAGATTCTGGAAAAAATTCCATAGATTTTGAAGTGATTTTTTCGCAGTTCGTTTTATGTTTTTTCTCTAGTTCTTTAGTTATATCTAAACCAACCATATCTATGAAAATTTCTTATTATTTCTTAAAGACTATCTTTGGTAGTTGAAGTTCCCAAACATTTCGTGTAGTTGATAGCGTTAGGATTCTAAGGACACAAGCCGCATGCTTTTAAACCCATTTTAATGGCGTCAAGTGTAATTGCTAAATTTATAGCTTTTTCCAATATAGGCACAAATTCCAACTTCGTCAAAGCTTGGGAAGGATGCTCTCTCCGTCATTCAAGAACACATTTCCTATAGGCACATTTAATGGCGGCTCCACATTACCGCCGTGAATTCATGCACAAATTCCGCAAATTCACGCCATGAATTCACGGGACAAGTCGTGCCTTCCACATTCACGGGATGCTCACAATCGTTCCTGAAACCCGCCGCGAAACGGACATAAAAGCTGCTGCTGCAATAACCTTATTTGCTGTGTCAACATATCACTATTTAGACAAGAAAAGATTTTTTAGATTTAGACATCCAAAACAAGAAATTCTTTAGAAAGCGTTGGAAGAAAAGAAGATGGTGTATAGCTAAAATACATCGTCCGTACGCCTTTGTAGTCCGAAACGAAATGGCACGGAGCCGTGAATGTGGATGTGTACGCTTCATGGTTCCTAGAAAATACTCAATCGATTTAATACAAATGCCCTTAATAGGTATAATATTGTTTATCTAATATTAGCAAATTAGTAATTATTATGTTGGCACTGGTGCCAAACATTGGATAATAATACTTACTTACTTACTTACTTACTTATCGTCACGCACAATCCCTAACGGGGTAGCCAGAGAGAACAGATCGCCAAGTGTCACGATCCTTACATACCTCTTTCGCTTCTTTCAGGTTCATTAACTTCTTCATACATGCACGTCTAGGTATCCGAGTACTCTTGATCCTCCCCTCTTCGAGCAATTTGCTCACATGGTCTTCGAAAGTTAGTCTCGGTCTACCTCGACACCTTTTAATATTTACTTTCGCTCTATATATTTTCTTCACCATTCGGTCTTCACTCATTCGTTCAACGTGTCCAAACCATTGGAGTACGCCCCTATCAATTTTTGTGATAAGGTCATCTTTCAATCCTGCCATATTGCGAATCTCTTCGTTTCGCTTTCGGTCGGCTATGGTAACGCCACACATTTTACGAAGAGATCGCATCTCCACTGCATTCAACTTGCTTTTATGCTTCTTCTGGCATACCCAGGTTTCGCTGCCATATAACAAAGTCGGTACCAACACTGCGTTATGTATCGCAAGGCGTGCACTCTTCACCACGCCTTGCCTTTTTATTAATGATGACTTTGTTTCCGGCAGCGACACGCCTATCCACATCTAAATCACATCTTCCATCCCGGCTGAAAGCACTCCCCAAGTATACAATTTCATTTACCTGTTCTAGACATTCCTGATTTACCCATATTTCACATTTCGTTCTCTCTTCGTCCTTTTCAAATACCAGAACCTTAGTTTTATTAGCATTCAAACGGAGACCTTTAATTTCACATTCCTCTTTCATACACGTGACTAATGCCTGCAGTTCTGCTTCTGATGGTGCAATAAGCACTGCATCATCAGTATACAGCAGACAATTAACTTTTATGTCACCCAATTTCACACCCAAACAGCTATCTTTCAGCTTCTGTAAACAGCTGTCGAGATACAGTATGAACAGCCAGGAAGACATGACACAACCCTGTTTTACGCCCGCTTGGACGCTAAACATGGGTGACAGGTCATGCCCTACCCGCACACAGGCTTTACAGTCATAGTAGAGTGACTGCACAGCCCTTAACACTCGACCATCCACACCATATCCCGGCAACAGTTCCCACATTTTCTTCCTTATAACCTTATCAAATGCTTTCTCCAGATCCACAAAAGCACAGAAAATCCTCTGGTTAACACTCAGAAGCTTCTCCGTGATCATGCGGAGAGAAAACATTTGATCCGTGCATCCTCTTCCAGGTCTAAATCCGCATTGTGCCTCCCATAAGAATCTTTCCGATTTCTCTTGCATCCTGCGTGTCAAAACCTTCGAATAAACTTTACTTGCTAAACTGGTCAAGCTGATCGCCCGATAGCTCCCGCAGTCAAAATGTGAACCTTTACCTTTATATAAAGGCACAATGACCGCGGATCGCCAATCATCCGGGACATCTCCCGTCCGCCAGCACAAATTGCACAGCAGATGAAAGCTGTCCCAGACGCGAGGCCCACCGTACTTGACCATTTCAGCAGTAACTCTGTCTAGTCCCGCAGCCTTACCACATTTCAAACTTCGAATCGCACGTTCAATCTCTTTCATGCTGATGACCTCAGTGTCATCGAGGTCCGTGTCTGGCGTGCCAGTCACGGCGTCACCCCCGGATCCTTCACTAAGATCATGACACGCATACAATTCTCTATAAAATTCACTCCATCGCTGCATGACGTCCGATTTTTCTGAGAGGACGTCATTGGTTCTCGAAAGCACTTTGTTCATTCTTAAAGCTGTCGCACCACTCCGGGACCTTCCAACCTCTTTCCAGAAAAAGAGTTTGGAGTTTTCCCTAAAGTTGTGCGACAACCTCTCGTCCGCTTCTATTCTACACCTTTCACGTACTTCCTCAATCAATGTTTTCGCATGAACTTTCTGCAGCTTATATCTTTCTTTCATCTTCTCTCTCATATGCTCATTGTTACTAGAGGCTAAGTAGTCTAACCATGCTTTTTTCTTCTTTTTTACAGCTTCTTTCACTTCGTCATTCCACCATGCATCTCTTCTTTTACTACTACCTCTTTTTGTCGTACCACATACTTCTTCCGCTGCACTTACCATTCCATCCCTAAGGTTCTGCCATATTCTCTCCACACATTCTTTCCTGCCATCGATGGTGTCAAGCTTTTCGGCTACCCTCGTGTGATATTTGTCCCTAGTATCCGCTTCCTGAAGCTTCCAGCTTCGGATGCGACAGACCGACTGTGGTTCTGTTACTGCCGTCCGGTGGCGCCAACCCGCGAACAAACCCCTAAATCTAGTAATTACTAGATAATGATCCGTTCCCAGGTCAGCACCCCTGAACACTCGTGTATCCATCACCTGTTTTCGCAGTCGGTCATCCACCAGGAACAAATCAATCATACTTCTCTCATTCTTTCTTTCTCTAGTGTACATATGGATCTTCCTGTGATTAAACATAGTGTTTGTCACAAGAAGACCCTTTTCCTTGCATACAGCCAGCATAAGCTTGCCAGCATCATTAACCCTTTTATCTCCAAACTTTCCAAGCACCGACTCGTATCCTGGTCGAGCGATGCCTACCCATCCATTCAAATCACCACATACAACAGTTCTTTCGTTTCCCTTAACCAAATCTAGAACTTCTCTTACATTCTCCCAAAACTCCTCCAGCTCAGCCCTGGACGACGAAGCTACCGGCGCATAAACAGCCAAAAGGAATAACTTCGTCAGTCCCATTTTGAAGCGAACCCAGAGAAGTCTTGAGTTCACAACCTTGTATTCAGTCATAAGATCGACCAACCGGGACGACAACAGCACTCCCACTCCTTGGCAGGCGTTCTCGCTTTCCGGGACTCCGGACCATATAGCTAACGTCCCGCCAGGGAGCTCTTCAATACCACTGCCTTTCCGTTTGGTCTCCGACATACACACGACATCTAATTCTCTTTCTTTCATTATTTCGATCAACTCATTCGTCTTATCTCTCATGCCTCCTCTAACATTCCACGTGCCAACTCTGCACTCCGTCCTCCACCTTCCGCCGTGTCGGGCTGTGCGTGACGGGTGGCGGTCCCCATCGCCGCTTTGCGCGCTGCATTCCACACCAACGGGGACGAGCTGGTGTGCGTCGCCTTGGGGGGACGCCCTAACCCTCGTTCGCATGGGTGCGCAGCTGTGTAGAATTGCAGCCCTGAAAAGGGCTGGCAGGGGTCGCGACGAGTACGCTTCTACAATGACCCCCATATTTTTATTGGATAATAATGTTTAAAAAAAATCCACTATGTACAACGGTCAATCCGACCAGGATTACCCTAATTCATTTTGTATGAAAACATCAATTATTTGATTTCTGTATTTTTTGTGAAATTAATTTTTTTAAGTTTATCTTTTGTGAAATATGAGCAAAAAGAAAACGGTACGTTGCATATTTATAATTAAAATTAAGGTTTTTAAAAAGGTTCCCAATTTAAGTCAGTAAGTATACAAAAACTGTTATTTTTTAAGAACCGTTTTCGTCTTAGGTCTCTTTTATTCTGAAGCAATGACGCTACGCTACGCTAGTAATATATAAGTCAATGTTCTTATTGAAGTCATTGAATAATCAAGTCATTGTCAGTTAGTCACAGTTTTTATCCTATTTCTGAAAAGTGTTATCGTGTTACAACGAAATAAGTCATTTTATATTAAAAAGATCTATGAAATTAAACACTTTAGTTTACAAAAGACTTTTATTAGGTCACTTAGACATTGTTCGCGCCACTTTGCACTATCGCTTAACGCTTATAAGGGATTCGTTAATTATTATCCAATAAGATTACTGCAAAGCCCATTTCCGGTTTCCTATCTACCGCTTTATGCCCAGCATGTGCATTCGTGTGTTAACGGGCTCACACAAGTTGAGAAGACACGCAATCAACCGCACCGCTTATATCTCGCATCATCGCTCCCGCCCTTGTGTAATTTGGATATTGAATTATACAAGCATATAGTAAAAATATAGACATTTGCAATAACGCTATATTTCGTGATTATCTGTGAAGTTGATAAGTGTGAAGACAGCCGGCAGCCATCGAGACACGAGGCAGATCAGCGGAAGTCCAGGTGCGTGCACATGCATTCCTTCACGTCCTTCCTATATCCCGAATTTAGGGGATTTGCAGTATCACGAATAAATTAAATTCGATTCACCGCTCGCACCGCGCTCATATACAGTCCACTATTCTATTTAAATTAATAGCCGCACCGCATAACATTATTTAATACATTTGAACCAGCAGTTTGGTGGTTGAAGGTCAAACGCCAAATCCACCAGACATAGAGAATAGACCAAAGATGTTTTATTGGTCCTATAAAACATCTTTAGAATAAATATAATAATCTCGTTCGTTTGAGTAAAAACCTACAATTATAAAATTAAAAATTATAAAATTAACGGAAACAAAACACCCTTACAACTAGTATATATTGGATCGTTACTCACGCTTGCGTGTGGCTCCAACGATGATGTGTACAGCTGCCCATAGAACCTCTCAATCTCACTCAGAATCTCAGGTGTCCCGCAAACGATGCTGCCTCACTCAGTCTTCAGCTTTGACAGTTGGCTCTTACTGGCAGACAGATCTCTGGCAAAGACTTTGGAGCCCTGGTTCCGCTCAATCGCTTCTTCAATACGAGCTGTATTGAAGTTGCGTAAGTCCCGCCGCATGCATTTGGAGATCTGTCTGTTCAGTTGCCTGTATGCTGTCAAATCTGCTGACGACTGCAGCTTCATCGCCCGTTTAACATCCATGAGATTAAGAGTGTGATCGGAGAGTTTTTGTTTACTTCTGCGACTGGTCTTGCAGAACTTAGCTCCGACCGCATGGACAGTTTCCACTAGCTTGTCATTCATATCTTTCACTGTATTGCAGTCTTCTAGGCACTGAAAAAAGTTTTGTAATTCGAGCTGAAAGTTTTCGGGACCCTGGATTAGTGCACGAGAGGGACGGAGCGGTGACTTCACTAGACGAGACCTCTCCAACTTAACGTTTAAGCTCACTGTGTAACCATTCGGTGATCGCTGCCAGTTTTCACCCTCGCATCACTGAACAGTTGTCGTCTGGTCGTCATAATGAAGTCAATCTCATTTTTTGTCGAACCGTTGGGGCTCGACCAGGTCCACTTCCTGTGTGGCCGCTTCTGGAAGAAAGAGTTCATCATAAAGAGTCCCTCTTCCTCCATAAAGTCGGCCAGCTGCTTGCCCTACTCCAAATTTCTCTTACTTCAGCTCACCGCTTTCTTTTGTGCCTAGTTTTGCGTTGAAGTCACCCATCAACACCGTGTAGTGGGTTTTGGAGGAATGCGTGGCTCTAGAAATACCCTCATACATTTCCTCCACCTCCTCATCGGGATGTGCCGAGGTTGGTGGGTAAACCTGTATGATCTTCAGCGAATACCGTTTGGTGATTCTGAGTATCAAGTACGCGACCCTCGTCGACACACTCAATCTTTACAACGTTGTTGACGAGAGACTTGTGGACGATAAATCCGACACCTCCTTGCCCCCTCGCCCGTCGCCCTACCGGTGATAGAACAAGTTGCCGGACTCGAGTATTACCGTGACCTCCCCCTCTCTAGCACTCCTTACCCCGCCGTTACCATGGTTGCCATACCGTAGCCAGGAATAGAGGGGCCACAGGGGACTGGGGGCCGTTTGTTTGCGTCGTTGCTCATGGGGGGATATTTGCCATAGTTGCCACGCTTGGCGAGCGGGTTGGCAGCCGCAGTTTTTTTATTTTATTATTGTTGTTATTAGGAAGATGCTGCTGCCCATCTCCTGCCTGTCTCCATCTGTCGCCCCTGTCGCCCTCTGACACCCACGGGAGGATATGGATATATACTTATACTCATAAAAAAGTTAAATGATGTTATTATAAAAATCAGCATAATAATGAGGTATCAGATTATGTTCAATCAAGGAACGTAATTCAGTTTTTTTCCTCTCAGAGACCAGGCTTTGGGAGTATGCTTTGGTCATAGCAATTTCTTTTATATCACTCATCTTCGTCTTGTTTCTCATGTTTACTTTTGAACTCAGTACCTGGTTGACCGAGCTTTGCTCGGTATTTTTCGCTCGGTTTTTTTTGTTCGTGTGTTTTGGAAATTATATTTAGATACAAATTACATACTGATGAAATATAAATAATATTTTTTGATCTTAGCGACATAACAGAAAAAACGGAACTGGTTATTTGAATAAAAAATCATGAGTGCAATTATTTTAATTTAAATTTTCGTGTTTTTAAAAAATACTAAAAAAAGGGCTCGAAAAAATAGATTTTCTCAAAAAAGAAAGGAACTTGAAAAAAAATTTAAAAAAAGTCGGTCGGTCGGTCTCGGCTCGAACCGGGGTAAAGTTTAGGATTTTTACGTCATTCCAAGTCACATTGCCTTTATTTTCATTTTCACTAAAGTTATAAGCCCATTTTTCTTGAAACATCTTTAAGTCTCAAAAAAAAATCATATGTTAATTCTTGAACAATCAACGGTTTCCCGTTTTTCAGAGATTTTTTTTATTAAAGTGATGTATTGACAAGGTGCGTATGCGTCCAGCCTTTTTATTCCGTTTAATTTCCTTTTCAATGAGGCAGTGGACGTTGTCCCCTTCATTTTGGATGTGACCCTTTATTAAGTGCTTTTGGGTTATAGACCGGATGTTCTCAATATGTGATACTGCGCAGGAATATATGCAAGCTACATATTTATTTAGGTTTTGTCCTCAGCAATTGTCGGAATAAAACGTAACGTGGATGGCCTGACCCTGATGTTTTATATTTAAAATCTCCAAATAATTAAAAACACACGATCCGATCTCGCTTGATCCGCGTTTCCTCCGAGTTTCGTCCCAGAAAAAACCGTAGACATCTCCATAAGCTCCAATATCACGTTTGTGTTCACTTTCCATGTTTTCCTCCAGATGTTTGTCTCTTTTCTTTAGTCATTTCACGATTGTAAAGTTGAGACAATTTAGTTTTCTTTTGTAATACAATGAAGAATCACCACTAGTACATTGCATAACTGCTTGCAGGTCGAAAACTGCACAAATATGGGTTATTTTTTAAATTTTAGTGGCCCTTTTTTAAATGATGATCACATTTTTCTGTTAGTTGTAGCTTTTTTTCTGGATAATCATGTTCATATTCAAAACAATATTGAACTCTTGTGAAAATGTCATAATATAACCAATATTTACATGTAGCTTTTTCTGCGTCGCGTTGATCTTTATCATAATCTTTCCATAGATCCATTATGGTCTTCTCTCCTATATATTCGCGAGAAGATGAACACCTTAAACAGTGCGATATAATCCTTGATATGCAAGTAATGTGGTTCTTTATATCTTGTTTGATTGCTCGTTCTATCCTTTTTATATTCTAACCTAACGTGTTTATAAAGAAAGTTTTGCAAGCTCTAATTTTAGTATCATTAACTGTAAAATAAAATGCATTATTAGGCTGTCTTGGTCTAGCTACATTTGTGTATTTGTGTATTTACATTTTGGGTTTACATCTACCATGCAATTTCTAACAAAAGATCTCTGTAATTCCGTTTCCTAGTGCCCAATATTTTTGAAATTATAGATTTCTATCGATCTCATTTATGTTTTCGATACATTTGACACTACATTTGCTGGTACATAGATCTTTTATTGAACGAGCAGGAACATTTTTTTTTGATTCAGTGTTAGAAACATACCTACACTTTCCCGTTATTTCGCAAATTTTTGGCAACAACTTGTTTCCACTTGTTGGTATTTCGTAAACGTTTGCGGGATTTCTTTGGACCTTCCACAACAGATGCATTAACATTTTTGGGTTTACTGTCTGTAGTATCAGAAGATGTGGAACCACTCGACGCAAATACTCTAACTGCACGTCCAAACTATGAACGAGTTCTATTTGAATACTAAGGGTCATCATTACTTAAGTCTGCATCACTTTCGTTCGAATGGATAGACGACACACAATAATTTTTAGGTGGCTGTGTAGTGTTACGATATGTACCTGTAGACGTTAAGGGTTCACCTATCTTTGTATTCGACTCAATTGTATTACCATTATGGAACGGGCAGCTGCGACCGGAGGAAGGTGAACTACTTGAGCTAGAAGACTCAACTGTTGCACGATGACTTGCTGCGATCTCGTGTAGGCAGTTCATTTTCTTGTAGGTTCTGTCTATGCGTACATTTAAGAATTTCCACTTCATCTGACTCTGGTTACCAAAATGTAATACACATTTTAAAATTAATACTTAGATTAAATTATGTGTAATATAAATATTATCTCGTGTGTCTACATTTTGTGTAACTCTAATGTCCTAAGTATACTACGTACCTAAGGTAATGGAACCAATTATGCAGTTTTAGAAAACGTTTGCGGATAATATAACACTGCCAACCACTTTTAATGAAATTAAATATTTTGATATGAAGAAATAAAAGAATGGTTTCTTGGAAATCATTTTTTATAAAGAAAAATATAATACCAGATTATATATGTTTAAAAAAAAGTTAAATCAAAGTCATTGCTAATCACTAGTGATGGACAGGCAAAATTCAATTATGGATACCCATTTATGGACAATCTCCGGTAATGGATGTCTAGTAATGAACACATAGAGACAACAAATAATAATAATGATAAAGGTTAGCTGTTTCTTTAAATCACTAGGCAATTTTCGCCTTACTTACTTTGGCATGTTCAATACAAATGATAAGACTAGTAAGTATTAAATTTTGTTTTTCAAAATTGGTACTAGCAGAAATAAAATGCACAAATGAGTACTACTAAACATTAGTAAATGCTCTTACAATATATCTTTATACCAACGAAATCAGTCAGTGGTGGTTTAAACAAACGACAACAATAATTTTAGTGGCCATAGATATAAAACTTTAAAAGACGAAACAACAAAATTACCTACTATACAAAAAGCTGACTTAAGTTAGTTAAATTACACATAATAACCGACAAATATCTAATGAATGGTAGATGCACCTCCTAATAATCATTAAATTGTTATGTCTCTGGTATGTATCTCAAACCTATGTCACGTAGATAACAGGTAAAAATTTATTCATCTCTGCAACATTAAAAAAATCCTCTATTATTTTGTTTTATAGGAGATCTACCTAATTATTTCGATAATGTCACTCATTTTTACCAGATTTTATCTGCTCTGTCTGGCCATCCGTAAGTATTTCCAGTTGATAGTACTATTGTACTAATTACGTACATCCCTGTATTTTTGTCTTCAATTTTACCCGGGAAATACTCACATTCATATGTAACTATTACATAACAACCTGTTTTTAAATCTTTTGTAGAAACTTTACTGCTAGAAGACGCCAGTGAACTTAAAGGCATATTTTCAAGATCCGATCCAGAGTGCGAAAGAGGTCTTTCACTCTTTTTTTGTGGCCTTTTATGGAAAAAAGTTTCAGTCTTCGTTTTTAGTCACTATTTTATTTTCGCCTTCCGTATTCTCTACAATTGAATCACTATCTTCATTCCATCCGCTGTCATCACTTTTAGCGTAATCAATTTCTAAGTCGGTGTCATCTGGCGATGAAGATTTCTGGACCTTTTTCATTTTTCCTTCTAACCTATTTTTATTTTTTTCCAAGATTTTTCTTTTAAAACTATTTTTCTGTTCTCACCTTGGCTCTGTTTTCTTTTTCTTCTTATAGTCTACGTCTTTCTGTTTTCATGGTACACCTTCCATTCTTTACTTGTAATCGCCGATGGTAACTTGTCTTTCTTTTTCAAAAAAGACTTTTTAAAAGGGGACGGTACTACAATACCCAATACATCGCTTAATGTATTTTTTGTGGGGGTACATGCATTTCTGGTTCGGTACAGTGAGTGATAGGTCTGGGATGGGGATAAGGAGGCTCAACATCTAATAAATCACTATCATATCGACCTGGTAGAAAGTCCTTTTTCTAGTCAACATTTCTGGTCAACTCAGGTTGTTCTGATTCCATAATAATATAATAATCTTTCTCTGACTCTGAATTAGATGTAGCTGGTATTGTGTTATAGGATTGGTCACTATTTATAGGCGATTCCGAGTTAACGTCTATCGTAGAGTGTGTAGCACATTGTAATTTAACAGTAAACATCGTGGTAGGAGAATTGTCATCGATCGGCATGTACACAGAAAGCTCTTCAAGTGCTCCAGAGAATGGCAGTAACTTATTTAATAGAACTTCTGATTCAGGGTTAGAAGCAGAAAAGGTGGACTGAGTTGTTTCTGCTAATTGTTTTCTCTAAAATCTATTTGTTCTGATCGGGTCTGTAGTGGAAGATCAATGAATTCGCCACTATTTATAGGCAATTCCGCGTCAACATCGATCGTAGAGTGTTGGGCATTGTGTGATTCAACAGCACACATTGTGCGAAGAGAATTGTCAGCTATCGGTATTTCAACAGGGAGCACTTCAACTACCCCATAGTATGGCGAAAAACTCATTAAAAACACTTCCGATTGTTAGCATAATTTTTGTTTGAGTGGCTGTTGTTTCTGTGAATTGTAGATCTATTTCTTCTGATCTGGACTGTGGTGGAAGCTCAATATGGCATAGGTGTTTCTACTTAGCCCATAACGTGTTGAGTCCTATGTCTTCAGCAGGTAGTTTATTTTGTAAATCGGTTATCCGCAGAAAGAAATATTTTTGGAATCTATTTAATTTTTCGTCAGAAAATAGTTTCGCGATTTCAGCTTCAGCTGGAATATATTTGTGAAATACTCATAAAAAGTCTCACTATACATTCACCCTGATTCTGATCTCCCAATCCCCCAAGTATCAGGTGCGCTATCAGATATAGGTTTTGGCACACGCTTATAAGCAAACACTACCATAGGAGGTGCTATTTGACCAGCAGCATTTGCAGTTAATAAAACAGTCAAGTTTTCTTTCTCATTACCAGATGTGGTATAGACATTCTTATCACCCCGTCTTACTAAGACATGACCAGATTTTGGTGATAAAAAGAAAGCACCGTTCGTCTGCATAAAATATCCTGCTAGGTTATTTCAGCAGATGCTGAAGGTTTTGCTCCTGAAGGTAATTTTTGATCTCAGTAAACCAAGATTTGATTTGTTGTTCAGTGACATTATCATGTGATGTTATTAGTTTTTGTGCAGTTCGTTCCGAAATCTCAGGATGTCTTTTAAGAAATGCTTGGTACCACGTCTTTCTAGGGCGATTGTTAGTAAAAGGTGTTTCCTGTTGTCCTTAATTATTATTTGTTGGACTCTGTCAGGTAACTGTTCTCGTGATATAGGAAAATGTCGATCGGCTAGTGCAAAAAGCCTTTGTACTAATATCTGCTCTTCTTGAACCGTAAGAATCGTAGCTGGACCCATTTAACAAACCCTGCGGCTTAAGCTCTGCAGCATATACCCGTTACCTTATTTCTAAGCTTGATGCGAGGTACACCATATTTAGATGCTGCTGCACTCACTGCTTCTCCTCTCTTGACCGCCTCTATGGCACGCACGACGCATTTGTTCTGGCGTATATTTTCTTTTGGGCGCCATGGCTAGTAACGAAAACCACAAAATTATAATTTTATTCGAAATTCATTAATGAACAACCAATGTTGGACATCCATGTCCATAACTGGATTGCGTCCATGTTTTAGTACCATAATTAGAATGTACTCAAAAGACTGTACAACAAACGTAAAACGAAGGCAATTACTATGAAAACATAAATACTCAATCATGGACATTTTGTCCATAACTAGTTCTAGTTGAAAATCGATATCCAGTTATGAACATTAACATTTAACAAAATATACAAGCATCTTTAAATAGTTTTAGGTTAATTTCGTACCTACAATATGTCTATGAAACAACCTATTCAATAAAATAACGAATTATTCTAAAGATTTTCCAGAAATATCTTAAAATATCTACTCACCTCACTAATAAATTCCGTTAGAAATAATCAAATTGCGAAATCACTCTGCACAATGCTAATCAAACTGCGACAATTTTGCAACGAAATTGCAGAATAAACCCAAACTGCGACAGTTGACAGCTCAATATAGAAGTTTATAGTTCAATGTTACCATTAGGAAAATGTGTTAAATTATTCTTATTTCTTTCATTTTTCCAAGTGTGTGTCCATTACTGGGGTATAGTCCATTACTGGTGACATTACCTTACACTTATTTAATTTACATAAGAAAAAAATATTTATTTACCATAATATCGTGTATTGTATTTTATGTGTAGCATCCATTGGTTGAGAATAGCATTGTTTAGTATAAACCTGAAAACGTAGATTATAAAGTAAGTGAATATGTAATTTTGTTACGGCATTAAATAATTATTTGTGTAAAGAGACAATATTTTAAAACTAACCCTATTTCTTTTTGCCATAGCAAAGTGCGTGTGCATAATTTGGAAACAGCACACTTTTTTCAGGTGTGCCTTTTATTATTGATGGACAGGATGGCCGAGAAGTATCGCTTTCGTATTCATTCTGTCAAATACCATAACCACCATTAACCTTCTTGAACCTACTGTACCTACCCAGTTACAAAACTAAAAAAGTAAATTACGGGTAAAAAACCAATCAGTTAGAAATAATTAGGAAAAGTACATTAACATTTAGTTACCTGAGTCAACTTTCGTTTTCTTTGCTAAATAAAATGAGGAATGTTCTCTTTATAGTTTATTCACTAGATTTCCGCATTTGATCCGAGCGCCAACTTACATTTTTGTTATTGCTTGGTAGGGGAAGATTGGCACTCCTTGTACGAGTTTCACTTCGAATTTAATTTATACTGTATTATTAGACTTAGAACATGAAGGTTAGAGAACAGGAGAACGATCACTGCGTACTAAAGCATAGCCCGCCTGTCCTTGAAAATTGTAGAATACATAGCGGCGCTGACGTCGGTGAGTAGTGACTGCGAAGTTAGCTGTTTATGAGTACAAGTAGGTGAAATTAGTTGAATAATGTACAAATTTTCATTTCATTATTTCGTATAAAATTTTCATGCTCCGTAATTTTGTGATTTTTGACAAAAGAAACATTAAAAAATGGAGAAATATTTTATTGTGCGTGGATGTGCAAATTTTTTAGCATCTGATCGGAAAAATAGACTGAAAATGACTTTTATTGACTGAACTTGTGATCGCAGCGCCTCACTGATGGTGTCCATATTTCTGGGACACTATTTTCTACCGCAATCGTTCTCCTGTTCTCTAACCTTCATGACTTAGAACGAAACTGAAATGTATATTGATATATACACACTAAAATATCTAAAATATCACACTATGATTAGTGTGATATTTTAAGTACATTATATATTAAATAGAAATGTGTATGTTTCGATTTCTGTGTATCAACCTTTAAAAAATACGAACTTGTACGAATCTACCCCCAGTACGGGGTAGCATCGTACGGGGTTAGTGGTACATACATACAGCATTTAAAAACAATAATATATTTAAATTAACATTGTTAATAATAAAAACATCATGTATACCTTATGTATACCTTATAACAAAAACTAAGCACATCTTCTAAAGTACAAATGTTTTAAATTTATATAAACTTCTTTGCTATATTATTCAAACAGTAAAAACTAAAGGTTAACTAAAAATAATCAAGTCTTTGTTTTGCTCATGTATAATAATACGTACTTAGGTATACATAATAATAATTTTAGTTGACAAATAAACAGCATTTTTAAAAATGTAGTAATCCACTATTAAGTATATGAACTAAGACTTAACTTATTAACCCTTAAGTGCATGAACATTTTGTTTTAACTCTTTTAATCATATGATTTTGATGTTTAGGTCTTAAATCGGGGAAAAATAAAGAGAAAATAATATTTTTATTTTTTAAAGATATTTTATTAAAAGTTTATGCATCAACGTCATTTTTTTGTATGGTATTCTTATTTTCTTAAGTATCTTTCTTACCTAACCGATTTTGTTGAATAGTTCTCAGACGGAATATCCTTTCCTTAGCTAAGTAATACATACATATGAGGTAAAGAGGTGTGGAAATTGTCAAAGTAAACAATGTGGTTTACTTTGCGTGGAACAACCCTCAACAATTTTACAACAGTGTTCCCAACCACTCCCAGATCAGGTTTGTTTTCCATCATAGGTTCAATATTGTATGCCCACCTACATACACTGCAAGAAAACGTAGCATATAAAGTTTGAACCCCCATTTGTGAGGTTTATTTGGGAGGTATTGTTTTAGGAAGTGACCCATTTTCGTTACACACATTTTTATGTGATCATGTTCTATGTAAAGCCTTTGATCTATAGGAATACTGGAAACTCTCATTCAGATGTTCCACCACAGGTCACAGCTTGTGTAGTTTATCGTCATTGGGGTTGTTTATAGGCAGATGTTTGGAGTTGTCATAAAAATGTTATATACTTCGAATTTTTTCAAATCTATTTAATATCATACCCTGTATAATTGGCATGATTCCGTATTTTTTACCCCAGTAAGCTCCTATATTTGGATAATGAAAAATTGACATATAGATATTAATTCCCAAGTACTTTTGTAACTCTGATATTGTGATTGGATCTGGTCGGTCGAGCTTTTTTTTGGATTGAATATCGAGTAGATTGTTTTACAATCTTATCTAAAATATCAGCAGTAAAAAATAACTGAAAAATTAATATGGAGTTTCTAGAGCTACAACTTCGGGAGAATACTCTGTCTCGTTCTGAAAACGAATGCATCTTCCCAAAATTCTAAGGAACGTTTCCTTCATGTGAGTCTAGCAGTTTCAATCGTAATATGACGCCTGTTGGGAATATTTTGTGCATAACCACTATCTTCATTCACTAGGGGAGGATCATCATCACTTCGCATATAATTTTCATCATTTACAAGTGGTGGATCATCTTCGTCCCGGATTTAATGGTTACGGGAATCACCGGAACACATTTGTTCTTCCTCGGGATTTTCTAAAGCAGCATGAACTTCTTCAATATTTGGGTGATAATCTAATATATCATCATCAGACTCTGCTTCGTCCTCCGATGGAAGGTCCACCTTCCAATCTTGCTAAAAGGTCTTCGATCTCATTATCTTTTATTTTCTTTTTTCCACGCTCCAAAAGTGATGAAAAACATATTACAATCACATAACATACAGGCCTACTATAATAGCGAAAATGTACAAACGGGACCTACTAACAAAAACAAAATTATGAATCGATTATCTCATCGTATCATTTTTGATACAGTATGCACTTAAGGGTTAATTACTATATTCAGTCAAAAATTATAAATCACTCTTTGATCACGTTGACGTAAACGATAATTATAACGTAATAAAGTAATGAAATCAACTTGTAGCAGCCAGAATAATCAGCCCTAAACGGGAATAAATAATATATACTCTGCTGCTACCATAACGCGGAAGGTGAAGATAAAAAAACATTTATTTTCTAACTATCCCTGGCTACTGAGATACTACGGACTGCATATAGATAATTTGACGTTCTTATAAAGAAACAAGAAGCAGCCGCAAATATTATTCAGCGCCACATCGATTTCACACGCCGCTATCGTCACGTATCCGTCGACCAATGGGGAGCCGTTTTTTCAACACCGCAGCTCGCTTCTCCTTGCTGTTCCGGAGCTGTATCCCACGCCGCGGCCGCTCGCCGACTACGCGCGCGCACCGACCTGCATGTCTTATATAGCCCGATCCAGCGACGTAGCTTCGTGAACAACACACAAGTCTCACGCCGGGAAACGAAACGTACATAATAGTAATACATTTTGATTCATTTTCATTGGTCATAATGTAAGCAGTATAATTGGCTATGTACAATAAAAATAATTACCATTGGCAAATCAATTGTGAGCCAGCCATATAAATATAGGCAAGATGAAAATATATTCATTCCAGTCCACAGTCCATTCTATATTCGTACTCCAGTCTGACTTATATAAACAGTCGTTTCATTTCTCCACCTTGAAACCACTCGGAGTCTGTTAATAGTGGACCGTTCATCTCCACTATTACAGTGGTGACCCCGTACGAACACCGAGAGGGAAGATCCCGTACGAGCACCAAGAAGGAACACCCGCGACGTACCACTATTACATACGCGTACGAACACCGCGAAGGAAACCCGTGGCGAACACCGAGAAGGAAGACTTCAGTATTTATAAAAAAAAAAAGCAGTGTCATCAAGCCGTCATTATGGAGCAAAAGGCGAACACATATACATCAATTTTCGAGGAAATTCGGAAGCTATCATACGAAGTCGCTGCGCTCAAAGCTTCCCAGCATCACACCAGTTACCAGCAACAGTACAACCAGCGCAATCAGCAACAACGGAGACCACTTTTTCGTCGCAACCGCTCTGCAAGTAGAAGTCGAATAAGCTCAACATCAAGATCTCCTTACTGCTACTATCATCGACGTTTCGGGTTCGAGGCAAGAAAATGCACAGAACCATGTACATTCAAAAGTGAAAATACGAAGGCGCTCGAACTAACTAATACGCTCAATGCGATGGGATCTAGCGTAACAGCAAAATCCTACCGTCTTTTCGTCACCGATAAAAAAAGCAAGCTTACTTTCCTTATCGACACCGGAGCAAATATCTCAGTGTTACCGCCGAAGCAAGGACAGAAGTTGAAGCCACTGGATTTTCAACTCTATGCAGCAAACAATACGGTGATTCCTACATATGGAGAAAAAAACAATGGAACTTGATTTAAATCTACGCTGACCATTCAAATGGAGATTTATCGTCGCTAAAGTCAGCAAACCAATCATCGGTGCTGATTTTCTTCAATATCACCAGTTGATCGTCGACATCAAAAATAGAAGAATTATCGACGGGAAAACCAATCTTGCATCTCAGTCTTTTGTCCAAGCAACCAATCAGCCCACAATAAGAAGCATAGATGTTCAACAACCGTATCACAAGATCCTCGAAGAATACCCTGGTATCACAAGAATAACTTCAATGAAATTAACACCGAAGAACGACGTTGAGCATTTCATCGAAACCAATGGACCACCACTTCATTGCCGTGCACGTCCAATCGCACCACACCTATACGAGCAAGTTCGAAAGGAATTCGAAAACATGATTGAGCAAGGAATATGCCGTCCAAGCAAAAGCCCTTGGTCATCACCACTTCACATTGTACCAAAGAAGAACGGAGAATTACGAGTTTGTGGAGATTACAGAAGACTGAATTCTATTACCACTCCTGACCGCTACCCAATACCGCGAGTCAGGGATTTCACTCATCAACTATCAGACAAGACTATATTCTCCACCATCGATCTCAACCGAGCTTACCAACAAATAAGAGTACGCGATGAAGACATAGAGAAGACAGCAATAATTACCCAATGGGATTATTCGAATTCCCAAGAATGATCCCAGGATTAAAGAACGGATGTCAAACTTTCCAAAGATTCATACACGAAGTACTTCATGGACTGGATTTCGTTTTCGCATTTATTGATGATCTCCTTGTTGCAAGCCCTGATAAAGAAACGCATGAAACCCATCTACGCACCGTGCTACAGCGATTAGAAGACAACGGAATCACAACCAACCCTTCGAAATGCATATTCGGACAGCAAGAAGTTCAATTTCTTGGTTTCACCGTCAGCAAGGAAGGAATCAAACCGCCTGCCGAAAAAGTCAGAGCAATCATCGATTATGCGAAACCTAAAACTATCGAAGAGCTAAGGCGTTTTCTTGGGATGATAAATTTTTACAGGGAACACATACCTAAAGCGGCTGAAATCCAAGCACCACTTCACGCATACCTTCACAACACGAAGAAAAAAGATAAAACGTCAATCGAATGGAACGATGAAGCCATGAAGGCATTTGAAGCTTGTAAAGTTGCGATCCAAAATGCAGCTTTACTCGCTCACCCATCACACGAAGCAACCCTTGCTATCTTCAGCGACGCATCCGATCTCTCAGCAGGAGCCGTTCTCCAACAATACAGCAATGGGAAATGGCAACCACTTGGCTATTTTTCGAAGAAGTTCTCCGATACTCAACGTAACTACAGTACATTCGACCGAGAGCTACTCGCTATTTACATGGCCATCAAGCACTTCAGAAAAACGTTCGAGGGTCGAAACCTGATCGTTTTTACCGACCACAAGCCATTAACATATGTACTTTCAAAGAAACCATCACTATCGGAAACACCACGAAGAGAAAGACAACTTATTTTCATAAGTGAATTCACGACCGACATACGTCACATCAGTGGAAAGGACAACATAGTCGCCGACGCACTCAGTCGCGTACCAATCGACAGTGTAACGTGCCCTACATCAATCGACTATCATAAGATCGCCGCAGCACAAGACAGAGATAGTGACAACATAAAGCATCTATCGAAGCAAGGTAACTTGTCCATCAAGCAAGTTACAATGGCAATGACGCATCTACCTATATACTGTGAAGCCTCAACGACAACTATGCGACCATACCTACGAGAAGAATGTCGTCGCGAAGTCTTCAATGCACTGCACAACATCAGTCATCCAGGTGTTAGAACAACAAGAAAACTCATCACTGAAAAATTCTTTTGGCCTTCAATGCAAGTGGATGTTGGCAACTGGGCGAAGCAATGCATTCAATGCCAGAAATGCAAAGTACAAAGGCATACATCAAGTAATCTAGCTACATTTCCACCCACGGAGAGATTCGAACACCTGCACGTTGACATCGTCGGACCACTACCTACTTCACCGCAAGGATATCGTTACCTCGTAACAATGATCGACAGAGCAACAAGATGGCCAGAAGCAATACCTACCGATGATACTTCAGCCGAATCCGTCGCGAAGATAATTTATGAAAATTGGATTACTCGTTTCGGATCACCTAAAACCATCACAACGGATCAAGGAAGAAATTTCGAAAGCAACCTATTCCTCAAACTTCTTCAAACTATGGGAATACAGAAGACACGTACAACAGCATACCATCCTCAGTCAAACGGAATAATCGAACGATGGCATCGTACATTAAAGACCGCACTCAAAACTCGTTTATCTCAACATACAAAGTGGATTGATGAGCTACCTACAGTGCTACTCGGACTACGAGCAACACCGCGTGCAGACACTAGTCTTAGTGCCGCTCAGCTAACCTACGGCTGCAGCATAAGACTGCCGTGTGACTTCTTCAGTTCAGCAGCGTCAAACAAACAAGAAATGGATTACGATTTCGTAACTCAACTTCGAGAATCAATCAACAAAGCCTTATCGTCGAAATGCACCGAAATGCAATCACACAGAAATAATAAATCAGTATTCATTCACCAAGATTTGAAAACATGCAAGCAAGTTTTTGTAAGAAACGACGCAATGAAAAAACAATTTCAACCTACCTACGACGGACCGTATAAAGTATTAGAGAGAAATAGCAAGACTTTTAAACTACAAATACCCGGAAGGAAATCTACGATTATTTCGATCGACCGACTAAAGCCTGCCTATATTATTAACGAGGATACTTTAGAGGATTCATCATCATCATCAAAACCACCAGCGAGGAAGCTTGAAACTCCATCATCTACATCAACCCAGTTGAGACCTATTTTAAAAACTACTAAATACGGGCGAGTCGTCAAGCCTCCGGTACGCTTTCGCTAGGGGGAGAGTGATGTAGCAGCCAGAATAATCAGCCCTAAACGGGAATAAATAATATATACTCTGCTGCTACCATAACGCGGAAGGTGAAGATAAAAAAACATTTATTTTCTAACTATCCCTGGCTACTGAGATACTACGGACTGCATATAGATAATTTGACGTTCTTATAAAGAAACAAGAAGCAGCCACAAATATTATTCAGCGCCACATCGATTTCACACGCCGCTATCGTCACGTATCCGTCGACCAATGGGGAGCCGTTTCTTCAACACCGCAGCTCGCTTCTCCTTGCTGTTCCGGAGCTGTATCCCACGCCGCGGCCGCTCGCCGACTACGCGCGCGCATTTTTTTTTTTTTTTTTTTTGCGCCCGAAGCAATTAAAGGGCTACCCTGTACGTAGGGAGGCGGAAAATGCATTACGCATACCACGATAGCCGGTCTATCGTGGTTATGGGGGACTCACTGTCCTACCGGGGACCCTAAGTGATACCCCCTAAAAACCGCCTTTGGGGACAGGCAGCTGGCTGATTAAGCTCTATTGTGCCTTATCATGAGCGACCCTCTTTTGGGAAAAGAGGGCGCTAACGCGCGCGCACCGACCTGCATGTCTTATATAGCCCGATCCAGCGACGTAGCTTCGTGAACAACACACAAGTCTCACGCCGGGAAACGAAACGTACATAATAGTAATACATTTTGATTCATTTTCATTGGTCATAATGTAAGCAGTATAATTGGCTATGTACAATAAAAATAATTACCATTGGCAAATCAATTGTGAGCCAGCCATATAAATATAGGCAAGATGAAAATATATTCATTCCAGTCCACAGTCCATTCTATATTCGTACTCCAGTCGGACTTATATAAACAGTCGTTTCATTTCTCCACCTTGAAACCACTCGGAGTCTGTTAATAGTGGACCGTTCATCTCCACTATTACAAACTTCTTGGTGACAATATGTACCTATACCAATTTTACTGCACGTTATAATTTGTCAAGTTTATAACACAAGGAAAAATTCTGGAAGTGAGAGCTGACGAGCGACAAATTGGCGGTGGTTTGGATCTGGTAAAATCATTTCTACATCAGTTATGTGTACACCGTGTGCTCATCTTTAATATTTGGAAAAATAAACGACCATGATGACCCTAGTATTTTCTTAATAAAAATATATTAAACTCTATTTCAGAATAGTGGTTAATAACTTTTCCAACTTAATAAACTACCGATTTTTTCTTTGTAAATTTGACTAAAATGACACTATTGTTCTTAATGTTTGCCATGTCTTCACCGATCTCTGAATCATCATCTTCTTCAATCATGGATGTCTAACTTTCATGTAAGCTCATAGCAGATTCCTCAGAAGCTGATTCTTCATCTGTTATATTTTTTCTTGTCTTTTTAGTTCTCCTTTTCAGTCATTCGTACATGTATGTATGCTCCCCCAATATGCCTGTACGAATGTACCCCTGAGCCCTGAGTACTTCATAACTAAAAATTAATCACATGGCTAGTAAAGAGTAATTACAGGATAATTTTTCATCAAAATATATTTTCGTTTTATATATGTATCAAATCATGTAAATATATTACAGAAAATCAATCTACAATAAATACAACACGACTTCAAAGTGACATAAAAAATACTTAACAGGTCGGTAAACAAACATGGACCAATTCCTCGGCAGTTGACGTTTTAACTTTCATCGCTAACCTTTATGCTTTCAACTGACTTGGCTGTTGGCGGTGGCAGGTCGCTCAATGAACATGGCTGACATAAGGCGGAGAGCACACGATATATCATCACACACTACTTGATAGTTTTTTTTAATGGCAAGTGTACGAATGTTCCCGCAGTACGAAGGGTGCCAATCTTCCCCTACTACGTCCACCAGAAAACGTCTTAGATAATTACGATAACTATTCAAAAAACCACTAAATGCAATTAATGTAATGTAATCATATAGAAATAACCTCTCGTTGCTCATTTGTTCATTTTTATTCTTATCTAAACAAACGGCTACTAATATGGTTTAAGTCACAGATCATAGAAACAAAAGTTGTTTCTATAATCTGTGGTTTAAGTAATCGTAATCGTAAAAAATTCAATTCTCTTTAATCCTTATCACTAATCTCAGTTTTAGGTATTAAAGGGTTTTAAGTATCCTATCCTATACCTTTAAACGAGCAATTCTTGTATATATATATATATATATATATATATATATATATATATATATATATATATATATATATATATATATATATATATATATATATATATATATATAATATATATAATCGGAATCTCGGAAACGGCTCCAACGATTTTCATAAAATTTTGTGTGCAGGGAGTTTCGGGGGCAATAAATCAGCATATAAAGCAATATAAGGTTTTAAATATTCATTGAGTGCTTACGATGCTGCTGACGACTCAATGGTCGTCGCCGTCCTTGAATTTTAGACCTAAATGCTATCAAGTGGAAACAAAACAGGGAATATTCGCATCACACGTCGCGGTTTAAAAAATATATATTACAGTCAGCGTCAAAAGAAAGGTAGCAGTTACGGTGATCAAATATTTTGAAACATGCAAAGTGATCAATGACATTTAACCATGCAAAGTGATCAATGACATTTAATTTTTTTTTAATTTATATTTTTTCTTGTCTTTTTAGTTCTCCTTTTCAGTCGTTCGTACATGTATGTATGCTCCCCCAATATGCCTGTACGAATGTACCCCTGAGCCCTGAGTACTTCATAACTAAAAATTAATCACATGGCTAGAAAAGAGTAATTACAGGATAATTTTTCATCAAAATATATTTTCGTTTTATATATGTATCAAATCATGTAAATATATTACAGAAAATCAATCTACAATAAATACAACACGACTTCAAAGTGACATAAAAAATACTTAACAGGTCGGTAAACAAACATGGACCAATTCCTCGGCAGTTGACGTTTTAACTTTCATCGCTAACCTTTATGCTTTCAACTGACTTGGCTGTTGGCGGTGGCAGGTCGCTCAATGAACATGGCTGACATAAGGCGGAGAGCACACGATATATCATCACACACTACTTGATAGTTTTTTTTAATGGCAAGTGTACGAATGTTCCCGCAGTACGAAGGGTGCCAATCTTCCCCTACTACGTCCACCAGAAAACGTCTTAGATAATTACGATAACTATTCGAAAAACCACTAAATGCAATTAATGTAATGTAATCATATAGAAATAACCTCTCGTTGCTCATTTGTTCATTTTTATTCTTATCTAAACAAACGGCTACTAATATGGTTTAAGTCACAGATCATAGAAACAAAAGTTGTTTCTATAATCTGTGGTTTAAGTAATCGTAATCTTAAAAAATTCAATTCTCTTTAATCCTTATCACTAATCTCAGTTTTAGGTATTAAAGGGTTTTAAGTATCCTATCCTATACCTTTAAACGAGCAATTCTTGTATATATATATATATATATATATATATATATATATATATATATATATATATATATATATATATATAATATATATAATCGGAATCTCGGAAACGGCTCCAACGATTTTCATAAAATTTTGTGTGCAGGGAGTTTCGGGGGCAATAAATCAGCATATAAAGCAATATAAGGTTTTAAATATTCATTGAGTGCTTACGATGCTGCTGACGACTCAATGGTCGTCGCCGTCCTTGAATTTTAGACCTAAATGCTATCAAGTGGAAACAAAACAGGGAATATTCGCATCACACGTCGCGGTTTAAAAAATATATATTACAGTCAGCGTCAAAAGAAAGGTAGCAGTTACGGTGATCAAATATTTTGAAACATGCAAAGTGATCAATGACATTTAACCATGCAAAGTGATCAATGACATTTAATTTTTTTTTAATTTATATTTTTTCTTGTCTTTTTAGTTCTCCTTTTCAGTCGTTCGTACATGTATGTATGCTCCCCCAATATGCCTGTACGAATGTACCCCTGAGCCCTGAGTACTTCATAACTAAAAATTAATCACATGGCTAGAAAAGAGTAATTACAGGATAATTTTTCATCAAAATATATTTTCGTTTTATATATGTATCAAATCATGTAAATATATTACAGAAAATCAATCTACAATAAATACAACACGACTTCAAAGTGACATAAAAAATACTTAACAGGTCGGTAAACAAACATGGACCAATTCCTCGGCAGTTGACGTTTTAACTTTCATCGCTAACCTTTATGCTTTCAACTGACTTGGCTGTTGGCGGTGGCAGGTCGCTCAATGAACATGGCTGACATAAGGCGGAGAGCACACGATATATCATCACACACTACTTGATAGTTTTTTTTAATGGCAAGTGTACGAATGTTCCCGCAGTACGAAGGGTGCCAATCTTCCCCTACTACGTCCACCAGAAAACGTCTTAGATAATTACGATAACTATTCGAAAAACCACTAAATGCAATTAATGTAATGTAATCATATAGAAATAACCTCTCGTTGCTCATTTGTTCATTTTTATTCTTATCTAAACAAACGGCTACTAATATGGTTTAAGTCACAGATCATAGAAACAAAAGTTGTTTCTATAATCTGTGGTTTAAGTAATCGTAATCTTAAAAAATTCAATTCTCTTTAATCCTTATCACTAATCTCAGTTTTAGGTATTAAAGGGTTTTAAGTATCCTATCCTATACCTTTAAACGAGCAATTCTTGTATATATATATATATATATATATATATATATATATATATATATATATATATATATATATATATATATATATATATATATATAATATATATAATCGGAATCTCGGAAACGGCTCCAACGATTTTCATAAAATTTTGTGTGCAGGGAGTTTCGGGGGCAATAAATCAGCATATAAAGCAATATAAGGTTTTAAATATTCATTGAGTGCTTACGATGCTGCTGACGACTCAATGGTCGTCGCCGTCCTTGAATTTTAGACCTAAATGCTATCAAGTGGAAACAAAACAGGGAATATTCGCATCACACGTCGCGGTTTAAAAAATATATATTACAGTCAGCGTCAAAAGAAAGGTAGCAGTTACGGTGATCAAATATTTTGAAACATGCAAAGTGATCAATGACATTTAACCATGCAAAGTGATCAATGACATTTAACCATGCAAAGTGATCAATAACATTTAACAATCCAAAGTAGGCAAATTGTTGTGATCACCAATCTTGCTCTAATATATCGGAATATATACATCGTTAAATATATGGTTTCAGTCAAACCTTTGAGTATTCAACCAACTGGAGAGGCCATGTACCTTAATTCCTAAACAAAAAGTCTGTAATTTTCAGGAGGAGGCGAGGAAAACACACTACTGTATACTTCACTACAAATGCAAATTTGAATCGCCTCACTATACGCGCATACTACAGCATTTGTGTTTGTGTTCATTGCATTTACGCATACCATCAAATTGTATATGTGTCGACACACTGGCACAGAATAAATAATTAACACTGGAGCCGATGTCTACATGCGTAAGCAACGCAGGGCGAGGAATACGTCGATATTATTATCGATAAACAAATCATCATAGTCCGCAAAAGTTCTGCGTTAGTAAAAGTGATTTTTAGTGTTTTTTCATTCATTACAGCCCTTCACAAGTCCACTGCTGAACATAGGCCTCCCCAAGTAATACCGCAAAGCACGGTCCTGAGCCACCTGCACCATTCAACTTCCTGCATGTGTTACCAGGACATCGCTCAATCTATTGGGGGGGGGGGAGGTCGCCCTACACTTCACCCACCGGCTCGAGGTTGCCACTAGAGAACTTTTTCCTATCGGTTGTCGGTTCTTCAAGTTACATGGCCGGCCCATTGCCACTTCAACTTACTGATCCTTTGGACTATATCGGTCACTGATTCTACTGCGGATATCCTTTCTCTTTTTCTAAGTTTATCGTACAGAAAACCCCGAGCATAGTCGTCTCCGTAGCTCGCAGAGCGACTTGGAGCTCCCCCATACGGCCAACGGTGAAGAGTTTTTTTTAGTATAATATGAAATTATGATTTGATTAGTTAATAGAATTACGTTCAATTTTTGAAAGGCTGATCAAACTCAGATTTTAATTCAAATTTAATCAAAAGTTGACTATGGCTACTTTCCACGTTGAGTTTATACCGACCAATAAAAACACTAATGCGTCAGTAGTTTCATCCGAATAATCGGATATAGTATCAAGCCCGTACTCGACATAGCCATAATGCCTTTGGCTGCTAGCAGGGTATTCCACCAACTGCTTAATTTTCATATCGTTCATGACCAAGGCAAGGTACAATATTTTTTTATCAGGGTTACTCTCCGCTCTGAAATTTAATTTGGATGAATATTAAAGAAGCGACATTTTTATGGTAGAATAAATATTACGATACTTCGGTCTCTTTTGCACTCACTCTCTCTACCAGCAACGCTCGGATTGGTAGCAACGCGATTAGTTTTGTGATGCATTCAAAGTAACGTGTATATAAGTCATCGCAGGTTTGGTATTAGTATTTAGTAGTGATTTGACCTAAAACTTAATAATTCGCCTGTGTACTGAACAAAGCGGTAATAACGTCCTCAATCTTCAGTTTAAGATAGACTCTTTTTATATTAGATCTTTTTATTACCGATTTTGATTTTTACTTCTAGGAAATATTAATAATAATAATAAGTACCCGGTTGACCGAGCTTTGCTCGGTATTTTACGCTCGGTTTTTTTTAATTCGTGTGTTTTGGAAATTATATTTAGATACAAATTACATACTGATGAAACACGAATACTATTTTTTGATCTAGCGACATAATAGGAAAAACTGAACTGGTTATTTGAATAAACAATCATGAGTGCAATTAGTTTAATTTAAATTTTCGTGTATGTCGAGTACGGGCTTGATACTATATCCGATTATTCGGATGAAACTACTGACGCATTAGTGTTTTTATTGGTCGGTATAAACTCAACGTGGAAAGTAGCCATAGTCAACTTTTTGATTAAATTTGAATTAAAATCTGAGTTTGATCAGCCTTTCAAAAATTGAACGTAATTCTATTAACTAATCAACTCATAATTTCATATTATTCTAAAAAAACTCTTCACCGTTGGCCGTATGGGGAAGCTCCAAGTCGCACTGCGAGCTACGGATACGACTATGCACGGGGTTTTCTGCACGATAAACTTAGAAAAAGAGAAAGGATATCCGCAGTAGAATCAGTGACCGATATAGTCCAAAGGATCAGTAAGTTGAAGTGGCAATGGGCCGGCCATGTAACTTGAAGAACCGACAACCGATAGGAAAAAGTTCTCTAGTGGCAACCTCGAGCCGGTGGGTGAAGTGTAGGGCGACCTCCCCCCCCCCAATAGATTGAGCGATGTCCTGGTAACACATGCAGGAAGTTGAATGGTGCAGGTGGCTCAGGACCGTGCTTTGTGGTATTACTTGGGGAGGCCTATGTTCAGCAGTGGACTTGTGAAGGGCTGTAATGAATGAAAAAACACTAAAATTCACTTTTACTAACGCAGAACTTTTGCGGACTATGATGATTTGTTTATCGATAATAATATCGACGTATTCCTCGCCCTGCGTTGCTTACGCATGTAGACATCGGCTCCAGTGTTAATTATTTATTCTGTGCCAGTGTGTCGACACATATACAATTTGATGGTATGCGTAAATGCAATGAACACAAACACAAATGCTGTAGTATGCGCGTATAGTGAGGCGATTCAAATTTGCATTTGTAGTGAAGTATACAGTAGTGTGTTTTCCTCGCCTCCTCCTGAAAATTACAGACTTTTTGTTTAGGAATTAAGGTGCATGGCCTCTCCAGTTGTTTGAATACTCATAGGTTTGACTGAAACCATATATTTAACGTTGTATATATTCCGATATATTAGCGCAAGATTGGTGATCACAACAATTTGCCTACTTTGGATGGTTAAATGTTATTGATCACTTTGCATGGTTAAATGTCATTGATCACTTTGCATGTTTCAAAATATTTGATCACCTTGACTGCTACCTTTCTTTTGACGCTGACTGTAATATATATTTTTTAAACCGCGACGTGTGATGCGAATATTCCTTGTTTTGTTTCCACTTGATAGCATTTAGGTCTAAAATTCAAGGACGGCGACGACCATTGAGTCGTCAGCAGCATCGTAAGCACTCAATGAAGATTTAAAACCTTATATTGCTTTATATGCTTATATGTATAGGTTTTTTAAAAATATAAAAACGTGTTTGTAGACCCATTGTTTATTTTTCTTAATGTAAAGTCGTAACAAGAGTGAGTTAACAGTCGTTAGATATAATTTTATACATAAAGTCTTCATTGTTCAAATCAGGATCGTGATCGAAGTCAACAGTTCGGCTTCTAATTATCTCCTTGTAAACAAATGCAGATTTTCGGGGTGTTCTTGTTCTAGCTGGATCATTCATATCCACTTCGTACAGACCATGTTTTGTTCTAAAAATTAGAAATAGGTAAATACTCTCAAATCAAAATTTAATATAAAAAAGGTGTTAGAGGCGGTGTAAAAATATCCACTACCCTTCATCATTCCATAGATGTCGTGAGAGGCGAAAAAGAAAAACTGAACCAGGTGATGGGCAGCAGCTTTCTCCTGATAACAGCTGGCTGAATTAAAAAAAAAAACCGCGACTGTTAACGCTCCAAATATGGGGGAATTTTCGGCATGGCCGAAATGATTTTAATAAAACTACAAACAGATAGAGATCTATGCCAAGATTGATTTAGACTATATTTTATCCAAAAACTTGTGAGTATTTTTCTTTAGAATCGAAAAATTGATAAAATAAATGTCCATTGATGATGAATGAATAAATGGCCAGTAGTTAGTATTTTAATATTATAAGTATAAAACATTATGTGAAAAGTAGGTTCTGTCAATAAATTTGTCTCAACATCGGCATTTTTCTTATTGTTTAAATTGCTGTGCTGGGCACGGGCCTCCTCTTATTTTTGAGTACATATCATAACATACACAAAATTAGGCCCGTGGTTGCCGTCAGTGTAATCTTTTTGAGGATACAATCGTGACTCCACATGACAATGCTTTTTGTGAGACAGCCAAATACGGTTAGCTCAAGCTATAACTCTGAAACTACTAAAAGTAAAAGTAAAGTTACAGCCTATATACGAGTACGTCCCACTGCTGAGCACAGGCCTCCCCTCATTTCTGAGAGGGTTTTAGGGCAAGGAAGTATCCGCCGCGCTGCCCCAATGCTTGTTAGCAAACTTCATATCATCATTCTCTAAACCATTTCCCATTATCTGGGGTCGGCGCAGTAAACCTTCTTGTTCCATTCCTCTCTATCAGCCGTCATTTCCATACTTACTCCTTTCATTCTCATATCACTTTTCACACAATGTTAGCAAACTTCATATGTCTTCAAAAATATTTTTTTTCTTATTCCTCAGACATGCAGGTTTCCTCACGATGTTTTCCTTCACCGCCGAGCAGGTGGTAAATCAGCACTCAAAATTGCAATTAACAATTTCATTGGTGCCGGCGGGGATCGAACCCGGGTTGCTCGCGTTCTGTTATATTTACAGCAAGCGTTAACCATCTGAGTTACCACGGCTCTGAAACTAAGCTAGGTAACTATGTTTTCAAGTTAAAGTACATATGCTATACAACAAAATAATTCCAATGAAGTATATCCTGCTGTTTACAGGTGGTGCACGCGTAGGTATACCGCAGTTAGGGATTAGTATGTACTCTGTGGACAGACATAATAATATGATTCTATGTTTGTGTTCATTGTTCTCACAACACAAACGTTGTGTGACACAAAACACATTGTGGAGTTACTACTGTGAGACAATCTAAATTATTTATGTCAATTAACGACGAACGAGGTGTTCAATCCAGAACGCGATCAAACAAATTTATGTAAATACAAAATTTAAACTTTTAGATTAGTTAGATTTTTTGTTCGTCTGTAGCGCGTTGACCGCCGACGTTACACATAAAAACTAAATCTGAACGTAAAATTGATGATAATACCTACATGTGCCAAATTACCAAAGTTGGTACGGGTTAACAAATACGCAAACCCAATGCTCCACTACGTCACGGTAATTTTAATAAAATTACCGTGACTACGTCCCATAGTGAGCCAAATGGATTCACCAACTTACAGATTGATTTCTTATAATTACTCGAACACTACACATTTAAATAATGGTACCTGGTTGACCGAGCTTTGCTCGGTATTCTTCGCTCGATTTTTTTTTAGTTCGTGTGTTTTGGAAATTATATTTAAATACAAATTACATACTGATGAAGTATAAATAATATTTTTTGATCTTAGCGACATAACAGAAAAAACGGAACTGGTTATTTGAATAAAAAATCATGAGAAAATAGATTTTCTCAAAAAAGAAAGGAACTTGAAAAAAAATTAAAAAAGTCGGTCGGTCTGGGCTCGAACCGGGGTTTTACTATTCTGTAGCCGCCCATTATACCAATTAAGCTATTTATAATCGTTAACAATCTGTCAAAATTTACCTTCTTATTCTAACAATATTGTAGCAGTTTTTCATTGCCTAAAAACACGGACAAAAAGACATATTCTAAAAATAAATCCTAGCTAGATCGATTTATTATCCCCGAAACTCCCTGGACACTAAATTTTATGAAAATTGTCGTCGTCGAAATATAATATATATATATATATATATATATATATATATATATATATATATATATATATATATATATACAAGAATTGCTCGTTTAATAGTATAGGACTACTTTTTACGGATAGGACTACTTTTAACGGATTTTATCGCGGATAAACTTTTTAAATACCCGATGTTTCGTTTTTCGTTTTTAAATACGTCTTGCAGTTGTATGCTTGGGTTATGATTTAATTTCATGTTCTGTATGTGTTATGTGTGAAAGTCCGCAGTCTGTGAATACATATAGGATTGCCCCTGTCACTACATCAGATTTAATAGACTACAAATCCTCACTACAGAACACCGATTCCTTCCAATGATGATTCGCGAGGCTGTTGAAATCAAAAAACATCCTAATTTCAATAGAAAAGATGGCTGAGTGCTACCATCTGCTTGGGATCCTATAATAAATAAAATTAAGTCCCAATCCCAAGCATACAACTGCAAGACTTCAAGATACCATAAGTTCATACTGTGTAGATCGGAATAAAAGTTAAATTTTAGTCTATGGTAACCGCAGTCAACTATGACATTTGGACGTTGAACATCTCAGTCCCCTCCGTGACCATGGGTGCTGTAAAGTTCTCGAAACGTCGTGTAGTAAAAGTTAAATATACGCGATAAAATCCGTAAAAACTAGTATTATTTAAACTTACAGATTGGCTCAACTCTTAGCAAAAATACTCTCGTCGCTTAGGGGACAAACAACAGTACACACAAAGGATTCCTACTATTTTGTCAGCGAGATTAAAGACCTACATATAACAGATTATGAAACTATGGTCAGTTTTGATGTGCAGACACTGTTCACTGCATCTGCATCTTAATTGTAACTAGAAGGCTGGAAGAAAAAAACATGCCCGTAGAAAACTCAGACACTGCCTTACATCTGGTTACCCATTGTAGACGCAGAGATTTTTACAAGCAAGTAGATGGTGTGGCGATGGGTTCACCTGTATATTCTATTATCGCCGACATATTCATAGAAGACTAAGGAGAAAGTCCTGCTTACCTGTCCCGTAATTCCAAGATTCTACAAACGGAGCGTAGACGACACTCCCAATTTTACCTTTAGGTAAAGTAAGTGCATTTTTAGACCATCTCAACTCCATAAATTCTAAAATTCAGTTCACAATGGAGTTAGAGGCAAACAATTCTTTAGATTTTATAGATGTGTTAGTAATTCGAAATCCTAATAACACCTTGGGCCAACACTATGTATAGAAAAAAGACCCATACAGACAGATATTTAAACGGTGATTCTCACTGCCACACACACAATTTTGACAATGGTACAGCCACACTAACATTTGGAAACGGCGAAGCCGGCCTTACGCTTTCTAACCCAGACACAGGTGTCCTCTCTAGCTGATACTTCGTATCTCTCCTACCCGGCGTACAAATTACAACACTCCTTTGTGCCCTTACGAAAGCGCTTCTTACGATTTTTCGATTTGTGCCCCGGGCTGGAGTTTGAGTGTACGTTAGAGAGGACATCTGTTTTCGACGCCTCGGCAGCCTTAAAGGTACGAACCTGTCCATCTTATGGCTGCGCGTAGACAGCGTGACCATCGTCGCGTCTACGGGTGCCTCTATAGGTCCCATAGCGGCAATGTCTATGGCTGGCTGCAGACTCCGTGTTACAACAGTTCCCATCTGCAGAAATCGTGATGTTTAGTGAGTTTAACGCCCACCACGTTGAATGGCTTGGTTCTCGTTTAATCGATCATGTGTGCAGATCTGTTAATGACTTTACCTTGGCATATGGCCTGACATAACTGATTACCTCGCCTACGCGGATCCCAGATGTGGTAGATCATGTACGTTCCCTATTGGCCCTTCTGCCGACCTCCCATCCGGACGGATATCAGATCTCCGTCGATACTCCTCTTGACTCCTCGGACCATTGTCTGATCCGGATTACGGTGTCCGGGTACGGTACTCACGCTCCTATCACAGTTGCGTTCTGCAGATTGCCGCGGTGTCTGGCAATATAGGTCAGCTGATTTGGATGGGATGCGATTTTTTTCCGCATCCTACCCGGGTTTGCTTCTCGCCGGATGATCCTATCGTTGTTGCTGATTCTGTCGCTGATGTGGTGCTACAGGGAATGGAACTTTTTATTCCATCATCTGTTGGTACTTGTCGGAGGCAGAACCCAGCCATGGCTTAGTCGCTCCTGCAAAATTGCATCACGCCATAAGCAAGAATGCTATCAGGCCTGGGCTCACGTATCGACGTCTCGGGATGAGCGCTCTTAAAAAGATGTATAATTCCACCTCCAGGTTCTTCAAAAGTGTCATTGTCAAGGCAAAGTCAAACACTTGGGCAGGGTTGGCGAGAAACTAATTCGTCTTCCTTCGGGAACACGTGCATTCTGGTCTCTCACCTAGGCTGTCCAAGGGAACTTCGGTCAACCTTCTCTCCCATCTCTGCACAGGGAAGACGACTAACTGGCCCATGCCGCAAAGGACAAAGCCAATCTGATGGGCTCTCTTTTTGCGTCCAACTCGACTCTTGATGACGGTGAGAATACACCGCCAAAAATCCCGCGCTGTGAGTGCTCCATGCAGGATGCGCTTTTAACCAAACGCTCGGTGCGCAGATAAATACACCCAAATGTGTGGAACTATTTCAGTTAAAAAAGAAAAGCGAACTTAAGAAATTAAATAAAACGTGAATAATAACGCGGGTCTCAAACCATAGGGGTATATGCAAAAATGCGATTTTTTGATTTTTTGTTTTTAATGCCATTGGATTCTACTATAAGCACCTTAATTTTTCTTATAATTTAATATTAATTACCTTTTGAATAAATTACAAAATATCATTTGTCGTAAGCTAGAGAGTCTGAAATAATTTTTAGGCCATACAGGCGTATTATAGGTAGTACTGAAGTTTTTGTAGAGCCTAATGATGAAGACTGGATCAATTGCGATATGTGCCAGGTGTGGTAGCGAAAAGTGTACTGATTATTTGGGTTTTCTGGTATTTTAATATGATTTATGCAAGTAATTCGCCTGAACAAACACTGTGTAATCTTATCGCCACCTATGCGCAATTTTACACACCGTATTGTTAATTAAGTAAAAAGTGATTATGTTTGCTCAATAATTAGTATTAAAAGTTATTCCCAGATAAGTTCCGATTTAACGATAATAAAGACACCTGTGATTAATTCGTGTATTTTATTTTTATGACCGAATTATTCGAAATTGTGCAAACTTACACCACCATACACTATATGTTACAGCAATGTTATTGCATATTGGGGCAGATTTGACGTGCCACAAAGACGTATATGCGCATACGACTATCAATGTCCTGATCCTGAGGATACTTAGTCATAACAGCTGTGGCCGTAGAAGGAAAAGGGGAGATCTCCCGCCGGGCAAGGTGTTCTGCTCGGGGAGCGGCCAACACTCCGTGTGATAGTTCGGAGATGTTCTAAATATTCTGTTTATGATTCGGAATTTTGATAGCGTGATTTAGGCTTCGGTGTGTTTCGCTTACGGCGCGACTAGGGCTTCCATTCCGTAATTACGCAGTTACGTAATTACGCAAAAAATTAAACTTCTGACAAGTCCGTAACTGAAGGGTTGAAATCCGTAATTACGTAAGTATAAGTCCTTACCTTTGAGGTACCGTGGACATGAATTCATGTTCACCGTTGAGTACCGCGAACATGAATTCATGTCCGCGTTACGTGCTGCTATTTTCGTCTTAAATGTTATAAAAATACAGTATATTTTCAATTGAACACTATTTTATTCGATTCTGAACGAACTAAAAAGTATTCTGAAGAATTATATTCACTCGGTTAAATAGACAAAATCAAATATAACAGTCATTCGCTTTTGCGCTGTTTGTGCTTGGTGCGGTTAGTTGCGTAATCGTTGAAGTTTTGTGATTGTGATTTTAGTTGGATTTTCTTTCAAAAAACTGTAAGTAATGTTATTTATATTTACTACGTAATGTTTTTGAATGACCTAAGTCTGAATTTCTGAACAAAGATACTATAAAAAAGTACAAGATTTGGTTAAATCTTTTAAAAAGTCACCCTTGAAAAATAACTTATTGCATAAATACTCTGTAGAAGAATGTGGAAAGGGCCTGGGTCTTATGCTCGACCGCAAGACTAGGTGGAACAGATTGTCGGATATGATTGGCCAATTTTTAAAATTAAAATCAAGTGTCATGGAGGCATTACTGGATTTGAAATCAAATATAAATTTTACAGAAAAAGAAATCCAAGACCTGCACGATATTCATCATAGTTTAGATGTTATAAAAACAACTGTGATGTCTTTGTATCGCCGGGATTCAAACTTATTGACGGCAGATGCTGCTCTTCAGTTTATGTTAAATAAACTTGATCATCAGCATAACAAACTCATTGAAAGGCTTGCTATTTCCCTTAGAAAAAAAATAAAAGAGAGACGATGATGATGTTTTTTTTTATAGAAGAGGGGGCAGACGAGAATGCGGCTCACCTGATGTTAAGTGATTACCACCGCCCATGATCAACCGCAACACCAGGGGAATTGCAGATGCGTTGCCGGCCTTTTAGAAAGGAGTAAGCTCTTTTCTTGAAGGTCCCCAGGTCGTATCGGTCCGGAAACATCGCCGGTGGTAAACTATTCCACAGAGAGGTTGTACGCGGAAGAAAACTCCTTTTGAAACGTACAGTGGTGGACCGCCAAGCATCCAGATGGTGTGGATGGTATCGGGACGTTTGCCGCGTAGTGCGTTCACGAAATTTGGCGGCTGGGATTAATCCGAACAATTCCTCAGAGCACTGTCCATGGTATATGCGAAATAAAATGCAAAGGGATGCAACATCTCTTCGCAATGCCAGTGAATCGAGCCGATCGGAAAGCACTCGGTCGTCGACGATTCGAGCCGCTCTGCGCTGGATGCGGTCAAGTGGAAGGAGCTGGTACTGGGGAGCCCCAGCCCAGAGATGGGAACAGTATTCCATGTGTGGCCGAACCTGCGCCTTGTAAAGTTGCAGGCGGTGTGCCGGCATGAAATACTGTCCCGCTCTGCTGAGCACGCCAAGCTTTTTAGAGGCCAATTTGGCCTTCCCTTCCAAGTGACCACGAAACTGCACGTCACTCGATATGTCGACGCCGAGGATTCCGATACTGGCTGAGGCAACAAGGGGAGTGCCTTGAAACTGAGGGGATACAACAAAGGGGTTCTTTTTAGCGGTTAACGCGCAAACTTGTGTCTTCTGGGGGTTAAACTGTGTATCTGATATTTTACAGTATTTGCATAACAATGAACAATTTTACGAAACCATACCAACAGAAACCTTCACAAAACCGACGTCAGATTATATAAGGACATATATTACAAGATTATTAGAAAGGCTGAAAATGCTGAAATTAACAGCTAACACAACGTCTGCACAGACAAGTCAAAGTCCAATACAACAAATAAGCACAGGACATACTGACTCCAGTGACAAAGGGTGGCCCAGGAATTAGAAAAAAAGATATGTAAAGCCACGTTACAGGTAAACAAATCTACGGTTAACACAGATCTTGAGTCCATTGTTAGAGTGGAAATGTGCGTCTATGATAGTGCTGGCGGTGGTCGTGGAGTTTACCTATCAGTAGCGTATAATTATTTACTATCAATTACACCAACAAGTGTTGAAGCTGAACGTGCTTTTTCTTCAGTTGGTTATCTATGTAGTAAATTAAGAAGTTCATTAAGCGATAAACCACTAAAGGCGTTATCGTTTATGAGATCTCATTTTCAGGAAAAGTCAAATAAGTAAAAGAGCATTCTGTTCTGTTAAGGAAAAAGATCTCTTTATTTTGTTATAAATCTATCTAATCTAATTTATCTAATATCTTTGTGTTGTGATTTGAGATTAAGTTATATGATTGGTATTCAATAAAAACTTTGGTTTAATCAAAGTTCTTGTACACTTCTTACATTACCCATTGCTACCTATAAAATAAAACATTCGATTTCAAAAATATCTTAGAAATTACGTAATAACGTAGTTACGTAATTATACTCCGGCCGCTGAGTTATTACCGATTTGACACATGACGAATTGACAATACTAGTGAAGTGACTGAACCAGTAACCCTAATATAATTGTGGAACAGTTTGTTTTTAAATATTCTAGTATAGTGTGTAATTAAATAAAATCAAAACAATAATAGTTAAAGACACAGGTTCTTTATTAGGTAGAGTATCCTTGATGGGCGTAGATAATTGGTCGAGGACATATCAAAATAAAACAAATTTGTAAACACTGTTACACATTTTAATGAATAGAGTAAGTACAAGATGTTTTAATAAATGACTACCTATCATTTATTAAAACAATTATTCAGACTCTGAACCAGATTCGCCAGAGCCGTCATCGCTATCAGTCACTTGTATGACAATTTCATTCTCTATAATGGTGTCCACTCTTATATCGCGTTCATAATCTTCTGTTATTAGTTTTCGAGTCTTTTCGACGACCTTGCCCCAATCTTCTTTCGTTATTTTGCTGCAAGCATCCTTTAATAGACCCATCATTTTATTAGTACTGAATGGCGGAGTCGTATTATTACGAGCTGCGTAACCTGTAATGTAAACATTAAATAACGTTAATTTATTACATTATATAAACGAAATGTTACACAATTACCTACATGTAAGGGACATGAGATATTTATTTCTTAGTTATGTATCTTTTTACTTATATGCTGAATATTGGATGTTATAATAGTACAAATTATTCATATTCATAACTTATGCGATAAAAAACAATACCTTTGATTTGTGCCCATATTAGCTCAATGGCATTGTACTGGCAGTGATAAGGCGGAATTCGAAGTACCCGATGTCCATGTGCTAGAGCTATCTCATCTACTTCATAACGGACTCTTGGTGTTTTATTTTCGCGTACAAACTTTACTAAGTCAGACTTTAGCATTTCGGCAGTAGTTTCAATTCCATTTTGGTGTAGCCATGCTACGAGATCAGCTTTCTTGTCGGCCTGAGTAGGCGCTTTCTTCACTTGTTTCGAGTGATATGAAGCGTTGTCCATTATTATGATAGAAGGCTCTGGCAGGCTGGGTAATAATTGATTTTCGAACCAATTCGTAAAAGTGTCTGTATCCATCTCCTCGTGGTAATCGGAAGTACTTTTTGACGCGAAAGCCAGCAGTCCATTTTCAAAGAAACCACTTCCAGCAGAACCGGCGTGACAAATTATCAGTCGCGATGCTTTTCCAATTGGAACCTTTGAGGTTGATGCTTTTGTTTCGTCAGTCCAAGAGCGTGATACAGTGTGGTTCGCATTTAACCATGTTTCGTCAACAAAAACGACGTTGTCCCAAGACTCGATTTTTCTGGCTTCTCTTAAAAACTCGCTCCTTTTAATTATTAAATCAAATCTTTCCATTAATATTTTCCTTTTATTCGTTTTTTTATATTCAAACCCAATTTCGTGCAATAGTTTTGACAACGCCGTTTTACCGCCTTTAAACAAGCCAGCTTCTTTTAAAGAGACCAAAAGCAAACGTCTAGTTGGAAACTCGTTCCTAGTATAATAACCATATATGTGGTTTCTTATTGCATCTGCATCAAAATCATCAACACCTGTCACGGGCTTTTGTCTTCGTTTTTTCTTAGGAGTGCGCAAAACATTATCTTCACTTCCAGAAGCACCAAATTTTTCTTTATTTATATTATATAGTGTTTTTGCACCAATTCCAAGAGCTTGTGAAACCCGATCTTTCACTTGAGTGACAGGAATCAAAGGGCCGCCATTTTGTGACTCACGTTCAAAGTAATCCTGTAGCTTTAGTACAAGCTCACGACATTGACTATTCAATGTTTTTCCTCGTTTCGGCATTTTCAACAAAATTACCAAACACAAACAAAATTAGTCAAATAAAGCGCAACGATAAACAGGAGAAAGCCGAGTCAAAAAACAACGGTTACACAAGAGAACGAAGTCTGTGTGCACGAGAGTACGGAAGACGACTAAACAGATTAAAATAGCGGTGGTAAGGGTATTGCCAGAATAGTATCGCCAATTACTTAAAAAAATACACCTATAACATTGCTTAATTGAGGGAGAAAATTATATTTATTAAATGTTGTTTTACATATTATGAATGTTAAAAATTATACATATTCATTTTAATTGTATTTATTTTTAAATCATAGAAAACAGTATTTCTGTCTTTGGATCACACATAAATCTTGAAAGGCATAGAGATACTGGCAACACAGTGCAATTTGGAGACGCAAAAAAATGGTAGCATTATAGTCTAGTTGTTCGAAGGAATAAAATATCCAAATAAAATAAATATCATATCTATTCCAATGAATTCGGACCCAATACTATCAAGCACATCACTATGAAAACTAGACGCACGATGTAACTTTGTACAAGCGAGCCAAAGAACAAAAAATAAATGTTTTCATATTATTTACAAACTATTTTACGTTTTGAAACAGAGTTTATTGGAAAATTACTTGATTCTGACATTTTGACATAAAGTTTTATATTAAAGAGGTATTCTAAATCATTCGGCAAATGTGTCGCTCGTGCAAGGTTATATCGATTAATTTAAGAATAATCTGTCAAATCGGTAATAACTCAGCGGCCGTACTATAGACCACCAAAATTCGTAATCAGTTACGTAATTAACATATCCGTAATTTTGGAAGTCCTAGGCGCGACGCCGCCACATCGGGCACACAGCAGATATATGCACATACGTATACATATTTTAGTATTGCTGTGTCAAGATTTCGTCAAAACGCGGACGCATAGTCATGTCAACAACTCCCAATATATAAACTCAGAGTCAGTTATTAAAACAACAACATCCCGGAAAATATACAAGGTTACTCTTTTTTTTATAGGATAGGGTGACAAACGAGCACACAGTCCACCTGATGGTAAGTGGTTGCTGTGGCCCATAAACATCTACATCTATCCTCGATTACGAATCAAAATGCAGATGCGTTGTCACCCGTGAGGACTAAGATGGAATGCCTCGTTTATACTCTATAACCAAGTTTAAAAAATTCAAAAACAAAATCTGTAAAAAATTGGTTATTATAATATAAATGAATACCTGGTTGGTAATAACCCCTGGGAATGAGGCGATCGCTTCTAAGCTTTTTCGTAAATAGGTTCTTTACAACATAAGTACAAATTATTGTATGATATATTTAAAAAAAAGTCTCGTTTAATATCCTGCCAGTTATACCTAGGGTTAGGCCTTTTTCCGAACCACTGGTAAAATTAAGAAATCATTTGCTTACTTGTAATCTATATTTAATAAAATATTCTATTCTAGTAGTACCAAAGGTGTTTCATTACGAATAAAATTAGTAGCCTGACATTTGACACCAATGTCAGTATAAAATAACCAACTAAATATCACTTGAAGAGCTTATTAAGTTCAATGTCTCTACTTTGAACTTAATAAGCTCTTCAAGTGATATTGTTGGTTACTTTAGTGTAGAAAGTGGTGTAAATCCTCTGATTTACACCACTTTCTACACTAATCCCCTATGTGCAGCCATTATTAAGAACTAGCATATTAGAACCACAAACTACCACATCCAATAGAAATCTATACATATAATAAATCTGTAGAACAGTCGTGTCTGTAATTCTAATATTTCCTGGAAAAACAAGTTCATGGGACTAAATAAAGGATACCGAAGCCAAATTACTGGTTTTTAGAATTTTTGTCTGTCTGTCTGTGTATTAAAGATTCAAGCAAAACTACTGGACTAATCTCCATGAAATTTTGTATGCAGGCAGTTAGTGACACGGGGCTACTTATAGGCTACTTTTTATCCGATTACGGAACTTAAAAAATGGGAGTTAAATATTTTCCTTTCTTTAGAAGTTAATTTTCTATTATGTTTGATACTGTTAGTTATAAGCGGGATAACGTAGTGTTTTTTTTTAAAACGAATACAACATTTACAATTAAAGTTTAAAATTTGTTTTAACTGTAATAATTTGAAATACGCCAAGGATCTACATTGTACGTTTCCGAAACAGCGTCATCTGTCATAAAGAGTAAAAAGTAGCATATTTAGCCCTCAGTTATTAGTTACTAAGTAATAAATTAAATAACATAAATAACTTACATTTACACTTTATTTAATGATTTGAAACTTCTAAGATTTATTTTAAGTTTTCATTCTTTCATTTTAATAGTAATAATTTAAATAGATAATAGTGAAATCTATGAAAATTCAGATGTTTTTTAGTTTAATTACTAATTGAATTGATTAACATTGGTTTACCCGCGATTATTGCAAAACTCATTACACTTATACTTTTTTAAGGATATTTTTGTATACGTCATGCCCAGATCGTAGAAATAATTTTATCATGAATAATCGATCATTACATGAAATTGTGTTATTTCGTGAAATTTAACACTGTCTGTTGACCATATCATGATAAGGCTTGACCAAATCGATGAATAAACATTGTTTGAAAAAATTGACTACTAAACCCAACATTGCTTTTTCATAATATTCTAATAACGTAAAATAGTTTCACTATTCACCGCTAGCGACGCCGATAGCGCACTTTTTTAATAGAATCCACTAACTCTATGCCTTATCGCGAACATTTAAATAATATATAATAGAAATGTTCGCGGCTTTGAGGTGGCCCAAGGATCACAGCAGCCGCATATCAATCTACCGCCCCTGATATTACTAGATGGTGCTTTCGTACGATATTATGGCGAAACGAGAGTTGACTTCGTAGATTCAATTGTAGACTGAGGATAAATTTGACAAACGTTGACATTTATACGATTCTAAAGATTCACCAGAGCTTAGCACGGGTGATTTCTGGATATCGGTAACAGCAACACCTTCCGGATATAAAATCTAAACTAATTTGTAAATCTAAACTACACAGAGACCCACTTAAATACACACAAAAAATTTCATCAAAATCGGCGAGACTTTATTTTATACTATGGAGAGATGGTCAGTAATAATAGGCTATTATGATGATGACTGCGATATTTGAAGTGGTCCAGCACTTCATGAGCACATTTACAAACTTGAGAGTTTTGGCTTTCATAGTTTTAATCTGAAATTAGCGCCATCTATTTACTGCTAAATAAACTAATAATAACTAACTGATAAGATTAAATATAAATACTATTGAATACTTACTCTTGCAGGATCAAAAACTTAAAATATCCAGCCATTATCGGGATGATTTACCGTAATTGCCACGTTTAGCAAAATAACTAACTAAACTGTTATACTGTTGTATACAAAACTGTGATTAAAAGAGAAACTTTTTAGTAACTATACTTATTGGGTGTATATCTCGGCATAGCAATAATTTCAGTAATTTCCTTTAGTATTAAGTTATCCGATGTTTATAAAGTTTTTATCTCTATTTGATGGATTAGTAAAAATATAAACAACTATTTTATAGTGCCAATCAATATTCAATAGGCCAATGATATTATAAAACAAATATCGCAAATAAACACTGCTTTACATTAATAGAAGATAACGAAATTCGACATTATTTGGTCAAAATTAAATTACCTTAATTTACGAATAAATGTAAAGAGTAAAAAGTAAATAATGTAACTTTGAATCAAACATAACTTACCCTTATTAAAGATACCTCGGAAGTCATGACCGATATAAAAAGTGACAGGGGTTGTTAGACGTATGATATTAATGCAGTTATAAAAAAATCTACGTCTAATAGTCTCAAAGAATTTAAAAGATATCAATCACTTGACTAACAAACGTGACAACTAGGCGACTCTACAAGGGATGCAAATTTACTGATTTTGGTATGGAGCAGTATTAATGATGTTCTTCAACGGCAGCCCACGTGAGCGAAGCCGCAGGTAAAAAGCTAGTAACACATAAAATCAAATTAGAACGTGGAATGCGATGATAGGATATCGAACATTAATAAAGTGCTTTTAGATGTAGTTTATTTCTCATAACTAATGAGATAATGGTCTCTGAAAAACGCACTATCGCAAGGTTTTGATCGGGGTATCGCCTTAGAACGTTATTTTGGTCTAATCTATTAGGTGATCTAAGGATTAGTGCTAAGTTGAGTGGCTAAACTTTTGTACCATTTTTAACTATTATTTGTAGGTTCAAAAATAAAGGATGGAATGTTTTCTTCCAATTTATGTGTTACCACCCCTGAAATATAATAAAAAAGAAGCATACAAAAAATATAGTAAAAAATTACTACATCTTCCTTTTTGTGGTCAGTTAAAAAAGGTTTTTAGATCTTATTATAATATGTGTATTTTAAACATTTAATGTGTTATAATTTGTATACTTACGTGTATCCGCTGTCCCATCCAAAGTCATCCATTAAATTCCAAACGAAGTAGCCTTTAACGTTTACTCCATCATTTATTGCACCAAGCATAGCACTAATATAACTTCTTAGATAACTAATTCTTTCATAGTCGTACAGGCCTTTTCCTGAACTTTTTCCGTTTTCTGTCACGTAAATAATTGGATTGTTATATTTTTCTTTTATGTAGCGCAAGATGTTGTAAAACCCTGGAGCGTATTCCTGGAAAAATAAGTTAAAATTAATATATTTCTCTAAATTTTAGTCTTTACCACAGAATAAATAATAATATAATCTGTTAACTAAGATAGTGTCAGTACACCCGGGGGCGCAATAATTATTTTGTTTCTATTTTATTATTTTTTACTGTTTTTTAAATAAATGTTTTTTTTATACTAAGAAAAATAATAATAATAGCAATTTTTATTTCATTTACAATTACACATGTTTACATACGGGAACAATTATGATTACAATTAAAGTGACAATAAGTCTAATAAAAATAACAAGCACTAGTAAAAATTAAAACTATGTGTAGCTTAATAATGTAGAATCTACAAGTAAAATTGAAAACTATGATTTATAATATTAGCTACCTGCCTGAACTAGGTTGAGTACCTGTGTTTCAGACCATCACTTACACTACCTACTTTGAGTTTAATAATGTAGGACACTAGATAATTTATTTTATTAAACTATATTGTATAATAAATAAAATTACTAAATAACAATTATTTGTTACCTAGAATTAATACCAACTACTTTAAAATTTCTAACAACTTCTCTGTGTTTTCATAATTAAATTTATTCAGATACTCCCTTACAATTATATTACATTTCTTATAAAGTAAAAACGTTACAGCCTATACACGTCCCACTGCTGGGCACAGTCCTACCCTCATTTCTGAGAGGGTTTCAGGATAAGGAAGTGTCCGCCGCGCTGCCCAATGCGTGTTGGCGAACTTCACTTGTCTTCGTAATATTTTTTTTCTTATTCCTCAGACATGCCGGTTTCCTCACGATGTTTTCCTTCACCGCCATGCATGTGGTAAATCAGCACTTAAAATTGCAATTAAACAATTTCATTGGTGCCGGTGGGGATCGAACCCGGGTTACTCGCGTTCTGTTATTTTTACCACGGCATTTCTTATAACTTACGCTATATTATATCTTTAGTGACTTATGGAACTTGTTATATAGCTAAAAATACGTAAAATCTGTTAACAAATGCGTGTTTGGTTTTAGGGTTTACAGAAACTGAGTCCATCCTTCTCCTGTCTATGGGTCTTAAGTAAAATGGAAGTTCGGTGTGCTGTTTTAATATGATGTTGATGATAAAAAACTGACGGACAGTTAGCACACTACATGCCAAGTAAAGTAATTGTGTTGGTAACATGAATGGACGGAAAGTGGCTACCTTTAGAACTGCTCTCTGAGCACGTTCTAGTGGGAGCAATATTTTTTTAGAAGCACTACCCCAGGAAGTAATGCCATAAGTGAGTATGGATTGACACAAAGCTAAATAGACCTGTCTTATCAATTTAAAGTCAGCGACGTTACGGAGATATTTAAAAATATATATTAATTTTCGTACTCTAGCACAAAGCAAATCAATGTGCTTGCGGATATTTAAAATCGTGTCAAGTGTGATACCTAGATATTAAAATAGAATACAATGTTATTCTTATGGTTATTGTAATAAAATACGAATATAAATAATAATCAAGTTAGGTAGCAGAGAAACTTACACTACGGCGGCGCTTATGGTCGCCGCACACGGTCAGTTCAAATGATCATTCCAATTTCCAACGGATCAATTCAAACTAAAACTAAGTTGATATTTTTTTAAATATTGGATTTTCGATATATCGATTAGAAAATTTATATTCAAAACTCCAATATTGATATATTTATAATTATCGATATATCGAAAATGTAATATTTTAGAAAATATCAACAGTTTTAGTTTGAACTGATTAGTTATTCAGTTGAACTGACTGTGTGTGGCGTCCATTAGTTTTGAAATTCCAAATCCTCCTGTCGGTGTACATAGCACGCGGCGACCTTTGATGTCGTGGCGCAGCTTTTGACAAGGTGCGGCACGTGCTGGCGGCGCAGTACAAAGGCGACCGTATCTAAGCGAACAGACTACATATATCCTGAGCTTGAGCAGATGGCAAGAGTAGCAGAGGCATGTCTTTCCATTGTTTTGTTACAGTTCAAGTCTTTTACAAAATAAAATAAATAAATATAGTACGTGAGGCTAATATGGCCAGCCGGTTAATATGGTCACTTTCTTATAACTCAAAAACTACAGCCTTGCTTGCATAGATGACTCTGTGATACGATAACTCTTCATCAGTCAATCAATATTAAAGGGTGAAAAGGGCGCTGCCTCATCGACGCCATTTTGACAGAAGACATTATAGTAAAAACTCTCATTGATTTTAGTATTGTGTAGTGTCGTTAGTGTGTTTAAGGTCGATTTTCCAAGTTTTTCTAATTATTGCCAAAGCTTGTTTGCTATTTTTTGTTAATATATTATTAGTTTTTGTATACGATTTTGTGTTTTGTCTTTAGCTTCTCTGTTCTCCTCCTAGTTTTGGTTTTATAGGGCGGCAAAGTTTAAGGCGACTATTTTACCCTCACGTATCTTATAATAAAATAATGGCCAGGTTTAAAAAGCACACCTGTCTGTGTGCTCTTGAAACCTGGCCATTTTTGGAAAATCAACTTTTGAAAATTATGTCTTCTACTTCCAAATGTGTGTTCTATTATTTTACAGGCACTTTTGTAAACGTTAGGCAGATCGAAAACTGCTCGGCACGTTTACTATGTGATCGCTGCCATTTTCCCACAACTATTCTCTTTTAATTCTCTAGACAATGAGGCGTGTGTCACCGTATGCCTTCGATTTAAGATTCTTTAAGATAACCTCATAAAAAAAATCCATTCATAAATCGGGGCGTGTAGGATAATATTTGTCACATCGTCTGTATATCAATTTTCCTGAGACACTGGTAACGTAACATGTTAGACGCGTCATATACTCAAATAAATAAAATTGTGTCATATTATGAAAGTATATACGATCCTTACAACAAAAACTTTTTATTTTTGTCTGTCTGTCTGTTTGTTTCGGCTAATCTCCGAAACGGCTGTACCGATTTTGACAGTTCAGGCAACTGTCGAAGCTGAAGACCGAATGTGGCAGCATCGTTTCTGGGACACCTGAGTTTCTGAGTGAGATTGAGAGGTTCTATGGGCAGCTGTACACGTCATCGTTGGCGCCACACCCAAGTGCGAGTAACGATGCAAGAGCAAGTCTTATCCGACACTATTCCGATGATTATGAGTCCATCCCGGACGTCAGTCTGAGCGAGAAAAGAATGGCTCTCCAGCACCTCAAAAACAGCAAGTCCCCGAGCGAGGATGGAATTACAGCGGAGCTTCTGAAAGCGGGTCGAAAACCGATACTTAAAGTCTTTCAGGAGCTCTTCCGTCCTCCATGGTGGCACTACTCCGGAGGCGTGGAGCAGAAGTGCGGTGGTTTTGTTTTTCAAGAAAGGCCACAAAGCTCTCTTGAAGAACTACATACCGATTTCCCTTCAAATCGTCTCGCACGCAAACTCGACGAATTCCAGCCTCCCGAACAAAGTTTCCGAAAAGGCCTCAGTACCATAGACCACATATATACCCTGCGGCAGATTGTACAGAAGTCCGAAGAGTACAATCTGCTACTTTGTCTTGTGTATATGGACAATGGGAAAGCCTTTGATTCCGTCGAAATTTGGCGGTGCTGCAGTCCCTTCAGCGGTGCCAAGTTGACTGCCGGTATATCGAAGTGCTGAAGTGTTTGTACAGTAGGGCTATTATGGCTATCCGAGTATAGAACCAGAGTACGAAACCTATCGAACTGCAGAGAGGTGTAAGACAGGGTGACGTAATATCCCCAAAACTCTTCACCGCTGCATTGGAAGACATTTTCAAACTACTGGACTGAAAAGGATTTGTTATTAACGTCAATAGCGAGTACATCATTCACCTTTTTCTTGTTTTTTTTTTGGTTATTGTTATTGGTTTAATCTCAAATATCATCAAATAAATCTTGTAATTGGTTTAATGTTAATAATTTGCATTTAAATGGAACTAAAACTAAATGTATGAATTCGTAACTCCTAATGTCAAACATGTTAATACGAATGTAATTTTAAATGAGGAAGAACTGAGTCTTGTTGATACCACCATTTTTCTTGGAATCACACAGGACGCAAAGCTTCAATGGCTCTCCCATATATCAAAACTAGCTAGCAGAGTTAGTTCTGCAGCATATTCTGTGAAAAAGATTAGAACTCTTACCAGTGTTGAAACAGTAATATATAATTTAAAACCAAAAGTCACTGAAACAAAAATTTAAGGATTTTAATATGTTAACTTGGGCCTCTCAATATATTTATGAAAATGTAATGACAAGAATAAACGTAGTTTTGCAGAAATAAGTGATATTGATTCTGTTAATATTAAGAAGAGACACAAGCTAGTAGTACCAGTTACTCGACTCCACCGAGTCAGTAATTCATTCTTGGGGCGATCGATACAACAAAATCCCAGAAAATATACAAAATTTGTCATATGCAAAGCTCAAAATTTTTATTAAGCTAAGTTTGTATAAAAAGGGTTATTATAATATTAAGGAATTTATGGTTGATAATAACCCCTGGGCCCTGGGAAGGGTGATCGCTACCAAGCTATTTCAAATTTTTCTTGTGTTGTATTGTAAACATGATTGTACGCTGAAGAACCAGTGGTAAATGAAAAAATTGACTTTCAACAGGTTTTGTTTATAATCTACGTTGAATAAAAAAGTTTCTGTTCTGTTCTGTCCTTCGATTTGCCGACGATATAGTCCTTCTGGCAGAATCGCTGTAGGAACTAAGCACTATGCTCAATGATCTCAATAGTGTCTCCCAACGGATAGATCTTAAGATGAATATGAACGAAATCACGAAACGAAAGTCATGTGTAATGTCCATGTCACATCTATGCCAGTGGTTGTTGGGAGCACTACGCTCGAAGTTGTTGACGAATATGTTTACCTGTGGCAAGTAGTCCGACTAGGTAAGTCCAACTTCGACCGAAAGATCAATCGACGGATTCAACTCGGCTGGGCAGCGTTCTTGTCAAGCATACCTCAAAATCTCAAAACTCGACTGTACAACCAGTGCATGTTGCCAGTGATGACCTATGGATCTGAGACATGGTCCTTCACTGCTAGCTGTATGAGGAAGCTCAAAGTAGCTCAGCGAGCTATGGAGAGGGCTATGCTCGTAGTTTCTCTGCATCATAAACTTAGGAATGAGGTTATCCGCAGTAGAACCAGAGTAACCGACATAGCCCAACGGATTAGTAAGCTGAAGTGGCAATGGGCCGGCCATATAGCTCGAAGAATCCATGACCGATGGGTAAAAAAGGTTCTCGAGTGGCAGCCTCGTACCGACAGGCGAAGTGTAGGGCGACCTTCCACTGGATGGAGTGACGACCTGGTAAGACATGCTCAGGACCGTGCTTTGTGGTTGTGGCATTACTTGGGGGAGGCCTATGTTCAGCAGTGGACTTGTAAAGGGCTGTAATGATGATGATGATGACTACCTCAGCTCACGATCTAATTTCGCCCCCATTTCCCCTTTCGTTATATATACTGACGTCTACTTAAGCTAAATTTACAAGTATAAGTTGACCCCTCATTATACGGAAAGCCTATCAATGCAAGATCAGCTTATACTGGATATGTCTCTGTAATGACGCCAAACAGGTTCGTCCCGCAACAGATGTCGCCGCAGATTGAACAAATTAAAAAAGGTAACGCTAACTATGAGACAGAAAGAGTGTGCTCGCTTAGAATAAAATAACACAAGCGCCAAATCACATAATTGCTAATTACGAGAATACCACGTAGAAAAAATAAAAAAGTCATCAGGATTTGAGATAATATTATCTATCACGTTAAAAATCGTCATTCAATTCCTTAAGGTTTCAGAGATCTAACTCAAAATTAGTGTAAAACGAGGTTTATTCGTTATTTTTTTTATCGAGAATTTTTTATCGAATCGTGTTTTCGTTTCAACAGATTTGTAGATTATAAGTCCAAGTTAAATGTGTCCAAATAACAAACTCTTAGGTCTTATAGATACAGAGATCCAGATCGCTCAATATCACCAAAACAGCAATACAGGAAATCTTAAATAGAGGACATGCCAACACGCATTAGAGCAGCATAGCGAACTTGCTCCTAAACCTAAAAATAAGGTAAACCACATGCTTGTTTGTTCCCTCTTTTATGAAAAAATAAAATAAACATACCGATAATTCCATACGACAAGGTTTAAAATTTGAGGGTTCGCCATAGTAACTAACATAATATGCGTCATCGTCAACGGATGGAACTTCAAACATTCCTTTTAAGGAATCATTTCTATATACAAATGCATTGCTATAGTGATTAAGTGCGAAGAAATCCGATGTTCCTTTTATGTAGTTCACTTCTTCTTGAGTAAGACTACGCAGTCGGGATTCGTTATATCCTTGATTAAAACTTGCTTGAGCTACTCTGTCGACCAAAAGTTGAGGGTAGTCACCTTCTTCTGTAAATATTGGATCTGCATATTGTCCCAACTAAAAAAGAAAGTATATGCAACATAAACAATTTTCAGTAGTCACCTATCAACTTTTAAGGTTGTCTAACTTACGTTAAAAGCGAAGTAGCTAGCAATAGCATCCAAATTTTCACATGTGTTAGTATCTGGTACAGGCCAATCCATGCTGAATACTAGACCAATTTTTCCGTCTTGTATGTTTTTGAACTCTTTCTTGTAAATGTGAAAGGCTCTTGCATTAGCCAAGAGTATATTACGGCCACAGTCGTAAAACGCTTTACCAGGTGAGCGTATTCTTGGTGCATGCATTCCATTGTCATAACTTAATTTACAATGAATATAGGGTTCGTTGATTGTTAGCCAATGTTTCACTCTGTCGCCAAAATTTTCGAACAGAACCCTGGCGTAATCACCAAACCAATCAACTATATCTTCATTCATCCAACCACCTTGCTCGCTTAAATTTTGTGGCAAATCCCAATGATACATCGTAACAAAAGGCGTTATACCGTTTTCTAATAGTCTATCAATTAAGTCATTGTAATAGGCTACACCTAAAGGGTTTACATAGTCAGCGCGACCATTAGGAAGTATTCGAGGCCATGAAATAGAGAACCTATAAGTGTTAACGCCTAATTCAGTAAGCATTTCCACGTCTCGCCCGTACAACTCATATGAGTTTGCAGCAACGTCCCCATTACTCTTGTCCATGATAGCATCTGGGTTATTTCGAACTAAAAAATCCCACATTGACCAACCTTTACCTGAAAATATACATATCTAAAATGTGATTTAGTATAATAATCCGATTGTCTTTTGAGCTTAGATACGGTACTCTAGACTATCCATAACCTTATCGCATAAGATGATTGTAAACTGTGATGTAGCGGACAGCCTAACCTTGAAATATCAAGTTGTTAAAAATAGCAATATTATATAAATTGAATAAGATATAAAGCAGACTTATACTTAATATTAACTGAAAGTTATATTTGTTGAATTTTTATATAGTGAAATTTTTGTTAATTGTAAAAGTAAAGTAAAGTAAAGTTACAGCCTATATACGTCCCACTGCTGGGCATAGGCCTCCACTCATTTCTGAGAGGGTTTTAGGGCAAGGAATTGTCCGCCGCGCTGCCCCAATGCGTGTTGGCAAACTTCACATGTCTTCTAAATATATTTCTTTTTCAAGAATTAATTGTTAATTGTGCTTTAATATTATTACAAAGTTAGCTAAAATAGGAAATTTAAAAAAGTTAGTAAAAATATTATGATGACGCTAATCAGCTTTTATGTACTCAAGCCCCGCCCTCCTCTTATACAACACTTGGTAGTACGTGTGTTTCTTAAAGATACAAAGAATGACAAAGTAAACTTTATCCCATCAAAAATATAAATGTGAAAAGGGGCTAAATTTGGTACCAGATTTGTTGATAAAATATTTGAGATCTGAACGAGGACCAAACTCCATAGCAGTTTCCAGAGCATGGTACATCCCTGTTCAACACTTTTCCAGTTCCTACTATTTAATCAACTGCTAAGGAGTTAATATACTATTAGCTTAGATATCTAATATGGACAAACTCTTACCGTCAATGTTCCATGCCCCCTCTATCTGGTAAGCAGACGTAGCTACTCCAAATAAGAAATCTTCTGGAAAACGCTGTTTTGTCGCTGATAAGCCATTTTGCACATTATAGGCACACGCTCCCAATATTGACCTTTGCGTATGAAAAAAAAAACGAAACATGGTTTTAGCAAGGACAGATATATAAAAAATATTGTTCCGTACAAACTTTAAACTTGTCTAAACACAGAAGCCACTGCTATTTATGAAAACTCTGTGCGCTAATCTTATTAAACTAAGTAATTGTTTTTTTGTGAAAATCGCAGTAAAAATTATGAAAAGATATTAAATTCCATTAATGTGTCTTGTAATGTGTGTGTACGTGGTATGGTGGTATACGTTGCATTTAAACATAAACACTCACGCCTGTCACCCAGAGGGGTAGGTAGAGACTACAGACTTCCATTTGGCACGATCCTGACACACCTCTCTCGCCTCCTTCACATCCATGCACCTACACATGCTCGTCGGTTAAGGGTACTCCTAATTTGGCCCGTTTTTAATAAATCGCCAATTTGGTCGATAAATTTTCGCCTAGGATGTCCCTTTCCGACTCTGCCATTCAATTCTGCAACATTTTCTTTGTCAGTCTTTCCTCATCCATTCTTTCCACATGACCAAACCACCGAAGCATTCCTTTCTTAATCCTGGTCACAACATCATCTTGCAAACCACACTCTTCTCTTATTACACAATTTCTTACCCTGTCATTCAGATTCAGCCCTAACATACTGCTTAACGACCGCATTTCTACTGCGTTCATTCTACTCTCGTGCTTCTTCTGCCACACTCAACTTTCACTACCATATGTTAAAGTAGGGACCAACACAGCATTGTGAATTGCCATACGTGCCTTTTTCGACACTTTTTGACTCTTCACAATAGAGTGTAGGGCCCCATTTACTCTATTTCCCGCATTCACTCGTCGTTCTATATCCTTATCATATCTCCCATCCCTGCTAAATAAGCAGCCGAAATATACAAACTCGGCTACTTGCTCGATCAACTCCCCTTCTATTCTTATTTCACAAATCGTTTTACTTTCTTCTCTTTCAAAAACCATAACTTTCGTCTTACTTGCGTTCACTTTCATACCCCTTTCTTTTAATGATCTGTTCATTAATGTAACCATCATTTGCAACTCAGCCGCCGACGACGCAAGAATAACTTGATCATCGGCGTACAAAAGGCATTTGACGGTTAACTCACCCATTCTTAATCCGCATTTAATATATTATTTTATATTATAATGTTATTTAATATATTATATTTATATTATAATGTTATTTTTATGTTCAACTACTTCACTTTTATTCTGAATGCTATAAATTGTTTATATTAGCATATATGTCTATGTGTGTATGTGTGTTGTAAATTTAAAAATACATTTCTGTGAATAACCTAACGAGCCGTGTAGTGGCGCGGGCTTAAACGGCAGTGTAATTGGGAAATTATAATGATTTTAGACATTAATACAAATAATTTTATACGTGGTAGAGCCATGCTGCAGTCATATTAGTAGTATAGTTGTAGCACTAATGCGTCGGCTCGACCGGGGAAGGACCACGCTCTCACAGAATACCAGCGTCAAATAGTAGCTTAATGCTGCTGTGTCTCGTATGGTTTGTGTAGAGAACCGGCGACCCTTTTTACTGGAAACGAGGCATTCCATCTTGGTCCTCATGGGTGACAAGGCATCTGCATTTTTATTATATATATATATATATATTATATATATATATATATATATATATATATATATATATATATATATATATATATATATATATATATATATTATTTTAATTTGAGCGCTTGATACCTGTACTATTGGGTGTTCCAGGATTATCCGGGACAAACATTAACAAACATTAACATTATTTCCGGGACACTCGATATAACATGCTAACTTGACAAATATTTTACAGCAAAAGACAAATACGTTCTGGAGTTATTCTATGAAATATAATCTTTAGTGGCATTAAAGTATTTAGCTATATGCCTACTAAAGTATTGAGACACAATTTTTTTCTTAAGTCACTAATTATCACTATTCCTCGCTAAACCTATTTCATTTCATGAAATTCGGAATATCGTCAGGGAGGTTTCTGGCTCGATGACTTAACTTTTACATTTATTAACTCAATGGAGAAGATAACCACTTTTTGTTTTATATGCTAAAAATTCTACAAAAAATTACGAGAATAACTGTATTTTTGATTTTTTTTCCATCCTCAACACTGACCGAGATATAAAGGCGCAAAGTTAACATTTTCGGTCTAAGCCGCGGGCCGAGCGCGACATCGTTGATGACGTCACGATTTCCATCTTTACGAGCGACCCGACGCGCACTTAGAAAATCAAAACATTTACCCAAATGTGCCCAAATGTGCCCGTCGGGCGCGGATCTACTTGCTATCTATTTTTAACAAGACACATTATAGAACATGGTTGCGCGGAAAACCCATTCGTATTATTATATTTGACGGTAGGTGCCAAGTCGTTTATTCCTTCCAAAACGATATCATTCATACCCTTCTATCGACACATCGGGGTGGTGGGGTGGCAGGGGAAAGAAGATGATTCTAGAATGTCGCGTAATCATCGGAACCGAAGATATATAAGGCACGCGCGACCGTTGCGCGTCCTCTTCCCGCCGCGCCAGTCATTGGAACAACAGCTCTTCTTTCCGCCGCAGTCGTCGTTGAAACTACAACGCTTCTCTCCTGACGCACCAGGGCCGCCAGAGTGTCTTTCTAGAAGAAGTTCCAGAAGTTGCAGCTATAGTGCTCTACACAAATAGAAGAAACCTCGGTGAGTCAATATTCCTTTAATTAGTTCCTGCCTGATATAATTGTTTTAACCCGCTCCAATTTGTGTTTTCCTAATCAGGCAGGATTCCTTTTCATCGACTTGGCAAAATAATAGTTTTAGTTTTAGGGAAGAGCGAGTGCATTATACCGCATGCTATAGTAGTCGCCTTTACGTAAGCGTAGAAGCAATCGCAAATACAGTCCACTGTAGTTAATATCTCGCGTAATAGGTTTAAGGTTCGACCGGGGAATTAGACTTCGGCAGCCTTAGACACGTGGCTCCACCAGAACATGACACCATCTATTAAATATTGTACTGTGCCTCAATGTAAATATACGGCCACAAGAACACCTGAAAAGTTGTTTTTTAATGTGCCTAGAAACCCTACCATCAGAAAAAAAAAATGGACAAATGCTATGAGAAGAGCACATCCTTTAGGTCCAAACACGGTAGCGTATTAATGTGAGTATAATTTGGATGTAAGTATTCAAATAATAATAACCTTCACATGATAGCTCTTGGTTATTGCTAGTAAATGCTTTCTATTAGGCATGTACCTACTCGAGTCGCAGTGTTTTAGGTACCTAACTAACGATTCTTTGAATCAACTATGTATTGTCCTAACAAAACCTTTCCAAGCTTAATGATCATTTTAACTTCAAGAAGAAACAATACCTAATACCTACATATTTAACTAAAACTACTTCAGTGTAAATAAACATCCAAACTTGGGTAAAGTACTTACCTATTGTTACGAGCTTGAGGTTCGTGACAATAAAAATTGCCCATAAAATTACCTAAATTAACTTCCTGGAATATTTGAGACTCAAAATTCCTTCCTTGATCGCTGTGAATCTCTAAAGGTACTCCAAAACGACAGAAGACTTCATGAACTAGTTTATCTGCAACTGTTGAAGCTTCTTGATTTGGAATGGCGAAGACTTCTGGCCACTTAGTGAAGTAATCCATCACAACCATGAAATACTTGTTACCGCTTTCACTCTCCGGAAACGGCCCCGGCACGTCAATGGCTATTCTCTCTCATGGTGCACCAACATTGTACAACTTCAATGCACCTCTACTACGAGTCTGAGGTCCCTTTACAGCCGCACAACTTGTACATTTGCGACACCAGTCCTCGATATCGTTTCGACAGTGGACCCAGTAAAACCGTTCTCGGATCTTCAGTAGAGTTCGTTTAACTCCCAGATGGCCTCCTCAATAATCATTATGGTACAGCTGTAGAACATCCGGTACTTTAGCTTTAGGGACAACCATTTGCAAATGACAGCTGTCTCCCTGAACACTTTCCCATTTACGGCACAGAGCTCCATCCTGAAGCAGCAAGCTGTCCCACTGGGCCCAATAGCTTTTAGTGGTCGAACTCATCGCTGAGACGTCGCTCCACTTGGGCTTGGGAGCACTGGCCTTCATCCATTTCAGAATCGGCTTGATGTCCGGATCTTCCTGCTGTGCACGTTGTAAGCTGTCCTTCCACTCGTTGCTGAGGTGGTCTGCCCTGAGCATCCTCACCGATACCAGTTCCTTAATCTCTTGCCTAGTACAATGTTTGCAATTTTCAGGACAAGGTCTTCTTGACAATGCATCTGCGTTTGCGCGCGTCTCTGCGCGCCATGAGATTTCCTGCTCCGATGTTCGATCTCAAAGTCATATTCCTGCAGTAGTTCAATCCACCTCGCAACTTGTCCTTCTGGATTTTTAAACTGCAATAGCCATTGTAGTGCAGCATGGTCAGTTCGTAAGTGAAATTTCCGCCCCAGAAGGTATTTGATAAAATGCTGCAATGACTTTACTACTGCTAGCAATTCGCGTCTTGTGACACAATAGTTCCTTTCCGGTTTTGACAATGACTTGCTGAAGTACGCTATCACGACTTCTTGGTCACCATTCCGTTGAGACAACACACCGCCAAGTCCTATATCACTTGCGTCTGTGTCAACTATAAATTCTTTGCTTGCATCAGGGTATCCCAAAATAGGTGTTTTGCACAGACGGTCCTTGAGCTCCTGGAATGCAATATTGGAATTTTCATCCCAGCAGAAATGTCGCTTCTCCTCGGTTAGCTTGTGCAGAGGTTTGGCTATATCTGCAAAGTTCTTCACAAATCGCCGGTAATAGGAGCACAAACCCAAAAATGCTCTAACCTGCGTCTTGTCTTTTTGAACCGGCCAATCCTTTACAGCTGCGATTTTCTCTGGATCCGTGCGGATACCTTCTTCTGACACTACGTACCCCAAAAAGTTGACTTGCCGTTTGAATAATGAACATTTCTTCGGACTCAACTTGAGGTTGGCACTCTGAATCTTCATGAGCACGCGTTCCAGGTTTTGAAGGTGTTCCTCAAACGTACGGCCCACGATGATGATGTCATCCAAGTAGACCCGACAGGCATCGCCAATTAGTCCGGTAAGTACAAGTTCCATCAGCCTTTCAAACGTTGCTGGAGCATTGCAAAACCCAAACGGCATTACTTTAAATTGCCACAGACCCTTTCCCGTCGAGAACGCAGTTTTCTCCTTGTCCTTAGGGTCAATTTCAACCTGCCAGTAGCCACTTTTTAGATCCAGCGTGCTAAACCACTTTACTCCTGTAAGCATGTCCAGCGTGTCGTCAATTCTTGGCAAGGGATAGCTGTCCTTCTTAGTAACGTCGTTCATACGGCGGTAGTCAACACAAAACCGCATGCTGCCATCCTTCTTCTTTACCAGTACCACGGGTGAACACCATGGACTAGATGAAGGTTCAATAACACCATCCTTCACCATTCCCTCAATCATGGTTTCCACTTCCTTTTCACGTGCTACCGGCAATCTTCTTGGCCGCTGACGGATAGGCAATTCTTCGCCTGTGTTTATTTTGTGTTGAACTAAGCCAGTCTTTCCTATGTCAGCATCGTTTGATGAGAATATATCGGCATACTTGAGTAACAACTTCGCTTTGACCATTTCATTCGGGGAGAGAACGCTGCGACAGTCTTCTAAAAGTGTGCTCACTCTCGTTTGTGCATCCTTGCTGGGGGTCCCAGTTGATAGATATTGGCACCGACGTAACCAATCCACTTCCTCACAAGTAGCAACCAGTGTGCCTTTTTCTATAATCTGTTCCTGGCCACAAAGGTTCAGCACACGTACTCCTGAGATGTTAGTGGTTCTGACCAAGGTTCGAGCCACTTTCCATGGTAGGTCATTTTCTAACCTTTCCACGAGTACACAACGATGAGGTTGCCCAGAATTCCGAGGAAGACTAACCGGCACAATCGTTTCCGATCTCGGCGGAAGAACAATCTTCTCAAGGCTGTACACGTTCCCTGGTAACGCTCCTTCCACAAAAAGTTCCTCTTGTCCACATTTCAAGACACCTTGCTTAACGTCAATCGCACAACAATTCTTCCTCATGAAGTCTAGGCCCAGGATGCAGTCGTCCATTATATCAGCCACGATGACATTATGCAGGTAGATCATGTTGCCTAGCTTCAACTCCATCCCTTTCTCTCCATGGACGGGTATACGCTGACCGGTGGCTGTTACCAAACTAATGCGTTCTCGGTTGTATGCGAAGTCCCCAAGGAACTGACTTATTAGTTGGGAACTAACAACCGTACGAGAGGCTCCAGTGTCTATGGTCAGTTTACACGGCATTCCTATGACCTCGCCCTTGATGATTAGACTGTTCCCATCGTGGGTTTGTGAGATCGAGATCCTTGGGGCTCTTTTAACATCAGCCAGCACCCGCCCCACAGTTCTGGCTTTTACTCGTTTCCCTGCTGCTGCTGGGCGGTGCTGTTGGCCGCACTACCCTCCTGAGATCGTTCACCTTCCCTTTCTAGGGTTCGCTTAGGGCAGCTGGATCGAAGGTGGCCCTTTTACCCACAGCCATAGCACCTAGGGCTGTATCCTTTGTTGCGGTCGCGAACTGTAGCTGCTGCAACCTCCCTGACGCGATGGGAACGAAGATCCTCTCGCACGGCTTCCACCTCCAGTGCATGGGTCAAGGCGTCCTTACGCGTCTCGTGGTGCCCGAGCCTCACAGCAGCTCTGACTTCCAGGTCGCGGATGCCGTCGATGAATGTCTGCACCAGGTTCCCTTCAATGAGTGCAGGTACAGACCGGTATGCTTTTCGCACCAGCTTCTCCACCTCTTGAGCCCACTGCTGCAGGTTTTCGTTGATGCGCTGCGCGCGTTCTTTAAGCTGCGCACGAAAGACGTGTTCCAGGTGAGCGTCACCATATCTCGCCTCCAATGCCTCATGGAGTTGCTCATAAGTCACTTCCTCACCGAGAGCTTCCAGAACTGTTAAGGCCTGGTCGCGCAGGCATAGTGTGAGAGCAGTCATGGCCTGACTTTTATTCCAGCCGTTCGCCTTCATAACAGCCTCGAACTGGATTTTGTAGGCTGACCAGGAAGAGGTTCCCGCGAACGGTGGCACCTTGAACCCACGTAGCGAAGGTGTTGTAGCTACTACGGGAGCTGTAGCTCCATCTCCAAGTTTGAGTTCGTCCAGTGATTTCTTCATGTCAGCCATTACGTTGTCAACCCGATTGTTTACTTGGTCGATTCGGGTTTCAGCTTTCTCGATTCGGTTTTCAGCTTTCGCGATTTGGGTTTCAGCTTCCGACAGGCGGTTGTCATGCTGAGCAACCCTATCCTTCACCTCCTTTATCTCCTTCCCGAAGGCAGCGTGAAGGTCCTTCATGAGGAGCATCTGATCTTCCAACCGACGAGCCTGTTCCTCCTGTCCGCCCCGCAGCTGCTCTTCCAATCGGCGTGCCTGTTCCTCCTGTCGGCGAGCCTGTTCCTCCTGCTGCTCTTTCAACCAACGGGCCTGCTCCTCCTGTCGGCGAGCCTGCTCCTGCAGCATCACCATCAGAGCACCTAAGTCAGGTGCTGCAGATGTAGGAGCTACCGACGGGCCTGTAGCCGGTGGCTGGCCCTCCGACGTTTGCGGCGTTGCACCACCTAATCTTCGTTGGTCCGTCTCCTGCTGGCGTTGACTTCGGGTACGGACACCCTCCGTTTCCTCCTTAGGTAAAACCGGCATGATTTTATCCCACTTCTGACACCAATTGTTACGAGCTTAAGGTTCGTGACAATAAAAATTGCCGATAAAATTACCTAAATTAACACTTTAATTTTTTTACACAAATTAAAACTTAAAAACACTAATAATTAATCACACTGATTCATTTAATTCCGCTCCGAAGCTTCGCTTGTGTCGCCAACTCCAATACTTCCCCAATCGCATCTTGCAGCGCCTATTTATATAAATTAGCAGGGAAATATCCAGAATATTCAAGTAAACACGCGCAAGGTACCGAGAGTTCGTGTTTCGACTTCAAGAACTTTAGTTCTTCGGTTCGAGACTAGATGGCGCTAGTGCCGTCGACTTGAGTGCGTAACACTATGTGATGTAGAAAAGTCAATGACCTGTCGTGGGTTTGTAAGTTTAGATACCTGTCTATGTTTGCAACAAATTTTAAAATGTTTATAATGCATATAAAGGTTAAGATATGGAATATGTTAACAAACGTTATTATATTTTTACGATATTTCGAGCAAAAACTAAACACATCGCAGAGCTGTTCAACCTGCATACATTGCTGGCCGCAAATAATGGAAGAAGTTTGATTATGAAGTGGAGCACTTAAATTTTTTTTTCGTGTTGTCCTATTTTTTTGTATTACATAGTTGGTACATATTTTAAATATTGATGGAATACAAATTACGAGGTTCCTTATTTTTTATTGACGTTAAATAAGTTTGTATTTCGTTCTAGGTCGAAAACGATATGGAAAACTACGTGAAGTACAAAACTAGTTCGTGGTCCCCTCAAACTTAAAAAAAGATGTTTTGCCTCACAAGTTTGCTTGTCAAAATCGGTGTACAGAAAAACCACAAAGATGTTTACTGTCAAAACTAAATGCCAAATCTAGGTCAGAAACAGTTGCACATGCGATTGCCACTACTTCACAAGAAATTGAGCATATAGGTATATGTTGTCGATCCTTTTAATTATAATAATAATGCGACCCTTTTTCTATTAATATTGAAAAAATCTGATTTTTAGATAAAATCATATTTTTATTTTTTATACACCGAATGTATATTTATAGTACTTTATAACAGGATTTTTTTTTAACTATAAAAACCACAAAAAGGTTAGGGTGCACTTAGGAAGAATAAGAAAACAAAACTAGTTAGAGCCAGATAGTAAGTAGGTAGGTAGGTAAGGAATGTTTACGTATTTTTGTTATAACTATTCTTATCATTAGCAAATGAAACCCATAAGTATTAATGTAATAATGGGTACCTACCTAGGTTATAAAAATATATTATCTTATTCTTATGCGTATTTCAGCGGCGACAAAATCTTGTGTTTCTTAGGAAATATTCCGCCACCATCATGTCCCAGACTATTGGAAGGTTGTCAGATTGACCCTTTCGAAACCTTTCTTACATCATTAAATACTTAAAAACACCAGATCGCACGAGGGCAAACAACTCACCCGCGAAATACTACAAACAAACGTATGATCGGCGCGCTGGAACATGACTGGAACGGTATGGCGGCGCGGCCGCATGGAATCGATGACGTCACGCGCAACTCGCGGGCACGGGCGAGATTTTAAAAATGTACGTAAAGTTTCCACGCTTATAACTTCGGTAATAGTGCACCGAACGATGCGAAAAAAAAACTAGAAATAAGTGTTTGGTCTAGACTTTTTACCTACGTACTTAAAAGTCTAATATCGTAACCTTGTTATCTTCTCCAGTGCTCGGTGATAGAGATGTTAAAGCAATATCGACTGAATATAATAATTCGTGGCACAATAACATTCGGCAAAAGTATAAATGATAATATTGCTCAGAAATATTTAGTCCGTTGCCGAGCCCTTTTATTAATAAGTTCAAACATGTTATCGTTTACTTAAAAATGTAATATAATACATGTAAACTCTTATAGAAAGTAAGTAAACACGCGTAACGTATTTAAAAAAAGGATTTGTTAGAATTATAAAAACATCAGTTCAGTTATGATTTATGAACCAAAATGTGTATAATAAGTCATTTTAAAATTTTTGATTCCGTTTGATTACAATAAAAATATTCCTTATTAGTTTACTCACCACAGAAAAATAAGAATATGCGTTTCCATGCCCTCTCCTAACAATTTTTATGTAATACTAGACGTGTTATAGCTTTGTACCTGCTTATGTATAGACAGATATATCTCCAGCTTAGATTAGTGAATCATCATTGCTTGAAATCTATACTTACTGATATTATAACTCTTAAAAGTCTTTTCCTGTACATTGTAAGTGACACATTGTATATTTTATCAAATTTTATCTGAGACTACATACTGTTCTATCGATACAAATGTCATGTCAACAGTTTGAAAATTTGTTTATCCGTCTGTAGCTACTGTATAATAAGCATCACGCAAAAACCTCAAAAATACTTGAATGAGGGATGGGACTTTCACTGAAAGTTAAAACTTTTTATTACATTTAAGGCTTGTTGGTTGGGGGTTGAAAACTCTTCAAAGAACCGGCACGAAACGGGCTCTAGTATCTTGCCAGTAATTTTAGGGTGTTTTATTTTTGTAATTCTACGTACTTTTATTATTTATTATTTATTATAGCCACGCATAAATTTAAATTTTCACCATGTTAAGGTGACACCGCGAAAAAAGGCACCACTAACGAAAGTGGAATTTTGATACAGGTAAATTCATGTCTTTATATTGAATTTGCTTGTTCAGAAACACGATTGTATTATTTTGACTCGATTATAATTATTTGCGAAAATACCTCTAAAAATCACTAAAGTTGAAATTACAACGAAATTACTTAATACGTATATTCTTGGCAATCACTCAAATATATTCATAATATCACTATTCATAATTCACTTGCTCATTATTTTGATTACTTAAATCAATAATTAAAAAAATAGTTTAGGATTCTGACAATTTCGAAGCGGTTTTAATCGTCGCGGGCGCTGCGCAATTTTAGACCTTAAGACTGCGTTTTTTTAAGTATTTGTAGAAATTATGTATTCACTCGGATCAGTAGGGCGATAGCCCGGAGCCACTTTTTCGATGTGTCGTCTTAAGTATAGTAAAGTTAAAGTAAAATAAAGTTACAGCCTATATACGCCCCACTGCTGGGCACAAGCCTCCCCTCATTTCTGAGAGGGTTTTGGGCAAGGAAGTGTCCGCCGCGCTGCCCCAATACGTGTTGGCGAACTTCACATGCCTTCGAAATATTTTTCTTTCTTATTGCTCTGACTTGCAGGTTTCCTCACGATGTTTTCCTTCACCGCCGAGCACGTGATAAATCAGCACTTAAAATTGCAATTAACAATTTCATTGGTGCCGGCAGGATCGAACCTGGTTTGCTCTCGTACTGTAAAATTTATAGCGAGCGCTAACCATCTGAGCTACCACGGCTCTGTGTTAAGTATAATATAATAAAAACAACGTCGAATATGATTATTAAATACTAGCTTTTTACCCACGACTCGCTCGCGTGGGCTTCAATTTAGGAACATCATTATTTTTTTTATAGGAGAGCAGGCAAACGGCCGTATGGTCGTACCTGATGGTAAGTGATTACCGCCACCCATGAACAACTGCAACAATAAGGGAATTGCAGATGTGTTGCCGGCCTTTTAAAAAGAAGTAGGTTCTTGCTCAGCTCTCGATGGGCTGCATCACTACTGGCTGAAGAGGTTCGTGGTGTGTCACGCTGTGCTCGTCCGACAGTTTCAAGAGGCTCCCGACCAGAAGTCGCTCGTCGTCTAAATCAATATTTCTCGGGAAAACGTCGCCGAGTACCGGGACAAACTTGTGTCTAAAGTCGAGACTTTGTTCAACGAACTCTCAGACTGGGGACGACTAAATCTAGTCTAGTTTAATCCCCAGAAGACACAAGTTTGCGCGTTTACCGCTAAAAAGAATCCCTTCATCGTATCTCCTCATTTTTAAGGCATTCCCCTTATTGCCTCGGCCAGTAACGGAATTCTCGGTGTCGACATATCGAGTCACGTGCACTTTCGTGGTCACTTGGAAGAGAAGGCGAAATTGGCCTCTAAAAAGCTTGGCGTGCTCAGCAGAGCGGGACAGTATTTCATGCCAGCTCACCGCTTGCAACTTTACAAGGCGCAGGTTCAGCCGCACATGGAATACTGTTCCCATCTCTGAGCTGGGGCTCCCCAGTGTCAGCTCCTTCCATTTGACTGCATCCAGCACGGAGCTGTTAGAATCATCGGCGACCGAGCTCTTTCTGATGGGCTTGACTCACTGGCTCTGCGAAGACATGTTGCATCTCTTTGCGTATTTTATCGCATCTACCACGGGGAGTGCTCTGAGGAATTGTTCGGACTAATTCCAGCCCCACGATTTCACCATCGCACATCGCGATAAAACTCGCGATACCATCCATAACATCTGGATGACTGGCGGTCCACCAACGTACGATTTCAAAGAAGTTTTATTCCTCGTAAAACTTCCTTGTGGAATCGACTACCACCAGAGTTTTTTCGGACCGATACGACTTAGGGACCTATTTGTAGGACAGGCTGACAAACGAGCACACAGTGCACCCGATGGTAAGTGGTTGCTGTGGCCCATAGACATCTACATCTATCCTCGATTATGAATCAAAATGAAGATACGTTGTCACCCGTGAGGACTAAGATGGAATGCCTCTTTTCCAGTAAAAAGGGTCTCCGGTTCTCTACACTCATCACACCAAACACAGCAGCATTCCGCTACTATTTTACGCTGATCTTCTGTGAGAGCGTGGTCCTTCCCCGGTCGAGCCGACCCATTCGTGCTACAACTATACTTCTAATATAACAGCAGCATGGCTCTACCACATATAATAATACCGAGCGAGCGAGTCGTGGGTAAAAAGCTAGTATTTGATAATTATATTTGATGTTGTTTTTATTATATTATACTTAACATAGAGCCGTGGTAGCTCAGATGGTTAGCGCTCGCTGTGAATTTCACAGTACGCGAGCAAACCGGGTCGATCCCCACCGGAAATACAATTATGTTACGCCACACCGCCACATCCAATCACAGCGCACCGTTTAAGCCAGCCAATCGTAGCCAAGCCAAACCAAAGCCACCACTCTAATTACCGGATGCCTCTGGTAGGGAGTCCAGCTATATAGTGCCTTACAACCTCATTTTTTGGGAGTTCTGACAATACCGCTCTTTGTAAGACGAAACTCTGTTGAAATATTAAAATAAAATAAAATTATTGTGTTTATAGTTTTCTACCTTCTTTTATTTTACTATGTTTTCTTCAAAAAAATATTTCAATCGAAAAATCCAACTCGGATGGGCAGCGCTCATCATCAGAACTTTGAAATAAATCTACCAGTGTTTGTTACCTTGTTAGTGATGACTTACGGAATTAAAACGTGCGGTTCTTCACTGGTAGCCATACGAGTAGGTAAGCTTAAAATCATTCGGCGTGCTTTGAAGAGGATTATATGCACAGTATCTCTGCGTCATGAAATTCTTAACGAGGATATCCGCGGATGAACAAAAGCGATTGACATAACTCAGTGGATTAACATCTCACAAAATACCAGCGTAAAATAGCAGCTTAATACCGCTGTGTTTCGTATGGTGAGTGTAGAGAACCGGAGACCCTTTTTTACTGGAAACGAGGCATTCCATCTTAGTCCTCATGGGTGACAACGCTTCTGCATTTTTATTCGTAATCATGGATAAATGTAGGTGTCTATGGACCGCAGCATCCACTTGCCATCAGGTGGACTGTGTGCTCTTTTGTCACTCTTATTTTATAAAAAAAATTAAGTGACTAAATTATTAATGACCTGGCCAAATAACGCGAAAAACTGACAACCGATAGGGTTAAAAAGTCCGCGAGTGGTAGCCTCGGGTTGGTAAGCGTAATTTTGGGCGATTTTCCACGAACCGAAGTGACGAACTGCTAAAACATTCTGGGATTCATGGGTGCAGGTGACTCAGGACCATAATTTGTGGCAATCTATAACAGTGGTTATATGTAACGTTGATCATAATTAACCATTATCATTATCATTTAAGCCCTAAGCAAGTAAACTGCTGAACATAGTCCTACCCCAAGGAATGCCACAAAGCACAATACTGAGCCAACCGCATACATCGACTTCCAGCATATCTCACCAGGTCGTCACTCCATCAATCATCCATCATTCTTCCTCATCGGCTTATGCGTTGCAGCTCTAAGGTCCGCAGGTTCGAGTCCTGCGCGGAACAAGTTGAGTTAATACTAAGTATTTAATGAAGTAAAAGCACTAAAACAAGTAATATTACATAATAAATAAATAGAAACAAATATTATATTGCAATTTATAATGAATATTATTGAAAATAAATGTACGACAAATTCAAGGTTAGGTTATTTTTAGCAACGCCGCGTTGCGCAAAGCGAGCGGGAGATGTTAATCATTTTAGCTGTCGGCTGCATATAAGCATCTACTACGACCTTGATGTTCCGATCAGCAAGAAAACTGGTGATCCAATTACACAATTTCTCGGGAAGCCCATAGGAAGAAAGCTTCGTAAGGAGCACTTTGTGCCAGATCTGATCGAAGGCCCTCACTATGTCCAAACTAACGGCGAACACCTCCCCTTGGACTCTATTGCCTTTTATGAGTTAGGTAACCCAGAAGATCACCAGCAGAGCGACCGCGACGTAAACAGTACCAGCGGTCAATAATCAGCTTTTAATCCTCAAAGTACCGCATGAGCTGGCTGTTAATAATGGATTCCACCATTTTAAAGAACAAGGAGGTGATGGCGATAGGCCTATAGTTGGACGGATCAGAGCGATTACCTTTTTTACAGATCGGGTGACGAAGGATGTCTTCCATGATTTCGGGATTACGCCTAGAGAGTAGGAGTACAGACTACCGAATACTATACGAGTATACATATAATACTAATTAATACTGTTCCAAGGCAAAGTGTGTGTTACTACGAGATTTTTTAAAATGTCAGATATTATTAAACGTAGATGGTTGAAATTAGCGTAATTATGTGAGTTTTTGAGAATTGATATCGTACATCTAGCAACACGAATTGCTTTTTTATATCGTATATATAGAGTAATTACACTTAGAGTGATAGTGTCATTTAAAATTCCGTTCAAAGTTGAAGCAACAACGCAATGAATGTGTTCGTAAGCGACCTATAATTACGTTTCCCCACACGCATACAGGCAATTGAATAATGTTTGCAAGTAAATGATGTTTTCCCCTAAAATGGGGATATTGTAAAAGTAGACAAATAGTCACAGAATGGTAGGTAGCATTTAGAATTATTTATAAGTGGTTTGCTATCTCTGCTCCGCTTCTCCACTCCGTGTATATATACGGAGCGGAGACCTCGGGGTGGTTTTTATGGTGAGGCAGCACCACTGTCCCCATTTGACAAGTGTTCAGTCGTGCTACCCACTTTCTATAGACTCAAAGTCTTGTACCAGATCAGAGAGTATTTGAAGGTGGACATGCACATTAGGTTGTGTGAATCACTCATTCTGTCGAAGCTAACTTATGCGGATACAGTATTCGGAGAATGCTTGCTCGCTAGAACCAAAAGATTAATACAAAGGGTTCAAAACCCCTGCGCACGTTACTGCTTCATAGTCCCTAAGAGATCACACATCACCCCATTTTTAAATCGACACGACCTGATGACTATGGCTGCTCGATGTACCCTCCACCTTGCGTCATTGCTTTTTGGAGTTATAAATACTAGGAAACCATCATACTTATACCAAAAACTTATTTTCTCGCAGCGTGCGATTAGGACAGCATCACGACTCACATACCTTAAGCATCACTCAGCTGCCTTACGTGTTAGTTTCCGTTTTGCTGCCACGAAGTGCTGGAATGATATACCACCATCGATCAGAAATAGTAAAACAGTTGCCACTTTTAAAATTTTATCAAAAAAGTTTCTGATTTCCGTACAAAAATCCAGCAAATAGGCATAAATGGTATGATTCAATCTCAATGCTAGTACCGTACATGCACATACGAACGCACTCACACGCTCAAACACGCATGCACACATACACATACACAATTTTTTTTTCTGTACGCATACCACCGTTTGTTCTTCTCTACACTATCAATGTTGCACTGACACGTGGAATTTTGACAGTTTTTTCTCATTTTATTTTATATTTATGTTTACTTCATTTTTTCTCCTGCTGTTACTTGTCATCCGCCTCACACTCCTCCTCCACCGAAAATCAGCGTTACGAATTGATGTATTTAAATCTTCAATTCGTGACTTAAAGCCGAGTGGAGACCATTTCGGTGCATATTATGTTATTCCTTTTTTAAATATTTTTGATATAAAAAATGTTTTATTTTTATTTTTTTTGTTATAATGTATGTACCAAATAAACTTTTTCTTTCTTCTTTCTTTCTTTCTTTCTACCGTATCAATCAAATAAGAATCACAAAGAAAAAGGTTAAAGACCACAGACTTTTAATTTTATACCACAATAACTTTATTCTACACTCCTTTTTATAAAAACTCACATATAATAATCACAAAGCTTTACCAGGAAAATAGAACTACACACAGCACGAGTACAGGAACTGAAGTGAGTCTATTCCCGCGTTCATACAATAAGGAAAACGTAATAACGACTTAGGTGTGCTCCGATTGGTCGACGATTTGATTGGTCAATACTTCACTAAGCAATAACTTTTTATTGAATTCATTAGGTTACTTAAGTAATTTCAATTACCAGGATTAAGAATCAAATCGACAATTATTTATTTCTACGATTTAAAACAATATTTGAGTCAAAAGTTGATAATCGAATAAATAGTTGTTTTAATAGCAATTAGTTGTCAATTTTTATTAAGATTTGTAAACCAAAAGAGTTTTAAAGAACTTGCTAGTTAAGTGATGTTATGTTTCGGATAAATTGCTGTTATTAAATTGTAGTATTCATAATTATACACTGTTGATTATTATAATTTATAACGATTAAAAGACAATGCAATGTTTAGGCTTCGTCGACAGAAGATGTCCTTGCGGTGACATATATATATATATATATATATATATATATATATATATATATATAATAAAACGGTAACGAAAGAAAAACGTAACTGATGACAAAAAGTGACTTTTTAGAATTTTTGTCTGTTGTCTGTGGTACGGCTTCAAGCCAAAACTACTGGATAGATTGAATTGAAATTCAGCAAAAATGTTCTTTGTAAACCAAGGAAGGCTTTAGGCTACATATTATCACGCCATATGTTATAGGAGGTAAACAGTAGTGATTTTAAAACGTTTTTCTTCGTAATTGAATGCACAAAATGACATGTTATTAGTTAAAATAAAAATAAAAATGTAACTCTGAGAACATAATAATCACGCTATTTTTATAAAGGAGCGGGGCAGTAATATTATAAATTGCAAGGGAAAAGCTGTTTATCAATATGTCAACGGGGAATTTAGCGGTAAGGTCAGGCGACCGTTTACCGCATTAAATGGTGCGAGTTTGAATCCCATAATATTGTTTCGAAAAATCGTAATTTTTGTTTAATTTGTGCACTTTTAATGTGCATTAGGAAATCTGAGAACTTTATATGTCCTATCTAATTGTATGGAGAGTTTCACACTAATATTACTAAACAGATTGATTAGTGGTACAACAAGTTACAAGTTATCATGAAGTCAAGTCAAACTTTTGGTTTTAAGTTATATCTTACCAAGCATATTTGTTGCAGGTAATTGATTTAAGTATGTAATTCTTAGTTTTGTTCCTTACTGTTGTTACCATATTTTTAATGCAAAAATAATGTACTTGTCTATTAAATTAACGACAATTTAATTTTAATTCATAATTTGTCGTTGTTGAAGCGACAATTAAAAACAAAAGAACTTAACCTAACAACAACGAAACAACAAAAATAGAACAAAAACGAATAATTTATTTAAAATTTTAAAAGATATTTACAGTTTTATATAAAAAAAGTATGAAGATGATGATGGGTGACGTGAATTACAATTATTTAAAAAAAATAATAAAGATAAATGAGTACTGAAACGGAGCCCGAAAACCAAAGTGGCATACCGCGCTTGGCAGTGGTGCTCACCGCTCACGGAGTATGCACAGGCTGTGCCTGTGGTAGGTGCGCAGTGCCTGATCTAGGCACATGCAGCGCTTGGAGTAGGCACATGCAGCGCTTGGAGTAGGCACACGCAGCGCCCGGAGTAGGCACACGCAGCGCCTGGAGTAGGTACACGCATCGCCTGGAGTAGGCACACGCAGCGTCTGGAGTAGGCACACACAGCGCCTTGGTAGATGCTCTCAGCGCCTGAAGTAGGCGCTCGCAGCGCCTGGAGCAAGCACGCACAGCGGCTAAAGATAGCGCGGGCACTAGTAGGTGCACCGATCGATGAAAGTGCGAGGATCGGTGAAATATACGGGATGAAAAGTTTTTTGTTGTATAGGTGTTAAGTCTAGGTAACATATAGGCTATAATTTATTTTGGAAAATGGAACACCTGATGCAGAACCGCAACAGACCAGTTAAAGTATAAGATGTATAAAAATGGTGCCATAGCAAAAATATTCTACGTGAAGAGTTTTTTCTGCTGTGAGAATAAATTTGAAGATCTGGAACACCTGTTGTGGAACTGCAAAGCCCAGCGATATTATAGCGTATAGTGCCCAAAATATTGTGTCGCGTGCCGTCGATGTGTTATGTATGTATATACATTTGTATACCTATGTATTACAATGCGTGGCTGTGCCCACGCGCCCTCTGTTAATAAACCAGTGCATAGCAAGCTACCGGCCGTTTAACTCGCTCCCTGACCGTATACATAACATTGGCGACGAGTACCCGAAGATTGTCGGTTTCACGGAACGACACAACTTCTATGCAGCATCGCAGCAACCCGGTGAAACACATTCACAGTGGGCCGCGAGACTGCGCGGTCTTACGTCACGCTGCGCTTTCCATGATATCGAAGAGGCCCTACGAGACCGGTTCATTATGGGAATGATGCCTAGTCTTGAGAAAGAGAAACTTTACGCCCAAGATATTACCAATCTAACTCTCACGAAAGCTGTAGAATTTGCTGAAAACGTCAGTTGTGCGAAATCAGCTGCAATCGCTAGTTCCAGTACGTCCGCAGCTTCTACTGGCGCTTTGTACAAGATTAGACCAAGAGATAAAGGTGCAAGAAGTGTAAAAAGTGATCTTTCGGTAAAACAAAAGTGTAAAGTGTGTGGTTATACGAACCACAAGGCTTCGGATTGCCGGTATGCGGATTTCGTATGTAGGAAGTGTAACGTCGTAGGCCATCTACGTAGAATGTGTACGTCAAATAAAGTTAACTACGTAGATAATGGAGCCGGAGACGAAGACATCGGTAATGATGGTAAGGTATTTAAAATTCGTTCCTTGCGGGGTGAACCGATGGTCGAGACCGTGTTTATTCGTGGAACGGCGTTTAAGTTTGAAATAGATAGCGGTTCCGCCGTAACTGTGATACCGGAAAAATTATATAAATCTCATTTTAAAGATATTCCATTGATCGTTCCGCATAAAAGGTTGATGAGCTACACGGGTGATAGCATAACATGTGTAGGCACAATTCGGTTGCCCGTGTACTATACTAACCGCTCACACACGCTCGACGTGTACGTCGTCCGGGACGGCGGGCCGCCGCTCCTCGGTAGGGACTTTATATCTACATTCCAATTAGAGTTATCATCAGTTTTATCAACGGTGAATTACTGTCAGGGTACCTTTCCCTCCGTGGAAGAACTGCAATGACAATTTCCAGTTCTTTTTTCGGATAAATTAGGTCGTTTTACTAAACATAAGGTGCACTTACAGTTAAAAGATAATGCAAAACCAGTTTTCTTTAAAGCGAGACCGATTGCATTTGCCCTAAGGAATAAGATAAACAGTGAACTAGATAGAATGGTTGAGTTAGGGGTATTAAAACCGGTTGACCACGCAGACTACGCGTCCCCTATAGTCCCTGTTTTAAAAAGAAATGGCACTATTCGCTTGTGTGCGGATTACTCGGTTAGTATTAATACGAGTAGGCAATTAATTATCGACCAGTATCCTCTGCCAACTGCCAAGGAATTGTTTGCAAAGCTTTATGGTGGAAAAAATTCACCAAATTAGACTTATCTATGGCTTATAACCAATTTGAGCTGGATGACGAGTCACAAAGGTACACTGTAATTAATACTCATCGTGGATTATACAAGTATACTAGGCTAGTCTTTGGGCTTGCTCCAGCGCCAGCAATTTTTCAGCGCGCGATGGAGGGCCTAGTTGGTGGACAGGAGGCGTGCGGAGCGTGCTATGTTTGTTGGATGACGTGCTCATTACGGGGCGTGACGACGCCGAACATGCTGCACGCCTTCGGGCGGTGTTGCAGACATTACAAGAAGCAGGATTGACCTTGCAAAGGGAGAGGTGCGAGTTCTATAAAGATGGGGTTAACTACTTGGGTTATGTTATCAATAAAAATGGGTTGAAAAAGTCTCCAGATAAAATTAAAGCAATAGTAGACTCCCCTGCACCATCAAATATAAGCCAACCGCAATCGTTTTTGGGCCTAGTAAATTATTATAGAAACTTTGTACCAAGTGCAGCGTCTGTTTTAAGCCCAATTTATAATCTGCTAAAAAAGGGGGTAAAATGGTCGTAGGGTCTAGATCATCAAGAGGCATTCACTAAAATAAAACTGGTATTAGCTTCAGACCAGGTACTCACCCACTTCAACCCCGAAGCAAGGTAATCCTAAATGTAGACGCGTCTCCGGTTGGCTTGGGTGCGATACTGTCGCAAGTAGGTTCCGACGGGCAAGAAAGACCGATTTATATACCTAAATACCGCAGAGAAACGATATTCACAAATACAGAAAGAAGCGACCGCAATTATATTTGGAGTTCGGCGCTTCCATCAGTATTTGTACGGTAAAACAAATCCGTTCGTATTAAGAACAGATCATATGCCACTAATTTCGATATTCGGACCGTACAAAGGCATTCCGAAGTATCGGCGAATCGACTACAGAGGTACGCAATGTTTCTAAGCGCGTATAACTATACGATCGAGTATATACGAAGCGCTGATAACAGCGCCGACTATTTGTCTCGCTCAAGTATTTCGGAAGCGAGGCGCGCGCCCGACACGGGTGCAGGCGCACTCGATAAGTGCACTGCGGACGACTTCACTTCGAGCGACCGCGCGGCTTACGTGTGTTTTGTGATCGACACGAGTTTACCGATTACGGTTTCGGAACTACGAGATGAAACAAAAAGGGACAAAATTTTATCTAAAGTAACCGAATATGTTAAACACGGTTGGCCTAACAAAATAACTGATTTGTACCTTAAGCCTTATTTTTCATGTAGAACGCAAATCTCGGTTGAAAATGGATGCTTAATGAGAGGTCATAAGGTCGTGATTCCCGAGACGTTGCGTAAAAGGGTGTTAGCTGAGTTACACAAAACACATCTGGGTATCGTAAAAACCAAGGCCGAAGTTCGATCCAGATTTTGGTTTCCGGGTGTGGATGAGGCCGTAGAACATATGATAGGGACATGTGAGGTATGCATCAACCTGCGGCCATCCCCTCCGCGCGCGCCGCCGGCCCCCTGGCCTCGGGCACACCGCCCTTTCACCCGCGTACATATGGATTTCCTGGGTCCCATAGCCGGTCGAATGTATCTAGTGGTCATTGATTCGTACTCTAAATGGCCGGAGATATACGATACAGCTAGTTCTACTTCCTCCGATACAGTCATTGAAAAGATGTACGAATTCATGTCTAGGTTCGGCATACCGCAAACGATTGTAAGTGACAATGGAACAGCGTTTACTTCACAAGAATTTAAATGTTTCTGTGAAATAAACGGGATATCACACGTTACGTCCCCACCGTATCACCCGGCAAGTAACGGTCAAGCCGAAAATTATGTAAAAATAGTCAAAAAGGGTATAAAATCAAGTATTATGTCTAGCAGCAACACAAAACAATCAAAAAACAATTTATTAAAGTTTTTGTTTGATTACCGGAATTCAAAGCACTCGACCACCGGCATGTCACCCGCCGAGTTGATTTTCGGGCGAAAGCTAAACTCGCGCTTAGACAGATTGGTACCTACGTCATCGGTGGTGCTACCCTCCCACAACTCTCTCGCGTAGCGCAGTCGAGGGAATATAATAAGATATATAATATAATTTAAGATAATTTATAAAAAAATAACCACGAATCTCCTTCCATCCATCCATCTCCTTTGTTTAGTCACCTATACTTGTTTTTTTCCAGAAAATATAAGAGTTACAGACACGACTTTTCTAGATATTTATTATATGTTAAGTTTATATAGATATATAAATTACTATTTTAAAATGCCAGTTTTAACAATTTAAAACAGTTAAAACGTCGTTACCTATAATCTCAGACCAACCTAAAGATAAAGACAAAACGCTACATACATTTCAAACACCATGCTCAACTTATTGTAAGAACACCGTAGACGGAGAATCCTACTGTCTACGAAGAACACGCACTCACGCTTACTCTTTACCCTGTGCTCACGCCTATTGCAAATTTAAATAATAAATATGGGTTGAAAAATGTGTTATTTATCTTTACACAGTAATCTAAGATGTTACTATCTTTATACAATAAAGATAATACCATATGCATCAATCAAAACTTCCGGATTTAAAAATCTTTTATAAACGTAGTTTAAACTACCGTTAAGGCCCATTTATATGATGCCATTTTCTTGTATATAAGAGCAATAATTATTGAATGCAATTAAATAACACAATAATCGCCATTCAATAATTGCAAGAAACTGCTTACACGCGAATGATTGTGTAACTACACTCGACGTCTTGTGAAACATAGAAAAGTCAGCTCTGAAAAGAGCTATTATAGTATCAGCATGGATCCTGAAATTGTTCTTTAAGAAGCTGTTTTTCGAAGCTGTTTACGCTCGAGGCAGGAATGCAGATCCGTCCGATGAGAGCGCTCAGAAGAAATGGAACGCCTCCTTTTTTTCTGAAAGTGTATGCCGTTGTCCCTGCAACCTTTAAAGTTTCATCGAAATAGACTCTTAAGGGCGTACATACGAGCTATAGAGTGCAACCACAGAAATAGTAATAATAAGACAGAGTTTGTCAACGTCCCGTACGTTGCGTATCAAGGATGGCTCAAGCTAGACCGTGTCGGGTCTGAGCCGAGTGACGGCCGTAGCACGGTCAACTAATATTATAAGTTTGCGCCAAATCGATTGAGAAAAAACGGACAACGACCTCAGATATGAGCCGAGTGTCAAAAGGCGTAACTTAAAAAATCTCAATTTAGATGTGATAACAATATTTAAATATTGATACTATTCACACTTCTAGGTCAGCACATATGTATTGTTTTGTAAATAATATTGTCTGTGGTTCCTAAACATCGTAAAATCTTACGGTACATCGCGAAAAATGTGTTCAATCTATGGTAAGTAACGCAGTGATTCGTTTTATAACAGTTTCATATTAAAAAAAATATTTGAAGCAATATAATCACCATATTGAGCTTTTGCAAATTCATCCCTTTAAAATAATCAAAACGCGCGTTCGTCAGTTCGTTCTAAAAAAAACGTGACAATGATAGCCAGAGCGTCACTTTTTTTGGGCCGGCCCGCATGCACTGAATAAAAATAAAGTTCTTACATAATATTGAAAATATAGTTTTATCTTTTGAATAAGTACGTACTTATTCGGTGTCGTTATCATTCGAATCTTTATGTGTGTTATAAATTAATGCTTTTTGTTGTTAAATGAATAAAGGACTTTATAACCATAGATGATTTTTCTTCTACAGCGATCTTTTACATAACTTTTTAATAATGGTTAATAAATATATATTGTACAGTCATTATAAAAATCTTTATAAATAAAGAAAGTACTATAAAAAGTGCATATATATTGTAGGTTTGTAACCCCTGATTAAGGAAAGGTCATTGTCCTTTTTTTTCAATCGATTTGGCACGCACTAACGTGATGCAACAGAACTCTGTTTCTGTTTCCGCAACTGCGGAAGTTCTGCATGGTTTTTAACGTCCGTTTCTGCTTCTATTTCCGCAAGTTTTATAACGGAATTTGGAACGGAACTCAGGGACGCATCCACATAAATAGATTTATTGTATTTTTAGTTAATTAAGAAATTTAAGTCGTGTGTGTAATTTAATTGCAATGATGAAGCTAAAAACAAGTCCTGTTTGGAAATATTACTTTGAGATTGATGATTAAACAGCCAGATGTAAATTATGTGACAAAATATACTCGCGAAAAGGCTGCACAACTACCGCTTTAAAGAGCTATTTTAAACGCCGAAGAGTTTGCTGAGTTTGAGAAGTTAATTGAAACTGTAAAAATTTCATCGCAAACTAAAAAACAAATGGTCAGTCAAGAAATTGCATACCTATTTATTTATAAAATGTGTTCCTATGTTATAGTTAAAACCAGATTTTTGTTAAAACGTGTTTTCTCCAGTTAAATTTTTTTTTAAATAAATGCCTTTTTATAACTTAGATTTGCAAATTAATTGGGTAGCAGTTATGTTTGCGTGAAGTTTATATTATTTATTTTTTACTTGAAGTATAAATTAATTATTTTTATTGATTAAAACTACTTTTATGGATTTTATCGCGTTTATATGTTATTTTTAAGACCCGACGTTTCGGGTACTTTCCAGCACCCATGGTCACGGTCAGAAATAATTATTCTTAAAGATCTTTAATGAGTATTTTGGATTCAAAGTTTATTTACGTCGTACTTTCGTGTTAGGGCTTTACTAAATGACCTACTCGCTAAACCTAAATGTGGCTCTTTAAAAGGTTTGCCCAAATTTAAGTGCCTACCTATTTAGCTTTGGTTTATAGGTGGTACGCAGCATCGCCAGTGAGCAATTATTACCATAGCATTAATAATTATTTTTCAGAGCTGGACTTATATATGAAGAACACTGGAACAGATTGTTAGGTATAAAAGCGGCCGAAATACTTTTTATAAAATATAACTTACCGCTACTTAATTTTGAATGTTAATTAAAAGTTTTATTTGTAATTTTTTAAAAAAGTATTATTTCCGTTTCCGCATCCGATTCTGTTCGTTCCGTTTTTGCAAAAAATATTTTTAACATCTGTTTCCGTTTCTGCTTCCGATATGACACTTCCGTTGCATCACTATCTGTACATATATTTTGTATGGACACACTCACGCTATACCGAGCGGCAACCAAGTGACGGCCGAGCAACGGACAACACTCGGCAACAACTCGGTCTCGGCTTGTAGTTGAAGATTTATCAGACTCTTCATCGTCCAGAGTCATCGCAATAGCCGCTAACTCCAGATCGTCAAACTTCAACATGATTGTAGTCTAGTTATAAGATAGTTGATAGAATCAGGCGTTACTTTGCGGAAATCGATTATAATAAAGATATTGATTACTTCGCAACCTTCCGCTAACTAAATACAATGCTGTGTCTCACCTGGATTCAAGAGCACCTCCCACCCTCTATCAATTGCGTGCACTAATTCCGTCACCACTAGTCCCAGCACCACTACTCCCAAAACCTCTACATCACATGAGGATGCCTCGTGTACATGCGAAACACGTGTCGTATTATCGGCGATGGTGTGTCTTTCGTGGAATAGTGGTGTTAGAAGTAGTGGTGCCGGGAGTAGTGGTGCTGGGACTGGTGATGTAGTGCACGCAATTGAGGGAGGGCGGTAGGTGCTCTTCAATCCAGGTAAGACCCATCATTGTATTTAGTTAGCGAAAGGTTGCAAATTAATCAATATCTTTATTCGTCTAGTTATAACACTATTGTTGCTCGGACGAGTATACTGCATCACGGCGCAACGGTAATTGCTCGGTCGAGGCGCGTCTTTATAATTTCAGGCACGGGACTGGCTCGGTGAAACATTATCTGTCCAGAAAGAGTATCAATCTCTTTCTAGACAGATAATGTTCTTTAAAATACAGTCAATGTCATTAATTTGTTTTTTATACGTTTTAACCATGTTTTAGCACATGTAAGCTTATTAAATGTAAACGTTTATTTAGAAACAGACCGACTCCCGTGGTCGTGGGACACGGTAGATAGCTGATTTGGTTAGAGCATCGGCACGGATCGCTTATGTATTCATGGGTTCAAAGTTTGAACCCACGAACTACATAAGCGATCGACGATACGAACCTATGCGTAACCGCCTTGAATCAGAAAAGGTTGCAATACTACTCTTCATTAAGTATAATGTTCCCATTTTTAACTTCACTTACTAATATGAAAATTAGTAAGTTAAGTTACTTTATCATTGTTTTAATTCTTCATTCATATACTATATTTATATAAGATCTTAGACATCCGCATCCGCGGATGTGAACCTTCAAAAATCCGCATCCGCATTCATATCCGCGGATGTGGAAAAATTGGCATTCGCAATATCCCAAGTTCAAACCCCACCCGATGTCAGTTGATTTTTTTAATTTCTCATTAAATATTTAGGCGTTTATTAATTTGGTTGGTCTTTACTATGGCTATGTTAATTCAAGCTCAAAATGTACTCTGTTAAGTTGTTCTAATATCTAAAGTAACGTTTAATAAATAGCAATAGGCTAATTGCGACTCTCGCTGCAAGACCAAGACCAAGACTGGGAGCGCAATACCAAGACCAGGTGTACTGGCGCACCAAGACTGGCTAAGTCTCGTTTTGTTCTTGCATTTGGGCAAAACTAGTTCTTACCTATACCCTATTTAAATACACACCGGATTATGAATACATAAAAGGTAATAAATATTATTAAGCGCGGACAAAGTGTCATACGTAATAAGTATATTAAAATAATAAATATTGAAAGGGATATCATTGAATAAAATCAAAAATTCCTAATGTAACCTTGTATATTTTTTAAACACCACATTTATTTCCATAAAATAATATTTTTAAATGCAGATAACATTATTACAACAAAGAAAAAAAACCAAAGCGTATTTAAATAAAATAGCTTTACTTATTTTACAATAACGAGACTTATAATATTACAAATAAAACACATTGCAACAAACCAATTAACAGAACATTTATTAGTTAAAAGTTTAGATTTTGTTCCCTAATGATGCACACACATAATCTAATAGAGGAATAACAAAGCGTAAATAATGGGATCAGGGAAAAAATTGTGATTTTATTTCAAAAGCATATATAAATTGTCTCCACTGCCCAAAATAGCTTAATTATAATTATATACCGAATGTATTTCTTATAATATTATTATATTGTCTTTCTTTTTTAATTCCTACACGGTAATTGTATTTTTAAATATCTGAATTTTATATGCCTGGCCATGAATAGAAATGAAAGGCTCCATGATTCAACACATACGAGATTTTACAACACTCTTAGTGATGTGAAGTCTTTGCTAATTTTATGTTTTTAATAGCTTAGAACAATTACGAGCCATGTATTTGTTTTTGGCCACCCATAAACGAATTACTGCGGCTTTAATTTTGGTGATTTAGTAACAAGTTCAGCCAAGTTAAGCATTTGCCAAATCCAAAATCAGGAAATGAAACAAGCCAAATTAGGGTGTCTCCAAAACAAATTAGGGTGTCTCCAAAACAAATTAGGGTGTCTCAAAACCAAATTAGGGTGTCTACAAATCAAATTAGGGTGTCTACAGACCAAAATCAGGGTCTGACTCATACCAATATGACATTATTTACAGTTAGTTACAGCTTATATACCTCCTATTGCTGGAAACAGGCCTCCTTTCCTCCTTTCCTTTCTGAGAGAGTTTTAGGGTAATGAAGAGTTCGCCACGCCGCCCTAATGCATGTTGGCGAACTACACATGTCTTCGAAATATTTTATTTCTTATTTCTCAGACATGTGGGTTGTCGCAATGTTTTCCTTCACAGCGAAGCATGTGGTAATGTGATAATATGGTAAATCAGCACTTAAAATTATACTTAACACAATTTCATTGGTACCGGCGGTGATCGAACGCGGGTAGCTCGCGTACTGTGAGATTTACAGCGAGCGCTAACCATCTAAGCTACCACATTAGTGATAACAAATTAAACCCTGCTTAAAAGATAATTTTAATTTTTTTTTTTACTTTGAATAAGATTCACAAAAGTAAAATATAGAGACCACAAACAAATAACTTGACGTAATTTACTTCACTTCATTCATAATACAATCGTCACATTTCAGGTATGTTATTGGTAAAAATACACCGTATCTATAGTTATTATATAGACAAAAGATTTTAATATTCCGTGGATAAAAGATCAGACTTTTGGTATATACTTAATATTGAAAATCAAGCAATGTATTTCAAGATAAAATATTATCATTTCTATTAATGTGCCTGTGTAACATTCTGCCTAGATAAAAAATTACAACTACCGACAGGTTTAAACTGCTGCAACGTCTAGTTTGCCTTTCGGAAGTATTCTTTGCTCTCAGCGGGGCTCGGCTTGATGGTGGCAGAGTTTGTTTCTGGGTTCCAATTGGCTGGGCATACTGTGAAAGATATATATACAAGTAAGATAAAACAAAAAATATGTACTTAGTATAATCTATCTACATTTTTTAACAATCACTTTCTCCATATTATAATTTACTAGACGCCTCTTCTGCTCAGAAATTTTTCCGGGTATGTAATATTTCTGCCGTAATTCAAATTGAAGCAATAGACAGATAATGTAAATAAGATGCCGATGAGTAAGAAGGTCCTGCTTTCATTGGACACCTTCAAGAAACAAACACAAGTAAATACAAACATTGAGTTATAATACCTTAAATACCTAGAATGGTTCTCATTGAACAACGGGCTTTCATATTAAGGCATTTTTTAGAACTGGATATGATGAAGTGTTTTTTTTAATAGAATAACGGAGACAAACGAGCACACAGTCCACCTGATGGTAAGTGGATGCTGTGGCCCATAGACATCTACATCTATCTTCAATTACGAACCAAAATGCAAATGTGTTGTCACCCGTGAGGACTAATATAGAATGCCTCCTTTCCAGTAAAAAGGGTTTCTAGTTCTCTATACTCACCATATGAAACACAGGAGCATTAAGTTGCTATTTTACGCTTGTATTCTGTGTGAGTGTGGTAGGACAACAATCTCACAGAATACCCCGGTCGAGCCGACCCATTCATGCTACAATCAAATATAGCTGCAGCATGGCTTTACTACGTAAAAAGAACTTAAATAGTAATGCTGCATATTGATAAAATAAGAAATAATGGGACATAAAATAAAATGTTTAGAACAGGTAAATGAAATTGTATACTTGGGGAGTGCTTTCAGCCGGGATGGAAGATGTGATTTAGATGTGGATAGGCGTGTCGCTGCCGGAAACAAAGTCAATGGTGCCCTGAATGCATTAGTAAAAAGGCAAGGCGTGGTGAAGAGTGCACGCCTTGCAATACATAACGCAGTGTTGGTACCGACTTTGTTATATGGCAGCGAAACCTGGGTATGCCAGAAGAAGCATAAAAGCAAGTTGAATGCAGTGGAGATGCGATCTCTTCGTAAAATGTGTGGCGTTACCATAGCCGACCGAAAGCGAAACGAAGAGATTCGCAATATGGCAGGATTGAAAGATGACCTTATCATAAAAATTGATAGGGGCGTACTCCAATGGTTTGGGCACGTTGAACGAATGAGTGAAGACTGAATGGTGAAGAAAATATATAGAGCGAAAGTAAATATTAAAAGGTGTCGAGGTAGACCAAGACTAACTTTCGAAGACCATGTGAGCAAATTGCTCGAAGAGGGGAGGGTCAAGAGTACTCGGATACCTAGACGTGCATGTATAAAGAAGTTAATGAACCTGAAAGAAGCGAAAGAGGTACGTAAGGATCGTGACACTTGGCGATCTGTTCTCCCTGGCTACCCCGTTAGGGATTGTGCGTGAAGATAAGTAAGTAAGTAAGTATAAAATAAAACCTTTTAGAATTATTACGTCATTAGGTAGGCATTTTTTAAGTAAATATAACCCACAGTGCAAAGAAACAATGGATTTTCTTTATACCTATATTAAATATTAAATAAAAACCGTGTAGTGGCATTATAGGAATATCCACTAATCCATATCATCTCGTGGGTGTCGTAAGAGGTGACGAAGGGACAAATCAAAAGACTGGCAGCAAAGTTTTTCTAATAACAAATTAAAAAAAATGCGGTTGCCAACCTACTTGCCAAGCGTGTCGACTATGGCAAATATACCTCCTATGAGGCAATCCATAGAATACTATAATATATACATAACAGAACGGGGGCGCGGGTGGAGCCCGCATAGCCACCAAAAATGTTACTAACATGTCAATTCACACATATAAATGTCAACACGAGATGTTTTTTGACATTACAATCGTTTCCGAATTTCGCACGCATTTTATATATAAAATGCCAAATTGCACCCTATTTACAAATAAATATGTATTAAAATTTAAACGATTTTTTTAAATGATGATCTTAAACATCCATCAAAAGTCTAAAATGTGTAAATTTACTCAGTCCGTCAACACAGCGAATAGGGTTTGGCGACGCCAATCCTCGTACAAAATAAGGTTGACAGCCATTCTTCTGTGTATTATAGTATTCTATAAGGCAGTCTATGGGGGAGAAGTGGACTTTAGTAAGCTGTAACGGTAAAAATCAATCTACCTTCTCCATGTTTGTCAGCAAACTGGAAAGCTTTGACCAATCTCAGAGTCTCCTCCACAGACCTGCCAACTGGTAAGTCATTGACAGACATGTGCCTCAGAACACCATTTCCATCTATGATGAACAGACCTGAAAAAGAATATTTAAATTTAATTCCCGAGCAGGCCAGGCGCACTTTAGGCATGAAGTTATAAGTACATCGACAGTCTCATTCAGAGGCAACCCTCTGAACGCACCGCATGAAATGAGCGCTTTCACAGCTTTTTCTGTTACCAAAACGACTCCACTCAGAAATGAGGTGAAATATTTGTATAGATCTCATGGAGGGGAGGTTAAATTGTTAGGAAATAATAAAGTGTATTGTTTCTTTATGAAATATTTGTTATATTTTTTTTAGATTTTTTTAAATTCATTTAAGACTAAGTTTGCATCAAGACAGTATACTAGACGTTCAGTTTACTTATACAATAAAAAAAAAACAATATTTACTCTATGAATTACCATGACTAAAAAAACTGTAACAGACTGGTTAAGAAAACTTTCCTACGAAGAAATCGAATTCCTTCTCGAAAACACTGCCTTATGAATTTTTACACTCATACAGACTTCACACGCTCATCCATACACACACACATTTCTTCAAAGTATCACGCAAATATCGCTAATTATACCTTATATGCAGTTTAAATTGTTTAGCTTTTGATTTTTTTTATGTTTTTTTTTTGTTATTTTATTGTTTTGTGTCATATACTTAATTCTAATTTAAAATAGTAATATAATTGTAATAAGGAAGAGCGGGGGAGCGGGGAGACCCTCTACTACAGGTATCTATTTACTTAAAAGAGGGTGCCCAACGATATTGTAACAACTTACTACTTGTTTTAAAGTAATAAATTATCATTATCATTATCATCATCATCATCATTACAGCCCTTTACAAGTCCACTGCTGAACATAGGCCTCCCCCAAGGTATGCCACAAAGCACGGTCCTGAGCCACCTGCATCCATCGACTTCCTGCATGTCTTACCAGGTCGTCACTCCATCTAGTGGGGGGTCGCCCTAAACTTCGTCTACCGGTACGAGGCTGCCAGTCGAGAACCTTTTTTCCCCAACGGTTGTCGGTTCTTCGAACTATATGGCCGGCCCATTGCCACTTCAGCTTACTAACCACTCTGGTTCTACTGCGGATATCCTCATTTCTAAGTTTATCACGCAGAGAAACTCCGAGAATAGCCCTCTCCATAGCTCGCTGAGCGACTTTGAGCGTCCTCATACGGCCAGCAGTGAAGGACCACGTCTCAGTTCCATATGTCATCACTGGCAACACGCACTGGTTGTACAACTTAGTTTTCAGGTTTTGAGGTATAACTGACGAGAAGATGCGTTGTAATTTCCCGAACGCTGCCCAGCCGAGTTGAATCCGTCGATTGACCTCTCGGTCGAAGTTGGACTTACCTAGCCGGACTATTTGTCCCAGGTAAACGTACTCGTCAACAACGTCGAGTTTAGTGCTCCCAACAACTACCGGCATAGGTGTGACATGGACATTAAACATGATCTTTGTTTTGTCCATGTTCATCTTAAGACCTATCCGTTGGGAGGCACTATTGAGGTCATTGAGCATAGTGCTTAAGTCCTCCAGCGATTCTGCCATAAGGACTACATCGTCGGCAAATCGAAGGTGAGTGATGTACTCGCGATTGATGTTAATACCGTATCCTTTCCAGTCCAGTAGCTTGAAAACGTCTTCCAATGCAGCGGTGAAGAGTTTCGGGGAAATAACGTCACCCTGTCTTACACCTCTCTGCAGTTGGATAGGTTTCGTACTCTGGTTCTGTACTCGGATAGCCATCGTAGCCCTACTGTACAAACACTTCAGCACTTCGACATACCGACAATCAACTTGGCACCGCTGAAGAGACTGTAGCACCGCCCAAATTTCGACGGAATCAAAGGCTTTCTCATAGTCCACATACGCCAGGCAAAGTGGCAGATTGTACTCTTCGGACTTCTGTACAATTTGCCGAAGGGTATGTATGTGGTCTAGGGTACTAAAGGCTTTTCCTAAACCGGCTTGTTCGGGAGGCTGGAAGGCGTCGAGTCTGCGTGCGAGACGATTCGTAATGACTCTCGAAAACAGCACGTAGACGCGGCCCAGAAGGGATATCGGTCTGTAGTTCTTCAAGAGGGCAGTGTCACCTTTCTTGAAGAACAAGATCACCGCACTTCTGCTCCACGCCTCCGGAGTAGTGCCACCATTGAGGACGGAATTAAAAAGCCTCTGAAGGACTTCAAGTACCGATTTTCCACCCGCTTTCAGAAGCTCCGCTGTAATTCCATCGTAGCCCGGGGACTTGCCGTTTTTAAGGTGCTGGAGAGCCATTCTAATCTCGCTCAGACTGACGTCCGGGATATCATCGGAATAGTGTCGGATAAGACCCGCTCTTGGATCGTTACTCACACTTGCATGTGGCTCCAACGATGATGTGTACAGCTGCCCATAGAACCTCTCAATCTCACTCAGAATCTCAAGTGTCCCGGAAACGATGCTGCCACACTCAGTCTTCAGCTTTGACAGTTGGCTCTTACTGGCAGACAGATCTCTGGCAAAGACTTTGGAGCCCTGGTTCCGCTCAATCGCTTCTTCAATACGAGTAGTATTAAATTTGCGTAAGTCTCGCCGCATGCATTTGGAGATCTGTCTGTTCAGTTGCCTGTATGCTGTCAAATCTGTTTACGATTGCAGCCTCATCTCCCGTCTAACAGCCATGATATTAAGAGTGTGATCGGAGAGCTTTTGTGTTCTTCTGCGGCCGGTCTTGCAGAACTTAGCTCCAACCGCATGGACAGTTTCCACGAGCTTGTCATTCATATCGTCCACTGCATTGCAATCTTCTAGGCACTGAAAGCGGTTACGTAACTCGAGCTGAAAGGTTTCGGGATTCTGGATTAGAGCACGAGGGGGACGGAGCGTTGACTTCATTAGAAGAGACCTCTTCAATTTAACGTTTAGGTTCAGTGTGCCTCTAACCATTCGGTGATCGCTGCCAGTTTTCACCCTTGCGATCACTGAGACATCACTGAACAGTTGGCGCCTGGTCGTCATAATGAAGTCAATCTCATTTTTTGTCGAACCGTCGCGTCGGGGCTCGACCAGGTCCATTTCCTGTGGGGCCGCTTCTGGAAGAAAGAGTTCATCATAAAGAGTCCCTCTTTCTCCATAAAATCGGCCAGCTGCTGGTCCCTACGGTTCCGTTGCCCTACTCCAAATTTCCCTACCTTCAGCTCACCGCTTTCTCTTGTGCCTAGTTTTGCGTTGAAGTCTCCCATCAACACCGTGTAGTGGGTTTTGGAGGAATGTATGGCTCTGGAAATATCCTCATACATTTCCTCCACCTCCTCATCGGGATGTGCCGAGGTTGGTGCGTAAACCTGTATGACCTTCAGCGAATACCGTTTGGTGATTCTGAGTATCAGGTACGCGACCCTCGTCGACACACTCCCAATCTTTACGACGTTGTTGACGAGAGACTTGTGGACGATAAATCCGACACCTCCTTGGGACAGATGGTCGCCCTCCCGGTGATAGAACAAGTTGCCGGACTTGAGGATTACCGTGTCCTCCCCCTCTCTTCGGACCTCGGATAACTCAATAATATGCCAGCGCAACTTGTCTACCTCTTCTTCCAACTCCAGTATCTTCTCGTCAGTCCTCAGGGTGCGTGCGTTATATGTTGCCAGGTCGAGTCGTCGTAGGTGGCAACCGAACCTCCACCGGAGATTCTTAGCACCCCCTGTTTATTATCATTATCATTTTACATTAATTAGATTATTACCGGACATTTTAAAACATTTATTTATTTATTTATTTATTTATTTATAAACTTACACGTAACACCTTAAGCTAAAGGGTACATAGGGCGGACTTAATGCCATGTGGCATTCTCTGCCAGTCAACCCTGGGTGGCAAGGATAATTGTTGGCAGGTGCGACCATTATACGTAAATAAGTGCTTATACACTAAAATATACATATATGCAAATTACATACATACACATTACATTTAAATATACACACATATAGTATCAATATACGTACAATAATACATACATACATATATATACATATATATATATATATATATATATATATATATATACATACATACATACATACATACACATATATACATATATATATAATATAATGTTTGAATAATATATATTGAGATAAATATTTGAAGTAAAAAAGAAGAAAGGAGACAAAATTAAGGAAAAATAATGTTAATTAGTAGTTTCCTTCAGGTAATGTTTTCGGAGAAGAACTTTGAAAGCTTTTTTATTTGTGGCATTCTTAATATCGTTGGGGAGGGTGTTCCAAAGTTGTATAGCTTGTATCGTAAAAGACGACCTGAAAAAATTTGACTTATGCTGTGGAAACCTTAACCTCAGACGGTTTGACTGTCGGGATGTTCGACCGTCGATCGGATGAAAAAAATGAAAATTATCCTTAAGATAAGAAGGTGACCTGGGATCGTTTAAAATTGAATATAGTACAAGTAAAATTCTAGAGCATCGCCTTTGACGTATAGGTAGCCATTTAAGCTTTGAACGATAGGATGATATGTGGTCATACTTACGTAAACCAAAAATAAACCTTATGGAATTATTAAGAAGGCGCTCCAACTTGTTTAGAAGATTTTCTGACAGATCTGGGTAACATACATCGGCATAGTCGATAATAGGTAGAATAAGGGAATGAACCAGCATTAGCTTGGTTTTGACGGGTAGGAAATTTTTAAGACGATAAAGGGAACGCAAGGTAGCAACAACTTTACGACTAACTTCAGAGATCTGCAATTTCCAGGTCATAGTTTTATCCATGTACAGGCCAAGATTTTTTATGGAATCACAATATGGAATCAAACTTCCATTATAAAATACAGGAGAGAGATATCCATAATCAACCTTAGCCAATAATTGCGAACTTCCGAATATTACAACTTTGCATTTGGCAGGATTAACAGAAACGCCATATTTACATGACCATTCTCTTATGGCTTCCAGGTTATCATTTAATTTGTGTATTACAAAGTTAAGATTGTTTAAGCTTGATTGTACATAGAGCTGGAGATCATCCGCATACAGATGGTACGAACAATCTAAAACTGAGGAGATAGAATTTATAAATAAGGAAAACATAATAGGAGAAAGTATTCCGCCTTGCGGCACACCAGATTCAATTTCAGCCCATGCAGAAAACCGCTGACCTGAGCGAACCGATTGCTGGCGACCGCGAATATAAGAAGAAAACCATTCCAAGGCTGGGGATGAAAATTTAAGGTGTTTAAGGATGGATAGGAGGATACCATGATCCACTGTGTTGAAAGCGTTTGAAAAGTTTAGATGTGTCGGTCCCCAGAGCTGGCAGTCGCTTGGCCCGCAAAAAGACTTTTGTCACGCCACACTGTAAAACAGTGGCGGGTCATCACTCGTCATTGTACAGAATTACTAATAGTTACAATAATATTTGTGATTTGTTCGACATCTTTCATGGTTCTAAGGCCTCAGCAAGGGCTAACATTAGATTAGCCATTAATTGATTAATATTTATTACTTTACAGTTTTTTTCATTTCTTAATTTGTATTTGTTATCATGTCCACTTGTTACATGCTGTGTTCACTGTTATTAGAACGAACGTTTGTTTGTTACTTTTTTATGTTACCTCAACCATGTTAACATTACATTCCATTTGTGAACCCAATACAAAAAAAATATTAAAATGATCTAACCAAACCACAGATATTCCTATAAGTTAAATAATAAAGAGTTAAAAAAGGAATAAACCTACGCTTGAAATGCAACTTTTCACGTGTCACACGACACTGTGTAACAAATAACTTCACCTCAGTCCCACTGGCTATCTTGTGTTTTGTTCGCGTCGTACAATATTCCAGACGATACGCATGTACCTTAATGCCCCATTTACACTCAGACTTGTTGGGCAGGGAAGTGGGCAGGGCAGTATGTAAATAGACTACTCGCGCTGTTACTGCCCATGCCGCCGCCGCTGCCTGGCGCTCCCTCGATTGTCGGTTTTGCGCGCGGAAGTCAAAGGGCGGGCAGGAGCGTGTTTACATTCTCGCTCATTTGCCTCCGAAGTTCGACTGAGAAAGAACGTGCTACGTTTAAGAACGGCAATTCTTTTATTAATCTGTCCTGTGTTTTAATGATAATTAGTAATGATAAAACAATGACATTTTTAGAATTTTATGAAATTGAGCAGGTAATATAGGATGCTCATGACAGAAACCATAAATTGCATAATGCTGTACACACAAACAAATTCGACGTCAGTCATTGTTGGGAATTGATCAATAAAGAAGTGTGAAGGCTGAGTGTGAGCACCCACTCGCGTCTTTATGCCGCAGAAGTATATAGGGAATTATTTCCAAGAGCAGTAGCAGTGGCTGAGTGTAAATGGGGCATAAATTCTTGAATAGTTACATTGAGTTTCACAGACAAGATATAATACACTTAAGTGTATGTAGTATGCCTATCTACTTAGTTTAAAATAAGCAGACCTTGTAAAATAGTAATTTATTGTTCATTAAAGGAGAACAATAATAATAGCACGCAACTCTTAAGAGGGCATAGGCTATTTGCGTCGAAAACTTCATGTTTTAGGGTTTTTTCAAGGGCGATATCGTAACGATGTGAGCAAATTATTTGCAGAAATTACGGATTTAGAAAGATAAAGTCTTTATTGCACCGGAAAATCATAGTTTTTAATGACGGTTTTTAGACCGAAGACAATCCCTTCATAGCGTTTTACGAAAATATGCGTCAGAGTTATCTTTCAGGTGGAATACAACCATGATTATAAGCTAAAATACTTTATTTTAAACATTATTATAATAGAATATAAAGTCTTTTAGTGTATAGCAAAGCTTAAATTACGAAAATATTTCGATTTAATATTAAAAAACAATACTATAAAATCAACAAAATTGTCCACTTCAATGTCATTTTTTCCGTGTATTGGGATATAAACTTATCTATTTTAATTATTGTATCAAAATACAGGTAATGTTAAATATCCAAAAAAAAAAAATAGCTCGTTTTATTTTATATGATTATTCTAAAAATAATATAAATCAACACGCGCAAACGCACGCCGTCCGATTCAGTACACTCCGGGTCTTCCCAACGACAGGACGTATCACTTTTTCCCGCCACACCCAGCGTACGTGTTAATTCACACCGATAGCATAAGCTAGTGTTGTCAAGTGTCTCGATTTGTGCAGGATTTGTCCCGATCAATGATAAAATCGGGACGCCAAATGTCCCGAATTTTCACGAACTAGTCTATATTTTGATCGATCATTTCGACAGCAAATTTGAATATATCTTATATCGGGCTTTGCATATTTTCTCACCAAATTTGGACTAAATAGGCAACATCAAGTTTGCTTTGCGCGTAATGTGATGGCATGGCAAGATGCAGATATCAAACATGTTTACTCGTATTTTTTTTCTCACCGTCTGATGCATGTCGCCGGTTTGCACTATGCATCGTAATAATAACCAGTACAATATCTAACTTACATGCTGCTTCTTAGATAAGTACAGTTAGTAAAAAGCAAAAGGCTTGTGGAAAAGTTCTTCCACTAGTCAATTTCTTCAATCGTTTGTAGGTACTGTTGTTTTCAATAAATAAAGTATCATTATATGTCCGATGCAAGGATTTTATCTAGGCTATCAAGGTGTGAGGTATTAAAACCGTTGGAACTATGCCGTTCTTTTTTAAAGTGTTCTTTGAAGTGCATGAATTGTGAGTTCATATGATTTATTACTATTTTCACAGTTATGTAATTTGATCAGTTCTATATAATAATTATAAAACAAATTGCGAATTGTGTCAAAAAACCTGTATAACTGATAACGACCACAATGGCTACAAAAAGCTGTTTCTTTTGTAGCTATCGTAATTGTCCCGATTTTAAAACCAAATTCCCGATTTTATATGGACACACCATAGAGATATACTTCTAAGTCAGCGGGAAACACTATCGGAAACGATGATAAGGCGCATAGCTACAGGATAAACAATAGTTCTCGCAACACAACGTAAGGAATGATACTTTGTGAAATAATATTATTTAAATTAATTATTAATAATTTTCAAGTTTATTTAATAGTAAGCAATTTATAACTAAAATATTTATCCCTACAAAAGATATATTTGACGGGTCCGTGGCGGAGTAGTGGCTTAGCAATAAGTTTAACTCTAAACTTGTGAAATTTTATGTTCTTATGTTAACTGCCTCCACTATATACTTAGGAAACATTCTTAGTGTGGAGGTAACGTTAATATAAAATAGAAACAAAACAGATATGAGTCATGGTAGCTCAAGGGCAAAGTGCTCGCCGTAAACGCGAGCAACCCGGGTGCGATCCCCGCCGACATCAATGAAATTGTTATTTAGATAAATTATCTTTACATTATGATACAGAATAAGTGAATATCCTGCTTCCGATGTCAGGGCTAGATCGGATATTAATTCTTATATACACTATGTCTTAGCTACGACCTCATAAGCCATTATGTGGAAATTATTTTATTCTCTTAGTTCCAATAGTATCAAGATGATTCGTGCTCGATACAAAAATCTTTGGATACAACTAATAAAGTAACCTTGCGCTCACCCCACCTCGAGCAGTTACGCACACAGAGAACATTGTAGTGTGCTTCAATATTACGCCGTTCCAAAGCGATTTTGACTTGCGCAAATTTGAATATACGCTCTTAATATTAGGTATTCACCTTGCCGTTCTTTATATTACCGCTTTTTATGAAATAAGCTAACATTATTTTTTTGTATGTTTTTTATTTCTTTTGCGAACGCAGTGACAGTTGATTGATGCCCTTTTGAAGAAATCAACTGGACAAGAGGCAACACATTCTTCACGGGCATTTTGTACTGCCCCTCGGATATTGAATTTTCCCCCGCCAATAAGTTATCCAAATTCTGGAAAAAGTAGTTTCTAGACGCAAGGTCCTAGTGAGGACCTTCTGTTGTGCAGTATAAGGTCGCGCCTTATCGTGCAGGAGCAGCGGGGACGAGCGATTGACCAAAGCTTGTGCGTGTGAGATGTGCGAGATTCTCCATCATTGTGTTTAGTTCTTCACAGTACACATTTGCAGACATTGCTTGTCCCGTTTGGTATAAAGCTGTAATACAGTGACCATTGCAAAAAGCATTCTTAAAGTGTTGAACCAGGATCCAACAACTTGCTGAGCGCTTTTGAACGTCAAACAGAATCCATTTTTCTTCGTAGGTAACAATGTGGTTCAAAGTTCCTACGTTTGTGTGCCTGTTGAGCAGGGCAAGGCACATCTCGAGGCGTAACTCGCGCTGGCCCTGCTCGGGGCAAACTGAGCAATGAGACAAAGGGGCCCCTTACTATGTTATCCGTGAATTTATGTATCATCAGAGGACTTCATTCAAACCTTAACGCCGTCCACTAACATCCGGAAACGGCGAAGCAGGCCTTGCTCTTTCTAACCGAGACATAGGTGTCGTCTCCGGCTGATACTTCGTATGAATACGCGAATTTGTGTGTACGTCAGAGAGGACATCTGTTTTCGACGCCTCGGCAGTCTTGAAGGTATGGCCCTGTCCATCCTTTGCCTGCCCGTAGACAGCGACGACAATTCCCGCGTCTACGGGTACCTCTACAGGTCCTGTGGAGATTACGTTCTGCAGGTTACCGCCGTGTTTGGCATTATAGGTCAGCCGATTGGGACGGGATGCGATATTTCTTTGCATCCTACCCTTGGGGGCGGGTTAGCTTCTCGCCGGACGATCCCAGCACTGTTACTGATTCTGCCGCTGATGTGGTGCTACAGGGAACTTGTTATTGTATCATCTATGGTACCTATCGGAAGCAGAACCAGCCGTGGTTTGGTCGCTCCTGCAAAATTGCATTACGCCGTAAATAGGAGTGCTACCAGGCGCTCTTAAAAAGAAGTGTAATTCCGCCTCCAGGTCCTTCAAAATTGTCATAGCCAAGGCAAAGACAGAACACATCGGCAGAATTGGCAAGAAACTAGTTCACTTTTCTTCGGGATCACGTGCATTCTGGTTTCTCGCCAAGACTGTCCAAGGGAACTTTTGTCAGCCATCTTTCTCATCTCTGCACAGAGAGGTTGACTCACTGGTCCATGGCGCAAAGGACAAATCCGATTCGCAGGGCTCTCTCTTTGCGTCCAACTCGACTCTTGATGACGGGGGTACACACCGCCGACCATCTCGCGGTGTTTGTGTTCCATGCAGGATCTGCTGTTTACCCAATGCTCGGTGCGCAGAGCACTCCTCCCCCTGGACGTCAACAAATCGAGTGGGCCTGATGGCGCCCCACATATTGTGCTGAAGACGTGTGCTCTGGAGTGCGCACCGGTTTTGACGCGTCTTTTCCAGTACTCCTACTCCCTGATCGCCAGTATGATTTCCGTCGGGTTCGCTCAGCTGGTGATCTTTTGGGTTAAGTTTTTTAAATAAAATAATTTGAAATTAGAATCGTAGCCAAACACAAATTATTTTGATTTGAAATGGCCAGTACTGCAGAATGGTAATTTCATAGATAAAGACCTATTAGTAGAAAAGCAATAGGTACATAAATATTAAATATATCTAGTTTATTATTCATTATAAGAAGACAATCCTAATGTTAGACATGTTTCGTCAGGAGATGAGTTATTCTTTAGTTTTTTGAATATGTCTAATTTCAAACAATGCTGGCGAACTTGGTTAGCTCACTAAATCGCATGTTTGCAATGATCCACAAACAAGCTTTAACGATGAGCCACCAAAACCGCGGTATACTACGATAGAAGGAAGGAATAATAATAGGAACTTGATGCTGTGCAAGCTGAATTGCACTTTGTTGCATCGTAGTATAAGATCGATATTTTTATTTAAATGTTTTTACGAAGAGCTACTACCGCATCCTGGGAATATACGGTATTGTGTGACACAAATCAAAAAAGCTACACCATTGCTTCAACAAGTTTTTACTGTGACAGACCCTGTAAGAAGAATCAGCAAAAAACTCAAAAATGGACTATTTTTCTCCCAACATTTAAAATTTAACCTTATAAAATATATTCGACAAGCACAAAAATTATACATGTAAAAAAATTTATTAATATGTATCAATGAAAAATATTACCTCGTAATGCAAAACCTTCATCAAGGAGAACTTCATAATCTTGTGAAACTTTCTTCTTATAATCTGCCAGTAGTGGAATTTCTAATTTGCCTAACCCACCATCCTGAAAATTTTTAGTGAAATTTAATATTTTTAATGGCAAAGTTATATTTGAATTAAGTTTATATCCAAAAAGCTAAGGGATGCATCAATTTTTTTTGTTGTTAAAAATATTACTATTATAGGCTATACAAACACTTGTTCAACTAATTGTTTAGCTAAAGATATATTAGTTAATTTGCAACCATCCGCTAAATTAAATAAAATGATGTGTCTTCCCTAGTTTGAAGAGGACCTCCCGCCCTCCCTCAATCGCGTGCACTAATCACGTCACCACCAATCCCAGCAACACTACTCCCAACGCCACTACTCCCAACACCACTATTCTAGGAAAGACACACCATGTGGCTGATATTGGACTGATATTAGAGTTCCATCAACGATTGAATAAGGTATGTAAGCACAACAATGTGACTCTGCAATGGATCAAGGGACACAGAGGATCTAGAGGCAGCGATGCAGCAGATAAACTGGCCAGAAGGGTATCGGCTCTGGCAACTATAGGGCCGGAACCCACAATACCAATCCCCTTTGGCTATGTTCGTTCACTGGTATGTAGATACTTCAATAATTTATAAGCTCAGCTTTGGAAAAATTTAGTAGACTGTAGACAAGCTAGGGAGGCTAACCAAGGTTCTAATGAGACTGAACAAGCCACAGATCAGAATAGTAACAAGTGCCATCACAGGACATGGCTCTTTTAACAAGCATTTGTTTACCATAGGTGTTACTGACAGCCCCCTGTGCAAGGCATGCATGGGAGAGGAAGAAACGGCGGCTCACGTGTTGCTGACATGTCCAGAAGTCGCTTCATACAGGGCTAAACATCTCGGCACGCCGGGATCGCTCCCCGAAGTTGCTTGCAACATCAAAGGACTGTTGAACTTCTTCGGGGAAATATCATGGCTTGAATAACCACATTATTCCAGCTCACACGCAAGATACGCGCTTAGACGTGGAGTTGCGGAAAACAGCCCATCGTAAGCAAAACTAACAAAACTAAACTAAGACACACCATCGACGATAATACGACACGTGTTTCGCCTCTACACAAGGCAACTTCAGGCGATATTGACCCTACGGCGGCTGACCGCTCAATCGATTCTATCAATTGTTTAGCTACTGATGTATGTGGCTAGCAATATATATGACAAATTGTAACAAAAGTTCTAAGTATCAGGGTAACAAGCAAGCACACAGCCCACCAGATGATAAATGGATGCCCGATGGGCCACACCCATAGACACCAATATCAATTGCTTGCTGTTAGAGTTTAGATGTGTTGCCATACTTGAAAACTAACATATAATTCTCTACACTCACAATATGAAATATGGTAGCATTAAGCTGCTGTTTTATGATACTTCTGAGAGCATAGTCCTTCCCCTGGAGCCAACCAATTACAAGTATATAATACAGCTGCAGAGGCTGTACCATGTCAAAAATTGCAGGCAATTTTAGGAGTGGAGAAGCTGTGGAGTAAAGAAGACGAAAGAGACAAAAAACGAGAATGGGGGAGATGAAGCAGGGAGGGAGATGGAAAGTATAGGAAAGTTGTTATGGTTGGATTAAATGAAGCTTATTTATATATTTTTTTAATCGAATAAGGGAGACAAAAGAACACACAGTAATGGTAAGAGAATGTTGGAGTCCATAGACATCTAGATCTATTCTTGATTAAGAATCAAAATGCAGAATTCATTGTCACCCCTGAGACTAAGATGAAATGCTACATTTCTAATAAAAAGGTCTCCAGTTTCAGAGACAGACTCTACACTAACCAAACAAAACATAGCAGCATAAAGCTGCTATTTTACACTGGTATTCTCAGGGAGTGTGGTCTTTTCCCAGTTGAACCAACCCATTTATGCTGCCACTATAATATAGTTTAGTGTCGCTGTACCACATTAAATTAACCATCATCCTTCAAACATACCTTTCTAGGTGTGTTGGTCCAAGCTAAATGACTAAACTCCGAGTCTGTAGAAACACCAATAACTTGACATTGTATGTTACGAAATTCCTTGTGCTTGTCACTAAATGCAATCAGTTCAGTTGGACAGACAAATGTGCTGGAATAAAAAAGAATTATGATAAGTACTTATTTTTTGGTGAATAATGCAGACTAAAAAATGATAGTGCATACAATTAATAGGTGAAGCTAGCTAAAGGATCAGAATAGCATAATTATTTTTAAAACCATATAAAAAAATAATTAGTCCACTGTCCCCAAGGGTTGTGACAATGCAAAAAAATGTGATGACAATGTAAATAAATACTGTATACCTTTCATTACAGCCCTTCACACTCCACCTTCACGTCCACTGCTGAACATAGGCCTCCCCCAAGTAATGCCACAAAGCACGGTCCTGAGCCACCTACATCCATCGATTTCCTGCATGTCTTACCAGTTCATCACTCCATCTAGTGGGACGTCACCCTACATTACCCCTACTGGTATGAGGCTGCCACTCGAGAACCTTTCTTCACCATCGGTTATCGGTTCATCAAGCTATCGCATATATGGCTGGGCCATTGCTACTTCAGCTTACTAATTCGTTGGGCTATGTCGGTCACTCTGCTTTTACTTCGGATATTCTCATTTCTGAGTCTATCACGCAGAGAAACTCCAAGCATAGCCCTCTCCATAGCTCGCTGAGCGACCTTGAGCGTCCCCATATGGCCAGCAGTGAAGGACCACGTCGCAGTTCCGTAAGTCATCAATGGCAACATGCACTGGTTGTACAATCTAGTTTTCAGAGTTTGAGGTATACCTAACGAGAAGATGTGTCGTAATTTCCTGAACGCTGCCCAGACGAGTTGAATCTGTCAATTGACCTCTGACTGTATATCTTTACCACCTATCAAAAGTCATAGGGGGAATATTTGCCACAGTTGCCACACTTTGCATCCAATACAAATAAATGAAAAAATATTTATTGACACCAGAAGTATGAAGTATTCACAGTTATAGAACAAAAAAAGTTATAGAATATATAATATACTATAAACAATATATTATAAATAATATAGTTATAGAAGAAAAATAGTTTCTGACGTGGTAGAGCCATACTGCATTTATATTAGTAGTACAATTGTAGCACGAATGGGTCGGCTCCACCGGGGAAGGCTCACATTCTCACAGAATACCAGCATAAAACAGTAGCTAAATGATGCTTAAAATTGCTAGAAAACAGGAGACCCTTTTTACTGGAAACGAGGCATTCCACCTTAGTCCTCAAGGGTGACAACACATCTTCATTTTGCCGCTGCAGAAACCACTTACCATCAGGTGGACTGTGTGCTCATTTGTCATCCCATCCAATAAAAAGAAATAGTACATTGATCACATTTTCTTGTCAAATATCTTTGCAAAATTAGGTAATTAGAATGTCTACGCAAAATGTTGAAATTTGCCTATTTCTTTTGATATAAAAAGTAGGTGATTAGAATGTTTAAGCAACATGTCATAGAAATTTGCCTATTTCTTATGATATTAAAAGTAAAACAAATATGATTACAGGCCTTTTGCTTAATTAAGTCAGTTCCTAATGTAGCTTAATGGTGAGGGATTTGATAAATATGCATACTTATATAATTTACTACTCAGTTAAATGACAAATTTAAAATTGTTTGATTGCATTTTTTATAATAATTTACTTGAGCACTTACAAGTCCAGAGGGTAGAAAAGCAAAACAACATATTTTCCAGAGTAATCCGATAGTTTAACTTCTTTAAATTCTCCATTGACAACAGCTGTGCCACAGAAATCTGGAGCTGGTTTTTGGACTCTTGGTGCAAAGATAGCACTGGCTGAAATCAATTTATGAAATATACATAAAATATAGGGTGGAAATTGGGGTGGATACCAATAATACAAGCTTGGTTCCCCTTAATATCAAACGTAAATAAGGTGTTTATTGGTACTAATTACAAACATTGCCAACTAAAAATTATTTGTTATAATTATAAAGCATACCCAAAATTTTACCACACAGCGATAAATCTAGCAGTGTCAATTTAAAATTAAAACATGTAGTAATATATAAAGTTTTTTTTTATTATGTAATACCTACTTGTTGAGAAATTTGTCTTCTTTAATGTTGAAAATGCAGGTGAAAGTACCTAAAAATAATATTGATATAATAATAACATTATTCTGAGACACAAAAGAGAATTCACTACCAACCCATCTCACAGGTATTGTAAAAGACGACCAAGGAAAATACCAGAAAGATCCAGAAATCTTCGAATGATAGCGTGATAGAGTTGAATTGAAAATTTGGGGGAGTAAGGTGTTTTATTTGGTAGTTTTGGTCCCCGTTTATAAAAGTAATGAAATATTTTCCATGTTTTACACATTTAGGTTATAATAGCTTTTCCCCCTCGAAAACAGTGGATTACCTTTTAACGCGAGTATTGTTATAATTGGTGACCAAACTATCAAATAAAACACCTTACTCCCCAAGTTCCTGCAAATGATCCTAAATTTTTAACTTATTATTCTTTCCAATTGATAAAAATCTAAGTATGATTTGAAAACGGACTCACCTTTCGCATACACTGTCTAATAAAAAACGACATTTTTATTTTAATAGTGGAATAAATTGCTTAGCAACTATATTAGAGAATTTTCTCACAAAACTTAAATTGCAATCACTCTATCTTCTTCTTCTTCTTTCTTTTGTGGCGGTTTGATAAAATTCGCCAATGACGTATTGAGTAGAAAATGAAAGCTTATGAGTTTAATTAAAATAAGAGTCTGTGATAATACAAGGATTCAGTTTTCCTCCGAGAATTTTGACAAATCTATTTGTTGAGTTACCTAGAACAAATATGACAAACACAGGTGTTAGACTCTTACCCGTATGTTAAAAGTGACAAGGATTTAAAGTTTCATATTATTAGTATTAATAAAATCACATAAAATATACACAAAAGGAGTACTGGTATATGTTAAAAGAGAATTAAAATCTATAGGTCGAGGAATATAAGGAGGAAGGTAATCATAAAGGGAGGAGGATAATTTGGGACAGTTGAAAAAAATATGGTTTGTGGAACCTTCATCTAAGCCACATTCACACAATGAGCTATCCCTTACTCTGATTTTTGCCAGATGTGCATGTGTGCAGGCGTGTCCAATTCTTAATCTACAAATGATTGAAGTTGCATGTTTATTTGCTTTGTTAAATTTAAAGAACCAAGGCTTGGGAGGAATAACCTCTTGGATGGCAGCATAGTGCTTACCTTTAACATTTTTGGAAACTTCCCATAACTTATTCCAATTTTCATTCAGTTTCCTTTTAGCTAGCAAAATTAGGTCATGTGAGTAAATTAAATTTTGTAGAATGCCATTAGCAATTGCATTTTTAGCGAGTACATCAGCTGTTTCGTTACCATGGATACCACTGTGGCCTGGAATCCAGGCCACTGAAACATGGATTCCTTTAAGATGACATCTGAACAGGGTATTTTTTATTTTAAGAATTAGTGGAAATTTATGTTTGTTATGGAATTGATTGGACAAAATAGCTAACAAACAACTTTTTGAATCTGTGAAAATAACTGTTTTATTAAGATTATGTGACTCTACATATAACAAAGCTTCACTGATTGCAGTTGCTTCACCGGTAAAAGTGGAGGATAGTGAGGGGCATTTAAAGTTAAGAATGATTTTGAACTTAGGAATCCAAACAGCAGCTCCAGTACAGTCTTCATCAGACTGTTTTGAAGCGTCTGTGTACATGACAAGCCAATCTTTAAAGGTGTTTTCTATAATTTCTTTTAATTTCAAATTTGCCATTGGAGAATCCTTTTCTATACCCAGATCTAGATGAATGTCGGGTTGGTAAACAATAGCCTCGTAAGGAACATCAAAGAGTGGATTTATTTTACATTGAAAGATTGGGTAAGGAAGCTGAAGAAAAATTACAAAACTTTTAAACAAGCAGGGAGAGTCCTTATGGGTCCAGTATCGGTCAGATGAGATATACTCTGAAAGAAGGTGCAATTTAGGAATTAGGGGATGATCTGAAAGCTGGCAGATCTTAAATAAGAATCTGTCTGAAAGGTATTGCCTTCTTAATCTTAAAGGAGGATCTACGCACTCAACCTGAAGAACATTTATTGGTGAGGATTTCATTGCCCCTGTAATAATGCGAAGGCATTTCGATTGAATTTTGTCCATTACCTTCAGGGATGATTTATTGCAAGGCTCCAACAGAAAACATCCATAGTCAAGGTGGCTTCGTATTAAAGCATTGTACAGTAATTTCTGAGAAAAAGGATGGGACCCCCACCAAACACCTGACAAAGACCGAAGAATATTTATGTTTTTTTCGCATTTTTGTGTTATATATTCAATGTATGGACCGAAAGCCAATTTCGAATCAAGGATAACTCCCAAAAATTTTACATTGCCTCTAACTGGAATAGGTTGCTTATCATATACAACAGATATATCGGGAACTCGCCTTTGGCGGGAAAAGATCACCACACTACTCTTGGCCACAGATAAAGAGAGGCCATGATTAGTTAACCATTCTTGTAAATAATCCATGGATGAGTTTAGACGGGAACATGCCACTGTGAAGTTGTTTAAGGAGATGTATAGAGCTAAATCGTCTGCATATTGAAGAACATTACAAAAAGAATTTACTGAAAGTTCTAAATCGTGAGTATATATAGAATAAAGGAGAGGACTAAGAACTGAGCCTTGTGGAAGTCCTTTCCATATAGTTTTTGGGGGAAGCAGGAGATTTTTAACATTTATAGATATTGATCTAGAAGAGAGAAAGTTAGAGACGTAATTGACTATCCTCACTGGAATGCTCAGATTAAGCATTTTCTGCCTGAGCACAGGAAGAAGCACATTATCATATGCAGAAGAAATATCCAAGAAAACTCCTATGAGAAATTCATGTTTTGAAAAAGCAATATGAATATCTGTGACCAAAGTACTTAGGCTATCCATGGTACTTAAACCTTTTCGGAAACCGAATTGGCTTTTAGGTAAGAGATTATTCCTTTCCAAAAACCACTCCAAGCGATTTTTTATTAAATGTTCCAAGATTTTTGCCAAAGTACAAGAAAGGGCAATAGGTCGGTAACTGGAAGGGTCATTGCTAGACTTACCTGGTTTGAGAATGGGCAAAATAATTTGGGTTTTCCATTCAGCAGGAGGATCACCAGTAATATAAATAAAATTTAAAATGGATAGTAAGACAGTTTTAGTGTTCTCACTACTATTAATTATAAATGAATAAGGAATCCCATCAATACCTGGTGAGGAGTCTTTAAGGCCATTGAGTACAGTAAACAACTCCTGAGAAGAAAAGGGGGAATCAAATTTATCATTTGTTTTTAAAAAAGCTGAATTAAAAACTAGGCATTCATCATAAGATGGGACTGTTTGTGGTGCAAGTTTATTAGAGAATTCATCTATCCACGGGGAAGGATCATTAGAAATTATATTTTCACTAGAAACTGCACAGCGATATTTTTTAACATTTCTCCAGACCAAAGATGGGGGAGTCCTAGGTGACAGTGACTCACAGAATTTAAACCAACCAGTTCGCTTTTTGTCTGACAGTAATTTTAAGGTTTCTGCAGCAATTTTTTTATAGGAGATATAATTCTCTGCAGTCATAGAACGGGAGTATATTAATTCAGCCTCTTTTCTTCTCCTACAAGCTGCTGAACAATCTTGGTCCCACCAAGGAGGGGAAGGATACTTATTTTTAAAAGGTTTTTTTAAGGGGATTGACTTATTAGCAGCAGAAATAATTGCATTTCTGAACTCTATATATACAGGAGCAATATTATCATTGTTAATTGGGGGAAGAGTTGAAACCTCTTGTTCCAAAACTGTAGAATATAATTGCCAATTAGCTTTGGATAGATTATACTTTAGTCTTGGGCAAAATGTAAAATTTATTCCAGGTGAAGTAGGAGGAGTGATGAATATAGGAAAATGGTCACTGCCATAGCTAGAAGGTAATATTTGCCACAGAAGAAGGGAAGCAATATCTGGGGAGCAGAGAGTTAGGTCAACGGCACTTTTAACATTTTGTAATGGGGATACTCGACGGGTAGGAGACCCGTCATTTAGAATACAGAGATTAAAATTATCAATAAGATCTAAAAATAAGGGAGCCAGTGAATCACACAGATGGGAGCCCCAAACAGTATGATGCATATTAAAATCTCCCAAAATAACCATAGGAGGTGACAGAGAAGAAATAAGTGTTGCAAGTTCTGTTAAAACATTTGCATCAGGATTAGGAATGTAAACAGAGAGAATAGAGACATCAAGGGCCTTAATAGCAACAGCATTTACTGCTGGACTATGAGAAGGGAGAGGAATTTGTGAAAATGTAACTGTTCTTGAAATTAAAATAGAGGTTCCAGCACGACCATCACTCCTATCATCCCGGAGGCATGCGTAGCCTGAAACCCTAAAATGAGACTCAGGCCTAAGCCATGTCTCCTGGATGGCAAGAATGAAGGGATGAAATTTATTAATGAGGTAAATGAGTTCATTTTTTTTATTTCTAATGCTCCGACAATTCCATTGAAGAATTGGCGGGACTGCGAATGTTACGGGCTAAGGAGGAAAGCTGAGTAAGTTTTTGGTGTAAGCTGAGAGGAAGTTCCGTGTCACTAAAACGGGAGATCATGTTAATTAGAATTGATATCATAAGTTCGCAGAAATTATCATTACTAGAGGAGTTGTTGTCATTTCCCAGTAGAGCACACCCATTAGGAAGGGAAGAATTAGGATTCTCAACAATTGCCTGATGGGCTGCCATATCATATCCAGAATTTAATGATTGGCTGTAGGTACGTTGAGGGATAAAAATTGTTTTTTTGTATGATGCAGTTTGTGAGAGCTGAGCCGAAGGGGTTGACAGACTCTCAGTTATGGTATAAGGGGTCTGTTGAGAACAATTACGAGGCTGGATTCTTGTTGTATCAGCAAAGGATCTTTTTGTCTGAGGGAATCTAGCTGAAGCTTCTAAATATGAGATATTTTCTTGTGACATAACAAGTTTAATAGATTTTTGCCTTAAATGTTCAGGACAAGTAGGGTCTTTTGCGGTGTGGGGACCTGAGCAGAATAGACAAGTAGGAGTTTGTCGAGAACAAGATAAACCTTCATGATTCTGTGCACACACAAAGCAGCGAGGGGATGATCGGCACTGGGAAGTAACATGGCCAAATCTACAGCATTTATGACACTGAATTAGTGGCAAAATATATTTTTCCACTGGCATTGAAGTGTAAAAACAGTAAATATGGGGAGGAAGTTTTTGTCCAGAAAAAGTTAGAACAACCGTCTGAGTTGGAACCCATGAAACGCTATTGCTGTCACTCACTGATCGTCTATTAAGTCGCCGTGCTTTAATTATAGAACCGTAGCCAGAGGGAATTTCTACAGCTGCTATTAATTCTTCTAGTGTCCACTCTATGGGAACTTGTCTAACTAGCCCCATACGAGTGATACTATATGAGGGGATGGTTGCTTCATATTTAGAAATTTGGAGAGCTGGGTGATCGATAAAAGTGTTTGCATCTGCAGCTGTTTTAAACTCCACTGATATTCTATTTCGTCCAACTTTTTTGACTCCATCATGGACTATATTTTTAATCTTGTTATGATACAGAAAGTGACCGAATTTAATTGGTTTAAGAGTTACTCCAGACAGCTGATCATTTGAGATTTTACTTACGTGAACTAGAAAAGGAGCGGCATCATCTTGAGAGTACTTAACTTTTTTATTAATAAAATCAGGATGGGTATATGAGGATTGTATTGAAGGAAACTGTTGTTTTGGATCAGTAATAACTATTTTTTGTGGATGGGCAGACTCGTTACTTACTTGGGCACGTTTACGGTTAATTAGTTCTACATTATCAATGTTAATGGGTAAGGAAAAGGAATCATTGCGAACCCTTCCGGGATCGGGAGGTTCGTCCTCCATTATATTACTACAACAAAAAATTACATAAAAACGGCACAACTACAAACACTTACTAATTTACAGATATTAAAACCTCCACCAAGACAGAAAAATTTACTATAGTAACTCAACAACACTTAATAAAATAATAAATTTTAAGCAAAAAAGGCACGACACTTGTATCTCTCACTTCCTCCCACCAAGCGATCGAATTCCATCAATCACTCTATCTCTATTTAACACAAACTATTTCAAAATTTCAAATGACAATAATGTCAAATGACTCAGTGTTGCCAAATTTTTACACCTTCCCCCCTACATTTTTCCAAAAAACCTCTAGTTTCCCTATGTAGGGGGATAAAAACCTCTGAATTTTTATTCGGTCAAGTTTCGTGTGAATCAGATTTATCAAAAATAAAAAGTTTCTACTACATACAAGCTACGTTCTTAGACCATTCAATCCAATGGACGAGTAATGCGGCTAATTCTACGAATAAAAAAGTCTGTCACTTTTGGTGCGGGGGAAGAAACACTACATAGACAGTACTGCACACCTACTCAATAAAATTTTGTGTCACTAAGGCACACACAAATCGAAATCTCCAACACTATTACATTTTATGCACACATGTAGGTTAAATAGATCAATATGGAAAAAGTTATGAGTGTAAGACGGATAAATTAATTGCGATACTACCATATCGATATTTTATATCGATAATGAATTGTCGGCATTGTCTGTTTTGAAAAAGAATTCGGAAGTTGGTAAGACTAGTGAAAAACCTTCAGAAAAACCTCTAGATTAATTTCGTAATATTAAAACCTCCAAAAACCCCTAGATTGAGGAAAAACCCTCTAGATCTGGCAACACTGAAATGACTTGAGCTTGACTTGACAGGTTGACATTGACACATGACCAAAGAGTATATAGTAAGTATTATCTGCACATTACAATGATATTCAGCATGAAGGTTAGAGAACAGGAGAACGATCGCTGTAGAAAATAGTGTCCCAGAAATATGGGCACCATAAGTGAGGCGCTGCGATCGCTAAGTTCGCTTAATAAAAGTCATTTTTAGTCTATTTTTCCGATCAGATGCTAAAATGCACATCCACGCACAATAAAATATTTCTCCATTTTTTTTTTTTATATTCTTTTTGTCAAAAATTACAAAATTACGGAGCATGAAAATTTTCTCACCAATACCGCGGGCATAATTTGTACATTATTCAACTAACTTCATATACTTGTACTCATAAACAGCTAAATTCGCAGTCACTACTCACCGACGTCAGCGCCGCTATAAATTCTACAATTTTCAAGGACAGGCGGGCTATGCTTTAGTACGTTGTGATCGTGCTCTTCTTCTCTAACATTCATGATATTCAGTGTCAGTGCTGCCCTATAATAAAAACTGTATTAGAGAACCCCTCAACAAATCTGTATTTTGACCGCAATATCCTTACCGATCAAACAATCCATTTCAATAGACCAGATATTACACTTATAATCAAGATAAACAAAACTGGATAATATTTAATATTATATTGCTATATCAAAAGAAAAACTGAGCAAATACACTAAATTAAAAGATGAAGTAGCCCGTCTCTGGCTTATGCAAAAAGTTACAATAGTACAAATAGTATTTTGAACACAAGAGTAATACCGAAACAACTTTAAGAGTCCCTTAATTCACTTAACTTACCTCCAAATATCAATAATCTGCTGTAGAAGACCGCGATACTCAAACGCATGCAGACTCGTTAGAAACATTCGGCAACGTGAATCAGAAAACCTACATCAAAATACAAAATAAAAGTGACAGGTGGCAACTGTCTTTATTTTGACTAAATATTTTAATTATAATAACTATTTTTTATAATATATATTTCCTTCCTCCTTCCTTCCTTCTTCTTCACTACCATTAAGGGCAGATGTGATTCTTCTCAAAAAAAATGCGGTAATAGGAGTGCCGTAATAGGAGTGCCGTAATAGGAGTGCCATAATAGGAGTGCGGATAACAATATTAATGAATATGTGATAATATATTTATGAGTTCGTTTGCCTGAAGTGATGACACGAAATAACGATATATTGTTTATGGCCAAATACATCAAGCATATACATATTGTATTTTGCAACAGTAAGGCCTGGGAGAACTAGGTATAAAGAGTGATGAAAATTATTACTCTGTCTTCGAAACTTCAAATCTTGATTGTGTTTACAAATACTGCAGAATATTAATTGAGAGAATAACGAAATCAATGTTCACTACACTTCTTTTGATCCCAATATAACAACTAATGCCGCGTTTTTATTGGGATGCTTGTGCGTTTTGTATCTGAGTTTGTCACCAAAAGAAACTTTGAAATCGTCAACTGTAAGGGGTTATAGTTATAGGTCACATTAAGATACAACGCCTGGTGATCTAATATTAATATTGTGTGCGATGACACAATATTAATATTAGATTGCTTCAAGACGATAAACAAAGCTCGAGAACTAGGTTATTTTTTATCCTCAAGATTTTAATTTATACTAAATTATAGACTTTTGAGTGCTATAGATATATTTTTACATTTTCTTCTTTTTTTTACTTTTTCAATGAATACTAATGCTCCGATATATTCACAGCCGGATTTCCTACGGTGTCAAAATTGTACCGACGGTAGGCTGTTTAAAGGTAAAAAGGGATTAAATATACACATTAAACGATGCCATACTAGAATTATTTCGGCTTCACAGCCTACCGTAGAAATTTCTGACTCTATTGGTAATATCCCCAATGACACACATTTTTCACTTTTTTCGTAACAATTATACAATTTTTATAGTAACGTACCAGTGGTTAAAAGAATTCCTAGAGGTGCGAGGATGCAACTTGCTGAAGCATTATCATGCACTATTCAAAATTGGAGCCGTGGTAGCTCAGTGGTTAACGCTCGCTGTAAATATAACAGAACGCGAGTAACCCGGGTTCGATCCCCGCCGGCACCAATGAAATTGTTAAATGCAATTTTAAGTGCTGATTTACCACGTGCTCGGCGGTGAAGGAAAACATCGTGAGGAAACCTACATGTCTGAGGAATAAGAAAAAAAAAATTTCGAAGACATGTGAAGTTCGTCAACACGCATTTGGGCAGCGCGGCGGACACTTCCTTGCCCTAAACCCTCTCAGAAATGAGGGGAGGCCTGAGCCCAGCAGTGGGACGTATATAGGCTGTAACTTTACTTTTTACTTTTATTCAAAATTGTCTTACAAATTGTGAAAAGAGTTGGCAAATATTATTTACATTCGCGTATTTCCACTTTCATTTTAATAAAACAATAAATAAATCAATTACGTATCAACTAAAAGAGAATTCTTTTCAAAATTTAGATTACCCGATTAACACTCATGGTTGCGCGGAAAAAACCATTGGATTATTATATTTGACGGTAGAGGTGCCAAGCCGCTTGTTCCTTTCCGACAAAACGATATCATTCATACCCTCCTCGATCCTCCATCGACACATCGGGGTGGTGGGGTGGGAGGGGCAAGAAGATGATTCTAGAATGTCACGTAATCATCGGGGCCGAGGACATATAAGGCACGCGCGACCGTTGCGCGGCCTCTTTCCTACCGCGCCAGTCATTGGAACAACAGCTCTCTTTCCTACCGCGCCAGTCATTGGAACAACAGCTCTCTTTCCTACCGCGCCAGTCATTGGAACAACAGCTCTCTTTCCTACCGCGCCAGTCATTGGAACAACAGCTCTCTTTCCTACCGCGCCAGTCATTGGAACAACAGCTCTTTCCGTCACAGTCGTCGTTGAAACCACACCACTAGTAGAAACCGCTTTAGCCTGGAAGCAGTCGAGCTCCAGGAAACCCGCCTCACCTCGTGTGAGATATAGTCGCGCACCGCCTCTCTCCGGAGTGTTCCAGAAGAAGTTCCAGAAATTGCAGCTATAGTGCTCAACAGGATAGAAGAAACCCCGGTGAGTCAACACTCCTTTATTTACTGCCTTATATAGTTTAACCCGCTCCAATTTTGTTGTTCTCCTAATAAGGCAGGATTCCTTTTCAGCGATTTGGCACCATAATAGTTTAGTTTAGGGAAGAGCGAGTGCATTATACCGCATTCTATAGTAGTCGCTTTTACGTAAGCGTAGAAGCAACCGCATATACAGTCCACTTTAGTTAATATCTCGCGTAATAGGTTTAAGGTTCGACCGGGGAACTAGACTTCGGCAGCCTTAAACACGTGGCTCCACCATTTTATGGTCACTTCGAGCAGGATTTTGGTCGAATTGTTGAATTAATTAATTAGATAATGCACTCCAATTTATAGAATAGACTTAAATAGTGTTCGTTTAAATTTAAATTTTGATTAGGTACTCGCAAACAGAATTATTCGTTTTATAGCGCTCGTATTTGATTAAATTTAAAGCCTATTAAATAATTGAAACAGTGTAATAGGAACCGTTTGATACGCTTACCCACAATCTTGATAAAATTATTGAGTCTAGCAAATGACGCGTCACCTCGACTCGCTGCGCAGGTGTTCGATTTAATTACGTAATACGGCATACCGAGTGTCCATCCTTTATTGTTTGTGCGTTGTGAGATTAATTGTGATTGATATAACTTTATTATAATAGTTTAAAATGGCAGTTAGTGGAAGTGAAATCAAAATTAAAACGCTTTATGCTAAGAGGGACATACTCTTTTCGCGTATGCAGAATATAAGTGATTATATAAAGAACATTCATATAGAAGCAGTGCGGGAAACTTTTTTGACCGAAATTGAAACGATAGATTCTCTACGAATAGATTACGAAAAAATATTAGACCAAATTTGTTATGTATGTAAGATGCGACCGCTATTGAAATACATTCAGTGTGTCACCAGCCACAGCGCGTTTCACTCGTATCCCCTGCAGCACAATATCTAACAGTGGCGACGAGCCTTACCCTCGTATAAAAAAAATGTCGAACGGAAATTTCGGTATTTTGTCTGTTTTCGATCATAGTGTACAGTCTTGGAAAACCTACAAGAACAGACTTACACAGTGGTTCATAGCGAACGACATCGATATAGTTAGTGATCCAGCGGGAATCAAGAGGCGAGCGATCTTGCTGAGCGCACTCACCGAGGGCTCATATAAGTTAGCGTCGGACTTGGCCCTTCCAAAAGAGCTACAAACAGTGCCCTATGAAGACATTTTAGGATTGCTAGATGCGCATCCCCAAACAGGTTGGGTTTGGAGAGCGTCATAAGTTTTATACTGCTACCCAACTACATGGCGAAACACCGTCGCAGTGGGCCGCGAGATTACGTGGACTTACCGCTAACTGTCAGTTTTCGAACGTGGAGGAGGCGCTACGTGATCGTTTTATTATGGGGATGCTGCCGGGAGTTGAAAAGGAACGCATATACGCACAAGACTTCACGACCTTGACCTTAGTGAATGCCGTTGATATGGCTGAAAGTATGCGCAATGCGCGCGACGCCGCGAGCAGCGCTGGCGTCGGCGCCGCCGCGGATAGCGTCGCCGCCGAGCAACAGCTCTTCAAAATTAAGAAGAGAGAAGGTGAAAAGGTGAAGTGTGCAGTGTGTGGATACTCAAATCATAAAACGGCTGACTGTCGCTATGCTGACTATACCTGTAAAAAGTGTAAAGTTAAAGGGCATTTACGTAGAATGTGCACAAAAGTGAATTATGTGTTGGCAGGCGATGTAGGCAAGGAGGACGACGGTGAGTTATTTAATATTCGATCGCTTAAAGGTGAACCTATGGTAGAAACCGTATCTGTTAATGGGGTAAATTTAAGGTTCGAAATAGATAGTGGGTCAGCAGTAACGGTAATTTCTGAAAAAACATACAAAACTCATTTTAACGACGTGCCATTGTCAGCTACCGATAAAAGGTTAATGAGCTATACCGGTAGCGAGATAGCCTGCACCGGCGTCGCGACCGTGTCGGTGCGGTTCGGAGGCAGCACGCGCCCGCTGCGCCTGTTCGTAGTGCGGGGCGGGGGGCCGCCGTTATTAGGAAGAGATTTTATTTCTTTGTTTAGATTACAACTGACACCGGTTAATTACTGTCAACAAATTCAAAATGAAATTGACTCATTACATTTACGGTATCCCGAAACTTTTTCAGGTAAACTAGGGTGTTTTAATAAATACAAAGTAACCCTTACCTTAAAAGACGATGCCCGTCCATGTTTTTTTAAAGCCCGTCCTATGGCTTTCGCTTTGAGGGAAAAGGTCGACAAAGAAATCGATAAAATGGTGGAAATGGGAGTACTCCGTCCCGTAGAATATTCGGAATATGCGTCTCCCATCGTTCCAGTTTTAAAGCGAGATGGCACGGTGCGGATATGCGCCGATTATTCAGTTACCATTAATAAACAACTCGTCGTAGAACAATACCCCTTACCGACAATTAACGAGTTATTTTCAAAATTGTACGGTGGTAAACAATTCACAAAGTTAGATTTATCAATGGCTTACAACCAATTTTGTTTAGACGAATCTCAAAAAATAACATGTATAAACACACACCGCGGCCTATACGTATACACGAGGCTCGTGTTCGGTTTGGCGTCAGCTCCGGCGGTGTTCCAACGCGCCATGGAGTGCGTGGTAGCGGGGCTGCCGGGGGTGCTCTGCCTGCTCGATGACGTGCTGATCACGGGCCGCGATGACCAAGAGCACATGGATCGGCTGAATGCGGTGCTGCAGCGGCTGCAGGATGCAGGCTTGACGTTGAACAAAGATTGTGTGTGCGAATTTTTCAAGGACGAAATAAAATATTTGGGTTACGTTATTACTAAGAACGGACTAAAAAAATCGCCAGAAAAGGTTAACGCAATCATAGAGGCACCAGTGCCTACGAACGTTTCACAGCTGCAATCCTTCTTAGGTTTAGTAAACTACTACAGAAGTTTCGTCCCGGGCGCCTCAACAATTTTATCTCCTTTGTACGATTTGCTAAAAAAGGGCACAAAATGGAATTGGAGTAAATTACATGAGAAAACTTTCAATAAGATTAAAAAAATATTGATTTCGGAACGGACATTAGCTCATTTTAATCAAAATGCAAAACTCTATTTAACTGTCGACGCGTCACCAAATGGCTTAGGCGCGATATTATCGCAAATCGACGATGACGGATTAGAAAGGCCGATATCTTATGCGTCTCGTACCTTAAATAGCGCCGAGAAAAGATATTCTCAGATACAAAAGGAGGCAACTGCGATAATATTCGGAGTGCGTCGGTATCATCAATACCTATACGGCCGGTCGACTCCATTCACATTACGGACAGACCACAGACCGTTATTGTCAATTTTTGGTTCACATAAAGGCATCCCGGAGGTATCCGCAAACAGATTGCAAAGGTACGCACTGTTCCTAAGTGCTTATAATTATGTAATAGAATATGTGCGTAGTTGTAATAATAGCGCAGACTTCCTTTCGCGAGCAAGTGTTGAGGACCCTGTCGAAGAGTCGGGACACAAGGAAGAGCTGGATAGGGCAGCCTATGTGTGTTTTGTGACGCAAGGTAGTTTTCCCGTGACAGCAGACCAGCTTCGGCAGGCTACAGCTAATGACGCGACCCTGACTAAGGTTATTCATTACATACAAAAGGGTTGGCCAAAGCGGGTTAAAGATACAGAAATTAATCCGTATTATCAATGTAGGTTACAACTATCGTACGAAAACGGGTGTGTACTTCGAGGCCATAAGGTGGTGATCCCCTTTTCCTTGAGGCAACGTGTTTTATCGGAATTGCACAATTCTCACCTCGGTATTGTAAAAACCAAAGCCGAGGCTCGATCACGGTTTTGGTTTCCGGGGATTGATGACGAGCTGGAAAAGATGATTGGGGCCTGCGAAGTTTGCGTACAGTTGCGAGCATCACCGCCGCGGATACCTATGTCACCGTGGCAGTTACCTCCCCGACCATTCTACAGGATACACCTGGATCTGCTGGGTCCGATAAACGGCCGTATGTATCTGGTCATAGTCGATGCCTACTCGAAATGGGTCGAGGTATTCGATATGTGTACCACAACTACTTCTAGTGCGGTAATATACAAAATGCTCGAGTTTGTGTCTAGGTTCGGAATACCTCACACCTTGGTTTCTGATAATGGCACATCGTTTTGTTCCGAAGAATTCAATAGATTTTGTAATTTAAATGGTATAAAACATGTGAAGTCGCCTGCATATCATCCGGCTAGTAATGGTCAAGCCGAGAGCTATGTGAAAATTGTTAAAAAGGGTATTAAATCTAGTCTCGCAACAAGTAAAAATTCAAGAGAATGTAAAATAAGTATTCTACAATATCTTTTCAATTATCGTAATTCGATTCATTCTACCACAGGTTCATCACCAGCTCACCTAGTTTTTGGGCACAAATTAAGATCGCGGTTAGACCTAATTAATCCAATACAGCCGACCCCCTTGTCTACAGAACTTGCCAATAACGTAAAGTCTAAACAGTGTTCGCAGGTTAAATATTATGGTGGTAAAATAAAAAAATCGTTTTCGACGGGAGAGTCAGTATTATTTAAAAAATATTGTAATAATAATAAGTTTTCATGGGCTAAAGGAACAATTGTGAAAAAAATTGGTAACATGTTGTTTATTGTACAAGATGATGTAACTTTAAACCTAGTTCGAAAACATGTAGATCAAATTATTAAAACAAACATTAATTTCAGTAGGGACCCTTATAATAAGCAACGTTGGCATCACCCTTGCGATATAGAAGACCCAGTCATAATAGAAAGAAATGACGTCACACCATTGCCACCACCTCCAAGGTCTCTTCCGCAATCACCTGTGTTGGAGCCGTACGCGCAGACGTCTGCGCCACACTTGCCACCAGAAGTGCCATCACCCGTGCCATCACCCGTGCCATCTGAGAGAGTGCTCCACGACGGTTCGGGGAGAGACGGAGGCAATGAACAATCTGCGGCATCACACATTCCTACTGCCTCCGAGTATGACCAAACGCCGTCAAAGGTGACGATAACAAGAGGAGTCCGAAGACCCGGTTATTCCGACGACAATGACGAGTTCTATGAGGCCGAAGAGAGTAACCAAGACGAGGTTCCGGCACATCGCAGGGTGCTTCGTCAGCGTCCAAAAGTTAATTATAAAATATTTTATTAGTCTTAAATATTAGGGGAGGAATGTTATGTATGTAAGATGCGACCGCTATTGAAATACATTCAGTGTGTCACCAGCCACAGCGCGTTTCACTCGTATCCCCCGCAGCACAATATCTAACAAAATTAATCATTTGGAATTACAAATCGACCCGAAATACATAGTGAACTACCAACCGCTGCTGGCATTCGAAGATATGTTGTGTCGCGTGAAAAGAATAGCGAGATCCCTATCTCAAAACGAAGCAAAGCCGGAAAAACAGGTACGTCCAAGCGACTCGATTAGGTTGCCGCCAATAGATATTCCGGTATTTAATGGTGATATTAAGACGTGGCCCTTCTTCTTCAGTAGTTTTCAAAACAATATACACAATAACCCATCGTTATCGGACGCCGAAAAATTATATTACTTAATCAGTAAACTTAGTGGCAGGGCACAGTCGATCTGCTATGGTTTTACACCTACAGCAAACAATTACTTATTAATATTCGAAACGCTTAAAACTAAATATGAAGATAGGAGAATGTTAGCTTCCGAATATTTGAACCAGATATTCGATCTTAAACCTATATCATCCGCGAACATCAACGGCTTAGAGCAATTTCTAGATAAATTTGTGGCATCGGTGGCTGCACTTAAGAATTTGAAATTTAATGATCTTATGGACGTGGTGTTTCTCCATATTGCACTGAAGAAGTTGGACCCCGACACCGTGCGTGCGTTTGAAATGGAGCATCGTAGCTCGGAGATGCCTTCCTTTCATTCATTAGCATCGTTCGTGCGAGATCAAATAAAGGTGATGCAGCGCTCTCCGAACGTTAAACAGGACAATAAAAGGTGCGTCGACCGTAGACAGACTCAACCATCTAAAACAGCAGGGTCGTTAACTTACGTAACCGCTACGCCAACATCACTCCAGCATACTTGTTTAGTATGTAAAGATAGACACGGTAATTTATATAATTGTGCGACTTTTCGTAAATATTCACCAAGCGAGCGTTATAAATTAGTAAAGACAAACAACCTATGTTTGAACTGCTTAAGCGATAAGCATTTAGTTGCAAAATGCAATTCGAGTTCCGTATGTAGCAAGTGCGCCAGGAAACATCACACGCTATTACATTTTGAAAATAGCAATATAGCGGCGTCAAGTAAAGCGGATAAGGAATTCGCCCCTACTAAGGTCAACGATTCTAGCGGTCGACCTGGTGATGTCGCTCTGTGCTCATTGGCAAATATGGGAGCACAACCTCCTTCAACCGTGTTACTGGGTACGGCACGTATTTTGGTTAGGGATTCGCGTGGAAACGAACAAAGCGTCCGTGCACTGCTGGACAGCGGAGCCCAAAATAGCTTTATAACGCGACAATGTTGTCAGCGCTTAGGCTTAGTAATAAATAGGTCACTTTCATGTCCTGTAATTAAAGGCATCGGAGGCACTAGTAAATCGACACAGGGATATATAAATTTAAAAATTTATTCTCGGATAGATAGTAATGTTAACTTTGATATAAATGCACTAGTAGTAGATAGGGTCACTGAACGGTTGCCAACCGTTTCGGTTGACACCTCGGCAATGATTGAATTTAAGAATTTGACTCTGGCGGACGACACTTACGCCGTTCCTGGAAACATAGACATGCTCATTGGAGCATCGCTTTTCCCTTATCTTTTGTTAAACAATAAGGTCAGGGGCAACTCTTCGCATACCGCGCCTTACGCACTGGAAACCGTATTGGGCTATGTGATCCTTGGCTCCGCCTCCATCATAGATAGTATTTCGGCAACCTCTTATTGTGGTATGGCTGTCGAACCGCTCGAGTCGTTGGTCCGCAAATTTTGGGAGATGGAGGAGGTGAACGTCCCACCCATAGCTAGCTCAGATGACAGGTTATGCGAGGAAATTTACGTCCGCACGACCATTCGTGATCGCGACGGTAGATATAGTGTAGCGCTACCCTTTAAAGGAGATGTTTTATCTCTCGGCGATTCGCGTCGAATGGCGGAAAAACGTTTCTACAGCTTGGAGCGTAGGATGCTCGCTTCACCCCAGTTAAAGGAAGCTTACGACGGCGTCATTAACGAATATATAAGAGAAGGTTACATATCACTTGTGGCTTCGAAATTAGATAACTACGAAGACACACCGTCGTATTTCATACCACACCACGGAGTCATTAGAGAGGACAAACTTACATCTAAGTTACGTGTAGTGCTCGACGCTAGTGCTAAAACTAGCACTCACCTGTCGCTTAACGATATCCTCTATAGTGGGCAAAATTTACAGGGCAGTTTATTTAATATAATAGTCAATTTTCGTTTGTTTAGTATAGCACTATCCGCCGATATTCGTCAAATGTTTCTTTGCATAGGGGTCCGTGAATGCGACCGTAGATTCCAACGCATTTTATATCGTTTCAACCCAAAGGAACCTCTAATGGTGTTTGAATTTAACCGCGTTTGTTTTGGTTTAAAGTCGAGCCCATTTCATGCGTTACGCACGGTGAGACAGCTCGCTCACGATGAAGGTCCCTCTTATCCTAAAGCTAAGAGGGCAATTGAGAGCGGATTATATATGGATGATTTTGTGTACTCGGTCGATAGCGTGGAGGAGGCAACCCTAACCACCGCCGAGGTTATAAGGCTCATGAAATCGGGTCAATTCGATCTTGTGAAGTGGACTAGTAATTCGCGTCCGGTTTTGGATACAATCCCATTATCACACCGTCTTTCGGCGATAAAGGAATTCGACGATTCTGATACACACAAGGTGCTCGGTCTATGTTGGTCACCAGAGTCCGACGTGTTTAGCCTTAAGGTAAATCCGCCCGTAGAGAAATGCACAAAGCGCACAATACTGTCATGCGTTGCTAGATTATGGGACGTCATGGGTTTCGTAGCTCCAGTGGTATTATACGCTAAGCTTTTAATTAAACAACTTTGGTTATTGGAATGCGACTGGGATGACTCGCCGCCTGACAGCATTGTTCGGTTGTGGCAGCGCTTTAGAGAGGAACTTCCTTTATTAAGAGAAATTAAAATACCGCGTCATATAAACGTAGATAGGAATAGCGCCATAAAGGTCGTTGGGTTTGCAGACGCCAGCGAGAAGGCTTACGGGGGCGTTGTATATTTCCACGTCCAGAATAATGGTAGAAATTCGATTAGCCTCATTAGTTCTAAGTCGAGAGTCTCCCCCCGTAAGGTTGTCTCTCTGGCGCGCTTAGAGCTTTGCGCAATATTAGTACTCGCCAAGCTTATTACCGCAGTTATCAGCGCATGTAGGGATAGAGTTCACATAGAAAGGATATTTGCCTTTTCCGACTCCACCGTCGCCTTATGCTGGGTTCATTCTTCACCCCACCGTTGGGATACGTTTGTTGCGAACCGAGTGGCCAAGATACAAGACAAGTTAGAAACGCGGAACTTTTATCACGTGTCCGGTACGGAAAACCCCGCCGATTGTCTATCCCGTGGACTCACCCCGATGCAAATAATGGACCACCCGCTTTGGTTCCACGGACCTGCTTGGGTTCACTTGGATCCCTCGCAATGGCCAATAACCGATTTCGAACCTTCGTCAGTGTCACAACCGCCGGAAGAGAAGAGACACGCTCTAGTGGCGAATGTTTCGAGCGAGGTTTCTCCAATAATTGCTTTGGCGAACCGCTTGTCCTCTTGGTCGAAATTATTGCGTAGCGTAATTTACGTTTGTCGATTCGCGAAGCTGTTACCGCGACGTTTGTATGTCTTAGCATCCGATTACAACTATGCCGAGTCGCTAGTATTGCGTGAACTTCAACGTGCGCACTTCTCTGAAGAAATTAGAAGATTAGAATCGAATAGAGCTTGTAGTCGCGCCTTTCAACGCCTTAAGCCATTTTTACAGGATGGGATTGTAAGGGTAGGTGGACGCTTGTCCAACTCGCAATTGAGTTTCGACCAACGGCACCCTATTGTTTTACCGCGTAAAGACCATATCATGAACTTATTAGTCGACTACCATCATAAATTGAACTCGCACGCTGGCCGCGACTTGTTGATGTCGATTTTGCGTCAGAGTTATTGGATTCTTTCTGCACGTAGTTGAATACGCAATCGGGTGCACAGATGTATAGCTTGCTTTCGGGCACGCCCCAAGCCGTCATTTCCGGAAATGGCGGAACTTAGATCTTGTAGAGTAATACAATCAGTAAAGCCCTTCACGCACACCGGGTCTGATTTCGCTGGTCCGTTTAAGGTCACGCTCACTCGCGGGCGTGGTATAAGATCCACAAAGGCTTACGTCTGCATTTTCGTATGTCTAACTACTCGAGCGGTGCATATAGAACTCGTTGGTGATCTAAGCACAGCAGGCTTTATGGGTGCATTTAAAAGATTTCTTTCCCGCCGTGGCCCTGTAAGTAGATTGTATTCGGATAACGGTACGAACTACGTCGGTGCAAAACGTATTCTATCGGAACTACATGAGCTCTTAGCTAGCAAGTATTATAATTCGGAGTTCGCTCACATTCTAGCCGAGAACCGCATTGAGTGGTCTTTGAACGTCCCAGCCGCGAGTCATTTTGGGGGCAATTGGGAGACTAATATCAAGAGTCTAAAGAGTCATTTATACCGAGTAATAGGAGATCAAATTTTGTCCTTCGAAGAGCTAAGTACGGTGCTCGCTCAAATTGAATGCGTAATGAATAGTCGCCCACTTTGTCGTACGTTGTCTAGTGACCCCTCGGAACCGCTGGCTCTAACTCCAGCACATTTTTTGAATTTAACGCCTTTAAAGTATTTGCCAGCCGCAGGTATGGATGAGAACAGACTTAGCATTTCCGCACGCTACAAATTATTAGATCGGTTAGTGCAATCGTTTTGGAAACGATGGAGGATGGAATACTTGAATACTTTGCAGTCTCGGCAAAAATGGAACACAGCAACTGAGCCTTTAGCTGTAGGAACTGTAGTTGTGCTCACCAAGGAGAATACGCCGCCTCTCCACTGGCCGTTAGGAATTGTCGAAGAGGTCTTTCCCGGTTCCGACGGAGTAGTTAGGATAGCTCGCGTTAAGACCACGGTTGGGTCTTACTTGCGTCCGGTTGTCCGTTTGTGCCCCCTGCCTCTTCCATAATTTAAGTTAGCTTTCTAGATTAAATTGTAGTTGAATTTAAGTAATCTTAGCGTTAGTTAGTTATTTTGTTAGTTGATCTTAGCTCTAGTTGTATTAGTTAATTTTGAAGGAAATCCTTCAAGGGCGGGGGAGATGGTTGCGCGGAAAAAACCATTGGATTATCATATTTGACGGTAGAGGTTCCAAGCCGCTTGTTCCTTTCCGACAAAACGATATCATTCATACCCTCCTCGATCCTCCATCGACACATCGGGGTGGTGGGGTGGGAGGGGCAAGAAGATGATTCTAGAATGTCACGTAATCATCGGGGCCGAGGACATATAAGGCACGCGCGACCGTTGCGCGGCCTCTTTCCTACCGCGCCAGTCATTGGAACAACAGCTCTCTTTCCTACCGCGCCAGTCATTGGAACAACAGCTCTTTCCGTCACAGTCGTCGTTGAAACCACACCGCTAGTAGAAACCGCTTTAGCCTGGAAGCAGTCGAGCTCCAGGAAACCCGCCTCACCTCGTGTGAGATATAGTCGCGCACCGCCTCTCTCCGGAGTGTTCCAGAAGAAGTTCCAGAAATTGCAGCTATAGTGCTCAACAGGATAGAAGAAACCCCGGTGAGTCAACACTCCTTTATTTACTGCCTTATATAGTTTAACCCGCTCCAATTTTGTTGTTCTCCTAATAAGGCAGGATTCCTTTTCAGCGATTTGGCACCATAATAGTTTAGTTTAGGGAAGAGCGAGTGCATTATACCGCATTCTATAGTAGTCGCTTTTACGTAAGCGTAGAAGCAACCGCATATACAGTCCACTTTAGTTAATATCTCGCGTAATAGGTTTAAGGTTCGACCGGGGAACTTGACTTCGGCAGCCTTAAACACGTGGCTCCACCAACTCATTTATCTCGACCGTGTCCTAAATTTGACTTCAAAAAAATAGTTGAATCTAAAGTAATGGATGGCGACTTAAAAAATGCTTATATGGCGACTTAAATGATAATATTCTATTCTCAGACGATATCCTCGCTCCACGTAGTGTCGAAACTCTTGAAGGCCTTCGTCAGAAAAATCCTTCGGTCAATCCTTCTCAGAATTCAACGCTGCCTCCTAATACTTCTATGCAACCTTTACAAATTTCTGAAAAAGACACTTTAGACGCAATATTGTCATTTTCGAATGGCTCTACCGGCGGCATTGACGGGATTACGCCTCAACATCTCAAAGATCTTGTAAGCATGTCTGCCGGTGACGCCGGTAGAGTACTTCTTAATGACATTACAAAATTATGTAATTTTATGCTTTCTGGTAATGTCAATCCCAATTTCACTCCCTACTTATATGAGGCAAGATTGTGTGCCTTCAAAAAAAAAAAGGATAACGGTATCCGTCCTATTGCTGTTGTTTCCACATTTCGACGCTTAACTTCAAAATTAGCTTGCAGGCACATAATCTCAAACCTTAAGACAAAATTTCAGCCTACTCAACTAGGCTTGGCACCAAATGTGATGTGCTTGGCACCAGATGTGAGGCGGTGGTACACTCAGTGCGTACCTTCTTAACAAGTTCTAATGCAGATGTTCTTCTGAAGGTTGAACTTAGAAATGCTTTTAACTCTAGGATAACCCTGCTGAAAGAAGTGGCTAACAATATCCCCGAAATTTATCATTACGTTTGGCAATGTTACAGTCAAAATTCGAACGTGTTTTATTAAAACCATATTATTGAGTCTGCTGTAGGTGTTCAACAGGGTGATCCTAGGTCACTTTACACAAAACCGGTTTCTAGTTTATTTTTATAACTCATTATTATTATATCATCGAACTAATTAATTATTATTACACATCAATTTCTAAAACTACCCTTATTATTTGTCAGACGTGGTGAAATTTTTTTTTACTGTATATTCTAGTTTCTCAAGTTCTATGAATCTGTATTCATAACTTAAATCTTGATTCTTCTTCAATATTAGTAATCTAGTAACGAAACGACGGCAACACTGTACCGCAGAAAGTAATTATTGCGCGTCACTATGGGACGTGCGGATTTTTTTCAGCTTGAATCCCCAAATTCCCAAGATTGAATTCCCAAACTGAAAAGAGCTGGACCTAATGTCCAGCTCTTTTCAGTGTGGGAATTCAACCTATTATTTCAAATTTAAAATTAAAGCTGAATGTATGGTATCTGGACGACGGTACACTGGGAGGTAAAGCAGATGACGTCCTCAGTGATCTTACTCATATTTTTCAAAATTTTAAAAATATTGGTCTTGAACCAAATATCAATAAATGTGAAATATTTATTTCCAATAATTTACTTAATTCTTACAGAGATACCTTAATTCAAAATTTCAATCAGATTTCTCCAGGAATAAAAACTGTCATTACGGAATCGCTTTACCTGCTCGGTGCTCCGTTGTTTTCGATAGTATTAAACCTGTTTTAAAAACAAAATTTGATCAATTTTTAAATCACGTTGGTAAATTATATATCTTAAACCCACATATTGCCCTTACTATTTTAAAATATTGTCTCCTTGTACCTAAATTTACGTACTTATTACGCTCAAGTCCAGTCTGGAAATGTTCAGATATTTTAAAAGATATCGATAGTATCTTAAAATTGCTTTGAAATATATTCTAAATTTGAGATTAAATACAATAGCATGGAATTAAGCCACTTTACCTATAAAATTTGGTGGTATTGGAATAAGAAACATTTCTAGCGTCGCATTGCCTGCTTTTCTTGCTTCCGTACATAGTGTCAATGATTTATGTAAGACAATTTTAAAAAATAAAGTAGACCTGTGTTTTGTTGCGGAGGCAAGGAAAACATGGCTGACGCTCTGTCCCGGCGAAAACATGGCTGACGCTCTGTCCCGGCGAAAACATGGCTGACGCTCTGTCCCGGCGAAAACATGGCTGACGCTCTGTCCCGGCGAAAACATGGCTGACGCTCTGTCCCGGCGAAAACATGGCTGACGCTCTGTCCCGGCGAAAACATGGCTGACGCTCTGTCCCGGCGAAAACATGGCTGACGCTCTGTCCCGGCGAAAACATGGCTGACGCTCTGTCCCGGCGAAAACATGGCTGACGCTCTGTCCCGGCGAAAACATGGCTGACGCTCTGTCCCGGCGAAAACATGGCTGACGCTCTGTCCCGGCGAAAACATGGCTGACGCTCTGTCCCGGCGAAAACATGGCTGACGCTCTGTCCCGGCGAAAATGTCCCACTGGAAGTTAACCAAAAAAACAGTGGGATATTCCGTGGGTACGGAGTGTCCAGAAAAATTTATTTCAAAATTTACACAGTCAAAAAGATCATTCTCGCCTTCTAGCTGTTTCGACTAAGGAATCTAGTCACTGTTTACACGCTCTACCATCAAGTAATCTCGGCACATTGCTTGATGGGGAGAGCCTGCGCTTCGCCGTAGGAATCCGGCTTGGGGCAGCAATTTGTCAACCTCACCAGTGCCCCTGTGGTAGCAGCGTCGATGAGTTTGGGCCCCACGGACTTTCATGCAAGAAAAGTGCAGGTAGGTTTTCCCGTCACGGTTCTTTAAACGAAATCATCCGAAGGGCACTTGTCTCCATAAATATCTCCTCGTTTTTAGAGCCTTGCCGGATATTTAGAGACAATGGCAGGAGACCCGACGGTATGACTTTGGTCCCTTGGGAGAGAGGTAAAGCCCTAGTGTGGGATGCTACTTGCGTTGACATTTTGGCGGCCTCTCATCTCAAGGGTACCTCTTTTAGAGCCGGGGCGACATCAGAGGCAGCCGAATTTGGTAAATGGCGCAAATATTAGTCTTTGAGAAATGACTACATATTTGTGCCATTTCTGTAGAGACTATCGGTCCGTGGGGTCCACGTGCAGTGAAGTTCCTAAAGGAAATGTATAAGGCTTGTCGTCGCTGCTGGTGACAAGAGGGCTGGTTCTTTCCTCGCTCAAAGGCTTAGTACAGCTATGCAGCGAGGAAACGCAGCCAGCGTTCTTGGTACTATACCACGGGGAGCAGGATTTTTTGACAATTTAAATTTTTAGTGTTAGTTTTTCTACATTAAATTTCATTTTTTATATTGTGTATAATTAATATTAATTGTAAATATTATATTTAAAAAAATACACATACTTTACCATCTTCTGTCGAATCTTCTGCACATGACCACAAGTAATTCAACTGATAATCACTTGGCTTAGGTCCGTATTATCAGCTCTTTCTAGCTAGCCGAGAATATAAAATCAATTTTCAATTAATAATAATAATAATAATAAAGTGGCGTAGGGAATTGTCGACCCCATCGCTCGCTGACGTAACAGTTAAGTGACAAAACTGCTACGTCAACGCAGTCAGTCAGCGCCTTGCGAGAGGTGTGAGCGCCGTGCCTCGGCGGAATTTGGGGTGCAGAGGCCCGTTCGATCTTATGGCCACACACGATACGGTGCCGGGCCTGGACGTCTCCCGTTAACGGACGTCCAAATAATGGATGATGGATAAGAAGATATTGCGCAAAGGGCCGCTGCTCGGGGGTCGCCGGGGCGCGTCTGGAGCTGGCGCTGGACGCGGCAGCATGCGGGCCGCCAGCCGAGCGCGAGGAGCTGCACGGTCACCTAGCAGCCCTCCGCATCCATCATCCCCACCAGAAGGTTTGGTGTCGGCTGGGTCTTCTCGGACTCAGCAAGCGGCACCCGCCGCTGGTGGAGCACGTCGCATGCGTTGGTCACAAGTAATGAATGCAAGCGCACTGCGGGCGTACTTTAGGGCAAAAGGGGAAGAAACTGGATGTTTGGCGTATCGGGCTAGGATGCATCGTCTTTTTGCTTAGCTGGAGCCATCTTTAACCGTCACAGAGCAAAACCTGGCAGGCCGAGTTCGGTATATCTTGCGCTCAAATATATTTGATGTCGCCGAACTAAAACGGCTACGACGTGAGGCTGTTCCCTCGTCGGATGAAAATGCTACGGCTGAGGATGCGGCGCCACAAATGGTAGAGCAACCCGCAAACATGGATGCCGCCGTGAATACCCCAGTTGTGGTTGATTCAAACGATGATGGAACAGTCGCCCAGGAACTGGAATTAGAGCATATGAGGAGTACATTGGAAGAGGCGATTGTGGAAACGCGCAGTACGCCTCTCGAAAATCGACCGCGACTTCCCCGCATAGCCCTAAGCAAGGGGAATCGGGCTGTCGTCACCAGCATTGGGTTCAGAGCCCTCGCTCTGAACCCAATGCTGGTGACCTATTTGGAAGCCAGCCGGGACCTTTGCGAGACGGACTTAATTCTTTTTGGCGCCGCGCTGACAGTCTGCCGTATCATAGGCGCCAAGGTTTCCACGGCTGGACGCGCTACTGGCCATAGTAGCGCTATCCCAGCATGGAGAAGAAGAATTGAGGAACGTATCGCAAAGGCTAGAGCTCTCATCGGCAGACTGATATGCTTCAGATCAGGCAATAACAGGCCAAGAATTGTGCGCACCGTCAGGATGGCGTTTGCTGGGACAAATGTCAGTTTGTCCCAGCCGGATATAACGCAAAAACTGACGGAGCGCATAGATGATCTGAAGCAGAGAATCGCTGCTTGGGGAAAGCGGATCGGCGATATACCGAGAGGTCGACACGGTTCAACCAGAATCGTCTCTTCCAGAGTGATCAGAAGAGGCTCTATGAATCATTGGAGCGACCAATGGTAAGTGGAACGGGCCCAGCACCAAATCAGGCCGACACCGTAGCATTCTGGCGCGGCCTGTGGTCAGAGCCCGTAAACCACAGCGAGGGCCCTTGGACGGAAGTTGTGGCGAGTCAGTTTCGCCGGATGACGTAGCTGAGGCGGTCCGTAGGGCCCCGAACTGGAAAAGTCCGGGGCTTGACGGGCTGCATCACTATTGGCTGAAGGGGTTCATGGTGTGTCACTCTGTGCTCGCCCAACAGTTTCAAGAGGCTCTCAATCAGAAGTCGCTCCCAAGCCTCTTCACTACTGGGATCACTCATTCGGTTCCTAAAGACCAGGGTACCACAGACCCGAGCAAATACCGCCCCATCACGTGTCTACCGACCATATACAAGACACTCAGACAGAATCACTCGTCACCTGGACTCAAATCAGGTGATGTCGCGCGCTCAAAATGGATGTCGGGGCGGTGGTCGTGGAACCAAGGAACTACTCCTCATTGACGCGGTCATTGGCAAAGTGGTGAAACGAAACTCTCGGAAATTCTCCGCCGCCTGGATAGACTACAGAAAGGCATTCGACTCGGTGCCCCATACATAGCTAAAGAAAGTCCTCGAGCTGTACAAGATAGACTGTACAGTTAGAGACTTCCTCGGGCAGTGTATGGGGCAGTGGAGTACGATCCTTTGTCATCTGGGCGAGCGGATGATGGCTGCGGAGAACCACATAAGGATAAGAAGGGGTATCTTCCAGGGCGATTGTCTGAGTCCAATCTGGTTCTGCCTCTCTCTGAACCCTCTCAGTACCTTACTGGAGGGCTTCGGGAGGGGATTTCAGCTACGGAAAGGAGGGACAAAAGTGACCCACCTTTTCTATATGGATGACCTCAAGTTATTCGCCTCCAGTCGCTCCCATCTTATGGAATTGCTAAACATCACTTGTGAATTTAGCAATTCCATTGGAATGGAGCTGGGGACGGATAAGTGTGCGGTCCTCCATGTTGAGGGGGGAAGGGTTACTAACTCTGAGGGCATAGACTTATCTATGCCCGTCAACTTAAGAACCCTTTCCGAGGCTGAAATATATACATAGGCATACCGATACCTGGGTATGTCACAAAACATCGGTATCGATGAGACTGGTATGAAACAGTCAGTTTGCGACGTGTTTTATGCACGCTTGACCAAGGTGCTTAACAGCCTTTTGTCCGGTGTGAATAAGGCACACGCATATAACGGCTGGGTCATGCCTGTCCTCATGTATACCTTTGGCATACTCAGGTGGACTCAGACTGAACTTAACGCCCTGGATAGAAAAGTCCGCACTACCATGACGTCCCATAGGATGCATCATCCGAGATCGTCGATAATGAGGCTGTACTTGCCGCGGAAGCATGGTGGTCGTGGCTTCTTGAGCGCGCTCAACACGCATAATCGCGAAGTGTGCAGCCTCCGTGATTACTTCCTGGCGAGATCGGATGATCCATTCTATAAGGACATCATTTCTTGTGACAAAGGTTTTCTTGTGATAAACTTACCCCTCTATCCTTAGCCAACGAGCAGTGGCAAGACCCGGCAGTACAGAGCATTTCCGACCGGGAGACCGTATGGAAGGAGAAGGAGCTCCACGGGAGGTTCTACAAGGCTCTACATGAGCCTTTCGTAGACACAGTAGCCTCCTTCCACTGGCTACGCTTTGGTGATCTCTTCGGGGAAATCGAGGGTTTTGTCTGTGCAATACAGGATCAGGTTATTAAGACCAATAACTATCGGAGATACATCCTAAAGGATGGCACCGTCAACATCTGTCGAGCTTGTCGCCATACCGGTGAGTCACTTAGGCATGTCATCTCTGGTTGTTCGGCGCTTTCTTACTCTGAGTACTTGCACAGGCACAACCTAGTAGCCAGAATTTTTCACCAGGAGCTCGCTCTGAAATACGGTCTCGTGTCTCGGAAATTGCCGTATTACAAGTACTTGCCGGAAGCCGTGCTCGAAAATAATCGCACCAGGCTCTATTGGGACGGGGCGATCATCACAGACAGGACTATTCTTGCGAATAAGCCTTGTATTGTGCTGATGGACCGGGCACAGTCAATGATATTTTTGGTAGACATTACCATTCCGTATGACGAGAACCTCGTGAAAGCCGAAACAGATAAGCAAACAAAATATCTGGACCTGGCTCACGAGGTGACTGACATGTGGGGTGGTCTGCCGACCGAAATTATTCCTGTAGTCGTATCTGTTAACGGGCTAATCCCAGTCAGCCTCTCGGGTCATCTGAGGCGGCTGGGACTACGTGGCGGACCGCTCCAGGCTCAAATGCAGAAGGAGGTGCTTCTCGATACCGCCCGCATCGTCCGCCGGTTTCTTTCCCTTTTCCCGTAACCCTCGGCCGTTTGGTCTCCCCTGCCGAGGGCCTCCATCTGGTTGGGCTTTTATTTATTTATGTATTTTTATATTTATTTTATGTTATTGATATTTATGTATATTTATCTTTTCATTTTCATTTCTAATTATATATTTATGGAACCCAATCAGATGAGAAAACTATATAGATACCGCACAATAATAATAATAATATATAGGACCCTTTCCGAGGCTGAAACATACCGATACCTGGGTATGTCACAGAACATCGGTGTCGATGAGGCTGGTATGAAACAGTCAGTTTGCGACGTGTTTTATTCACGCTTGACCAAAGTGCTTAATAGCCTTTTGTCCGGTGTGAATAAGACATACGCATATAACGGTTGGGTCATACCTGTCCTTATGTATACCTTTGGCATACTCAGGTGGACTCAGACTGAACTTAACGCCCTGGATAGAAAAGTCCGCACTACCATGACGTCCCATAGGATGCATCATCCGAGATCGTCGGTAATGAGGCTGTACTTGCCGCGAAAGCATGGTGGGCGTGGCTTTCTGAGCGCGCTCACTATGCATAATCGTGAAGTGTGCAGCCTCCGTCTTTACTTCCTGGCGAGATCGGATGATTCATTCTACAATGACGTCATTTCTAGTGATAAAGGGCTTACCCCTCTATCCTTAGCCAACGAGCAATGGCAGGACCCAGCAGTGCTTAGCATTTCCGACCGGGAGACCGTATGGAAGGAGAAGGAGCTCCACGGGAGGTACTACAGGGCTCTACATGAGCCCTTCGTAGATACAGTCGCCTCCCTCAACTGGCTACGTTTCGGTGACCTCTTCGGGGAAACCGAGGGTTTTGTCTGTGCAATACAAGATCAGGTTATTAAGACCAACAACTATCGGAGATACATCCTAAAGGATGGCACCGTCGACGTCTATCGAGCTTGTCGCCATCCCGGCGAGTCACTTAGGCATGTCATCTCCGGTTGTTCGGCGCTTTCTAACACTGAGTACTTGCACAGGCACAACCTAGTAGCCAGAATTCTACACCAGGAGCTCGCTCTAAAATACGGTCTCGTAGACCGGAAATTGCCGTATTACAAGTACTTGCCGGAAGCCGTGCTCGAAAATGACCGCGCCAGGCTCTACTGGAACCGGGCCATTATCACAGACAGGACTATTCTTGCAATAAGCCTGTTATTGTGCTGATGGACCGGGCACAGTCAAGGATATTTTTGGCCGACATTACCATTCCGTATGACGAGAACCTCGTGAAAGCCGAAACAGATAAGCGAACAAAATATCTGGACCTGGCTCACGAGGTGACCGACATGTGGGGTGGTTGGCCGACCGAAATTATTCCTGTAGTCGTCTCTGCGAATGGGCTAATCCCAGTCAGCCTCTCGGGTCATCTGAGGCGACTGGGACTCCGTGACGGACCGCTCCGGGCTCAAATGCAGAAGGCAGTGGTCCTCGATACCGCCCGCATCGTCCGTCGGTTTCTTTCCCTTTCCCCCTAACCCTCGGCTGTTTGGTCTCCCCTGCCGAGGGCTTCCATCTGGTTGGATCTTTATTTATTTGTGTATTTTTTGTATTCATTTTATTTTATTGATATTTATGTATATTTATCTTTTCATTTTAATTTATAATTATGTATTTATAGAAACCAACCAGATGAAAAAACTATAAAGATACCACAATAATAATAATAAGTCTCTTAAATTCCAACCCCACGTCCGAGCCGAGTATCAGGCCACGTAAGAGACGGGCAACGTGTCTATATATAATACTGACACGGTCAACGGGGCTATGGGCACTGGTATATTTGGACACCAACTTTCCAACTCAAGCCAAGGTGGAACAGCATGTGCCGAGGGCTGCGTGGCTATGGGGAAGCATAGTCATTAGCATGCGAACTCTGGAGAACAGGGGCCCTCCAGTTTTATATACCCTTACTACGGTGAACGCAGGGCTCTGCCGTGGTTGAAGTTGTAGTCCCTTGCTGTTCGTGGGAACTAAATGAAAAGAACCAAAAGAAAACCAAACTCTACCCAGACTCACGCTGCTGTAGAAAACCCCTCCTTTAATCCCCTCTCCTCTTCCACATCCTCACTCCAACCGGCTCCAAGTGTTTCACGGAGTACTCAACCCGTGACCACAAAGGCTGGTCTCCCCAGACAACGTATGACTTGGACCATTGAAATGAATGAGCACGTCATGCGTTGCTACTACCTATCCACCAAGCTCGAATCACAAACAGTTGGCTACAGGTCCAATATGTGGAGACTCTTTGTACAGAAATACCCTGATTTAGCTGACAAAGTGACTGAACAAAGAGTAACTGACCATAAACGTGTTATATTGACCACAAAAAGGATAACACATTTTTTTTATAGAAGAGGGGGCAAACTAGCATGCGGCTCACCTGATGTTAAGTGACTACCGCCGCCCATGATCAACCGCAACACCAGGAGAATTGCGGGTGCGTTGCCGGCCCTTTAGAAAGGATTAAGCTTTTCTTGAAGGTCCCCAGGTCGTATCGGTCCCGAAAAATCGCCGGTGGTAAACTATTCCACAGAGAGGTTGTACGTGGAAGAAAACTCCTTGTGAAACGTACAGTGGTGGATCTTGGCGTTCCACAAGGAGAGCTGGTACTGGGGAGCCCCAGCCCAGAGATGGGAACAGTATTCCATGTGCGGCCGAACCTGCGCCTTGTAAAGTTGCAGGCGGTGTGCCGGCATGAAATACTGTCCCGCTCTGCTGAGCACGCCAAGCTTTTTAGAGGCCAATTTGGCCTTCCCTTCCAAGTGACCACGAAACTGCACGTCACTCGATATATCGACGCCGAGGATTCCGATACTGGCTGAGGCAACAAGGGGAGTGCCTTGAAACTGAGGGGATACGACAAAGGGGTTCCTTTTAGCGGTTAACGCGCAAACTTGTGTCTTCTGGGGGTTAAACTGGACTAGATTTAGTCGTCCCCAATCCGAGACTCTGTTCAGCAAAGACTCGACTTTAGACATAAGTTTGTCCCGGCACTCGGAGACGTTTTCCCGAGAAATATTGGCTCGGCCGGTGTAAAGAGCATCACCAGTGCTGTCATCCGCATAGCAATGAATGTTACGGGTATGCAACATATCATTGATATGCAGAAGAAACAGCGTTGGCGATAGCACGCAGCCCTGTGGAACACCAGCATTAATAGGCTTGCAATCGGAGCTTGCACCGTCTACAACGACCTTGATGCTCCGATCTGCAAGAAAGCTGGTGATCCAATCGCACAATTTCTCGGGAAGCTCATAGGAAGGGAGCTTCGAAAGAAGCGCTTTGTGCCAAACCCGATCGAAGGCCTTCGCAATGTCCAAACTAACGGCCAATGCCTCCCCCTTGAACTCTACTGCCTCCGCCCATCTGTGAGTGAGGTAGACCAGAAGATCACCATCTGACCGACCACGGCGAAAACCGTGTTGGCGGTCACTAATCAGCTGGTGATCCTCAAGGTACCTCATGAGCTGGCAGTTTACAATGGACTCCATTGTTTTGGAGAACAAGGAGGTGATGGCGATTGGCCGGTAGTTGGACGGGTCTGAGCGGTCGCCTTTTTTAGGGATCGGGTGGACGAAAGCCGTCTTCCATGATTTTGGGACTACGCCTAGGGAGTAGGAGTACCGGAAAAGACGCGTTAAAACCGGTGCCAACTCTGGAGCACACGTCCTCAGCACAATTGGGGGGATTCCGTCAGGCTCACTCGACTTGTGGATGTCCAGGGAGAGGAGTGCTTTGCGAACCGAGCGCTGTGTGAACTGCACTTCCGGCATGGAGCACTCACACCGCGGGATGGTCGGCGGCGTACTCCCCCCGTCATCGAGAGTCGAGTTAGACGCAAAGAAAGAGCCTAGAAGATCGGCTTTCTCCTTTGCAGTATGGGCCAGTGAGTCGTCCTCCCTGTGCAGAGATGGAAGAGATGGCTGACAGAAATTCCCCTGAACAGCGTTGGCGAGAGACCAGAATGCACGGGTTTCAGAAGGAAGGCGAACTAGTTTCTCGCCAATTCTACCTATGTGCTCTGACTTTGCCTTGGCAATGACTCTTTTGAAGGACCTAGGGGCGGAATTATACTTCTTTTTTAGACCGCTGGTGTCCCCGCATCCCGGGACGCTGATGCATCAACCCAGGCTTGGTAGCACTCCTGCTTATAGCATGATGCTATTTTACAGGAGCGACCAAACCATGGCTGAGATTTGCCTCCAATGGGCACAACAGAGGAAGGAATAAAAAGTTCCATACCCTGAAGTACCACATCAGTAACAGAATCCGCAACAACGTTGGGATCATCCGGCGAGAAGCAAGCCCGCCCCCAAGGGTAGGATGCAAAGAAAGACCGCATCTCATCCCAATCGGCTGACCTATAGTGCCAAACACGGCGGCAGCCTGCAGAATGCAACCGCGATTTCAGCGTGAGTGGCACAACACTCCGGACCAGACAATGGTCCGAGGAGCCTAAAGGGGCGTCGACGGAAATCTGATATCCGTCCGGGTGAGAGGTCAGCAGAAGGTCCAACAGGGAAGGTGCATGATCCTCCACATCTGGAATCCGCGTAGGCGAAGTAACCAGTTGTGTCAGACCATATGCCAAGGCAAAATCATGAACAGATCTCCCCGCATGATCGGTTAAACGTGAACCAAGCCATTCGGCGTGATGGGCGTTAAAGTCGCCGAGGATCACGATCTCTGCGGAGGGGATCTGCTGTAGCAACGAATCTGCAGCCATTTGGACGTGGTCGAAGAGTCGGTCTGTTTCGGTATTACCGCTATGGGACCTATAGAGGCACCCGTAGACGCGCGGATGGTCATCGCTGTCTACGCGTAGCCAAAGGATGGACAGGTCCGAACCTTCAAGTCTGCCGAGGCGTCGAGAACAGATGTCCTCTCTGACGTAAACGCAAACTCCAGCCCGAGGCACAAAGGAGTGTTCCAGTTTGTACCCCGGGTAGGAGAGATACGAGACATCAGCCGGAGAGGACACCTGCGTCTCGGTCAGAAAGAGCAGAGCCGGCCTCGCCGTCTCGAGATGGTAGTGGACGGCGTTTAGGTTAGAGTGAAGTCCCCTGATATTGCAGAAATTCACGGACAGCGTGGCAGGGGTCGCCTTGGTTTTGTTGCTCCGTTTGCCCCGAGCAGTTGTAGTCTTGAGCGGAATTTTGCCCCCCCCCCAGAATACGCGGGGCAGCCTGAGCACCCACGCTCAGAAGTGGAGAAACATGGTCGTGGATGCTCAGCGAGGGATTCTCCAGGGGTGCTGGTACCCTCCTGGGGTAGTCTATGACACATTATACACACACATGTAAGATTAGAGCAACTCAAAGCCGAGGTTGCTACTGAAATTAAGACAAACAGTGATAGGACATTTAATCAAGAAGATTTACGCCCCGAAAGTCCGAAAAATGATACACCTATGCACAAACTTTCCGCTGACATGGGCATAAGTTCAATATCTGACTCATGCATTACGCCAGTAGAAACTGCTAAATTAATCGAAGTTGAAAGAGGTTCAGATAACCAGATGACTATATTTCTGCAGCAAGAATTCGAAAGAGCTATTATTGAATTTACGGGGACTAATCCATTAAAACGACCACCCATTCCACGCCAGAACTCATCCCGAAAATTCGCTAAGGCCGTACACATCTTAAATACCACCATACTGCCAAAACATCTTGCTAGCTCTGACAAAAGTTTCGAGGACATTCATACGTTGATTTATATAGCGGCTGTTGAAGTTGTACGATTTACTGGAGGAAAAGTTGAAACTTGTGGTACAAAACCAAGAGCCCTGAAGAAAATTCCAGCCTGGGAGCATCGATTGATTCAACAAATTGATAAACTACGCCGTCAAATAGGACAAATCACGCAATTTATAAGGGGCATTAAAAGTAAAAGGGTTATTGCTGTGTATGAAAAATTGAAATTAGAATTACTTAGGCACACAAAACACGATCCACCTAACAGGACTCCAGAGGAGATACTTGATACACTTAAACAGAAGTTGTCACTAAAAGCTAACCGCTTAAGAAGATATAAAGCATCAAGTAAAAGAAAAATTGACAATGCTAACTTCCAGAGTAGGGAAAATATATTTTATAGACAACTCAGACTAAATACCAAAACTAATACAACTTATACCAACTTCCCACATATTGACAACATAAAAAAATTTTGGAAGGGGATTTGGTCCGAAGACGTAAGTTATAATGAGGACGCGACATGGATCAATCTGGAGGATGAACATCTCACCAACTCTGTGTCTATGACAGTGGTCTCCATTACGGTAGAAAATGTCACAAAATCCGTGAACAAAATGCACAATTGGAAGGCTACAGGTCCTGATAAAATTCATAATTACTGGCTTAAGAAATTTTCACCATTCCATGAACCTTCGGCGAAATGTTTTACGGGCTTCCTCCGAAATCCTAAAATTATTCCCGCATATCTCTCGAATGGAGTTACGTATCTGATACCGAAGAACGAGAATATCGAAAACCCTGAAAACTACCGCCCTATTACTTGTATCTGTACTGTTTATAAGCTACTTACATCATGCTTGGCTGATAAGATATACGAGCACTTGGACCAAAATAAAATGCTAGCAGTGGAACAAAAGGGATGCATTAGAGGATCGCAAGCCTGTAAGGAACAACTCTTGATTGACGCTGTGGTCACAGAACAGGCATATCATAGGATGCGGAATGTCCATATGGCATATATAGACTATCGCAAAGCGTTTGATTCTAAGCCACATTCTTGGCTAGAAAAAGTTCTCGAATTGTATAAGATCCATCCCGAGATAACATCACTGCTTCAACAACTTATGTCTTGCTGGAGAACTGAGCTGGTCTTGAATTTGGAAGGATACAACGCTAAGAGCGATCAAATCTCTATTCGACGAGGCATATTTCAGGGCGATAGTTTAAGTCCCTTTGGTTCTGCCTTGCTTTAAACCCGCTATCTACAGTGTTAAACCGCACAGGATACGGTTTTGTTATTAAGGGAAGTAGTCGGAAGCAACTTAAACTGAACCATTTAGTACATATGGATGACATCAAGTTGTAGGCGGCAAATTTTAGTGAACTTAAGGGACTGCTCCAATGCGTTGAACAGTTTTCTGAAGATATCTCGATGTGCTTTGGTCTAGACAAGTGCCGAACAATAAGCATTGGTCGAGGTAAGGTGGGACTTTCCGAAGGTTATTGTCTTCAAGATGGTGGAGTCATCAATTCAATGACAAAGAAAGAAACTTACAAATATCTGGGACTCCTGCAATCAATCGTCAATCGAGTTGACCACAGAGAAATCAGGACTCGGGTAACTACTGAGTATCACCGTAGGCTCAAGACAATACTCAAGAATGGTCTCAATGGTAAAAACACTTTCAAGGCAATTAATACTTTTGCTATACCAGTACTTATGTACACATTTGGGATTGTCAAGTGGTCGGACACTGAACTTGAGAGTGTCGAGCGAAGTACCCGTGTAATACTTACAAAATATCGAATCCACCATCCAAAATCGGCGGTCGAGAGGATTACTCTACCAAGAACTGAGGGAGGCAGAGGGCTTATAGATATTAAGAGACAGCATACCAGACAAATAGAAAACTTTCAGCAGTACTTCTGGAATAACGAATCCTCTCCCTTGCATCGTATTGTCTGCCTGGCTGATGACAGGCTCACACCGTTAGATCTCCTCCATGCAAAAGACATTGAACCCCTAATAAGTGATATAAATCATGTTAGGAATAAATTTAGCCAGTGGGCATCGAAGCCTATTCACGGACGTTTTGCCCATGAACTAAAAAAACCACACGTGGATGTTGTTGCCTCAACTAACTGGCTTTGTAGGGGGGGGGATATTCGCCGAAACAGAGGGATTCATGATAGCTATCCAGGATCAGGTTATTCCAACAAGGAACTATCTGAAGTACATAGTTAAAGCTGAGATAGAGGATGAATTATGCAGATGCTGTAGACAAAGTCCCGAAACAATTCAGCACATCACCGGTGCCTGTCAGGCTCTTGCTGCGACATATTATACCCAAAGGCACAACGATGTCGCCAAAATAATTCACTTAGCGTTAATAAAAAAATACTCTCTGATAAATGAAGAAATTGCGTATTGGAAATACCAACCAAGTCCTGTATTAGAAAATGATAAAGTACAAGTTTACTGGGACAGATCAATTTTGACGGATCGACCTATTTCCCATAACCGGCCGGATATTGTGCTGATTGACAAAGAAGTGAAGCGGACTTATTTAATTGACATTGGTGTTCCCAACTCACACAACATTCAACACTACCACACAGAAAAAAATTCAAAGTACCAACCACTTGCTGAAGAGGTAAAGCAGATGTGGCGGCAGAATGAGGTATTTATAATTCCGCTTATACTCTCAACTACGGGTATTATACCAAAACAGCTAAGTAGCAACCTTGACAAATTGGGCTTAGCAAGAGCTGCTCGATAAAATTCAAAAGGCTGTCATCTTGAGGACAACGGCCATTGTGAGGAGACATTTATCCTTGTAACCAAATAATTTCCTTAACATCTTGCTGTTAAGGCCGATTTAGGGATATCACCCCATAAAGAGGAGTAACCGATAAATATATAATAATAATAATAATAATCCCCCCGTGGGATCACCTTGACGTGGTGGGGGGGCTTACGGGATTAAGTACTGGTAACTCGGCCTTAACATCTTGCCAATAAATAACCTACCCAAACTAACGATCCTGAACCCAAAATGGAGAATTGTATGGACAGTCAATTTAAGAGATATAGTTTACGGCCGCTTCCCGGAGTTCGTCGGGGCGCATCTGGAGCCAACGCTGGATGCCACTGCATGCGAACCGTTGGCGACGGGGGACTGAACAGGCGGGTTCCCCTCGAAAAAATTGTTACAGCCGAACGATCACATTCACCTTCATCTACGGTATCTAGAAAATCCGAATATTCACTCTTTGGTAATATTTCATCACCTTCCTCAACTCATAGCTTATTTCGATCACCTGATTCATCACCATCATCTTCATATACATCAAGAATTACAAGGTCAACAGCTGTTGTGCAGGAGGCATCAGCTACTAAACCTGCACCCACTGTTGGGCAACTACGTGCGTGAAAAAATTGGACAGAAGATATGAACCGCTTTATTTGGCGTATATACCTATTAATAACTAAATGCGAAACAACCCACATGAATGATTACCTAGAAATTTTACACCAGGAATTTGAAAGTAGATATCCCGAAATGAAAGCCACTCGGCAACGACTAGGAGACCAAAAACGAGCTATATTAAGAAGAAAACTACTGCCACAAAAACTATTAGACGCTATTTCGTCTCGTAATGAAGTAAGAGAATATATTATACAGAATGAAAACCATAAACACACACACAGCACTCAAATAACAGCACCGTCACAAACAAATACTACGAACAATACCAGGATGAAATGGCCAGATGAAATAAATGAAGACATCATTAGGTTTTATCTTGAAGTAACTGAGTTGGAGAAAGATCAAACTGGCTACCGGAAAAATTGTATGAGCTGTTCATAGAAAGACATCCATATTTATCTTACCTTACTGAACAGAGGATTGCCGACCAAAGAAGATTAATATTTAAAAATAAGAAATACTCAAATAAAATTCACGAATTGAGAAGAGAAGTAGAATTGAAATTGGATCTGAATAATCGACAACTAGTTACAGATCAAAATTATACCGAAGTAGAACAAACGCAACAAACCCCGTATGAAAGCACAACAGACATCTTTACACCCACACAGCATACTCAACTTGAAAACATGATAAATAGCACAAACACTGTCATAAAAACATGTACATCAAGTAATACTCAAAAGGAAAACTCCCAATTACAAAATCTCATGGAAAGTAACAAAATTGAAATAGAATTTAATAACGCTATTGCATTATTTAGCACAACTCATGCTGAAGCAAGACCATACATCCCAAAACAGAAATATTCACGAAAATTTGCACAGATTGTTCACTACTTGAATAATGAAATTTTACCGAGGCGTCTTAGTCACGATTTAGATTTTATTTCATTACATACCTTAATATATTCAGCAGCTTATACAGCCGCCTTATGTAATGGTACCAGATTTAACACAGAGGGAAAGATAACTGCAAACAATCGAAATAGAAAACCTACCTGGCAAAGAAGAATTGAAAGCAGAATAGAAAAATATACATTAGAAATTGGAAGATTAACACAATACCTAATAGGAAATAGAAATCAGAGAATATTAAAGACTGTAGAAGAAATAAAGAGGAAATATAAAACACACTCTCAACATGAAGAATCTAATACGGAGCCACAACATTTTCTCGACACACTCAAGCAAAAATTAAACGCGCTATCAAATAGATTGAGAAGATATTTAACATGTACTAAACGGAAACAACAAAATGTAAACTTTTTAAATAATGAAAAACCGTTCTACAGAACTTTAGGGTACGAACACCATATTAATACTTCACGTTCTACTCAATTCCCATCACCACAACACTTACAACAATTTTGGGCAGGCCTATGGGAAAACCCAGTAGCACATAATAGTAAGGCTGAGTGGTTAGACAAAATAGCAAAAGCACCAAATATTAAACAAATGGATTTTGAAAATATCACAGTAGAAACATTCATTCAAATAATCAAACGCACACAAAATTGGAAAGCACCGGGTACCGATAATATACATAATTACTGGTACAAAAAGCTCACATGTACACATCCATTTATCTACAATTATATTTGTCAATTCATACATTCACCACATAATATGCCAACATTCATAACAAGCGGTCTAACTTACATCCATCCGAAAGGCTCAGATCCAAAAGACCCCGCAAATTACAGACCTATAACGTGCCTACAAACGATATACAAGATTATTACAGGATGCATTAGCGAAACAATCTACAATCACCTTGACAAACAAAATATTCTTGCAGAACAACAAAAGGGCTGTAAGAAAAATAGCCAGGGATGTAAAGAACAGTTGACAATAGAAAGAAAGAAAGAAGAAAGAAAGAAAGAAAGAAACAGATTTTATTTGGCACATGCAACACACTCAAGTGGATTACATAAAACAAATAACATTTAAGTAGTCATACAACAAAAACAACAAAAAAATTTTACATAGAAATCATGAAACAGGACATTTACTCCTTGTTTATATATATGATAAAACAAAAAAAAAACAAAAAAAGAAAAAAATAATATAAAAAAGAAAAAATAATAATAATAAAGAACTGGATAATAAGGAGTAATGCATAGGGTGTATTACAGACAATCCACCCGTTAATGCTGCTCTGTTCCAAAAAGGAAAGCCACTCAGGATATGTTGGAATGTATCAGAAGTACAACACCCCAACCCTGATTTTCAGTGGCACCCTTATATATTTAAAATAAAAATACACAAATAAGTATAAATATATATATATATATATATATATATATATATATATATATATATATATATATATATATATATATATATATTATATATTCTTTATATGTAGAGGGCAGTTCTGTTGTGTTAAACCAAATATAATAACAAGATAATAATAATAAGATAATAGATGCAATAGCCATGAAACAAGCACACAGTAAATAGAAATATTCATATAATGTACATTGATTACAAAGAGGCATTTGATTCTGTCTCTCATAGCCGGTTAATTTATGTACTAAAATATTACAAAATTCATACCAGTCTGATTTCATTTTAAATCATTTTTAAAGGAAAACGAAACTAAAATTAATAAATAACAGTTCCTTAAGTACTGAATCAATAAAAATACAAAGAGGTTTATTCCAGGGAGACGCTCTTAGTCCGTTATGGTTTTGTCTAGCCCTCAACCCATTATCAGAATTACTCAATAGTACTAATGTAGGTTTTAAATTAAAATATAATAACTCATATCACATTCTGTCACATTTACTGTATATGGACGACATAAAAATTTATGCAACCAGCAACACTGAACTTACAAAACTAGCAGACTTTACACAGTCATTTTCTACAGACATAAAAATGCAATTTGGTGTTGATAAATGCAAAGTACATTCTATCATTCGCGGAAAATCAATAAACAATACATAGTAATGGTGAACAAATAGAGCCCATGGACGAACATAGCACATATAAATAGTTAGGATTTCATCAGTCCAAACAGATACATCAAAAACAAGCAAAAATAGACAACTAAAAAATTTTAAATTAGAATAAACCAAATATTAAGAACTCAGCTAAATTCACGCAATATTATAAAAGCCATAAATACCTACGCGACACCCATTCTCATCCATTCTTTTGGAATAATAAATTGGTCTCAGAGTGATTTAGTTAAACTTTAATGCACAATTAATACAAATATGACAGTAAACAGAAAACACCACCCCAGATCATGTACACAGCGTCTCACATTACCACGCCAAGATGGAGGGAGAGGCATCATCGATATACAAAATGTACACAACAGTCTAATAGACAAATTTCGCAAATATTTCTATGTAAAATCTGAACATTCGCAACTGCACAAATATATTGTAGGTATAGACAAAAAAACTAACTCCTCTTAATCTAAATGACAGAAATTTTCAGTACTTTTACGGATTTTATCGCGTTTATTTTTACTTTTTATTTTTAATTCCCGACGTTTCGGGCGCTTTCCAGCACCCATGGTCACGGGGGACTGAGATGACTGACGTCCCGATGTCATTGTTAAACCCGGAGTACCTTCAGCTTTTTTAATTATTGTTTATGGTCCGATCTATGTAAAATGAACTAACTCTGTCTTGAGGTCTTGCAGTGGTAGTTCATCAAGACAGAGTTAGTTCATTTTGCATAGATCGGACCATAAACAATAATTAAAAAAGCTGAAGGTACTCCGGGTTTAACAATGACATCGGGACGTCAGTCATCTCAGTCCCCCGTGACCATGGGTGCTGGAAAGCGCCCGAAACGTCGGGAATTAAAAATAAAAAGTAAAAAAAAAATAAACGCGATAAAATCCGTAAAAGTAGTTTTAATCATGTGTAGTGTTCGCGTAAATATAAGAAATCATTAAGAAATTTTCAGCTCAAAATATTAAGTAAACAGCAGAAAATAGATTTGTGGTCACAAAAGTCTCTGCATGGTAGGCAACTTGCCGATCTCGGTCAAGCACATGTCGACAGGCAAGCGTCGAACGAGTGGCTCCGACACGGAGAACTCTTCCCAGAGACAGAGGCTTTTATAATTGCTATTCAGGACCAAGTAATAGATACTCGTAACTATCAAAAACACATTATTCATATTCCTAGCCCTCCAACTGACTTATGTAGACGATGTCACAGTAGCTCAGAAACAATTAAACATATTACAGGTGCATGTAAATCTATAGTTCAAACTGACTACACACATAGACATGACCAAGTTGCTGCAATTGTCCACCAAAACCTGGCCCACAAACATTCATTCATTTTAAAAAAGGTCGCTTATTATAAATATATTCCCAGCACTATTTTAGAAAGTGATTCCGTCAAAATATATTGGTACAGGACAATTATAACAGACAAGACTATACATTACAATAGACCGGACATAACAATACTAGACAAAATTAAAAAATCTGTTTTTATAATAGACATAGCAGTTTGCAACACACACAACCTCATTACTACACATTCGGAAAAAATGACAAAGTATGTTGACCTGGCTATCGAAATAAAAAGGCAATGGCAAGTAGGCTCCGTAAAAATCATTCCTATCATCATATCTACAACTGGTGTAGTTCCAAAGACCCTTCAAACCAGCCTCAACATGCTTCAAATGCCTAAATCCACTCTTACACTTATACAAAAAGCAGTCCTTCTTAACACTTGTCGTCTCGCACGTAAATTTCTTAACTCATCACCGTCATCATTGTAATTCTTTCTTTTCTTCCTGCGTGCACACTTGGTCAAGGCTCGTGTGTCCTTTTTCTACCCCTCAATACAGAGGGAGAAATAAAAACAAATAAAAATAATAATAATAATAATAAAATAATCGGCAGAATTCAGGGTGCAAAGGCCCGTTTGTGCTTATGGCCGTCCACGATACGGTGCCGGGCCTGGGCGTCTCCCTTTAATGGACGCCCATATTATGGATGATGGAAAAAAGATAGTACGTAAAGGGCCGCTGCCTGGAGGTCGCCAGGGCGCGTCTGGAGCTGGCGCTGGACGCAACAGCATGCGGGCCGCCAGCCGAGCGCGGGGTGTTGCAAGACCACCTAGCAGCCCCCCGCATGCATCATCCCCACCAGAAGGCTTGGCCCACCCGCCGCTGGTGGAGCACGTCGCATGCGTTGGCCTAAATCAATGAATGAAAACGCACTGCGGGCGTATTTTAGGGCAAAAGGGGAAGAAACTGGATGTTTAGCGTATCGGGCTCGGATGTATCGCTTTTTGCAGAGCTGGAGCCATCTCTATCCGTCACTGAGCAAAACCTGGCAGACCGAGTTAGGTACATCCTGCGCTCCAACATATTTGGTGACGCCGAACTCGAACGACTACGACGTGAGGCTATTCCTTCATCGAATGGAAATGCTACGGCTGGGAATGCGGTGCCACTAGATGCGCAACAAACTGAATATGTGGATGCAGCCGTCAACATTCCATTTCTGGCTAATTCAGACGATGATGGAATAGTCTCCCACGAACTAGAGAAAATGAGGGGCATATTGGAAGAATCGATGCTGGAAACGCGCAGCATGCCTCTCGAAAATCGACCGCGACTTCCCCGCAGCCCTTAGCAAGCGAAATCGGGCTGTCGTGCGGGCTCTTAACCCAATGCTAGTGACCTATTTGGAAGCCAGCCGGGACCTTTGTGAGACGGATTCAATTCTTTTTGGCGCTGCACTGGCAGTATGCCGTATTATTGGCGCCAAACTTCCCGTGGCTGGACGTGCTACTCAAAAAAGTAGCGCCATCCCAGCCTGGAGAAAAAGAATTGAGGACCGTATGCAAAGGCAAGGGCCCTTATCGGCAGACTGACAAGCTTCAGGTCGGGTAATAATAGACCGAGGATTATGCGCACCGTTAGGATGGCGTTTGCTGGGACAAATATCAGTTTGTTCCAGCCGGATATCACGCAAAAACTAACGGAGTGCATAGATGACCTGAAGCAAAAAATCGCTGCTTGGGGGAAGTGGATTCGACGATTTAGCGAGAGGTCAAGGCGGTTCAACCAGAATCGTCTCTTCCAGAGTGATCAGAAGAGGCTCTATAAATCATTGGAGCGACCAGAGGTATGTGGAGCGGGCCCAGGACCGGATCAGGCTAACACTGTCGCATTTTGGCGTGACCTGTGGTCAAAGCCCGTAAACCACAGCGAGGGCCCTTGTACGGAAGTTGTGGCGAGTCAGTGTGCGAGTATTACGCGCATGGACCCCGTTATCATAACGCCGGATGACGTAGCTGAGGCGATCCGTAGAGCCCCGAGCTGGAAAAGTCCGGGACACGACGGACTGCATTACTACTGGCTGAAGGGGTTCATGGTGTGTCACGCTATGCTCGCCCGACAGTTTCAAGAGGCTCTCGATCAGAAGTCGCTCCCGAGCCTCTTCGCTACTGGGATCATTCATTTGGTTCCTAAAGATCAGGATACCACAGACCCGAGCAAATACCGCCCCATCACGTGTCTACCCACCATATATAAGACACTGACATCCATTTTGAGCGCGAGAATCACTCGTCACCTGGAGCTAAATCAGGTGATGTCACGCGCTCAAAATGGATGCCGGGGCGGTGGTCGTGGAACCAAGGAACCACTCCTCATTGACGCGGTCATTGGCAAAGTGGTGAAACGCAATCGTCGGAATTTCTCCGCCGCCTGGATACGTGCCCCATACATGGCTAAAAAGAGTCCTCCAGCTGTACAAAATTGACTGTACAGTTGGAGACTTCCTCGAGCAGTGTATGGGGCAATGGAGTATGATCCTTTGCTATGTGGGCGAGCGGATGATGGCTGCGGAGAACCACATAAGGATAAGAAGGGGTATCTTCCAGGGCGATTGTCTGAGTCCAATCTGGTTTTGCTTCTCCCTGAACCCTCTCAGTACTTTACTGGAGGGCTCCGGGAGGGGATTTCAGCTTCGGAAAGGAGGTACAAAAGTGACCCACCTTTTCTATATGGATGACCTCAAAATGTTCGCCTCCAGTCGCTCCCATCTTATGGAATTGCTAAACATCACTTGTGAATTTAGCAATTCTATTGGAATGGAGCTGGGGACGGATAAGTGTGCGGTCCTCCATGTCGAAAGGGGAAGGGTTGCTAACTCTGAGGGCATAGACTTATCTATGCCCGTCAACTTAAGGACCCTTTCCGAGGCTGAAACATACCGATACCTGGGTATGTCACAGAACATCGGTATCGATGAGGCTGGTATGAAACAGTCAGTTTGCGACGTGTTTTATGCACGCTTGACCAAAGTGCTTAACAGCCTTTTGTCCGGTGTGAATAAGACACACGCATATAACGGTTGGGTCATGCCTGTCCTCATGTATACCTTTGGCATACTCAGGTGGACCCAGACTGAACTTAACGCCCTGGATAGAAAAGTCCGCACTACCATGACGTCCCATAGGATGCATCATCCGATATCGTCGGTAATGAGGCTGTACTTGCCGCGAAAGCATGGTGGACGTGGTTTTCTGAGCGCGCTCACCATGCATAATCGCGAAGTGTGCAGCCTCCGTGATTACTTCCTGGCGAGATCGGATGATCCATTCTATAATGACGTCATTTCTAGTGATAAAGGGCTTACCCCTCTATCCTTAGCCAACGAGCAATGGCAGGACCCAGCAGTGCTTAGCATTTCCGACCGGGAGACCGTATGGAAGGAGAAGGAGCTCCACTGGAGGTTCTACAAGGCTCTACATGAGCCTTTCGTAGACACAGTAGCCTCCCTCCACTGGCTACGCTTTGGTGATCTCTTCGGGGAAACCGAGGGTTTTGTCTGTGCAATACAGGATCAGGTTATTAAGACCAACAACTATCGGAGATACATCCTAAAGGATGGCACCGTAGACATCTGTCGAGCTTGTCGCCATCCCGGTGAGTCACTTAGGCATGTCATCTCCGGTTGTTCGGCGCTTTCTAACTCTGAGTACTTGCACAAGCACAACCTAGTAGCCAGAATTCTTCACCAGGAGCTCGCTCTGAAATACGGTCTCGTGTCTCGGAAATTGCCGTATTACAAGTACTTGCCGGAAGCCGTGCTCGAAAATGATCGCGCCAGGCTCTATTGGGACCGGGCCATCATCACAGACAGGACTATTCTTGCGAATAAGCCTGATATTGTGCTGATGGACCGGGCACAGTCAAGGATATTTTTGGTAGACATTACCATTCCGTATGACGAGAACCTCGTGAAAGCCGAAACAGATAAGCAAACAAAATATCTGGACCTGGCTCACGAGGTGACCGACATGTGGGGTGGTCTGCCGACCGAAGTTATTCCTGTAGTCGTCTCTGCAAACGGGCTAATCCCAGTCAGCCTCTCGGGTCATCTGAGGCGACTGAGACTACGTGGCGGACCGCTCCGGGCTCAAATACAGAAGGCGGTGCTCCTCGATACCGCCCGCATCGTCCGCCGGTTTCTTTCCCTTTCCCCCTAACCCTCGGCCGTTTGGTCTCCCCTGCCGAGGGCCTCCATCTGGTTGGGCTTTTATTTATTTATGTATTTTTATATTTATTTTATGTTATTGATATTTATGTATATTTATCTTTTCATTTTCATTCATAATTATATATTTATAGAACCCAACCAGATGAGAAAACTATATAGATACCCAACAATAATAATAATAATAAAACAAACAGCCTTGGACAAAAACAGACATAGTTAAATGCGATGTAAAAACAAGTGTCATACTAACAAAACTTAATCATTTACACCCCAAGTCTGCAGTAGAAAGAATTTCAATAGGCAGAAATCAAGGTGGAAGAGGTCTTATAGACAGCCAAGGACTCTCTGGACTAAGCAGCTCTCAGCCCTTAGATCTTTCTTTTATAGAAAATTGTTAGTACAGACGTGAACCTCACACCACTAAACCTTGCAAAATGCCACATATAACAGAAATAAATGACCAGCATAGAGAAAGAGAAGACTTGAAATTAGTACAATGGAAAAAAACAGTTTTGCTAGGCAGACATCTTTGTGACTTAGGTCAAGCACATGTAGTTATAGAGGCATTGAATTGGCGGGCTTATAAGTGGTTACTTATTCCCTGAAACCGAAGGCGTCATGATAGCAATACAGGATCAAGTCATTAATACGAAAAATTATCAAAAATATATATTAATAAAAGATCCTACAATAGCAGATGATAAATGTCGAAAATATTACAAACAATCCGATTCAATTCAGCATATAATTGGAGTTTGCCCAACGCTCACGCAGATGGATTACACACACAGACACAACCAGATAGTAAATATAATACACCAAACGTTAGCAATCAAACACAAACATCCCAGATACACATACGCCATATTACAAATACACACCAACGGCCTTACTTCAAAATACAAATTATAAATTGTATTAAGACCGTGCTATTCTGGCAGGCAAAACCATCCATATTACGTATGTAATAAACCGGATATTACGCTTCAAGATAAAATAAATAAAACAGTATATATAATTGATATAGCCGTACCTAATTTAAATAAAACTATAATCGAAAAAATAAATAACTAAACATAACTGAAGATTGTTACTTAATTAATATTAATATATTATTCTTTATACCAGTATTGATTATAATATAAGACTGCCTTGTTGGTCTAGTGGTTGTAGTAGTGCGACTGCTGATCATAAGGTCCTGGGTTCGAATCCCAGGTCGGACCAAAAAATTAATTATTGAGTTTATCCGTCAAGAAATTCTCAGTAGTTGCCCGGAGTCACGAAGTTGGCGGTGTCTCACCCCCGTGCCTCGGAAAGCACATAAAGCCGTTGGTCCTGGGCCTGATCTCTCTCCGGTGGTGTCGGTTAACCGTCCTAACGGGTTATGAGAGTGAGGGGATAGCGAGTGCACCTGTGTTTGCGCATACACTTGTGCACTTTAATCCTGCCCACCGCCGATGGCTAGCCTCTGTTGAGGCAGGCCGCCGTGGCCGGTCGGTCTGGAGGACATTATAATTATTGATTACAATCATGTACATTTTTTTTAAAAGTTTACTAGTAGCTCTTAGCTACATCAAAATATGCTTGTGTTACGAGTAGCTAACGAGAAAAGCCGAATAACCAATTGAATAATGTATCGTTACGAGCTTGGGGTCCGTGACCGTAGAATACTATAATACATACATAAGAGAGGGGAGTGGGCGGAGCCCATGTAGCCTCTAAAATGTCCCTAACATGTCAATTCACGCGTATAAATCGTATAAATGTCAACACGAGATGTGTTTTGACGTTACAATCGCTTCCAAATTTCTCATGCAAATTATTTAGAAAAATCTAAATTGCACACTATTTACAAATAAATATGTATGAAAATTTAAACGATTTTTTTAATGATGATCTTGGCAATGATTTATACTAGTCGTTCACTTCAAGAATGCCGTTACCTCCCGCCGCGCCCCCTCATTCGGCGCCTCAAGCGTCGCCTTTTTAGTACCGATAGCAACGTCGAAGTGTACTTACGTCCGTTTTTTATGCTCCCGTACGTTCCCTAGTTTGTTACTGTTTTTGTTACAGTTGATTTTTTGTTTTTGTTTCTGTTGATTTTCGTTAATTTGTTCTGTTACAATGAGTAAAAGAGGAAAGGTCTTGCACAGTGGCGAACGCAATTTATTATATAAGATAATGACATTCTTCGAACAAGAAAAGGTTGAAAAGCAGTTGATAACGCCTTATGATGTTCACGATGTCGTAGCTATGAAAAGTATTGCCAGATTAAAAAATGAAAACTCACGTGATACTTGTGGCAGCACGCTGCTCACACAGCCCGATGCACCGTCGGAAATAGAAATTAAGTTGTTGGAAAATGAAAAGAAGTACCAGGCGCTATTAAAATCATTCGATAACGTTATCAAGAGAACTACGGCCGCCACTGGTATATCTGAACGTACTTTAAGAAATATAAAGACTGAAGCAAAAAAAATTAAAACGAGCTCACCTGAGCCCAGTACTTCAAGTACACAAGAAATAAAATTGACGTCACCGAGAAAAAAGAAAATAGCCACAAAGAGGTTGGAAATAGATGATTTCATGGTGTGTTCGATTCGAAACATAATTGACCGTTTCTACACAGCAAAAAAGGAAGTTCCTACGCTGCGCATGATATTAGCAGAAGCAAAGAAAAACTTGAATTTTCCTGGGCAAAAAATCACTCTCTGGAAAATTATAAAAACGAATCTTGGATATAAGTTTACAAAATGTAAAAATATAAGACAATATCTTATTCAGAAACCGGAGCTAGCAGCATGGAGAGCACGTTACTTGCGGAGATTACGTGAAAATGATGAACAGGGAGTCTATAAAAAACCAGTCATATATTTGGATGAAACGTGGATACACAAATATGTGGATGCAAGTGTAAAAAAGAATTTCAATCCCGGACAACGTTGGATTGTGGTTCATGCTGGCAGCGAGAATGGTTTTGTCAAAGGTGCCGAACTCCTTTATAAATGCAAAAGCACTGCAGGGGACTACCATAATGAAATGGACGCAAATAATTTCAAAAAGTATATACAGGAAAAACTCCTACCCAACTTACCTCCCAATAGCATTCTTGTACTTGACAATGCACCGTATCACAGCCGTCAGATTGATAAACCACCGACTTCAGTGGCACGCAAAAAAGTTATGCAAAAATGGTTGCAGGAAAATGGTATATCCTTTGACCCAAAGATGATGAAGCGTGAATTATACTATGTAGTATGTCGTTCGAAGTCTACCAAAAAATATGAAATTGACGAAATTGTCCAAAGTCATGGACACGAAGTCTTACGCCTACCACCGTACCAATGTGATTTGAATCCCATCCAGTACGTGTGGAATCTAGTGAAGCAAAAAGTAGCCGGTAAAAATGTAAGCCAGTCTGAAAAAAAAATAAAAAAAACTCACTCTGGAAGCTATTAATAGTATCTCTGTACCTACCCATACAGATAGATATTTAAACGGTGATTCTCACCACCATCCTTCACAGTTAGCTACCGTGGGTAAATCTTTGTTTCAGAGAGCACGAGGGATCTGTGACAGTAAACACCTGGCTGCAGAGCTCCACCATGTCAAGCAAGTTTTGCATGACAACAAGCTTCGAGTCCCGCGCCTACGTCACAGTGAACGAGTGAAGCCGGCCACAGTCGAGCGTGTACCTGCTGTACCGCCATATGTTAGAGGAGTCACTGACAAGATTGGCTACATCTTAAAGCGCGCTTCCATCAAAACATACTTCAAGCCGCTGAAGAAGATTGGTCAGTTTTTACCATCGGTCAAGTGTAATGTCCCTCTGCAAGATGCAGGAGTGTACAAGCTTGATTGTGAATGTGGTCTCTCCTACATAGGATAAACTAAAAGATCAATAAAAATGATTTCTTAAATTTACGCGAACACTACACATTGAATAAAACTAAATTTACGGATTTTATCGCGTTTATTTCACTACTTTTACTTATTTTTAATTCCCGACGTTTCGGGTGCTTTACAGCAACCATGGTCACGGGGGGGACTGAGATGTTTGACGTCCCAATGTCATAGTTAGTCCGGCTACCTTCAGTTTTTGAATATTAATTTTTGGTCCGATTTACGCAAAACGAGCTTATAGTATCATGAAGTCTTGCAGTGGTATGCTTAGGTTTGGGTTTAATTTTATTAATTATAGGATCCCAAGCAGGTGGCAGCACCCATCCATCTTCTCTATTGAAATTTGGATATTTTTTAATTTCAATAGCCTCGCGTATCATCCTTGGTAGGAATCGGTGTTCTTTTGCGAGAATTTGTGGTTTATCAAATCGAATGTAATGGTGGGGACGATCTTGAACATGTTCGCAGACTGCAGACTTCCCGGAGCGTCGGTGCTTCACGTCAGCTATATGTTCTTTCACGCGGATTTTTATGGATCGTTTTGTTTGACCTATGTAAGAGAGACCACATTCACAATCTAACTTGTACACTCCTGCATCTTGTAGAGGGATATTACACTTGACGGATGGTATTAATTGACTAATCTTCTTCGGCGGCTTGTAGTATGTTTTAATGGAAGCTCGCTTCAAGATGTAGCCAACCTTGTCTGTGACTCCTCTGACATATGGTAGTACAGCAGGTACACGCTCGACTGTGGCCGGCTTCACTCGGTCACTGTGACGTAGGCGCGGGACCCGAAGCTTGTTGTCTTGCAATACTTGCTTGACGTGCTGAAGTTCGGCGGCCAGATGCTTTCTGTCACAGATCCCTCGTGCTCTGTGAAACAAAGATTTACCCACGGTAGCTAACTGTGAAGGATGATGGTGAGATTCACCATTTAAATATCGGTTGGTATGGGTCTTTTTTCTATACACAGTGTGACCAATTGTGTTATTAGGATTTCGAAATCCTATGTGTATAAACCATATGTCAGAGGAGTCACCGACAAGGTTGGCTACATCTTGAAGCGAGCTTCCATTAAAACATACTACAAGCCGCCGAAGAAGATTAGTCAATTTTTACCATCCGTCAAGTGTAATATCCCTCTACAAGATGCAGGAGTGTACAAGTTAGATTGTGAATGTGGTCTCTCTTACATAGGTCAAACAAAACGATCCATAAAAATCCGCGTGAAAGAACATATAGCTGACGTGAAGCACCGACGCTCCGGGAAGTCTGCAGTCTGCGAACATGTTCAAGATCGTCCCCACCATTACATTCGATTTGATAAACCACAAATTCTCGCAAAAGAACACCGATTCCTACCAAGGATGATACGCGAGGCTATTGAAATTAAAAAACATCCAAATTTCAATAGAGAAGATGGATGGGTGCTGCCACCTGCTTGGGATCCTATAATTAATAAAATTAAACCCAAACCTAAGCATACCACTGCAAGAATTCATGATACTATAAGCTCGTTTTGCGTAAATCGGACCAAAAATTAATATTCAAAAACTGAAGGTAGCCGGACTAACTATGACATTGGGACGTCAAACATCTCAGTCCCCCCCGTGACCATGGTTGCTGTAAAGCACCCGAAACGTCGGGAATTAAAAATAAGTAAAAGTAGAAATAAACGCGATAAAATCCGTAAATTTAGTTTTATTCAAGATCAATAAAAACCCGCGTTAAAGAACATATAGCTGATGTGAAGGATCAACGCTCCGGGAAGTCTGCAGTCTGTGAACACGTACAAGATCGCCCCCGTCACTACATCAGATTTGATAGACCGCAGATCCTCGCTAAAGAACACCGATTCCTTCCAAGGATGATTCTCGAGGCTATTGAAATCAAAAAAACATCCTAATTTCAATAGAGAAGATGGCTGGGTGCTACCATCTGCTTGGGATCCTATAATAAATAAAATTAAATCCCAACCCAAGCATACAACTGCAAGACTTCAAGATACCATAAGTTCATACTGCATAGATCGGAACAAAAGTTAAATTTTAATCTGTGGTAACCGCGGTTAACTATGACATATCCTCTCAACTTCGGATGTCCAAGACTTGGACACGAAAATATCTCCGTTGACTGCGGGCGTCCAAGTGTTAGACATTTTTTACCCGCTCTTTTAATGAAGAAACAAAGCATTATGCGCTATATCTAACTCATTCTACCATATGTCAATGTGTACAGGATAAAAAAGGCTAGCATAAAAACACCACAGCTTATACACTTTAGTGGTATATTTTATTTAAATCATTCTTAAATGTCGTCCGTTCCTTGAGTCAGCCATTAGTGTGATTGACGCGCGCTAACAACGAAGTTGTTTGTTATTATTTTGTATTAATTTATATTTATTGTGTGGTGAATTGTGTTAAAACAATGCCTGGGTAAGTAACCTTCTTATTTTTTGCCTCTGTCACTCGACAAATATTACGGTGCATTGGGTATTGTTTACAAAAAACGTTATTTATAACTCTACATCAGCGGGAGTGACCCTTGAGTGGTTTTATGGTTTTTAAAGGAATGAATGAATCTTTATTTCTGTACAATTGCTGTTAAAGTTTGTTTGCTGAAATAAAGTAAATAATTTTTCAATAAATATGGCACTTACGACTAAAATTTGATATCGGCATTAAAAGTGGGTACTTATGGAATACTTTATGAGATTTCTAAAACTTAGCAAGACCAAATATATCCATATATAATAACAAATAAAAAATAAAATAAAATATAAAACAAAAAAAATAAAATATAAAACAATAGATGTATGATTAAAATAAAATAAAATTGAACTATTAAAAAACTTTGTGTCATTGAGAAATATGATAGTTTTAACTTTATTCAATATTTATTTATACTAATTACTTTAAAACTTTATTAAATATATATACTCGTTTATAGGAAATTTCATAGAGAATTCAGAAATGTATACATATTATAGTATTCGATATACCGAAATCAAGATATTTGCGTTTAAACGGATTGGTCCCAATCAGCCGTCCATTTTATTAAACAGCTCCGCAGTCAACGGAGTATTACGGTTAGAGTCTCCGCAGCTGAAAGGATATGGACATTGAACATCTCAGTCCCGCCCGTGACCATGAGTGCTGTAAAGCGTTCGAAACGTCGGGTATTTAAAAAAGTTAAATATACGCGATAAATTCCGTAAAAACTAGTATTAATTCAATCTCTGTAGAGGACTGGAAAAAAGAGGTAAACCACGTTGACCGTTTACGGCAACAATATTGGGAAAGCGATAGGTTGCAAGAACTCAACGAAAGAGAATTGATTATTTCGGTGGGCGGAGAGACTGATGACAGTGACACAGAATGGAGTGATGACAGTGACACAGAAACAAGCGATTTCGAAAATCTTTAATTTGATATATTTAAAATGTAAAATAAAACTATAAAAAATATTTTATTTCATCGAACACGTTATTATTTAACTTTATTGAAAATATGAATACTAAAAAACATAAACATGATGACTTTTTTCGTCTACGGTACCGTCAGCTGTGACGTCGTAACGGTCTACGACGGCAAACTCGAAATGAACGCGTAGTAAACGTATAGTAGATACGTTGTCCGCACTCTAAAATGGCAAGGTGAAATGAAGCCAATTGGCCACATCGCGCTTAGTCACGCACCAACCTGTCGCGCGACGCTACGTTTGTTTTTAATTTATTATATCGTGATTCGTGTGTGTCTGTGAAAAACATAAAGAAAATATGCCGTCGGTGTTTAAACGATGTACAAATTATACCCCAAAAGTTAAAGACATAAATGTGTCATTTCATGCGTAAGTTCACAAAACTACCTATTTTCATTTCATTTTATTCGACGACGCCGTCTAATGGCGGCCGGCGCATGCAGCTAGTAGTCAAGCAACAGGCAACAGAGAAAGAAAATATGACACCGTACGGTGTCATATTTTCTTTCTCTTTCTTCACGCGTATAAGTAGTTCTAGTATTTTTGCCGTTTTTAAGCGCCGCGATGTTCGTTCATGACGTATCTATATATAATACGTCATTGGATCTTGAACATTAATCAAAAGTCTAAAATGTGTAAATTTACTCAGTCTGTCAACACAGCGAATCGGGTTAGTAGTAATGATAATACGACGTCATTGCTTGTATTTGTGCCCCCGGCGACGCCGATTCTCGTAAAAAATCATTCTATTGTGTATTATAGTATTCTATGTTCATGACAATAAAAACTGCCGATTGAATTACCGAAATTGACACTTCAATTACCGAACATCAGTTAAAACTTAAAACACACTATAATTTATAATCTTTATACATAAATTACGTGTCACGTTGTTTGTCCGCGATGGACTCCTAAACTGCTTAACCTATTTTAATCAAATTTGCACACCGTGAACAGTTTAATGTGTATGTTTAATATTTTATGCATATATATATATATATATATATATATATATATATATATATATATATATATATATATATATATATGTATATATATATATATATATATATATATATATACATATACTTTTTTTTTATAGAAGAGGGGGCAAACGAGCATGCGGCTCACCTGATGTTAAGTGACTACCGCCGCCCATGATCAACCGCAACACCAGGAGAATTGCGGGTGCGTTGCCGGCCCTTTAGAAAGGAGTAAGCTCTTTTCTTGAAGGTCCCCAGGTCGTATCGGTCCGGAAAAATCGCCGGTGATAAACTATTCCACAGAGAGGTTGTACGTGGAAGAAAACTCCTTGTGAAACGTACAGTGGTGGACCGCCAAGCATCCAGATGGTGTGGATGGTATCGGGACGTTTGCCGTGTCGTGCGTTCACGAAATTTGGCGGCTGGGATTAATCCGAACAATTCCTCAGAGCACTCTCCGTGATAGATGCGATAAAATACGCAAAGAGATGCAACATCTCTTCGCAACGCCAGTGAATCGAGCCGATCGGAAAGCACTCGGTCGTCGACGATTCGAGCCGCTCTGCGCTGGATGCGGTCAAGTGGAAGGAGCTGGTACTGGGGAGCCCCAGCCCAGAGATGGGAACAGTATTCCATGTGCGGCCGAACCTGCGCCTTGTAAAGTTGCAGGCGGTGTGCCGGCATAAAATACTGTCCCGCTCTGCTGAGCACGCCAAGCTTTTTAGAGGCCAATTTGGCCTTCCCTTCCAAGTGACCACGAAACTGCACGTCACTCGATATGTCGACGCCGAGGATTCCGATACTGGCTGAGGCAACAAGGGGAGTGCCTTGAAACTGAGGGGATACGACAAAGGGGTTCTTTTTAGCGGTTAACGCGCAAACTTGTGTCTTCTGGGGGTTAAACTGGACTAGATTTAGTCGTCCCCAATCCGAGACTCTGTTCAGCAAAGACTCGACTTCAGACACAAGTTTGTCCCGGCACTCGGAGACGTTTTCCCGAGAAATATTGGCTCGGCCGGTGTAAAGAGCATCACCAGTGCTGTCATCTGCATAGCAATGAATGTTACGGGTATGCAACATATCATTGATATGCAGAAGAAACAGCGTTGGCGATAGCACGCAGCCCTGTGGAACACCAGCATTAATAGGCTTGCAATCGGAGCTTGCACCGTCTACAACGACCTTGATGCTCCGATCTGCAAGAAAGCTGGTGATCCAATCGCACAATTTCTCGGGAAGCCCATAGGAAGGGAGCTTCGAAAGAAGCGCTTTGTGCCAAACCCGATCGAAGGCCTTCGCAATGTCCAAACTAACGGCCAATGCCTCCCCCTTGAACTCTACCGCCTCCGCCCATCTGTGAGTGAGGTAGACCAGAAGATCACCAGCTGACCGACCACGGCGAAAACCGTATTGGCGGTCACTAATCAGCTGGTGATCCTCAAGGTACCTCATGAGCTGGCAGTTTACAATGGACTCCATTGTTTTGGAGAACAAAGAGGTGATGGCGATTGGCCGGTAGTTGGACGGGTCTGAGCGGTCGCCTTTTTTAGGGATCGGGTGGACGAAAGCCGTCTTCCATGATTTTGGGACTACGCCTAGGGAGTAGGAGTACCGGAAAAGACGCGTTAAAACCGGTGCCAACTCTGGAGCACACGTCCTCAGCACAATTGGGGGGATTCCGTCAGGCCCACTCGACTTGTGGATGTCCAGGGAGAGGAGTGCTTTGCGAACCGAGCGCTGTGTGAACTGCACTTCCGGCATGGAGCACTCACACCGCGGGATGGTCGGCGGCGTACTTCCCCCGTCATCGAGAGTCGAGTTAGACGCAAAGAAGGAGCCTAGAAGATCGGCTTTCTCCTTTGCAGTATGGGCCAGTGAGTCGTCCTCCCTGTGCAGAGATGGAAGAGATGGCTGACAGAAATTCCCCTGGACAGCCTTGGCGAGAGACCAGAATGCACGGGTTCCAGAAAGAAGGCGAACTAGTTTCTCGCCAATTCTGCCTATGTGCTCTGACTTTGCCTTGGCAATGACTCTTTTGAAGGACCTAGAGGCGGAATTATACTTCTTTTTTAGAGCGCTGGTGTTTACATCCCGGGACGCTGATGCATCAACCCAGGCTTGATAGCACTCCTGCTTATAGCATGATGCTATTTTACAGGAGTGACCAAACCATGGCTGAGATTTGCCTCCAATGGGCACCACAGAGGAAGGAATAAAAAGTTCCATACCCTGAAGTACCACATCAGTAACAGAATCCGCAACAACGTTGGGATCATCCGGCGAGAAGCAAACCCGCCCCCAAGGGTAGGATGCAAAGAAAGACCGCATCCCATCCCAATCGGCTGACCTATAGTGCCAAACACGGCGGCAGCCTGCAGAATGCAACCGCGATTTCAGCGTGAGTGGCACAACACTCCGGACCAGACAATGGTCCGAGGAGCCTAAAGGGGCGTCGACGGAAATCTGATATCCGTCCGGGTGAGAGGTCAGCAGAAGGTCCAACAGGGAAGGTGCATGATCCTCCGCAACTGGAATCCGCGTAGGCGAAGTAACCAGTTGTGTCAGACCATATGCCAAGGCAAAATCATGAACAGATCTCCCCGCATGATCGGTTGAACGTGAACCAAGCCATTCGGCGTGATGGGCGTTAAAGTCGCCGAGGATCACGATCTCTGCGGAGGGGATCTGCTGTAGCAACGAATCTGCAGCCATTTGGACGTGGTCGAAGAGTCGGTCTGTTTCGGCATTACCGCTATGGGACCTATAGAGGCACCCGTAGACGCGCGGATGGTCGTCGCTGTCTACGCGTAGCCAAAGGACTGTCTACTAGGCCGGGACCGGCATGTGCTCGAACATCCTAGATGTTTAAGTGGAATTGACGACACAAGAGAATACTTCGAAGCAATAAAACTGCGAATGTGTTTATATATATATATATATATATATATATATACATTGCCGAGCACACATGTTCGAGCACATGCCGGTCCCGGCCTAGTAGACAGTGTAGACAGTTCTTACGGATACTAGATGGCGCTAGTGGCATTTAATATGGCGCGCAACAGCATTTTATTAATTTACTAATGGCTTTTTATTTATCCATTTCAATTAGGCACAAAATGTCATAAAGCGGATGTTCCAAACATAAGGACCGATTTTTTATTATTGTAGTTTATATAGTTGGAAAGTGAGTGAAAATAATTGCTTATAAACTTTACATTTAATGTCTTTCATCCATATGAGGATAAAGCAATTTTACGATGTTGTATTCATATCAAGAAAATGATATTATAGTTAAAGCTTAAGTCATAAACCTTGTACATGTAGGGAATGTGATAGTGCGAATGACAAAGAGCTTTTATATCAATTATGGCAAGACTAATGATAATCACATATTTCAACATTCTCGGTTCTTGCGGCTTTGATTAGAGTTAAACGTTAGTACCTTCCTTTAACTTGGACTAGTTCCAATTTTTCCGTATTTGAATTGAATAGCGTTCATGTCACCTTTGAATTACGAAATTCGTCACTGAAGTATGGATTGCTGTAGCTAAATTGTACTGTGAACTAAAAAGCAAATATCTTCTTATATAATACGATACTTATATTTTACGACCATATTTTTTTGTTTTTGCAATGATAATTCGAGTATTCTATACGACTTAGGTCACAACTGTTATGTAGAAATTATATGAAATTACTTCTGAATAAAACATCCAAGCGTGGAAACTACCACAGTTTAAAGAACTAACTCTATAAACTGTGCTAAAAAGGATACGGCCAGCAGTCCGGGGCCGCCCATACGCAATATGCAAGACAAGATCACGGAGCTAGAAAAATAGATAGACAAGTTGCGTTGGAATATGGAATATTATAGGATTTTCTGAGGTAGAAGAATTTTGAAAAGTGTAAACGGAATCCCTGGTGGTAACAGCTTTTTGACAATGGAAAGGCGCGACTCTATGATGAGCTCTCGGTTTCAATTCGTCGTATCAACGTGCAATCTGAAAGTAGTGAAGTGACACTGTTCAAGCACAGGTACTTAAAAAAAGGCACATACTTCAATATAAAAGAGCCGTGGTAGCTCAGATGGTTAACGCTCGCTGTAAATATAATAGAACGCGAGTAACCCGGGTTCGATCCCTGCGAGTACCAATGAAATTGTTAATTGCAATTTTAAGTGCTGATATACCACGTGCTCGGCGGTGAAGGAAAACATCGTGAGGAAACCTGCATGTCTAAGGAATATGAAAAAAATATTTCGTAGACATGTGAAGTCCGCCAACACGCATTGGGGCAGCGTGGCGGACACTTCCTTGCCCTGAAACCCTCTCAGAAACGAGGGGAGGCCTGTGCCCAGCAGTGGGACGTATATTATAGGCTGTAACTATACTTTACTAACTTTACTTTACTTCAATTTATATTTCATTTTACAGCAGTACACCACAACAAATCGCAGACAAATGATTTCTTTTTTTTTTGAAAACCCAAGACAATCAGTTTTTTTTAAGTATCTTGCAGATATTTCAGCTGTAAACAGTAAGCCAGTATTGAGGCAGTGGCGCGTTTTAGTTTATGTGTACCGAAAATAATTGGTAACCTAGACGTTAATGCTTCCGAATCCGAAACCAACTCTAGATCTCTTGTTTCAAAACTCTTGTGGCGGTTAATAGTAATTCTAGAGCGTAGTTCAATTATTAGGTACCTTTTTAATACACAAAAATCAGGTATCGTAAATTTATAATATAATTAAATAATTTTTAACGTCTGTATTTTTGTACCATATGTGTGATAATAAATTATTGAACTAATGATTTCTTATATTTACGCGAACACTACACATGATTAAAACTACTTTTACGGATTTTATCGCGTTTATTTTTACTTTTTATTTTTAATTCCCGACGTTTCGGGCGCTTTCCAGCACCCATGGTCACGGGGGACTGAGATAACTGACGTCCCGATGTCATTGTTAAACCCGGAGTACCTTCAGCTTTTTTAATTACCATAAATAATAATTAAAAAAGCTGAAGGTACTCCGGGTTTAACAATGACATCGGGACGTCAGTCATCTCAGTCCCCCGTGACCATGGGTGCTGGAAAGCGCCCGAAACGTCGGGAATTAAAAATAAAAAGTAAAAATAAACGCGATAAAATCCGTAAAAGTAGTTTTAATCAAATTATTGAACATTATTTATGTGTTTTTTTTTTTAATTTATTAAGAACTATTCCACCAAAACTTTTGTAAATTCCATAGCTTTTACTATAATTATTATTATTTTATTATTATTATTATTTATTTATTTAAAAATTTATGATTACAAAAATGAATAGTTTTAGTGTAAACATAAACTCATTAGAGTTTTTCCGTACACCATTGTAATAATTGTATTAATAGTCACCAGCCAAGCCCAACTTTTGACGTTAATCCCCGTCTGCAGGCCGAATATTTCACATATGGCGTAAACTACTAAAGAACGGCATTCTCACTTTTTGAATGCCCTTTATATGCCTATCGTTTATTAATCAAACATTACGTTATCTTTACGATCAAATTGTCAGTTCAAGTCCGACTTCGACCAAGAGGTCAATCGATGGAAACAACTCGGCAGCTTGGCGTACAAGCTGATTTGATTTAAATTATTAAGCTCATTGAAATGAATAAAAGTAAAAATGGTACATTCATTAATTTAGATATTTGTATTTGAGAAGAGTCGTGAGTAGAGAGAGGTGGGTAGCTCGCAGTAATGGAGTTCAGTCGACGAGATATTCTCGCTATAATTTAAATATGAATTAGAGCCATAAATGTTTAATGACCAAAAATATTTGAAACTTTGGCTATAATCTTTAATAAGATTGCTTGCTTACGAGCAACATTATTTAATTAGTTTGACAAGTCATAAGAGAACGGGGCTTTGAAGATGAAACGACGATAGGTTGGTCGCTAACAGCCTTCAACTCTCTTTTTGTAAGTGTTGTTTGAGATTGATGATACACAACCTCATAGATGAGTAAAAGTAAATAAACTCTCAGGTGGATTGGTACCTCCCAATTTATGATACAAAAATTCGACGCCAGCGAGAAAAGCATACGCTGTAGGTACTGCCTTGAGATGGAACATGGCTACGTAATATGACTATGATCTCGAAACAAAGCGACAGTAGACTCTCGATTCGACCTGAGTAAATAGATCATATTATATTACTGTGAAGCAAAAAGTATCATACAACATAACAACGGTTACTAACGATCAAAGTCAGGAATGTGGCACGTTCATTAGACTAACTCAGCGCAGCATATTATGTAGTCGGGAACTCGACGACAAGTTAAGAGTATTGTATCACACAAAATTGAAAAAGGGTATATAGGTAGTAATTTCAGACATTAATTTGTATTTTATTTTAAATATTGTATTATTATTGTTTTTACAGTTGTTTTTGTTTTACAGTAGTCATTGTTGTTTTTGTGAGAAATTGCGTGATAAGAGATAAATGTGGTGTGCAAGATGATGTTGTGACCAGGATTAAGAAAGGAATGCTTCGTTGGTTTAGTCATGTAGAAATTATGAACGAGGAAAGAGTGACAAAACAAATTTATATTACAGATGTGAACGGCAGAGTCGGGAAGGGATGCCCTAGAAGAAAGTATATCGACCAAATTGGCGATATTTTCAAAATGGGCCACATTAGACAATGTATGCGTAGATATATGGATGTAAAGGAGGCGAAAGAAGTATGTCAGGACCGTACCAAATGGAAGTCCGTAGTCTCTGCCTTACCCTCTGGGTGACAGGCGTGAGTGTTTATGTTATTTATGTATGTATTTATTTCAAATATCTTTTTTCCGCTTGTTCATTGTTGGTGTTGATTTAAACTAAATGTTCTAGTTGAATTCTGAAAATAGTATTAAGCAGCACTTTTTACGCCTTATAATTTATATTTTCAGGACTCGACTATGGTAGTGCGTTATGTTTTCCAGCTGGATTGAATAAACCGATTTGTAAAAATTTTCTCTGTTCACAGTCCTCGTTCAAATCCTTATACATAATCAGTTCTTACAGGCTCATAATAATAAAAGGAAACAAAGTGTAAGTGATAAAGCATGGCTTAAAAATGTAGATAAAAACTCTTATTTTATTAGATTTATTTTATTATTTTATTTTATTAGATTACGTGAAAATAATGAACAGGGAGTCTATAAAAAACCAGTCATATATTTGGATGAAACGTTGATACACAGCCACTATACCGTTTCAAAATGCTGGCAAAATGTAACTGAAGTGTAAAAAAGAATTTCAATCCCGGACAACGTTGTATTGTGGTCCATGCTGGCAGCGAGAATGGTTTTGTCAAAGGTGCCGAACTCCTTTATAAATGCAAAAGCACTGCAGGGGACTACCATAATGAAATGGACGCAAATAATTTCAAAAAGTATATACAGGAAAAACTCCTACCCAACTTACCTCCCAATAGCATTTTTGTACTTGACAATGCACCGTATCACAGCCGCCATATTGATAAACCACCGACTTCAGTGGCACGCAAAGAAGTTATGCAAAAATGGTTGCAGGAAAATGGTATATCCTTTGACCCAAAGATGACGAAGCGAGAATTATACTATGTAGTATGTCGTTCGAAGTCTACCAAAAAATATGAAATTGGCGAAATTGTCCAAAGTCATGAACACAAAGTCTTACGCCTACCACCGTACCAATGTGATTTGAATCCCGTCGAGTACGTGTGGAATCTAGTGAAGCAAAAAGTAGCCGATAAAAATGTAAGCCAGTCTGAAAAAGAAATACAAAAACTCACTCTGGAAGCTATTAATAGTATCTCTGTAGAGGACTGGAAAAAAGAGGTAAACCACGTTGACCGTTTACGGCAACAATATTGGGAAAGCGATAGGTTGCAAGAACTCAACGAAAGAGAATTGATTATTTCGGTGGGCGGAGAGACTGATGACAGTGACACAGAATGGAGTGATGACAGTGACACAGAAACAAGCGATTTCGAAAATCTTTAATTTGATATATATAAAATGTAAAATAAAACTATAAAATTTTATTTTATCGAACACGTTATTATTTCGTCATCATCATCATTCAAAAATTTTTTTATTTCATCGAACACGTTATTATTTAACTTTATTGAAAATATGAATACTAAAAAACATAAAAATGATGACTTTTTTCGTCTACGGTACCGTCAGCTGTGACGTCGTAACGGTCTACGACGGCAAACTCGAAATGAACGCGTAGTATATAGTTACAACCTTTGATTATAGACAGGTATATAATCAAAGGCTATACAACCTCGGGCAGCTGTGAGCGTCTGTGAGCGCACATCTCCGATTATTTTGAAATTTGTTTTGAAAATGCATTTGCATCAAATTTGGACATTCATAAACTACCTTTCATATTACTTATGTAACTTGAACTATAGAATATCTAGTAGAAAAAAAAATAATTTCTTATTAAAATGTTAATTTTGATTTTTTAACTTCATATTAATTCAAAATAAAGAGAAATTGTAAACTTCTCGTTTATTTACAAACTAAACAAGTCTGTTCACATTAAAAATTTCATGCAGACGAGAGAAATTCATGTTAGCGTAGCAAATTTAATGTTGCGCTTCGCTTTCGCATCTCATTCTATATTGTTAGTGTCAGTTTATAGAAACCCGGGAATGCAGACAAGTCAAATTTGTCTCTAGTAAAAGTCTGTGTGATTTACGTAATAAGCTCGTAGCATGTCAGTAAAACTTTTACTAAATATATCGAAAATATGTATACCTATATTTAGCTATATTTTGCGTAATTTTTTTATTGAATCGTGTATCGCCAATTCTTCGATTTATGTGAAATTTATTTCTTTAGTTCTATTTTATTGTAACCTTTGCTTACTTTCGTATATTTTTAAACATAATATAATAAAAAGTGTGTTATCTCGAATAAAAAAAGAGGTGAATAACGTTTTTAAAATGTCCATTTTAACTTAAATTACTTAATATATAGTATAGTATTACATATACTGACAAATATTGCTAATAACCAATTAGAGTTAAATATAGCAAGCAAAGTCACCGGCAACAATAGAATAGATTTTATTACGTACTCCAATTTTCAAAAATATTATGCCGGATTATTTAGATTGAATAATGATTGTAATAGGTAAATTTTATTCAGTCAAGACAAAGAAATTAAATTTCGTTTATTTTGTTATTGTACGCTTAAAATTATACACCAAATAGAAATTAACACAGGATTTTTTTATAAAAATACAACCAACTGCTTGCCAACCCGCTTGCCAAGTATGGCAATTGTTCCTATGATACATCCTACGATCCTACCTTTATTCCGTAGTGGATTTTTGATAGGAATACTTGAATGACAATATCAGTCGTGTGGTTTCGTGGCAAATTTCGTAGCATACAAAGAAATCGCGTTCGTTTCCCTTTTTTATAGGATAGAGTGACATACGAACACGCAGTCCACCTGATGGTAAGTGGTTGCTGTGGCACATAGACATATACATCTATCCTCGATTACGAATCAAAATGTAGATGCGTGGTCGCCCGTGAGGACTGAGATAGAATAAAAGGGCCTTCGGTTCTCTACACTCACCATACGAAACACAGCAGTATTAATATGCTATTTTAGGCTGGTATTCTGTGAGAGCGTGGTCCTTCCCCGGTCGAACCGACCCATTTGTGCTACAGCCATAACATAACTGCAGCATCCCTCTTGCATTATTGAAATTTTTGATAGAAATTTCGTAACTTCGAAGAATTTAAAAGGGTTATTAAGGCTGTAAAATTATTTGGCGGGAACATTAACAAACATTTCTCAGTACGGCGTAATGTTCCGTTTTAAACATATTTTTAGTATAAAGGGGTGGACGGTGTGTTTTTAGATGACATCTACGTCCAGCTAGATTAAGAGTCAAAATACAGATAAGATGGAATACCTCGTTTCCAGTAAAAAGGGTTTCCGGTTCTCTACACTCACCATACAAAACACAGCAACATTGCGCTGCTATTTTACGCTGGTATTCTGTGAGAGCGTGGTCCTTCCCCGGTCGGCCGACGCAATCTTGCTACACGTGTACGTCTTTTGTTTCAATTTTTATCCCTTTCTCGAATAAATGATAATATCGACTACAAAATAATTTTATTCAACGCGTAATATGAGCGCGTAATGTACGCCCATCAGTCACAATCCGTTTTTTAGCAATCATGATTGATAGAATTGATTGACGCCTACATGAGTGTGTAATGTACGGCTAAAATAGTGACCCGCCAAGATGGGATCTATTGAAGTGGAGTCATTTTGATTTTTTTAAGTAATTATTAATGACCATTTATTTTATAATTTTTTCGATTTCACAAAAATTCTCCACCTTTTTGGATAAAATATAGCTATCACTCGGATATAAATCCTGATACTGCTTTCTATCTGTTCGTGAAGTTTTATTACGAAAGGGATGTTCTCTCCTCCTACACAGGGCTGTCTGTAATACCTATGGTAAATAAATGTTTGTAAAAAGAGCCACGTCCTGTGATAGCACTTGTTACTACGCTGATCTGTGGCTTGTTCAATCTCATTAGAACCTTGATTGGATGACTGTTTATTTCAGGCAGGCCCTCCCTAGCTAGTCTACAGTCTACTAGATTTTTCCAAAGCTGAGCGTGTAGATTATTGAAGTTTCTACGTACCAATGAACGAACATAATCAAAAGGGATTGGTATTATAAGTTCCGGCCCTATAGTGGCCAGAGCCGATCTCCTTCTGGCCAGTTCATCTACTGCATCGTTGCCTCTGGATTCACTGTGTCCCTTAAGTCATTGCAGAGTCACATTTTTGTGCTTAAATACCTCATTTAATCGTTGATGGCATTCATATAATAGTCTCGAGTTCACCACATTACATCTCAGAGCCTATGGTACCGCCATACTGTCGCTCAGTATTCTGATGGAGAATTACCTTCCTAGCATCTATTGCTATGGCCGCTTGGATGATACCCACACATTCCACCTGAAAGACAGTGTTAGGGGTACCCAGCGGTGTACATTTGTAACATACATTTGTAAGACCTTAATATCCATTAAGGTCTTCAATGAAAGTTCCAGATCCTACACGTTCATTTGTTTTAGAACCATCCGTGAAAGCTCCAAGCTCTTTTGGGTTTAATCCCTCGGGATGGTCGGTTTCATTTAATTGTATCTTATACTTCTTATCGAATGCAAATTGTTTTGGGATCTTATCGTACTTGGCTTGTAAGATAGGAATTTTTGAGTGAATTCTATCAATTATACCTGTATGAGGGACTCTACTCTTACTTAAAAGATTTGGGATCTTGAGTCTAATAGCAGCTAAAGTTGCTTCTTATCGTATGTGTACATGAAGCGGGGTTAGCTCCAGTATAGCCTCTTAAGCTGCTGTTGGTGTAGTCATCGGACACGGGGGCGTCTGTTACGCAAGTGAAGTTGGAGGCCGCAGAGGAGGGCGCACCATGTATTCTGGTGCGCGTTGCCTGAGAGGGAGATTTGGAGAAGGGTAGTCCTCTCCCGAGAAGGTGCCGCCGTGAAGGCCAGTGTGGGTGGGGTTGCGGATGTGTGCAAAAGCGTTCCCGTGGCCCTGCCAATATGCGACGAAGGTGGGGCAGCAAGTGGTTTTAGTCGGTGCAAGTCCAACATATCCCGTCCTTGGCCCCCCGAGGCGGATATGCGTAAGTATTTCCCCATGTAAAAAGAAGGGGCTCCCTACTAGATGGTGTAACTATCTAGTAACAAAAAGATAGAAAGTTGGTGGATGTAAATGGCTCAGTGCCATTATTTGCGGTATGGGCTGTAATGAAAAACGTCCACGTAATGGTAAATGGATGCTGTGGCCCATAGACAACATGATCTATCTGCAATGAGGAATCAAAAAGATTACGGCAGATATCTATTGTTAGCAAGTGCAAACCATGAAGGAAGAACTAGCAGCTAAACAACCGAGATTGGTCAATCGCTCTAGGCCACTGCTGCTTCACGACAACGCAAGACCACACACTGCACAACAAACAACCACTAAGTTAGATGAGCTACAATTGGAATGTCTGCGACATTGACCGTACTCCCCGGATTTTGCTCCAACAGACCCATTCGTGCTACAACCATAATATAGCTGCAGCATGGCAATATCGCGTTAAAATGTAGCATTATTTAGATTTAATATAATGAAATCCCATTTATTTTATAAATTTTTCGACTTTTCAAAAAATAATTTCAAGTTTTCTGATAATATGTAGTTTAGATCCTGTTTGTAAGGTTTCACCAAAATCCGTTTAGCCATCCCAAAGATCAGCGTGGACAGACAGCCAAACTGACTTTCAAAATTTTAAAAATGGATGTTTATGTCTTAAAGTGAAATGATCGCCAAAAGAAGATTTTTTACGCTTTATAGGTGCATAGAAAATCAACCTTTTTCCATTAAAAGCTACGAATTCAACTTTTTTTTTAAATATTATGAAAGTTTAAGAATTTTTTTAGTGAATTATGATGGCTGAAACACGATTGCCATATTTTGGCTCGATACAAAAAGATCGCAAAGTTTCTTCAAAATCTACATTTTAGGTACGTCCATTAAGGGAAAATGCCGTTTTATTCGAATGTAATTAAAGCAATTTCAACTAAATTCTGTCTATGTTCACCAGTAAATACATGGCAAAATTATGCATTTATTTTCCAATAAAAGAGTATATTTCATTTTAAAAAGAAATATCAAATAAATATCGTGGAATAAAATTGCGCGCGGGCCGGCCAAACAGGAGCACGTCGCTCCTCACTCGTGACCAAGATACCATTTCTCCTTAATAGCATACGAATAACATTGTAGAGCCTAAATATATCAACATTACAGAGAGACATTTCACTTTTATTGTTATTTATAGATTACGCGTCTTTTAAATAAAATACTAGACTAATATTTTGGTGCCAAGAAAAAAGTCTTATTGTTTTTTATCACTTTTCTGAGACACAAAGAATTTGCGGGTCGTTGGCTCCATTTTTAATCTCTTGTTCTATTGATTTGCTATATTGAAATTTTAATAAAAATTTGAATTAAAAGCGCCGAAGCAAAATGGAATCATTTTATATTGTTTTGACGACGGTTTGAATTCTGTAATGATAGTAGTAAGACGTTACAAATATATTATAAGCAATTAAATTAAATCTAATCAAACTACTGAAACTTTTACTTCACTTGAATGGAGGCCATTTGTTTACATATTTGCATGCGGAAACGAAATATTTTATATTGTACGCTAAGTGGTAGATCACAGCGCTGGTTTGTTTCTTTGTATAATACCTTATAACCTGTCGATCGCAATAAAATTTAAAGTTGTACTGCCAGAACATGGAGGCACTTTACTTATTCTTTCCTACCCATTCTGGATGTAACATTTATTATAAAGTTTCTTTCTACTCTATATAAAAATTCAAAAGATATCTATATGTCATTTTGTTCGATAACTTGTTTCTATTTTTGTAGGTGATGATCCCGTTGCTGTAGAAATCTAGGGATTTTTGATTACCTAAATAAAGATGCGACAAGTAGTTTTGACAGCCCTCTCTTGATGTTAACCTAACACTACCCAAATAATTCTGAAAGAACCGAAACAGGTCAGGACTATATGGTGGATGCATTAGCACATTCTACATCAAGCTCTTTCAATTTTTGCTGAGTGGCCAAAGATGTTTGTGGTCTGGCGTTATCATGATGAAAGACCACTCTTTTCTCTGTTGATCGATTCCGGTCGTTTTCTCAATTTCTTGCTTGAGTCTCATTAGTAGAGTAGGTTTTTTGGCAGTAGAGTTCCAAATCGATGGTTTTGCCCTGCAATAAAAGCTCGTTATAAACGATGCCCTTCCAATCCCACCACACATGCAGCATCATCTTATTCCGTGTTAATCCTGGTTTCGCTACAGTCTGTGGAGCTTGGAAAGCCTTTAAAATGATTTTTTCGCACATTATTGTAGATTACGAAAGCCTATGTTCACACTAGACGGATATTGGATTTAACTGAAGTTGTAGCCTGAAGAGTAACAATCCGTTAATAAAAATGTTAAATACACCTAATTCATAAGGATTGATTTTCTTCAGCAACTTTAAGACTTAAAGCACTGAATTCAGAAGTGACAAATATATGTTCCCTGTAATTATGTGGAGACCTGGTAAACTTAATAAAGGGTAGCCGTAGCGAGAAAGTGATGACTTTAAGTAAGAGAGCGTCACGGCTCATACCCAATTGAAATTTTACGGGCTGATGAAATGGAAGAGTCAGTAAGTTATTAAAAGTAGTCGTAACGGTGAAAAATGAGATGAGTCAACACTTCCTCGATTAATAATCAATGCGTGCTAAACCTGAGGATGATGACTTAGTTGCCCTTTATCAGTAATGAAGGTTCTGGTTCGTTTCTATTGTTTCTTACTCTTAAAACCATAGCATTGTATGTATGCTTATTATTATGTAACCTTCACGTAACCATGTAACATCGAGTGTGTATAAAATAGAAGGGTAATTGATATATATTATTGTTGACTGATAGTACTGTTGAAAATAAGGAGTAAAGTGAAAAAGTTACAGCCTATATACGTAAAGTTACAGCCTATATACGTCCCACTGCTGGGCACAGGCCTCCCTCGTTTCTGAGAGGGTTTTAGGGCAAGGAAGTGTCCGCCACGCTGCCCAATAGTAGTTAGTTAGTACCAGTTCTGGCTCACTGAGTCGGAAGTGGTACAACGTTCGTCGACTCACGATCCTAAAGATAAAAAAGGGTTTTGGCATGCTCTGATCACGAATCTGCGGGAATCCGTTTTTGCGTAGGATGCACGGTTCCGGAGATGTGCAGATCAATTAACTCTTATCTAATTGATATCCGGTGAGGGCCTCCACCGTCATTAGCACACCATTGTTCTTATCTTTTTATCTATTGTTCATTGAATACCGTCTATTCTTCCTCAGCGTGTGCGTCGGCTTAACAGTGCTATTGTATTATACTCCTTTATTCCTAACTGGAACGCTAATCTGAATCATCAATCAAATACACTAACTAATTTTGTTACAATTTTTATTTACAAAATACAAAATCTTATTACTTATTGTCTACAAAATAGGAGCAAAACATCTCATCCACTAAAATATCGTTGTACAATGTGTTCCCTGTAAATATACTCGTAAAACTATGCATTGAACATCCCTGAAACTTATATAGCAAATACATTAAGCAATATTCGCCACAAACTGAAGTCCACTCATTCTGAATCCTATCAACATTCCAGTTCCATCTTTTACAATTCCTTTTTAAAAACTCTATATGATATCGTAGAGGTGCTCGTCCATATGAATCAAAATATTGACCGACGTCATTCGTATCGATATATAAAGCTACCAAATGTGACCCTGGTTTATCATCTGTATCCAAATTGCATATTATATACGTTGGCACGTGGGTTTGTGTTATACAAAACGTATTTGAGTCATCGCCGAACTGAACAAGACGCAACACGAAGTAATGCTGAGATAAGCAACAGAATGTGAGATATAAGCTTGTAACTATTTCCCTATACGACCGCCCAATCCCTTGGGAAAAATTCGCCAAATACGTAGGCGTCACATTCGACTCCCGCATGAGTTTCGCGACACACATAAGTGTAGTACGCAACAGAGCCAAGTCGGTCATTGGCCGTCTACACCCTCTCGTTGACGGTAGGAGTAAGCTGTCGCTAAGACACAAACTCAGACTGTATAAAACCTGCGTTCGACCAATTATGTCCTATGCAAGTGTAGCTTTCGCCCACACATATAAGACCCATATTTTAAAACTCCAAAGAGTACAAAACTATTTCATCCGGAAAGCCACCGGTGCACGGTGGTATCAACGGAACTCTGATTTACACAACGATTGTGAATTACCATCTATCTCCGAATATTTTAAGGAGATGTCCCAACGCTACTTTGATAGAGTAGAAACCCACCCTAACCCGCAAGTGACAAACGCAGCTAACTACGTTCCGATAACAAACGTCGCGCCCTATCTCCGTAGACTGCGAAATGTTTTAATAGAACCACCTCAACCGCTTGATCCAGTCGACCCAAGCGTCGCAGGCACATCACACAATGACAATACACCCACACTAAATGGGACAAACACTATTAGGACAACGTACGCGGTGTGAGCTGGAACGCGTCGCACCCGCAGACGGGCACGACGCGTTCCAGCTCACACCGCGTACACACCGTACACCCGCGTTCCTGGACGGTTCTCACCGCCCAGACCATCAACCGACACGAGCTGAACAGTCAGTGATGGGGGTCCGCACGCCCCCCTCGGACTGCGGTTAGATAGCTCAAAGAAAAGCGCCTAAAAGGCGACATGATGATTGGTAACAATATCAAATCATAAACCATCTCATCATCATTCACCTCATTGCCTTTCCCTTTTTTAATTAGCTCGTATGAGACAAGATGAAGCTGTAAGAGTCGCATAGACTAACAGCACAAACATCTAGATACTAGATAAGCTTGTTGACGTATAAAGTTACTTTCAATTCCACTGCAGAAATTCTTTAGATTAGAATTATTACTTACTGATACTATATAAGACCAAGCAACTGCAGTCATGAAGTTAAGTGTATGGTCGTTTGACCGCAGTGGATCTATCAATACTACATTTGTGTTACTTCAACGCATCAAAGGCCATGGATGTAAGTGTTTATTCTATTGACAAACTTACTTTTCTTTCTATTATTTTCTTACGTGTGTATGATTTAGTGTTAACAAATTATATTTAAATATTGTGTGTGTATATGATTAAGCCGTGGTAACTCAGATGGTTAGCGCAATCTGTAAATTTCACAGTACGCGACCCGGGTTCGATCGCCGCCGGCACCAATTAAATTGTTAATTGCAATTTTAAGTGTTTATTCTATTGACAAACTTACCAATGACAGACATTAGTTGATCATTAGTGAATGTAATTCTGTGTACTTAAATTACAGGAAGACAAGAGCAGAAGGAAGAAATGGGATAATGGGAAGTAATGAAGCATTGTTATGTGAAGTTTTTTGGAACAAACATATTTTTAGTCACGTGTAAATACTTTTAACATTTTGGTTCAAAATGACACAAAATCTAAAAAAATATATTAGATACATCATCGACATGGACGGATTTTACATTACATATCCTCATAAACATTTTCAATGTAGAGAAATGGCTATTCTAGACGTAAAACTGTCTAATAAAAATGATGCGTTTATCGATCATTATTTGTTTCGGCCAAGTTATCCTTTCAATTATTTGTCGCCAAAAGACAAAAAAACTGTTCGTTATTGTAAAACACACGTTCACGACATTCCATATTTTGATGTGACCGAAGAATTAAAATGTGCCTACAAACAAGAGAACATCATTCCTATATTAAATTGGTATATTAGAAATTTGTGCAAAGACGAAGTGATCGCATACAAAGGTGGTTCAACAGAAAAACAATTTTTAAAAATGTTGACGACGAATGATAGAATTTTTGATATTGAAGAATACAAATGTCCAAAATACAATGATTTGGTGAATGTCATAAATTTAAACAAACGTTATGTGTGTAATAATCATATATTTGCAAAAAATAATCACAAAATTTTAAAACGTTCTTGTATTACAAATCACAAAATTTTACATTGTTCATGCAACCTTTATATAACTCACCAAATGATAACTATCATTAAGGAATTCCAAATCTTAATATGTTTGATGGTGAAAACCCACATCTTGTTATTATTGATAATCTAATGAGAGAGTCCGATGTAAATTTATACTCGAACAGTGTTTTGTATTAGATTAAATAGAAGATTTATAAAGAAATAAAAATAATATATTGCATACAATTTGTTTTATTTAATTTTATAACGTTTTACATAGTTACGTACACACAAAATGCATTACACATAACACATAAAATCTAACACACAATACATATTATAACCTTAACTACTATAGTCTACAGTAACATTTCTGTTTTTATCTATCTCAATAATATTATCAAACTCAGCATAAACTATACAGTTAATTGTTTGTATTAGTGAGGATTCAAATCGTACTTCTAATCTTACACTACCATGCTTTATGAGATTCCAATGAGCTGATGAGTTGGCAGATAAATCAGGAGTTAAGTCAAATGCTAATAGACAGTAACCTTTGGCATACTGTTCACAAGAGATTCCATTTTCTTCATTAAGAAAGTGAATACTAGTTCCCGAGAATGGAGTATGATATGCTGATGCATATATAATATATAAGCGTATTCAAGTCGCTAAAGAACGTACATGTGCGGGTTGCTCTCGAGATTTATTTTTCTAAGCTAGGAAAACCGGACTCTACCGTTATAAAAATGTGTTCAAATGAAACATCATAGTTTGATATACCTATAAAATATGAAGTACAGTACTAAATTCTTGAATTTTTAACTATTTCGAACATTATTTTGTGTGTAAAAAATGCAGTGATGAAAATCAATCTGTGCGCGTGGCGTGAAGTGCCGAGCCCGCATCGCGCTCTGTCGCTCTAACGGGAGCTAGCTACGTAGGCGGTCCCATAATGAATTGGCCTAACTATGAACCAATGAAGGAAATGAAACGAAACCAATTTTATTTTTCAATATAATCACCATGAATTCTAACACACTTCTGACATCTGTGAATCAACATCTCTAAACCTTTATAAAAATAATCACATTTTTTATCCTCAAAATGACTGAAGACCGCCGCCTGCAACTCTTCATCGCTTGAAAATTTTCTTCCTCTTAAGTCCCGCTTTAAATTTGGAAATAAATAATAGTCGGACGGGGCCATGTCTGGACTGTAAGGTGGATGTTGAACTTCTGTGAACCCGCATTGACGAACTGCATCCTTCGAAACACCAGCGGTATGAACAGGGGCGTTGTCATGGAGCAACAGGACACCTTTAGACAGCTTGCCTCTTCGTTTTTCCTTTATATTGTCTCGTAATTTATATATTAAAGAAGCATAATATTCGCCGATTACGACTGTATTATCAAAATGCCTTGAAAATCCCAAAATATTGTGCACATCAGTTTTTTAGTCGATTGTTGCACCTTTGCCTTTCTAGGGGGCTTTTCACCCTTATAACGCCATTCCATTGGCTCGCGCTTGCTTTGTGGATCATAATACAAGATCATAGTTTCATCACCAGTCACTAGCCGCTCGATCACAGTCTTTTGATTTTCGCCACAAAGATCCAAAAACTTCGAAGCGCAGCGCACTCTTTCCTGTCTCTGTACCGCTGAAAGAAGTTTCGGTACCCATCTTGCACTCACTTTTTTCATGTGAAGATGTTCATGGATCGCGCGATGAACGGTACTCTTAGAGAGCCCAAGCCTTGCTGCAATTTCTCTAATCTTCAAACGGCGGTCACTCAGAACCTCCTCTTCGATAAGAGCAATCGTTTCGGGAGTGAGCACTTCCACGGGTCGACCGTCGTGGCCAAAGTCTTCGACGGTTTCTCTCCCGAGGCGAAACTCTTTCACCCAATTTTTCACTGTGGTATAAGAGGGGGCAGACTTCTTATACACGCCATCCAATCGTTCTTTTATTTGGGCAGGGGATAAACCTTCTTTAAACAGAAACTTTATGACACTTCGATACTCAGTTTTCGACATTTTGAAAAAATACGCGACTCTCGTTATTCAAATACCTGTTTAACTAAGACCAAGCATTTCATGTCGATGCATGTTTCTTATATTAAATGCACGATAAACGTACTATTTAATGCAACACAACATGTAGCGACATGTCGCGTTGAACTATATCAGGCCAGTTCATTATGGGACCGCCTGGTATATCTGTTTTGTCGCACGGTGTTATTATAACAATCTTGGAATTCCGAATGAATTGTCCGACAAGTGGCAGTAACATTGATGTTGAGGAGATGATTAAATGCAATAGATGCAAGGAGGAATACCATTATAGATGTGTGAATATTACCTCGGCTGCGTTTAGGGAAGAACGAGAACATTTGAAACGTACTTTCAAGTGTGATTTTTGCTTAAACATGACCCAGCGTATACGGGTAACCGACGACACACCAGTACGTGGTGTTCGCACCGCCTGCCTCGTTGAACATAACCAATCTTTCGAGGGAAATGTTTCTCAGGCGATAGCAGAGTCGTTAACATCGGACGAGATAATCGATAAAGTTGAGAGAGTGATCATGGCAAAAATTTGTGCTTTTGAACCAACATTATACAAGAAATTAAAAATACTGTGGCAGTACTTGCGCTAGAAAATAGTAAATTAAGGCAGGAATTGAAGGATGCTAATATGAAATGTAGTTCTTATGAACAACAAATTAAATGTTTAAAAACTAAGAGGCAAGTGTTAGAGATAAGCGAGGAAAATGAAAGTTATGATATCAGTACCGAATGCCAAAATCGACGATTAATATCTACAATACCAGAGTGTACTGAACCAGCTATTTCGTCTAACATCAACAATAAGGGCTACCACGCGCGGACGACCGCGCTGTCAAAGCCCCCGGAAACAAATTATGCGGCGGCGGCGGCCAGGAAAGCAGTCGATACGAAAGTCGGCGATAACGATGGTAATGATTGGATAGAAGTCAAAAATAAAAATAAAAGGAGGAGTAACCTTATACAAAGAGGAGGTAACAAATCAGTTATTTTTATAAAAGCAGTTGAACGTAGAATATTTTTACATGTTTGGAGACTGGAAACTGCACTACAGAAGAAAATCTACAGGAGTTTTTAAAAAAATACTGGGAAACGAGTCAGAAATCGTTATTGAAAAATCAAAACCTAAAACTGAGCGAGAATACGCGTCGTTCAAGATTGGTGTTACGTTAAGCGATTATGACAAGCTTTGTGACCCAGAAGTATGGCCAGTAAATGTAGAATTCAGTGAATGGATTTGGTTTCGCCGCTCAACCAAAACAACCAAAACAAACAAATCGGAAACCGAGTAGACATTTTAACGTTTTTTACCAAAATGTCAGAGGACTGCGGACAAAGACCACACAATTTTTATCATTATTAGAATCATCAGGATCTGATATAATAATAATAATAAAAATAATATAATAATAATAATCCACAACTATCACACAACGCCATCTAGTCCCAAGCTAAGCAGAGCTTGTGTTATGGGTACTAGACAACTGATAAACATACTTACATATTTCTAAATACATAAATATTATAGATAAATTACACCCAGATACAGAACAAACGATCGTGCTCATCACACAAACATTTGTCCTGGGTGGGAATAGAACCCACGACCTCCGGCATAGCAGTCAGGGTCACTAACCACTAGACCAACAGGCCAGACAAATATATATATATTCGCTATTACTGAAACTGGCTTAAATGAAGCGATTCAAAACTCAGAATTCGTGCTCCCCGGATACCAAATATTACGATGTGACCGGGCAGATGGGCGCAAACAGGGAGGCGTACTTTTAGTGGCCACACAGCGATTCGAGTTGCGACGAGTGACTGTGCCAGGTGATTTTAATATTGACAGTCAAAAGTTTGAACTAACTTGTGCTGCTGTTTATATTCAGAACCATTTTTTATTTACTTGTTGTGCCGTGTATATACCGCCGCAGGCTGACGAGAACGAATATATGTTAATGTTTAGCATATTAGAAAAACTATGTGTAAAATATAAAACTAATTTAGTTATATTATGGGACTTCAATATGTACTCTTGTAATAATAATATATCTAATCATTACGAATATTTCATGGCCTTCTGTGAATTCCCTCAGTGTAATGTGGTACCTAATTGTAACAATAGGCAGTTGGACCTCGTGCTGTGCATTAGCGGCGGCGTCTAGGTGAGTGCGGCGGACGAGGGCCTGCGGCCCGTGGACGCGTACCATCCACCGCTTGCCGTGCGCATCGAGCTCGGCGCACGTGCGCCGCAGCTTCCCCCCGCAACCACTATACCTTCTGAATCGCCGTGTATACGATACTCGTGCTCACGATCCCCGAAAACTCGGAAATTATGGAATTTTAATAAAGCCGACTTTATTCAGTTATACAATTTATTTACAAAAATAGACTGGAATGAGATATACTATATACAAGACCCGAACGACGTTCTAAATTTATTTTATGATAAGATATATGATATTTTTGACAAGTGTGTTCCCCCAAAAAATATATATGAATTCAGTCAATAGGAGATATACTTATCCGGTTTGGTACACGCCTGAAATAATTAAGGATATAAAGCTGAAATATAAATTACATAAAAAATATAAATCTAGCAAAGCGCGCAATGATTACGAGGAGTTCTCTCGATGTAGGGCAAGAGTTAAAGCCGAGACTGCACGAGCACATGACCAGTACCGCGACCGCGTGCAGGGACATTTGGCAAAGGATCCGCAAGCGTTTTGGGGGTACATAAGATCTAGGAAAGGCGATTCGAATCATCGAAGGTTAATCAATGACAGACGGGTAGTATCAGAACAAGAATGCGCGAATGAGTTCGCTCGGTTCTTCCAGTCGGTTTACAATCCGACGCCTCCTAAGCTGAGCGTGGCGGCGGCAAGCATAAGCGCGGCGACGGGTGCGGCGCCGGGTGCGTGGGCGCATCTCGCGTGCTTACATCCCGCTGACGTACGGCGCACACTTGCGCGTTTACCGCCGAAGTCTTCGGCGGGGCCCGATGGTATTCCGGCGTTTATTTTTAGGGACTGTCGTGCAGTATTAGTAAAGCCGTTGCTACACATATTCAATGTTTGTATTAAGGCTGCAAAGTTTCCTGATCGTTGGAAACTCACTCGGGTAGTACCGGTGCCGAAAGGTAGTAGAGGTTCAGCCCCCAGTGATTATAGACCCGTGGCGGTATTATGCACTCCAGCTAAAGTTTTTGAGTCAACCATTCACAGTAGTTTGTACCCACAAATAAGTGCTCTGTTGTCCGACGCACAGCACGGCTTCCGTTCCGGGCGAGGGACAACGGGGAACTTGCTCGAGCTAATGACACACATAGTACCAACGGAGGATGCTGGCCAACAAGTGGATGTTGCCTATTTCGATTTTAAAAAGGCATTTGACACAGTAGACAATGACGTCTTACTAGCGAAGTTGGCTAGCGTCGGGTGCACACCGCATACGCTATCATTTTTCGCCTGTTATTTACGAGACCGATGTCAGTATGTTGACTGCAGCGGACGCCTTTCCGAACCCTACTTTACAAGATCAGGTGTCAGTCAGGGCAGTATTTTAGGGCCTTTTCTCTTTATTCTGACAATCAACGATTTGCCTGAAGTAGTCAATAAGTCTACACCCCTGTTATTTGCTGATGACCTAAAATTAGTTTTAAAAATAAAGCAGCGGGCGGATCATGACATACTACAGCAGGATATAACGAAAGTCGTAGAGTGGAGTTTGGAAAATAAATTATATTTCAACGCGGCGGAATGTTCTATCCTATCATTCAGCCGTGCACATAACCCGAGTCGTCATCAATACTATATGGATGGAACCCCTCTGCAACGAGTTTTTGAGGTTAATGATTTAGGTGTGCGATTCACTACGGACATACAATTTCGAAAACACATTACTAATGTTTGTAAAAAAGCATACCGCAACCTAGGGATAGTCTTACGGCTAGCCAACAGATTCACAAACATCTGTGCTCTGAGAGCATTACACGAGGCACTCGTAAAAAGTCGTTTAGAATGCAATGCTGTTGTTTGGTCACCACATGAAGTCAAATATAAATTAATGCTAGAACGTATTCAGAACAAATTTTTGAGATTTATGTATTTAAAACAGTATGGTGGGTACCCGGGTTATCCATTTTTGTACCCTACTTTATTTATACTAGGCATGATAAGTTGATATTAAAATAGAAATAAGAAGGGAAGTTGCTCTCGCCACTTACTTACTAAAAGTGATCCGTGGTAAAATACATAACCCAGGTATTTTACAGATAGCTGAGCTGTGTGTCTCTAATGAGTACGTAGGAAGACTGCGGCGGCCGCCGCTCTTGTCGGTGCCGCCAGCGCGCACCAACTTGCTACAGCACGCGCCTTTGTACGCGCGCGCTGCGTGCGCTTAACGTGGTCTCACTACAGACTGATTTGTTCAGCTGTACTCTGAACGAATTCACAAAGGCCGCTTATTGTAAAATATCTTTAAGTTGTGCATACCACAACAGCACCTATATTATGTTTGTTCTAGTTTATTAGTTTGTAACTGCACTATTGTATTAGGTAATACACCTGTGATGATAGTTGTAAGTGGTAAAATAAATAAATAAATAAATGTAAATATACTGTTATTAAAAGATCGTTGCAAAGCTTTTGAAGGTATTTGTTGACCATCAATATATAAGCTGAAAGAATTAATACCATAGTTTTCAAAGTTAAATGGATTTTTAATAAGGGAACCATTAAATGCAGAATTGTTCACAAATACAATTATACATCTTTTGGTATTTATACATCTTTATTGTAATTGTATTGTAATTGTAATTGTCCTAAAAATATATTATCAAGAATTTTTCCTTGAACACCCAATGGAATTGATAAACTTTTACTTCAGCTCGAGTAATAGGATAGTTAGCAGTGGTAGAAGCTAAAACTTTTTGATGTGCGAGTAATACACTAGGATTAATTCGTACTCGTCAAACAATAAGAGTTGCATCCGTAATGCAAACTTTAAACTTTACATCGTTTGACCCAGCAATTAAATTAAAACTCTCTCTTGATCGAACCAATTTAACACCCATTTCAACACCATTAATTAAAAATTTTTCTTGGTTGAAAATATCACCGTGAAGATGACCAATCATTCCTATTTCCTTACTTTCACTAATCGATTCCTGTCTTTTAATAAACCCTATGTTTTTACCATCTGTAGAATCAATCCATTTTTCCTGCTGTATCCTCATAACAAAGACTACAAGTAAGATGAGATTGTTTAGCAGCAGGAGGGGGTTTAAAAGGGTTTCCATGTATGCTCGATATGCATAGGTATTATTAGGTGGTGATACAATTGGTTTAAATAAACATCAAGTTGACTAAAAAGTGAATGCAGCCAATTATTTACAGGTGCTACTATTGTAGTAGATATCAAGTTGAATCTTGATTTAATACTTTTGCCTTTATGTGGAGTACTGTATGAGACCAATCTATGTGGTCATCGCCTGTCCCAGGAACTTGAAACTCGATAGGTCCATCATGACCAAGAGATGAAATTGGTTTATAATAAATCTACAATCCATTTTCAATGCTAGTTTGTGTAGACGGTAGTGCAAACAAATCCAATTCTGACTTAACGCACTCGCAAGAATGATTATGAAGGAAAGACGTATCTAATTTGAAAATATATCTTTGATATTTTTTGGTTTGAGACCCAGCTTTTTCGCAGCTTGCAATTTAGCAGTTAATGGTGGAATGAACGAGGTCAATCGTTTTCTTTTAGTTCTATACCCAGATCATGTCATGTTAAATTGATCAATTTTCTCATCAGCCTTTCGTTCTAAATTCGTACTAACTTGTTTTAGACGATCTTTTATTGAGGCTTCCATAGGACGCGCTTGAACCATATCCGATAAAAGTCTTACTCCAGCGCTTAATGCCTCCTTACCAATCACTCGAGCACCACTTGAAAGTAAAGGTAAAACTGATCTAAATAACCCCCCTAAGAAGCTCCCAATACCATGACCGCGTTGGTATGGTGAACCCTTATAAATTACTCCAACTAACCTGTCCTGGCCCAGCTTGATGTGTATAATAATTTTCATATTTATGATGATCGCGAAGAGAATTGATGACACATGGTTCCAAACTGTCATGGAATTTTTTGTCCTGTGCTCGATCTTATTACTATTTCTAGCGTATCGAACTCTCTTCGCATAACAGGTAAGTAGTGAGGTTGAGAGAAAACGTGCATTTTATTTGCACCATAAATGTATTTTGTAGGATCTAATGAAATGACTCTTAGTAAAGGAGTCATAACATCACCCACAATCTGAGGATCGATAATGTCACAATATAGAAAGAGTTGAGATGGTAACCCTAAGTGTAAATTAGCAGGACACTTTCCAAAATTTCTCTCTAGGAGATTTTTATTTGGTTCATAACCTAGTTGTAAACTTAATTTGGGTGATAATGTTACGGATGTTATATTTTTATCCAAAACAGAAATAGACACAAATTTTGTTATTTCATCATAGCGAAATTTCAAGTTCTCTCCGATACCATTTAACACTCTTAAAATATGCTCAACGTTATCATAGTTGGTAGCTGGAATATGTTTTTTGTAGTACACTATGGATGGTGGTGATCTTCATTAGGCATTGGCATTAGGCATTCATGGTACATGGATATTGAAACTCAACAACTTCAACCGACCATTCACCTTCTAATTTAATAGCTTTTGGTAATTTCGTTGAAAAATTTGTGGTCTTGTTATCAGGAAAGTATTCCATTGAACCGTTGCTGAGCAAAGTTAAATAAAAACTTTCTTTATTCATATTTTTTTTAAACTAGAAGCTAAAATCCAACTTCATCTATAATATGTTCATCTATAAATGTTAAATTTATCTGGATAACCTTTCCACTTTACTAATACTTCTTTTCTGTTACCTGAGTAACGAGTGTCAATTATTTTATCTATTTTATATTGTGAGGTGGGGTATTTTCTGTAATTCTCTTTCATAAAAAGTACCAACTATTGGTTATTTTGTAAATCTGTTATTGTATAAACAACCCATGGAGATCTATCAATTATTGAAGATATAATAAATATAATAACTAAAGTCTGGGAAAGAATAATAGAGAGAAGAATGAGAGAAGAGTGTGAGATAACACAAAACCAGTTCGTATTCATGCCCGGTTGAGGTACGACAGACGCCATTTTCGCATTACGCCAATTGTGCGAAAAGTACAAGCGCGTGCATAAAAATCTGCACATGGTTTTTGTCGACCTTGAAAAGGCGTACGATCGGGTTCCCCGTGAGGTTTTGTGGTGGGCGTTAAAGATGAAAGGTATGCCTGGGAAGTATTTGAGGTTAGTCCGTGCTATGTACAGAGCATCCCGTACATGTGTACGATCTGCCGAGGGAACTACGGGCAGTATCGATGTGGCGGTAGGGCTGCACCAAGGGTCGGCATTGAGCCCTTACCTCTTCCTACTGATTATGGACGCTTTGACGTCGGACCTGCAGGATGAGGCACCCTGGTGCATGCTCTTTGCCGATGACATCGTGCTTGTCGGGGAAGAAGGCATCGAGGTACAGAGCAGACTGACGGGGTGGCACCAGAGGCTGGAAAGTGTTGGCTTGAAGATCAGCAGATCCAAAACCGAATATCTGTGCTGTGATTTCGGCGGTCTTTCCAGTCCTGTACCCATGTCGTTGGATGGCGCTATACTGCCTACCTGCTCAGATTTCAAGTACCTCGGTTCCCTCATTCAAGGCGACGGCGGAATAGATAGAGCTGTGCAGCATAGGATTAACGCAGGGTGGATGAAATGGCGACAGGTCACAGCCACAACGTGCGATCCCCGAATGCCAATAAGGCTGAAGGGGAAAATTTACAAATCGATCATCCGACCTGTCGTCATGTATGGAAGTGAATGCTGGGCCGTCAAGAAGAAGGATGAAAATAGACTGCATGCGAATGAAATGAGAATGTTACGATGGATGTGTGGTGTGACAAGGATGGATAAGATAAGGAATGAGTATATAAGAGGAAGCCTGAAAGTAGCGCCAGTGGTAGAAAAGGTGAGAGGAAGCACATTGGCATGGTTTGGGTATGTGATGCGGAGGAATGAAAGTCATGTCACAAAACGAGTGTTGAATATGAATGTCCCTGTCCCTCCACACACGGGCAGAGGAAGGCCGAATAAAAGATGGATCGATTGTGTGAAGAGTGATATGAGAATGAAAGGAGTAAGTATGGAAATGACGGCTGATAGAGAGGAATGGAACAAGAAGGTTTACTGCGCCGACCCCAGATAATGGGAAATGGTTTAGAGAATGATGATGATGATAATAAATATAATAACTAGCCGTGTAGTGGCGGTTGAGAATATCCACTACCCCATATCTTCCCGTGGGTGTCGTAAGAGGCGACAGAGGGACACAGAAAGGAGATGGGCAGCAGCATCTTCATAATGACAACAATAACATAATAAAAAGCTGCGGTTGCCAATCCGCTCGCCAAGCGTGGCAACTATGGCAAATAATCCCCCATGAGCAACGATGCAAATAAACGGCCCCCAGTCCCCGACGGCCCCGCTATTCCCGACTACGGTGGCGACCTTGGTAACGGCGGGGCAGGGGGTGCTAAGAATCTCCGGTGGGGGTTCGGTTGCCACCTACGATGACTCGACCTGGCAACGTATAACGCACGCACCCTGAGGACTGACGAGAAGATACTGGAGCTGGAAGAAGAGGTAGACAAGTTGCGCTGGCATATTATTGGATTATCTGAGGTCTGAAGAGAGGGGGAGGAGACGGTAATCCTCGAGTCCGGCAACTTGTTCTATCACCGGGAGGGCGACCATCTGTCCCAAGGAGGTGTCGGATTTATCGTCCACAAGTCTATCGTCAACAACGTTGTAAAGATTGGGAGTGTGTCGACGATGGTCGCGTACCTGATACTCAGAATCACCAAACGGTATTCGCTGAAGGTCATACAGGTCTACGCACCAACCGCGGCAATTCCCGATGAGGAGGTGGAGGAAATGTATGAGGATATTTCTAGAGCCATGCATTCCTCCAAAACCCACTACACGGTGTTGATGGGAGACTTCAACTCAAAACTAGGCACAAGAGAAGGCGGTGAGCTGAAGGTAGGGAAATTTGGAGAGGGGCAACGGAACCGTAGGGGCCAGCAACTGGCTGACTTTATGGAGAAAGAGGGACTCTTTATGATGAACTCTTTCTTCCAGAAGCGGCCCCACAGGAAGTGGACCTTCATTATGACGACCAGACGCCAACTGTTTAGTGATGTCTCAGTGATCGCAAGGGTGAAAACCGGCAGCGGTCACCGAATGGTTAGAGGTACACTGAACCTAAACGTTAAGTTGGAGAGGTCTCGTCTAAAGAAGTCAACGCTCCGTTCCCCTCGTGCTCTAATCCAGAATCTCGAGACTTTTCAGCTCGAGTTACGTAACCGCTTTCAGTGCCCAGAAGAGTGCAATGCAGTGGACGATATGAATGACAAGCTCGTGGAAACTGTCCATGCGGTTGGAGCTAAGTTCTGCAAGACCCGCCGCAGAAAAACACAAAAACTCTCCAATCACACTCTTAATCTTATGGCTGTTAGACGGGAGATGAGGCTGCAATCGCCAACAGATTTCCAATATAAGTAAGCGGTACTTTAATGTCTTTTAATGCTTCAGCAAATCTATCCCACCCTACTGGATCACTTCTTTTTAAGGGTGTTAGTGAATCATTTATTAAATCAACAATATTACTTCGAGGAATTTTTTCATTATCAATTATGACTGCACCTCTATTATCCCAATGTATTTTACTTTTACTTGTTTCAACTAAGTTTAATAATAACTGTCATTTTTTATTTTTTTGGTACTAAACTGAGTATTTGAGCTGGTGTGTAAAGTGGATTTTCATCATTTTCTTTACTTTTAATGGATCAATTCTCCAATAAAGATTCAGCATCAACTGAAGTTTTTAGATCTCTATTTTTATTTTTAAAACCAATTTTAGACTAATTTGAATCTTCATTAGATGTATCAGAATAAATTTTTAATCTGAGTGGTTGACGATCCTCTTCGGTAAAATGAAAGGTATCTTTGCAGTGTTTGTAAATATAACACCAATTTCTTTCGGTCTTCCGCCTTACTATTCATAATATTTTGCATTTCAATATCTAATCGAGATAAATTACTATTAACCTTATTTTCTTGTTTTAATTTTTCAATCAATCCAGGTTCGATAAGTATCATTTTCTTTGCATTTTTCATGTTAACTGGCTAGTCCACTCACTAATCCACTCAATATTGCACCTAATATTATTGGTAAGAAAGCCCCTCCTTTTTGTATAATTATATTTTTTCTTAGTTTATGTTTACACTTACGCACTAGGTGACGGAGTATATTTTTGTGTTTATTAAATTTTTGTTTATCTTGATCTTTAAGAGGTACTTTTCCTTGTAAAACGTTATGAATACACTCACAAATACAGTTAATTTCTTCTTCATCACGCGTTTAATGTAATGCTCTTTGATATTTTGGTTTAAGCGTATGCAAAGCGTTTAGCAAATGTTTATGCGTTGTGAGTCGACGATGCATCATTTAGCAATGATTTGAATTGTTTGATTCTTGGTGTATTTCAACTTTTGTGGGGACGTAGACTGTACAGAAACCATTAAATGGGAAGACATTTGTCTTGATACGACAAAAATCGTTGGTATTCTGTTTTAAATCTACCATTAAATATCCATGCGCCTCTAGAGTTGGATCCCTGTAGGCATCTTCAATAAATTTTGGGTTATCTAATGACACTTGTCGCGCTAAATATCTTATTTGAGTTTTATCTCGAGGGTTTTTAAAATATATTATATAGCTTGAGTTTAAGGATATGTCTCTTTGCCCTTTACCCTGATGAAATAAATTATGTGTTAAATAAAATGCACTAAGATTCTTGTGATGACTAACTTTTGTAAATATATCCACAATTCTTCCATCGGACTCTCTCATTAGATCATCAATAATATCAAGATGTGGGTTTTCACCATCAAACATATTAAGATTTGGAATTCCTTGATGATAGTTAACATTTGGTAAGTTATATAAAGGTTGCATTTCATCAAAGCACCATGTGATCTGATTAAAACCACAATTGCGTATTTCTGTAACTAATTTTATGAAATTGGTTACAAAATTTGACTTCCCACATCCACTTGGTCCTGCCACAATAGCAGTAAACGGATGTATAAAGTGAAACATTACACACGTCCAAAGTTCTAAGGGGTGAAATATAAAATGAGAGTGTTGGTGTAAACAATTAATATAAATGTGTACTAAAACTAATGTTTTTGGGAAATGAAACAAAATTTATGATTAATTTAAAATTTTATTTTCAAGCAATAACCACGTAAAAAACCCACACTTCATCACCAGAACAATGTAAAATTTTGTGATTATTTTTTGCAAATATATGATTATTACATACACAACGTTTGTTTAAATTTATGACATTTACCAAATCATTGTATTTTGGACATTTGTATTCCTCAATATCAAAAATTCTTTCATTCGTCGTCAACATTTTTAAAAATTGTTTTTCTGTTGAACCACCTTTGTATGCGATCACTTCGTCCTTGCACAAATTTCTAATACGAGTATACCAATTTAATATGGGAATGATGTTCTCTTGTTTTTAGGCACATTTTAATTCTTCGGTCACATCAAAATATGGAATGCCGTGCACGTGTGTTTCACAATAACGAACAGTTTTTTTGTCTTTTGGCGACAAATAATTGAAAGGATAACTTGGCCGAAGCAAATAATGATCGATAAACGCATCATTTTTATTAGATAGTTTTACGTCTAGAAAAGCTATTTCTCTACATTGAAAATGTTTATGAGGATATGTAATGTAAAATCCGTCCATGTCGATGATGTATCTAATATTTTTTAGATTTTGTGTCATTTTGAACCAAAATGTTAAAAGTATTTACACGTGACTAAAAATATGTTTGTATAATTATAATATTAGTATAATTTTTTAACAGTAAATCATACACACTTAAGAAAATAACAGAAAGAAAAGTAATACTGTCAATAGAATAAACACTTAAAATTGCAATTACCAATTTAATTGGTGTCAGCGGGGATCGAACCCGGGTCGCGTACTGTGAAATTTACAGCTTGCGCTAACCATCTAAGCTACCACGGCTTAATCATATACACACACAATATTTAAATATAATTTGTTAACACTAAATCATACACACGTAAGAAAATAATAGAAAGAAAAGTAAGTTTATCAATAGAATAAACACTTACATCCATGGCCTTTGATGCGTTGAAGTAACACAAATGTAGTATTGATAGATCCACTGCGGTCAAACGACCATACACTAACTCCATGACTGCAGTTGCTTGGTCTTATATAGTACCAGTAAGTAATAATTCTAATCTAAAGAATTTATGCAGTGGAATTGATAGTAACTTTATGCGTCAACTAGCTTATCTCGCATTCTGTTGCTTATCTCAGCACTACTTCGTATTGCGACTTGTTCAGTTCGGCGATGACTCAAATACGTTTTGTATAACACAAAATAATGCAATTTAATATTTAGAAATCGCTATAATTGCTCATTCCTATGTTAGTCAATGAGTAGATTGTACTGTAATGATCTACTAATAGCAGTAATGTTATGGATACGCTAGACGTACAACAACATCTGAAAAAGATTCACCCCAGTCTAGAAAATAATGTTTATGCTGCTAATAGACTGCCCATGTATACCCACGTGCCAACGTATATAATATGCAATTTGGATACAGATGATAAACCAGGGTCACATTTGGTAGCTTTATATATCGATATGAATGACGTCGGTCAATATTTTGATTCATATGGACGAGCACCTGTACGATATCATATAGAGTTTTTAAAAAGGAATTGTAAAAGATGGAACTGGAATGTTGATAGTATTCAGAATGAGTGGACTTCAGTTTGTGGCGAATATTGCTTAATGTATTTGCTATATAAGTTTCAGGGATGTTCAATGCATAGTTTTACGAGTATATTTACAGGGAACACATTGTACAACGATATTTTAGTGGATGAGATGTTTCGCTCCTATTTTATAGACAATAAGTAATAAGATTTTGTATTTTGTAAATAAAAATTGTAACAAAATTAGTTAATGTATTTTATTGATGATTCAGATTAGCGTTGCAGTTAGGAACAAAGGAGTATAATACAATAGCACTGATAAGCCGACGCACACGCTGAGGAAGAATAGACGGTATTCAATGAACAATAGATAAAAAGATAAGAACAATTGTATGCTAATGACGGTGGAGGCCCTCACCGGATATCAATTAGATAAGAGTTAATTGATCTGCACATCTCCGAAACCGTGCATCCTACGCAAAAACGGACCGCAGATTCGTGATCAGGGCATGTCAAAACTTTTTTTTTTTAGGATCGTGAGTCGACGAACGTTGTACCACTTCTGACTCAGTGAGCCAGAACTGGTACTAACTAACTACTCCCAATGCGTGTCGGCGAACTTCACATGTCTTCGAAATATTTTTTTTCATATTCCTCAGACATGCAGGTTTCCTCACGATGTTTTCCTTCACCGCCGAGCACGTGGTAAATCAGCACTTAAAATTGCAATTAACAATTTCACTGATGCCGGCGGGGATCGAACCCGGGTTACTCGTGTTCTGTTATATTTACAGCGAGCGTTGACAATCTGAGCTACCACGGCTCTTAAAATAAATAAGGAACCCCGATTGTATTTATTACAAATTATAAAAGTTACCATCTCTTTCCCATAGGTTGCCTCATGTTGATTGTACCATAGTTACTCCACTTGGTAATTTTTTTATTATTTTGACTTGTTATCAGAATGATGCTACTGCCCATCTCCTGTCTCAGTTTTTCTGTGTCGCTTCTTACGAGCTTACGTCACTCACAAGATGTTAGGAGGTAGTGTATGAGCTAAAAAGCTCACTGTAAAAGTAAAAAAAAATCGTTGTACATATTTTAACTTACTCGTATAATTGTATGAAAAAGATTACGAACCTAGCCTTTCATGCGGTTACAAAAATCTATTTTTACAATTCATCGAATTATATGCGATACTGACGAAAACTCAAGAATATTTTTAAGTCTATGTATTTTATAATTGTGTGTGAGAATAATCTAAGAATAACGGGTCTGCCCGTTATTATGGAAACGAATGTACGGATGAACATACATTCGTTACATTCGATGTTCGATTCGATTACGTTCATCATACCGGCCAAAAATATTATCCTACTTTTCGGCTCTGCAGTCGAGTTAATAATAAGTATCGAGTTAATATATGTATGTAGTTGTAAAAGTTATAACAAAAAAAAAAGTATTTCTTCGGCCTTTGTAACAGTCATTATATTTATTTTTCACATCATTAAAAAGTTATTTTGCTGTAATCATATTGAAATATTATCACTTTCACGTTTCAAATATCTTAGGCTAGTGTATTTAATAATCAGATAGAATAGTTACCATTAATTATACTATAACCCGACTCAATAAAAAAGTGAAGCAACTGAACTATTTTATTCATACTAACTGTAATTGTTGATTTATCGAGGTTGTGTTTTATCCCAGGAATAACTTTTGACTGATGATTAAAAAATCAGCTCTGAGCTGAATAAATATTCACTCATATACCACGATATGACGCCAGTCACTGCCGAACATAGGTCTCACAAAGCACGGTCCCAAGCAATGATATTATAATATCATTGGTCCCAAGCTACCAAATGTAGCACACATTACGCAAGCGTTTAATTGCTTCGTACTTATTTGCACATAAACAGGGATACATAATTTATAATCTTTTTGTTTAAATGTTGTATCTATTTCCGTCTTAAACTTTTGAACTATAATATTAATAGGCGTTCATTAAAATACTCAAATTGCGAGCGAGTGAAGCGCAGCTTAATGAAATCTTGTTTTGAGATGCTAATTGACGTTCGTTAGGGAATATTCAATTTTTAATTATGAAAGAAAATCTTTAATAATTTTATTTTCCATTTACTTAGCAGAATCTACAAAATATAAAAATATATGATGACATAAGCCGTTAAGGGACTCTGGAACTATGAAATTATGTTGTGTTTCAGAATTAATGCAATTGAATGAATTTAGTGCTTTTAGAGTACAATCTAGCCCTTTTAATGTACAATGCGTATAATCCGTTTAATAATGCCCTCCAGAACGAATTTTGATCATTACGGCCAGTAGTGTGTGGCAGGATTATAATGCACGAGTATAAGTGTTACCTTTTCTGTTAAGAGGGATTGTATGTTTGGCTATATCTAGCGATGTATTTGTTGGAAGATATGTATACGTTTACGTATGCTCTGATCTGATGCGGGTAATAGCTGGTGAGCCTCTCAAGGCTACATCCGAAAGCGGCTCAATGTGGAAACCATTCCCTGCTCAAGATTAGCAGCAAGACGCGCTCTACGTTTAGAATCCGTGCTGAATATGCAATCAGAAATGATACCTTACATATGCACTACGTGTGCAGGAGTGGCTTTTTGGCAGGCGGTAACGCTCAAGAAGGGATTTATATGGTCAGTGTGCCCATTATTGTTACTGCAATAAGCCAGTGTTTAACTACCATCTTACCTATATAAGTGGTGAAGCAGTCGAAGATTGTAAAGCTCACAATCCTATTCGTTCTCTCTTTGAAGACACACATATTGTAATATATGTAAAGACAGGTGCTGGCAAATTATTATTCCACTCCTTTGCTGTTCGTATTACGAACAACTAAGCAAATCGAATGATTCGAACGCGTAGTATGTTGGCAACAGAGGGATTGAGACTAGCCGAGCGTCTGATTGTCCGCTAATAGAATAGATCAAAGTGGAATAAATGAAGTCAAACAATTCAATAAATTCATCAATTACGTGTGCTTCAAACGGCGTGACGTAAAATCACTGTGGCTGGGAGATTCACAGAGACACAGAGTTGTCACTGTAATGCATCATGTGTCTTCCCTCTTAATCGATAACTATTTAAGAGATTTCAGGCAACATTGATATTTATCCACACGCAAATGATCGGAATGTTTTACAGTACCAACACCCCTTTCAAAGGAGCGCATAATAATTGAGATTAGTAACTAGATGCTGTCGTCCACCACACCAGGCACTTGACTCAATTCTATTAATGATTTCTTAAATATATGCGAACACTACACGTTGAATAAAACAATTTATATGAGTTTTATCGCGTTTTTAATTTATTTTTATTTCCCGACGTATCGGGTGCTTTACAACACCCATGGTCCCGGAAGGTACTAAGATGTTTGACCTCCTAATGTCATAATTAGCCCGGCTCCCTTTAGTTTTTGAATATAAATTTTTAGTCCGATATACACAGAACGAGTACCTTTAACTATTCTTGATGAGTATACATTGTAGCCCTTGAAATAATCTTCGATTTATCGAAATACAGCATCATTGTCCTGCTATTTAGTCTGATATTCTGCAAGTGCGTAGTCTTTTCTTGGTCAAGCCAATCCTTTCATTCGTCCCTAACACAGGTGTAGCATGACTCTATCACATAACATTCTATCAGACATGTCGAAACTTCGGTGTCATCCTAGAAAAAAGTGTTTTCACACAAATTGTAGGTAGCTCGTATGCAGCTGATTTAAACCAAGGTAGACTATGATGGAGTCAAAAATACAGAGACGCTTCCACATCATTTTGGTATTAGAGACATTCAGTCTCCAATACCACTTTTACTTACGTTGGAATTTGAATTACGACCTATTGCATTGCATTACATTGCAAGCAATGGTTTAAGTTTACAAAAAGATCGGCCAGACTCTGAAGTTTTAATTTCCACATTTTGCAAACAACAGTCACCAACTTGTGTCAGTTATTAGAACAAATCTAGCACACAACTCCATTACTATTACCAAGCAAACGATGTGTACGTAGGACATGGTAGAGAACGTGTTTTTTTTTAACTTCCAGCTAAGAAAATTGAAATTTTTCAAAAATAGGGAAGTTATTGGTTTTACCTCGATTTTCGAAAATCGAGTTTTCATCAGATCTCGACGTTTTGAGATCCCAGGAATAATTTTGAAAAACTGTTTTTTTGGAATAACTTTTAAACGGCTTTACCGATCGATTTCAAAAACTAATAAGCTCTTAACCGTAAAAAATGACGTCTCAAAAAATAAAAATCGGTTCATTCGTTCTTGAGATATCGAAGGAGAATGAATAAAAAAAACGTTTTTTTATCATAACTTCGAGATTGCGCAACATAATTTGATAAAATTTGGACCGCTTTGTATTTGAAATTAGCGGGAAGTTACAGGGGTGGCCTGCAGGGTCAACAATTTTTTTTTAATGTGAGCCCCACACTAGTTTTTTATTCTGTGTCGTGGAGGCAACTTCCATACATAAACTGCACAAGGACAAACATATAGATACGGGACAATTACTTGTAGATCTTACAAGCACTTGTTTCATGCGGGATTCCCACCCACGACTCTTAGCGCCATAACTCATCACTAAGCCACTGCACCACGGAGCCGTCAAGTGAATGCTATACCAGACCGGAACTGCAGAACCTATTATCTTGTAATTACTAATTAGGTATTCTATCCTAGCCTACAGTTGAGACAACGCATTTACATTTTGACTCCTCGTAGAGGACAAAGGTAAGTGTGATGTCAGCGAGTTAGCCATTTGGGTACACCTTTGTTCACCGTGTTTGACCAAGTCACAGCTACTAAGCTTCCTCTTCCCTACAAGGGTGGACTTCGGGATGGTCTGCAGAAAGAAAAAGTCGGTTCGACCAGGAATAGACTACGCTCCAAAGAACCGGGGACGATTTTTACTGATAACAGAGCATTTTAAATCTTCGGGGTCACAACGAGTTTACGTTTTGATTCTTAATCGAGTGTAGATTTAGGTGTCTATGAGCCACAGTATTCACTTACTATCAGGTGGACTGTATGCTGGTTTGCTATCTTCATTCTATAAAAAAAAACCGGCCAAGAGCGTGTCGGGCCACGCCCATTGTAGGGTTCCGTAGTTTCCCGTCCGTCACAATAAGTGTTCCTACTTATGAGTTTAAAGGTGGGTATCCATTATGTTCGCGCTCCAGCAGCGCTCCGCGCTCCGGCAACTGCTCCCGGTAGTGGATACTGTTGTTTCCAACCAAGTTCAAAATGATTTTCCTAGAAAGTCCTTATAAAGTTCTACTTTTCAGATTTTTTTCATATTTTCTAAACTTATGGTTCAAAAGTTAGAGGGGGGGGGGACACATTGTTTTTTAATTTTGGAACGATTATTTCCGAAATTATTGACAATATCAAAAAATGATTTTAGTAAACCCCTATTCATTTTGAATACCTTTCCAACAATATATCACACGTTACGGTTGAAATTAAAAAAATAATCACTTCCCACTTTATATATAGGGGGGCCACCCTAATAAAACATTTTTTTCCAATTTTTATTTTACCACTTTGTCGGCGTGATTGATACACATATTGGTACCAAATTTCAGCTTTCTAGTGCTAACGGTCACAGAGATTAAGCGAGGACGGACAGACGGACAGACAGACATGTCGAAACTATAAGGGTTCCTAGTTGACTACGGAACCCTGAAAACGAGTAAAGCACCTTTTTTCTTGCGTATTTAAATAAAGGTACATAGTTAACGCTTGTGCTGAATCACATATTATATAGAAAGCACAAAAATATACCGAGCGGTGTCAGCAAAGATAGGATAACAAAGACCTTTTTTGCTATGAATCATTTTCATGAATTGTTCGGTGATGTCACTGAAAAAGAACTGATATGAAATGGTAGATAACGAATAATAGTATTCGTACAATAAATTTGCGAAATGGTGATTTGGCTTGCAAATACCATTTTGTTTGTTCAAAAAATACCGAATTAATCATAAATTGATCAGATATGTATTCATTTTGCAATTGTTCGCCGAAAGAAATTGGTTTGGAGACGATATTACAATTTTATTTTGAAATATGTGAGACGGAAATAATTATTGATGTAAAAATGTGTTAAAACACGCACAAATCCATCCATTCATCACAAGACTTTCGAATGCAATCAGTATATCCGCAGTAGATCCAGAGTGACCGACATAGCCCAACGAATTAGTAAGCTGAAGTGGCAATGGGCAGGCCATATAGCTCGAAGAACCGACAACCGTTGCGGAAAAAAGGTTCTCGAGTTGCAGCCTCGTACCGGTAGGCGAAGTGTAGGACGACCCCCACTAGATGGAGTGACGATCTGGTAGACATGCAGGAAGTCGATGGATGCAGGTGGCTCAGGAACGTGCCAATATTTCTTCGGAAAACGTTGCCGAGTAACGGGGCAAACTTTTGTCCGAAGTCGAGACTTTGTTCAACAAAGTCTCGAACGAGGGGCGACTTAATCTAGTCCAGTTCAATCTCCAGAAGCCTCATGTTTGCGCGTTTACCGCAAAAAAAGAAGAAGAGCCCTTCGTCATATCTCCTCAGTTTCACTCCCGGTGGCACTCCCCTTGTTGCCATAGCCAGTATCGGAATCCTCGGCATCGACGTATCGAGTGACGTGCAGTTTCGTGGCCACTTAAAGAGAAGGCCAAATTCGCCTCTAAAAAGCTTGGTGTGCTGAGTAGAGCGGGACAGTATTTCATGCCGCCACACCGCTTGCAACTATACAAGGCGCAGGTTCGGCACATGGAATACTGTTCCCATCTCTGGGCTGGCGCTCCGCATTGCCAGTTCCTTCCATTTGATCGCATCCAGCGCAGTTCTGCGCTGGATTCGAATCGTCGGCGATTTAGCTCTTCCGATCAGCTTGACTCACTGGCACGGCGAATCATCAGCATCAATAATAAAAATGTGTTAAAACACGCACAAATCTATCCATTCATCACAAGACTTTCGAATGCAATCAGTATATCCGCAGTAGATCCAGAGTGACCGACATAGCCCAACGAATTAGTAAGCTGAAGTGGCAATGGGCAGGCCATATAGCTCGAAGAACCGAAACCGTTGGGGAAAAAAGGTTCTCGAGTGGCAGCCTCGTACCGGTAGGCGAAGTGTAGGGCGACCCCCACTAGATGGAGTGACGATCTGGTAAGACATGCAGGAAGTCGATGGATGCAGGTGGCTCAGGAACGTGCCAATATTTCTTCGGAAAACGTTGCCGAGTAACGGGGCAAACTTTTGTCCGAAGTCGAGACTTTGTTGAACAAAGTCTCGAACGGGGGGCGACTTAATCTAGTCCAGTTCAATCTCCAGAAGCCTCATGCTTGCGCGTTTACCGCAAAAAAAGAAGAAGAGCCCTTCGTCATATCTCCTCAGTTTCACTCCCGGTGGCACTCCCCTTGTTGCCATAGCCAGTATCGGAATCCTCGGCATCGACGTATCAAGTGACGTGCAGTTTCGTGGCCACTTAAAGAGAAGGCCAAATTCGCCTCTAAAAAGCTTGGTGTGCTGAGTAGAGCGGGACAGTATTTCATGCCGCCACACCGCTTGCACCTATACAAGGCGCAGGTTCGGCACATGGAATACTGTTCCCATCTCTGGGCTGGCGCTCCGCATTGCCAGTTCCTTCCATTTGATCGCATCCAGCGCAGTTCTGCGCTAGATTCGAATCGTCGGCGACTAAGCTCTTCCGATCAGCTTGACTCACTTGCACGGCGAAGAGAGTCTCTTTGCGTATTTTATCACATTTACCACGGAGAGTTCTCTAAGGAATTGTTCGGACAAATTCCAGCCGCAATATTTTACTACCACACATCGCGTCCAAACTCTCAATACCATCCCTCTGGATGACTGGCGATCCACCACTGTGTGATTTAAAAGAATTAGACTCGACGACTAGAATCGACTACCACCGGAAATTTTTCCGGACTGATACGACTTAGGGAACTTCACGGAGAGAGCCTACTCCTTTTTAAAAGGCCGGCAACGCATCTGCAATTCCTTTAGTGTTGCAGTTGTTCATGGGTGGCGGTAATCACTTACCATCGGGTAAGCCGTATGGTCGTTTGCCTTCTCTCCTATAAAAATGATGATACGTTGCAAACCGGCAACATTCATTGCTATGCAGATGACAGCACTTATGATGCTATGTACACCAGCCGTGCCAATATTTCTCCTAAGGGACCCTCAAAAATAGAGCCTTCTTCATTTTTAGACGGCCGGCAATGCATCTGCGATTTCCCTGGTGTTGCAGTTGTTCATAGGCGGCGGTAATCACTTACCATCAGAAGAGCTGTATGTTCGTTAGCCCTTTTAAAAAAACCGTGCTTTGTGGCATTCCTTGGTGGAGGTTTATGTTTAACAGTGAACTTGTGAAGGGCTGTATTGATGGTGATGATGATTTTGTTAGAGCGTGGTCCTGCTTCGATTAAGCCGACTAATTTGTGCTACAACTATAATATATCTGCAGCGTGGCTCTACCATGTAAAAATATAGTAGAGAAAGTGATAGAGGGTGTAATAAAAACCGAATTAATTCTTGTGGCTCTGGTGTTAGATCAGGAATTATCATTCCCGTTAGCCTAATAAGTTGAAGGAAGATACCAAAAAAAAATGTTTGGATAAGAAAAATACTGGTAAGATAATTGAACGAAATTCAAAGTTCAGTGTTAAAATTTATTTGTATATTTTATGATATTGATTGCTTATAAACCAAATGTCTGTTTTCATTTTAGATGACACAATCATAATAAAAGGTTAAATGATAAAAATTATATTTAATACCCAAACTGTCTGAGAAATAATTTTCTTGTAATAAAAAATATGGAGTCGGAGAACATCCAAATGGGATAACATTTAACTGACTGTAAACATGCAGAAAAATAATATAAATGATGAATATGTCATTTTTCATAAATTTTTAAAAATGCAACTAGTAAAGTTATCAATATATGAAAACACATTATTATTATTAGAAATTTTATGCCTTTTAAATGTAAATAAAAATGTTGAATTAATATCTTTTTTATGTGAATACAGCTTTGAAATAAAGCCAAAATAATCAAATATTAACTTTGTTTTTCAGGTGAAAAACTGGAGTTGTTGCAAAGCAATACTGTTGCAGGAGCCTTGACATACACATCACAATTTCGTTAGTTCATTGATCTAAATAATATTTTTATTCTATTCTTACTTTTATTTACAATATGGGGGAATATATCAAACTCTTCACCAAATTTAAACATCACCTGGATGAAGTAAGCCCTGCTTACTAATGAATTGTGTAACCTATTGCTGTAGGTAATACATTTATTAACACAACCGAAAATCTCACAGACCGATGATGGAAAGTGTCTCTATTTTCTAGATGTTAGCGCTGTTAGTCAATGCGACTCTTACAGCTTCATCTGACTCAGGGCTCTAATTAAAAAAGGGAAAGGCAATGAGGCAATGAGGTGAGGATGATGATGAATGGTTTATGATTGGTATTGTTACCAATAATCATGTCGCCTTTTTAGGCGTTTTTTGAGCTATCTATTGTCTCTGACTGCTCAGCTCGTGTCGGTCGATGGTCTGGGCGGTGAGAACCGCCCAGGAACGCGGGTGTACGGTGTGTACGCGGTGTGAGCTGGAACGCGTCGTGCCCGTCTGCGGGTGCGATGCGCCCCATTCGTTATCCTAGTAATGTTTGTCCCATTTAGTGTGGGTGTAGTGTCATTGTGTGTTATAACTGCGACGTTTGGGTCGACTGGATCGAGCGGATGGAAAGTGTATTACGGCTATCGGCTCATTCTAACATCCTACCATCTTCATCGTTACAGACTCTTCAAAAGTCCACCGCTTATCATAGGCTTCTCCCAAGGAATGTCATCATACACAGACCTCACCCATGTACATTGTGCATCCATCACTTTCCTGCACTACATCTGTGCAGGAAAGTGATGGATGCATTTATTTTATGCTTCGCTTACTGGTTTGCGGCTACCAATAGAGAACTTTTTGTATTCACTAATCTATATAGGCCTAAAGACAACAGTAGATATAAATGCAAAGCCAATATATTTATATATTTCTTTTTTTTTATACTTTTTATTGCACACAACATTATATTGCATAAATAGTGATAAGAAACTATGTACTTAATGTACAGCTGGCCCTTATGGTAAACAGTGTACCTTTACAGGCAAAACTATTGTGAAGGAGATTATTTTATTTAAACATATGTCTACATAAATACGTATAAGCTGTATTATGGAGAATAGGTAAATACGATTGCTCTGTTTAAAAGCCAATATGTTTATGAGGCTACTCTCTCTTTCATATGTCTCTGAAAAATATAAAGTAAATTTTTATTTCTTTTTTAGCTGCATGAATTATAAAAACATTATGATCTTAACAGAGACTAACCAAATACGCAGGAAATATTAGAGTGCACCAAGTACCTAAGAATACAGGTGCACTCTCTAGTCTCTCAATCTCGGTATGTTGAGAAAACGGTCATCCATGGACCGAGCACGGCAAGTGCAAGAAAAGAGCTTACTCCTTTCTAAAGGGCCGGCAACGCACCCGCAATTCTCCTGGTGTTGCGGTTGATCATGGGCGGCGGTAGTCACTTAACATCAGGTGAGCCGCATGCTCGTTTGCCCCCTCTTCTATAAAAAAAAAAAAAAAAAAAAAGTGCAGCTTAATCTTGCAGATCTATTGATCATTGACAGTTAATTAACCAAGAGTTCCTCTTATCTACAACTATTTCTGTAGGCTATGAACCTGGCCCTGGGCCCCTGGGCACAGTCATCAGGCATCAAGCATAAATCGGGCATCGAGCGTTGTGTGTATCAAATACTATGAAATTTGATACTCACAACGCTCCGAAGTATGGCCGTGAGGTGCGGGTGCTGAAGTAAGGTTAAAAATTTTTTTGGTTGATAAATAGATAGTGGATAGTTGTGTTCACAATGACATAAATAGGTAATCCTCTTAAGATTTTTCTATTAACAGATTCTGTTTGACAAACGGCAAGTAAAAATTAAGTACGTTTTTAGATGGCAAGTCGAAAATTTAATTTAATTCCTTTTTTTGAGTGGGCAAGTCAATAAATAGCGAGATTAATTCATATGTCAATATGTATATACAGGAAAGAGAGCCAACATCATCTGACAACGTTTTATTGCTGATAAAATTGAATTACTAGCGCCTCCTACAAGTTGAATCCGAACTAATTCAGTAAATATAATATATAGCTATATTACTTATTTTAATATATTGATTCGCTTTAAAATATTATGTTTTTTAATTCGTATACTTGCTGAATAGGTTCTTGCCTACTTTGTTTTAATACTAATTTAAACTTTTAATATTATTAAAAGTAGGTAAAAAAGTTTCAATAAGTACACTAGTATTTATATAAAAATGGAGTTATTATTGTAATGAAACAATAATTACAATTTAGGATGACAATTATTTCATTTTTATTATAATGCCTATTGTGCTGGTTGCCAGTATCGTAATTATCATATTTATCGATTGATTTTGACAAATATTATGCACTTTTATGTTAAAATGATAATTTATTATTAATAAAAACACTAATATAATTTTTGTGCACTTATTTTGTAATAAATTTCCATTTATTTTTCCAAAGTAGTGACATCTGTGAAGCCATAGTACCAACTGCAAACATTTTTTTTGGAAACAAATTATGGATGGCGCCACCTTCAATTGAATTTTTGTCGTCCGTGGCAACTGTTACGCCCGCCCGCCTGCATAGTTGAGTCAATCCTTAGCATACATGGAAAATGTTTTGTGTAAATATAAATTAACCAATATCATAAAATTATCGACAATGTAACTTTTTTCTTTGCAAAATATCAAAATTAATAAAATGATTGAAAATATACTATTTTATAAACAGTGTATAACATAAATTTTAACAAAAAATAGACGCGTCATAGCAGTAACAGGAGGATATATAAGGATTATTTTCTTTATTGACACCACAGTCCACTGACCTCTATATATATATATATATATATATATATATATATATATATATATATATATATATATATATATATACACTTGTATATATATAGGTCAGTCACTTACAGAACCTAACCATTTTGGAAAACAATGAATTACAAAAATTAATCACTATTATACTTAAAAAAAATTATAAAATATCTCGCAGCTTATTTCTTGCCTGCCGACTTGTGCTGACTTGTCAATAAAAATTGGTAACAGAGTCATGAGATTTGATATCGTTTTCTATCTTGCATTTTTGCCATAAGGAAGTTTCTACTCCTTTGCACACTGTGACGGTCTTTATATTCTAAGTCTATTATTTATAAAAGCGGCAATGTTGATTTTTTTATATTACTTGAAAATGGAAATAGCTTTTTAATTCTACTGTTTTTGTGTGTGTATATTCTACGATATCTTCGCCAATTGTGAACAGGTTTTAATTATACATTTTACGTTGTAGAGCCATGCTACAGTTATATTAGTAGTAAAGTTGTAGCATGAATGGGTTGGCTTGACCGGGGAAGGACCACGCTCTCACAGAATACCAGCGTAAAATAGTAGCTTAATGCTGCTGTGTTTCGTATTGTGAGTGTAGAGAACCGGATACCCTTTTTAGTGGAAACGAGGCATTCTATCTTCCAGTCTCTCATCAGTCCTCACGGGTGAAAAAGCATATGCCTTTTTGATTCGTAATCGAGGGTATATGTAGATGTTTATGGGCTACAGCAACCACTTACCATCAGGTGGACTGTGTGCTCGTTTCTCACCCTATCCTATAAAAAAATTATTTTCTATTAAATAGGCTATATCTCTAAGAAGGCAGTATCATTTAAATTTGCAGAAAAAGTTCCCACCCTAAGACAACCATTCTAGCTTCCTTGAGATTGTGGAATTACTTAGTTTACTCAAAGGGTTCAAATAAAACAATTTAAAAAAAAAAGATAAAAACAGACTTGAAATATCTACATATTATATATATATATATATATATATATATATATATATATATATATATATATATATATATATATATATATATATATATATGTGTGTATATATGTATAAGCTAACATATACATAATATTATACAACATGTAACATAATTAACGCACTTTGAGAAAGTAGTTTGTTCAGAATCGCTTACTGAATCGATTCATCGAGTAATTTTTTATCCCAAAAATAATTGAAACTACGAAAATTACAGTCACACTAAATCTGTACAGTCAAAACAAACAGAAATGGACCGTAACTTGAGGCAATAAGACTTTTAAGAGTGCACTTATATTTGTATTATTACTAATTCTGACATTCAATAAAAATAAAGAAAAATGAACTTTATTTCAAGCACGTTAAAGTCTTTGCGTTTGTGGATGTTCTGCGACCACAACATTCTTCCGGAATTAGTATAACTAATTTGATAAATAATCAGAGCATAAAAATGTTTAACTAAAATTCAGTGTATTTGTTATGATTATAACATAATATACTAATTGGGGTGTCTGGGGGGTGTGCGTTAATTACGTTAGTTATAATATACGTATTAGAATAGTATGAATAGGTAAATAAGTTTTTTTCTCTTGCGGCTCTATCCATAGCTCTCACCACATCACAAAAGGTCAGTTGGCAGAGAATGCCTTTTCGGCATTAAGTTCGCCTTGGTACCAAATTGTTTTGTTTGAGTGCAATAAAGAATTTTCTATCTATCTATCTATAAAGTACCGAAGAATAACTAAAGTGGCCATTTTAAAAGCTATTAATTTAGGTGGATATTAATTATTCTTTTTATGTACATAAGTCGATTTTTTCATTTTTAAAGGTATAATTATGTAATAGGCATAAATTGTGTTCTATAACTTCGGCTTCTGAACCCTTGGCCTATTGAAATGTTTACGTTTGATTTTTTTCTATACTGAATAGACATAATAAATATTACATGGGGCTCGGTGTCACTCGGTATATAAATTACGATGTATTACATAAATATTAACTTCCTAAGGATTTGAACTTGTTCACTCTTAGTAGACAGAATCTTTGAAAATAAGCAAATCGATTATCGTAAGCATTATACCACATATTATTATATGCAATGATCAACTGATTCAGCTAAGTCGCCTAATTGATTAAGCTTTACAGTCATTTGCTGTTAACGCTGTAAGATTAAGTGCAAATAACTTCATTAGTTGTGATTCTTGGCCGAGTAAGCGGATTATTTTAAGCAAAATAATAATTTTAGCAAGTTTTTGCTTGTGAGAGCACTTTCATAGTTTTTACTCGAATATCCATATTAATTAATCAAATGAAGAAAAAAAAAACATCATTACAATGTTCATTGACCATTATTGCGCTATATGATCATTAAGTTAGATTCGCATAGTGTATAAGTAGATTTGCTACAATCGACACTTTTAGTATAGGTGGATTCGCAATCACAGTATCAGAAGTAATACACCTTTTACGCTACTCCCTGTTGTCGCTCTAGATACTTTATGCATATCATATTATACTAGTTGGTTATACCGTCAGAATTTTGTACCCGTGAGGTATAAAGCTACTAAAATTGTGTACAGCACAATTTCGTTACAACTCGCGGAACGAAAGTCTAGCGGCGACCGTTATTGCGCATAATTGGCCGTATTGCGAATTATTGCGTATGATTGGCAATGTGCAGCATGATACCTCGGTTTCTAACCCGTTCCCCAAGCATGGCAACCCTAGCAATGCTATACGAACAGGCACCTAAATGATAACTCTGACGTGTTGAGACATCGCACATCAGAAGAAAAGTGTTTGTTGTTTGATGGAATTCTTACTGCGAAAGGAAATACAGCTACCTACATTGGAAGATAACTAATAATATTATAATTTTGGACATGACGCACCTATGACGGTTATCTTACTATAATTTCCTCAAAATTATAGCATTCAGATATTTGATATTTTCTTAAAAATTTTAAAGTAAAAGGATTTTACCCCGAATAAGAAAACGATATTTCTAGCAAATACTCATTTTTATTTGATTGATATTTTAATAAAATAAAATTAAAACTTCTCGTAATTAGTGATTCTGGTTATTATTTCAATTAACATCGCTTTAATAAAAATAACTTTTTCACGAAGCAATGTATTTTTGCTATAAATGTTGGTAGTCATAATTTTTAATTTTGATTCTAATTATGTATCTATTAGTTTACTAACCTATATATTCAACTCTCTTTGGAAAACGTTTTATTGTGATTAAATGATGATATAAATTTCAATTCAATATACTAGCTTTTTACTCGCATTTAATTCAGATTGTCAATATAATTAAGGTAACGTTGCAGTACTAGTGACAAGTTAACTTTTTTGAACCTACGTCGATACACTTATATTAAATTGCGCAATTACAAATTCATAGGACTGCGTTAAGACAGAAATGCGAGGTTCAAATCCCCATCAACTTGTATTTTGTGGCTTTCATAAATCCGTGTAAAAGTTATTTTTTTTTAGGTTATGTTAAGAACATATTGTAAAGATCGTTTTATTTTTACCTTAAGAAAAAAATAAAATAACATCGAACATGTGGAGCACTCGTGCCCGCCCTGGCTAGTGGCCGCCGAGACACCGAAACCACAAAATTGATAATAGTTACCAACGGCTACTAAACGTGCGTTGTTTTATCTAAACTCTCCCCGCTTTAGTACAAATTTTCTGTTTAGTAATAATTGCGCGGAGCAAGGTAACGTTTCTTTAACGTTATTAACACTATAGGTACCACAAGAGGGCCCAAACAAGAGATATATTTCTTTAAGTAACTCGGTACTAAAGTTGCAATTGGAGGAACCCTAAAAAAAGTTTTATTTAATAACTGTGTCAAATTACAGATTTGTAGCACTTAGGCTCTCTGAGTAAAACCGCGGACGGACGGACGGACGGGCATGGCGAAACTAAATTCCTACAAACCCTAATAAGCAAGTAGTTGAAAAAGTTGTGTTTGTGTTTGAAGAATATGAACTTTACAATGAAAGGTCATACGAGTATAATCCTAGCGTCGAATGTACGGAATATGTAAAGTAAATGCACGTCGCTTGGAGAAGCTTAGAAGTAATATAGTAAATAAACTTACATGACTTTGATACCAAAATAATTCAGACTTTTTGTATGGAACATTATTTAAGCTTGTTTGCAATGAATTTGATAATATTTTTACTTCTAAAACATTCTTCTTAAACAGTAACAAGGTATTCAATGAATGGGTGACAGTAGGACTCCATAAGAGTAGACAAAAGAATATGAACTTTACAATGAAAGGTCGTACGAGTATAATTCTAGCGTCAAATTTACGGAATATGTAAAAGAAATATTTAAAAGAGTGTGCTCCATTGCCAAGTTTTTGTATTTGAGCAACAAAATAAAGACGGCTTCTAATAAAATTAAAATGCAATTAAAATGACATGGAGTACGATTATAATTTATTTTAGACCTTTTTCTGTGCTGTCTAAACTTAGTAAAATAAAAAAAAAATATTCTTGATCCAATGCATTGAAGTAATATGTACTTACGTACTAGAACAGCTATTTCAAACAAAAAATGTGCGCTACTCTGTGTTCGCGCGGTTGGTTTTTTTATTATAGAATAAACATAGGTAGAATGATCAGTAGGTAATAATAGATTGTATTGTTAAATAGGTAAATTATATCGAGAACGATTTTCAAATTTTGTCATTTATTTTGTATATTATATTTCCTTATTTAATATAATATTACATAATATTATATAACAATAACGTTTTAATGATATTTTTGTCTGAATATTTTAAAAGGTATCTATGTCAAATAGAAAAAACATACTAAATGTATGTTTAACAAAACTTATTAATATAACATTTAAATTACAAATATATTTATTTAAATTAGAATAAGAGTCGTTCATAAATGCTGGGCACGCGAGAGTTAAAAACGGACGAATTTATTCCACTTTGACTTTGATGTGGAAACCTTAAAATAAAATAAAAGAATAATGAGCAGACTTAAATATAAAAATTTAGCCTAATCATGATAACTCATATATGTTTCTACAAAAAAATATGTATAATAATATATTCGTCCTATACTAATACATATGTATGGATGTTTGTCCTTGTGCAATTTATGTTTGTAAACTGCCCCCACGATACAAGAGAAAATCTTAGTGTAGGGGTAACTTTAAAAAAAGAAAAAACAAAAAACAATCAAAACAAAAACATATAGTCAACCAAATCTAAGAAATATCTTTTGACGTTTCGTATTAATCATATCGCAATAACTTTGCAGGAGCGTACTCACACGATTTAAAATAACCTTTTACGTAAATCCGAAGAATTATGAAGTTATCTATATTTCATTACAGCGTGTATAGTTTTTATCACTAATTTAAATTCGAATCTTTCGAGCAAAGCAAAATATTAAAAAAATAACCAGTATCAACTTTTTTACTTGACGTCGCTTTAATGATATGTCGCTATGTACCTTACCGTAGTGTTTGGATGATTAAAATTCATTGTTATGAGAATCATCGGCAAAAATATTCAATTAATTGGCAAAAATATTCAAATAATCGAATCATTTTTTTAATGTATTATTTCTTTAATAAACTTTTATTTTTTTAAATTCCTTAAATTACATAAATCATGAATAAAACAATTTTTTTTTAACTTTGTACCAATGTAAATTTGGGTAGACAAAAAACTCATATACAAGGCCGCGCTGAAAAAACCACTACGTTATTACAATCTCCCGCCATTTCGGGAGCTTACTGTGCGCAATTTTGTGATTTTGGGTTTGTCTTCTTATTTTGTCACTCGGATTTAACTTTTTGGACAGTTTCTTCTATATTCACAAATGATGATTGGGCAAAAGTGGTAGAAAAAAACAAAAAAAAAATGATTACGGATGACTGAAAGAGACATTAATTTTGACTGCATTATTGAAAATCAAATAATAGTTAATATAAACAACGTCAGCTCAACTAATTGTACGTAAAGTGATTAAATAATCGAATCGAATATTGTACATTTCCAGTTTTTGGTTGGCATGCTTGGTGCAATAAGTCTGACAGCTGTCAAAATGCATTTCTTAGATTTGGTTGACTATAGGTACTTAAGTACACACATAAATGTCGCATCTGAACAAATTAATTTCATAATCTATATTATATGACACGAGAAGGCGTCTTAGCAATAATTTGTTTTATTATTAATCTACACTTAATACTTTTTTTTACAAGGGCTCACTCGACAACTGATGCTGGTGTTGCGCTGATTAAATATACTATAATATTAGTAAAGACTTTAGATATTATGGCAAGTCTTCTATGGATGCAACCAAGCTAGTCCGAGGCCGTCCTTACGAAGGGGTAGCTATACTATGGAGAAAATCTATATTTAATGCCGTGTCCGTGGTGAAATGTAGAAATGACAGAATCGTGGCTGTTAAAATGGACTTAGCAGATAGATCGATTTTAGTTATTTGTGTCTATATACCTACTAATAGTTATAATAATTTAGCTGAGTTTTGTGAATGCATGAATGAGTTTAAGAGACAGTAGCCTAATGGCAGGGCGCGGACCGCGAACTCAAAAAGGTTGTGGGTTCGAATCCGCCATTCGACTACTGGCGTGAACCACTCGTAACACAAGCAATTTAAGCTTACTACGAGTGGTTAAGGGGAATATTAGTAGTGTTTATGGCATTGTTAAGTTGTAACTTAGAGTCGATTTTTATAATGAGTGATTTTAATGCCGACCTAAAAAGTTATTTGGTAAAGAGTTGCTAAATTTTTGTATAGATCAGAAGTGGAATTGTATGGATATTGATAAACTGGGCGTTGACTCTGGCACGTACACTTTTATTAGCGATGTTCATGGAACCACAAGCTGGCTGGATCATTGCATAGTTACCGAGGCTTCGCGGCAGTCTGTGAACAGTGTTGACGTTTATTACGACATCTACTAGTCTGATCACCACCCGTTGGTGGTAAATGTAAATCTTAATACAATAAGGCCAATTGCATCTACTCTCTTAAAAGAAGTAACTAATAAGGTTTTATGGGGCGAGAGACATCAGTGTCAAATTGAATCTTACCGTGAGAGATGTACTGAGATATTAAGAGATATTGATTTTCCTGGGGAGTTAAGTACCATTATCAAATATGTAATAACCTTGACCACAGAATAATTATTGATAATCTGTATTATAAAATTGTAAACACGCTTAAGGAGGCTGCTGAGCTTAGTTGTATTGAATATAGAAGTAAAAAGAAAGGGCGTAACATTGCGGGTTGGAATAAGTTTGTGAAGGATGCTCACCAGACAGCGAGACGGGCATTCCTCAACTGGGTGTGGCATGGCCGGCCAAGAGTTGGACGTGTATACCAGGATATGCATATATCGCGAAAAATGTTCAAGTCGAAATTAAAAGCATGTCAAGATAACCACGTTCAAAAAACAATTTCAACAATTCAAAAAAAAAATTCTAAATTTTGAAAACTCTCGAAAAGACTCAATCCTAAGTCTGCTGTCTCCGTACGCGTGAGTGGGATTAGTGAACCGAGAGAAAAATATACATAAATATCAATGAAATAAAATAAATACCCAACGAGATGGAAGCCCTCGGAAGGGGAGACTAAACGGCCGAGGGTTAGGAGGAAAGTTAAAGAAACCGGTGGACGATGCGGGTGGTGTCGAGGAGCACCGCCTTCTGCATTTGAGCCCGGAGGGGTCCGTCACGGAGTCCCAGTCGCCTCAGATGACCCGAAAGGCTGACTGGGGATTAGCCCATTCGCAGAGATGACTACAGGAATAATTTTGGCCAGCATACCACCCCACATGTCGGTCACCTCGCGAGCCAGGCCCAAGTATTTTGTTCGTTTATCTGTTTCGGCTTTCACGAGATTCTCTTCATACGGAATGGTAATGTCGATCAAAAATGTCCTTGATTGTGCCCGGTCCATCAGCACAATATCAGGCTTATTCGCAAGAATAGTCCTGTCCGTGATGATGGCCCGGTCCCAGTAGAGCCTGGCGCGGTCATTTTCGAGCACGGCTTCCGGCAAGTACTTGTAATACGGCAATTTCCGGTCCACGAGACCGTATTTCAGAGCGAGATCCTGGTGTAGAATTCTGGCTACTAGGTTGTGCCTGTGCAAGTACTCAGAGTTAGAAAGCGCCAAACAACTGGCGATGAAATGCCTAAGTGACTCCCCGGGATGGCGACAAGCTCGACAGACGTCAACAGTGCCATCCTTTAGGGTGTATCTCCGATAGTTGTTGGTCTTAATAACCTGAACCTGTGTTGCACAGATAAAACCCTCGGTTTCCCCGAAGAGCTCACCGAAACGTAGCCAGTTGAGGGAGGCGGCTGGATCTACGTGGGGATCATGTAGAGCCCTATAGTACCTCCCGTGGGGCTCCTTCTCCTTCCATACGGTCTCCCGGTCGGAAATACTCTGTACTGCCGGGTCCTGCCATTGCTCGTTGGCTAAGGATAGAGGTAAGTCCTTTGTCACTAGAAATGACGTCATTATGGAATGGATCATCCGATCTCGCCAGGAAGTAATGACGGAGGCTGCAGACTTAGCAATTATGCATGGTGAGCGCGCTCAGGAAGCCACGCCCACCATGCTTTCACGGCAAGTACAGCCTCATTACCGACGATCTCGGATGATGCATCCTATGGGACGTCATTGTAGTGTGGACTTTTCTATTCAGGGTGTTAAGTTCAGTCTGACTCCACCTGAGTATGCCAAAGGTATACATGACGACAGGCATGACTTCAGCCATTATATGCATGTGTCTTATTCACACCGGATAAAAGGCTGTTAAGCACTTTGGTCAAGCGTGCATAAAACACGTCGCAAACTGACTGTTTCATACCAGCCTCATCGATGCCGATGTTCAGTGACATACCCAAGTATCGGTATGTTTCAGCCTCGGAAAGGGCCCTTAAGTTGACGGGCATAGATAAGTCTATGCCCTCAGAGTTAGCAACCCTTCCCCCTTCAACATGGAGGACCGCACACTTATCCGTCCCCAGCTCCATTCTAATAGAATTGCTAAATTCACACGTGATGTTTAGCAATTCCATAAGATGGAAGCGACTGGAGGCGAATAATTTGAGGTCATCCATATAGAAAAGGTGTGTCACTTTTGTACCTCCTTTTCGAAGCTGAAATCCCCTCCCGGAGCCTTCCAGTAAAGTACTGAGAGGATTTAAAGAGAGGCAGAACCAGATTGGACTCAGACATTCGCCCCGGAATATACCCCTTCTTATACTTATGCGGCTTTCCGCAGCCGTCATCCGCTCGCCTAGATGACAGAGGATCGTACTCCACTGCCCCATACACTGCTCGAGGAAGTCTCGAACTATACAATCAATCTTGTACAGCTCGAGGACCCCCTTTAGCCATGTATGCGGCACCGGGTCAAATGCCTTTCTGTAATCTATCCAGGCGGCGGAGAAGTTCTGACGGTTGCGTTTCACCATTTTACCAACGACCGCGTCAATGAGGAGTGGTTTGACCGCCGCCCCGACATCCATTTTGAGCGCGCCACATCATCTGATTTGAGTCCAGGTGACGAGTGACTCTCGCGCTCAAAATGGATGTTAGTGTCTTGTATATGGTCGGTAGACACGTGATGGGGCGGTATTTGCTCGGGTCTGTGGCACCCTGATCTTTAGGAACCAAATGAGTGATCGCAGTATTGAAGAGGCTCGGGAGTGACTTCTGGTTGAGAGCCTCTTGAAACTGTCGGGCGAGCACAATGTGACCCACCATGAGCCAGTAGTGATGCAGCCCGTCAAGCCCCGGACTTTTCCAGTTTGGGGCCCTACGGACCGCCTCAGCTACGTCATCGTGCGTTATGATGACGGGGTCCATGGGCGTAATACCCGCACACTGACTCATCACAACTTCCGTACAAGGGCCCTTGTTGTGGGTTACAGGCTGCACCACGTGCTGCACCAGAATGCGACCGTGTCAGCCTGAATCGGTACTGGGCCCGTTCCACTTACCATTGGTCGCTCCAATGATTTATAGAGCCTCTTTTGATCATTCTGGAAGAGACGATTCTGGTTAAAACGTGTCGACCTCTCGGTATATCGCCGAATCCGCTTTTCCCGAGCAGCGATTCTCTGCTTTAGGTCGTCTATGCGTTGCGTCAGTTTTTGCATTATATCCGGCTGGGACAAACAAACATTTGTCGCAGCAAACGCCATCCTGACGGTGCGCACAATCCTTGGCCTGGTATTGTCTGACCTGAAGCATATCAGTCTGCCGATGAGGGCCCTAGCCTTTGCGATACGTTCTTCAATTTTTGTTCTCCAGGCTGGGATAGCAATACTTTGTGCAGTAGTGCGTCCAGCCGTGGAAAGTTTGGCGCCTATAATACGGCAGACTGCCAGTGCGGCGCCAAAGAGAATTGAGTCCGTCTCGAAAAGGTCCCGGCTGGCTTCCAAATAGGTCACCAGCATTGGGGTATTCACGGCAGAATCCACGTTTGCCGGTTGCTCTGCAAGTTGTGGCACCGCATCCTCAGCCGTAGCATTTTCATCCGATGAAGGAACAGCTTCACGTCGTAGCCATTCGAGTTCGGTGACATCAACTCTATTTGAGCGCAAGATATACCGAACTCGGTCTGCCAGGTTTTGCTCGGTTATGGTTACAGATGGCTCCAGCTCAGCAAAAAGTCGATGCATCCTTGCCCGATACGCAAAGCAATTTCTCCCCCTTTCGCCCTAAAATACGCCCGCAATGCTTTGCTATTCATTTGAGTTGTCCAACGCATGCCGCGTGCTCCACCAGTGGCGGGTGTCAATTGCTGGGCCCGCGAAGATCCTGCTGACACCAAGCCAGCTGGTGGTGATGATGGATGCGAGGGGCTGCTGGCTGGTCGTGCAGCACCTCGCGCTCGTCGGCTGGCGGTTCACATGCTGTCGCGTCCAGCGCCAGCTCCAAACGCGCCCTGGCGACCTCCAGGCGGCGGCCCTTTGCGCATTCTAGTCAAATCCATCATACATTTTTGTGGGCGTCATTTAACGGGAGACGCCCAGACCCATGTTTGTAGCATGGTGGGCCATGTGAACAAGCGGGCCTTTGCACCAATTTTTGCCAAGGCACGGCACTAACACCTCTTGGCAAGGTGCTGACTGACTGCGCTGAGGTAGCGGTTTTGTCACATAACCGTTACGTCTGCGGGCGATGGGGTCGTCACTTCCCTACGTCATTATTATTAAAGTTTATTGTCTTAAGTTTCTTAACTTAAATAAGCGTTCTTTTGGCAACAAACATATGACTATCCTGATAACAGATGAAATTTTAGAGTAGAGGCATGCTGTAGCACATAACTGCTGCAGCACGAGCTGGTCGACCCGACATGTGTAGGGCATAAAATGTGATGGGTGAGCGTGGTTCTTCCCTGATTCGGCGTATTAGTATAATGCTGTTTTGTTTCATATGGTGATTGAAGATTAAGTTCTTATGTGCGATTGTAGTTCCGAGAAGTGAGAAATTTTTAATCGCAGATAGATGTGGATGTCTTTGAGCCACAACATCTACATAATATCAGGTGGACTGGGTGCTATAATTAAAATAAGCACCGCCTCCTATGAACATTAATATTATAGGAATCATAGATGCGTTATCGACCTGTTGAGAAGGTCTAGGAGTTTTTGAACGTTCCTGAGTCGTATCGGTTCAGAAAAGCCCTGGAGATAGATTTGTAAAAATGATTTAAGGAGTTAATAAAATTTGGAGTTTAAGGGAGCAATACTGCGAGTTCAAAAGTGTAACTATATTTTACAAAAGAGGCTCGATTTACGCTCCACGTTTTATCATAGCACAACTTCGATCATAAAGCAATTTAATTTCTAATCGTAGCGATAATGTCCTGAAGCTATTCTACAGATAATATTTCACGCTTCAAAATACGTGATAGTAAAAATGCATTTAAATAGTAAATGGGGTATAAAATTTATTCAATTTTTGATTTATGAATCCCTTATTTAAAGCCATTTAGCGTTAAATGTTAAGGGTGACAAAAATATTTATATTTATTTACTTTATTCATATTTTGTAAGAAAAGCCTTTGAAAAGAAACTACATAATATGAAACTGTGAATTATAAAATTCATCTTAACTAAGCAGGCAAAGCTTCAGAAAGAATAACAAATTTTATTCAAAGAGTATATAATCACTCCTATTAATTTTATTCTTTTAAAATTTAATAATGTCATGTGGTAAATAGAAAACTTTGGAAATAAAAGAAAATTAACTTGAAGAACGATTTTTTCATTTGAAAAAGTTTTCATTGTACTCCTTTTCAGTTAACTAAAGTGGAAATTCATTTTAATTAAATTTTTCATAGATGTGAAGGAGTTATATAATATCACACTTTCTAAATAATTGTAAATGAATAGCTATGGATCAAATAGTCCTCTTACAAAATGAAGATGCGTCGCTATCGGTAAAACAAAGAAAAGATGGAATGCTCATTATCGGTACAACGTAAGTCGTAATATTGCAGGTACCCGTATAATAATAATAATAATAAAACATTTATTCATAACCACCAATAAAGTTTCAGCGAGCAGTACACACTAAAATAACCAATATTACATAAGTAGTGTAGTAATGAATGGGCTCTAGCTCAGCATAAATGTTGCAGTTGCCTACAACGCTGTTATTCTGCCAGCGCCCAACAAATGAAGAGTACCGTATGAACGCATCCCTGCTTATATTACATTTAATCACAACTGTATTCATATTAGGGTACATACCGTGGTTTCCCAAGTATTAACAAGTATTAGCCAGTTCAAATTAGTAAATAAGAAATATTTTTAATTATCATAAAAAAATTGCATAACATTTATATTTTTAATAATTATTGCAACAATACAACTTGATAGTAACAAACAAAGTATTAAATAATGAGCTGAGCCTAACTTATTTGAGCTTATAAGTCTACTACCGCCTACTGGCAATGTTTATTTATTTTATTTATAAACGGCCCTGTAATTTAGTAAAATAATTCGATTATAATAGTATTATTTAGTTACACTTTAGTGCCAAATGAAAAGTGGTGTTGGTTTAAGTGGTGATAGAATTAGTGGATGCAATCATGGGAGGGAGTAATATTTTATAAAACTGAAGTGGCAACCGAAACTTACATTGCACCTGCTGGTAAGTGGCTGCCGCAGTCCCTGAACACCTGCAGACAACTTAACACCAGGAAGGTTACACCAGGAAGGTTATCTCCCCGATAATAAAGATGTAATGCTTCACAACCTGTTATCATAATGGCATAATACCACTTAGATTTTTCTTTGCACCCGAAGCAACTTTATTTGCTTACGTACGAGGGCGGCACTGAAAATTTCGAGAATCAAGGAAGTGACAGAACATTACTATTTAAAAATGTATTTATTGCTTTTTGAAGTATTCTCCGCGAAATTTGACACATTTTTCCATACGATGGAACCAATCATTGAAGCAACCATTCCATTCGGAAGTTGGGGTCTCCAAAATGGCCGTTTTGTAGGCGTCCACAGCTTCTTCAAGTGATGAAAATCTCTGTCCACGCAATTTATTCTTTATTTTAGGGAAAGTATAGAAATCATTTGGGCTTAGGTCGGGGCTGTACGGCGGATGGTCTAATAATTCTATGTTTTCTTGCTCTAAAACTCTTTTGTTCTGTGTGCGGTGTGAGAATTCGCACTGTCGTGATGGAGGATGATGCGGCGGTTGCAGTTCTCTTTAAGGAGTTCAGAAACGACTTGTGGCAAAGAAATGCTAGTATACCATTCTGCATTAACCGTTCTTTGTCCCTCAAGAGGAATAGTCGTAACATGGCCGGTTTTGGAGACTAACGTGGCCACCATTTTTTTGCAACACTCCGTGAACGAACAATTTTTGTTGGCTTTACTTAACTCATTTTCGAACACCCAAACTCGTGACTCGTTTTTTGTTTCGGGTTCGTACGCATATATCCAGGATTCGTCACCTGATACGATGTTGTATACAGCATTTGAGGATCCTGCGTGAAATCTTTCGAGAGTTCTGACGCACCAAGTAACGAGAGCCGCTTTTTGCTCTTCACAGAGCCAATTCAGTATCCATCGGGACAACAACTTTTTTACACCTAATTGTTCATGCAAGATGCCAATGTCTAAAGTTTCCGGAATTTCGCGGTATGTCACATGTCGATATTCCTCAATCAGCTTACGCACAGCATCAACATTTTTTAGGGTGACTGCAGTTTTTGGACTACCTTGACGAGGATCATCACTGAGCTTGACACGTCCACGTTGAAATTCAGCAAACCAGCGATAAATTGTGGTTTTGTAAGGGACTTCATCACCAAATTCAGAAATCATCCGGTCAACAGACTGTTTTTGTGTTAATCCACTTCGAAAATCATGGTAAATCATCGCTCTTGAATTTTCTCGAGTCAATTTCATTTTCTCAACGACGTGACAAGACCGAGAATCTTTTTTTTTAAATAAATAAATGGTATTCGATTTTTAAAACCAAGGAGTTTTCAATTAAAAAGATTTTAATATGACAGGAACAGTGGAAATATTCCATTCTCGATACTTTTAGTGCAGCCTAGGTAACCCTCCGGTAACGGGTGAGGGAGGTGGTGAATGCTCATAGCGTACCTCGCAGCCGGCTGCGTGGGTATGTGGAGACTTTTACTCACTAAACACCACCTTTTGGAATTGGCTTAACGATCTGACGAGAGATCTTTAAGCCGAAAACGGACGCGACCACTTAGAACAAAACACAGCAGTACAGGGACTGCAATGTGGGCGAAGGTATTTGTTACAGAGTCTCACTACCTATGAAACTATAATATTTTAAAATAATTGAGTCATACCATTTTATTTATTTCTTATATTTACAAGTTTACCACACACATAATTAAACTAATTTTACGGATTGTGTTGCGTTTATGTTACTTAGTTTTACTCATTTTAATTACTGGGGAGCTAAGGTGTTTGACGTTCGGATTATATTTAATTAGATTTAAGCACAACACCTCCAAAAAGTTTTGCAAAACAACGAGCTTCGGGTTCCGCAGTTACGTCACATTGGCCGAATGAACTACCATATGTCAGAGGAGTTTCAGACAAGATTGGCTACATCTTGAAGAAAGCTTCCGTAAAAACCTACTACAATCAGCCAAAGAAGTTTAGTCAGATTTTGCCATCCGCCAAGTATATTATTCCAAGGTACAGGAGTATACAAGCTTTATTGCAAATGAGGTATCTCTTAAATAGGACAAAAAATATCCATAAAAACTGACGTGAAGCACGACTCTCCGGGAGTTTTTCTTTGCTTTGTGTTTTGTCAATCGTATAAGGGTAACAAACGAGCACATAGTATACCTGACTACTGTGGTTCCTAGACATTTATATCACGACGCCCTCGAGCAAAAAACTATGGTATGATATACTTCGTTATTTTTTTTAGCTTTATTTAAGGAGATATAATAATTAACAATTTTATTGTATTGAAATTCACAAGCTTGTTAATGACGAGAAAAGTAGCACAAGTTACACATCAAAACAAAAACAGTTGTTGTGTTTGATATGGTAAATTACTATAATCGCAGTATTGGCAAATGCAATTGCTAAAATTTGATAGCTTTATTTTATGTAAAAACAATAAATAATGAGAAAACATGATAAAGTTTTTTTAAAAATATTAAATCATTTTCTATCTGAATAAGGTTAGTGCGTACATATACACTATAATCCTATCATGTACAGACGGCTAGTCACCATCGCGACTGGCTGACGTGACCGAAACGCAATGCGAGGATCCATAAACACATTTAACTGTTTGCTGGATGCTTTTTAAACGTGTTCAAACAAAGAAATGAAAAGGCAATTGTTTAAATACCTGTAGCCAAAACCACGTAACTAAATGGATGGGTGTCAAGAACATCTAGACCCGTAAATCAGTAATAGTGCTTTGAGAGCTTATCAAACCTCGCCTGCCATCCAAAATCTACGACTCAATGTTAATTAATTTAATAAAGTGCTATTGTGAATAATTCATGTTTAAATTAATTCGTCTAAATTAATGCTCTAGCTTAATACTGTTTAAAATAAACTGCCTGGTATATTTTATGTTTAAACATTTATTATAATATTTTTTTGATTTCATTCATAAATGTTTTGCGTGGCAGCGCCATGCTTTTACGTGGTAGGGCTATGCTGTCTATATAATATGGTTGAAGCACGAATGGGTCGGCCAGACTGGGGTAGGACCGCGCTCATGGAGCATAGAAGTAAGGAGGACAATCTCCCATAGGAGTATAGTTGAAAATGTGTCCATCTGTAAGCAGTAAATAACAGTTCAAAAACACTCCACAACAGCGCTCGAGTAGCTACAGGATATGAAAAATCCCCGTAAGTTGAAAGTGATTTTGAACATAAAAAATTTTAAAACAATAAAATAATCATTATAAAAAGAGTTATGGTGAAAGGCTGTGCAATAAAAAATATATAAAGAGTTCTTTAAAATTTACACTGTAGCTACAATGGCGCCACCCTTATTTAGCGCTTTTCTACGGACACTTTTTAAACAGAGTTTGTTCTCCTTATTTGTGTACTCCACAACAGCGCTCTTACAGAATACCAAAGTAAAATAAGAGCTCAATGTTGCTGCTTCGTATGGTGAGAGTAGAGATCTGGAGACAATTTTTACTGGAAACGATAGACGTGGATGTCTAAGGGCTACATCACCCACTTATTATCATTTGAACTGTGAGTACATTTGTCATCTTTTATCTATAAAAAATTCATTAAAATACCCTAGAAATCAACTGTTGAAGCCTTAAAATAAAAATTAATAGAAAAAATTTAATATTAATATTATTATCCGAAGAAACAATGGAATTTCGCAATTAAATAATTGTTTTTCGGTATGAAATGAAAATTATAAGTCACGGTCATATAGAAACTGTTTTGAGATATTCCTTTAAATTAAGGATTGTCTTTAAAATTAGGCATTCAATTTATGCATCCATCTATCTATTACAGACTTCGAGGGACGGTCTTTTTAAAGTTAAAAATCAACTACTTATTATAGTTATCAACCCGTTTCTGGGAGGTTGTTCAATTGTCAATCGATCTGTCAAGTTCTGCCGGTCCAGATTGAGCTCCACCGTGATAAATTAAACCTCTACAAAGAGTATATTTACGAGTATATTTAAAAGGGAACCCTCAGAAACACAGAGTGCGTTACATTTCTCAGAACCAAAGAAAAGAGTGATCAGAACAATTATTTTTTATATGTTTTGTATAATAATTATACAACTAAAATTCAAAAAAAATTATTAGAATTAGTCTCCATACTAAATTTCATTGTTCATGCTTCTTTAAATTAAGAGAATTTCCGCTTTTGTCTACGGGTCGCGTCTACTTCATACTTCAGTCTATTTCCTCCATCGCGTAAGTGCAAGAAGCTGGCAACAAATTAAAATAAATTAGTGGGTACAAGTCTTTGACTAGAGAAGGAAGAAATAGTGGCTACACTGTTTTTAAAAGTTATTTGCTTACATTTTGTTTCGTAACATTGTTATACACTTAGTTCACGTGTGGGATAAAGTAGTCAGATGTAACAAAAAATCAAATTTAAAGTGTTAGCTATCACTATAGATCATCTAAAACACTTAATTTAGTTACATTTTATGTTTTATGTTATAAATTTGATATATAGTGAATATTACGGCGAATTTGTTTTCAGTCGAAATGACATTGGTCAAAGATAGCGTAACAGAATATTTACTATGATTGAACATTATTTTATTATTTGGAGACTCCTACTGAGTATATCGATATAATTATTATATATATCTTTGTTTTTATGAAATTTTGAATGTTTATTTGTCCTTGTTTCTTTCTTCATAGTAGTTATTTTATTTTAATATATTCGTTATATATGCCTTAATTGTGGAAGTGACATATAATATTTGAATTTTTTCTTTTCAGCACCCATGATTATGGGAGGGGGAAGGGGATATAGATGTTTAACGTCCTAATGTCATAGTTAACCCGGCTACCATCAGTTTTTTAATATTTATTTTGGATCCGATCTACGCAGAACGAGCTCACGTATCTTGAAATCTTCCAATTTTATACTTAAGTTAGGATTTGATTTTGTTAATTATAGGATCCCAAGCAGATGACAGCACCCATCCATTTTCTCTATTGAAATTCGGATGTTTTTAATTTTAATAGCCTCGCGTATCATTCTTGATAGGAATCGGTGTTCTTTTGCAGGGATTAGTGATTTATCAAATCTGATGTAATGGTGTGAACGATCTTGAACATATTCACGGACTACAGACTTCCCTGAGCGTCGGTGCTTCGCCTCAGCTATATGTTCCTTCACGCTTATCTTTATACATCTTTTTGTTTGACCTTTGTAAGAGAGACTACATTCATAATGTAGGTTGTACATTCCTGCACCCTGTAGAGGAATATTTCACTAGATGGATGGTAAAAATTGACTAATCTTCTTCAACTGCTTGTAGTATGTATTAAAGGAAGTTTCATTCAAGAGGTAGCCATATTTGTCTGTGACTTCTCTGACATATGGTAGTACAGCAGGCACTCGTTTGACCGTGGCCGGCTTCTCTCGGTCACTACGACGTAGGCGCGGGACCCAAAGCTTGTTGTCATGCAATTTAGTAAGTAAATTAATGCTTGACGTGCTGAAGCCCGGCGGCCATATATATATATATATATATATATATATATATATATATATATATATATATATATATATATATTATGTATGTGTAGCATGTACATTTTTGAATTGAATGTGATCATGGCAACTTTACTGCCCATAACTCACTCTCTGTTCTACCCAAGGTTAGCTGGTAGAGAATGCCACATAGCATTAAGCTCGCCTTTTGTACAAAATCTTTGGTGCAATAAAGAATAAAATAAATAAAATAAAATAAATATCGGTTGGTATAGGTATTTTTCCTATTCACAGTGACTAAAACATCTAGAAAACTAAAGAATTTTTTTTAGCTTTCCTAGATGATGAGCCTTTGACTACATTATGAATTGTATTTTAGATTTTATGGAGTTAAGGTGATCTAAAATGCAGTTATTTTGTCAGATAGTAACATTGTGAAAGTGTCGTCTACGCAACGCTTGTAGAATCTTGAATTTTTGTAGAGCTCCTCCTTTCACAATAAATAGCCAGAAGTGCGGCAGTGTTCGAGTAATATTGCATATTTTTCAGGCATGTTGTTTCATTTTAGCTTCCTGTTTACGATTGAGATGCAATCGTCAATAGGTAGGCATGTAAATTATGACTGAACATCAAAACAAAAGATGTAGGTCTTTTATCTCACTCACAAAATGGAAACCTTTGTGTGTGCTCTGGTATGGCCTCTCAGCGGTGACAGTATTTTTGCTAAGTGTTGAAACAACTTATAAGTCAGTGAATCAAACTGGCTCACTATAGGCTATAGGACTAATACTAAATTTAAAATGCATGTTTAAAATCACGTTATAAGGTCACTCTTATGTTTCAAGTAGTTATCCAACGTTATCAACGTTACATAGTCAGAATGATTTTCACTGTGACTTTTTTGTAATCGGAACGACGGTCACTGTTATTTAAAAATAACACGTTTCTCCAAGCATAGTCGCCTCTTACGACACCCACGGGATGATATGGATATACACCGCCACTACACGGTAGTTAATAATTTCTCCAAACATTGTATTTTACCTACAACCTCTTACAATCGCCGTTTCTCAAGCGCTCACTTGACCTTCATTCAAATAATTCAATACTTTAATTGTCGTTTTTTTATTTTTGTTTAGGAACATAATAATGACTCTAAGTTATATTTAATTTTAAGTAATAATAATAATAATAATAATAATAATAATAATAATATTATTATTATTATTATTATTATTATTATTACTTAAACTATTATGTATTACTCGGCCGTTTGGTCTCCCCTGCCGAGGGCCTCCATCTGGTTGGGCTTTTATTTATTTATGTATTTTTATATTTATTTTATGTTATTGATATTTATGTATATTTATCTTTTCATTTTCACTTATAATTATATATTTATAGAACCCAACCAGATGAGAAAACTAAATAGATACCCCATAATAATAATAATAATAATAATAAAAGGCGTAGGGAAGTGACGACCCCATCGCCCGCTGACGTAACAGTTATGTGACAAAACTGCGACGTCGGCGCAGTCAGTCAGCATCCTGCCAAGAGGTGTGAGCGCCGTGCCTAGGCAAAATTGTAGATGCAAAGGTCCGTTTGTACATATGACCCAACCACGAAACGGTGCCGGGCTTGGGCGTCTCCCGTTATTTGGCGCCCATAAAATGGATGATGGAAGAAACAAAAAAATTAGTTTTGTACAAAAGGCGAGCTTAATGCTATGTGGCATTCTCTATCAGCTAACCTTGGGTAGAACAGAGAGTGAGTTATGGGCAGTAAAGTTGCCATGATCACATTCAATTCAAAAATGTACATGCTACACATACATTATATATATATATATATATATATATATATATATATATATATATATATATATATATATATATAATGTATGTGTAGTAATGGAAGTCCGTAGTCTCTGCCTACCCCTCTGGGTGACAGGCGTGAGTGTTTATATATATATATATATATATATATATATATATATATATATATATATATATATATATATATATATATATATATATATATATATATATATATATATATATATATATCTGGCCGCCGGGCTTCAGCACGTCAAGCATTAATTTACTTACTAAATTGCATGACAACAAGCTTTGGGTCCCGCGCCTACGTCGTAGTGACCGAGTGAAGCCGGCCACGGTCCAACGAGTGCCTGCTGTACTACCATATGTCAGAGAAGTCACAGACAAATATGGCTACCTCTTGAATGAAACTTCCTTTAATACATACTACAAGCAGTAGTATGTATTAAAGGAAGTTTGATACGCGAGGCTATTAAAATTAAAAACATCCGAATTTATTATTTATTATTATTATTATTATTATTACTTTTTTATTATTATTATTATTATTATTACTTTTTATTATTATTATTATTATTATTATTATTATTTTTTTTTATTTAAAGTCTCATCTGGTTGGGATCAATAAATATATAATTATAAACGAAAATGAAAGGATAAATATACATAAATATCAATAAAATAAAATAAATACAAAAATACATAAATAAATAAAAGCCCAACCAGATGGAAGCCCTCGGCAGGGGAGACCAAACGGCCAAGGGTTAGGGAGAAAGGGAAAGAAACCGGCGGACGATGCGGGCAGTATCAAGGAGCACCGCCTTCTGCATTTGAGCCCGGAGCGGTCCGTCACGGAGTCCCAGTCGCCTCAGATGACCAGAGAGGCTAACTGGGATTAGCACATTCGCAGAGACGACTACAGGAATAACTTCGGCCGGCAGACCACCCCACATGTCGGTCACCTCGTGAGCCAGGTCCAGATATTTTGATTGCTTATCTGTTTCGGCTCTCACGAGGTTCTCGTCATACGGGATGGTAATGTCAGCCAAAAATATCCTTGACTGTGCCCGGTCCATCAGCACAATATCAGGCTTATTCGCAAGAATAGTCCTGTCTGTGATGATGGCCCGGTCCCAGTAGAGCCTGGCGCGGTCATTTTCGAGCACGGCTTCCGGCAAGTACTTGTAATACGGCAATTTCCGGTCCACGAGACCGTATTTAAGAGCGAGCTCCTGGTGTAGAATTCTGGCTACTAGGTTGTGCCTGTGCAAGTACTCAGAGTTAGAAAGCGCCGAACAACCGGAGATGACATGCCTAAGTGACTCACCGGGATGGCGACAAGCTCGACAGACGTCGACGGTGCCATCCTTTAGGATGTATCTCCGATAGTTGTTGGTCTTAATAACCTGATCCTGTATTGCACAGACAAAACCCTCGGTTTCCCCGAAGAGGTCACCGAAACGTAGCCAGTTGAGGGAGGCGACTGTATCTACGACGGGCTCATGAAGAGCCCTGTAGTACCTCCCGTGGAGCTCTTTCTCCTTCCATACGGTCTCCCGGTCGGAAATGCTAAGCATTTCTGGGTCCTGCCATTGCTCGTGGGCTAAGGTAGAGGGGTAAGCCCTTTATCACTGGAAATGACGTCATTGTAGAATGGATCATCCGATCTCGCCAGGAAGTAATCACGGAGGCTGCACACTTCGCGATTATGCATGGTGAGCGCGCTCAGAAAACCACGCCCACCGTGCTATTGCGGCAAGTACAGCCTCATTACCGACGATCTCGGATGATGAATCCTATATTTTTAAGCTTTCTTCCAATGGTTTTATCCAGTGCAGTAAACGATGATGCGGTTGATTGCAGCCGTCAATGTCGCAATTACTGCCAATACAAGACATACCATTCGTATGGCGGGGGGCAAGACATTTGAAGCAAAGTTTATTTACGCGTACAAATCGCCAGCGATCTTTGCGTAAGGCGCGCTTAAACCGTGAACAATCTGCGACACCATGAGCCCATTTTCGGCAAAATGTACACTTTTCCGCGTTTTGTAATTGATTACTATTTGTGTACAACAACGAGTGTGAACGGTGTTTACGTTCATCGGGCTTCTTTAAATTATATTGAGCGTGAATATGACTTACTCCTGATGCAGCTGTTTTAGTGGCTTCCTCATATAAAAAATCACTAAGCAATTCTAGCTTCGGTAAATTACACTCTCGCTGTTCATAAACGTAGTCGGTCCATTTTGCGACAAGCAAAGTTGGAAGCTTAGATACGACAATCGATACTAACTCCGGGCTGCGAAGATAATCACTTTGTTGCATTGCTTTGGCAGCAGCCACATAGTTCTTTATTTTTATTGCAAAATTAATGATATCATTATGATAAGTTAACGGCAACGGATATAGTTTTTTAAGCTGTAAAACTATTTTACTCATAATTGTTTCTGGTTTGCCAAATCGAAGTTCTAAGGTGTCAATTATTAAATCGGGTGTAGTTCCACCAATCAAGAGTGAAGTCACTGCTTCTTTAGCATCGCCACGAAGACACTTACGTAGCCGCCATAAATTCTCTGTGTCACTATATTTGCATAATTGGGTAGATTCTTGGTACGCCTGTTTAAACTGCAACCACTCCATTGGATCTCCAAAAAATAAAGGCAGGTCTTTAGACGTTGCTAATCTTGTTAAGAGCTCCTGGTTCTGTATTTTATATGATGAGGCAGCCACTGCATCATTCACCACTATGTTGATGATGTAGGCCGCTGGTGTCGTCTGGGAGAAAAATATACAAAAAAAAAAATTTGGTGAGCGCGTGTACATCCGCGGGGAGGGAGACATAGGTGTCACCTCGTATGATGTTCTAGTGCAACTAACTCGAAACGCGGGATCATGTACTCAGCGGTGCAACACCGTTGTTGCAAATATACCTTCACCCTACTGATAAAAATCGCGGTAAGTGCCACCATCCCCGTATGCACACGTACTTATTTATTATAGAAAAACAGCAAGTACATTAGGTAAGTAACAATGTTTTATGAGTATATTTTTTTTACATATTTTATTTTTTATTGATTAATATTATTTATATTTCAGGTGTTCGAGAAGCAACGTGAGCGTCGTCAACATCCTCCCCCCAAGTGTCGGTTCGCCGACACTCATTATCAAGCTGGAGAAAGGCCACGCGAGCAGCTGATCGCTTCATCACTCCTGACTTAGTCCTAACGTCAACTACTCTGACTCTGCCGTCTGAACCTGGATAAACCTTTTCAATAATACCTATTGGCCACCAGTTTCGAAATAATGATGGATCGAATACTACTACAAGATCTCCTACTTTTAATTGCGGACCTTCCCTATCCCATTTACGACGAGGAATTAGCTCTGGCAAAAACTCTTTTACCCATCTGCTCCAAAATAAGTCTGTCAACCGTTGGGCAATACGCCACTGTCGTCTAACATACATGTCGCCATCATCAAAGACCCCAGGTACAGGTAAGTTCGACGAAGATCCTAGTAAAAAATGATTTGGAGTTAATGCCTCTTTACTTTGAGGGTCCACCGAAACATGGGTAAGCAGCAGTAGGGTGAAGGTATATTTGCAACAACGGTGTTGCACCGCTGAGTACATGATCCCGCGTTTCGAGTTAGTTGCACTAGAACATCATACGAGGTGACACCTATGTCTCCCTCCCCGCGGATGTACACGCGCTCACCAAATTTTTTTTGTATATTTTTCTCCCAGACGACACCAGCGGCCTACATCATCAACATAGTGGCCCTTCGGCCGAATCCTTACGTCGTCTGCAAAAATATAATAATAATAAGTACCAGTTATGTTCCACGCGCCGGCTACGCCGCAAAAAAAGCGACGACCACGTGGCACCGCTGCAAAATCGGAGTGCAAGAACAACCAAGATGTGTTACCATCGTTCAGCTTAAAGGATGAAGTGCTGGAAAAACCTGGAAATGCGCTAAGTGCCTCTAGTAAGAGTAAAAAGTCACCAAAGACCGCAGGCACGTCGTCAAGTACGGCACGCAAACGGCAATTGGAATACGAAACCGCTAAAGCTATGGCTCTCGTGGAAATACAAGCAGCGGAAGCTGAAGTGCAAACAGCTGAAGCAGAAGCCAAAGTTAAGAGTGCTCAGGCAGAAGCTGCCAAGCTTAAGGCAAATATTCAGTCGAAGCTGCTAAACAAACAGCTTGCAGCTGAGATGGCAGAATTGGAGTCTCATTCACGCTCTTCCCACAAGTCGGCTATGAAATCTTCGACCAGCAAAGTTGAAAATTGGCTGAATGCTCCAGGAAACCAGCATGAGGAGAACCGAGAAGAGTACTCTTGTGAAAAAATCGGCCTAGAAAAGCTGGCACATGCCTTGAATGATGCAGTGGCTGCCTCATCATATAAAATACAGAACCAGGAGCTCTTAACAAGATTAGCAACGTCTAAAGACCTGCCTTTATTTTTTGGAGATCCAATGGAGTGGTTGCAGTTTAAACAGGCGTACCAAGAATCTACCCAATTATGCAAATATAGTGACACAGAGAATTTATGGCGGCTACGTAAGTGTCTTCGTGGCGATGCTAAAGAAGCAGTGACTTCACTCTTGATTGGTGGAACTACACCCGATTTAATAATTGACACCTTAGAACTTCGATTTGGCAAACCAGAAACAATTATGAGTAAAATAGTTTTACAGCTTAAAAAAGTATGTCCGTTGCCGTTAACTTATCATAATGATATCATTAATTTTGCAATAAAAATAAAGAACTATGTGGCTGCTGCCAAAGCAATGCAACAAAGTGATTATCTTCGCAGCCCGGAGTTAGTATCGATTGTCCTATCTAAGCTTCCAGCTTTGCTTGTCGCAAAATGGACCGACTACGTTTATGAACAGCGAGAGTGTAATTTACCCAAGCTAGAATTGCTTAGTGATTTTTTATATGAGGAAGCCACTAAAACAGCTGCATCAGGAGTAAGTCATATTCACGCTCAATATAATTTAAAGAAGCCCGATGAACGTAAACACCGTTCACACTCGTTGTTGTACACAAATAGTAATCAATTACAAAACGCGGAAAAGTGTACATTTTGCCGAAAATGGGCTCATGGTGTCGCAGATTGTTCACGGTTTAAGCGCGCCTTACGCAAAGATCGCTGGCGATTTGTACGCGTAAATAAACTTTGCTTCAAATGTCTTGCCCCCCGCCATACGAATGGTATGTCTTGTATTGGCAGTAATTGCGACATTGACGGCTGCAATCAACCGCATCATCGTTTACTGCACTGGATAAAACCATTGGAAGAAAGCTTAAAAACTGTGGAGCGAAGTGAGGATGAGCATCCCAGCACCAATGAAACAGTGACTCATACGGTGGCATCCCACTGTCACAAGGTGCTTTTGAAAGTGGTGCCGCTCACTCTTCACGGACCGAATGGTAGTTTGCATACGCATGCACTACTGGATGATGGAGCTACCGTGACGGTGATATCCTCTGATATCGCAGATGAGCTCGGATTATACGGTGCAAACGTGATATTGCGCGCGCGCAGCGCATGGGACTCGGGCGAGCTTGTGTGTGAATCTCAAGTAGTGAGTGTTAGTGTTACCAATTCGTATAACGAAATGTTTACTTTCCGTGCGCGTAAAATTAAAGAATTAAATTTACCAACACAAAAAGTGCCGAATATGGACTTTAATAATTATGGATTGTTAAGTGAAGATCTTATGTTATGTAATTGTAACGCTAAGCCAAAATTATTAATAGGTCAGGACAACCATCATTTAATTTCTCCCATTCGTTGTGTTCGTGGTAAGCAGCGTGAGCCGTACATAACTCAAACTGCGCTTGGATGGTGTGTGCACGGATATATGGTAAGTGATGTTAATTGCACTGATCGCTTTGTCTCTTTCATTAATAGTTGCACCGAAAAAGCGGGACAGTCGCAGTGTATCTTTCACTTACACACGGTAGAATCTATTGCTAGCGATCTCTCTCTCGATAACGATAACGGTGAATGCACCTGCGCGCAGTTGCACGATGCGGTTCGTAGATCCTTCGCGTTAGAGTCTATTGGTGTAGGTTCGAAGCCGCGCCGCAACCCAGACGAAATACGCGCTTTACAAATTTTAGACGACACTGCAGAGTTAGTAAATGGCCAATGGAATGTCGGCTTACCGTGGAAATACGATGAATTACATTTACCCGACTCTTACCCTAACGCTTTTAATCGTCTAAAGTCAATAGAAAGAAAATTTTTGCTCAACAAAGAGTATGCAACTCGTTATTGTGAAAGAATGAGATACTTATTTTCTAATGGTTATGCTAGAGAACTTAATGAGACCGATGAAAACTCTAATAAACGTATAATATGGTATTTGCCGCACTTTGGTGTAGATAATCCAAATAAGAAAAAACTGCGTTTAGTTTATGACGCGGCAGCAAAGTCGAACGGTTATTCTTTAAATGATTTTCTTTTACAAGGCCCTGATTTGTTACAATCGTTATTAGGAATAATGTTACGATTTAGAGAAAACCGCGTAGGTATCATAGGGGACATAAAAGATATGTTTTTAAGGATTAATGTACGAAAAGAAGATGTTAATTCTTTGCGTTTTTTGTGGAAAGATATCTATTTAAGCAATGAAAATGAACAATTAGGCTTCGGAAGTAGTAACAAAGGTTCAAAATTACCTATACAACATCCTGTTAAGAAATATGTTATGACGTCATTAATTTTTGGCGCTAACTGCTCCCCATTTATAGCACAACATATTAACCAAAATAAAAACACATTGCGCTTTCAGAATAAAATGCCGGATGCAGTTAATGCAATTAGGAAAAATCAATATATGGACGATTTTATCGATAGTTTACCAGACGTCGCTACTGCTACAAAAATGATAAAAGATGTTTCATATATTAATCAGCAAGGTGGTTTTGTGATGCGTAACTGGTTAAGTAACAAGTCAGATGTTCTTAATGATATGCCAAAAGAGACTTTAAATGACATGGCGATACGGTTTAATGTTGAATCCCAGCCGGAACGAACGCTTGGGCTATTGTGGTTTCCCGCGAGTGATATGTTCGGGTTCGATCTTTCGTTAAAGCGTATACCGAGTGATATTTTACAACTATCACGAAAACCGACTAAGCGTGAAGTTCTTCGTATTATAATGTCTGTATATGATATTCATGGTTTTTTAGCACCTTTTACGATAAAATCCAAAATTTTAATGCGCGAAATATGGAATGTAGGTATAAAGTGGGATCAGGAAATGACAGATAGTTTATTTGTTTTATTTAAAGATTGGATTTCGCAGTTACAAGAAATGAGTTACGTTCGAATCCCGCGGTGGTATTTCTATAGCAACGATTCTGTCGGTGTGAATGAGAAGAGCGGCCACACCGTAAACGACGATGAGACGTCGTTGCAATTGCATATTTTTTGTGATGCATCTCCATGCGCATACGCATGTGTTGCTTATTGGCGTAAACAAGACAGCAACGGCGTGCAGGTGTCATTCATTGCGAGTAAAAGTCGCGTTGCGCCGTTAAAACCGTTAACTATGCCTAAACTCGAACTTCAAGGCGCGCTATTAGCATGTCGCTTGGCAGATACTATAAAAAAGGAGCATAGAATTAAACCGTCACGTGTTTTTTATTGGACTGATTCAATGATTGTTATTTATTGGATACGTAACGAGCATAGAAATTACAAAGTTTTTATTGCAAATAGGTTAGGTGAAATTGATGAGTTAAGTAAAATTGATGAGTGGCATTATGTGCCGACAAATTTAAATATAGCGGATTTAGCTACAAAAAATAATGATTACGACTTCAACAAGGACTCCTCTTGGTTAACGGGTCCGTCTTTTCTGTACACGGAAGAAAAGTATTGGCCCCGAGAGCCTGAAAATAACGAAAAGAGCAACAATGAGCTGTTAGATAAAATATATGTAGTAATAAAATCACCAAAGGAGAATTGTAATAGTATTTATGATTTACCTATTCCGGATCCAAACCGTTTCTCCGTGTGGCAGCGCTTGCTTCGCTGCACCGCATCTGTACTATTATTTATAGAAAAATGTAGAAAAACCGGTACTCGGCGTATTAATAATTTGTTAATGAATAGAGCCGAAGTACTTTTGTTACGCTATTCACAATCACAATCATTTCAGCCTGAAATTGATTTGCTGAAACAAAATAAAGAAATTAATCGTGATAGTCGTTTACGTTCATTGACACCATTTTTAGATAAAGACGGTTTATTGCGTGTAGGAGGGCGTATAAACGCGGCTGCAAACGTCACTGAAACTATGAAAAACCCGGTGATTCTGGATGGTAAACATCGCATAGCAAGGCTGGTGGTTTTGGACTTCCACGTACGTGCGGCTCATTCGTATAATGAACTTGTAATAAACGAGCTACGACAAAAATATTGGGTTGTAAATCTGAGACCTACAGTTCGCTCCGTAGCTTCACAGTGTTTAGTTTGCCGAATACGAAAAGCAGCACCAAGACCGCCTCGCCTCGGGGACTTGCCATCTCAAAGATTGGTTCATCATCAAAGACCTTTTACCGTTTGTGGTGTAGACTTATTCGGTCCGATCGAAGTAACTGTGGGCAGGCAGAGACCCAAAAGATATGGTGTTCTTTTTACATGTTTAACAATACGAGCTGTTCATATTGAAATAGTATCGACGCTTACCGCAGACTCACTTATAATGGCACTTAGGAGGATGGCTGCACGCCGTGGGTGGCCTCATACTGTCATATCTGACAACGGAACTAACATGCGAGGTGCTGATGCTGAACTTCGAAAATCTTTTGAAGAAATTAAGCAGCAGCAAGTTATAGCCGAAGCATTAAACAAAGGAGTTTCCTGGCAGTTTATACCACCGGCCAGTCCTCATATGGGGGGAGCTTGGGAGCGTCTGATTAGAAGTGTGAAAACGGCACTGAAAGTCGTTCTTAGAGAGAGGGCTCCTCGAGAAGAAGTTTTATTAACGCTTCTCGCTGAAGTCGAAAATATAATTAATAGTAGACCGCTTACCCATGTTTCGGTGGACCCTCAAAGTAAAGAGGCATTAACTCCAAATCATTTTTTACTAGGATCTTCGTCGAACTTACCTGTACCTGGGGTCTTTGATGATGGCGACATGTATGTTAGACGACAGTGGCGTATTGCCCAACGGTTGACAGACTTATTTTGGAGCAGATGGGTAAAAGAGTTTTTGCCAGAGCTAATTCCTCGTCGTAAATGGGATAGGGAAGGTCCGCAATTAAAAGTAGGAGATCTTGTAGTAGTAGTCGATCCATCATTATTTCGAAACTGGTGGCCAATAGGTATTATTGAAAAGGTTTATCCAGGTTCAGACGGCAGAGTCAGAGTAGTTGACGTTAGGACTAAGTCAGGAGGGATGAAGCGATCAGCTGCTCGCGTGGCCTTTCTCCAGCTTGATGTGACAGTCTGCCCCAGCTATGGAGGTGTCTTTGTGAGCAGAGCTATAGACAACATCTGGTACCTACGTGGCCTGCGTACTGGTGATCCCACACAAAAGTCTTTTTGTATCAACACTGGAATACTCTACACGCATTTGCTTAAATATATAGAATGGATTCAGATTTATATATAAAATTAAATTAAAAGCACTATGTTGATGATGTAGGCCGCTGGTGTCGTCTGGGAGAAAAATATACAAAAAAAATTTGGTGAGCGCGTGTACATCCGCGGGGAGGGAGACATAGGTGTCACCTCGTATGATGTTCTAGTGCAACTAACTCGAAACGCGGGATCATGTACTCAGCGGTGCAACACCGTTGTTGCAAATATACCTTCACCCTACTGATAAAAATCGCGGTAAGTGCCACCGTCCCCGTATGCACACGTACTTATTTATTATAGAAAAACAGCAAGTACATTAGGTGAGTAACAATGTTTTATGAGTATATTTTTTTACATATTTTATTTTTTATCGATTAATATTATTTATATTTCAGGTGTTCGAGAAGCAACGTGAGCGTCGTCAACATCCTCCCCCCAAGTGTCGGTTCGCCGACACTCATTATCAAGCTGGAGAAAGGCCACGCGAGCAGCTGATCGCTTCATCACTCCTGACTTAGTCCTAACGTCAACTACTCTGACTCTGCCGTCTGAACCTGGATAAACCTTTTCAATAATACCTATTGGCCAACAGTTTCGAAATAATGATGGATCGACTACTACTACAAGATCTCCTACTTTTAATTGCGGACCTTCCCTATCCCATTTACGACGAGGAATTAGCTCTGGCAAAAACTCTTTTACCCATCTGCTCCAAAATAAGTCTGTCAACCGTTGGGCAATACGCCACTGTCGTCTAACATACATGTCGCCATCATCAAAGACCCCAGGTACAGGTAAGTTCGACGAAGATCCTAGTAAAAAATGATTTGGAGTTAATGCCTCTTTACTTTGAGGGTCCACCGAAACATGGGTAAGCGTTCTACTATTAATTATATTTTCGACTTCAGCGAGAAGCGTTAATAAAACTTCTTCTCGAGGAGCCCTCTCTCTAAGAACGACTTTCAGTGCCGTTTTCACACTTCTAATCAGACGCTCCCAAGCTCCCCCCATATGAGGACTGGCCGGTGGTATAAACTGCCAGGAAACTCCTTTGTTTAATGCTTCGGCTATATTTAAATTTGTCGGCACATAATGCCACTCATCAATTTTACTTAACTCATCAATTTCACCTAACCTATTTGCAATAAAAACTTTGTAATTTCTATGCTCGTTACGTATCCAATAAATAACAATCATTGAATCAGTCCAATAAAAAACACGTGACGGTTTAATTCTACGCTCCTTTTTTATAGTCTCTGCCAAGCGACATGCTAATAGCGCGCCTTGAAGTTCGAGTTTAGGCATAGTTAACGGTTTTAACGGCGCAACGCGACTTTTACTCGCAATGAATGACACCTGCACGCCGTTGCTGTCTTGTTTACGCCAATAAGCAACACATGCGTATGCGCATGGAGATGCATCACAAAAAATATGCAATTGCAACGACGTCTCATCGTCGTTTACGGTGTGGCCGCTCTTCTCATTCACACCGACAGAATCGTTGCTATAGAAATACCACCGCGGGATTCGAACGTAACTCATTTCTTGTAACTGCGAAATCCAATCTTTAAATAAAACAAATAAACTATCTGTTATTTCCTGATCCCACTTTATACCTACATTCCATATTTCGCGCATTAAAATTTTGGATTTTATCGTAAAAGGTGCTAAAAAACCATGAATATCATATACAGACATTATAATACGAAGAACTTCACGCTTAGTCGGTTTTCGTGATAGTTGTAAAATATCACTCGGTATACGCTTTAACGAAAGATCGAACCCGAACATATCACTCGCGGGAAACCACAAAAGCCCAAGCGTTCGTTCCGGCTGGGATTCAACATTAAACCGTATCGCCATGTCATTTAAAGTCTCTTTTGGCATATCATTAAGAACATCTGACTTGTTACTTAACCAGTTACGCATCACGAAACCACCTTGCTGATTAATATATGAAACATCTTTTATCATTTTTGTAGCAGTAGCGACGTCTGGTAAACTATCGATAAAATCGTCCATATATTGATTTTTCCTAATTGCATTAACTGCATCCGGCATTTTATTCTGAAAGCGCAATGTGTTTTTATTTTGGTTAATATATTGTGCTATAAATGGGGAGCAGTTAGCGCCAAAAATTAATGACGTCATAACATATTTCTTAACAGGATGTTGTATAGGTAATTTTGAACCTTTGTTACTACTTCCGAAGCCTAATTGTTCATTTTCATTGCTTAAATAGATATCTTTCCACAAAAAACGCAAAGAATTAACATCTTCTTTTCGTACATTAATCCTTAAAAACATATCTTTTATGTCCCCTATGATACCTACGCGGTTTTCTCTAAATCGTAACATTATTCCTAATAACGATTGTAACAAATCAGGGCCTTGTAAAAGAAAATCATTTAAAGAATAACCGTTCGACTTTGCTGCCGCGTCATAAACTAAACGCAGTTTTTTCTTATTTGGATTATCTACACCAAAGTGCGGCAAATACCATATTATACGTTTATTAGAGTTTTCATCGGTCTCATTAAGTTCTCTAGCATAACCATTAGAAAATAAGTATCTCATTCTTTCACAATAACGAGTTGCATACTCTTTGTTGAGCAAAAATTTTCTTTCTATTGACTTTAGACGATTAAAAGCGTTAGGGTAAGAGTCGGGTAAATGTAATTCATCGTATTTCCACGGTAAGCCGCCATTCCATTGACCATTTACTAATTCTGCAGTGTCATCTAAAATTTGTAAAGCGCGTATTTCGTCTGTGTTGCGGCGCGGCTTCGAACCTACACCAATAGACTCTAACGCGAAGGATCTACGAACCGCATCGTGCAACTGCGCGCAGGTGCATTCACCGTTATCGTTATCGAGAGAGAGATCGCTAGCAATCGATTCTACCGTGTGTAAGTGAAAGATACACTGCGACTGTCCCGCTTTTTCGGTGCAACTATTAATGAAAGAGACAAAGCGATCAGTGCAATTAACATCACTTACCATATATCCGTGCACACACCATCCAAGCGCAGTTTGAGTTATGTACGGCTCACGCTGCTTACCACGAACACAACGAATGGGAGAAATTAAATGATGGTTGTCCTGACCTATTAATAATTTTGGCTTAGCGTTACAATTACATAACATAAGATCTTCACTTAACAATCCATAATTATTAAAGTCCATATTCGGCACTTTTTGTGTTGGTAAATTTAATTCTTTAATTTTACGCGCACGGAAAGTAAACATTTCGTTATACGAATTGGTAACACTAACACTCACTACTTGAGATTCACACACAAGCTCGCCCGAGTCCCATGCGCTGCGCGCGCGCAATATCACGTTTGCACCGTATAATCCGAGCTCATCTGCGATATCAGAGGATATCACCGTCACGGTAGCTCCATCATCCAGTAGTGCATGCGTATGCAAACTGCCATTCGGTCCGTGAAGAGTGAGCGGCACCACTTTCAAAAGCACCTTGTGACAGTGGGATGCCACCGTATGAGTCACTGTTTCATTGGTGCTGGGATGCTCATCCTCACTTCGCTCCACAGTTTTTAAGCTTTCTTCCAATGGTTTATCCAGTGCAGTAAACGATGATGCGGTTGATTGCAGCCGTCAATGTCGCAATTACTGCCAATACAAGACATACCATTCGTATGGCGGGGGGCAAGACATTTGAAGCAAAGTTTATTTACGCGTACAAATCGCCAGCGATCTTTGCGTAAGGCGCGCTTAAACCGTGAACAATCTGCGACACCATGAGCCCATTTTCGGCAAAATGTACACTTTTCCGCGTTTTGTAATTGATTACTATTTGTGTACAACAACGAGTGTGAACGGTGTTTACGTTCATCGGGCTTCTTTAAATTATATTGATCGTGAATATGACTTACTCCTGATGCAGCTGTTTTAGTGGCTTCCTCATATAAAAAATCACTAAGCAATTCTAGCTTCGGTAAATTACACTCTCGCTGTTCATAAACGTAGTCGGTCCATTTTGCGACAAGCAAAGTTGGAAGCTTAGATACGACAATCGATACTAACTCCGGGCTGCGAAGATAATCACTTTGTTGCATTGCTTTGGCAGCAGCCACATAGTTCTTTATTTTTATTGCAAAATTAATGATATCATTATGATAAGTTAACGGCAACGGACATAGTTTTTTAAGCTGTAAAACTATTTTACTCATAATTGTTTCTGGTTTGCCAAATCGAAGTTCTAAGGTGTCAATTATTAAATCGGGTGTAGTTCCACCAATCAAGAGTGAAGTCACTGCTTCTTTAGCATCGCCACGAAGACACTTACGTAGCCGCCATAAATTCTCTGTGTCACTATATTTGCATAATTGGGTAGATTCTTGGTACGCCTGTTTAAACTGCAACCACTCCATTGGATCTCCAAAAAATAAAGGCAGGTCTTTAGACGTTGCTAATCTTGTTAAGAGCTCCTGGTTCTGTATTTTATATGATGAGGCAGCCACTGCATCATTCAAGGCATGTGCTAGCTTTTCTAGGCCGATTTTTTCACAAGAGTACTCTTCTCGGTTCTCCTCATGCTGGTTTCCTGGAGCATTCAGCCAATTTTCAACTTTGCTGGTCGAAGATTTCATAGCCGACTTGTGGGAAGAGCGTGAATGAGACTCCAATTCTGCCATCTCAGCTGCAAGCTGTTTGTTTAGCAGCTTCGACTGAATATTTGCCTTAAGCTTGGCAGCTTCTGCCTGAGCACTCTTAACTTTGGCTTCTGCTTCAGCTTCCGCTGCTTGTATTTCCACGAGAGCCATAGCTTTAGCGGTTTCGTATTCCAATTGCCGTTTGCGTGCCGTACTTGACGACGTGCCTGCGGTCTTTGATGACTTTTTACTCTTACTAGAGGCACTTAGCGCATTTCCAGGTTTTTCCAGCACTTCATCCTTTAAGCTGAACGATGGTAACACATCTTGGTTGTTCTTGCACTCCGATTTTGCAGCGGTGCCACGTGGTCGTCGCTTTTTTTGCGGCGTAGCCGGCGCGTGGAACATAACTGGTACTTATTATTATTATATTTTTTGCAGACGACGTAAGGATTCGGCCGAAGGACCACTATGTTGATGATGTAGGCCGCTGGTGTCGTCTGGGAGAAAAATATACAAAAAAAAATTGGTGAGCGCGTGTACATCCGCGGGGAGGGAGACATAGGTGTCACCTCGTATGATGTTCTAGTGCAACTAACTCGAAACGCGGGATCATGTACTCAGCGGTGCAACACCGTTGTTGCAAATATACCTTCACCCTACTGATAAAAATCGCGGTAAGTGCCACCGTCCCCGTATGCACACGTACTTATTTATTATAGAAAAACAGCAAGTACATTAGGTAAGTAACAATGTTTTATGAGTATATTTTTTTTACATATTTTATTTTTTATTGATTAATATTATTTATATTTCAGGTGTTCGAGAAGCAACGTGAGCGTCGTCAACATCATCGTCATGGTAGTGCGGACTTTTCTATCCAGGGCGTTAAGTTCGGTCTGATTCCACCTGAGTATGCCAAAGGTATATATATGAGGAGAGGCATGACCCAACCGTTATATGCGTGTGTCTTATTCACACCGGACAAAAGGCTGTTAAGCACTTTGGTCAAGCGTGCATAAAACACGTCGCAAACTGACTGTTTCATACCAGCCTCATCGATACCGATGTTCTGTGACATACCCAGGTATCGGTATGTTTCAGCCTCGGAAAGGGTCTTTAATTTGACGGGCATAGATAAATCTATGCCCTCAGAGTTAGCAACCCTTCCCCTTTTAACATGGAGGACCGCACACTTATCCGTCCCCAGCTCCATTCCAATAGAATTGCTAAATTCACAAGTGATTTTTAGCAATTCCACAAGATGGGAGCGACTGGAGGCGAATAACTTGAGGTCATCCATATAGAAAAGGTGGGTCACTTTTGTTCCTCCCTTCCGTAGCTGAAATCCTCTCCCGGAGCCCTCCAGTAAGGTACTGAGAGGGTTCAGAGAGAGGCAGAACCAGATTGGACTCAGACAATCGCCCTGGAAGATACCCCTTCTTATCCTTATGTGGTTCTCCGCAGCCATCATCCGCTCGCCCAGATAACAGAGGATCGTACTCCACTGCCCCATACACTGCTCGAGGAAGTCTCTAACTGTACAGTCAATCTTGTACAGCTCGAGGACCCTCTTTAGCCATGTATGGGGCACCGAGTCGAATGCTTTTCTGTAGTCTATCCAGGCGGCGAAGAAGTTCCGACGGTTGCGTTTCACCACTTTGCCAATGACCGCGTCAATGAGGAGTGGTTCCTTGGTTCCACGACCACCGCCCCGACATCCATTTTGAGCGCGTGACATCACCTGATTTAGCTCCAGGTGACGAGTGATTCTCGTGCTCAAAATGGATGTCAGTGTCTTATATATAGTGGGTAGACACGTGATGGGGCGGTATTTGCTCGGGTCTGTGGTATCCTGATCTTTAGGAACCAAATGAGTGATCCCAGTAGTAAAGAGGCTCGGGAGCGACTTCTGATCGAGAGCCTCTTGAAACTGTCGGGCGAGCACAGCGTGACACACTACGAACCCCTTCAGCCAGTAATGATGCAGCCCATCGAGCCCCGGACTTTTCCAGTTCGGGGCCCTACGGACCGCCTCAGCCACGTCTTCAGGCGTTATGGTGACGGGGTCCACAGGCGTAACACTTGCACTCTGGCTCGCCACAACTTCCATCCAAGGGCCCTCGCTGTGGTTTACGGGCTCTGACCACAGGCCACGCCAAAATGCGACAGTGTCATTCTGATCCGGTCCTGGGCCCGCTCCACATACCTCTGGTCGCTTCAATGATTTATAGAGCCTCTTCTGGTCACTCTGGAAGAGACGATTCTGGTTGAACCGCCTTGACCTCTCGCTAAATCGTCGAATCCGCTTCCCCCAAGCAGCGATTTTTTGCTTCAGGTCATCTATGCGCTTCGTTAGTTTCTGCGTGATATCCGGCTGGGACAAACTAATATTTGTCCCAGCAAACGCCATTCTAACGGTGCGCACAACTCTTGGTCTATTATTACCCGACCTGAAGCTTGTCAGTCTGCCGATAAGGGCCCTTGCCTTTGAGATACGGTCCTCGATTCTTTTTCTCCAGGCTGGGATGGCACTACCTTGTTGAGTAGTACGTCCAGCCATGGGAGGTTTGGCGCCAATAATACGGCATACTGCCAGTGCGGCGCCAAAAAGAATTGAGTCCGTCTCGCAAAGGTCCCGGCTGGCTTCCAAATAGGTCACCAGCATTGGGTTAAGAGCCCGTACGACAGCCCGATTTCGCTTGCTAAGGGGTATGCGGGGAAGTCGCGGTCGATTTTCGAGAGGCACGCTGCGCGTTTCCAGCATCGACTCTTCCAATATGTTCATCATTTTCTCTAGTTCGAGGGGGACTATTCCATCATCGTCTGAATCAACCACAAATGGAATATTGACGGCAGCGTCCACATTTGCAGTTTGCTGCGCAATTAATGGCGCCGCATTCCCAGCCGTAGCATTTCCATCCGATGAGGGAATAGCCTCACGTCGTAGTCGTTCGAGTTCGGCGTCACCAAATATGTTGGAGTGCAGGATGTGCCGAACTCGGTCTGCCAGGTTTTGCTCAGTGACGGATAGAGATGGCTCCAGCTCTGCAAAAAAGCGATGCATACGAGCCCGATATGCCAAACATCCGGTTTCTTCCCCTTTTGCCCTAAAGTACTCCCGCAGTGCGTTTGCGTTCATTGTTTGTGACCAACGCATGCGACGTGCTCCAGCAGCGGCGGGTGCCGCTTGCTGAGTCCGAGAAGACCCAGCCGACACCAACCCTTCTGGTGGGAATGATGGATGCGGAGGGCTGCTAGGTGATCGTACAGCTCCTCGTGCTCGGCTGGCGGCCCGCATGCTGCCGCGTCCAGCTCCAGCTCCAGACGCGCCCCGGCGACCCCCAGGCAGCGGCCCTATGCGCGTTCCTCTTTGTACCATCATCCATTTATGGGCGCCAAATAACGGGAGACGCCCAAGCCCGGCACCGTTTCGTGGTTCGGTCATATGCACAAACGGACCTTTGCACCCACAATTTTGCCTAGGCATGGCGCTCACACCTCTTGGCAGGGCGCTGACTGACTGCGCCGACGTAGTAGTTTTGTCACATAACTGTTACGTCAGCGGGCGATGGGGTCGTCACTTCCCCACGCCTTTTTATTATTATTATTATTACTTTTTATTATTATTATTATTATTATCATTATAAATATATTATTATTATTATTATTATTATTATTTTGGGGTATCTATATAGTTTTCTCATCTGGTTGGGTCCCATAAATATATAATTATAAATGAAAATGAAAAGATAAATATACATAAATATCAATAACATAAAATAAATATAAAAATACATAAATAAATAAAAGCCCAACCAGATGGACGCCCTCGGCAGGGGAGACCAAACGGCCGAGGGTTAGGGGGAAAGGGAAAGAAACCGGCGGACGATGCGGGCGGTATCGAGGAGCACCGCCTTCTGCATTTGAGCCTGGAGCGGTCCGCCACGTAGTCCCAGTCGCCTCAGATGACCCGAGAGGCTGGCTGGGATTAGCCCGTTTGCAGAGACGACTACAGGAATAATTTCGGTCGGCAGACCACCCCACATGTCGGTCACCTCGTGAGCCAGGTCCAGATATTTTGTTTGCTTGTCTGTTTCGGCTTTCACGAGGTTCTCGTCATACGGAATGGTAATGTCGACCAAAAATATCCTTGACTGTGCCCGGTCCATCAGCACAATATCAGGCTTACTCGCAAGAATAGTCCTGTCTGTGATGATGGCCCGGTCCCAATAGAGCCTGGCGCGATCATTTTCGAGCACGGCTTCCGGCAAGTACTTGTAATACGGCAATTTTCGATCCACGAGACCGTATTTCAGAGCGAGCTCCTGGTGAAGAATTCTGGCTACTAGGTTGTGCCTGTGCAAGTACTCAGTGTTAGAAAGCGTCGAACAACCGGAGATGACATGCCTAAGTGACTCACCGGGATGGCGACAAGCTCGACAGATGTCGACGGTGCCATCCTTTAGGATGTATCTCCGATAGTTGTTGGTCTTAATAACCTGATCCTGTATTGCACAGACAAAACCCTCGGTTTCCCCGAAGAGATCACCAAAGCGTAGCCAGTGGAGGGAGGCTGCTGTGTCTACGAAAGGCTCATGTAGAGCCTTGTAGAACCTCCCGTGGAGCTCCTTCTCCTTCCATACGGTCTCCCGGTCGGAAATGCTCTGCACTGCCGGGTTTTGCCATTGCTCGTTGGCTAAGGATAGAGGGGTAAGTCCTTTATCACAAGAAATGACGTCTTTATAGAATGGATCATCCGATCTCACCAGGAAGTAATCACGGAGGCTGCACACTTCGCGATTATGCATGGTGAGCGCGCTCAAGAAGCCACGCCCACCATGCTTTCGCGGCAAGTACAGCCTCATTACCGACGATCTCGGATGATGCATCCTATGGGACGTCATTGTAGTGCGGACTTTTCTATCCAGGGCGTTAAGTTCAGTCTGACTCCACCTGAGTATGCCAAAGGTATACATGAGGACAGGCATGACCCAACCGTTATATGCGTGTGTCCTATTCACACCGGACAAAAGGCTGTTAAGCACTTTGGTCAAGCGTGCATAAAACACGTCGCAAACTGACTGTTTCATACCAGCCTCATCGATACCGATGTTCTGTGACATACCCAGGTATCGGTATGTTTCAGCCTCGGAAAGGGTTCTTAAGTTGACGGGCATAGATAAGTCTATGCCCTCAGAGTTAGCAACCCTTCCCCCTTCAACATGGAGGACCGCACACTTATCCGTCCCCAGCTCCATTCTAATAGAATTGCTAAATTCACACGTGATGTTTAGCAATTCCATAAGATAGGAGCGACTGGAGGCGAATAATTTGAGGTCATCCATATAGAAAAGGTGGGTCACTTTTGTACCTCCTTTCCGAAGCTGAAATCCCCTCCCGGAGCCATCCAGTAAAGTACTGAGAGGGTTCAGGGAGAGGCAAAACCAGATTGGACTCAGACAATCGCCCTGGAAGATACCCCTTCTTATCCTTATGTGGTTCTCCGCAGCCATCATCCGCTCGCCCAGATAGCAAAGGATCGTACTCCACTGCCCCATACACTGCCCGAGGAAGTCTCGAACTGTACAGTCAATCTTGTACAGCTCGAGGACCCTCTTTAGCCATGTATGGGGCACCGAGTCGAATGCTTTTCTGTAGTCTATCCAGGCGGCGGCGAAATTCCGACGGTTGCGTTTCACCACTTTGCCAATGACCGCGTCAATGAGGAGTGGTTCCTTGGTTCCACGACCACCGCCCCGGCATCCATTTTGAGCGCGTGACATCACCTGATTTAGCTCCAGGTGACGAGTGATTCTCGCGCTCAAAATGGATGTCAGTGTCTTATATATGGTGGGTAGACACGTGATGGGGCGGTATTTGCTCGGGTCTGTGGTATCCTGATCTTTAGGAACCAAATGAGTGATCCCAGTAGTGAAGAGGCTCGGGAGCGACTTCTGATCGAGAGCCTCTTGAAACTGTCGGGCGAGCACAGCGTGACATACTACGAACCCCTTCAACCAGTAATGATGCAGCCCGTCGAGCCCCGGACTTTTCCAGTTCGGGGCCCTACGGACCGCCTCAGCCACGTCTTCAGGCGTTATGGTGACGGGGTCCATAGGCGTAACACTTGCACTCTGGCTCGCCACAACTTCCATCCAAGGGCCCTCGCTGTGGTTTACGGGCTCTGACCACAGGCCACGCCAAAATGCAACAGTGGCAGCCTGATCCGGTCCTGGGCCCGCTCCACATACCTCTGGTCGCTCCAATGATTTATAGAGCCTCTTCTGATCACTCTGGAAGAGACGATTCTGGTTGAACCGCCTTGACCTCTCGCTAAATCGTGGAATCCGCTTCCCCCAAGCAGCGATTTTTTGCTTCAGGTCATCTATGCGCTCCGTTAGTTTTTGCGTGATATCCGGCTGGAACAAACTGATATTTGTCCCAGCAAACGCCATCCTAACGGTGCGCATAATCCTCGGTCTAGTATTACCCGACCTGAAGCTTGTCAGTCTGCCGATAAGGGCCCTTGCCTTTGCGATACGGTCCTCAATTCTTTTTCTCCAGGCTGGGATGGCGCTACTTTTTTGAGTAGCACGTCCAGCCACGGGAAGTTTGGCGCCAATAATACGGCATACTGCCAGTGCGGCGCCAAAAAGAATTGAATCCGTCTCGCAAAGGTCCCGGCTGGCTTCCAAATAGGTTACCAGCATTGGGTTAAGAGCCCGCACGACAGCCCGATTTCGCTTGCTAAGGGGTATGCGGGGAAGTCGCGGTCGATTATCGAGAGGCATGCTGCGCGTTTCCAGCATCGACTCTTCCAGTATGCTCCTCATTTTCTCTAGTTCGTGGGAGACTATTCCATCATCGTCTGGATTAGCCACAAATGGAATGTTGACGGCAGCATCCACATATGCAGTTTGTTGCGCATCTAGTGGCGCCGCATTCCCAGCCGCAGCATTTCCATTCGATGAAGGAATATCCTCACGTCGTAGTCGCTCGAGTTCGGCGTCACCAAATATGTTGGAGCGCAGGATGTACCTAACTCGGTCTGCCAGGTTTTGCTCAGTGACGGATAGAGATGGCTCCAGCTCTGCAAAAAAGCGATGCATCCGAGCCCGATACGCCAAACATCCAGTTTCTTCCCCTTTTGCCCTAAAATACGCCCGCAGTGCGTTTTCATTCATCGATTTAGACCAACGCATGCGACGTGCTCCACCAGCGGCGGGTGCCGCTTGCTGAGTCCGAGAAGACCCAGCCAACACCAAGCCTTCTGGTGGGGATGATGGATGCGGGGGGCTGCTAGGTGGTCTTGCAACACCCCGCGCTCGGCTGGCGGCCCGCATGCTGTCGCGTCCAGCGCCAGCTCCAGACGCGCCCTGGCGACCTCCAGGCAGCGGCCCTTTGCGCACTATCTTTTTCTCCATCATCCATAATATGGGCGTCCATTAACGGGAGACGCCCAGGCCCGGCACCGTATCGTGGACGGCCATAAGCACAAACGGGCCTTTGCACCCTGAATTCTGCCGAGGCACGGCGCTCACACCTCTCGCAAGGCGCTGACTGACTGCGTTGACGTAGCAGTTTTGTCACTTAACTGTTACGTCAGCGGGCGATGGGGTCGTCAATTCCCTACGCCATTTTATTTTATTTATTATTATTATTATTATTATTATTATGTGGGCTATTTTATTATTATTATTATTATTACTTTTTATTATTATTATTATTTTATAGTTTTCTCATCTGGTTGGGTTCTAATAATACATAATTATAAATGAATATGAGAAGATAAATATACATAAATATCAATAACATAAAATAAATATTAAAATACATAAATAAATAAAAGCCCAACCAGATGGAGGCCCTCAGCAGGGGAGACCAAACGGCCGAGGGTTAGGGGGAAAGGGAAAGAAACCGGCGTACGATGCGGGCGGTATCGAGGAGCACCGCCTTCTGCATTTGAGCCCGGAACGGTCCGCCACGTAGTCCCAGCCGCCTCAGATGACCCGAGAGGCTGACTGGGATTAGCCCGTTCGCAGAGACGACTACAGGAATAATTTCGGTCGGCAGACCACCCCACATGTCGGTCACCTCGTGAGCCAGGTCCAGATATTTTGTTTGCCTATCTGTTTCGGCTTTCACGAGGTTCTCGTCATACGGAATGTTAATGTCGACCAAAAATATCCTTGACTGTGCCCGGTCCATCAGCACAATATCAGGCTTATTCGCAAGAATAGTCCTGTCTGTGATGATGGCCCGGTCCCAATAGAGCCTGGCGCGATCATTTTCGAGCACGGCTTCCGGCAAGTACTTGTAATACGGCACTTTCCGAGACACGAGACCGTATTTCAGAGCGAGCTCCTGGTGAAGAATTCTGGCTACTAGGTTGTGCCTGTGCAAGTACTCAGAGTTAGAAAGCGCCGAACAACCGGAGATGACATGCCTAAGTGACTCACCGGGATGGCGACAAGCTCGACAGATATCGACGGTGCCATCCTTTAGGATGTATCTCCGATAGTTGTTGGTCTTAATAACCTGATCCTGTATTGCACAGACAAAACCCTCGGTTTCCCCGAAGAGATCACCAAAGCGTAGCCAGTGGAGGGAGGCTACTGTGTCTACGAAAGGCTCATGTAGAGCCTTGTAGAACCTCCCGCGGAGCTCTTTCTCCTTCCATACGGTCTCCCGGTCGGAAATGCTCTGTACTGCCGGGTCTTGCCATTGCTCGTTGGCTAAGGATAGAGGGGTAAGTCCTTTATCACAAGAAATGACGTCCTTATAGAATGGATCATCCGCTCTCGCCAGGAAGTAATCACGGAGGCTGCACACTTCGCGATTATGCATGGTGAGCGCGCTCAAGAAGCCACGACCACCATGCTTCCGCGGCAAGTACAGCCTCATCACCGACGACCTCGGATGATGCATCCTGTGGGACGTCATGGTAGTGCGGACTTTTCTATCCAGGGCGTTAAGTTCAGTCTGAGTCCACCTGAGTATGCCAAAGGTATACATGAGGACAGGCATGACCCAACCGTTATATGCGTGTGCCTTATTCACACCGGACAAAAGGCTGTTAAGCACTTTGGTCAAGCGTGCATAAAACACGTCGCAAACTGACTGTTTCATACCAGTCTCATCGATACCGATGTTCTGTGACATACCCAGGTATCGGTATGTTTCAGCCTCGGAAAGGGTCCTTAAGTTGACGGGCATAGATAAGTCTATGCCCTCAGAGTTAGCAACCCTACCCCTCTCAACATGGAGTACCGCACACTTATCCGTCCCCAGCTCCATTTCAATGGAATTGCTAAATTCACAAGTGATGTTTAGCAATTCCATAAGATGGGAGCGACTGGAGGCGAATAACTTGAGGTCATCCATATAGAAAAGGTGGGTCACTTTTGTCCCTCCTTTCCGTAGCTGAAATCCCCTCCCGGAGCCCTCCAGTAAGGTACTGAGAGGGTTCAGAGAGAGGCAGAACCATATTGGACTCAGACAATCGCCCTGGAAGATACCCCTTCCTATCCTTATGTGGTTCTCCGCAGCCATCATCCGCTCGCCCAGATGACAAAGGATCGTACTCCACTGCCCCATACACTGCTCGAGGAAGTCTCTAACTGTACAGTCTATCTTGTACAGTTCGAGGACTCTCTTTAGCCATGTATGGGGCACCGAGTCGAATGCCTTTCTGTAGTCTATCCAGGCGGCGGAGAAGTTCCGACGGTTGCGTTTCACCACTTTGCCAATGACCGCGTCAATGAGGAGTGGTTCCTTGGTTCCACGACCACCGCCCCGACATCCATTTTGAGCGCGCGACATCACCTGATTTGAGTCCAGGTGACGAGTGATTCTCGCGCTCAAAATGGATGTTAGTGTCTTGTATATGGTCGGCAGACACGTGATGGGGCGGTATTTGCTCGGGTCTGTGGTAACCTGGTCTTTAGGAACCAAATGAGTGATCCCAGTAGTGAAGAGGCTCGGGAGCGACTTCTGGTTGAGAGCCTCTTGGAACTGTCGGGCGAGCACAGTGTGACACACCACAAACCCCTTCAGCCAGTAGTGATGCAGCCCGTCGAGTCCCGGACTTTTCCAGTTCGGGGCCCTACGGACCGCCTCAGCTACGTCATCCGGCGTTATGATGACGGGGTCCATGGGCGTAATACCCGCACACTGACTCGCCACAACTTCCATCCAAGGGCCCTCGCTGTGGTTTACGGGCTCTGACCACAGGCCGCGCCAGAATGCTACAGTGTCGGCCTGATTCGGTGCTGGTCCCGTTCCACTTACCATTGGTCGCTCCAATGATTCATAGAGCCTCTTCTGATCACTCTGGAAGAGACGATTCTGGTTGAACCGTGTCGACCTCTCGGTATATCGCCGAATCCGCTTTCCCCAAGCAGCGATTCTCTGCTTCAGATTATCTATGCGCTCCGTCAGTTTTTGCGTTATATCCGGCTGTGACAAACTGACATTTGTCCCAGCAAACGCCATCCTGACGGTGCGCACAATTCTTGGCCTGTTATTGCCTGATCTGAAGCATATCAGTCTGCCGATGAGAGCTCTAGCCTTTGCGATACGTTCCTCAATTCTTCTTCTCCATGCTGGGATAGCGCTACTATGGCCAGTAGCGCGTCCAGCCGTGGAAACCTTGGCGCCTATGATACGGCAGACTGCCAGCGCAGCGCCAAAAAGAATTGAGTCCGTCTCGCAAAGGTCCCGGCTGGCTTCCAAATAGGTCACCAGCATTGGGTTCAGAGCCCTCACGACAGCCCGATTCCGCTTGCTTAGGGCTATGCGGGGAAGTCGCGGTCGATTTTCGAGAGGCGTACTGCGCGTTTTCACAATCGCCTCTTCCAATGTACTCCTCATATGCTCTAATTCCAGTTCCTGGGCGACTGTTCCATCATCGTTTGAATCAACCACAACTGGGGTATTCACGGCGGCATCCACGTTTGCGGGTTGCTCTAACATTTGTCGCGCCGCATCCTCAGCCGTAGCATTTTCATCCGACGAGGGAACAGCCTCACGTCGTAGCCGTTCGAGTTCGGCGACATCAAATATATTTGAGCGCAAGATATACCGAACTCGGTCTGCCAGGTTTTGCTCTGTGACGGTTAAAGATGGCTCCAGCTCAGCAAAAAGACGATGCACCCTAGCCCGATACGTCAAACATCCAGTTTCTTCCCCTTTTGCCCTAAAGTACGCCCGCAGTGCGTTTGCATTCATTGCTTGTGACCAACGCATGCGACGTGCTCCACCAGCGGCGGGTGCCGCTTGCTGAGTCCGAGAAGACCCAGCCGACACCAAGCCTTCTGGTGGGGATGATGGATGCGGAGGGCTGCTAGATGACCGTGCAGCTCCTCGCGCTCGGCTGGCGGCCCGCATGCTGCCGCGTCCAGCGCCAGCTCCAGACGCGCCCCGGCGACCCCCAGGCAGCGGCCCTTTGCGCACTATCTTCTTATCCATCATCCATTATTTGGGCGTCCATTAACGGGGGACGCCCAGGCCCGGCACCGTATCATGTGTGGCCATAAGCACAAACGGGCCTCTGCACCCTAAATTCTGCCGAGGCACGGCGCTCACACCTCTCGCAAGGCGCTGACTGACTGCGTTGACGTAGCAGTTTTGTCACTTAACTGTTACGTCAGCGGGCGATGGGGTCGTCAATTCCCTACGCCTTATTATTATTATTATTATTATTATTATTGGTTGCGCGGAAAAAACCATTGGATTATTATATTTGACGGTAGGAGTGTCAAGTCGCTTGTTCCTTTCCGAAAAACGATATCATTCGTACCCTCCTATCGACACATCGGGGTGGTGGGGTGGGAGGGGCAAGAAGATGATTCTAGAATGTCACGTAATCATCGGAGCCGAGGACATATAAGGCACGCGCGACCGTTGCGCGTCCTCTTTCCACCGCAGTCGTCGCTGAAACCACACCGCTAGTAGAAACCGCTTTAGCCTGGAAGCAGTCGAGCTCCAGGAGACCCGCCTCACCTCGTGTGAGATATAGTCGCGCACCGCCTCTCTCCGGAGTGTTCCAGAAGAAGTTCCAGAAGTTGCAGCTATAGTGTTCAACAGGATAGAAGAAACCCCGGTGAGTCAATACTCCTTTATTTACTGCCTGATATATAGTTTAACCCGCTCCAATTTTGTTGTTCTCCTAATCAGGAAGGATTCCTTTTCAGCGATTTGGCACAATAATAGTTTTAGTTTAGGGAAGAGCGAGTGCATTATACCGCATGCTATAGTAGTCGCTTTTACGTAAGCGTAGAAGCAACCGCATATACAGTCCACTTTAGTTAATATCTCGCGTAATAGGTTTAAGGTTCGACCGGGGAACTAGACTTCGGCGGCCTTAAACACGTGGCCCCACCATTTTTTGGTCCTTCGAGCAGGATTTTGGTCGAATTGTTGAATTAATTAATTAGATAATGCACTCTAATTTATAGAATAGACTTAAATAGTGTTCGTTTAAATTTAAATTTTGATTAGGTACTCGCAAACAGAATTATTCGTTTTATAGCGCTCGTATTTGATTAAATTTAAAGCCTATTAAATAATTGAAACAGTGTAATAGGAACCGTTTGATACGTTTACCCACAATCTTGATAAAATTATTGAGTGCAAATGACGCGTCACCTCGACTCGCTGCGCAGGTGTTCGATTTAATTACGTAATACGGCATACCGAGTGTCCATCCTTTATTGTTTGTGCGTTGTGAGATTAATTGTGATTGATATAACTTTATTATAATAGTTTAAAATGGCAGTTAGTGGAAGTGAAATCAAAATTAAAACGCTTTATGCCAAGAGGGACATACTCTTTTCGCGTATGCAGAATATAAGTGATTATATAAAGAACATTCATATAGAAGCAGTGCGGGAAACCTTTTTGACTGAAATCGAAACGATAGATTCTCTACGAATAGATTACGAAAAAATATTAGACCAAATTAATCATTTGGAATTACAAATCGACCCGAAATACATAGTGAACTACCAACCGCTGCTGGCATTCGAAGATATGTTGTGTCGCGTGAAAAGAATTGCGAGATCCCTACTATCTCAAAACGAAGCAAAGCCGGAAAAACAGGTACGTCCAAGCGACTCGATTAGGTTGCCGCCAATAGATATTCCGGTATTCAATGGTGATATTAAGACGTGGCCCTTCTTCTTCAGTAGTTTTCAAAACAATATACACAATAACCCATCGTTATCGGACTCCGAAAAATTATATTACTTAATTAGTAAACTTAGTGGCAGGGCACAGTCGATCTGCTCTGGTTTTACACCTACAGCAAACAATTACTTATTAATATTCGAAACGCTTAAAACTAAATATGAAGATAGGAGAATGTTAGCTTCCGAATATTTGAACCAGATATTCGATCTTAAACCTATATCATCCGCGAACATCAACGGCTTAGAGCAATTTCTAGATAAATTTGTGGCATCGGTGGCTGCACTTAAGAATTTGAAATTTAATGATCTTATGGACGTGGTGTTTCTCCATATTGCACTGAAGAAGTTGGACCCCGACACCGTGCGTGCGTTTGAAATGGAGCATCGTAGCTCGGAGATGCCTTCCTTTCATTCATTAGCATCGTTCGTGCGAGATCAAATAAAGGTGATGCAGCGCTCTCCGAACGTTAAACAGGAGAATAAAAGGTGCGTCGACCGTAGACAGACTCAACCATTTAAAATAGCAGGGTCGTTAACTTACGTAACCGCTACGCCAACATCACTCCAGCATACTTGTTTAGTATGTAAAGATAGACACGGTAATTTATATAATTGTGCGACTTTTCGTAAATATTCACCAAGCGAGCGTTATAAATTAGTAAAGACAAACAACCTATGTTTGAACTGCTTAAGCGATAAGCATTTAGTTGCAAAATGCAATTCGAGTTCCGTATGTAGCAAGTGCGCCAGGAAACATCACACGCTATTACATTTTGAAAATAGCAACATAGCGGCGTCAAGTAAAGCGGATAAGGAATTCGCCCCTACTAAGGTCAACGATTCTAGCGGTCGACCTGGTGATGTCGCTCTGTGCTCATTGGCAAATATGGGAGCACAACCTCCTTCAACCGTGTTACTGGGTACGGCACGTATTTTGGTTAGGGATTCGCGTGGAAACGAACAAAGCGTCCGTGCACTGCTGGACAGCGGAGCCCAAAATAGCTTTATAACGCGACAATGTTGTCAGCGCTTAGGCTTAGTAATAAATAGGTCACTTTCATGTCCTGTAATTAAAGGCATCGGAGGCACTAGTAAATCGACACAGGGATATATAAATTTAAAATTTTATTCTCGGATAGATCGTAATGTTAACTTTGATATAAATGCACTAGTAGTAGATAGGGTCACTGAACGGTTGCCAACCATTTCGGTTGACACCTCGGCAATGATTGAATTTAAGAATTTGACTCTGGCGGACGACACTTACGCCGTTCCTGGAAACATAGACATGCTCATTGGAGCATCGCTTTTCCCTCATCTTTTGTTAAACAATAAGGTCAGGGGCAACTCCTCGCATACCGCGCCTTACGCACTGGAAACCGTATTGGGCTATGTGATCCTTGGCTCCGCCCCCATCATAGATAGTATTTCGGCAACCTCTTATTGTGGTATGGCTGTCGAACCGCTCGAGTCATTAGTCCGCAAATTTTGGGAGATGGAGGAGGTGAACGTCCCACCCATAGCTAGCTCAGATGACAGGTTATGCGAGGAAATTTACGTCCGCACGACCGTTCGTGATCGCGACGGTAGATATAGTGTAGCGCTACCCTTTAAAGGAGATGTTTTATCTCTCGGCGATTCGCGTCAAATGGCGGAAAAACGTTTCTACAGCTTGGAGCGTAGGATGCTCGCTTCACCCCAGTTAAAGGAAGCTTACGACGGCGTCATTAGCGAATACATAAGAGAAGGTTACATATCACTTGTGGCTTCGAAATTAGATAATTACGAAGACACACCGTCGTATTTCATACCACACCACGGAGTCATTAGAGAGGACAAACTTACATCTAAGTTACGTGTAGTGCTCGACGCTAGTGCTAAAACTAGCACTCACCTGTCGCTTAACGATATCCTCTATAGTGGGCAAAATTTACAGGGCAGTTTATTTAATATAATAGTCAATTTTCGTTTGTTTAGTATAGCACTATCCGCCGATATTCGTCAAATGTTTCTTTGCATAGGGGTCCGTGAATGCGACCGTAGATTCCAACGCATTTTATATCGTTTCAACCCAACGGAACCTCTAATGGTGTTTGAATTTAACCGCGTTTGTTTTGGTTTAAAGTCGAGCCCATTTCATGCGTTACGCACGGTGAGACAGCTCGCTCACGATGAAGGTCCCTCTTATCCTAAAGCTAAGAGGGCAATTGAGAGCGGATTATATATGGATGATTTTGTGTACTCGGTCGATAGCGTAGAGGAGGCAACCCTAACCACCGCCGAGGTCATAAGGCTCATGAAATCGGGTCAATTCGATCTTGTGAAGTGGACTAGTAATTCGCGTCCGGTTTTGGATACAATCCCACTATCACACCGTCTTTCGGCGATAAAGGAATTCGACGATTCTGATACACACAAGGTGCTCGGTCTGTGTTGATCACCAGAGTCCGACGTGTTTAGCCTTAAGGTAAATCCGCCCGTAGAGAAATGCACAAAGCGCACAATACTGTCATGCGTTGCTAGATTATGGGACGTCATGGGTTTCGTAGCTCCAGTGGTATTATACGCTAAGCTTTTAATTAAACAACTTTGGTTATTGGAATGCGACTGGGATGACTCGCCGCCTGACAGCATTGTTCGGTTGTGGCAGCGCTTTAGAGAGGAACTTCCTTTATTAAGAGAAATTAAAATACCGCGTCATATAAACGTAGATAGAAGTAGCGCCATAACAGTCGTTGGGTTTGCAGACGCCAGCGAGAAGGCTTACGGGGGCGTTGTATATTTCCACGTCCAGAATAATGGTAGAAATTCGATTAGCCTCATTAGTTCTAAGTCGAGAGTATCCCCCCGTAAGGTTGTCTCTCTGGCGCGCTTAGAGCTTTGCGCAATATTAGTACTCACCAAGCTTATTACCGCAGTTATCAGCGCATGTAGGGATAGAGTTCACATAGAAAGGATATTTGCCTTTTCCGACTCCACCATCGCCTTATGCTGGGTTCATTCTTCACCCCACCATTGGGATACGTTTGTTGCGAACCGAGTGGCCAAGATACAAGACGAGTTAGAAACGCGGAACTTTTATCACGTGTCCGGTACGGAAAACCCCGCCGATTGTCTATCCCGTGGACTCACCCCGATGCAAATAATGGACCACCCGCTTTGGTTCCACGGATCTGCTTGGGTTCACTTGGATCCCTCGCAATGGCCAATAACCGATTTCGAACCTTCGTCAGTGTCACAACCGCCGGAAGAAAAGAGACACGCTCTAGTGGCGAACGTTTCGAGCGAGGTTTCTCCAATCATTGCTTTGGCGAACCGCTTGTCCTCTTGGTCGAAATTATTGCGTAGCGTAAGTTACGTTTGTCGTATGTCTTAGCATCCGATTACAACTATGCTGAGTCGCTAGTATTACGTGAACTTCAACGTGCGCACTTCTCTGAAGAAATTAGAAGATTACAATCGAATAGAGTTTGTAGTCGCGCCTTTCAACGCCTTAAGCCATTTTTACAGGATGGGATTGTAAGGGTAGGTGGACGCTTGTCCAACTCGCAATTGAGTTTCGACCAACGGCACCCTATTGTTTTACCGCGTAAAGACCATATCATGAACTTATTAGTCGATTACCATCATAAATTGAACTCGCACGCTGGCCCCGACTTGTTGATGTCGATTTTGCGTCAGAATTATTGGATTCTTTCTGCACGTAGTTTAATATGCAATCGGGTGCACAGATGTATAGCTTGCTTTCGGGCACGCCCCAAGCCGTCATTTCCGGAAATGGCGGAACTTAGATCTTGTAGAGTAATACAATCAGTAAAGCCCTTCACGCACACCGGGTCTAATTTCGCTGGCCCGTTTAAGGTCACGCTCACTCGCGGGCGTGGTATAAGATCCACAAAGGCTTACGTCTGCATTTTCGTATGTCTAACTACTCGAGCGGTGCATATAGAACTCGTTGGTGATCTAAGCACAGCAGGCTTTATGGGTGCATTTAAAAGATTTCTTTCCCGCCGTGGCCCTGTAAGTAAATTGTATTCGGATAACGGTACGAACTACGTCGGTGCAAAACGTATTCTATCAGAACTACATGAGCTCTTAGCTAGCAAATATTATAATTCGGAGTTCGCTCACATTCTAGCCGAGAACCGCATTGAGTGGTCTTTGAACGTCCCAGCCGCGAGTCATTTTGGGGGCAATTGGGAGACTAATATCAAGAGTCTAAAGAGTCATTTATACCGAGTAATAGGAGATCAAATTTTGTCCTTCGAAGAGCTAAGTACGGTGCTCGCTCAAATTGAATGCGTAATGAATAGTCGCCCACTTTGTCGTACGTTGTCTAGTGACCCCTCGGAACCGCTGGCTCTAACTCCAGCACATTTTTTGAATTTAACGCCTTTAAAGTATTTGCCAGCCGCAGGTATGGATGAGAACAGACTTAGCATTTCCGCACGCCACAAATTATTAGATCGGTTAGTGCAATCGTTTTGGAAACGATAGAGGATGGAATACTTGCATACTTTGCAGTCTCGGCAAAAATGGAACACAGCAACTGAGCCTTTAGCTGTAGGAACTGTAGTTGTGCTCATCAAAGAGAATACGCCGCCTCTCCACTGGCCGTTAGGAATTGTCGAAGAGGTCTTTCCCGGTTCCGACGGAGTAGTTAGGATAGCTCGCGTTAAGACCACGGTTGGGTCTTACTTGCGTCCGGTTGTCCGTTTGTGCCTCCTGCCTCTTCCATAATTTAAATTAGCTTTCTAGATTAAATTGTAGTTGAATTTAGGTAATATTAGCGTTAGTTAGTTATTTTGTTAGTTGATCTTAGCTCTAGTTGTATTAGTTAATTTTGAAGGAAATCCTTCAAGGGCGGGGGAGATGGTTGCGCGGAAAAAACCATTGGATTATTATATTTGACGGTAGGAGTGTCAAGTCGCTTGTTCCTTTCCGAAAAACGATATCATTCGTACCCTCCTATCGACACATCGGGGTGGTGGGGTGGGAGGGGCAAGAAGATGATTCTAGAATGTCACGTAATCATCGGAGCCGAGGACATATAAGGCACGCGCGACCGTTGCGCGTCCCCTTTCCACCGCAGTCGTCGCTGAAACCACACCGCTAGTAGAAACCGCTTTAGCCTGGAAGCAGTCGAGCTCCAGGAGACCCGCCTCACCTCGTGTGAGATATAGTCGCGCACCGCCTCTCTCCGGAGTGTTCCAGAAGAAGTTCCAGAAGTTGCAGCTATAGTGTTCAACACGATAGAAGAAACCCCGGTGAGTCAATACTCCTTTATTTACTGCCTGATATATTGTTTAACCCGCTCCAATTTTGTTGTTCTAATCAGGCAGGATTCCTTTTCAGCGATTTGGCACAATAATAGTTTTAGTTTAGGGAAGAGCGAGTGCATTATACCGCATGCTATAGTAGTCGCTTTTACGTAAGCGTAGAAGCAACCGCATATACAGTCCACTTTAGTTAATATCTCGCGTAATAGGTTTAAGGTTCGACCGGGGAACTAGACTTCGGCGGCCTTAAACACGTGGCCCCACCAATTATTATTATTATTATTATTATTATTATTATTATATTTTGTACATATCTATATTCTCCCTATTAAAGAGGTAACTTAAAACCTAATCACACGGGCCGAAGCCATGCGTGAGCAGGTGCAAGATGATGGTGTAAGCAGAGGTGACGGATGACGTGGTGAGGAATTTGCGTGTGAGTCGGCAGGTGTTGAGAATGACAGCTTTCTGCAGGGTGTGAAGTGTGTGTTGGGGTACTTGCAAAATATCCAAACTGCGTTGTAGGCTTTTAGGTATAACTCCTGTAGATGAGATAACTATTGGGACTATATGGATGGTTTCTGCTCTCCATTGACGCTTGAGTTCTATAGCTAAATCTTGATATTTTGTAAGTTTTTCAGCTATGGTGGATTGAATGTTATGGGTGTTTAGTATAGCAATGTCAATAAGGTAAGTAGTTTTGTTATTTTTGTCATACACTGTGATATCGGGCCTATTGAAGTGAATAGTTTTATCCGTGTTAATGGTCCTGTCCCAGTAGATTCTATGATTATTGTTTTCTAATATGACGTCCGGCTTATATTTGTAATATGGTGTCATTTTTTGTATGAATTTAAATTTAAGGGCAAGATATTGGTGTATTATGGAGGCAACCTGGTCATGCCGATGCTTATAGTCGGTTTGTGCAAGGGCTCTACAGGCGGATGTAATGTGTTGTATGTTTTCGGGGCTAGAGTGGCAATGTCTGCAAGTATCAGTGGGGAGGTTAGGTGCACGTATTATGTGTCTCTGGAAGTTTCGGGTATCGATAACCTGGTCCTGGATCGCTAACATGAATGCCTCCGTCTCTGGGAAGAGTTCACCGCGCCTCAGCCAGGCGTTCGACGCTTTTTTGTCGACATGTGACAGCTGCAGGTCGTGGTAGTGCCTCCCGAGTAGGGACTACAATAAAAACCAACCAGATGAGAAAACTATACAGATACCCCAAAAATAATGTTTATTTCTACTCACAAATACCGACCATACATAATAAAAACATATCTATTTAAATACAGGTATGTTCATACGTCATAAGTATAAAATATCAATTAGTTTATTCATCATTTTCATTGCAAATTCTCAAAGTACACTGCTGAACATACGTCTCCCCTATAGATTTTCCCATAGTAACTATGGGGAATATTTGCTACGCTTAACAAATGGGCTCGTAACCGACTTTTTTATTATTTCCATATATTATCTGGAAGATGCTACTGCCTCTCTGCCGTTTCAGTTTTTTTCTTTCGTTTGTCACGGCACCCACGGGATAATATGTGGTAGTAGATATTCTTACGCCAAAACTAAACACAATTGCTTTTGATAAAGTGGTAGTATAATAATCTCGTTCATGAAAGGGGTAAAATACCCAGAGTAGAAACAGGGAGCAGCATCGAATGTACGAGACGTATACTCGACGCGACGCTGTTACTGTGATTCCAATCCGCCTGCCAGTCGAGTCGTTTAAATAGGTGAATATAGAAGAAGAAAATCGATTTAACGGTTATGCTGATTGCAAATGGGATAGTACGAGGTAGGTGGAAACGATTGCAACATAACAAACTAGGGTTGCCAGATCAGAAGACCAAAATATCGGGATAAAATTTGAAAATGTCGGGATTTTGGGGTTGTTGTCGGGAGAAATAAATGTTAAAAATAAACATGTAAAACAAAAATATTATTTTTTAAATTAATGGGCTACAAATATACTTAACATTGTTGACATATAATTAAAGTAACTACACTTAATTTTTTGGTTTCCATAGGTATTTGGCATTGGCATTTACTGAATCCACCTATTTGGATCCTTTAGTGGAATTCAGAAAAAAAATTTAAATTTAAACGATTTTCGTCAAAGTTCAGTCTAATTAGTAGCTCTGTTTTTATTAAGTCAATAGCCGTAGATTTCTCTATTTGATATATAAATTATTTAGTAAACTACACATCCTTTCACAGTAAGCTCTGCTTACAGGAATTGACAACACAAATGATATATTTTTTTTTTAATTTTTGATATCATTTTGTTTGCATTTCTTAAAAAAATATGCCCAAATTTTATCATTTGACATGTCCTTGCCTTTCGGAAGATGTTCAAATATTTCTCGAAGACAACAGTAATCAGCAAATAAAGAATCTTGGTCAATATAGTTGCAATATTGAGAATGTCGGGCAACATGGATAACTCTTTACACGTAAAAGAAATTTGCACTTTTTAGAGACACTGTACTGTACTTTTGTACACTGAGTTCTCAGAATATTCATAGCATTCATGCGCATATTGAATAGCTCGTTTTAAAAACTTTTCAGCTTCGACGCAAAAAGGTTTTTCCCACTATCCGAAATATTTATTAATAAGGATCTATTTGTACTACCAAATAATTTATCGTCGAAACAGGTTTAAGATGACTCAACAGTTTTTACCATTACACTGGCAATTTCTAAGACAGTGCATGCAGCATGCACCACTTTCCAGTGCTAAAATTGTTGCTTGGAACTCCAAGATTACGTTGTGTATAAAGTGTAAATACGCTTCCGAAATTCCTTCCTGTTTGCACTCGTCAACTACTTCACTATTATCAATATGGGTTAGATTTCTGGTTACAAACTCCCACATCTCCTTTCGACATTCGTCTTCCCCTTTCAATAAAAAATACTGCTTTACAGCTGGCCAGCTATACATTAAACAATCTGAAGCAGGCAAAAGAGACAGCAATTGTGTTGGGACATGACGAAGAAGATTTTGTACTCGAGACTTGCAAATAATAAACATTATTTTGGTTTCTCAGTTTTTGTAGAAGATGAACTGAACTCATTGAATGTTTTTATCACGATGCTATCGATATCTACTAACAAAGCTTTAAGGGCGTATTTGACGCAATTTTTAATAACATGACAGTTACGGTTTGCTTTAATCAGATGATCGTTTGTCTCTTTTAATTTTTGGAACACCGAATTATTTACACCATAATTTACCGAAGCATTATCCGCGCTGTACGCAGTCAATTGAGTCAATTTTAAATCGTTATCTTCTGACACTTTGACTTCCGGATCCGGCGTTACCGTAGCAAGAAGTAGTCATAAAGTTATAGATAAAGATGGAGGCCACAGTTGGAACAACAGCTTGAGTCAAATACCTACGTATCTTTATCTCACTCTCTGTGGTCTGACTTCTCTTTTTAGTGTGGAATACAGTATTGCTATGTTTTTATTTAAATCTCCTGGTAAATTCTTAGAAATAGTTTCCACACTAACCAAAGCAGAAGTTAAGCTCTATAAAATAATGTACCAATAAATAAATAGTTGAACTACAATTAGTTACACTAAAAATTCCAAAATTGAAGGTCTCGTATGCATTTTTGGGTTAACAAATCAGTGAATTACAATCCCATTTCCTAAGGGTCCAGTAATGTGGCAACATTAGCCCTATATGTCAACATAAATTAGACAAATATGGCGGTTGTTTAATTAACAGTTCACAGCGTTGTTTGAGATATTTAAAGTTAATTATTGTTACAATTCAAGAAATGGTGCAAACTTGTGTAGTGTGTGGTTGCGGCAGTAGTTGGTGTCCAGGAGGTGATATAAGATTTCATGCGTAAGTGTTTAAATAGTGACTTCTGGCATTGAATACTTGTAAACATCTTCGTATTTTCACTTAATTTTTTGCTGAAACTTTTTACCAGTGTTTTAAACATATTAGTAAATCATAACTTTATCAAAATCAAATAGTTTTACATTGAATTTAATTGACTTTGAATAATTTTATTGTTTTTGTTTAAAAGAAATCGCACTGAAGTAGTGTGACCATATTAAGGATGTATCTGAGACTTTCCGTGTCCTTAACTAATTATATGTACATGTTTCTTATTATGTTACCGAAAATGCATGAAATTTAGGAATTATATACAATTCCTATGTATTCTATATAATGACGGATTTCATAGATTTCATAATATTAAATTAATAATTAATAACATAATAATATATTCTTTTTATTTAGTTTTTTTAGGCAGACAATTTACTTTTTATTTAGTTTTTGTTTCTCATTATTCTGATACTTTACTAACGTTTACAATAATTACGAATATTTTTTTTAGATTTCCTAAAAACAGTACTCGGAGAAATTTGTGGTTATCCATTGTACCATTGAAAATGAAGTATTATGAAAAGTGCAAGGATTTGCAATTTGCATTATCAAGAATCAGATTATGATTCAACAACAAGGCGCTTAAAACCAACAGCAGTTCCTACTGTTATAATAAATCAAGAAACAGTATCACCAGGCAAGGTAAAAATTTAATATAATTTAATTATCTAATTTTTCGTAATATATTATATATTTAGAAATGTAGTAGTTTAAATGTATGATATAAAGCAACATTTTGTAAAATATGTTATCATTTGCAGACAACAAGTGCATTACATGAAGAGTTTATTGTGCAAATAGCTGCTCTGGCTGTACCAAGCACTAGTTCTGACATTTATGAAAGTAGTTCTGCACTTAAGGAAACAGGAGTGAAACATACTCCCTGTAATATTGAAGACCAAACTAGTAAAAAACAATGTCGAAAAGTTCTTGAAAATTTATGCAGTCTTAATAAGTTACCTGTAAGTTTCCTTTTCCTTTATTACTAAATACATACCTTTTATTTGTATTTATTATGACTTTAATATTACATTACATAATATATTATATAGCTTAAAACACATACATATTTAAACTCTTTAGTGCCAATCGCAGTGTGGTAACCGTCACTACGACCACTAAGCATGAAGCTTCTTGTTTGATGCTTCATTTATGCGTGCTCATGAAGTCGAGCTCCTTTCTGTCTACTAATGGTCTATTAACCTATTACGTGATGTAAATTTGTACTGACATTATGATGTAGAAGAATTATTTGATTCTTTTTTTGTTTGTTTGAGTTCTCTAATCTCCGGAACTATACCAGTAAGATTTGAAAATATTTTTTTGCATTTTTAAAACCAATTCTTCAGGAAGATTAAAATTACCGATTTCACAAAGTTTTCTTGTTTTCTTAGGTCAGCAGTGAAGACGACGATCCCGCGAAGATAGATAGGGGCGTGCAAGTGAAAATAAAGTCTAGTAAAGAAGAAAACTAAGATTCTTAAGCAAAAAGTGGCGCGCCAAACTAAGAAAATTCAGGATATGTCTTCTTTAATTGCAACTATTATAAAGTATATGGGTCAGTCAGAAATTGAAAATATTATTCAAGGGCGCTTTGCTGATATCTGTAAGGATTTCAAAAAGCCACAGAGTAATCCACATGGTGTTCGATACAGTAAAGAAGTGAAAGCTTTTGCTTTAACTTTGAATTTCTATTCACCTGAGGCTTACAAGTTCTTAAGAAAATATATAGCTTTACCTCGTGTAGAAACTATATGAAGATCTTAATCTTTATTTAACTGTAATGTTGGTTTCTTCTCTGAAGTACTGGAATATTTAAAAGAACAAGTTAAAACACCTGAAAAAATATATTTAAAAAATGTTGCTTTAATATTTGATGGAATGGCATTAAAACCAAATTTGGCATATGATCAAAAATTAGACAAAGTGGTTGGGTATGTAGATTTTGGACCAATTCCTGTAAGTGATCTAGAAAAATTAGCTTCCGAAGCCCTCGTGTTTCAAATATTGTCTTACGGTGTACATTTTAAGTGTCCAATTGCATATTTTTTTATTGCAAATAACTTGTCTGGGGAACTGCTTTCCGAATTAATAAAAACCACTATAATTCTGCTTGACGAAATTGGTGTCAACGTAAGATCTTTGACTTGTGATGGTGCATCATCCAATGTAAAGGCTTATGAATATTTAGTCTGCTCTCTCGAACAAAATAATTTAAGACCGTACTTTCGAAATCCAAACGGGAAGAGCAATATATATTGTCTGCTTGACGCTGCACATATGTTAAAACTCGCTAGAAATGTTTTGGCCGATTTTGAAATGAAGTCAAATACCGGCTGTATTTCGTTTAAATATAACCGAAAATTACACGAAATACAAAGCAAGGAGGGGTTAAAATTTGCTAATAAATTAAGCGCTTTACATGTAGATTTTAAAAACAAAAAAATTAATGTTAGGCTTGCTGCGCAAGTACTTAGTTCATCTGTTGCTGATGATTAGTGGTCATCCTGACTTTCTAAACAGCGAAGCGACTACAGAGTTCTTGCACATGATAGATAGACTTTTTGATCTCATGAATTCAAAGTCACCATTTGGAAAGGGTTCAAAGTCTCCATTATCGTTAAAAAACAAACGTTATATTGGAAACCAATATTTAATGATACTGGAATGTTTTTGAAATCATTAACAATAAATGGTAAAGGTATTTTAAATCATCCCAAAAAAAACGTTTTTATTAGGGTTTTTAATGAACATAAATAGTTTATCATTACTTGTTAATGATTTGTGTACACTAGAGCAAAATCCAATTATATATTTGTTGACTTTTAAATGTTCGCAGGACAACTTGGAATTTTTTTATATATATATATATAAATATATATATATATATATATATATATATATATATATATATATATATATATATATATATATATATATATTGTAATAATGCGTTAGTAGCACTTAACTATGTGTCAACAGATCATTCATATCATATGATTGTAAATAATTTAATTCATTTACGCGTTTATGAACCGAGGCAAACTTTCTTTTCCTTCGGTAGCAGCTTACAAAATTGTAAAATATTGTGACCAAGTTTTCCAACGAGCTAATTTGATGGGCCAACTTAGAGCCAATAACATTGAAAACAAATTAATTAATGTCGTGTCACAACATTTTACTCCTCTGTTGCAGGAAATGTTTAACCATCCGATCACGGACTCAATTAATTGTAATGATTTGCATGAAACTATGATAGTTAAGAAAATAGCTAATTCATTTTTTAATATGTGTATATGTGCTCACTTAAAGTCATACAGAAAATATACTTGGTGATTTACGTGGTAAGAGACAAACTACACAGAGCAATGATATTTAGTCATGTATAATAGACAATTTTCAATAAATGATTTTAATATGGAAAATGGTTTTTATTTATTTTTTTGAGGTTTTTATATATTACCGTTCCTATTATAGTACATATGATACTAAATATCTATGAAATCCGTCATTATATAGAATTCCTAGGAATTGTAGATAATTCTTAAAATGAACAGGATGTGTGGAATATAGTATTATACACATTTCAGCTCAGAGCAGCCTGACTCTGATGGGTAAGGTCAGAAGTCTAAGGCAGGACTCCGCTAAGCTCTTTTAGTCTTCGTGATATTTTTTAAAATAATTGTCCAAAAATAGATTTAGTCTGTCTGAACAATAAATCAAGTATATTTTGCCCAATTCACGGAACACCCGTGGTGTTATAATAAATTTTAATTTTATATTTCGTTGGTACCGTTTAGGATTAGATACAATAACTAGAAAATACATTATCGAAATGGTAGTTATAAAATATTCTCTGATATATTTATTTTCCATATTTTCTAAATAGGCTCGGCATTATATGGGTTGTATAAAGGAAATGCGTGGTCATATTTTAAATACCGGTTCTGCCCATGGAAATGAAAACCTTTCTTCATAAAACCAATCAATTCCCAAAAATTGTATAAAAATATATTATCTATATAGGCTAGATCTTAGTAGTAAACGGAGATGTAGATATTTAAAATAAACCACTATGTAGTGTATGTAATGCAACTACTTATAGCGATATCCTGGGAAAAATAAAATAAAGGTTACCTACTTAGAAAGAGAGGGTCTGCCCACAGAGAGCGAGATAGTAATACATAGGTTAAGCTTCAAGTAGGTATTCGGAGTGTGGTCTCCATCTTTATCTATAACTTCATGGAAGTAGTGTTAATGTGCTCTCGTTACCTCCAAAATAAATTCAAAAGTTCTTCCCAATCAAGTAAAAGGGATAAGTTCAAATATAAAACATAGTGAAGTGAACTTATAACCAATAAGCTTAATAAGAACAGAAGAATAAAAAAAAATCAACAAGATGTGTGAACTATGTTGTGACAACGAAACACAGTGAAATATCTACCAATGTAACATCGCTAACAATCAATGCTGACAACATATAGGAATTAGGCTGCGTTCAACGTTTATTACAAAGAGTATATAATCACTACCCTTTTGAGGCGGGATTTAGTAAAAACATTACGTTTTACACTAAACAACTATGGATAACATAGAAATATTCTTTGAACGAATGAAAAATGAAATGACAAAACAAACAGAAGATATAATTTCGAAACTAGACGAAAAGTTGGCTCCTCTCACACGCGAAGTCGAAGAATTAAGGTTGGAAAACCAAGAACTGTAAGAAAAAATAAAATTAATGGAAAGAAGCAGACAAACCAATAATATTATTATATACGGACTCAAAGCAACAGAAGAGACCAAGCTGGAACTAATGGAATTGACAGTTAAAAAAATAGGTACTGATTTAAAAATTTCCCTTGAGAACAACGATATTAATGAGATACGCCGAATCGGCAAAAAAGTCAATAGCAATGGAAGGGAAAGACCAGTACTTATGTCATTGGTGAATGCCTGAAAATAGGTAGAAATAATGAGAAACAAGAAGGAATTCAAAAATGTATATGTTTCTGAAGACTATCCTAAAGAAGTTCAAGAAAAAAGGAAAGAATTAAGAGGAAAACTGATAGAGGAAAGAAAAAAGGGAAACTTTGCGATAATAGATTATGATAAACTGATCATTAAAGAAAAAATACTAAGCAACGAGAAGCGTAAACGGGATTTATCGACATTACACAACAGCCTCGAAAACAGTACGCACCATCAAGGACGAATAGGGCAAATGCTTTTGACATTATGAGAGGAAGAAGTAGTTCCCTTTCCTGTCCTTCTAAACCTAACGAGCAGACGCAATGATATAAAAACATCAGCTGCCGGAACAAAACAACAATTAAACTAAAATTAAATAACAATAACACTGAAGTATTCCCCCAAGCCGACTGGTCCTCGTGGGGAATTAAACCACCACCCTCCATTGAAGAATTGCAAGAGTAATAGTAAAGATTGTAATAAAAATGGTAATAAACACAAAAATGTTAGATATGAAAAGAAACAAGTTGAAAACTCCACTTTAAAAATAGGTACATTTAATGTAAGATCCCTTTCATCAATTGAACGATACTTACAACTTACTTATGCACTAGAAAAAATCGATTTCGATATACTGGGTTTATCCGAAAAAGAAAACTGCTTACAGCATTGAAGAATATCGAGAGTACATCCTATGTTACATTGGGCAAACAAAAGGCTTACATAGGGTAGGATTCCTGGTAAAGAAAAAACATAAACATATGATATTCAATTTCACAGGGATCTCTGAAAGGGTTGCTCTACTGCAACTAGTAATCGAGGAATTTAATATATCTATAATCCAGGCATATGCACCAACAGAGGCATCGCAAGAAGAAGATATCGAGAATTTTTACAGCGATATGGTAAAAGCACACTCTTTAGCAGACAATATAATAATAATTATGGGTGACTTTAACGCTAAAATATTGTGGCCCAAGAAAGAAGAATGCTTGTGTATGGGAAACTACGGGTACGGAGAATGCAATGAAAGAGGCGAAAGACTAATAAATTTTGCTCTCGAATACAATTTGTCATTATGAACACATTCTTCAAGAAAAAAGCCAAAAGAAGATGGACCTGGACATCACCTAATCAGAAAATCAAAAATGAAATCGATTTTATTTTAACTAATAAACCTAACAAGGTAAGAAACATTGAAGTTCTAAACCAAGTCAAATTTGCTTCGGACCAGATTATTACGAGCAACGTTTCATATATACCAAACAAAAAAAAAAGCAGAAAAACATTTCAAACTTCAATAAAAAACCCAACAACAGATTACGAAATTAAAAAATACACTGAAAACCTTAAATCTAATCTCAAAGACAATATAACTACCACACCTGAGAATGTTCAAACCTTCTATGACTTACTTGAAGAAAATATAATATCCAGCTTAAAGAATAATAAAGACACCCAAAAGACACGACATTCAATACTTAGCAAACAAACAAAACTACTAATTAAAAAACGCACAGAATTAATAAACACAAAGAAGAAAAACAAAGAAAAGAAAAATGAACTTACCAAACTCTTCAAACTCACTAATAAATCCATAAAACTCGACTTTTTTAAGCATAGAGAAATGATAATAACAAAAAATATAAAAAGTTTTAGAAGCACTAAGAGAGCCTTCAAGGAACTAACTCTTCAAAAGAAATGGATACAAAAACTTGAAAACAATTCTGAAGAGACTAAATCAAGAAAAGATGTGATAAGCCATGCCACCAAATTTTATAAACAACTATACAAAAAGAAGGAAGACGAAAGTACATTGGAAGAATAAATTGATAATAAATCTAGAGTAAATATAGTTAACTTCTACGCTCTGACAGCGCGCGACATGTTACACTCCCGTTCACTCGGGACCTTTTTGGCGGGAAAATTTCTAGGTTAGGAAATTTTTTGCAATATTGCAAATTTTGCTATATTTTCACTTTGAGACAATATTTATGGATAAAACTTACAGGAAGTCTTGTTGAATGTATAAACTATCGAATAAAATTATTTTTGGTTGCTAGAAATTGTAATAAAGTATATAAATTACACTGTATAGCATAATAGTAGTATAAACTTCAATTTTAGTGACAAAATTACTACTAATTTGAATTCTACACCTTTGTTTTTGGAGAAATTTATATGAAATTGTTTGGAAATATGTATATTTTATGTTTTATGTGTTTCCATTCGTTACTCATACCAAAATATTAAAATATTAAAAAATAAAAAAAAAAATAAAATAATATTTTATCTGTGACATTTCGAACAATATTTCTAAAATATGTTCGTGTGAATTTGAAATAAATACAACGTCATGTTATTTCAAAATATGTAGGAAAACTATTTTTACTTACATTTTACACTAAAAATAAATGAGAATTTGAAAAATAACACATTTATAACCCGCCCGCCAAAACAGGCCTTTCGGAATTTGAAGTACTTTTGGCAATTTACTTTTCACTTTTTATACCACAAATTATATATCTACGTGTTGACTATATTACAAGAAATGTAAAAAGTATAATACTTTCGTTTTTAGTCCAGACACAAATATAAAATTCTATAAAAAAGACAGAGCAACTTCATCAAAGTGACACGTGGAACGCCGGAAGTTCAGAGTGATTTCTTTTTTTTTTTTCTAAGAAACATTGCCAGGTTATGGTTTAAAATAAAAGAGCATATCTTTGTCTTTGATACTAATATCTATTGCATAGTGTCTTTGGTTTTGTTTAAAACGAAAAAATAGTTTTTTCATAGGTAGACATGTTTACATAATTCTGATCTAATTCGATCACTACTTGGCGGGCGTAAGGTTGGTATTGCGCGATCGAAAGTGAGCATGGCTTGGCGTACAGTAAAAGAAGAAGAAATACTCTCGCATATAAAAACACTAAAAAATGAAAAAAGTCCAGCGCCCGATGGGTTAACAAACGAAGCCCTTAAATTAGGTGCCCCCATCTTACTTGGATACTTAACACACCTCTTTAATATGATATTAAACACAGAAATGGTACCAAAGCAATGGTGTACATCTGACATTATATTAATTTATAAAAAAGGAAACCCGTTAGATATCGGAAACTACAGACCCATAAGTCTACTGACAAGTATGTACAAGCTCTTTACATCTATCATATTAAAACGAATCACAAAAGAAATGACGCTTCTCAGGCTATAGAACAAGCAGGTTTCCGCTCAGGATTCAGCACGATTGACCACATACACACTGTAGAACAACTAATAGAAAAATTCAATGAATATAATAAATCTCTTTATATCGGTTTTATAGACTACAGCAAAGCCTTTGACAATATCAACCATGGTTTCATCTGGAATGCATTAAAAACGTCAAATGTAAACGATAAATACATAAACATCATAAAATATATATACCTAAATAGTACAAGCAGGGTTAACTTTAAAGGAGAAGTGACCAAATAAAAATAGAAAGAGGAGTCAGGCAAGGCGATCCTTTGTCACCGAAACTTTTCATCGCAGTGTTGGAAAATATATTTAAAAAGTTAAATTGGACGAAATATGGCATTAATATTAATGGCTGTCGTTTAAATCATCTTAGGTTTGCAGATGACATAGTCATATTTTCTGAAACAGCTAAACTACACTCACTAGACCAAGAAAGTTTAAAAGTAGGTTTGGAAATGAATATAAACAAGACTAAGATAATGACCAACAGTCACAACGTACCCATCAACGTAAAAGGAAACAATATAGAATACGTAAAAAACTACATTTACTTGGGGAAACAAATATCCTTCATGAAAACCAACAACGGAGACGAAGTAGAAAGAAGAAAAAACATTGCATGGAGAAAGTTTTGGTCACTAAAAGAAATTTTAAAAGGAAATTACAGTATAAAAATAAAGAGTATTGTAATGGACACCTGCCTCTTACCTAGTCTATTATACGGCTACCAGACTTGGACATATACAAACAAAGTGAGACAGAAAATATATACAACACAGAGAGCAATGGAAAGGAGCATCTTAAATATAAATAAAATACATAAAGTCAAAAACAATTTAATAAGACAAAAAACAAAAATAACAGATGCACTCATGCACGCTTAAAGGTTAAAGTGGAAATGGACAGGACACATATCACGATACCAAGATAATAGATGGACAATACAAACCACACAATGGAAGGGACCAGTATCTGGCAAAAGGAAAGTTGGTAGACCACATAAACGGTGGGCCGATGACATAATACAGTATGCAAGAAAAGATTGGATGAGCAAAAGTATAAATAGAGAAATATGGAATCAGATGGAGGAGGCCTTTACTCAAAATGGGATCCATATCTCTGAAAATATACACAGTTAACCGTACAAACAATAACTAATATGAAATAAGCTAATAATACTAACAACAAGTACTAATCAACATGGAAATGTAAAATGTACGTATGTACGTATGTGAAACGTAGGGATAAGGAATAAAGAGGCTTTATTATTATTATTATTATTATCTTCTTCTATCTTCGATTCAAATGGATCCTCATAAAGTTCTATCAGCTTTTTAGATATTCCTGTCTCTGTATTAAGAAATTTCACAGCATAAGGATAGGTTTTGATGTTTCCAACATTATAAGCATCGCTTCCTATCGTCCTTAAGTTCAGTAACGACTTGTTCCTGTGCATATGGGGCGAGCACATTGCACAGTTCATCCACAAGTTATTTTAGTAGAAATTTTGCAATCAGAATACAAAGTAGAAGCTAGTTTTATCCGACAGTCGACGCTGTTCTAACCTATACCATGAGTTACGTTGTGAAATACAAGCATTAATTCAGCTTTTGATATATCATTTCTATCATCGCTATCTTTCTTTACCAAGAAATTTTGAACTTTCTGTGACGATTCCAGTTTACCGTGATTTTTCGTCTGCTTATGTTTTTCTAAACCACGACTCCCCTCATACTTGATTGAAATATCATTTTGACACAATTGACATACAACGGTAAAATCGTCTTTTTTTGTATCCACTTGGAGTAGTCTGGATGATTTTCCCAGTTATTAAAATAAACTGTATAAAACTTGTCTTGTCTATCTTTTATGGTGATTTATATGCTGACATTGTCTAAAACAAAACAGCATTACCGCTAAAGCTACACCAACAAGTCACATTACACCGTGCCAAATACACCCAAGTACCACCAAGCCGATGATGATGATGATGTGAATTTAAATAAAATATTTAAATCTTCTATCGGTAATACGTAGCGAAATTAATTAAAAAACTTAGACTACTATGATTTGACCGCGATAGTATCATTAATAATCTCGTTATTAATTTAATAAACTTATTCATTTATTTAAAATTTTGAATTTTTCAAAAATTAAAAATATAATCTATTAATGATTTTTGATGACAATTAATATTCTAATTATCAATAATTTATTATGTAAGAACAGACAATAACGGACCAATTTACAACAAAAAAAAGAAATACGGGTAGGTAAATTCGACAATCAATCGTTGTCGATCAATTAAATTCTGTAAGTAGATATTATTAGCCAATTGCGCGTAAACATATGCGTAGCTACTAAAATTGAGCCACCATAAGATCGTTCGACAATATGACATGCTTTAAAATTGAAATCATAAATAAATAAAGCAGATAAAATACAAAAAGTTTACCTATTCGAGTTTAGTGTTAATAATTTCCTTAAACCAATATTCTTGCGTCTTGATACCTACCTACGTTACTATTAAAAGCTGTGAAATAGTGCGCGCGCGACGAAGTAAACCTACGAATAGGGCGAACGCGAAGTTACAGCGTACAGCGTTCCACCGTTCCACGCCACGCCTCCCGCCCCAGCCTCCGTTTAACATGGACCGGGGCAACTTTAAATTATTTAATTCTATAGAACTTTTCGAGGACCTAATTGTCGAGAGATTTTGAGTTTTGTCGGGAGTCGGGAGATCATTTAAAATGTCGGGAGAATCCAGACGAATCCCGACCATCTGGTAACCTTATAACAAACCCACATAATTTGTGATTGGCTGTTTACTGAGTCGCAGGTTCTGTGATCATTTACATTACAATATATATATATATATATATATATATATATATATATATATATATATATATATATATATATATATATATATATATATATATATATATATATAGCACTTACATTCACTTGAAATGACACCTCAATTGTTACTTTTTTGTCAAAAAGATCAAAAACCTAAGGGTGATGATTAAGGAACATTCTTGTTTACAGTTTGAAGGAAACTAATTTCATGAACTACAAACATTACGTTTCAAAGTAAGAAGGCACTTGGCTTTTTACTTTACACTTAAAATTTATCATGAAAGTCCCAAGCTACTTTCTTAGTTAAAAGTTGCTTTTGTCACAAAGAAAGTTGGTGACTTAGTTCAGTTTTATTTTCACTTAACAGGTGAATGAATACTAAGAAGGTGTTTTATTTGGTTTGTTGAAAATGTAAAAATGAGACCAAGTCAATAAAAAATAGAAAAATGCAATATCGTATTTAATTTAATATAATAATATAGAATATTGAAAGAAAGAAAGAGAGAGAAAAAAAACTTTAGAGAAAAGAAGAAACTTTGGGCATTGCTTAAATTGACGTCGATTTTGTTTATTAGTGATAGAATCATTTTTCAAAAGAGTGTACTTAATTTTCTATGATTTGGCACGTTTTTTTTGCAATATATTCCTTTTCGCTTAAAACTTGGTTTGAAATGATACGTGATTATAGTATTGACAACATGAACAAATTCTAATATGTTTTGACGAGCTACCCATGGCGAAACCTTCTTTACATCAAAAATGTAGGTGATGATTTCACACTCTTTCGTAATGAACTTATTCTCTTATATAATTTATGTTTTCCCAAATACAAAGTTAGGATTTTAATAATGCTAACACAAAACCGAAATGGCTAACCAAGGCTTAAAAACATTATGTCAAACTTAAAGAACATTACGTTTGTCTTATAACAAAAACACACTTATAACAGTTAAAATAAATACCGACAGTACTCTAAAATATTTAAGAAATGTATACTACTGTTCCAAAAAATTTATAATGAAAAATATGTTAATGCCTATAATGAATGCAAAGCCACTTGGAATATAATAAATAACAAAGACGAAGTAAATTACAAACATAATATTGACTACCTAAAAATAAATGACATAATTATAGGTAAACTTTCAGATATAGGAAACGCATTTAATAATCACTTTATAGACTCGACAAATGTACCTGGTAGCTACCAATGTAACTGAAATAAACTGGAGCTCATTGAAGGTACTACCGCATCTATATTTTAAACCCTACCGACGAAAATGAAATAATCAAAATTATAAACACTCTAAACAACACAAATTCCACAGGTCATGATGTGATATGTACGAAGGTAGATAGGGCTTGCGCAAATGAGTTGGCACCTTTGCTTCCGAGCATATTTCAAAAAGCCAATTTCCGAGCACACTTAAGATGTCCATTATCAAGCCACTATTTAAACGCGAAGAGAGGCATAATTTAAACAACTACAGACCCATTGCACTTATCCCAGTTTTGTCAAAGGTATTTGAAATAATCATACAGGTTAGATTAATTTCCTTTTTCACAAAACACTGCATAATTAAGGAGGAACAACTTGGGTTTCGGAAGGACAGGTCAATAGCACTGGCCTGCTACTCCCTTATTAAGAACATATCGATCCATATGGGCAACAGGGTTCTCGTTTCCACCATTATTTTTGAAATGAGTAAGGCTTTTGACTTTGCCAATAATAAGACACTTCTGAATAAGCTTGAGCGCTATGGTGTGCGATGAGCGGATTATGATTAGATAAGGAGCTATCTCAGTGAAATGACTTAGTTTGTGAAAGTATGGAGGCTGCATGATGGGTGTCTGAGTGTGACGTACAGATCGGAGATTAAGGCGAATAACTCAGGTATCGAACAGGGCAAGTGTATTCGACTCATTACTTTTCATTCTTTACATCAATGACCTTCCAAAATGTACGCAATATCCTGTTACACTCTATGCTGACGATATTTCTATAACTATACATAAGAAACCGAACATTAACTATAATGATGAAATAAATAACGAATTAAGAAATATAACGAATTGGCTAAAGTATAATGATTTGAAAATTCATTATAAAATAAGTAAAACAAAGTATATACAATTTTACAACAAAAATGGTGTACCTCAATACTATCGGTATACCATGGTAGCGATCCCATTACCATGACCGCATCAGCAACCTTTCTCGGTATTGTGATTGATTCGAATTTTCTGAAAGAATTCCGAATTCAGATGGCAGAATCATGTTGAAACTGTATGCCAGAGGATTACCTTAAGACAGCTCTGATGGCTTACCATGGATACATTGGTATGACTTGATTATGTGGGAAATTCAACACACATTTCTCGTGTTTTTATACTACAAAAGAGATGTATACGATCTATATGCGGTGTTGGTCAAATGGAACCATGTAAACCTCTCTTTAAAAAGCCAAAAATTCTTACATTATCTTGCATATATATATATATATATATATATATATATATATATATATATATATATATATATATATATATATATATATATATATATATATATCATCATCATCATCATTACAGCCCTTCACAAGTCCACTGCTGAACATAGGCCTCCCCCAAGTAATGCCACAAAGCACGGTCCTGAGCCACCTGCATCCATCGACTTCCTGCATGTCTTACCAGGTCATCACTCCATCTGGTAGTAGTAAGGAGATGGGCAGAAGCATCTTCCTAATAACAACAATAACATAATAAAAAACGCGCTCGCCAAGCGTGGCAACTATGGCAAATATCCCCCCATGAGCAATGACGCAAATATATATATATATATATATATATATATATATATATATATATATATATATATTACAGCGCTAGAGCCGGATCCTAGCATAGCTACGAACCATCGTCTCAACAAAATGATAATTTTGTGGCTCAATCTGTGAAGTCTTTAAATCATTTCGTTCAGAAATATGTGTGTAAATTAGTTATATATATATATATATATATATATATATATATATATATATATATATATATATATATATATATATATATATATATATGTTTCTCCCGTTATATCTTATTTTTCGCCTTTGTTGATGTGAATTACATATTTTATAAAGTAATTACAACTGAAAAACCAATATGTGAATATGAGTACTTTTCGCTTTAACAAGAAACAAATTCACTCTAAATCTCGTACAGAAACTGAAATGGTCAACCACAACATCGATATGGAGCTCACTAACTTTACTGTAGTAACATTAAATTCGGAACTGAATCGTTTATTTTTAATCTAATGTATTTTACTCTTTTCTTGTCTAAAGAATAAGGAATAGTATTTAAAAAATAACTTTAGGTAAATCCAAATGTGTATGCCTTAAACGCTAATAGTAAACGTTAATTCTTAAAGTATTTTTAATTATATATTTAACTAACAGCCTTATTTTCGTAGTTCGATTCCATCTTTTTTTTTCATTTAAAAACTCCCCCTATATATAATCCCCCACTGTCTCCAAGGTCTCATCATAACTAACAAAACGAGCCTGTATCAAATTGGGTTTTTGGAATATTTTGTATTTCTACAGCTGTCGATACTTTTCATCACGAGCCGCTGTAAACAAACGATACGGTAATCCACTTACCACAACGGCAAAGCCTGGAATGAGTCAAAGTGTATTTAGTAAAATATATTATAACAAGGCTGCTCGAAACACCAAAAAATTTGGAATTTCTCTGCGGAAAAAACATTTCATGGCTTCTTATATGATAGATGAGGAGGTTAAAAACTAGATTGAGTCACACAATTGATATTTTCACAAGTTATCGCGTTTACCCCTCCATGCGGACTTAATGAATCTATACCATAAGTCACTTAAACCACTTTTTAATGTAAAAATAGCAATTAAATGATTTAAAAAATTAATCTATCTTTCTGACAATGGTTTATAAACTTTAATATGTTTAATATGATTGTTAGATACGATTTCATGCGATAAAACATCGGATTCTTGATTTTTACGCACTAGTAGAACATACCAATGTGCTTTGCGCTTAATGTATGCAATAAGCCATGTAAGGTATATTGTATATATCTTCAGTGTATATAATTTACACGAAATATTTCAAGCCACTTTTGACCCCTCCCCCCAACTCAAAATTTATTAGACCTACACAATTATAATTTTGCGTACAATACGGCTTGTAAAGTGTCATTTTATCACATTGACTCACTAATCAAAATTGTTTAACCTGAGCTATATTTAGGTTACTCAGAAACCTAAATTTAAAATCTAGGATGAGAAAATAAAAAATATACTAGATATCATTTATAGGTTAAAATTACAAATAATCAATACTCGGTGTCAACAAAGTTATTGGTTACAAGTACTTAGAACTAACAGTACCAATAACTTTTTCGATATTTACTTCTTACAATTTCAAGAAGAATAGAAGATAAGAAAGTAGTGAAACGTTAACATAAGAAATGTTTAAGTTGAAGATCATGTATTTATTTGGATTCATAAAACTATAAAACTTCTTTTTTTTTTTTTTTTGCGCCCGAAGCAATTAAAGGGCTACCCTATACGTAGGGAGGCGGAAAATGCATTACGCATACCACGATAGCCGGTCTATCGTAGTTATGAGGGGCTCACTGTCCTACCGGGGACCCTAAGTGATACCCTTTAAAAACCGCCTTTGGGGACAGGCAACCGGCTGATTAAGCTGTATTGTGCCTTATCATGAGCGACCTTCTTTTGGGAAAAGAGGGCACAGGCGGCTAAGAGCCGCTGAGGGAGTGCCTACGAAGGCAAATTAATGTTAGTTAGTACAATAAATTAATTTAATTAGAGTTGGCCTGAGCCGCCAGGAGACAGTTCTGGTCGTTTGACAGTTTATTAGGCGGGTCCGAGAGAGAGTTTCTCGGCCTGCGGACACGATAGCGAGAGGGGGGTGGGGCTGCATAAGAAGCTGCCTCACGAATTAATTAGTTTGGGTGCGACTCTGAGGCTTTGAAGAAGTTCTCAGAGAGTTTTTTAAGAAATTGTTGAATTGTTGGGAGCTCTAAGTCCCGATGAAGGTCGGCATTACGGACGTACCAAGGTGCGTTCGCAGCTCGACGACAGAAGAGGTTCTGAACTATTTGGAGTTCATTTATAATATTAGGGTTTGCGTGGGCAAAGACGGGGCCCGCGTAGGACATGACTGGTCGTATACAGACCTTGTAAAGGGTACGCTTGTTTCGAAGGGACATTTTACTGTGTCGGCCCAACATACTGTTGAGCCTACTCAGATAAAACCGTGCGTGACGGGTTACTCTTTTGACGTGGGGCCTGAAAGTGAGCCCTGTGTCTAGAGTGACTAAAACTTCTTTCCAAAATTAATGTTATATACAGACGCTTCAAACATAGGATTTTAACGAATGCATTAAATTCTAAGAACTGTTAGCTCTAGCGGCCTTGAGATACTTTCGTTAATGCCTGCCTGCTGGGTTAGGCTCTCATCAAAATATCTCAAAAACTTTGCAATGTGTTACATAAAAATATGCTGTATGTATACAGATAATTTTGCCTTTTAATGTGAAAAAAAAATCCAAACGTTGCAATGCTTTAAAAATGTTTACACAATTCTCTGCTAATTAATACGAATTCGAATTATTTTAATTACAATAAAATATTCTGTATGACAAAATAACCTTTTATTAATTTACTGGTGTCCCACGTAGTAAGGTTGTAATGAAAGCGTATTTTAAATTCTACCTATAAATGATATCATAAAAGGTTTAATTTACTAATTTACTTCATAATATATTGAAAGCATTATGGGTACTCATATCCAAAAATGCTTGATCCAAACTTTTTAGACTAGTATTGGGAAGCAGCATTACTAATGCAAGCTGGTTGGGCGGCAGGTCTAAGGGATCCCTAGTTCGATTCCCAGGTTGAGCCTTGACCCTATTGTGCGAGATGTTATACTAGGTGGACTGTATACGCGTTAGCTTCTTATGCCTCAACAAGATGGCGGACGTAGCACGCGGCACCTTGGACAACGCACTCGCTCTTTCAAATCAATTATGAGAAACAAAATGGGGCAGGTTAACTAACAAACAAAATGCTCAAGTAGGAGCAAAATTATGGGAAAACACACTTACCAGGGTGTGATTCTGATGCGGCGGACGACGCTTCCGTTGCGGTGATGCGACGTGAGGTGGGTTCTTCGGGGGCGCCCCAGAGATGCGATCGAGGCCAGTGGTACGAAGAAAGAGAGCGGTGCGCGACGATATCTTACACTATGTGAAGCGGTTACTTCTGGGACGCGACTGTCCCAGGCGATGCGGTTCAGACTAGCGGACTAGCGCGCGAGCCTTTATTGCCTCGGATTTTCCCACCAAGCACCTCGCTCGATATCGCTTACCCAGACCCAGAGTAGTGAGTACAGACAAAGCACCAGACAAAGGATCTCGCAGAGCGGCTGACACCAGTTGCGCCGTATGGGAAGGAGCATTATCGTGCATGAGTAGAAATTCCTGGCCCATTTGGCTTCTGTGTGGGATAACAACAGGCTCTATTAGGTATATGGGTTCGTCTGCCGAGACGAATTCCCGCTCACACCATGATTGACCCAACTTGGTATGAGTGGACCGCCTCATGGTGCCGTAGATAGCTAACTCTGCCTGAAATTTTCCAAACGCGTGTTCTTCGTGAATCCAGATGAAACCCAAACCGGGACTCATCGGTGAACAGTATCAAAGACCATTGTACGTCATTCAATGGTAAATGCTCCCGAGCTCACCAAAGCCGTCGACCACGATAGCCACGTCGCAATGCTGAAGACCAACTTCATGCAACCTCCTTTGCCGGGTTTGGTCGCTTACCAGCAACTGATGGTCCTCCTGGAGTTTTTGTAGTAGTTGGATCACTGTGATATTGGGTTGTCTTCTGGCGGTCATTTGGAGATATCGATCCTGTCTCTGCGTAGTAACACGATATCTACCAGTGTGCCGTTTAGCCACATCTCCATTACTGCGATAACTTGACCACAACCTTGATATCACGTTTTGGCTGGTATGTAGGGCTTCAGCAATGACGCGTTGAATAGCACCATTTGCTAACCTGCCCACGGCTCGTAACATTTCATCTTGACTCAAATGACAACGTGATATGTCTCCTAAAGTTCACACTGCACGTTAAATTAAAAAAGAAAAACAATCTAATATCTTTCATTTATGTAGAACATTTAGAACAATTTTAATTTTCCTTGACGTATCGAATTACCAAAAATTTTGCCGCAGTATTTTGTTTTTTATTTTTTTTATATGAGGTTTCAATCTATATATAAACTTTTTATGGAAACTAAAAATATTTTAAGGTATAAAGTCCTAAATAATTTAAGCCCCTAGATTCTCTTGATGTGTTTATTTATATAGAAAGAGAGACAGATAGAGAGAGAGACAGATAGAGAGAGAGAGAGAGAGACACACATATAATCCATCATTAAAGTTCACTGGGGGGGGGGGGGTGAAACGTCGATCTGCAATATGCTAAAAGAGATTTTACAGATTTGTATTTGTTGTGTAGATAATATTTTCAAATATCTCGAATTTTAAAATCTTACTTCACTCCCATTGTTAACTTATTACAGAATTTACTGAGTTCCCTCGTTCTATTGTGATTTTGATCCATTGATCAAAGTATCTACTGTTTAACATCATAGAATAAATTGCACTACCTATTGTGGAAGGAGGAGTTCTACAAGCAAGTAGATGGTGTGGCGATGGGCTCACCTGTACGAGTATCTCCTATTGTCGCCGACATATTCATGGAAGACTTTGAGAAGAAAGCCCTGCTTACTTCTCCCATAAATCCAAGATTCTACAAAAGGTACGTAGACGACACTTTCACAATTCTACCTTTAGATAAAGTAACTGCATTTTTAGACCATCTTAACTCTATAAATTCTAAAATTCAGTTCACAATGTAGTTAGAGGCAAACAATTCCTTAGCTTTTCTAGATGTGTTAGTAATTCGGAATCCTGATAACACCTTGAGCCATACTGCGTATAGAAAAAAGACCCATACAGATAGATATTTAAACGGTGATTCTCACCACCATCCTTCACAGTTAGCTACCGTGGATAAATCTTTGTTTCAGAGAGCACGAGGGATCTGTGACAGTAAAAACCTGGCTGCCGAGCTCCAACATGTCAAGCAAGTTTTGCATGACAACAAGCTTCGGGTCCCGCGCCTACGTCACAGAGAACGAGTGAAGCCGGCCACAGTCGAGCGTGTACCTGCTGTACTGCCATATGTTAGAGGAGTCACTGACAAGATTGGCTACATCTTGAAGAGCGCTTTCATCAAAACATACTTCAAGCCGCCGAAGAAGATTGGTCAGTTTTTACCATCAGTCAAATGTAACGTCCCTCTGCAAGATGCAGGAGTGTACAAGCTTGATTGTGAATGTGGTCTCTTCTACGTAGGACGAACTAAAAGATCAACTAAACCCGCGTCAAAGAACATATAGCTGATGTGAAGAATCGACGCTCCGAGAAGTCTGCAGTCTGTGAACATGTACAGGATCGCCCCTGTCACTACATCAGATTTGATAGACTACAAATCCTCGCTAAAGAACTCCGATTCCTTCCAAGGATGATTTGCGAGGCTATTGAAATCAAAAAACATCCTAATTTCAATAGAGAAGATGGCTGGGTGCTACCATCTGCTTGGGATCCTATAATAAATAAAATTAAATCCCAACCCAAGCATACAACTGCAAGACTTCATGATACCATAAGTTCATACTGTGTAGATCGGAACAAAAGTTAAATTTTAATCTATGGTAACCGCGGTTAACTATGACATCTGGACGTTTAACATCTCAGTCCTTCCCGTGACCATGGGTGCTGTAAAGCTCTCGAAACGTCGGGTATTTAAAAAGTTGAATATAGGCGATAAATTCCGTAAAAACTAGTATTATTTCAATGTGTAGTGTTCGCTTAAATATAAGAAATCATTATGTAACGTAAATATTTGAAAAGTGATAAAGTAATAAATAGGCACTGATAACGATTTTTTTAATGATATGACGCGATCCCGCCATTTTGATGTTTAATACTATAGGTAGTGAATTCTGACGCCAGTGATGACGAAATACGACGAGATATATTGTTGAACTAGCTGTTTCTTCGCGACTTCATCCGCGAGGGATTTCTTAAGATTGGAATTAATGAGTTTTATTTTTTTTTACGTGGTACCCTAATTGTTTTTCTAAAATAAAAGTACCCTAAGATTCTCTTTATAACTTCAGCTCTTTGCCAGTCAAAGTCCCGTTAAAATCCAACCGTTTCGGAGATTATCCGGAACAAACAGACATACAGACAAAAAATTTAAAAATAATCGTTTTTATAAGTACCGTATATGATTTCATATGCATCTAGTAAAAAGATGATATTTTATATTACAAATAGACACTTTCATTTTATTTATTTTTATAGATTATGCATGGAATACAGACCTTTACGAGAATTTGAAATAGGTCACCACTGATTTAATGTATATCCACTCATTTTCTGGTTTGGTAATTTTTGGTCAAACCTACCTTTTCGTGCTACATTCTTAACACACTGCTGATTGACTCCACTACATATATTTGGTTGCACAACTTTGTAGCGTAGCGTAGCATTAAAATAAAAATCTGTCAAAAACTGTCATGATATCTTTAATTCTCTCATTACCGACGATCTCGGATGATGCATCCTATGGGACGTCATGGTAGTGCGGACTTTTCTATCCAGGGCGTTAAGTTCGGTCTGAGTCCACCTGAGTATGCCAAAGGTATATATGAGGACAGGCATGACCCAGCCGTTATATGCGTGTGTCTTATTCACACCGGACAAAAGGCTGTTAAGCACTTTGGTCAAGCGTGCATAAAACACGTCGCAAACTGACTGTTTCATACCAGCCTCATCGATACCGATGTTCTGTGACATACCCAGGTCAGTTATACATACATATACATACCAGGTCGGTATGTTTCAGCCTCGGAAAGGGTCTTTAAGTTGACGGGCATAGATAAATCTATGCCCTCAGAGTTAGCAACCCTTCCCCTTTCAACATGAAGGACCGCACACTTATCCGTCCCCAGCTCCATTCCAATAGAATTGCTAAATTCACAAGTGATGTTTAGCAATTCCATAAGATGGGAGCGACTGGAGGCGAATAACTTGAGGTCATCCATATAGAAAAGGTGGGTCACTTTTGTTCCTCCCTTCCGTAGCTGAAATCCTCTCCCGGAGCCCTCCAGTAAGGTACTGAGAGGGTTCAGAGAGAGGCAGAACCAGATTGGACTCAGACAATCGCCCTGGAAGATACCCCTTCTTATCCTTATGTGGTTCTCCGCAGCCATCATCCGCTCGCCCAGATAACAGAGGATCGTACTCCACTGCCCCATACACTGCTCGAGGAAGTCTCTAACTGTACAGTCAACCTTGTACAGCTCAAGGACCCTCTTTAGCCATGTATGGGGCACCGAGTCGAATGTTTTTCTGTCGTCTATCCAGGCGGCGGAGAAGTTCCGACGGTTGCGTTTCACCACTTTGCCAATGACCGTGTCATTGAGGAGTGGTTCCTTGGTTCCACGACCACCGCCCCGACATCCATTTTGAGCGCGTGACATCACCTGATTTAGCTCCAGGTGACGAGTGATTCTCGCGCTCAAAATGGATGTCAGTGTCTTATATATAGTGGGTAGACACGTGATGGGGCGGTATTTGCTCGGGTCTGTGGTATCCTGATCTTTAGGAACCAAGTGAGTGATCCCAGTAGTGAAGAGGCTCGGGAGCGACTTCTGACCGAGAGCCTCTTGATACTGTCGGGCGAGCACAGCGTGACACACTACGAACCCCTTCAGCCAGTAATGTTGCAGCCCGTCGAGCCCCGGACTTTTCCAGTTCGGGGCCCTACGGACCGCCTCAGCTACGTCTTCAGGCGTTATGGTGACGGGGTTCATAGGCGTAACACTTGCACTCTGGCTCGCCACAACTTCCATCCAAGGGCCCTCGCTGTGGTTTACGGGCTCTGACCACAGGCCACGCCAAAATGCGACAGTGTCAGCCTGATCCGGTCCTGGGCCCGCTCCACATACCTCTGGTCGCTCCAATGATTTATAGAGCCTTTTCTGATCACTCTGGAAGAGACGATTCTGGTTAAACCGCCTTGACCTCTCGCTAAATCGTCGAATCCGCTTCCCCCAAGCAGCGATTTTTTGCTTCAGGTCATCTGTGCGCTCCGTTAGTTTCTGCGTGATATCCGGCTGGGACAAACTAATATTTGTCCCAGCAAACGCCATTATAACGGTGCGCACAACTCTCGGTCTATTATTACCTGACCTGAAGCTTGTCAGTCTGCCGATAAGGGCCCTTGCCTTTGCGATACGGTCCTGGATTCTTTTTCTCCAGGCTGGGATGGCACTACCTTGTTGAGTAGCACGTCCAGCCATGGGAAGTTTGGCGCCAATAATACGGCATACTGCCAGTGCGGCGCCAAAAAGAATTGAGTCCGTCTCGCAAAGGTCCTGGCTGGCTTCCAAATAGGTCACCAGCATTGGGTTAAGAGCCCGCTCGACAACCCGATTTCGCTTGCTAAGGGATATGCGGGGAAGTCGCGGTCGATTTTCATTATTATTATTATTATCGATAACGAAACGGGTTGTTTGCGACTCTTCATTGTACTTTTGCCGTGTAGTGGCGGTTAAGAATATCCACTACCCCATATCTTCCCGTGGGTGTCGTAAGAGGCGACAGAGGGAGACAGGCAGGAGATGGGCAGCAGCATCTTCCTGATGACAACTGTGACGTAATAAAAAACTGCGGTTGCCAACCCGCTCGCCAAGCGTGGCAACTACGGCAAATACCCCCCAATGAACAAATACACAAAAAGACGGCCCTCAGTCCCCGGCGGCCCCGCTATTCCTGGCTACGGTGGCGACCATGGTAACGGCGGGGCAGGGGGTGCTAAGAATCTCCGGTGGAGGTTCGGTTGCCACCTACGACGACTCGACCTGGCAACATATAACGCACGCACCCTGAGGACTGACGAGAAGATACTGGAGCTGGAAGAAGAGGTAGACAAGTTGCGCTGGCATATTATTGGATTATCCGAGGTCCGAAGAGAGGGGGAGGACACGGCAATCCTCGAGTCCGGCAACTTGTTCTATCACCGGGAGGGCGACCATCTGTCCCAAGGAGGTGTCGGATTTATCGTCCACAAGTCTCTCGTCAACAACGTTGTAAAGATTGGGAGTGTGTCGACGAGGGTCGCGTACCTGATACTCAGAATCACCAAACGGTATTCGCTGAAGGTCATTCAGGTTTACGCACCAACCTCGGCACACCCCGATGAGGAGGTGGAGGAAATGTATGAGGATATTTCCAGAGCCATACATTCCTCCAAAACCCACTACACGGTGTTGATGGGAGACTTCAACGCAAAACTAGGCACAAGAGAAAGCGGTGAGCTGAAGGTAGGGAAATTTGGAGTGGGGCAACGGAACCGAAGGGGCCAGCAGCTGGCCGACTTTATGGAGAAAGAGGGACTCTTTATGATGAACTCTTTCTTCCAGAAGCGGCCCCACAGGAAGTGGACCTGGTCGAGCCCCGACGGTTCGACAAAAAATGAGATTGACTTCATTATGACGACCAGACGCCAACTGTTCAGTGATGTCTCAGTGATCGCAAGGGTGAAAACTGGCAGCGATCACCGAATGGTTAGAGGCACACTGAACCTAAACGTTAAGTTGGAGAGGTCTCGTCTAATGAAGTCAACGCTCCGTCCCCCTCGTGCTCTAATCCAGAATCCCGAAACCTTTCAGCTCGAGTTACGTAACCGCTTCCAGTGCCTAGAAGATTGCAATGCAGTGGACGATATGAACGACAAGCTCGTGGAAACTGTCCATGCGGTCGGAGCTAAGTTCTGCAAGACCCGCCGCAGAAGAACACAAAAACTCTCCGATCACACTCTTAATCTCATGGGTGTTAGACGGGAGATGAGGCTGCAATCGTCAACAGATTTGACAGCATACAGGCAACTGAACAGACAGATCTCCAAGTGCATGCGGCGAGACTTACGCAACTTTAATACTTCTCGTATTAAAGAAGCGATCGAGCGGAACCAGGGCTCCAAAGTCTTTGCCAGAGATCTGTCTGCCAGAAGGAGCCAACTGTCAAAGCTGAAGACTGAGTGTGGCAACATCGTTTCCGGGACACCTGAGATTTTGAGTGAGATTGAGAGGTTCTATGGGCAGCTGTACACATCATCGTTGGAGCCACACGCAAGTGTGAGTAACGATCCAAGAGCAAGTCTTATCCGACACTATTCCGATGATATCCCGGACGTCAGTCTAAGCGAGATTAGAATGGCTCTCCAGCACCTTAAAAACGGCAGGGCCCCAGGCGAGGATGGAATTACAGCGGAGCTTCTGAAAGCGGGTGGAACACCGGTACTTGTAGTCCTTCAGAAGCTCTTCAATTCCGTCCTCCATGGTGGCACTACTCCAGAGGCGTGGAGCAGAAGTGCGGTGGTCTTGTTCTTTAAGAAAGGCGACAACGCTCTCTTAAAGAACTACAGACCGATTTCCCTTCTGAGCCGCGTCTACGTGCTGTTTTCGAGAGTCATTACGAATCGTCTCGCACGCAGACTTGACGACTTCCAGCCTCCCGAACAAGCCGGTTTCCGAAAAGGCTTCAGTACCATAGACCACATACATACCCTGCGGCAGATTGTACAGAAGACTGAAGAGTACAATCTGCCACTTTGCCTGGCGTATGTGGACTATGAGAAAGCCTTTGATTCCGTCGAAATTTGGGCGGTGCTACAGTCCCTTCAGCGGTGCCAACTTGACTGTCGGTATATCGAAGTGCTGAAGTGTTTGTACAGTAGGGCTACGATGGCTATCCGAGTACAGAACCAGAGCTCGAGACCTATCCAACTGCAGAGAGGTGTAAGACAGGGTGACGTTATATCCCCGAAACTCTTCACCGCTGCATTGGAAGACGTTTTCAAGCTACTGGACTGGAAAGGATACGGTATTGACATCAGTGGCGAGTACATCACTCACCTTCGATTTGCCGACGATATAGTCCTTATGGCAGAATCGCTGGAGGACTTAAGCACTATGCTCAATGACCTCAATAGTGCCTCCCAACGGATAGGTCTTAAGATGAACATGGACAAAACAAAGATCATGTTCAATGTCCATGTCACACCTATGCCGGTAGTTGTTGGGAGCACTATGCTCGAAGTTGTTGACGAGTACGTTTACCTGGGACAAATAGTCCGACTAGGTAAGTCCAACTTCGACCGAGAGGTCAATCGACGGATTCAACTCGGCTGGGCAGCGTTCGGGAAATTACGACATATCTTTTCGTCAGGTATACCTCAATCTCTAAAAACTAGATTGTACAACCAGTGCGTGTTGCCAGTGATGACTTATGGATCTGAGACGTTGTCCTTCACTGCTGGCCGTATGAGGACGCTTAAGGTCGCTCAGCGAGCTATGGAGAGGGCTATGCTCGGAGTTTCTCTGCGTGATAGACTCAGAAATGAGGATATCCGCAGTAAAACCAGAGTGACCGACATAGCCCAACGGATTAGTAAGCTGAAGTGGCAATGGGCCGGCCATATAGCTCGAAGAACCGATAACCGATGGGGAAGAAAGGTTCTCGAGTGGCAGCCTCGTACCGGTAGGCGTAGTGTAGGGCGACCCCCCACTAGATGGAGTGACGACCTGGTAAGACATGCAGGAAGTCGATGGATGCAGGTGGCTCAGGACCGTGCTTTGTGGCATTACTTGGGGGAGGCCTATGTTCAGCAGTGGACTTGTGAAAGGCTGTAATGATGATGATGATGATGATTGTACTTTTACAAAAACTATTTGACCGCATATTGTCATTGGCGGCTTATAAGTATTAGTTTGACATCCTCTGCAAGGATAGTGGATAAGGGTAAAGTGAGGAGCAAGTATTTATGGCATTAACATTTTTACTAATAGCTGATGCCCAGCTTATTCTTGAGCACGGCAACGGCTATTCTTAACGGATACCAGCCAACTGCGCAGGACAGGTTTATAGTGCCCAAGTATACGCGCAGGTGCATTTTCCATTTCCTCACACTCATAGTCCGATGGGACGGTAATCTGACACGACCGGAGAAAGTTTAGGTGCAAGAACAACGGCTTTACGTATGTACGGCACGGGGGTGGAAAATCACCTACTTCCCGACTCCGGGCTTTTATTGAGAATTTTTCGACAGAAAAACCAAAAACTGATTTTAGCCAGACCCAGGATTATACCCGGGACTACTAGACCAATGAGGCAACGAGATATAAAGTAGGAACGTATTTGAGCGTGCTGGTGGAAGCGTTAGAGACGCGGTATGAAGACAAACATAAAGATATAATTTATAGTGCTCAGTTACGAGATGTGCAGAAACACTCCAGCAGTAGGCGCATGAGATAGTTAGCATGGCTGTTGTATCGCCTGCGTATCAGCACCGTCTACCACAGAGGGACCCTTTTGGAAGGCTTACAAAAATATATAATTCAAAACTAAAGCGTTCACAGCCACGGTTATTTAAAAATACAAAATGAATAACACAAAAATAATAGCAATAAAAAACAATATCTTAAAGATTTTGATTGCGAATGAAAATCTTTGAGTATTCTCTTAATGAGGGTCAATTATCTTAAAACATAATTAAGAAGTTTTATTTAGGATACACTTTAACTCCCTTAGGGCTTTGGAGTCTTTAGATAGCAGCCACTTAGGTGAGACTGAAAATTATAAATTAACAAAGACCTTGCGAATTATTATGTAAACAAAATCGTTCTAATAAAATGATATTTTCGGAACAACAAAAACAAGCTAATGAATAGCTTTTTTTTTGTTGTATTATCAGAAAAAATTCCGAATCTAATGTCAGAACTTTCATAGGAAGTTATTTTTTATAATAATATGATAGCGGGAGCGGATGCTAAACATATTTTTTTGTTTATTGTACATTCAATATAACAATGTTTAGTTCGACCACACCCCAATATTAGAGTAAGGTGATCATAACTACATGATAACACCAAAATATATAGAGTTTATAAACCAACAGTAATGTTTCTAATCTCGAAGTGACGTACACTTGCACTTGGACTAACAAAATTAGCGGGAGGAATCTATTAAGACACTATTACGGTTCTTAAAATGATTGCTCACCTGCATCGTATTTTATATTACACCATTGAAGATTATGTACTTTAGTTTATATTACTCGCACGTATTACGAGTACCTTTACGTTTACCTTACGTTTTCATATTTTATTCTCTAACAATATGTTATTATGCGATATATTGTTTCTACTAGCAACTTTTACCAAATTTTTCAAACATAATGGAAATAAATTTGGATTTAAGGGAATCGGGAAATTACGTCAACACGCGTCGTACCATGCTTGGCTTCTTGGCTCTAACAACATTCGAAGGAATAATAGGAGATTTTTATTTAACTTGGAGACGGACATATAATATTTTTATTTATTAATATACGATAAAAGTATATATAAAGTCTTAAATGCACAATATGGGTAGTATTAGACGAAGATGATCCATCAATTATATAAATTTAAAACGGATTATAGCTCAGAAGATATAGTAGAACCTTGATAACTTAAACCTCGACAACGTAATGACCTCCATAGATTCATAAAATTTTATGTTCCCTTCCACTCGGAGTCCAAAACCTCTTTTACTTAAAATGCAAACCCTCTAAATCTTAAACGAATAATTTGGGTATCGCACCTCACTACCTCAAAGTTGTAACGAAGACGACCTTTGCAACTTCAATCATCTGTCAATGACTCATTTTAAATGAATGTGCAAACAAAGTAGAGTAACTTATTTGTTATTTGTATCTTTAGTTTTATTGCAGAGATTTTTTACGATAGAGGAATGCAGTAACACAGAGGATGGTATTTTTTTTCTTTATTTAATATTGAAAATAAAGTTGGTATAGAAATTATGAATAGTTTGTAACAAGAAAATATTACCGACTTTTTTGTGTAGAATAAAATAAACTTCAATAAATATATCTTTAAACCTATAATAAAGTACGTATGTACATATGTATTCACACTTCAAAGTTTCATTTGCATTTAATCTATATAATTCCTGAACAAAGCTCATAAACGAACCTCAGTAAGTACAAACATAAACCAATAAAAACTCCTTAAGGTGGAACCTTCGGACTGTTCCCAGCCATTCTCCCGCAAGATGGCGCTGAACGAAACATTTTAAGTTTATTTGGATCTTTGTGTAATTGGAAAATTACTAAGTCGTAGGAGTAGACTTAGCGGTTATCGGATATTACATTTTGTTGGAATGGGTCATATCATTGCCTCAAAATCTACCCAAATCAACATTAATTTTGATTATAACATCTGTCATTGAATATAGGGTCGTTTACAAACACTGACGTATCCCTACGTTTATGAAGTTAGAACACTAGATGGCGTGTGTGTAAAAAAACAAGTTTTTAATTTTTGTGTATGTGTAGATTGGGTAGGCAGAACTACAAAACGATTTATATTTGTTGGCGTAAACTATTTAATTGATTTATAACTTTGGGAAATAAATTATGTCAACAATGATTACAATATAACGCAGTTTTATTTTATTACATTACACTATTGAATTTTTTATCAAATCAGAAGTACCTATTTGAAGCAACATAATTATACTGATACATAGCAATTCACTCAAAACTAATAACACTGATGATTCGTAACAGTACCAATTATTACAATAATTAGACATTTCATAACCAACACGTAAGAAACTATAATTCACAAACAAGAAATAACAACAAATATATAACACGATTTATTTTGTGATAATAACCAGGAAGGTGAAAATAATATTTCCTAATTTCGAAGCACTCAACAAAAGCTTTTAGAAAAAAAATAATATAAAGAGCAGTTTTTTGAATTGAGCACATGTTCAGGTTATAACCACCTGCTCAATTCAATAATCTGCTCTTTATAATTATGTAGTATGTATGCCTAATTAAGTATTATTTCACCCTTTGATTTTATAGTAAATACAAAATAAAAAGAAATATACAATGATAATGTTAAAATTCTAAACAAACTACTACCAAAATACAATTAGAACAAAAATCATTTGACTTGTTGATTTCACCCTCTGCCTTGAAACTTCCTGTCTTGAAACCACTGCTACACTGCTGTTGCAAAGAAAAATTACTTAGTATATTTGTTACCTTTTGACGATTATTCAATGGCAAACCATTCATTTCAAAATTGTATTACCTTCAATCTCCAAAGCTGCTCTAAAATAAAATTTTACTCTTTATTCTTTGCATGAACTTCCAACTAATGTTGATGTTGCAGGAGAATTTTTCACTGGAATAACAATATAATTTTATTTTATCAATTTCGATATCTAAATATAACATAATTTATCTCATGTAGAAGAGGCCTGTGTCCCAGCAGTGGGAATATATTGATGCAATTTATGAAGTGAATAAAAAAGTAAAAGCGTAGTGTACATACCATTCAAATCTATACATTTCGCATGTTTTTGAACACGTCTCAATATTATTTCAGGTAGAATACAGTTTTTAAAAAAGTCTGATAATTTTGGTATCATATTACTGATAAATTCATTATCTCGACAAACTTCTATAACAGTCAAAGACTTAGTGACAAATGAAACATATGAAGTAGCACTTATCCATTTTGCTAACACACATTTGTCCTTGCACCTGAAATAAAATTTGATAATGGTAAGAGAAAACAAGATACTAAAATAAAGTAAAATGTGGACATGCAATAGAATTTTCAATTTACTTGATAGTAATAATCATGCTTTTTATTCATGACTAAAACATTATTATCCAGTTTTAGAGCAAAGTTCTTCTTTTCTAGTGCAGCTGCCTCTAGGCTTTGATTTGTTCTGGCCAGTGATGGAAAGCACTTGATTTCAACAACAGCTCTCTCATTTTCAATTATACCTGTAACAAATAAAACGCCGAGATGGAGCTCTTCATGAAATTGGATATAAGCAATTCAATGGCCTACAGTGCTGGTTATTCTTTGTTTCTCGCAATTATAACTAGTATTATGTTTGGCAACATTTGCCAAACACAGAAATAAAATTGAAGTTTGATAAAGAAAGACAACATCTGGACTGCCAGCTAAAAATCCAAATTCTTCATCAATAAAAAGGCCTGAAGGCCTCACAATTTTATTATATTGTTGCATGAACATACTTTTTGCTACATTTTCATATTGCTGCCCATATAACATGTCTTTTGTGCAAACCTTCTTTTTATACAGAATATCCTTTACATGATTGTGACATGGGGTGGTGATACGGCGTTTGCAAACCTGTAAAGAGAAAAAGTTCAGATAAACTAAATGTGTGTTATGGTTTACTTTAAAAATTTTAATTTTCTATAAATATATTCTTTAGTAAAGTACTGCATTTTTACCAAAAAGGTATGTTTATAAGTATACATATCTGCTAACATCGTTATCACACCACACAACTCACCATTCCAAAATGACTAGCAGTCAAACGGTCACTCCTATGAGTAGTATATAAATCATTTTCATGCTGTCCTACAGTGGACGTTTCAATCAAAGCAATGTTTTCTGGTGACTTTTGGAATTCTGCTAGTCTTTCTTCACACCGTACTTTCAACTGTGCTTCGTCAATATCAATAGGATCACAAGCTTCAGGTCCATAGTGCTTATCCAGTTGGGTTTTCTCTCTTGGAGCAAATAATCGTTTGCGTGTCGAAGATTGCAGTCGTATTCTGCTTTGTTCCTTCTGCTTTATATATTTTTTAAAATGTATCCCTAGACTCTGTTTGGTCTGCTTTTTCCATGCAGTTTCATGCCATTTGTGTCCATTAGCAAGCGATAGGCCTGAAAACATTTTTATTTATTTATTTATTGAAACTAACAACTATCATGACGGGAATAACCTAATGCGACAGTGTAGTTCTTTTTATGCATACCAAAAATGTAGAAATTAACTGTAACAAATTGTAAACAATCCCACCCTAGTAAATTCACTCACACAATTTTAATTTTAAAGAATTTCTTACTGGCTCTAATAATTTCTGACCGACTATTACTGTATATTTACCGGCCACATGAATACGTCGCTGGTAAGAACCCCCTTTTCCAAAACTAATTCGTTTTCCACAGTTGAATTTGTTTATTACACTCATGAAGTTTTCTGCCACATTTGTTGTCTCATTAGACAAACGACCTGCCTTCAAAGCAATTTTTTCATTGGCTGCATAAATCAGAGCCCACACCTCTGGAGCATTATTTTTCAGATTTTCTACGAGATTTTCTTCCTTCGTTTCACTTCCATCTGTCAATGTTTTATTGATATTGCAGTAATAATCCTTGCAGTTTTCATGTACTCCGAATACACGAAGCGAGCCATTTCTCAAATCTGCTGCCATAGCAATATGCGCACTGCTATGCATGATAATTTTCCGTGCTACTAGTGCAAGCTTCATCACCTTCGGCTTCAAAATATTTCGCCCAGAAAGAGGAAGCTTAGTGTTGGCCAAGATCTAAAAAGTACAAAATATAAATACAGAATAATATGCTTCACTGATCTCGAGATGTCTTTAGAAATTTAATTTATTCATTTACCTTGTAGAGTGCACTAGTATAGTTTTTGATTACATGATTCTTGCATTCAATTTTTTTTTATGATGTTCCCATATGGCACTTTCTCTTTCAATTTTGCAAACACAGAGGAGTCTCCGTCACCAATAAAACACAAATAGCGAAGTTGATGTATTTCTTCACTCTTTTGAAAGCCTTTTACAACAATATCTGATTCCATTGCTGTAGATGGTCCAGTAAAATTTTTGCAGCAATTATGTGCTTTCATATCCATGTTTTTTCTCTCATAATATTGACATGTATAACAATATTTATTTCTAACACCAAGAAATAGACATTTTTTAGTTTATTTACCAATAATGCAGGCCTGGAAATGAAAAGCAACACTTGTAAATATTGCACAAAATAAAAATGCCATAAAGAACTAAATTTATTTGAGTAAATTATTAACTTACCGTACCAGATGATGAATCATAGTTATGCCCATATGACCTTTTCAACCATCCTCCATCTACATATACAGTAACAAGTGGAACTCCATCTGAAGACACATGACCTTTTTTAATTGCAATTGATCTTTCTTGTTCACCAGCAATTTTAATTTCCTCTGTCAAATGTTGGAACCACACGCTGCCTAATTTTTTTTTCAATAAAACGAAATTTATTAGCTGACATTGTTGGAATATCCATAAGACTTGTTATGTGAGCTGCTTGAGTGTAGAAGCTACCAGAAGTGACAGTTGCCCACACAAATGTAGTATTTATTTTATCACTACTCTCCGTAAAATGCTTCCATGCTTTATCACACATATTGCACTAGAAAATTAGTTCACTTCGAAATCCATCAAGTCTTTCACCAACAAAATCAATTTGTGAAGATTCACACATATTTCGATGTCTTTCCATAAGCATTGCCCACTGTATTACATGCTTCAAGTCCACAATGCGATACCCAGATATCTCAGATAAACATTTATTTGGAACAGCTTCTACAATCAATTGAAATGAATTAATATCAGGATCAGCTTGCGGCTAATTAATCTCTAAAGGTCCAACCACAGGTTCAGCAGTCACTGTGCTAGTACTAGGAGCACTGTAGGTGGCCTCTAAGCGGGTTTTCGGTTTTACACGCGCATATGTCCTTGGTTGTGTATTCTGAGTACTGAAAGAAACAAATCAAATTGTGATGACCATATAATAAAAGTATATAACCTATATCCTAGACCTATTTTCCCCTTTCTGAATATTTCGCGGGTTTCTTTACGTTATCTTATGGTTTTCGACCAAAGCAACAATTTTTTAGGTGCGTACGTACATGTAGTGTTCCTTTTACGAACAATAATAAATCATGCTTATTTGATACGCACATTACAAGAGTTATCTATGACGATTTCTTCATTCAATGGCTTCTTTTTCGTTTCTTCAGAACGCCAAGCTTTCAAACGGCTGTAATAAAATATAAGAGTGAAACTTTTGTCTAAAGAAAATGTAGGCAAGTAGGTAGGTAGGTACGATAAGAAGTGTGATCGTGAAATAGCGCGAAATCCCTACATCCAAACTCTCCGCGAGGAGTAATAGTGTTCTGTGATCCAAACTTGTCCATGTTTACTAAGAAGCCGGATACAGAGTTACTTGTATTATGCATGTTTACTTACCTCTCTGTATCATGAAATCGTTTTAGTGCAGATCGTACTCGTTTCAATGATTTGCGCTTCCCCGAATATGCGTGTCGTTTGTACGACGCCTTGCTTGTTTGAGCAGACGTTGTAGACGCAATCTAAATCTGAAATATAGAAAAACAAACAGTAGAGAACAGTATAGAAAAAAAAGTATTTGAATAAAATATATCGCATCCGCAAGTGGTGCAGAGTGCCGACTAGAAGATAGTCCAGATCGTAGACAAATGTTACTTCAATTCTATATGAATATGATCGTGGTTGCGTTCGGAACACAAGATCCAGAACACTAAAATGTACAAAAATTTACTTTTCTTTTTATTTCAATGTTATCTTTATATTCCTGGTAGAATTGGCCGACGAATAAGAAAAATATAACACAGATTAGAATAAGCTATTTATTTATAAACAATAAAGCACGGAACAGAAAAAAAAGGATTTTATGTAACTGAATTATATTTGTTTCTGAACGCAGCATAAGGTGTGACGTAGTGACGAGTGAACTTGAGCTCTACAAAATATAACAAACTAATAATGTGTGTCTGTCTGAAAGTGTTTGCAAAATGTGTAAAGGGTGTTTAATGTAACCCGGCAAAACCTAATTTATCAAATGTTTGCAAGTTTAATTTTGTGACTGCTTTGGTCGTTTACCGATTTATAATAATTGTATTTATTGTTGACCAAAAACATATTCAAACACATTCATATATGAAACACTGACACGTATGACGTAGGTAATCAGTATTGTGACGATATTTCAGAAAAATCACGGGCCAACCTGCTGTTAATAATACTATCGAAAACATAATTGCGTTTTTAAAATAATTAATTACTATACCTATGTTGGCGACGCGCCTATAAGAATGTTTCAGTTTATTAAGTCAACCGATGACGAATAACTTTTCAAAGACTTATTGTCCAATTAAAATGTTCTGATAAGAAAATGCTTAGTTAAATCTTAAAGAAATGTCGAATTAATGGTATGAAGGTCTTGGGTTCGACTCCCAGGCCGGACTAGTTTACTGTTTTCTAAGTAATATCTTTCAATAAAATTCATATAGGGAATTTTATGTTATAAATTACGTTACCGGATTTGTTCCCCGGTTGAAATCGTCTTTCCAACGATGTAAATTCAAAGGAATATTAAAGTGAAGTTAGAGATCGGATTGGTTCCCCGGTCGAGATGATCACTCTGTGCACAAACAGAATTAACGGAAGTTAATTGCATAAGTATTGTCTTGTATAAGTATGATATGTTTTGTACGAAAACAAATGCCTATTTGTTATGATCGATTAATGAAAACATTCACTTGTATTGTTATCTGATAAGAAACATGATAACTGATAAGAATCTTATCAGAGATAGTTTCCTACTGTTTGAAAATTATGTAGAAGCACTTACTTATTTAATATTGTTAAAATTAAGTGTATTTCAGACTTTCATTTTTTCTGATAGCCGAGAGCCGTGCAAAGTTAGTTGTTCAAATAGTGTGAGTTCACGGAAGCACGCTGACCACGCCCTTAGGAGGCCGAATATGTAAAAATTTAAAATGTTTGTAATTTCAGCAATTTATGTAAAAATGACTTGTAAAACATTTCAGGTTGATTGTACGTGCTAAAAAGGTGAATTCTGTGTTATTTTTATGTGAAAATTCCTGTGTATAAGTGAAATAATGATAGTTTTGTATAAGAAATTTAAAAGTGTTTTAAATAGTGAAATAAATAGAGAAAATGTAAATTAAACTATTGTATTAGTTAACATATGTATAAATTCAAGTGGGAAACATTGTTTTAACTTTCTGTGTTAAATATTTAAGAAGTTTGGATTTTGGATTTGTGATTAAAATAGGCATGTTTTGTTTTATAAATTAAAGGATTTTTGTGATACGAAAAAATAATATATATCATGGTGTAGATATTGTTTTGTGCTATCTAAATAGATAACTTGTATTTATGTATGACTTATGTGAATAAAGAAATTAAGTGAAACGTGAGAGAGTAATAGTACAAATTCATGTAATTAAGTTGCGCAGGCACGCGAATGGCGCGGCTCACTTTCGCGTATAGCTCTGGGGGTAGCTTAGTGAACGGGTTTTATTGCAATTCGTTCGGGGAAAATAGTTCGGGGAAATAGTTCGGAAAAATAAGAAAATCCTTCGGGAAAAGTGAAAAACCAGCAGTCAAGAATAAGTGTAGGGAAGTGATAGGGAAAAGTGATTACTCTCTCACGGAACGGTTTGAAGATAATTGCTGTTTTATTCCCAAGTAATTCATCCCTAAAGTTATACAGTCCACATCGAAGAATTAAGGCGTCGGGACCGGGACGACTTCGGAAGACCCGTAATCCCCGTCTGAACCTACTTGCTGAAAAAGAAAGAGGTTATCGCCCTAGTGTGTTACTCCGTTGCGGAGATCACATACGTTGTTCCCGAACCCAACGTAGGCGTTATAGGAGGCCGGATCGAGAGAAGCCTCGATTCCTCCCTTCTGTTTCTTTATCGAACGTTCCAGCCCGTCTGGTTCGTTTTAAATTGATCCTTCCGAACCTGTCTCCTTTTCAATTGGACCTTCGGAGCCGGATTAAAAGGACCACCCGAACCCCGCCAGCTGGATCAAGGAACCAGCTGTGGACTGCTGGTTGTGGAAAAAGAAGACCTTCGGAGCCGAGTGAAGATCAGCAACCGAAGGAAGCCGGAGGTTTGAGCTGAAGCAATAGGACCAAAGGCCAGAAGACCAGGACGTCAGCGCTGAAGGACTGGACCTGGAACTACCGGAAGAAAGAAAACCGGGATTGCGGCCTGGGGCGTGTGCTCGCATGGGGCACGTATCGCAGCCGGGCGCAGGTGTCTTGTGAAGGCACTCATCGTGGCCAAGCAGGGCTTGGCATTTTTCCTGTCGGGCAAGCGTGCTCGGCATTTCCTGTCGGACGACCGTGTCCGGCATTTCCTGTCAGGTCATCAGAGGGTGCAAGAAGAAGCATCCACCGCTGCTGCTGCCAGGCGAGGGTGCTCGCGGGCACCTGACTGCATCGCGGCCGGAGGAGGGTGCTCGGACGAGGCGTCACCGGCAACTGGGCGGCGAGCACAGCATACATCCCGACCACCTAACGGTGCCAAACGGTCGGGCTCTGGCACAACACCTTCGGGTGGAGCAGTTCTCTCGAGCGAGACTGCGCTTGCACTACCGCTCGACTGTTTCGTCATATTCCTTGGCGGGACAGTTCCTAAACCTTTCCTCCATTCCATTCCTGCACGACTCCACCCCTGGACGGCTCACCTCGGTAGGCCCCATCCAGGATTGATAGGGCTGATAGGGCTGTTAGGGTGGTAGTAGGGTTGTAGGGTTGGGAGATAAGGGGGGGAGGGGTAGTGGTGTTAAGTTGGGGTGTAGAAGGGTTGTAGGTAAGGGGTTGTAGGGACTGTAGGGACAGTTAGGGACCGTAGGCCAACAATCACCTTCCTGCAAGATGAAGAAGGCACAAGACCAGACAGGGAGAAGCGAAGGGAGCAGGACAAGGACAGGGCTCTCAAGAAAAGCTAAAGAAGCGGAACCATCTGGAGCGACCACAGCTACTGCGTCAAATGGAGCAACTCCTTCAAGTGGAGCCACCACCGACACGTCCACATGCACGTGGGACACAGGGACGTCCGTGGCAACGACAAGCAACAGGACGGACACCAGTGGTACGCAGGCCAGCACCGCACAACAATCCGTTATATCCAGGAGTGAAACGGTGGTCGAAAAAGTAGGTCAAAGGACCGAAGAAGCGGCATCATCAAGGACAGTAATCGGGCACACTAGTGATAAAGGGTCACAAAGAGGCAGTAGGTCATCGCGATCGGCGAGGCTGAAAGCCGAATTAGAGGCGCGGATTAAATTCGAACGCTCAGAGCTCGAACGAGCACAGGCAGCTGCTGCCTTGGCCAAGTCTCAATTGGAGTTGGCACGACTCAACCGAGAAGAGGAGATCGACTCGAGTGAGGATGATGAAGAGCGGAATACTCAGGTGGAACCTTTCGTAAGGAGTTGGGTTCAGCAGACCATAATGAGCGCGCCGGTTAGTGTAGCACAACCCGATATTACTGATAAGGAAGCGTGTAAAGGATCACGCCGCAAAGGGGCGGAGATCGAGCGCAACCAAGAAAATGCACAGAAAACACACGCGAGTGAGGTGTCAGAATTGACCGAAGCGATTGTGAGTGCAATAAAAATAGCGGGTAAAGATAAGTCTTCCCAGCTTCATTTCCTCCAGGAATTACCGGTGTTCGATGGAGACCCGGGTGAATGGATAATTTTCAAAACGGTGTTTGAAGACACGAGAAGCCAATTTTCAGGGGTGCAGAATGTCGCACGCCTTAGGAGGGCATTAAAGGGCACCGCTAAGGAAGCGGTTAAGTCGTTGTTGTTTACTTTGTGTGAACCGGAAGAAATAATGAACGCTCTCGAAAGAAGATTCGGTAGGGTTGAGATGCTCATTCTAGCCGAAATCGAGAATGTAAAGCGTATGCCAAGATTGGCAGAAGATTGCCGGAATATAGGATCTTTTGCAAGTCGTATTACGAACGTGGTTGCCACGATACAAGCGTTGAATCAACCACAGTATTTGTACTCACCGGAGTTAGTGAGCCGCATAGTGGAGAAGCTCGGAACTATGATTAAATTTAAATGGTTTGAATATCGAGCTCAGTATCCTTTGGAGCCAGAGTTACAGAAGATGGCCAAGTTTTTAAATTTATTAAGTGAACAATTTGGAGCGTCCTTAAACAATGAAAATGCGCCTGAAAAAAGGAAGCGTCCTGAATTCAGGAAGCAAACTGTACACACTTCAAAGGGAGGTGTACGCAACTGTGCCGTGAGCGAGCGCTATATGCGCCGAAGTAATTCGAGCGAGCGTCTAGAACGCCGAAATAGTAAAGGGCACAACCGACAAGTGGTTATGACAACCCAGGATAAGCCTGTAAGTCGGGTAACACATAAGTGTGTTATATGCAACAAGGAGCACTCTATAGTGAGTTGTTACAAGTTTAAGGACATGAATATTCGCGAGAAATGGGAAGCGGTCAAAAAAGCGAAAGTATGTTTCCAATGTTTGTCACCTAACCATAGGAGGTTAGAGTGCAAAGCGAAAAAATGTGGTGTAGAGGGATGTAGAATGTCACATCATCGAATGCTACCCCGATACCCCAATGAAAAAACCTCGCCACAAGGGGACGAGGGGGGTAAAGATGCTCAGATTACAACTGTTAGTACAGTGAATGCACTGGCATGTGCATACTTAAAGATTATACCGGTCGAGTTGTATGGACCTAGAGGAAAGGTCAAGACAACAGCTCTTCTGGATGAGGGATCGACCATGACACTCATAGAGGAGTGGATGGCTCAGAAATTAGCGCCTCGCGGACGTAAAGAGGGATTACGTATCGAAGCCGTGGGAGGTAAGCGAATTAACGACGACAGTTCGTATCGCTTAAACGTTAAGATAAAAGGCATTTACTCGAGCGACTTAGAAGAGATAAGTGTACAAACAATTAAGTCACTTAACCTTTCTCCTCAGTCGGTAAGCCGAGAATTATTGCAACGGTGTTCTCATTTGACACCGATTAAGGATGAGTTGATGTATGAGAGGTCCAAACCTACCATATTAATTGGTCAGGACAATTGGCATCTCATAGTTACTCGTGAATTAATTTCAGGAGGTAAGAACCTACCTGTAGCATCGCTCACCAAACTTGGATGGGTTTTACATGGTCACATATCGGGTGGTATTAAACCGATCAAGATCGTTAACCACATTTCCGCCAAGAAGGAGGAAGATATGGATAAATTGATCAAGGATTATTTTAGTTTGGAATCTCTGGGAGTGTCGGCTAGAAAGCCCGCGAACGACCCAGAAGAACGAGCTTTAAGTATTTTGGACAAAACGGTACGTCGTATACCTAATAATAGGTACGAGACTGCTTTGTTATGGCGCGCAGACAATGAGTGCATGCCGTCGAATAGAGCGCAGGTTGAAAGTCGCCTGTTGAATATTGAAAAGAAACTCGACAAAAATAGCGAGTTGAAAAAGGAATATGAAGAATTCCTCAGGAAAAGTCCTGATTTATGGCCCAAACAAGTGGACACCATAAAAGGCTTAGAAACAGTTGAAGAAAAATCGCCAAAGGGCGTAAATGCGTTAAGAAAGCAAGAACCGTTAAGTCTACCCGACTACGGACGATTTAGCAGCTTTAAGAAATTCCTTGGGGCAACTACACGCACCTTACAAGCGGTAGAAAAATTCAAGAGTTTAAGAAAGTCGGTTAAAGGACCCGACGACGCAGCCGAAAAGTCGGTTATGTGTTCCAACAAAGTTTTAGCAAAGTCGGTTAAAGGACCCGATGGCGCGTTGGACATAGCGCTCTTGAAAAAAGCGGAATTATTAATTTGGAAGTTCGTTCAAGACGAGTGTTTTTATTCGGAAATAAAATGCTTGAAAGCAGGCAAAATTGTTGAAAGAAGTTCACGCTTAAGTAAATTATCTATGGAAATAGGAGAAGATAACTTACTCCGTTTAAATGGACGTTTACCTTTCAAGTCTAATTTGACCGAGGAAAGTAGAAAACCTGTCATATTGGACGGTAAACATGAAATCGTTAAAATGATGATTAGAGAAGTTCATCATCATTTTGGACATGCCAATCACCAGACGGTGATGAATGAGGTGAACCAGAAATTTTATGTCTTGAACTTACGTAATGTAGTACGAAGTGTGTCACATCATTGTCAGTGGTGCAGGACATACAGATCAAAACCGCAGAACGTGCCACAAGGAAATATTCCTCTGGAGAGAATAGCTCATCATGAACCACCTTTTACATGCTCAGCTGTGGATTATTTCGGTCCTATGAGTGTGACTATAGGAAGGCGACACGAAAAACGTTGGGGTGTTTTATTCACGTGTCTGACTACCAGAGCAGTACATCTGGAATTAGCTGCCTCGTTGACACCAGCGTCAATGATAATGGCATTGAGGCGATTTATCGCCAGAAGAGGAAAACCAGCCGTTATATACAGCGATAACGGGACAAATTTCAAAGCTGCGAATAAAGAATTATTGAAAGCATGCGAAGAATGCCATGAGGGCATGAAAAATGAGTCATTTAAGAAATATATTAAATGGAAATTTATACCTCCGGGAGCACCGCACATGGGTGGCGCCTGGGAGAGGTTAGTAAGATCGATTAAAATTGCGTTGACCGCTACGCTCAGAGAAAGGAGCCCACGAGAGGAAATTCTACATACGTTGCTTTTAGAAGCAGAGCACACAGTAAATTCCAGGCCTCTGGTAACATTCAGTATGGATAGTCCTGAAGAGGGTTTGACACCCAATCATTTTCTTCTGGGACGCTCATGTGGCGATCGACCACCTGGATTATTTCTAGAGCAGCATCTGACGGGTCAACTCAATTGGAAAGCTGCACAGAGGTTAGCCGACCATTTTTGGACAAGGTGGCTGAAAGAATACATGCCTACCTTAATACCGCGAACAGGTAATAACGGAAAGTTCATGGAACCTAAAGAAGGCGATATTGTTTTGATAATAGATCATTCGTTGCCACGAAATACGTGGCCGAAAGGCAAAATTAGTAGAACGTTACCGGGACCAGACGGTCACACCAGAGTGGTTGACGTCATTACTAGCACAGGTATCTTGAGGAGACCTACATCCAGAATAATAGTCCTGGTACCCGCGACGCCTCCCAAATGATGGTGCTAACGCACGGGGGGGAGATTGTTGGCGACGCGCCTATAAGAATGTTTCAGTTTATTAAGTCAACCGATGACGAATAACTTTTCAAAGACTTATTGTCCAATTAAAATGTTCTGATAAGAAAATGCTTAGTTAAATCTTAAAGAAATGTCGAATTAATGGTATGAAGGTCTTGGGTTCGACTCCCAGGCCGGACTAGTTTACTGTTTTCTAAGTAATATCTTTCAATAAAATTCATATAGGGAATTTTATGTTATAAATTATGTTACCGGATTTGTTCCCCGGTTGAAATCGTCTTTCCAACGATGTAAATTCAAAGGAATATTAAAGTGAAGTTAGAGATCGGATTGGTTCCCCGGTCGAGATGATCACTCTGTGCACAAACAGAATTAACGGAAGTTAATTGCATAAGTATTGTCTTGTATAAGTATGATATGTTTTGTACGAAAACAAATGCCTATTTGTTATGATCGATTAATGAAAACATTCACTTGTATTGTTATCTGATAAGAAACATGATAACTGATAAGAATCTTATCAGAGATAGTTTCCTACTGTTTGAAAATTATGTAGAAGCACTTACTTATTTAATATTGTTAAAATTAAGTGTATTTCAGACTTTCATTTTTTCTGATAGCCGAGAGCCGTGCAAAGTTAGTTGTTCAAATAGTGTGAGTTCACGGAAGCACGCTGACCACGCCCTTAGGAGGCCGAATATGTAAAAATTTAAAATGTTTGTAATTTCAGCAATTTATGTAAAAATGACTTGTAAAACATTTCAGGTTGATTGTACGTGCTAAAAAGGTGAATTCTGTGTTATTTTTATGTGAAAATTCCTGTGTATAAGTGAAATAATGATAGTTTTGTATAAGAAATTTAAAAGTGTTTTAAATAGTGAAATAAATAGAGAAAATGTAAATTAAACTATTGTATTAGTTAACATATGTATAAATTCAAGTGGGAAACATTGTTTTAACTTTCTGTGTTAAATATTTAAGAAGTTTGGATTTTGGATTTGTGATTAAAATAGGCATGTTTTGTTTTATAAATTAAAGGATTTTTGTGATACGAAAAAATAATATATATCATGGTGTAGATATTGTTTTGTGCTATCTAAATAGATAACTTGTATTTATGTATGACTTATGTGAATAAAGAAATTAAGTGAAACGTGAGAGAGTAATAGTACAAATTCATGTAATTAAGTTGCGCAGGCACGCGCATGGCGCGGCTCACTTTCACGTATAGCTCTGGGGGTAGCTTAGTGAACGGGTTTTATTGCAATTCGTTAAGGATCTCCTAGGTGTGTGTTGCTTGCAGTATACAGTGGCTGCAAATAACCGCCGGTACGACAAACTCCGCCCACGTCGAGTCCCGCGATTCCGTGAGGCGTCGAGGTCACCGGCCCCTAGGTGATTCTTGGCACTTTATGCGTTGCGTGCATCTAGTGCCTAGTCGCGTCATAAAGTGCCACCGTTGCACTTCCCCCAACCCTTTTGGTGTACAAAAGGGGTAGGCAGTGCCCCATGTGTAGAAAGCTATAAACTTTTTATTACCATATCTTAGACAGGGCCTATTAGAGTACGACTGACGTGTTAAAGTAGTAATATGTCAGGTAGGGACAAGGGGGAACCACCCCCCAAGTACAAAATACCGCCGGATAAGAAAGGGGTGTTAGAGAGACCACTTGCTATAAGGGATATGATGAACCCGGAGCGCACCAGAACGGTGCCAGCGTTCTCCCATATCCCTATGCGAAAACCCGTCTCGCCGCGTAAGGAGCCCGCAACGGGTGTCGCGCTCACGCCAGCCGTGTCTGAGCACACGGTTAGGCGGGAACCGTCGCCCCAGCAGCAGCGGGCCAAGAAAACGGCCAGACGTCACACGCCTCCTGAGACCGAAGCCTCTCTATTTGAGAAGAGGCAACGGATAGGCTCCCAGCTGTCGTCCGACGAAGCACCATCCTCATCCGAAGATGAACATTACCACCAGATGATGACAACGAAGAAGGTGCTTAGATCACCGCCGAAGTCGCCTTCTCCACCACAACCCCCCTCCCCCCCGCTCCATATCACCAGACCGTCGTAGCCGAGATTCGGCTCAGTATGAGCAGGGGGGCGAGGAGTCTTACAGCTGGGGGTCTACCACCTATGCAACCCTGGCAGCATCCGCCGGCCGATCATCGCCGGTGACTACTTCAAACCCGTCCGGGCTCCCGCAGGACGATGGTCAACGACCATCCACCAGCTATGCCCATATGGTAGCTGCACCAGCAGTGCCACGCCCACAACCGGCGGCAGCGCCTACCGATAAGCCTGCCGACCAGGAGAAAACTAGATATCCACCAATAGTAGCTGAATGCCTACCGGATTGGACGAGGCATTTCAAGGAGCTCAACAGAATGTTGGGCCACCCTTTGAATGCCCGTCCGTTCGGGAAAGGCGTACGGTTCACGCCACAGAGTGCTAACGAGTTCCGTACTGTTCAGCGCTATATGGTGGAGCTGAGCAAAGAAACACCAACGCTGTCCTGGTACTGCTATACCCCGGAGGAGGATAAGCCCACGAAGGTGGGCATCCGGGGTCTACCTATGGGCACGGACACCAAAGCTATAGAGGAGGCCATAAGGGCAAAAGGCTTCCCAATCAAATACGTCAAGGCAATTCCACCACGTAGAGGCAGACCTGGCTGCATCTACTTTGCCCAATTGGACCACCTGAGCCTGGAGCAGCTCCAGAACTTATATAACACCGATGAACTCCTCTTTATGAGAGGGGTCGTCATCGAGGCCTGGCAAAGAAAAGTAGGACCGGCTCAATGCCACAGATGCCAGGCCTTCGGGCATGCCTCTGCCAACTGCTTCAGGCCAGTGAGGTGTGTGCGCTGTGCCGGAGAGCACATAGCAAGCCAATGCCCCAGGGGTAGGGAGGAGGAACCTAAATGTGCCAATTGTGGCAAGAACCACACGGCAAACGACCGCCGCTGTCCAGTCCTGAGGAGGACTGCCAGGAGGCAGGGGATAACCTTACCGGGGCTACTCCCGGTGGACCCCAAAAGGATCCCCCAGAGTCGCCCGAAAGCTGTGACCATCCAGCAAGACGGGTGGGCAACCATTACAGGGAAGGGCAGGCAACCAGCCCCCCCCCCCACCCGTAACACCAAAGGAAACGGTGGACCCCACCGAGCCAAAGGCAACCACCGGGGCGACTCTACAGCCTCCCGCCAACCCTGCCACAGAACGGCAGCCCTCTAAGAAGAGGAGGCGGGAGAGGAGCAGGAAAAAGTCGCAGCCTCCTCAGGCTGTTACCTCTACCCCGACACCATCAGCACCAGTGGCCTCACAGGCGCAGATTACTCGGGAGTCGACCAAAGGAGTGGGTGGAGTGCCAGAAAGGGCCCTACCAAAACGTAGAGCCCGCTCTACAGCTAGAGCGCGTTCCACCCACATGCCAAGAGGGCAGGACCAGGAACCACACCCGAGACAATTGCCAACGCCTTCATACAGGAGAGCACCCGCCACCGGCCTCGAGACAGCAGATGCCATACAACGTCTAGTTGGTATAGCTATCGAGGTCGGCACGCAAGTCCTGGCAGATATCAGAGCCGGGACTGACCCAATATCAGCGATCATGAAGGCGCTGGCAAATCTACTTGCAAGGCATTACGGAGGAGAGTAATCTGCGCCTCCTCTATTGGAACCCGGACGGTATCCAGCAGAAGCTCCATGAACTCCGCACTGTCGCCCAGCAACAGGACTTGCACATCATACTGCTGGGCGAAACAAAACTAAACCCTAAAACGCATATCAAGCTGCCAAATTACCACCTATACAGAAGGGACGAGGTCACCCCCCAAGGGACCGCCTACAGAGGGACGGCGGTTCTTGTGAGGAGGGACATCGTCCACCAAGAACTGGAACTACCACCGTACCAGAGTATGCGTTCAATCGGCATAAGAATGGAGGCGGCGGGCGAGGAACTAAGGATCTACTCAGCATACCGCCCGCCAGGGACTCCATTCTGCCCCTCAGACATCCGGACAGTAATGGAAGGCGATACACCCACCATAATCGGCGGGGACCTAAACGCCAAACACCCGGCGTGGGGGTCCAGAGTAATCACCCCGCCGGGTCATGCACTGTATGAAGACGCTGAGAATAACAACTACGACGTTTTGGGTCCCGAAGAACCAACTAACGTTCCGACAGATCCGAGACAACATCCGGATGTATTAGACATCGTGCTCTCCAGGAACGTCAACTACCCGGTAGTGGTAGAGGTGCTATACGACCTGAGTTCACAGCACCTCCCGATTCTGATAACCCTTGGCACTAAGGCGGTGACTACGCCGCCCAGAGCATTTAAGACACGCATTGACTGGAGGCGCTATGCACAACACCTGCAAGCGAGACCTCCAGCTCATCAATTAATTAATACAGCGGACGACGTAGAGGCCGCTGCAACCAGAATCACCAAAAACATCCAGGAGGCCCTCCACGCGGCCTCTACGATCGTCCCGATCACAGAAAGGCGTGACGATCTGCCGCGGGAAATTACTATCAAAATAAAGCGCAAAAGAGCACTTAGGAGGCTCTGGGCGCGTACTCGCTGCCCAAGAATAAAAGCACAATTTAACACCTTATCGGAGGAGCTGTCGATTGCAGTCCGGGCCTACAGAGGAGAGGCCTGGGAGCGTCGCATATGGAAGGCGGAAGAACAAAATGCGTCGCTTTATAAACTGAATCGACAGCTAACCAAAACCAGACCTCCCGTTTGCCCGCTTACCAACATCGCGGGCGAACGATGCTATGATGCCAAGGGCAGAGCGGATATCCTAGGAGAGCACTTCGAGGAGCAATTTATGCCGAATCCTGCAAGTGCGGAGTATATGGAGCTTCATACATTAAAGGAGAGTCGCGTACAGGAGTTCCTGTCGTCACCTGCGCCGCCTCTTGCAGGAGAGTGGTTCATTTCCCCCGCCGAATTGCGGAGGACAGTAACCTGCCTGCAACCGAGGAAGGCGCCCGGACACGACGGGATTACCAACGCTGCACTCCGACAGCTGCCCTATAAAGTCCTAGTAGAGATTGGTCGACTCTACAATGGGATACTGCGGACATCCCACTTCCCGGAGGAATGGAAAAAAGGTAAAATTATCGTCTTGCCGAAACCCGGGAAGGACAGGCGTAAAGCTTCCAGTTACAGGCCGATTACGCTATTACCACACATAGCTAAACTGTTTGAAAGATTGCTGCTAAGACGTCTCCGTCCGTGCATCCAACTTCGGGCGGAGCAGCACGGATTCAGAAGGGGTCACTCTACAGTCACACAGCTGACTAGAGTGCTGCACCTGCTTGCGGCAGAGTACAATCGTGGCCGCATATCGTTGGGCGTCTTTCTCGATATCGAGAAAGCGTTCGACCGGGTGTGGCACTCAGGATTACTATATAAGTTACACGAACAGACCAGTGTCCCCCCTGCTATGTTGCGGTTAATGGCGTCTTTCCTGGAAGACAGGAAGTTCTACGTCTGCGTAGAGGACGCCGAGTCCGCAACAAGAACCATCAGTGCCGGCGTCCCACAGGGCAGTTGTCTGTCTCCAGTCCTGTACGCGGCATACACGAACGACATCCCAACATTGGCAGGCAGGCTGCAAGAATGGGAGGACGATGTTGAGCTGGCGCTATACGCGGACGATAGCGCCTATTTCACCTCGTCCCGAAGAGCCCATATAGCCACTGCCAAAATGCAGCGTCTGCTGGACCTGTTGCCACCATGGCTGAATGAGTGGAGGATGGTCGTCAACGTTGGTAAGACGACCGCTCTGCTCACCCGTCGCCTCAGAAATTTACCACCACCACTAACTCTCGACGGCCAGAAGATCGCGTACGAGAAGGCCGTGACATACCTAGGGTGCCGGATCGACCGGGCGCTGCGCATGACTGCGCACGTCGACTTCGTCGTCCGCAAAGCCAGATGTGCGCGGGCGATGCTTCGTCCGGTACTGGCATCTAAGCTGCCAATCAAAACCAAGCTCCGGATATACAAGATGTATATCCGGACCATCACCACCTACGCTGCTCCGGCCTGGTACGCGCTTCTGAGTGACCCTCTGAGGCGGCGATTACAGGCTCAGCAGAACCTGTCACTAAGGACGATTGTCGGAGCAGGTCGTTACGTCCGGAATGACGTCATAGCGGCCGATCTGAAAGTCGAGACTATCACCGACTTCGTGGCCCGGTTAGCGCGCGGCATGTTTGACCGTGCCGATAACGGGCCACATGAACACCTGAACGGCTTTGCGCCGTTACATACCCGGCCACCGTACGGGCGACCTCTTCCAAGAGAACTCCTCTCTATATGTGATTAGAGAGTTGAGTAACAACCCACAATGCCGCAGAAAGGCCAACTTTGACTATAGATAACCTCTACTGATTACCTCCCTTTCCGTAGTCAGTAAACTACGGAAAGTAAAAATTCTTATCTGGCTGCATTATTTAATGCAGTATAACCACGCCAAGATAGGCAATAAGCGACTGCCCCATAGTTATGGGGTATGAGGATACCCGGGTAGTGGGGTATAACCCCGGGGCCCGATACCTGCATGTACCTCGGTACGTGAAGACGACATCGTTATGGTTTGCAATTCGTTCGGGGAAAATAGTTCGGGGAAATAGTTCGGAAAAATAAGAAAATCCTTCGGGAAAAGTGAAAAACCAGCAGTCAAGAATAAGTGTAGGGAAGTGATAGGGAAAAGTGATTACTCTCTCACGGAACGGTTTGAAGATAATTGCTGTTTTATTCCCAAGTAATTCATCCCTAAAGTTATACAGTCCACATCGAAGAATTAAGGCGTCGGGACCGGGACGACTTCGGAAGACCTGTAATCCCCATCTGAACCTACTTGCTGAAAAAGAAAGAGGTTATCGCCCTAGTGTGTTACTCCGTTGCGGAGATCACATACGTTGTTCCCGAACCCAACGTAGGCGTTATAGGAGGCCGGATCGAGAGAAGCCTCGATTCCTCCCTTCTGTTTCTTAATCGAAAGTCGAATTCCGCTTGGTTCTTTTTCAACCTACGATAAATTACAATATAGTCTCAAATATATACTAGAGGAATATTGCAATTCGAATCAATGAAAACATACATACAAAATATGTATAATACACACGAAATTCCGCGCGCAAATCATAGCGCGTGACAACCGATATCAAAATATATATTTTATACAAGTCAAACAAGTGAACGTACGTAAGTTTGGCAACGCTTTTGTTTCGTCAATTCAAGGTCAGGAATACGTTAGTACCGTAGACTTCTCTGTCTACGGCAGTTTGTTGTCAGAAAGGACGGCAACGTCGCTTTACCTACGACTTTTGGTATGCCACACAACGATAATAAGTAATAAAATTGTTTACACAAAAACATAGGTGTCTAAGGTCATTAGTTTTATGTTATTTTATACGGTTTATTAACGGTTGGAAAGGAAATTAACCAATTATTGAACTTAAGATATTGATTTATCAGAATTATTTAAGATCACTTGGATGCCATCTAGCGTGCCAATGTTTAAACGTCGCCTTTCGTTTGCTTGTCAAAAGGCGAGACTTACAGAGTGCGAGACACTACTAAAGAAGTGTCAAATTTTTCCGGGATTTCACTATTGTTTTTTTCAGTATATAATGTAAGTTATTGCCTATAAAGGTCAAACGCGTACACATTTCATTGTAGAGAAGTGATAAAATGATTAGTTTTAAAGAAAGAGTGTCTGTGTTTAGTGAAGATTTTGGTTAAAAAATGTATGGACAGACGGTCGAAGCATCCACCTTAACTTAAAACCCTAGTTAGTAAAAACCTCAATAATTCAAACTATTTAACATTTCCCTTGGTCTTTATCCTATCGAGGTTCTACTGTATTTGATTTTGAGAATGCCGACATCAAATTTGATGTAGATTTCTTAAGTTGCCGTATTATTTGATTTTTGATAAATCTCACTACAGAAGAGCTGTTATAATATGCAAGAAAATAATGTGTACGTAATATAGCTCTAAGCTCTAATATTCAATAGTGTTAGAAGTGGAATTATCATTTCTTTAATTAATGCATTACAACGTATGGTTGCGCCGAAGCACACCCTCGCATTTTGTTTTGTTCGATAAGTTAGCCGGTAGAACCTCTCCTCACTTCTATTCCCTTCCTGCACGGACCTGTCTAATGGGGGATTTCATTGGTGGCCTCATTTTGTTTCTCCAATGAGAGGCGCGCTCCGCAAAAGTGAAAGAAGCCAGCACGCCGCCAGCACACAGCAGCAGTAGTAGTCAAGCAGTTGACGCCAACCAGAACAGTACAAACTTTCGTCGTGACCGCCTGCCGCAATGTAATTTTGTTATGCACTAGTGCAATATAATTCGTTGTGGCGTTCAAACAGTCAACCCCAGTGAAGTTTCCTTGCGCACCGCCCTAGTTGCTGTCGATGCCTCACAGGGCCATAGAGAGAGGCCACTAGGAGCTACTTCTGGTAAGTGCCTATTCCTTAATCTTGAGCTGTTATTATTTGTTGTTCCCTTTTCCACTGCAGCTCATGTTTCCGCCGTGCCGGCTAACATATTAAATCGAATTTATGGCAAGTATATTTGTCCAAAGACAGCCACGTGCCGCGTCCGCCATTTTGTTTTAGATCAAAATGAACTGCGCTGATACAGTCCACTTAATCATTCAACCCGCAATACATTTTAGTCATTCGTGCACCCATAATTTGATGCGTAAATGACTAAAATGTATTGCGATGTCATACGTACCGAAATCGAAGAGTCCACTGCTGAATATGAGTTATATCTCACTCATAGATTGTATCAATGGGGTGGAGATATTTTTCATAGTTTCAACGCTCGTCAGGCGGGCTGGTAGCAGCAGTCTTTATAATTGAGAGCTGTGATGCCGCTTCATAACTCCCGTTTCAGTTACCCCCTGTCGCCTCTTAGGACACTCACGAGGTAAACTGTCTCTAACGCCGTCACTAACTGGTATTTCATTTCACATAATAATACATATGCCTAGGTAAAAATAAAATAAGTTCAGAAAATGAAGATTTGTTAACGGCGGAAATTACGTGTCTGTATATATCAAAAATAGATCTTCAGTGTTTATTGAAGTTGGTGGTAGACAAGTAAAATAATTGAAATATTATATGTTATTACCACTTCACTTTTTTTGCCATTCTCATATATTATTTCGAAAACTATGTGCGATATGGAAATATGTAAAAGTAAAAGTAAAGTTACAACCTATATACATCCCACAGCTGGGCACAGGCCTCCCCTCATTTCTGTGAGGGTTTTAGGATAAGGAAGTGTCCGCCGCACTGCTCCAATGCGTGTTGGCGAACTTCACATGTCTTTGAAATAACTTTTTTTTTCTTATTTCTCAGACATGCAGGTTTCCTCACGATGTTTTTCACGTGTTTCGTCACAGCACGTGGTATATCAGCACTTAAAATCGCAATTAACAATTTCATTGGTGCCGGCGGGGATCAAACCCGGGTTACTCGCGTTCTGTTATATTTACAGCGAGCGTTAACCATCTGAACTACGGCTCTTGGTAATATGTAGGTATGTTTAAAATAAAAATTAAAAATCTAATGATTTCACTTGAAGATATTAGAGTTCACATTTATTTATTCAAATTCTATCAATTATAGTTTCATCGCAAAACGGTGCTGAAGTAAAAACATATCCATTTTGCATCAAAGCTGTAAGAGATTGACGATAAAGTATCGGTAGAACCTTTTTGTGTAAAATTTCGTTTCTAAAAAGCTTTGATTAAAACATTCTTTACATCTTTTATACATTATGAAAGTGTAATCATAAAAATTTTTTATTCAGTTTTTCAAATTCACATAAAACCTGCATGTTTTTCGAATACCATATAGCCCAAGATAACGCTTGGAATTGCGCTCTAACTGTGTGTGATGATTTATCACAATCAGAACTTTTTCGTAGATTACCTAGAACAGACATACACCTTTCTCCAGTTCTCTATACTCATCATACGAAACATAGCAGCTTTAAGCTGCTATTTTAGGCTGGTATTGAGTGAGAGCGTGGTCCTACCTTGGTGGGCCGATCCCTTCCTGCTACAACCATAATATAGATGCAGCGTGGCTCTACGACTGCGTGGTACAATGAGATTGACACTGAAAGTTCTTAGAAAATCAAAAACTGAACAAACTGGCAAGTTTTATTATATATATTTAAAATAGTGTCCATTTACAGTTTTATTTTATTTTCGGAAATAAATAAAAATCGCAATGTGTAAGGTCGGGGTTTTAGGGCAGGTGACCCAGTAATTCGACTTCTGACGTCGCCGAGTAGTCGATTGTTTGCTTGACGGTGTGAGATGAGGCGTGGTCGTGGTGAAGGAGGATCCTACTGCGAAGTCGTTTCTACCGAACTTTTTTCAAGGATGTGGCAAACAATTGTTATTGTACCACTCTGCAGTAACTGTTTTTTGATCCACTAAAACCACTGCTGCGTAACGACCTGTCCTGATGAAGGACCAGGCCACCATCTTTTTTCCCCACGCTTCGACCTCTCTTAACTTTAGTTGGTAACTCCTCCGAAGGAAACACCCAGACAGTAGACCGTCTCTTAGTTTCAGGATCATAACAATAAATCCAGCTTTCGTCACCCGTAACTATGTCGAACACAGCATTTGAGTCACCTCCGTTAAATCTTTGAACCATTTCAAGACACCAATCAACACGATGGAGTTTTTCGGGACTCTGTTAAACTATGAGGTATCCACCGGGCATAAAGCTTCCTGGTCACTAAATGTACATTGAGGATTTTGTGCACTTGACTCATACTGATACCTAAGCTTGTCCAAATCTGCTGATAAGTCATTCTTTTGTCAGTCTCTATCATACGCCGCACAACACTGATCTTACACAAGTTACATATACCTATGATATGAAGATCGCTGACTACTACACCTAGAACAGTTGCTTTGTAAACCAACAGCAATGCAAGCGCAGCAATTCAAGCCACGTGCCGGATGTATAAAATATCATGTACTCATTTACACAAGGCTCATTCTGTTAGATTAATTAGCTATAGTAACATAATTTGTAATTTTATTTTAAATATATTTTATAAGTAAATTTGGTTTTTTTTCGAACCTCCGGCCGCAGCTAACGTAATTGGCGCAGTCGGTAGGATACTCAGGGGTAGTTTTGCGATAGTTAGGGAATATCTTTTCATAACCGTGAAGCACCCCGGCGGCTATCAAGTCCCTTCAAAGAGTATCCGGATCTACGGACCAGCTGCAGACCAGGAGGAGAATCCAGCCTTCGATTCATCGAGAGAAACCAGATGAAATCCACGTGAGTACACTTGAATTGATCTCGTGTTGCTCTCCCTTATCCCTAAGTTTTAAATCTTTCCCTTCAAGATTTATCATCCTAGAGTAACTCGTTCTCGGGAGCCTGAATCTCGACAGGCTCGCCGTCATATATTAGATAATAATAGGCAAACCGATTTAGATTTAGAATTAGAATTAGAATTAAATAATACTTATTTAACAGAGATGGCCCATGACCCGGACACAATTTTTAAGGCTTTACGCCTCGTCCCGGAGTTTGATGGGAACCCTAACGTTTTAACTAGATTTATAAAAATATGTGACACACTAGCCTCACAGTACCTAAGCAATGCGCCCGGTAGTGAATTTTCTAATTTATGTCTTTTGAACGGTATTCTTAACAAAATAACAGGAACCGCTGCCTGCACTATAAACTCTAATGGCATTCCTGAAAATTGGTTAGGTATTAGGACAGCACTAATAAATAATTTTTCCGACCAGCGGGACGAAACGGCTTTATATAACGACCTCTCCTTAGCTTCGCAAGGCAATAGAACTCCACAAGAATTTTACGACCATTGCCAAACTTTGTTTAGCACGATAGTGACTTACGTATCTTTACATGAGACCATACCGACCACCATCGATGCCAAACGGGATCTTTATAGGAAAGTCGCAATGCAAGCATATGTCCGCGGCTTAAAGGAACCTTTAGGATCTCGTATACGTTGCATGCGACCGTCGACAATAGAGAAAGCATTAGAATATGTACAGGAGGAATTAAACATTATGTATCTCCAACAGCGCAACGACTCCATAAAAAGTCAACATTCCCCCAAGTTCATTCCACCATCCACACCACCTTCCATTCCTCAACATCAACCTTTCCAAACTCCAGTACCTAATTGGCCAGCTCCTGTTGGGCAAAGACCTTATAGACCCCCACCTCAGCCGTTCAAATTTCCTCAACCCGTACCACACCAACAGCGCATGCCAACTAATACCCAGCGCATGTTCGGTGCACCCCCTCCTAACTACAACCAACGTAGTAACGTGTTCCGATTACCACCCCGAAATAACCCTCAACAACCTCAGCCTATGAGTGGAGTCCAGCGTTTTATTCCCAAGGCTTTACCACACACAAAAATGTTGACAGGACATGACTGGAATAAATTCGGCAATCCGCCACCAACAAATTATTTCAAATCCCGCGAAATGAATACGAACGAATGCGCTGCGTATAACGATTCATATTACGAGTATAACCCTGAATACGAGTACGCATACTACACCGACTATACCGACTTTAACAATGCTTATGCCCCGGATTCCGCTTCTGATTTTTCTTATTATGACCAGACTGACGAAAACCAAGATAATAATTATTATATTCAAAATCAATCACAAGTAGAATCTAAGCACTCCGATCAGGATTTTCAGGACGATTCGACTATAAAAAAAACCAAAATAGAATTAAATCTTCAGACTCAAAGACAATTACCATACATACAGATAGCAAACCCCCCATTAAAATTTTTGATAGATACTGGCGCGAATCAATCTTTTATTAGCCCTGAAGCTGTAGAAAAATTTTTCAGCGATTTCCCACTAAATTTTGACCCGTTCGAAGTAACAAACATACACGCGACAAGTCGTAATAATTATTCTATAACGTTACCTTGTTTTTCTGAATTTAATGATTCCGATAAAGTGAAATTCTTTGTATATCGCTTTCATGACTATTTTGACGGCCTTATAGGTTTGGATTTATTAAGTAAATGGGAGGCCCGTATAGATTTAAAAGAGGGACAATTAGTAACGCATTCAGCATGTAATCCCATAAAATTATGTAACTCGCGTAATGTTAATTTATACGAAGATATAATACCTGCAAACTCTTCAAAAATTATTAGAGTTCCATTGAATACAGGGGATGGCGAAGCCTATATTATGGAACAGGTTCTATGTAATTGTACTATTCACGAATGTGTTACCACTGTCGTCAATAATCGCGGTTATATTGAGGTAGAGAACCCAACGCCAAACGATATAATATTTTCACTCGACCGACCAGCCCACGCGGAATTATTTAATATTGAGTGCACGCGGACCGAACAATTATCAGCACGCGCAAAAGACGTAGTTTCGCGATTACGCACAGACCACCTAAACGAGGAGGAAAAAGCTAACTTTGTAGCACTTTGCTCTCGTTACTCGGACGTTTTTTACATAGAAGGTGAAAGCCTCACTTTCACAAATAGAATAAAACATCGGATTCGAACCACGGACGAAGTACCAATACACACTAAAAGCTATCGTTATCCATTCATACATAGACAGGAAGTTAAGGACCAAATAAGCAAAATGTTAGAGCAGGGTATTATAAGACCTTCCGAATCTGCATGGAGCTCACCCATCTGGGTTGTGCCAAAGAAAGTAGATGCTTCTGGCAAACAGAAGTGGCGTCTTGTAGTTGACTTTCGCAAATTAAACGAAAAGACACTTGACGATAAATACCCTATCCCGAACATTAGTGATGTTCTTGACAAATTAGGGAAGTGCCAATATTTTACCACCTTGGACTTAGCAAGCGGATTTTATCAGGTAGAAATGGACCCTCAGGACATAGCAAAAACCGCTTTTAATGTAGAGCATGGCCATTTCGAATTCCTTCGCATGCCAATGGGCCTGAAGAACAGTCCATCTACGTTCCAGAGAGTTATGGACAACGTTTTAAGGGGGCTACAGAATCATATATGCCTTGTATACCTAGATGACATAATTGTGTTCAGCACTTCACTCCAGGAACACATAGTTAACCTAGAGAAAGTATTTAGTAGACTTCGTGAGTCCAACTTTAAAATTCAAATGGACAAATCGGAGTTTCTCAAACATGAAACGGCTTATCTCGGTCATATTATCACCAGGGACGGTATTAAACCAAACCCCGATAAAATTTCGGCTGTACAAAAATACCCCATTCCAAAGAATTCAAAAGAAATTAAACAATTTTTAGGCCTTCTCGGTTATTACAGAAAGTTAATTCCGGATTTCGCCCGTATTACTAAACCATTATATCAGTGTCTTAAGAAAGGCAAAAAGGTAACAATAGACAATAATTACGTTAACGCTTTCGAAAAATGTAAGTCTCTTTTGACAAACGATCCCATCTTGCAATATCCAGACTTTACTAAAGAGTTCAATCTAACGACAGATGCTTCTAACTTTGCCATTGGTGCCGTACTGTCACAAGGTCCAATAGGATCCGACAAACCAGTCTGCTACGCTTCTCGTACGCTAAACGAAAGCGAAGTTAATTACAGTACAATCGAAAAAGAACTTCTCGCCATAGTCTGGGCTACGAAATACTTTAGACCATATTTGTTTGGACGTAAATTTAAAATTTTGACAGACCACAAACCATTGCAGTGGATGATGAATTTGAAAGAACCAAATTCTCGTCTCACAAGATGGCGACTTAGACTCAGTGAGTATGACTTTACAGTAATTTATAAGAAAGGCAAAATTAACACCAATGCCGATGCTCTCTCACGTATAGAGATTCACAATGAAGACATAAGGATGTTAATGAACGAAATTGATGAACTAAACTCGTTAATAGGCAACCCAAGCGAAGGTATAGCGAACTCTTCGACTGAGACCGTACACACCAGTAACGAACACCCTATACTTGAAATTCCTATAACTGACGAACCACTCAATAAGTTTAATAGACAGATTCACTTGACTGTTGTTAGCGACGTTAAACGAAAAACCATTGTGACTAAACCCTTCGATACCCATACACGTGTTAGCATTCAACTATCTGAAAATAGTCTCGAAGAAGACGTCATAAACGCTGTAAAAGAGTATGTCAATCCGAAAATCAAAACAGCTCTCTTAATAAACCCACCTTTAGCATTATATAAAGTAATACCAATCTTACAGGATAAATTTAAAAGCTCTTCACTTAACCTTGTTTTAACTAAATTCGAGTTAGAGAATGTTAAGGAATATTTGCGACAACAAGAAATTATTCGTCACTATCACGACGGTAAAACCAACCACCGTGGTATTAATGAGTGTTACCTAGCATTATCTCGCAAATACTATTGGCCAAAAATGAAAGACCATATTACAAAATTCATTAACGAGTGTACCATCTGCGGACAGGCCAAATACGATAGAAACCCAGTAAGACCTCAATTTAATGTAGTACCACCTGCAACCAAACCCTTTGAGATAATTCACATGGACCTCTTTACAGTTCAAAGTGAAAAATATGTAACTTTTATAGACGTTTTTACAAAATACGGACAAGCTTACCATTTACGCGACGGAACCGCTATTAGTATATTACAGGCCCTTCTACAATATTGTACCCATCACGGTGTTCCCCTAACAATAATTACTGACAACGGAACAGAGTTCACTAATCAATTATTCTTAGAATTTACTAGACTCCATAAGATAAATCACCATCGTATTTTAGCCCATTCTCCTAACGATAACGGTAATATAGAAAGGTTCCATTCGACCCTTTTGGAACATATTAGAATTTTAAAATTACAACATAAGGACGAACCGGTCATCAATCTCATGCCTTACGCAATAATAGCCTACAATAGCTCAATACATAGTTTTACTAAATGTCGACCATTTGACTTATTAACGGGACACTTTGACCATAGAGACTGTCTTGACATCGACATAACCCAGAAACTACTACAGCAGTATGTACAGACGCATAGGGATCAAATGAAAAAGGTGTACGAAATTATTAATAGCACGTCACTAGCCAATCGCACAGCCATTATAGAGAATAGGAATAAGGACCGCGAACCAGAAATAGAATACGCACCGCAGCAGCAAGTTTTTATTAAAAATCCATTTGCCGCCCGCCAAAAAACCGCACCACGTTATACTCAGGACACTGTATTAGCCGATTTACCCATTCATATATATACATCTAAAAAACGTGGCCCAGTAGCAAAATCACGGCTCAAGCGTGTCCCTAAAGCAGTTAATTTGTTACAGGATACTGCTAATAATGCTCCTTCAAAGGACTCAGACGACAGAGATAAAACTTGAAAGTCTATCAGACGGACCAGGACTACTACCGTATAAACTAGGACCCACGAAATTGACTACTCATTACCATACATTTTTACAGTACGTACGACTTGATGACATTGAAGGTAATATCCACTCCTTACAGAATCAACTACTGACTTTCCAAAATCAACTGACTAACGATACTTATTTACTGTATGAAATCCAAATAGATTATCTGTCTAACAAACTTGGCAAGGTGTTAAGTCATCTCAGAACCCTAGAGCCCAATAGAGCTAAAAGAGGTCTTATAGATAGTCTTGGTTCAGTCATAAAAAGCATAACTGGTAACTTAGATTATACAGACGCGTTAAGATATAACGAGGCAATTAAAACCCTTAAGGATAATCAACTGAGCGTTGCATCCGAATTCGATCAACATCTCAGCGTAAGTAAAGAATGGATGTCTAAGCATAGTAATGCAGTTATTGAGATAGCGGAAAATCAAAGGAAAATTAATGAGACTTTGATACTTATATTAAATAGTAATGCATATAGGCAAACTAGTTTAATTAAATACGCTAAATTCGCGCAATTGTTAGAAATAATTAGTGATAATGTAGAGGACTTAATGCTAGAATTAATTAGAATAGAAAACACTTTAGCTTTTATTCGTGCATCTAGCACGCACCATTCTATTATAGATATAGATGTATTAGGTTCCATGTTAAGTAAGCTTAGAAGTATTTATAGCTCAGATCAGATATTAAATTTAGAACTCAGAGACTATTATGACGTAATAAAACCCGGCTCATATTACACGGAAAAACAAATCGTGTTCATCTTTAAATTTCCTATAACTTCTAGAGATAATTTTGATTTATATAGATTATCCATTGTCCCAAATAAAAATTCACAGGCCCTTATCCCAACCTATCCCTTCATAGTGTGACGGCTCAATATTATTATTAATAATTAAATTCAATATAAAGGGGCGTCAAAAATAGTTTTAAAAGATATATATTAAGCAATTAAGTTAAATCAATAAATATAAAGTTAATATATTTCAGACATTATCCCAATAACATAGCAAATTAAAGGCAAAATTATTGTTTCTTGTAATAAGTAAATTTATTATAAAAACTTGTAAAAATATTTAAAATAAGATAAATAATAGAAATACAAGTCAACAAATATTATAAAATTAAGTTAAATAACATTTATAAGATAATTAGAAAATTTGTTAAAAATTGTTAAAGTCATGGGAGGTGTTCGTGTATAAAAGAAATTTTTCTAAGTTGTGGAAGGAGTTCACGTACAGATGAATTTTTCTAAGTTGTTGAAGGAGTTCATGTATTAAGGAAAATTTTCCTAAGTTATGGAAGGTGTTCACGTATAGATGTCTTGTATGGATGAGGTGCCGGAGATACATACCTGCAGTTGTACATATATATGGGGTGGTCGGGAGCCCGACTGCCTGAAGTACTGTAGCACAATGACTAGTCCTATATTAGGGACTTATGATATTAAACTCAATGATACAAAAGCAATACTATAGAAGGTCTCCATGATGAATTTGCATTACAATAGTAGGGTCATGGGTTCGAACCCTATATATGAATGACTTATGAAAGTAAGGTCTATGATTCAAAAGCAATACTATAGAAGGTCTCTGTGATTAATATGCATTACAATAGTAGGGTCGTGGGTTCGAACCCTATATATGAATGACTTATGAAAGTAAGGTCTATGATTCAAAAGCAATACTATAGAAGGTCTCTGTGATTAATATGCATTACAATAGTAGGGTCGTGGGTTCGAATCCTATATATGAATGACTTATGAAAGTAAGGTCTATGATTCAAAAGCAATACTATAGAAGGTCTCTATGATTAATATGCATTACAGGGTCATGGGTTCGAATCCTATATATGTATACATGACTTATGAAAGTAAGGTCTATGATACAAAAGCAATATTATAGGAGGTCTCCTTGATGCATAAGCATTGTATGGGGTGGTCGGGTGACTGACTGCTCCTAGTACTGTAGCAAAATGACTAGTCCTTATTAGGGACTTGAAAAGGAATATTATGGTGGCGTGTGTGCTGCTTCACGAGCAATTGGTCCGAGGTAAACTTGGACTCGCTAACCGATGTGTCCTAGACATATCATCTTAGTGCCGGTGGTAAGCGGGTTTGTTGTAGCAATACGGCTTTCCTGTGGACATCGCACACCCATACCGTTTGTGGGCGGCGTAGTAGCGCATAGCGAAGCGTCGTCTATCTTTCGGATGGGGATGATGAGTGTGTTTGGTAGCACTTTTAAGTGTAACGGGCATACTCAACTTCATGTCTTAGTGCATTAGCGCTATGATACGTGGAGTTTTGTTCATTGACGTCTTAGTAGCGTGCTACTATGATACGTTAGTGATATTTTTTATATAACAACAATACTAACTTTGTTGCCAAAGTCGATAGGAGTCATGTGGGTGTGTTGTGAGGGTGCGCCGCCCGTATGATAGTTGCATTGATGCTTACTGCTACATGCAGTATTGCGTCTTGTGATGGATCTGCGGGTGTGCTGCGCCTGATTCGACGCTCTCTTGTGGTTCTGGTCGATGGAGGTATACAATTAACATCTTAGTGTCGGTGGTAAGCGGGTTTGTTGTAGCAATACGGCTTTCCCGTGGACATCGCACACCCATACCGTTTGTGGGCGGCGTAGTAGCGCATAGCGAAGCGTCGTCTATATTTCGGATTGGGATGATGAGTGTGTTTGGTAGCACTTTTAAGTGTAACGGGCATACTCAACTTCATGTCTTAGTGCATTAGCGCTATGATACGTGGAGTTTTGTTCATTGACGTCTTAGTAGCGTGCTACTATGATACGTTAGTGATATTTTTTATATAACAACAATACAAACTTTGTTGCCAAAGTCGATAGGAGTCATGTGGGTGTGTTGTAAGGGTGCGCCGCCCGTATGATAGTTGCATTGATGCTTACTGCTACATGCGGTATTGCGTCTTGTGATGGATCTGCGGGTGTGCTGCGCCTGATTCGACGCATTCCTGTTGTTCTGGTCGATGGAGGTATACAATTAACATCTTAGTGTCGGTGGTAAGCGGGTTTGTTGTAGCAATACGGCTTTCCCGTGGACATCGCACACCCATACCGTTTGTGGGCGGCGTAGTAGCGCATAGCGAAGCGTCGTCTATATTTCGGATTGGGATGATGAGTGTGTTTGGTAGCACTTTTAAGTGTAACGGGCATACTCAACTTCATGTCTTAGTGCATTAGCGCTATGATACGTGGAGTTTTGTTCATTGACGTCTTAGTAGCGTGCTACTATGATACGTTAGTGATATTTTTTATATAACAACAATACTAACTTTGTTGCCAAAGTCGATAGGAGTCATGTGGGTGTGTTGTGAGGGTGCGCCGCCCGTATGATAGTTGCATTGATGCTTACTGCTACATGCGGTATTGCGTCTTGTGATGGATCTGCGGGTGTGCTGCGCCTGATTCGACGCATTCCTGTTGTTCTGGTCGATGGAGGTATACAATTAACATCTTAGTGTCGGTGGTAAGCGGGTTTGTTGTAGCAATACGGCTTTCCCGTGGACATCGCACACCCATACCGTTTGTGGGCGGCGTCGTAGCGCATAGCGATGCGTCGTCTATCTTTCGGATGGGGATGTTGAGTGTGTTTGGTAGCACTTTTAAGTGTAACAGGCATACTCAGCTTCATGTCTTAGTGCATTAGCGCTATGATACGTGGAGTTTTGTTCATTGGCGTCTTAGTAGCGTGCTACTATGATACGTTGGTGATATTTTTAATATAACAACAATACCAACTTTGTTACCAAAGTCGATAGGGATCATGTTGGGTGTCTTGTGAGGGGGCGCCATCCGTATGATAGTTGCATTGATGCTTACTGCTACTGGCGGTATTGCGTCTTGTGATGGATCTACGGGTGTGCTGCGCCTGATTCGACGCTCTCTGTGGTTCTGGTCGATGAAGGTATACGGGTGGTGATGTCTGCTGGGATGTATGGGGGACCTTGGAATGGTGTAAGCCCGACGATAGTCGTATTGATGCTTGTTGCGTTCTGCAGCATTACTTCTCTGCGATGGTTGTTTGGTGGGACGCTATTCTCAATGGCGCTCTCTGCGTCTTGGTTTGACTCACACCTAAGTAGCTTTGCCCAAGTCGGGTCCCTTCATTGCGGGGCTGCAGACTGTCTGCCCTCCACGATGTTTTATATAACAACATAATATTATCTCTCTGTAACTTTCCCACCTTTGAATGATTGAAGGCAACTTGTTGGTGGGTGAGACAAACATGATCGAAAATGCATTTACTCAACGTCAGTGACACAAACCCTTTCTGATGGCGAATTATTACTCTTATCTTATAACTGCCTTTTGGCTATATCTGCCGTTGTATTGGTTGGTGGAGCAAATGTGTCGACCTCATGCGGGTGGTAGCTGGCGGGAGGATCTGAGGAGACTCTCAAGGCTGCGGCCGAAAGCTGCACAACGTGGGACCCCATTCCCTTGAGGTGAGCAGTAGTCTCATGACACGCTCTGCGGCTAGTAGCCGTGCTGATCATGCAATTGGTGGTGATGCCATACACTTACATCACGTCTGCAGGAGCGGCGGTCTGGCAGGTGGTGGCGCTCACGGAGGGTTTACAGCCAGTGTGCCTATTTGCCTAAACCGTGTGACGTACATTCACTGTGGCTGGATTCGTTCGTATTCTGTATGGCGTTTACACGCATTGACATGCGCGACTTCGGTCGATGTTTGTGCTTACGCACTAACAAGGGGCCAAGCCTCTTTTACTGGTTCGCCAGTTATTTTGCTGTGGACTACGGTCCAGTTCCCGAATTAGCGTTCCCTTCGGGGGGAGTGCATCAAAATGGTTGGCGCTCACCGTGCACGGCGTGTGTGGGGCCGTGTACCTCCCCTACATTTTTTTAAATAAATGTAGGAGAGCGAAGCCCTTGTATCGGGTATTTTTGTATAAATATATTGTGAGCCTTTTCCAAGCGGGAAGGGATTAATAATAATAAATTAATAATGTAAACCTGATACAAGTGGAATAGGGACGTTTTATGTTCTTAACCTTTTTCGAGCCCTGTCTTCGAGAACGGGGTTCACTTAGCTTATTAGGCACTACCAACAGCTTTCAATTGCTCTAGTGAATATTCATTCTTCCAAAAGACACCTAAAAGAACTAAGTTACAAACAAACACAACGTAAGTAAGGGTCCTAACTAAGACGATCACGCCAAAAGATTACAAACGGCCTATTATTAAACCTTTAGAGAGATCATTTTAGAAAGATCTAAACATAGTTTATTAATCCTGGTCTAAATATATAATGTTATTGAAAAGGGGATATTTTTAATATTATAAAATTTTTATTTTGCAATACATTAGAGGGGGGGGGGGGGGGATCGTTACAATAGCAACTAACGAGTTATCATTCGTGTACATTGAGACAGAATGTCCGAAGTTTAACCATTGGTATCTCTGTGAAGAACGCACTACCTATCAGATTCGAACACAACCCGATTGCATCCAAGAGTTGATCACCAAGCAAGTCATACAAGAAGCCTGCAATCTTACTACTATCATCCTGTCAAAAGAAGCGATGGAAAAACTAGATGACCAGCATTATATCCTGTCCTTTCCACACAATACCAAGGTACAATTGTCCTGCGGAAGAAAAGAATTCACCATGCTACAAGGGAGTTATCTCATTACGATTCCAGCCAGCTGTCTTCTTAAAACTGCCGAGTTCACCATCGTCAACGACAATAATGAGATAAAAGGTCAACCTCTAAAGCTCACTGGACTACCTTTCAGATCTCCGGAACAAGCTACAGCATCTACCCGCATCCACCTAAACTCAATCCATCTCCAAGGATTACACAGCATCCAAGACAAAATTCTCATGCAATCACCAGTACAACTACGTGCCATAAGTGACACATTATATCATACGACAATTCCCTTTTATATCATATTATCGAGTGGAGGTATCCTTATCTTTGTACTGGCCACCCGTCGCTACATATCAAGATGCAGAAAGGAAACGAGCAAAGCAGCACAATCACCAACACCTAATCCAGAAGACCATGGGAACTCCGAAATTCCGGCAACATTTTCCCTGAAAATACTCAAATAGTTGCCGTTCTGAGGGTGGAGGAGTTACATATACCTATGATATGAAGATCGCTGACTACTACACCTAGAACAGTTGCTTTGTAAACCAACAGCAATGCAAGCGCAGCAATTCAAGCCACGTGCCGGATGTATAAAATATCATGTACTCATTTACACAAGGCTCATTCTGTTAGATTAATTAGCTATAGTAACATAATTTGTAATTTTATTTTAAATATATTTTATAAGTAAATTTGGTTTTTTTTTTCGAACCTCCGGCCGCAGCTAACGTAATTCACACATACACACATACACACACACACACACACACACACACACGCACACACAAAAACGCGCGCGCGCGCACGCACATGCATGCACTCGTCACACACACACACACATACACGCGAGCGCGCGCGACACAGAACGCACACAATTTAATCTTTACGTATGCGCAATTTTATATGTATCCAAAAATTGTTATGGAAGAGCGGGGTCCCCTAACACAGGTATTGATATACTTAAAAGAAGACCCCAACCTAGTTAATGTACTCGTATTTAAATTTAAGATACTGAAAACTAATTAAAAAAATATTTTTTTAATTCTCTAATACCTCGAAAATTATCAATAAATAAAATTAAAATTATCATATCTCACATATGGCAATATGTTCATAATCAAAATTGATGATCTAATAATTTCTCACTTATTTATTAAGGTTCTATCATTTATAGTTTCGTCGTAAAACATTAAAGTAAAAAAAAATGATTTTGCATCAAAGCTTTAAAATTGACGATAATCTTTTAAAGTTTTGATACAATGAGAAAATAAAATAAAGTGTAGGTAAAACCTTTTTGTGTAAAACTTCAATTCTAAAATTTTTTATTTGAAACATTTTTACATCTTTTATATTTTATGAGATTATCATTAGCATCAGAATGTTTCTATCAGTTTTTCGTTTACCGGAAGACTCCGGCTGCCTATCCGTAGCGAGAAGCTATAACGATAAAAGCCCCATGTCCAGCGGAGAATTTTAGAGACTAAAAGTTGGTTCAATATATCTAAATATTTTAAAATAATCCGAACACAAACATATCAAGAAGATGTAAAATACGTATTTATTCGATAAATTAATAATATTTATGAAACTCCCGAAGTGAAGTTTAAAAATAATATCATACACACCTTGACTGGATAGGACTATTATAAGCTGTTCACCCTAAATATTATTTACTAGCGATTAAGTAATTTATCAAAGTCATTACTGTAAAAGCCATAACATAGATACATCCATACCGCCCTTTACCTAAAATAATTGAATTGAGTTGACGTTCCGTAAACTTTCGAACCGATAAAGACAAAGTTTGATTGTTTTGTTTCAAGATTCACTCAATTACAAGATAATATTAGTTTGTTATTAATCCGCCTAAATTAATCACTCGTTAAACAACAACTTAAAGACAATTTTGGTTCCTCTAAATTGCTTTTGTTTCTATTGACTCTTTATTCAAAATTGTTGTAATACTCCTTTAAATCCTGTGTGTTGAGAGTTTGAACAAAATCCTTTGCATCTTTCACCTGTTATGCGAGGCGACTATTAAATATAACAGAAAGATCTCATAGCTTTCCATTAAACTTACATATCAAGTCAATAACTTAAGTATAATAAAAATAGGCACAACTTTAATCGCGTACGGATTTGACACGAAATCATAACAGGGCTAGCCTAAAGTTAGCGTAATAAATCCATGCGTATTTTAAGGTAGTATTATCTTATAGTGATCATGGAAATAGAATATTAATGTATTTAACACGTTATTGTGCTAAAGTAAAAATGGTGGCTTTTATACTAAAGGTACAAACAGCGGACTTGAAGCCCTATTTTATTTAAGCCAACTCGATCCGATATACGAGTAATTGATGCTAATTTAAGCATCGGATAAAGTAATGTTATTTTTTTAATTTTACTTAAAAATACTTGTTTGGGGTACCTTTTCACTAAGGGCAGCACATTACAGCACCGTATAGCTGTAAAAACGAAGGAATTTAAGTGAAAACCAATACGTTGAGAGGGAATTCGGAGAACAACGATAAATGTCATGAGACTTCAGCCTTGCGAAGATTAAAATCACTTAGGAACAGAAATGTTATTTTTTTAAAATACTCTGCAGCCAATGTATCGTCAACTATTGTGAAAAGTGTGCAAGACGCCCTAAAATTCCAAGATAGATATTCCTTAGATAGACAGAGACAATGGGCGGTCCTATCGTTTAGAGTAATAAGCCATAATAAAAATAATGTAAAATTTTATAAAAGTACATAACCTATAAGATACGTACATACATACTTATATATATATATATATATATATATATATATATATATATATATATATATATATATATATATATATATATATATATATATATATATATATATATATATATATATATATATATATATATATATATATATACAAATTAATTAAATAGAATCATAGATGAAACTAGTAATGAACATGACATGTTTCCTGAAACCGGAAGAGATTGGTCGCGTCTTACTGATAATGACAAGTAATTCCATATACTGACAGCATGTATTGTAAATGAGCTGTCCAAAAATTTGATATTGTGAGCTTAGAGTTAAGAATCAAAATGCGTCAAAGTGACAACGCACTTTGACGCATTTTGATTCTTAATTGAGGATAAATGTCTATGGGTCACAACATCCATTTACCATCATGTGGACTGTGTGCTCGTTTGTTACCCAATGCTATAAAAAATATCCGACAGACTAAATAATGCCTGTTTATTATTATATTCATAATTTTAATAAAAATAGGTCCGAAAGTTTTCTATATTTATTTCTTGTAACTACAATATTTAATCACATTTTCACGCTCAAATTCTTAAGACAAAATTTTTCATTCATTTTATAATATAAATTAATATAAATATTTCATTCACAAATAGTTCATACTAAATTGAAAAAGTTGAGCAACATGTTGCCGATAACATCTGGTATCTACCAGTTATGGTTAGTTAGTAAGAGTAAGAGGTCACAGCTTTATATGTATATACAATTTGCACACACAAACCGGTATACCAAGCTGCTAAATATTTTTTGTTATTATCTAACTATGTATGATCTGATTTGAATATTGCTTAAATAATAAGTAAAATCTTTAGTATATAAAAACAAACGGCTATTTTGTCCCGGAGATGTGGTATTTGAATTATCCCAAACTGAATGTGATTTATGGGCAGCAAATATGATTTATGGGCGACGTTTTTGGAAAATCGGTTAACAAATGAATTTTAACTTCATTTGAAATTACCACGCGTTCTGAATTTAAAAGATAAAAAGGAATAGTATTTGCAATTTTTTCATGAAAATTTCTTGACCATTGTTTTACTTTATATTCTGATTTCAAAATGGACCAAGTCTATGTACACTATCTCAATAAATGAGAAAATCTGTAGAATTTGGGAAAAATACAGTTAATTCATTTAAATGTACCATGTCGTGGTAAACAATTGATGTTTATCAATTATTTTTATCAACTTTCAACATGGCGTCTCACCGATTTAGTTACTCTGTGCTTATAGACAATGACAGTAAACTATAAAGCGACGATTGATCATACCCGTAGAAAAAGAACTGTCAGTTATCACAACAGTGTTAAAAATACGTGAAATAAATATGTGAAACGTCACTAATCAATAAAAATGACAGCTTACAGCCATGACGGGTTTTTGTTATGTTGCAATTTCAAGTGTAATTTACTGCGCTTTGCCAACAAACAAAGCCAGTATAAAATAATTGGACAGTTGAGAACCGTTTAAAATATTTTTGCCCATTTTTGAGTATAGAGTACAAGGACCTGGCCTAGGCTCCATACATTTTGAAACATTTCCTTTGGCCGGTTATCGCCAAATAACTCTGTATAGTATAGGCCAGTAGTAGTAGAAAGTTTCAAAATACCAGGTATCTGGTACTAAAATTGACCGTCCACCCGCCAAGTGTAGCTTATGGGAGAGTTTCATGTCCGGAAGCGGAATTGTATGAGCTGATGAAGAAGAAGCAGAAGAAGAAAAATAAATTGTGAGAACTTATTTTTTCAAACGTAAATTATGTCTTATGCTGTATTAAAAATAATTGCCGAAATTATAGTTTATCCATCTTTGTTTTCAGGAGTGACAAAACATCCGAATTTTGGTACTTAATTGCAGATAGTAGTAGGCGTCTATGGACCACAACAAACACTTATCATGGCATTTACATGAAACATGGGCTATATACTATTTGTCATTCCTACCTTGATAACAAAAATCACTCATGTCTCACTAAAACAAATATGTATGCACATAATTTATTTCAATTAAAGTAAATTGCATTATGTTATATAGTATTATGCTTACATCAAGCTATTACGGGTAAAGAGGGTCGTCCGTTGTATAAAGAGTCGTCAAACACAATGCCTTATTATCTGCTTATCAGCAATTCTCCAGGCTTCGAACGTTTGTTTATCAATAGGCTATGTATATTTTCATATAATATACAACCAAAAATATACTTTTATTCATATATATATATACATTATATTAACATATATTATAATATATTATATAACACATACACAAAAGGTGGTGATTGCTACAATGCAGTTTCTAAATGTTTTCATAACAATTGTATAAATGTTACACTGTAAGTTATCCTTAAAAAAGTCCAGCTAGGTTTATTGCTGGTTCTTCCCAGACAGAGCATGGGTTTTTATCGACCCAGTATTAAAAGTAAAAAATGACTTTCAATAAGAATTACAAGTAATAAATGTGTATAAAAATGACCCTGTAGTGGCGGTTGAGAATATCCACTACCCCATATCTTCCCGTGAGTGTCGTAAGAGGCGACAGAGGGAAACAGGCAGGAGATGGGCAGCAGCATATACCTGATAACAGTACAATAAAAACTGCGGTTGCCGACCCACTATCCAAGCGTGGCAACTATGGCAAACATCCCTCCATGAGTAACGATACAAATAAACGGCCCCCAGCAGCTCCGCTATTCCTGGCTACGCTGGTGACCATGATAACGGCGGAGCTAGGGGTGCTAAGGATCGCCGGTGAAAGTTGGTTGCCACCTACGATGACTCGACCTGGTAACAATAACGCACACACCCTAAGGACTGACAAGATGATCCTAGAGCTGGACGAAGAGGAAGCCACTCTGCACTGGCATATTAGAGGATTATCCGAGGTCTGAAGAAAGGGGAGCACACGGTAATCGTCGAACACGATAACTTGTTCTATCACCGGGAGAGCAACCATCTTTCCCGAGGAGATGTTGAATTTATCTTCCACAAGTCTCTCGTCAACAACATTGTAAAGATCGGGAGTGTGTCGACGAAGGTTGCGCACCTGATATTCAGAATCACCAAACGGTATTCGCTGAAGGTCATACAGGTTTACGCACTAACCTCAGAACATCCAGATGAGGAGATGGAGCAAATGTATGAGGATATCTCTAGAGCTATTCATTCCTCCAAAACCCAATATACGGTGTCGATGGAATGCTTCAATGCAGAGCTAGAAAGCGATATAAATACAAGAGAAAACGGTGAGCTGAAGGTGGGGAAATTTGGAATAGGGCAACGAGATCTAAGAGGCCAGCAGCTGGCCGACTTCATGAAGAAAGAGGAATTCTTTATGATGAACTCTTTTTTCCAGAAGCGGCCCCACAGGAAGTGGTCTGGTCGAGCCTCGACGATTCGACAAAAATGAGATTGACTTCATTATGACGATCAGACGTCAACCGCTCAGTGATGTCTCAGTGATCGCGAGAGTAAAAACTGGCAGCGACCACCGAATGGTTAGAGGCTTATTAAACCTAAACGTTGAGTTAAAGAGGTCTCGTCTAGTGAAGTTAATGCTCCGTCCGAGCGAGCTTGAATTACAAAACCGTTTTCAGTGACTAAAAGACTGTAATACAGCGGATGATATGAATGACAAGCTCGTGGAAACTGTCCATGCAGTCGGAGCAAAGTTCTGCGAGACCCGCCGCAGAAGATCACGAAAACTCCCCGATAACACTCTTAATCTCATGGCTCTTAGACGAGAAATGAAGCTGCATTCTTCAACAGATTTGACAGCATACAGGCAACTGAACAGACAGATCTCCAAATACATGTCGCGGGACTTTCGCAATTTTAGTAAAGCGTGTATTAAAGATGCGAGTGAGCGGAACCAGGGTTCCATAATCTTTGCCAGAGATCTGTCTGCCAGAAAGAGCCAACTGTCGAAGCTAAAGATTGAGTGTGGCAGCATCGTTTTCGGGACACCTGAAATTTTGAGGTAGGTTAAAGGTTTTTATGGGCAGCTGTAAACGTCACCGTAGGAGCCACACGCAAGTATGAGTAACGATCCTAGAGCAAGTCTAATCCAACACTATACGGATGATATCCCGGACGTCAGTCTGAGCGAGATCAAAATGGCTCTCCAGCACCTTAAGAACGGCAAGTCCTCCGGCGAGAGTAGAATTATAGCAGGGCTTCTGAAAGCGAGTGGAAACCGGTTATTATAGTCCTTCAGAAGTTCATTAGTTCCGCCCTTCATAGTGGCACTACTCCTTAGGCGTGGAGCAGAAGTGAGGTGGTCTTGTTCTTCAAGAAAGGGGACAAAGATCTCTTGAAGAACTACAGACCGATATCTCTTCTGAGCCGCATTTACGTGTTGTTTACGAGAGTCATTAGAAATCGTCTCGCACGCAGACCCAATGACTTCCTGCTTCCCGAACAAGAGAGTTTCCGAAAAGGAACCATAGACCACATACTTACCCTTCGGCAAATTATTTAAAAGATTGAAGAGTACAGTCTGCCTCTTTGTCTGGCGTATGTGGAGTATGAGAAAGCCTTTGATTTGATCGAAATTTGCGCGGTGCTTCAGTCCATTCAGCGGTGCCAAGTGGACTGTCGGTATATCAAAGTGCTGAAGTATTTATACAGTAGGACTATGATAGCTATCCGAGTACGGAACCGGAGTCCGAAACCTATTCAACTGCAGAGAGGTGTAAGACAGGGTGACGTTATATCCACAAAACTCTTCCACTCTCCATTGGAAGACGTTTACAAGCTACTGGACTGAAAGTATACGGTAATAACATCAATGGCGAGTACATCACTCATCTTCGATTTGGCAATGATAGAGTAAGGACTCTGGTAAGATGACAGAGTATGGCAAAATAAAGAAGAAAAAACGCTGGAGGACCTAAGCATAGTGCTTAGTAGCTCAATGACCTCAATAGTGCCTCCCAACGGATAGGTCTTATGATGAACATGGACAAAACGAAGATCATGTGTATCGCCCATGTCACATCGATGCCGGTAGTTGTTGGGAGCACTAAGCTCGAATTAGTTGACGAGTATGTTTAAATGTGACGAATAGTCCGACTAGGTAAGTCCAACTTCAGCTGAGAGGTCAATCGACGGATTCAAATCGACTGGGCAGTGTTCGGGAAATGGCGACACATCTTCATGTCACGTATATCTCAAAACCCGAAAACTAGATTGTACAACCGGTTCGTGTTACCAGCGATGACTTTGGATCTGAGATGTGGTCCTTATCTGCTGGCTGTATGAGGACGCTCAAGGTCACACAGCGAGCTATGGAGAGGGCTATGCTCGGAGTTTCTTTGCGTGATAAACTTAGAAATAAGGATATCTGAAGTAAAATCACAGTAACCGTTATAGCTCTACGGATTTGTAAGCTGAAGTGGCAATGGGCCGACCATATAGCTTGAAGAAACGACGACCAATGGGAGAAAAGGTTGTGTAGGTACTCCTCCACTAGACGGAGTTAGGACCTGGTAAGACATGCTGGAATTCGTTGGATGCAGGTGGCTCAGGACCGTGACATTCCTTGGAGGAGGCTTGTGTTCAGCACGGACTTGTGTAGGCTGTAATGATGATGATGACAATGGTGAAAAATGATTCAATTCTACCCTATAAAATAAAGCTGTATCTTCAATTTACATAAAAGGAAACAAGCTGCAACATTGCTTTGTAAATATTAAATAAATCAGAGAAACTTGTGTTATTATTATAAGGGATGTTAGTGAAAGGCTCCCGAAAACGAAGACAGAAGATAGTAAGGATACTAAGGACCTTTGATGAAGGGACAAATAAAAAATCGATCCCGATGAAAAAAAAAGTTATATTTTATAACGATAAATTAGTTTTATTTACGCTCTATTATGTTAGTACAGCTAAACATAAAACGAATAGTGAGTAGTAGTGTTTTATTTTGATATTTATCGTATTTAAAAACTTTCTCTTTAATTCTCAAAGTCTCCCTCAAAACACATTCACAAACAAAAGAAACAAATATTTGCTTTCGAAGCACTTTTAGTTAAAAAGACGTCTCTACGAATATTTACCTACAACATACAAGTTTCAAAAATAATGTCAACACAAATAAGAAAGTATTCTATGTTTGGCCGCAAACATAAATTCGAGAGTATCTTTTACTTAACTTTGTTTAAACTGTAATTCATTTTACTATGTAACGACGTTTAGTTCTCATAGTCTATTTGCCAATTGGTTGTAGTGAAAACGTACCCATTACCCGCTTTTCCGGAGGGTCACAAGAAGCATCTATGGTAAAAATCGGAAAGACCCAGTGGCTTCCAATAGATCATGGTATACAATTTCAAAACATACAGAGCAGTGATGCGTATATATACGATGGGCATATTCCTCTTAAAAAGCAGCATGTTTATAGCAAATCGTTTCTATAATAAAAGAAACCATAGTATAGCAGTGGCCTGTTGTTGGTTGAGAAAAAAAGGTAAAATTAATTTGCTACTATTCACGTGAAAAATAAAAATAATGTGTCTCACCTAGTTTAAACAACACCTCCTGCACTCCCTTAAATACGCGCACTATCAACGCCACTACTAATCCTAACACCAGTATACTACGCGAGACACACCACCGTCGTTAATACAACAGGTAAAATAATGTTACAGCCGTTACAGAGCGTTTTAGAGCAAGGAAGTGTCCGCCGCGCTGCCCCAATGCGTATTTTCGAACTTCACATGTCTTCGAAATATTATTTTTTCCTTATTCCTCAGACATGCAGGTTTCCTCACGATGATTTCCTTCACCGCCGAGCACGTGGTAAATCAGCACTTAAAATTGCAATTACAATTTCATTGGTGCCGGCGGGGTCCGAACCCGGGTTACTCGCGTTCTGTTATATTTACAGCGAGCGTTAACCATCTGAGCTACCACGGCTCAATACAACAGGTGTTTACCCTCTATACAAGGCATTTTCAGGTTAAATAGACTCCGTGTTGGCTGACCACCAGCAGCGGGTTCCTATAAAGGTACGCAACTGATGGCGGGCGGGACATGTTCTTCAAACTAGGTAATACACATCAATTTTAAATTTCATGCGAATCTTAGCTAATTTATTTTAACGTTTTTAATGTAATGGATTTATGCTAAGTTAACACCTGCGCCTGATCCTATTAATTTTCTAAGAAAATTCAGTTCATCATAATAGATGCGCCGATATCAGTCTAGTTATCTGGCATAAACGTAGCAGCTCTAAAAATATGATGATTGAGATGATTTTCTTGTTACATAGAAAAAATGCTTTGTTGTTTTAGACCACAGCGGCAAAATTTGGTTAAAAATTAACATTTTAATAAAAGGTAAAGTTCACTTAAAACTAAAAAATGGTAAATTTAAAAAAAAAAATGTACAACCGACTTTAATTTGAATAAAATTAGAACATCACCAATGTAGTCGAAGTCAATTAAATACGCATTATTTAGGATAACCCAAAAACAACCGGATTGCACTTTCATGGAACTTAGTAGCTTCAGTTAGAAAGGATTGTATACAGGACCAGAAGTCAAGCTGTAGTCATGCTAAATCAACTGCCTAAATAATCTTAAAATAAACTGCTTCGTTGGTCTAGTAGTTGTATTAGTGCGACTGCTGATCCGATGAATGTGAGGTCCTGGGTTCGAATCCTGGATCGGGCCAAAAATCAATAATTGAGGTATTCCATCGAAAAATTCTCAGTAACTGCCCGGAGTCAGGAAGTTTTTTTTATAGAAGAGGGGGCAAAAAAAGTTAGCGGTGTCTCACCGCCGTGCCTCGGAAAGCACGTAAAGCCGTTGGTCCTGCGCCTAATCTCTCCCCGGACGTGTCGGTTTACCGTCCCATCGGATTATGAGAGTGAGGGAATAGTGAGTGCACCTGTGCTTGCGCATACACTTGGGCACTATAATCCTGTCCTGCGCTGATGGCTAGTCTCCGTTGAGGCAGGTAGCCGTGACCGAAATTCGGTCTGAAGGACATTATTATTATGCTAAATCGTATAGCAATGTTCAAATAAAACTAAATGTGTGTTTCAATTTTAGGTGAATATCTTAAATTTAAATCAAATTCTTCGTAACTTTTCGTTCGTGTTTGGTTCCAAAAACTGTTTGCTATTTAAATAAAATAAGAGTTGTTCATGGTTCAGACAGAAGTAATAATCAATATAGTGACATGTTGTGTAAGTAATTTGTGTGCATGAGACCAGTTATATTAGTAGTATAGTTGTAGTACGAATGGATCGGCTCGACCCGGGAAGGACCACGATCTCACAGATCACAGATCTCACAGAATACCATCGTAAAATAGTAGCTTAATGCTGCTCTGTTTCGTACGGTGAGTGTAGAGAATCGGAGACCCTTTTTACTGGAAATGAGGCATTCCATCTTATTCCTCATGGGTGACAACGCATCTGCATTTTGATTCGTAATCGAGGATAGATATAAGTGTCTATGGGCCAGAGCAACCACTTACCATCAGGCGGACTGTGTGCTCGTTTGTCACCCTATCCTATAAAAAAATAGTTTACTCCATCGTCCAACCGCCCGCAGTCCCCTTTTATAAACGAATCACCTTTGTTGTTGACGGCGTAGGTAAAAAAAAGGTTAAAAATATAATTAGACTATGATCAATTTTAGATGAAAATTTTATTATACTTTGGTATACTTCAATAATTAAAGCATCGAACCGATTTGATTAGCTCGAAGCTTAAAGTTTTGGTTATTTTGAAATGTGTGAGTGAATCATCTTTTGATCCCCTTAAGGTGATATGGGATTATCTGATAGATTCGTTAGAACTTATAGGAATAGGAAATTTAATTGCTTCTAGATAAATTACACTCCTGTATAAAAATATATAAATACACTCCTGTATTGTATAAATATGATTGACAAACACTGTTAAACATCTGTCATCAAAATATAAAAAAATATTGGTTGACCCTGCAGGCTATCTCTGGAACTTGCCGCTAATTTCAAATGCATGCCGCGATTCAACTAATATATCTTTTTTTTTTTGCAAATTTTACGTGATTTTATTACCCCTAGTTAAGAGAGGTCTTTGACAATACTGTGCTCTTACTCCCCGGTTAATGCAGAAGTAATAAAATCACATACAATTTGACTGGACCGTAAAAAAATTGGTTGATCCTGTAGGCCATTTTTGAAACTTCCCGATAGTATTAAATGCAAAGCTCTCCAAATTTAACCAAATCATGTTGCAAAATCTCGAAGTTATGATAAAAAAAACGTTTTTTTCAAATTCTTTCTCATTCGATATCTCACGAACGAATGAACCGATTTTTATTTTCCAAACGGTATTCGACGTCATTTTTTGAAATTGATCGGTGAAGCCGTTTAAAAGTTATTACAAACAACAATTTTCCAAAATTTTTATTTTTGAGATTTCTCAAAATCTACTGGTCCGAATCAGTTGATATTATCACCAAATCTATTCCACATTGAGATCTTTAGAACGCCGCCAAACCGCATCTCAATCATCAATCGATCAATATGTTCAAAAGTTATAAAGGTTTACATACTTACACACACTAATACATACATCCGTATGGACGTCCACATGAAATTAGTCAGAATAGCTTCCTGGGATCTCAAAACGTCGAGATCCGATGAAAACTCGATTTTCGAAAATCGGGGTGAAACCAATAACTTTACTATTTTTGAAAATTTTCAATTTTCTAAGCGGAGAGTTAAATATCCATAAACACTCAGGCCTGTTATCTAGACGGATAGGCAGAAACAAGAGACTTCAAATTGGCACGATGTAGACACACCTTTCTCTGTCTCACGCATACATGCTTGTCGGTTAAGGGTACTCTTTGTCCCGTTTTCAATATATAAACATTTCATGGATAAACTTTTGTCAAGGGCGTCTCTTGCCGTCATTTCTTGTAATAAAAAAATCACAGCTCACTAAGAACGCTATTATTGGTCAGTATAATTATAGACTGGTATTCATCTTAGTACTGAGAGGTTTTTTATAAGATAGAGGTGAAAAACGAGTACTCAGTCCATCTGATGGTATATGGTTTTGTGGCCCAAAAACATCTGTAGTAGTTTACTAAAGGCAATTTTTCCGGACCGATACGACCTGGATACTTTCAAGAAAAGTGCTTACTCCTTTCTAAAGGGCCGGCAACACCCTTGGTGTTGCAGTTGATCATGGGCGGTGGTAGTCACTTAACATCAGATGAACCGTATGCTCGTTTGTCCCCTATCCTTTAAAAAAACCACATCTACATCTATCTTCGATCAAGGTCCGAAATGCAGATGCGTTGTCACCCGTGCGGATTGTGGGGGATTAAGATGGAATGCCTCGTTTCCAGTAAAAAGTGTATCCGGTTCTCTACACTCACTATACAATACACAGCAGCAATAAGCTGCTATTTTACGGCGGTACTCCGGTCCTTCCTTGGTCGAGCAGACCCGTTCGTGCTACAACTAAGCTACTAATATAGCTGCAGCATGGCTCTACTACGTAAAGACAACGCATCGGTAGTATTTATTATTTCAAGTCAATGCAAGTGCCCAAGTACTGCTGTAGCCACTAACCATCAGGTGGACTGTGAGTTTTTTTGCTAATATAGTTTTACAAAAAAAAAACAGTATTTAGTTGGACGTTACGAAATTTCTCATTAGATAGCCCCAATAGATCTTCTTAGGAGTAAACATTTTTTGAGATCTATTTTGACAAACAAGGAATAAAATACTAACATGTCAACGTGCAATGGAAAGAAGTATCCTAAACCTAAAACTAAAAGATAAATGCAAAAACAATGACATTCGCAAGAAAACGAGAGTGATAGACGCATTACATTACTCTCAAAAATTGAAGTGGAAGTGGGCGGGTCATGTAGCATGATCTACAGATACCAAATGGACTAAACGAGTAACTCGATCGATGAGATTGAAAAGACAGCAGGAAAAATTGGTAAACAATAGCACAGAACCGAAAGGAGTGGGAAAAGATGGAGGAGCCTTTACCCAAAGAGGGGTCCTTAATTGAATATTGTATTTTATTTTTCTAAGCGTACATATAACTGTTGTATTGTAATTATTTTCTATTAAGGAATAAAGAGGCTTTATTATTATTATTATTATTATTTTATTAACGTCCCATAAGAGTAGTAGGCTAGACAATATCCGGTCACGCACCATATCACATTCAGATCAAACTAAATATTTCATCTTATGTAGCTTCTTACCTTATATATAGTGCAATTACGGTTGTGCACGGAGTACTGTTGTCACATATGGGTTTGTGCTGCAAAATGACACCTAGTAGCGTTGGACTGAGTAGAGAGACGTGCTAAGAAGCTTACTAGTAACATTGATTTGGTAAAAACCAATCTGTCAGCCCAGAGCACAGTAGAGTAGCCAGTCTCTCGCTCTATAGGATGCATTTGGAGAGAATATGCGGGAATTAGATGCTGTAATTCCTTTCTTCCCTTTTCAACATTGGAAAACCAGACCGTTGGTGGGTCTTCACCCCTTTGATGTAGATACTCTTCGCATCCAAACCAAACAGTTTTCTTCGACTTTCGTAATGCATACAGTACAGAAGTGGAATTATCTGCCAGGGTTTTTATTTTGTTAATACTTCACCAGGTGGAATTGTAATCAAGCAGTGGCTTATATTATTTAGGTTAAATAATATTATGTTTCAATTTCTATACTATAATCAAAGAATTGCTAACAAAGCTTTGAAAATTGGAATAATTGCCCGCAAAATATATATTTTTTTTAAGTTTAATTATATTTTATAATAATATAAATGTGATATAATCCACATGACAAGTAGTGTTGACAGTCATCTCTAGATGTTAACCTGACACTAACCAAAGAATTCTGTAGAGACCAAAACAGGTGAAAATCTGAGAGTGCAAGGTCGAGATTATATGGTGGATACCCAACTAATCTCTCTCAATTTCCGCTGAGTGGCCAAAGTTGTGTGTGATTTGACGTCATCATGATTAAAGAAAACTCCTTTCCTGTTGATCAATTCCGGCCGTTTTTAAACAATTTCTTGCTTTAGTCTCATTAGTTGCTAGCAGTTAGTGCAAGATATTTTTTTGAAATTATCCTGTGTTAATGAAAACCATTTATTTAATCAATAATTAAAATGTATTAATATTCTTGTTTTAAATTCCAAAACATGAATTAAACTGCTCTCTCCCAATCTTATTATCAAAAATACCATTAAAGGAAATCTGTATAAAATCAAAATTATCAGAATTGAAAAATTATAATGCGATTATTGTCATTAAAAATATTCATACCATATCTTTATTAAATTGAAGGAAAATGTGAATTTTAAACAACTATCACAAAGCGATAACAACACAATACAATACTAGGCTGTAAAGAATGAATTAAAATTTTGACAAAATGAAGTAGAATAAATAGAAAGAAATATATAGAAAATAATTGAGGCAGTATAATCGTTTCGAATAAGTAGTGATGTACTTGAGATAACGCCAGCGGTATATATAGGGCGTAATAAATAATTGTATTTCCAATAGTTTATAGCTTAAGAATGTCTTGTGGTAATCGTAAATATCAAGCATGTCAAGTGAAGGGAAAGGTCTGTGACATACATAAACTACAGATATTATCGGTGAAAATATATGAGTATAATTGCCACTCATGTAGAAAGAATTTTTGCGAGCTGTCAGAACAAAACTATGTATAGAGGCTTCTAGATTTTGCCTGTGACTTCATCTAAGAAGATTAAAACAAAAACACGTGCTTGACTATAACAGTGGATTTTGGGAAATTAATTTAATTATGGAAAAAACCCAATAAAGTCAGTTAATGCTATTATCTCAAGAACTATGTGCGATAAGGAAACATATTTAAAATGAAAATTGAAGATCAATTAATTTTACGTAAAAAAGCCTTATCGCTATATTCTTTAACATTTACATTTAACTTAGTCAACTTACTTACTCTTTAACATTCAGTTTCATTTTAAAATGGTTTGGAAATGAAAAAAAAATAGATTTTAAATTTAATTTGAGAGATAGTTAATAAAGTGTTAGAATATTTTTTAATAATATTACGAAGAAGAGTGGTTTGGAAATTGGAAGTGTTATGAAAATTTTTTTGCTATTTCTTCTTTTCTTAGAATTTTCTTATTTTTTGAGGATATCATCAAAATCATACATGTTTTTTAGTTTAACCGAAAAACTAAAAAAAATTCACATCACGTCACCAACCCCCTGATCCTACTCGTAATAGAAGGATATTAATAGAAGGTTTATTTATTTATACTGTCATGCACAAAGTAGTACATATGGCAGACTTAATGCCATAGGAAATTCTATCCCAGTCAACCATTAGGCTAAACAGAGATAGAAATTTTGGAGGCGGTGAAGCAATAATCAAATAGAAAGTATAAAAAAATATAATATACATGTTTATACATGTTCATACATACACTGTATACACATAAATACATAAATATATGTCTATACATACATAATATGTACATATATATTATATTATCTATGTGAAAACAAATATGAAATATATACAAAAAGTTATTATAATATTACAGGCGCACACCTTTAAATACCTAAACAAGGATGAAATAATATATTATATAGAACGTATAAATGACGAAAGTAAAAGATAAGTCCAATTTGCTAATGACTGAAACCACTGGTCGTGTATGGGGCAATTATCCATTTTATTTTGCCAATCGAGCTCACGAAGAACTGAAGTGTTGTCAGCCTTACTTCTTTCCACCCCGATAATAATGTCCTCCAGACCGAATTTCGGTCACGGCGGCCTGCCTCAACGGAGGCTATCCATCGGCACAGGACAGGATTATAGTGCCCAAGTGTATGCGCAAGCACAGGTGCACTCTCTATTCCCTCACTCTCATAATCCGATGGGACGGTAAACCGACACGACCGGAGAGACATCAGGCGCAGGACCAACGGCTTTACGTGCTTTCCGAGGCACGGTGATTAGAGAGTTGAGTAACAACCCACAATGCCGCTGAAAGGCCAACTCAGACTTAATCAGATAACCTCCTTTTTCCGTAGTTGGATAACTACGGAAATATATTCTCACTATCACGGAAAAAGCCGTCCAACGCCATCTAGCCTAAAATAGGCTAAAAGGACTGTCCCATAATTATGGGATATGAGGATTATCCGGGTAATGGGGGCTACCCCGAGGCCCGATACCTGCATTGTCCACCCCGGACATTGTAGACGACAACACGAGGCACGTGGGTGAGACACCGCCAACTTCCTGACTCCGGGCAGCTACTGAGAATTTCTTAACAGAACTCAATAATTGATTTTTTGGGCCGACCCGGGATTCGAACCCGGGACCTCATGATCAGCAGTCGCACTAATACAACCACTAGACCAACGAGGCAGCCTTCCACCCCGATATTACATATATAGATATACAAATATTTTTCTGGAATGGCAAACTTACATGTTTTTATACTATCAATGTTTTTTACACAGTAGTTTCTTTTTTACAATCATTATGTATGTATCCATCCTTTCATCCATTAGAGGAGATAAAAATCCACTGCTGAACATTAGGCTTCCCCACAGATTCACTCATAGCAAAGGAATTTGCTATAGCTGCCACACTTGGAGGCCGGGTTGGATACCACAGTTTTATTATTTTAAGAAGTTAACTGTAAAATTCTGCTGCCCATTACCTTTTTCGGTTTTCCCCTGTTGCCTCTTTTGACACCCACTTGGCGATGCAGGATAGTAGATTTTCTTACACGACCACGTGTACACTACATTTACAATTCATTTTTGAATGAATGTAATGGAATTTTATTATTCAGATTTCATCTACTTCGGGCCGTCTGAATATTCTGGAATTTTGCTTACGTAGATATTAGTAACTGATGGCAGGCAAAACAATAATTTTATGAAAAATTATCGTAGATGTCTGTATTGTATGATGACTATTACAAGTATTCTCAATATGATTATCACCGCTCATGAACAAAACTAATATTTTGTTTTAAATATATAAAAAGGAAGCTTTGCTCGACAGATTTGTTAACTGATAAACCCATGATGACGGGGTAGGAATATAATGCAATAAAACCAAACCATCGCCATGAATGATTTCATAGCGATGGTTTGGTTAATTAAATTAGCTCATGGCGATGTTGACAAAAGGAGAAAAACGTTTTTGGGCGCACTAGAAATTGTAATGAATATTAATGGTAGTACACGAAAAAAAAGATATCAATTTATTTTAGTAAATGGCCTAAAGGTTAAAAATCTAAACGTAATATATCTAAATGTAATATGGGAAAAAACGCGTATATACGCGTATTTATCACATAAATAATAATTGCAGTTGCAAAATATTTCTTTACAAAGGTAACTTGTTTAATACATGTACGTATTTGTATATTATAAATCGAAAACGAGATACTACAAGAACTTTGTTTAAATTCTATTTCTAAGTGTTAGCTAATATTATATATAACATGTTTCAAAGTGCCATTCTTTGATAAATCAAATTGGTGTTCTGCCCGGGGAACGGCCAACACTCCGTGTGATAGTTCTATATATACGGTTAATGATTCGGAAATTTGATAGCGTGTTTAGGATTCGGTGTGTTTCACTTGCGGCGCGACGACAGCGCCGCCACATCACCCCCCTGCTCTGACCGGAGGTCGATAGTGAAGCCTCGTTGCCGACGAATGTGCAAGTGCCAGTGGATTGCTTTGTAGTCTGCGGTGCGTCGAGAAGAAGGCAAGTAATGTGCGAGAGTGCCGTGAAGCAGAAGCGAGCAGTAAGACTCAGAGCCGTGCCAAACACTGTAGCACAGAGAGTAGCTTGAAGGAACAGGAAGCATTATTATTCCAGTGCTGCGATGAACGTTGTGAAGCTGGATGGCTTGCAGGATATGAAGACTGCAGACGATATCTGCTCGGGAGCAAATGGGTGGAGTATTTTATGACGATGATGAAGCTTGAAGTTTCCGAAGGCTGATGGTTGCGTGTTCAGATCACGTCGGGTGGTCACCACTGTGGCCGTGGAAGGAAAAGGGGAGCGGCCAACACTCCGTGTGATAAGTTCGGAGATGTTCTATGTATACTGTTTATGATTCGGAATTTTGATAGCGTGATTTAGGCTTCGGTGTATTTCGCTTGCACAAATACACTGCAACATAAACCTACATAAGATTTAGACACTGCAGTTCACTGTATTTTGAGCGTAAATATTTTGGTATTATTCAGCCTTTTTTTGTATTTTTTCGAACATAACATTTTACACTAGGAATTTCTCCCGTGTTGTGAGCAGCTTACAAACATAAATTTCACAAGGACACACATTTAGACCCGGAATATTTACTTGTAGGCTATACAAATACATATTGCATGCGGTATGACAAATGAGTTGGTAGTATGCTAACTTCTATAAAAGTATTATGGGGATTAGTTGACAATGTTGTGAAGCAATGAAAAATAAACTAGGGATACTTGGATACGATTGCAGATAGAATGAATGTTATGAATGAATGTTTGGTTAGAGTAGAGTACGTAGTATAATATGATAATTATGTTACAAATTATCTAATAAGAGTATAGATTGTGATGAGAAATGTACAAGTAGTACCAGTTACTCGACTCCACCGAGTCAGTAATTCATTCTTAGGGCGATTATACGCTTTTACAACAAAATCCTAGAAAATATACGAAAATTCTCATACGCGAAGTTCAAAATTTTTATTACACTAAGTTTGTATAAAAAGGGTTATTATAATATTAAGGAATTTATGGATGATAATAACCCCTGGGAAGGGTGATCGCTACCAAGCTATTTCAAATTTGTCTTGTGTTGTTAATTGTAAATATGATTGTAAGCTATTATTTGAAAAAAAAAATAGTAGGGTTTCTTGCTGGTTCTTCCCAGTGTAACGCTTCCCCCCTCTATATAAATAGTTTATTATATTAAGTATAATTAATTCCCCTTTATAATAAAAATTATATATATGTGACCAGGATTAATAAAATATGTTTTGATCTTTCTAAATGATCTTTCAAAAGGTTATTAACCGTATAGGCCGTTTGTAATATTTTGGCGTGGTCATCTTAGTTAGGACCCTTATTTACGTTGTGTTTGTTTAGTAACTTAGTTCTTTTAGGTGTCCTTTGGAAGAATGAATATTCACTAGAGCAGCTGAAAGATGTTGGTAGTGCCTTATAAGCTAAGTGAACCCCGTTCACGAAGACAGGCTCGAGAAAAGTTAAGAACATAAAACGTCCCTATTCCACTTGTATCAGGTTTACATTATTAATTATCCCTTCCCGCTCGGAAAAGGCTCAAAATATATTTATACAAAATACCCGATACAAGGGCTTCGCTCTCCTACATTTATTTAAAAAAATGTAGGGGAGGCACACGGCCCCACACACGCCGTGCACGGTGAGTGCCAACCATTTTGATGCACTCCCCCCGAAGGGAACGCTAATTTGGGAACTGGACCGTAGTCCACAACAAAATAACTGGCGAACCAGTAAAAGAGGCTTGGCCCCTTGTTAGTGCGTAAGCACAAACATCGACCGAAGTCGCGCATGTCAATGCATGTAAACGCCATACAGAATACGAACGAATCCAGCCACAGTGAATGTACGTCACACGGTTTAGGCAAATAGGCATACTGGCCGTAAACCCTCCGTGAGCGCCACCACCTGCCAGACCGCCGCTCCTGCAGACGTGATGTAAGTGTATGGCATCACCACCAGTTGCATGATCAGCAAGGCTACTAGCCGCAGAGCGTGTCATGAGTCTACCGCTCACCTCAAGGGGATGGGGTCCCACGTTGTGCGGCTTTCGGCCGCAGCCTTGAGAGTCTCCTCAGATCCTCCCGCCAGCTACCACCCGCATGAGGTCGGCACATATGCTCCACCAACCAATACAACGGCAGATATAGCCAAAAGGCAGTTATAAGATAAGAGTAATAATTCGCCATCAGAAATGGTTTGTGTCACTGACGTTGAGTAAATGCATTTTCGATCATGTTTGTCTCACCCACCAACAAGTTGCCTTCAATCATTCGAAGGTGGGAAACTTACAGAGATATAATATTATGTTGTTATATAAAACATCGTGGAGGACAGACAGTCTGCAGCCCCGTAATGAAGGGACCCAACTTGGGCAAAGCTACTTGGGTGTGAGTTAATCCAAAACGCACAGAGCGCCATTGATAATAGCGTCCCACCAAACAACCATCGCAGAGACGCAATGCTGCAGAACGCAACAAGCATCAATACGGCTATCGTCGGGCTTACACCATCCCAAGGTCCCCCATACATCCCAGAAGACATCACCACCTGCATACCTCCATCAACCAGAACCACAAGAGAGCGTCGAATCAGGCGCAGCACACCCGCAGATCCATCACAAGACGCAATACCGCAAGTAGCAGTAAGCATCAATGCAACTATCATACGGATGGCGCCCCCTCACAAACCACCCACATGATCCCTATCGACTTTGGTAACAAAGTTGTTATATAAAAAATATCACTAACGTATCATAGTAGCACGCTACTAAGACGCCAATGAACAAAACTCCACGTATCATAGCGCTAATGCACTAAGACATGAAGTTGAGTATTCCTGTTACGCTTAAAAGTGCTACCAAACACACTCATCATCCCAATCCGAAATATAGACGACGCATCGCTATGCGCTACTACGCCACCCACAAACGGTATGGGTGTGCGATGTCCACAGGAAAGCCGTATCGCTACGACAAACCCGCTTACCACCGGCACTAAGATGTTAATTGTATACCTCCATCGACCAGAATCACAGGAATGCGTCGAATCAGGCGCAGCACACCCGAAAATCCATCACAAGACGCAATACCGCAAGTAGCAGTAAGCATCAATGCAACTATCATACGGGTGGTGCCCCCTCACAACACACCCACATGATCCCTATCGATTTTGGTAACAAAGTTTTTATTGTTGTTATATAAAAAATATCACCAACGTATCATAGTAGCACGCTACTAAGACGCCAATGAACAAAACTCCACGTATCATAGCGCTAATGCACTAAGACATGAAGTTGAGTATGCCTGTTACACTTAAAAGTGCTACCAGACACACTAATCATCCCAATCCGAATCATAGACAACGCATCGCTATGCGCTACGACGTCGCCCACAAAAGGTATGGGTGTGCGATGTCCACAGGAAAGCCGTATCGCTACAACAAACCCGCTTACCATCAGCACTAAGATGATATGTCTAGGACCACATCGGTTAGCGAGTCCAAGTTTACCTCGGACCAATTGCTCGTGAAGCAGCATACACACCACCACAATATTCCTTTTCAAGTCCCTAATAAGGACTAGTCATTTTGCTACAGTACTAGGAGCAGTCGGTCACCCGACCACTCCATACAATGCTTATGCATCAAGGAGAACTCCTATAATATTGCTTTTGTATCATAGACCTTACTTTCATAAGTCATGCATATATAAGATTCGAACCCACGACCCTACTATTGTAATGCATATTAATCATAGAGACCTTCTATAGTATTGCTTTTGTATCATAGACCTTACTTTCATAAGTCATTAATATATAGGGTTCGAACCCACGACCCTACTATTGTAATGCAAATTCATCATGGAGACCTTCTATAGTATTGCTTTTGTATCATTGAGTTTAATATCATAAGTCCCTAATATAGGACTAGTCATTGTGCTACAGTACTTCAGGCAGTCGGGCTCCCGACCACCCCATATATATGTACAACTGCAGGAATGTATCTCCGGCAGCTCCTCCATACAAGACATCTATACATGAACACCTTCAGTAACTTAGGAAAATTTTCTTTTATACGTGAACACCTTCCACAACTTAGGAAATTTTCTTTTATACATGAACACCTTCCAAGACTTAGACCATTTTTAACAAATTTTCTAATTATCTTATAAATGTTATTTATCTATATTTTTATAATATTTTCGACTTGTTTGATTTTTTATCTTTATTGATTACTTATCTTATTTTAATTATTTTTCCAAGTTTTTAAATAAATTTATTTATTATGAAAGACAATATTTTTCCTTTAATTTACTATGTTATTGGTCTAATGTCTGAAATATATTTATATTAACTTTATGTTTATTAATGTAATTTTATTGTTTAAGACATTTCTTTTAAGACTATTTTTGACGCCCCGTTATATTGAATTTAATTATTAATAATAAAATTGGGCCGTCAGACCAGGAAAGATCTCTGATCCGTAAGTCATCACTGGCAACACGCACTGGTTGTACACTTTAGTTTTCAGAGATTGAGGTATACCTGACGAGAAGATGTGTCGTAATTTTCCGAACGCTGCCCAGCCGAGTTGAATCCGTCGATTGACCTCTCGGTCGAAGTTGGACTTACCTAGTCGGACTATTTGTCCCAGGTAAACGTACTCGTCAACAACTTCGAGCATAGTGCTCCCAACAACTACCGGCATAGGTGTGACATGGACATTAAACATGATCTTTGTTTTGTCCATGTTCATCTTAAGACCTATCCGTTGGGAGACACTATTGAGGTCATTGAGCATAGTGCTAAGGTCCTCCAGCGATTCTGCCATAAGGACTATATCGTCGGCAAATCGAAGGTGAGTGAGGTACTCGCCATTGATGTTAATACCGTATCCTTTCCAGTCCAGTAGCTTGAAAACGTCTTCCAACACAGCGGTGAAGAACTTCGGGGATATAACATCACCCTGTCTTACACCTCTCTGCAGTTGGATAGGTTTCGTACTCTGGTTCTGTACTCGGATAGCCATCGTAGCCCTACTGTACAAACATTTCAGCACTTCGATATACCGACAGTCAACTTGGCACCGCTGAAGGGACTGTAGCATCGCCAAAATTTCGATGGAATCAAAGGCTTTCTCATAGTCCACATATGCCAGGCAAAGTGGCAGATTGTACTCTTCGGTCTTCTGTACAATATGCCGCAGGGTATGTATGTAGTCTATGGTACTGAAGCCTTTTCGGAAACGGGCTTGTTCGGGAAGCTTAAAGTCGTCGAGTCTGCGTGCGAGATGATTCGAAATGACTCTCGAAAACATAAGGTAGACGTGGCTCAGTAGGGTAATTGGTCTGTAGTTCTTCACACACACATATACATATACGAAAAAACTACAACGAAATTCCATAACTTTGGGCATAGTTTCTTTTTATAGCTTGCTTAGCGACTTTAAGCTTCCTAACACGTTCTGCAGTGAAAGACTGCGTTCGGTTTGTCATGAATCACACATAATGAATACCAGCGTAAAATAGCAGGTAATGGTGCTGTGATTCGTGTGGTGAGTTTAGAGAACTAGAGGACTTATTAATGGAATCGAGGCATTCCGTCTTGGTACTCAGACAGAGCATCTGCATTTCGATTCTTAATTGAGGATAAATATAAATAGGCCACAGCATCAACTTAACATCGGGTGGACTGTGGGCTCGTTTATCACCCTTATATTTTTTAAAACATCATTGGACCTTGGCAACATGGTCTTCTTCGCTCTTCAGTGCATACTAAAAGGAAATATGATTTGTAAATACCTCCATAATGCTGTACAAATTTGGATTTCTCAGTTCATCTCATTGTAGAAAAATTACTTAGTTGGAAAAGTTTTCTTTTCAAGACGTTCTTAGCAAAAACTCGAACTTCTGGCAATATAGCTGTGAATAGGTTTTTAAATAAAACGTGTTCACTTTACTTCTTCTACTTTCTTGAAATTACTATTAAATACACCCATAATTATAATAAATAAGATAGCAATAAAAAAGTATTCAGTTGTATCGAAAAAGGTACGGAGGAAACATTCTGAAGTAATGTTTTTCAGCAGTTGCGGCAATAAGCTCATAGTTAGTAGTTCCCTGCTGGTTTATGGTCTGGATTGAAAGAGTTAAATTAATTTAATCGATAATTTCTATATTTATTCTAAGTCACTTTCACATTTCCATTTATTACCCTATATCTTTATTGTCCATAACAATATCATAAAACAATTACATATCACATAGAGTACGAAAAATTCATAGTATAAAAGCAAAACATTCACATTACATAAAGAATTTATTAATTATTAAATAAAACATCACAATTTTACGAGCAATTTAATCATAAACCTTAACTTTCGAACAAATCTTTATTAATACAATTTTCATTACTAATTTCACATATTTTAAACAATACAATAGTTTGATTCACGAAATAAAATCTTTAAGCACAATTAAAATGACATCAATTTTCTTATACAATTCTATTATTATTTCTTTATTTAATTAAATATATTTAACATATTTCTCATCTTATTATTACACGGAATCTATTTAAAAAAGCATTCTGAAAATGCATGTAATTCACTTGATTCATTTTTATGCTTTATAATAACAGATATCACCTTTAATCAATATTATAATATTTTTTTTCTTATAATGTGTGTATATATATATATATATATATATATATATATATATATATATATATATATATATATATATATATATATAGAAAAATTGTTTTAATCTTTTAATTTGCATTACATAGCCGATTGTAATGCATGACTAAGTTAATACAAATTGTCTCTCAGAAATTAACATTTTATAAAATTAATATAAATTTGACATTTACCTTAAGAAGCAATGAATGATTTAATTAGATTTTATCTCGCGTCGCCAACACTTACCTTTATCGCATATACAAATAGCTTTATCGCTTTTTCACATCGCAATATAGAGAAGGGAATATTACAATCGCTTTTTCAGATCAGTCTTACGATTTCGTAATGATTAGGAAAGTCTTTTGGAATTCTTGAAGGCAGAATTGAATTGCCATTTTGTAAGCTGAAGTATTTGCAGTCGAGGATATAAAGTGCCTACCTCATATTAATTGGTGAAGATCCATCTTTTACCCCTAAAATAACGTGTTTACCAATAAAAAGAATCACTTTGTCGTATCATCTCTATTTTAGGATGCTTCTCTTGTTACCACAGCCAGCATCGAAAATCTTGGTGTCGAAATATCGAATGAATATCATCAAATGTCGTGGTAAATTAGAAAGTAAGATCAATTTGGCCTATAAAAATCTTGACGTGCTTTGTAGAGCGGCAGAGTATTTAATGTCGGCATGTCGCTTGCAATTTAATAAAGCGCAAGTTCGGTCTCACATGGGATACTGTTCTTCATCACACCACTACATTTATGTCTGGAACATCTCAGTTACAGCTCCATCCGCTTGCCCTCGGAGGAATTGTTCAGACGAACTTCAGCCGCTAAATTTCTCCATCACACATTCTGACAATACTCGCGATACCATCCACACTATCTGTATGATTGACGATCCACTACTGCGATTTACCAGAATCACGAGTTTTCTTCCTCGCACAATCGCCTCATGGAATCTGTTACTGGCAGTAATTTTGCTAGATCGATACGACTTACGGACCTTCAATAAAAGAGACTTCTCTTTTTATACCGTCGGCAACTTGCCTACAATTCCCCTATTATTGATTATAGGTGATTTTAGATCACGGACAGCAGTAGTCACTTACCATCAGGTAAGCCGCATACTCGTTTGCGCCTTCTGGTATTTTAAAAAAAAACTTAACATACGGCAGAATTCTGGTCAACCGCTGGTAGGCAAACTGTATACTATTATATAAGAATATATTTAAGAAGAAATATATTTAAGATTTTTTATAGAATTAAGATGACAAAGCTATGGTCTACCTTATGGTAAGTGGATGTAGATGTAGCACTTTTGCTTCATTCATATGTTTTGTAAATAGAAAAAATCTCATAACTGCGTCATTTTCAGAATACTTTTATCGTTATTAAATTTTAAATTTAAATATATATGTCTCACAAGTTTAATATTTTACATGTTGTCATGACTGCCTTTATTTTGTTTAGAATTCAATGGTTGTACTTCGGTATAATTTTCTATTTTATATACATTTTCATCTCATTATTATATCATGAGTCTCTCCGAGTGTAACGACATTATGCTATAATTATATTTGTCATTGTGATTTTTCTATTGACGTCTGTCGGAGGTCATAGATATAGATCTATATAAATATATTTCCGTAATAATTACGTTATTTCACTGACCTTTATACATACAAGTACGCTGGACTGGCAATAATGTACAAAATGTCTGTGCCGATTTGAAGCGCCACCATTTTCCGTCTCGGGAACTAAAATTGACGTATTATGCCAAAGTCTGTTGTCTTATTTAAATACTATCACTGTATTTAAAACTTTTATACTAAAAAACGAAAGTATTTTATGTGGTTTGATTATGAATTATTTTAGTTACATAACAAGAATTAATTTTAGTAATAATGAGAGTCTTTTTTTAATTATTGTTTATGGTCCGATCTATACAAAATGAACTGACTGTGTTTTGAAGTCTTGCAGTGGTATGCTTGGGTTTAGTTTTAATTTTATTGATTATAAGGTCCCAAGCAGGTGGTAGTATCCAGCCTCCTTCTCTATTAAAATTAGTATGTTTTTAATTCCAATAGCCTCACGCATCAGCCTTGGTAGGAATCGGTGTCTTTCGTGAGAATTTGTGGTCTATCAAATCTGATGTAATGGTTGGGGCCGTCTAGGATATGATCACAAGCTGCAGACTTCTCGGGACGTTGAAGCTTCACATTAGCTATATGTTCTTTTACGCGGGTTTTAATTTATCTTTTTGTTTTCCCTACATAAAAGAGACTCCACAATCAAGGTTGTACACTCCTGCATCTTGTAGAGGAATATGACACTTTACGTATGGTATGAACTGACTAATCTTCTTCGGTGGCTTGTTGAATATTCTAGTAGAAGTTCGCTTCAAGATGCAGCCAATGTTATCTGTGACCCCTCTGACATATGATAGTACGGTAGGCACACGCTCGACTGTTGCCGGTTTCACTCGGTCACTGTAACGTAGGTGCGGGACCCGAAGCTTGTTGTCGTGGAGAACCTGTTTGACGTGCTGAAGCTTGACGGCCAGGTGATTGCTATCACAGATCCCTCGTGCTCTTTGTAACAAAGATTTGCACACGGTAGCTAACTGTGAAGGATGGTGGTGAGATTCACTATTTAAATATCGGTTTGTATGGGTCTTTTTTCTGTACACAGTGTAACCTATGCGCTTTTATAAGAAATGAAAAACGCAGCATTTTGAAAAAGTGCAGTATACCGACAATGTTTTCTGGTAGTATCAGCGATTATAGTAGATTAGATTATTGTTTCGAATGTTTTTTATCTCTTAACCGAATGTAGAAAGGTCACCTTATTATGAATGTATTTACAAGACGTAAATTTGTTAAATCTGTTTAAATATGGCAAGTTTATTATATGAAGGAAATAAATTAATATTGGGACTACAAAATTATTAATCTCCTTAGTGAGTTTGCGTGGGCTTATGAGAAATAGCTCCTCCCGGAACGGGTTCCCACCTTGTCACAGCGAGGGAGCGGGGGGGGGGGTTACTAGCCGTAGCTTGGTAAACCATGCTAGAAGTAGGAGACTCACATGGCTCACCCGAGGTGGTCACTCTGAGTGGGCTTGTCGAGTCGATTCCTCTCCCTGTATTCCTGCAGTCGAGGTAGAGTCGCAAGGGAAAAGGAGTGTTGGTATGGCGATTGGCGATGCGCCACACGACTATGCTCAGACGTGATCCTTCACTGCTGGCCGTATGAGGAAGCTCAAAGTCACTCAGGAAGCTATGGAGTGGGCTATACTCGTGGTTTCCCCGCGTGATAAACTTAGGAATTAGGATATCCTCAGTAGAACCAGAGTGACAGAAAACGCCCAACGGAATAGTAAGCTGAAGCTGAAGTGTAAATGGGCCGGCCATATAGTTTGAAGAATCTATAAGGAAGAAAGATTCTCGAGTGGCAGCCTCGTACCGGCAAGTGAAGTGTAGGACGTCCCCCACTAGACGGAGTGATTACCTGGTAAGTCATGCAGGAAGTTAATGGATACAGGTTGCTCAGGACCGAGCTTTGTGACTTTCCTTGGGGGAGGCCTATGTTTAGCAGTAGACCTGTGAAGGGATGTAATGATGATGGCATTATACTAATATGGTACATAAACAAAATGGACGGAACGGTTAGAGGCCTACCCGTAACGTCCATTATATTTATTCAGGTATAGGTAGGATACAGAGTTCTGATCAATATATTTTGTCACACAATCTTATCTCTATTATTAGTTCGGTGGAAGTTCACTTCTGCTGTTAGCGCCAAAATGGCGCAAACCAAATCACCTCATTATGTCACGGCGCATAGCCCTTCTATAGAGTATATAGAGGTCAGTTTGTTATGCTAAAATCATCACATTTTTTTAATCATCTATACTCGGTTAGTAATCATATTACAGCTGCGTTGTCACACCTGAGGACTAAGATGGAATAATGAGGCATTCCATACTCACCATACGAAAAACAGCAGCATTAATCTTATTTTAATTAGCATTTAGCTTAGATTAACGCTGGAATTTTGCGTGGCGCTTCCCCGGTCGAGCCAACCCATTCGCGCTACGACCATAATATAACTGTTGTATTGTTCTACCACGCAGAGATAAAACGTAAGTACCGCGTAGATAGTCGTAATAACAAATGAGTGTGGTTTTTATTTTATTTGTTTTATATCCTCTTATTACTTTTAGATATTTCGTAAATTGTTTTAAAACTAGTAAAAATGTGATTCTTTCTTTTTATATCGAATTTTGCACGAAAATGTAAGAAAAACATTCATGTATGTGGGGGTGGTAAGATACAAAGACTCGCTATAAGAAACAAGGTCGAGAACAAGAAAGAAAGTTTTGTAAACATTATCATAATGGGTTTTTCAACAAGAACTTTGGTTTTCAATTGGGGCAACACCAACAACATGACAGTTTTGACATTTAGTTTTTTGACCTATTCGTAGTAGATGCTTTGGCAATTGCTACAATGAATTCAATTCCACTCGAAAATCGCATTAAAATAATTAAAATCCACTATGAAAATGGTGGTTCTGTTAAAGTTACGTTTCGTAAAATTCGTGATATTTTCGGACAACATAATCGTCCTTCTGAGACCGCTATTAAGAATTTGGTCCCTAAATTTGAATCGACGGGCTCGGTACAAAATGTGTCAACACCAACGCGTGATCGACCGGGTCGTTCAACCGAAAACATCGCAGCCGTGAGCCACAGTGTTGAAGAAGATCCAAATTTGTCAATTCCTCGACGTTCTCAACAGTTGGGGTTATCCAAAACCACCACATGGTGAATTTTGCGTAAGGATTTGGCTTTGAAGCCTTACAAGTTTCAACTGGTGCAGGAATTGAAGCTGACCGACCATTCACATCGCCGTAGATTCGCTCAATTCATTCAGGAACAGCCCGCTGGTTTTTCTGAAAAAATCATTTTTTCAGACGAAGCCCATTTTCACTTGTCAGGGTACGTCAACAAGCAAAATTACCGCATTTGGGCTTCTCAAAATCCTAAAGCGATTATTGAGAAGCCTTTGCATGCTCAACGTGTCACTGTATGGTGCGCTATGTGGTCTGGAGGCGTGATTGGGCCGTTTTTTTCAAAGATGAGGCTAGAAATGCGGTATCGGTTAATGGATCACGCTATCGCGAGATGTTAACATCTCAATTTTGGCCTATTATTGATGACATCGATATCACAAAGATGTCACACAGCCAACGAAACGATCAATTTATTGCAAATCAAATTTTCCGATCGCATAATTTCGCGAAATTCAGCTGTTAAATGGCCAGCCAGATCGTGTGATTTAACACCACTGGATTATTTTTTGTGGGGCTACGTTAAGCACAGAGTCTATACGGAGCCAATCGAATCGATCGCTGCCTTAAAACTCAAAATCCGTGACGTGATTAATGAAAAATAGACCCGCCATTTTGCCAAAAAGTGATTAAAAACTTTGATGAAAGAATCGACATCTGTCAGCGTGGTCGTGGTGGACATTTGCCAGATATCATTTTTCATTCATAATTGCCAAACTTTTCTCTTCGTAATACAATAAAAATTTGAATCATCTTCATCTAAACTCTTTGTTTTATTTTGTTTTAGAAAACAAAGTTCTTGTTGAAAAATCCTTTATATATAACGATATCTTATATTTAGGCGAACACTACGCATTGAATAAAACCACTTTTACGGTTTTTTTCACATTTGATTTGCTTGATTATTGGAACAATCAAGTCAATTAAACGCTAGAAAATCCGTAAAAGTATTTTTATTAATATTTATGATACAACGTAACCTTACCTTACCTTATGACTTCAAATAAATGCAACAAATATAAGTAAAGTTTAATGATTGAATCTTTTTTCAATCGAACGGTCTCAAAAATTATTTGTCTCCCCTGGATTTAATTCTCTAATTTCGTTCTTTTATATTATATTAAAGATAAAATAAGATTATACTGTTTATTGTTAAATAATTATTTTTATTAGTTTGAAACCACGTGAATGACATGCAGTGCCTTCTAAAAACGCAGCAAAGACAAGAATTGATATTATTGTTATTATCATCGATATACTTTATGAGTTATTATGTAATAAGTGACTGAAGTGACGCTAATCATTGATAATAATCATATGGTATTAAATATTCGCGTGGTGGGAGATAAGGGAACTTAATACACCAAAACCACAAAAAATAAACGATACAACGATAAAATAATTCTTACCAGCAACTGTCTGGCCCCTGCTGCTGGGTGGCGCTGTAATTTAGCTTTTTAAGCATTTACACCTATCCTAAATTAGGAATCAAAACGCAGCTATGCGATGTCAACCCTGAAGATTAAAATGGATTGCCTCGTTCCTAGTAAAAAGGGTTTCCGGTTCTCTACACTCACCACACGAAGTTTATTAACAAATTATAAGTTATTAACTATACCATCCATACCATCTGGATACTTGGCGGTCCGCCACAGTACGTTGCACAAGGAGTTTTCTTCCGCGTACGACCTCTCTGTGAAATAGACCAGCAATTCCTCTGGTGTTGCGGTCATGGGCTGCGGTAGTCACTTAACATCAGGTGAACCGTATGCTGGTTTGCCCCTCTTCTATAAAAAAAAAAACGTTTGACGAGCGGATTGTCAACCGCAGTCATTTATTATTTTGAATTGTTATCAGGAAGATGCTGCTGCACATAATCTGTTTCGATTCGCGAAATACCCTTTGTAGAAATCGGTGTTCTTTTGCGAGGACTCATGGTTTATCAAATCGAATATGATGACGGGGACAATTTTGAATATGTCTACAGAATATGTCGGTGATTTACGCTATATGATTACACATTAAAAACCATTGAATTAATTGCGTTTATGAAGTTGCCGTATTGCTATACGCGGGTGGTATATAAAACAGTTTAAAAATATGCACCGCCTCTATTGACGTAATTGCTCCCTCAAGGATATGATTTATAATGGTCATGATAAATAAACATAAAAATAATTATACAATAGATAAGATTAAGCTACACACGTTGAATATGATGTTGTAATTATAAATTCGGATTACATTTTCCTAGGGGCAATAAAATTTTATTTGATTTTAACAACAAAAACTTTATCTCTATCAGCAGCAGATACGATAAGACTTAAATCGCCTTATAAATAATTTATTGCCCTTTGATTATATCCATCAGTGTGCTACTAAATGAATACAATACGTTCACTAACATGCAAACTAAGACGCTTATTTTTTGTGTAATATTATTATGGTAAATGAGTACCTACTATACTTTTTGAGATTTATTACAATTTATGATTCATCTTTAAAATTAGATACGAAGACAAATTCAAATAAAAGTTTCGGTCTCTTTTTTATTTATTTATTGTTAAGGCATTTAATTTCTTTTATAAAAATTTAACAAGTAAATATTTTTTTAAGTTTTCATTTACCGGCGTGGGCAGCTATAAGGCAAAGAACGTTACAATATGAGGCAAAAACTTTTCCAGCAGACTTTAAATTTGGTGCAGCAACATCATCTTATCAAATAGAAGGTGGCTGGAATGCTGATGGTAAGTGAAACTTTTTTATTATTTTGGTGTTCCAATTTATCTAATAATCCACTACTTGTGGAATAAGTAATTTAAATGATACTTTTGGTAACGTATATGATGGATAGATATTGAAGTATTAAAAATTTACAATTATTGCCAAATAATTATTAATTTTTATTATTATTGAGTTTCTAGACCACAAAGAAAACAAAATATAAGATGTGAATATAAACAGAAGAAAAATGATAAGATGTGATTTTATATTCTTTTATAAGTTTTTTTTATAGGATAGAATGACAAACGAGCACACAGTCCACCTGATGGTAAATGGTTGCTGTGGCCCATAGACATCTACATCTATCCTCGATTACGAAACAAAATGCAAATGCGTTGTCATCCGTGAGAACATAGGTGGAATGCCTCGTTTCCAGTACAAAGGATCTCCGGTTCTCTACACTCACCATACGAAACACAGTATCATTAAGCTACTATTTGACGCTGGTAATTTGTGATTGCGTGGTCCTTCCCCAGTCGAGCCGACCCATTCGCGCTACAACTATACTACTAATATAACTGCAGCATGGCTCTACCACGTAAAAAAAGTAATAATAATCGTCAGTCAGGATCAATTTATTGTGTAGATATTGAATACGCTTTATAAAATAAACAATGACTAAAAAATATGCATAAAGAGTAAAACTAAAAACTGTATGCATAAATAAGATGACTATAGCGTTACTTAATGTTTAGTGAAGTTGTATTTGATTTAAACACTCAATACACCTCAATTCTTTTGGCTTTTATAACAATAACTCATGTTCGCAAACGGAACGCTTGAAAATGTGCATTGAAAGATTAATAAGGCTCCGACTTTAGAAGTTACTAGGTGGAGTTATTTTTTTATTCTTAGTTTTTGAAGTTAGCTTTAGCTTTCTATTAAAAATTTAATTTCTTTATTTTTAAACGCACTAAAGAATATCAAAAGTTCAATGTAATAAATAACTAGAAAACTGACTAAATAGTTGAATTAAAATGTTCAACCCCTCGAATAAAACTATTTTTACGGATTTTATCGCGTTTAAATTACTTATTTTTAATTACTAACGTCACGGTAAGACTGAGGCGATTGACGTCCCGATTTTAAAGTCAACCCGGAGTACCTTAAGCTTTTAATTATTACTTTTTTCTAAGTGTAATGAGCTTACTGTGTTTTGAAGTTTTGTACAAAAATACTCTTTATTGTACACCAATAAAAGATATATAACAAAAAAAATAACAAACAATGAGGGAAAAACAAATGGCGGACTTATTGGTACCTACATAGCAATCTCTTCCAGACAATCCAGAAAAATAAATTAATAAAAGAAATTAAGAAAAAGATTAACGGGTAGAGTGCACTAAATTAGAAAAAATATATAATAATAATAAAAGAAATACAAACATAATAACTTAAGTTAGTACAAAAATGACAACATACTTTAAGTAGATCAATGACCATAAATAAGAGCAGTTAAAGAGGCAAATAGTGTTTCTTAATCTGTTTCTTGAACACATTTAAAGATTGAGCTCTTTCAATAAACAAAATAGTGCGTTGAAATATCATCATCATCATCATCATTACAGCCCTTCACAAGTCCACTGCTGAACATAGGCCTCCCCCTAGGTATTCCACAATATAAGACATGCATCCATCGACTTCCTGCATGTCTTACCAGGTCGTCACTCCATCTAGTGGGGGGTCGCCCTACACCTCGCCTACCGGTACGAGGCTGCCACTCGAGAACCTTTTTTCCCCAACGGTTGTCTGTTCTTCGAGCTATATGGCCGGCCCATTGCCACTTCAGCTTACTAATCCGTTGGGCTATGTCGGTCACTCTAGTCCTACTGCGGATATCCTCATTTCTAAGTTTATCACTCAGAGAAACTCCGAGCGTAGCCCTCTCCATAGCTCGCTGAGCGACTTTGAGCGTCCTCATACTGCCAGCAGTGAAGGACCACCCCTCGGTTCCGTAGGTCATCACTGGCAACACGCACTGGTTGTACAACTTAGTTTTCAGGTTTTGAAGTATACCTGACGAGAAGATGTGTCGTAATTTTCCGAACGCTGCCCAGCTGAGTTGAATTCGTCAATTGACCTCGCGGTTGAAGTTGGACTATTTGTCCCAGGTAAACGTATTCGTCAACAACTTCGAGCATAGTGCTCCCAACAACTACCGGCATAGGTGTGACATGGACATTAAACATGATCTTTGTTTTGTCCATGTTCATCTTAAGACCTATCCGTTGGGAGGCACTATCGAGATCATTGAGCATAGTGCATAAGTCCTCCAGCGTTCTGCTATAAGGACTATATCGTCGGCAAATCGAAGGTGAGTTATGTACTCGCCATTGATGTTAATACCGTATCCTTTCCAGTCCATAGCTTGAAAACGTCTTCAATGCAGCGGTGAAGAGTTTCGGGGAAATAACGTCACCCTGTCTTACACTTCTCTGCAGATGGATAGGTTTCGTACTCTGGTTCTGTACTAGGATAGCCATCGTAGCCCTACTGTACAAACACTTTAGCACTTCGATATACCAACAGTCAACTTGTCACCGCTGAAGAGACTGTAGCACTGCCCAAATTTCGACGGAATCAAAGGCTTTCTCGTAGTTCACATACGCCGGACAGAGTGGCAGATTATACTATTCGCACTTCTGCACAATTTGTCGAAGGGTATGTATGTGGTCTACGATACTAAAGCCTTTTCGGAAACCGGCTTGTTCGGAAGGCTGGAAGTCGTCGAGCCTGCGTGCGAGACGATTCGTAATAACTCTCGAAAACAGCACGTAGACGCGGCTCAGAAGGGATATCGGTCTGTAGCCTTCAAGAGGGCGTTGTCACCTTTCTTGAAGAACAAGACCACCGCACTTCTGCTCCACGCTTCCGGAGTAGTGCCACCATGGAGGATTGAAAATACACAATATTAAATGAAAGAAGACTACACTAAACATGTACTTGAAAAAAGGAAGGAGCTACAGGAGCAACAGAAACTAGAGAGAGAAAAAGGAAATACAGCCATAATCAATTATGATAAACTGATTGTATCAAAATACCACAGTAAAAGAAAATTCCCGTTATCTCCACGCTAACTAAACCGGGCATACACACTCAAGCTAGTAAAAAAAACAAGACAAAACAGTCTTGCAAAACAGCCACTAGGTCAAACAGCACTTAAGAAGGATTTCTAAAACCTAGCATGCTCAACTTCTTGGTCAACAAAACTCTAACCAAAACTAACAACAACCAACAAAATAAAAGCGAGAACATATAACAACTACGCCCCTCTTACCACACAGATGCCACAATTGAACAAAAGAACATACAAGAACTTAGTGGAAATAATCTTCCAATCCAATTGTCTTTGTTAGTATTAGTCACCGTGGAAGAATATGACTAAAACCCTTCAATGCATACATCAACAGAGAAAAACAATAGCCTACATTAATATCAACTAACGATTGAAACATACAACGTCCGGACTCTTTCATCACATGATCGCTTGCTTGAATTTGAGAAAACTATAAGAAATATAAAATATGATATAATTGGAATATCGGAAATGAGAAAACATGGAAACAAAATAGAAGAATACGTACTTTATAATGTGCTACATAGGACAAACTCCTGGCAAATACAGCGTCGGTTATATAAAAAAAGTCCATCAAAAACAATATAATAAGATTCAACGGAATAACAGAGCGAGTCGCAATATTAAATATAAATATGCTAGGTTATAAGATATCCCCCACACAAGTTTACGCACCAACGGAATCAGCAAGCGAATATGTTATTGGAGAATTCCACAATACAATCGAAAAAGCCTTTGTGTGCAGAATCCAGCAGCACACAAAACCACAATAATAATGGGAGACATTAACGCTAAGGTTTAAACCCCTAAAGTGGAAGAATATTTAGTTACTGAAAAGCACGGTTACGGCGAAAGAAACGAAAGGGGACAGATACTGGTAGATTTTGCGCTCCAACATAAACTTTAATAAACACATCTTTTAAAAAAATTACAAATCGTAGATGGACCTGGCCATCCCCTAACGGACAATACAAAAACGAAATCGATTTTATCTTGTCAAACTAACCAGAAATATTCCAAATCATCGAAACGTTCAACCTAAACTACCATTCGGACCATAGAATAGTTAGATCGACAATAACACTAACAAAACAAAAAATATCTAGAGCCAAATTTACAAATAGTGAAATCAGTCACTAATTGATAGAATCAGACGTTACTTTGCGGAAATTCAAAGAAAGCTATAGATGTAGACTCTACGGCGGCTATCTACATCACCTGTGGATGCCTCGTGTAGAGGCGAAACATGTGTCATATTATCGTCGATGGTGTGTTTTTCCTGGAGTAGTGGTGTTGGGAGTAGTGGTGTCGGGAGTAGTGGTGCCGGGACTACTGGTGACGGAATTAGTGCACGCAATTGGGGGAGGGCGGGAGGTGCTCTTCAATCCAGGTAAGACACATCATAGTATTTAATTAAGTGGATGGTTGCGAACTAAATTTTAATATCTTTATTGAAATCAGTCACCTTAAGAGCGAAGATGAAATAAACAAGTACAATGAAAACTTAATATTACAGCTATCTGCAACTTCAACTCCCTGGGAAAACACTACGATACGATATTGCTACAACAGGATAGAAAAGGTCATCACTTTTAATTTAAAACATGCTCGCCCAAAGAGAGGAGAAATCAAGCAAAATAAAATACTATGGGCAAGTACAGTAAGGCTATTAAATATAAGAATGGAATTACAGAGAACTAAAAACAAATCTCGAAACAAGAAAAAGGAACTTTTCGCACGATATGAAGTAGTTAATAAATATATAAAAACAGATTAAGCAAAATATAGATAAGACATAATAAAAGAACATCTACAAAACACTGGAAGTACAAAGAAGGCCTAGAAGAAACTCAGAACTAATGATAAACAACATGGATAGAAGGACTGAGAAAACAAGATACAGAGCTGTCCGTAAGAGGCGATATCATTACCACCGCAACAGAATTTTACAGAAATTTATATAGCAACAAAGACACAACAACCATAAATTTCGACAAAGAAACAGATGCTACACAAGAAAGAAACATTAAATTATTAGATGCAACAGAAATAATAGAAGCAATAAAGAGACTGAAGCTAGAAAAAACCCCTGGCTCAGATAACATTACGAACGAAGCACTGAGAAAACCATACATAACTCTAGCTGCTACATTAGCAGAACTATTTAACATGATTCCCCAAAATTCTGAAATACCGTCCCATTGATCGAATCCAAAATCATATTAATATAAAAAAGGCGACTCGAAGAACATCGGAAACTACCGACCAATCAGTTTGCTGCCGAGCCTATACAAATTATTTTCTGCAATTGTAAAAACTAGGATTAACGACAAATTTGAAAAAAAAAAAGCAACCGGTAGATCAAGCAAGCTTCAGAAAGGGGTTTTCAATGATTGATCACATTCACACACTTGAATTAATTATGAAAAAGTAACATGAAACCAAAGAAAACTTTATATAGCATTCATTGACTACCAAACAGCTTTTGATACGGTAAGATATATAAGTATCTGGGAAAGCCAAAAGCCAAAAGAAAAGGAACAAGGAGTGGAAGAAATATATGTAAAAACCATCAAATCCATATATAACAACAATAAGGGTAAAATCAAGCTAGAATCCTCAGGCTCTTGCTTCCCAATAGAAAGGGAGTTAGACAAGGCGATCCGCTGTCTCCAATAATATTTATAGCCGTCCTCGAGGCGATCATAAACAAGCTAGACTGGAGCAAACGAGGTCTATACGTAAATGCCACTTACTTAAGCCCCCTGAGATTCGTTGATGACTTAGTACTGTTATCAGAGTCGTCCTCCCAGCTACAGAACATGGTAGAAAACCTACACATAGCTAGTGTAAAAGTGGGACTAGAAATGAATATAACGAAGACTAAGAAAATGACAAATAGCTTGAAAAGATCGGTATAAGTCAATTGAAAGCCATTGGAATACGTTGAAAAATATTACTATCTGGGAAAAACTATTAGTTTTTATAGGAAAAACAGAACATAGAAATAGAAAGAAGAATCCAATTAACATTGAACAAATACTGGAGTCTCAAGGACATTTTTAAAAGTAATGTGCCATAAGCTATTAAAACAAAAGTCATGAAGTCGAGCCTCTTGCCTTGTTTGACATATGGTTGCCAAACGTGGAAATTCACTGCTGACTTAAGAAAACAGATCAGCGTCCATCAGAGAGGACTCGAACGAAGTATGCTAAAGATAAGAAAGCTGGATAAAATACGACACATTAAACTAAGAAAAATAACTAAAGCCACAAACGCTCTGAACTACGCACAAAAATTGAAATGAAAGTGGACAGGACGTGTTGCGCGGTTACCTGATCTTAGATGGACCAAAAGATGATATTAAAACAATAGCTGGTCCAAAATGGAGACAAGTAGCTCAAGACAGAGTCAAATGGGTATCACTGGAGGAGGCCTTTACTCATTCTGGGGTTTCGGTAGATTAAATAAAAATAAGATTCTAATCTTATTTTTATTTAATCTACCGACCAACTACCAAATAAATATATTATTGTCAAAAATAGTTACAGATATATAAATAAATAGATAAAAAAATTGTGAAGGCTTATACTACATAATAAATTTATGTAAAATATAAGTTATATAGATATTGTTAAATAAGTATTATTATATAGGTACATATACTTTAGATACAGACTGATTTACAGGAAATAAAAGGCGCTTTATTTTATTTATTTATTAAATAGTAAGCAGCAGGAATGGGCAAGAGTGGTGGTTGTGTCGAATGTCAATAGGTAGCGATATTTATACCACACGACAGGACTCCTATTCCGCCCATGAGTCCATCCTCATAGGTGTCCACCCTTTTATTCTATTTCTGCTGCCAAATAGCAGAGCTTGCACTGCAGTGTTCCGGTCTAAAGGGTAAAACGAAGCAGTATAAATAGGCTGTGGGGGCATTCTTTTATATATTTTAATATTAAGAACTAGCAACGCATCCGTTTCCCTCATTGTTGGCTGCAGGTGTCCATGGGCTGCGGGATACACTTATCATCAAGTGCACTTTAAATTCGTTTGTTACTATAGTATTTAATAGCTGGCGATGTTGTCGAGATCTAACATCGCCGTCTATCGGGTCCAAATTTGAATCTAAAGCATCTAGGGACCCATTTAAATACACGCAAAAAATTTTATCAAAATCGGTCTAGCAGTTTTCGAGTGTTAGCGAGACGAACGGACAGCAGTCGATTTTAATATATAGAGATAATAATTATGAAATAACGTTTTATTATTATTTACTACAAATGCTTTTATTTTAGGTAAAGGATGGTCGATGTGGGATTATCTTGTACGAACCGATCCAAACCATATTGCTGATAATACAACTGGAGATATCTCCGCAAATTCATATGAATTATATAAACGTGATGTTGAAATGCTAAAGCAATTAGGTGTAAGCATTTATAGATTTTCTATTTCCTGGCCAAGAATTTTACCATATGGTCGTGCCAATTACATCAACCCATATGGAATAGCCTATTATAATGCACTCATTGATGAGCTATTAGCTAATGATATAACACCATTTGTTACAATGTATCACTGGGACTTACCTCAAAATCTCAGCGAACAAGGTGGATGGCTAAATGAAGATTTAGTGGAAATTTTCGGGGATTATGCGAGAGTATTATATGAGAATTTTGGCGATAGAGTGAAACATTGGTTGACCATTAATGAGCCATATATACACTGCTATCAAGGATATGTTAGAGCTAATCATGCTCCAAGAGTATATCTTCCAGCAACAGGTTTTTACGAATGTGGTCGACAAATTCTTTTGGCTCATGCGAAGGCTTATCACATATATCAAAACGAATTTAAGTGGCAAGGTGGAGAAATCGGCATAGTATTAAGTATGGATTGGGCATATCCGGACACTGACTCTGAGGATGACGCTGAAGCGGTTCTTGATTATTTTGCATTCCATGTAAGTGACAGTGCAATAATCTTATGGTATAAGAATATTTTAAATGTATTTTAGGTTCTCAAAGTAAAAATAATTAAGGTCAATATTTTCAATTTGAGGATCTTAAAACATTATCACAAACTTAAGAAAAATAAATAAAATGAAGTAAAAAAGGATATTTCAATGTTAGAGAATACATGAATGGAGTTATATATAATGTGATTTGTAAGATTTATTGTATTACATATTGTTAGTCTCATTAATTTTATAAATGTGAAAGTTTGCTTTGATGTTTAGATGTTTGTATGTTTGTTACTCAATCTCGAAAAATTAAGTTTAAAGAGATGGAAGTAATATTTTGAAAGCGTGATTATGAGTGAGGAGACAACGTGTGTACTAAGTGAAGTAGAAACTCCGAAAGAAGAGGAAAAAGGTAGCGAGATAAGTATATATGAAATAATGAAAGCAATGAAAAGCATGAAAGCAGGTAAGGCTGCCGGATGTGATAGAGTTTCACTCGAAATGCTTAGGGCCGGAGAGGAAGTGGTGGCAGGCCTGCTGCACACCTTGTTTAATTTATGCTGGGAACTGAACCGGTTACCGGTAGACTGGTGCAAAGCCGTGACAGTACCAGTATATAAAAGAAAAGGGTCGCAGCAGGACTGTAAAAACTACCGTGGCATCAGCCTTCTTAGCATTGTGGGAAAACTGTATGCTAAGGTACTGATTGAAAGGGTTATGAAAGAAAGTGATGGAAAAATTTGAGATGTGCAAGCGGGATTTAGAAAAGGAATGGGATGTACAGATCAAGTCTTTTCCATGCGCATGATCGCGGAGAAGTTTTTGGCCAAAAACCCAACAGTTTTTTGTGCGTTCATGGACTTGGAAAGAGCCTATGACAGAGTGGATAGGGATGTGATATGGCAAACACTGAACTCATTTGGGTTGAGCGCTGGCTTGATACAGGCATTGGAGTCTCTTTATAGGGACTCTAGTGCTTGTGTTAGGATCAACGGGGTCTACTCGGACTGGTTTGACATCTATAAAGGTGTCAGACAGGGCTGTGTGGCTTTCCCGTGGCTGTTCCCCGTGTTTGTTATGGACAGTTGTTTGCAAAATTTGAAAGTTGAAGAATGCGGATTAAGAATGGGTGAGTTAACCGTCAAATGCCTTTTGTACGCCGATGATCAAGTTACTCTTGCGTCGTCAGCGGCCGAGTTGCAAATGATGGTTACATTAATGAACAGATCATTAAAAGAAAGGGATATGAAAGTAAACGCAAGTAAGACGAAGGTTATGGTTTTTGAAAGAGAAGAAAGTAAAACGATTTGTGAAATAAGAATAGAAGGGGAGTTGATCGAGCAAGTAGATGAGTTTGTATATTTGGGCTGCGTATTGAGCAGGGATGGGAGATATGATAAGGATATAGAACGGCGAGTGAATGCGGGAAATAGAGTAAATGGGGCCCTGCACTCTATTGTGAAGAGTCAAAATGTATCGAAAAAGGCACGTGTGCCAATTCACAATGCTGTGTTGGTCCCTACTTTAACGTATGGTAGTGAAAGTTGGGTGTGGTAGAAGAAGCACGAGAGTAAAATGAACGCAGTAGAAATGCGGTCGTTAAGGAGTATGTTAGGGGTGAATCTGAATGACAGGGTAAGAAATTGTGTAATAAGAGAAGAGTGTGGTTTGCAAGATGATTTTGTGACCAGGATTAAGAAAGGAATGCTTCGGTGGTTTGGTCATGTGGAAAGAATGAATGAGGAAAGAGTGACAAAGAAAATTTATGTTGCAGAAGTGAATGGCAGAGTCGGGAAGGGACGTCCTAGGCGAAAATTTATCGACCAAATTGGCGATTTATTGAAAACGGGCCAAATTAGGAGTACCCTTAACCGACGAGCATGTATGCGTAGGTGTACGGATGTGAAGGAGGCGAGAGAGGTGTGTTAGGATCGTGCCAAATGGAAGTTTGTAGTCTCTGCCTACCCCTCTGGGTGACAGGCGTGAGTGTTTATGTATGTTATGTTATATAATGTGATTTGTAAGATTTATTGTATGACATATTGTTAGTCTTATTAATTTTGTAAATGTGAAAGTTTGCTTTGATGTTCAGATGTTTGTATGTTTGTTACTCAATCACGAAAAATTACTAAGCGGAATTTGATGAAACTTACTGGTATTATAGGTTATAAGACATTATTTGTTATACGCAAAGTTCAAAAATTTTATTAAACTAAGTTTCTATAAAAAGTGTTATTATAATATTAAGGAATGTATGGATGATAATAACCCCTGGGAAGGTTGATCGCTACCAAGTTATTTCTAATTTGTCTTGTGTTGTTAATTGTAAACATAATTGTTGGTTTTCTTGCTGGTTATTCCCAGGACATTGGTTTTTTTGCAAACCAGTGGTAAATGAAAAAATTAACTTTCAATAAGTATGGTTTATAAATGGCTACATTGAATAAAAAGTTTCTGTTTCTGATTCCTTTTTTCATGCGCTTCGTTAACCATAATACTGCTCTTGAGAATTGCTCTTCTTAGCTTACTTATCAAAGATCTATCAAAGTTTCTTATTATTTCTTTAACTTCTATCTTCCTCCATTTTCTTATTTGTTTCAAGACAATATAGCTAGTAATATGAAAGCATTTTATGATATTATGATGTAACTCCATATCGAACGTATCTTTTTATTATGTTGAGTATTTTATAAGATTAAATGTCTGATCTTTAATTATTGATTTGCTTGTACGTTTAGTTTAGGCAATATTATAAAATTAAAATAACTTACACAAGAATATATTACCTTGATGATGCTGTGTACATTATCAATCAAGTATAAATTGAAATTGCGAACGGCATGTTTCATGTCTTTGTCATTGTTTCATAATCAGCTCTATATAGCTTGCTTAATTGCTTCTATTGCTTCTAAGTCATAAAATCCGTACGTTTACGCTGAGTGGAAAAAATTATTGATTGAAATTTTCAAAGTCTTTAGAAGTTTCTTCCGTAGAACGTTCTTCGTTCTTTCAGAATATAATCATTTCAGTAATAACAAAATCATAAGTATTTAAACGCGTGTAGAGTGGAGTCTTTGGTTAAATCTAGTATACATACCTAAATGAAAATTTTTCTTTGTTCTTAGAGTCCCACTGGGCTTTTTACTGGTTATGTTGGTAGAGACATTTGTTGTAACCAGTGATAAAATAAACTTAAAAATAACGTTCAGTTTTTATTATTTGAAATTTTTTTAAATAAAAAAAAACATTTTCTCACTATAACTGAGGGCTCCTCTCCTTTTAAGAGAATTTTGAAGCAGGTATTCCGCTTTGCTCAAATGTTTTTCTTTCGCATACATTAAATTTGGCTAACAAGTTTTTCTTTACCGCCTAGTAGGGGAAAATCATCAATAATATTGTTCCGTTGCGGTGACTTATAGGTGATTAAAATATAAGAAAGGATAAATTTTGTACTGTTTTTCAGCTGGGGCAGTATATGGATCCTATATTTACAGAAGAAGGCAATTACCCGCAACGTATTATTGATCGCGTTGCAAATAAAAGCGCCACACAAGGTTTACAAGTTTCTAGATTACGTCCATTTAATGAAGAACAAATAGATTATATAAAAGGTTCTGCAGATTTTTTGGCACTGAATCATTACACAAGTGACATTGTATACAGAAATGCTTCCGTCATTGGAATGTACGAAGTCCCTTCCCTTAACGATGACGCTGGGTTTGGCACGTACAAAGATCCGAGTTGGCCATCCAGCGCGAGTAATTGGTTGCGGGTTTGTATAATTTTATACTTATGATTAAAATACTTGTAATATTATTGTCATACAAGTACATACAACTTAATATTATGGTTTACACTATATTCCGTTAATCGTTATAGATTTTAGGCTTTTCATATTAAAATATGATATAAAATTATTTGGTTTTACTTTCCAGGAGCATGCACCAGGATTTTACAACCTTCTAGTGTATATAAAAGAAACGTATAATAATCCTACAATTTATGTTACTGAAAATGGTTTTTCTAGTGGTACTGGATTAAATGACGACGGAAGAGTCCAGTACTTTAGAAATTATTTAAGCGCTTTATCGGATGCAATATCTGCTGGCGTAAATGTGCGAGGTTACTGTGCTTGGAGTCTTATGGATAACTTTGAATGGGCATTTGGTTACATGTAAGTATTAATATTAATTTGTTAAAATTATTTTACATGAGTTATCTCACATATACTCTATCTGATAATTATAACTAGGCAAAAAAGAAATATTTTTTAATTTGATGTATAACATTCTTACTTCTTTGTTTACTTATTTTAAATAAAAAAATAAAATTCGCTAAAAACCTAAGTATAATTAAATACTTTACATCAGAATAAGTAAATTAACATTTACCATAAAGGGACATCACTCAACATGTGCTACGAGTTAGAATGTTGCAGCGATGCAGTTATTGTACACTATGCATACTATTATTCTCATAAGAAAAAATGTCAAAAAGCACGTAGCTTAAGTCGATTTTGATTGATTTCATTTTTTACTAAAAGCCAGTACTTAATTACAATATCGACGTATTTTAAATGCTGTAAGTGCTGATTTAGTCCTATTCAAATTTGGTTCGATATTAGATTAATCTTTTAATTATAGTTTTTATATATTAAATTAAGTTATAATAAATAAATTGATTATATTTGTTCTTAAATAATTTTATTAACAAATTTTTTTACTTGCTTACGTCTGTGCTTGAGCACAATCCCACCACTTTGAACAACTGATCGATAATTTAAAAAAAACTGTAAGAAGGCTAGTAAAGCATTAATTAAGATAAGTAAAGGGTTAAGTATTGTGAATGAATTAAATAAGACATTAAGCAAAAAAAGTACTGAGCCCGAAATATTTTATTCCCTCGAAATGCAAGTTTAATTTAGGGGTAAAATAAGAGACCATCTTTTATTAATACCTTCGATAATAAGCTAATGTAAAGTCATGCTGCAGCTATATTATGAGTGGGTCGGCTCGACCAAGAAAGAGATACGCTCTCGTAGAATACCAGCGTAAATTAGCCACTTAATACTGCTATTAATGTGGTTGTAGAGAACTGGTGACTAAAATTTTTATCTTAGTACTTAGCAGCGTCATCTTCATATTTTGATTTCAATCGAGGATCGATGTAGATGCTTTTGGGTCACAACATCCACTTACCATCAGGTGGACTGTGTGAAGAAATGAACTTGCTATTTAAATTGTCATAACGTTACTCACAGAATACCAGTGTAAAATTGCGGCTTAATGCTGCTACTTTGTATGGTGAGTACAGAGAACTGGGGCCCTATTTTACCGGAAACGAAGCATTTTATGAGTATTTTAGTCCTCAGGGGTGACAACGTATCTACATTTTCATATTTATATGATGATGAATATAGATGTCTATGGGCTACAGCATTAACATACCATCAGGTGGACTGTGTGCTCGTTTGTCTTTAAAAAAAGGATGAAAGAAAAACAAACTTGCTATTTAAATTATAATAACGTTATCCATATTTAAATTATAATAACGTTAGCCATACTTATCTCCATGTAAGCTTACGAATGCCAATCTTTAAAAAAAAAGATGAAAGAAAATCAAACTTGCTATTTAAATTATAATAACATTATCCATATTTAAATTATAATAACGTTAGCCACACTTATCTCAATGTAAGCTTACGAATGCTCGTGGTAAGCGTAATTAGTAATCGAATGGTGCATTCGAACATACGACGTTTTGCTTCGACAACCATAGATAAAGTGTTAGGTTTCTGTTTATACACGTTCATAATATGTTATATGATTATTAATTTAATTTCAGACCAAGGTTTGGGCTTTACGAAGTGGACATTACTGACCCCAACAGGAAAAGAACTCCGAAAAAATCGGCGTTCGTATATAAGGAAATTATAAGAAGCAGGGTTATAGATTGGGAATACGATCCAGATCCATATGCACAAAGTAGCAATGCTGTTTCTATACAAAAATACGCTTCCTTGACCAGTTTTGTGCTCATTCTTAGGTTCATTTTCGGCATTGCATTAAATTAGGTAAGGTTTTGTTATAAAATGTACCGTATTACGTAGGCTTATAATAATTAGATAAATTATGACGCAAATATAATGTAACCAAATTTGTCTTTTATTTATTACAATTTGTGTAATATGATTTGCCTATCTATGATTATGCCCTATCCTATCACGAAGTTCCGTACCACAGTATATCTTATCTATGATGTGTCGTACATTGGCGACGTAAGCAATATACGAGTATTCCGCGGGCGTCGTAAAGAGCGACAGAGAGAAATTAAAACAAGAGATGAATATATTTTTGATAACAACTCAAAATATTAAAAACAATGCTGTTGCCAACCACAACGTGGCAACTATGGCAAATATCTCCCTATGAGTCAACTTATAGAGGAGGACTATGTTCAGCTGCGTATTTTCGTAGGCTGTTATGATGATGACGATAATCCATGATTATACTTTATGGTAACGGAATAGCATAAGAGCCAGCAATCGCTAAACTTTATGTTGCTAATGCGTTAAATAATAAAATTAAGTAAATTAAGTAAAAAAAAGTAAATCATGCGGAGTTGAAACAACGGAACGGCTGATAACTGCGATGATGGAAAGCAAGAGGAAACTACCATCATTATTATTATTCCTTAGTTAGTCATCCTTGACTAAAACACAAAAAAAATTAAAATTGTTTATTTCCAACAACTTGAAATCCATAGGAAATGTTAGTAGAGAAAAACTTACATGTATGTTAGTAATATAATTTATACGTTATTTTAAATATTAAGCTGGACATGGTCATGGTGATCATTTTTTAGATCAGTGGACAGTACCCACTGTGGGCAATCTCACTCAGCACACTGTGGCCGGTGCCGCGTACTCTGTTTAGCAAAGATGTGGTCTTTTTTCGGATCAAAGCTATCCACACCCGTCAGTGCAAACATCGCAGACGCGCTACAGTAGCGCGGCAGCCGCAACAGTGCCCTGAATGCCTTGTTGTACTGAGTACGTAGGGCACTATAAGCCTTTTTGGTGTAGTTCGTCCATAGACTGCAAGAATAAAATGACGCACAATATGTTTTGAAAAGCGTGATCTTGACAGCGTCAGTGCAGCGACCAAATCTATGCACCAACATATTCGCCCTGACCGACAGTGCCCTACGTTCTCTTTCAATGTCTTCATCGTCTTTAAGGCTGTCAGTCACAATATGTCCAAGATATTTAAAACTATAGACCCTTTCTAGTGTTTAAATGCTCACATGCAAGTAACTTTAAAACTCGGAGACCGCAGTGCGTTGTTTCTCCTGCAATTGAAACATAATGATAAATGGACAGCTGATTTGCCTAAATTTGTTACCTGTAACAGCTGTATGTTTGAACAAAAGCTGAAACATCGTTTTGTTAGACGTAAGTTTAATAGTTTTTTACGTGGTAGAGTCACAATTTTTATTTATTGTAGCAGATCGAGCTGTCCAGCAATAATACATGCAGCTGGTTTATTGCTGCTCAGCTCGATCTGCTACAGTGAATAAAAATAACGATATTTAGAAGGCACTTTTAAACCGCTAATATGCACTGAAGCAACGCAGTGATTAGTTCTTCACAATCCTCACAGAAACTAGATGAGCTGTGTACCCAGCAGTGGGATCCATATGGTCTATAACTTTTATACTTAAGTTACCAATATGAAAAAGATTTTGAAGCAATAAGCAGCGAACTATGCCAACCGAACGGTAAAATGCTGCACTCCAATAAATTTGATTCGAAATTAACTGCTAGCATCAACCCTCTGTTTGTAGTACAAGAATAAATATTTAATTTACTGAAAAAAAAAAGTGTTTCATTTCTGAAGTTAGTATCCAGGGATCCCGCACAAAAGAAGTCAAAAATAAATACTCTCATATATAAAAACAGAGTTTCTCAGATTCAAACTTCAATTATAAGTAGAGAACGTTTAAGGTCACAGCTCAATAAAGCCACCCGGCACCCGACCCTCACCGTCTCCTCACTCGTAGTCGACAGGTGGTCCACGGGTGGACGCTGCGTTGTCATCAGTGAACCTCGTGTGGTCATCGAGTGGACCTCGCGTCGTCAACGAGTGGACCTCGCGTGATCAACGAGTGGACCTCGCGTGATTAACGAGTGACCCTTAAATCATTTTATATCAAACTTTTTCTATAAGTTTTTCTTTGTTCGTTTTGAAAACAAACAACAATGCGTCCCACACATTCGAAAGAAAGGCTCGAAATGAAGGGTTGGTGGAGAGCGCCGCATCGCTCTCGCGTGAACCGCGCGTTGCCAGCTCGCGCTTCACGCGAGGCAAGCATGCCAACAGCGAGCTATCATCGAGTGGTCCACTCGCAGTGCGTGCGTGGACACCTCGGTGCGAGCGAGGCGATCCGGTGATGGTACGGAGTTGATGTAGTGAGCGCAGGCCCATACAAATCCATACGAAGAATACCAACCGCTCGAGGCGAGGCGGTGAGGGTCGGTTGCCGGGTGGCTCTAATGACCTGTGACCCTAATTCTTTTGCTGTGTAGTGGCAGCGGTCTGTGTAGTGTCTTATCTGTTAGGTGTTCGTAAGCGCCAAACAGAAACACAAACTCTTTTATTCAATGTAGATTATAACAATACTTGTTGAAAGTCATTTTTTCATTTACCACTGGTTCTCGAAAAAACCTCTGTCCTGGGAAGAACCAGCAAGAAACCCAGCGGGACTATTTTTTTCCAATAATAGCTTGGCTACAATCATGTTTACAATTAACAATACAAACCAAATTAGAAATAGCTTGGTATCGATCACCCTTCCCAGGGGTTATTATCAACCATAAATTCCTTAATATTATAATAATCCGTTTTATACAAACTTGGTTTAACAACATTTTTGAACTTTGTGTATGACAAATTTTGTATATTTTCTGGGATTTTGTTGTAAAAGCGTATGTGTTCCTAGTATTTATAAAATGAACCAACTATGGAAAATTCCAGAAAAATCTTATGGCTATGGAAAAATATATACAGCAGTAAACAATGGCGTTTATGCCAGACGTAAAATAACCGAAACGTCGTCCGAGAGCAGAGTCAAACGTGCGAGATATCTGGTACTACGAGTAGTATCGTCAGTTATGCAACAAGTGTCACTAATTTGGCTTCTGTATCGTTTATATGGTTCTCTGCATTTCATATTTCTAGAAAATAGCATCTTTCTTGAACATATATTTATATTTAAATACCACATGTAACAAAAACCCTGTGGTTCCCGTTAATTACGTTGTCAGAGTCAGTATTCAAACGTATAGAGCTTAAAAATAGAGTTTCAGAGTAAACTGAAATTAAATTTAAAGAACCGCCATTTTTTCATAACTGAGATAGAGTTTTTAGGCTATAAGATTAAACCGAATAATGTTATGCTGAACGAGGCAAATGTTGAGGTGGTTAAAATGGGCTTGGTTAGTTATTTTTCACCTCTTACGAAACTGTTGAAGAAAATTCTATTTGGACGTGGAAAACTTCTCATGCAGATGCATTTTAAACATTAAAAGACAGTCTTATTAAATTTCATTTATTTTAATTTAATATATAATAATTTAATACGTGATAGAACCACGCTGCAGCTATATTATGGTTGCAGCACGAATGGGTCCGCTCGACCGGGGAAGGACCACGCTCTTACAGAACACCAGCGTAAAATAGCAGCTTAATGCTGCTGTGTTTCGTATGATGAGTGTTGAGAACCGGACCCACCCAAGTACCCAAGATAAAAGTTTTTTTCCGAACCAGTGGTTAATTAAAAGAAGTGACTTTCAATAACGCATTGTTGTATTGAACACGAAGAGAACTGTACGCTCTAAGTTCGAGGGTTCCTACAGCGTACAATATGGGAATAACTACGATTCATGCCCAATAAGAAAATATTTAAAGCTGTCTTCCATTGCTGCAAGTCTACCTAAAAGTCATTTTTCATCCTCACAGCTGTAGCGAATATTAGATCCGCGTAAGGCACGATTCAATCCTTAATGAATATTGTAAAAAATTAAAAAAAATTAAAAATGATTTATTGATTTACAATGATACATTTTAAACCGGTCGCAAGGGCCCCTGTACTAGGTTGGGAACCTATATTACTGGGTACCCCGCTCATCCACCAAGACAATACAATGTTAATCAATAAATAACAAAAAGCAAGGCAAGATCTAGCATTAGGAAGTAAATGAAATTTGGAACATAATAATAATTACATGATAAGCATGCATGCAAAGCATGTACGCGTTTGTGTGTGTGTGTGTGTGTGTGTGTGTGTGTGTGTGTTTGTGTGTGTGTGTGTGTGTGTGTGTGTGTGTGTGTGTGTGTGTGTGTGTGTGTTTTTTTTTTTGTGGTTGTGAGGTATTGCTTTAACAATTGGTGTGGCTGTTCGAAGTATAAAAGTTATGTAATAAATTATTCAGTTTCCTCGTAGTTTAGTGTTAATAAAAATTGTCACTACACGTTTAACTTTAGTCCACGTCAAGGGGTAAATATTCAATCTGCTGTTGAATTTGTTGTTAATAGATATAGATTGGAATACGTATTGCTTTTGCTTAAACTTTGATTTATTTTGTAGTATATTGCAAATTTTGGTACTCCTACGTTTTGGTGTCTGATGAGGTATAAAAGGTAAATCTCGATGCTTTTTTAAAACGCAATTCAATATCTAATAATCTGGCGAGTAGCAAGCAATTTTTAAGACTTATGTAGTTCAAAAGTTGAAAATCGAAATGGTTTCAAGAACATCACCTTAATTAGAGCTCTTTAAGCTCTTTCTAGTCCTATTAGATGTGTTTTTGCTGCACCACCCCAAACAGGTATACAATAACTCATTACCGATTGCGCTAGAGCTTTGTAGGTGGTGATAAGAGTTGTTTCATTTGCAACACACCTGAGTTTTTTGAATACCCATGTTAGTTTCCTTATTCTGTCAGCAATGTTTTCAATGTGTTGACTCCAGGTAAGGTGCTGATCAATAGTTACACCGAGATATTTGATGGTACTAGTCCTATTGATTTTATCACATGAGCAACTATTATAGCTATCTAAATATGGCTTATGGCAGGTATGAACCTGTTAGGTTAAATTTAGAACTAGGTTGTGTATTTTTCCGTATAGTAAAAGGTATGAATTTAGTTTTGTTAATGTTAAGGGTCAGAAGCTTCGATCTTAGCCAGTTAGATATATGGTGTATTCCGGAGTCAGCAATAATCCTTAGATTTTCCCATAATTTTGCGTTAAAAATTAGAGCAGTGTCATCTGCGTAGGTGTATATTTGACAATTTTGTAGGCTTAATGCATCAATCCATTTACAATCAGGTGGACTGTGTGTTCTTTTGACACGCTTTCTCTATATAAAAAAGTTTCTTGTATGTAAAAATATAATAGGAAACATAGAAGATTATAATATATTCACCATATGGTCAAGAATTTGTCACTCCATTTCATCAGTGCCGTAACGAATATGGAAAAGGTCCAGATCGTTGACATAGATTAAAAATAGAGTAGGTCCGAGGACGCTACCTTGATGGACACCATAAGAGATATTTGATGGACGGCTAAGATATTCACCAAGCTTGAGCTGTTGCTGACGTTCGGTAAGATAGTCTGTTAGAAGGGCGTGAGGCAGACCTCTTATACCATATTTAGACATGGCAAAGTATAGGTGTACGGGTGTGTGGCCATTTTAATAAATGATGTAGGAATGTTATCCCATCCTGGGGCAGACTTATTAGAGAGATCGCTTATGACCGAATTTATTTCCAACGGATCGGTATCTAGAAGTACAAAAGAATTCATTGGGGTTGGCATTTTAGTCATGTAATTATTTACTATAGGAGGGGCAGAGTTTTTTAAATTTTCAGCCAAGTTTTTGCCTATACTAGAAAAGTGATCATTAATAAAATTTGCAGATTCTACAGGGGAGGACGTAATAGTTGTAAGTTTATGTGTGTCGTCAGTGTTATCTTTATTAACATAGCAAATTGATTTAATATTTTTCCACAGCATTTTCGGGTTATTTTTTGCAATATCTAATTTTCTCCTTTCATAATTATTTTTAAGCTTCCGGACAAGCTTATGACAGTAATTTTTGTAGCGAATATACGTTATTTTTAAAATTGGATTATCAGGATTTTTTAACTTTATAATGTAATTTATCTCGATTTCGAAGACATCGTAATACTCCAGGTGTTATCCATGGCTGAATACAGCGTTTTCTAACGGGAATTGTGGTTAACGTTTGATTATTTTTCATTGCTACTGAAATTATACTAACTAACGCATCAGCAGCCAGTGTTGGATCATGTATGTCTAGTATTTTTAAAAGCTTGGACTTTATTTCATCAAGAGTTGTTATGTAATTTACGGAAACCTTAGTTTTCGAAACATTGCGCCGCACAGGCTTATTCACAAGGTTTAGGAGAACAGTGGAATGAACAGTAGGGGCATTATTGAGTACGAGAGATTTTGTTGGGTGAACTCTTTTTAGCATCATATGATCATAGCACATTTTGTCGCGAGTTGGAAGCCTATGAGCAGGAAGTAATCCATGGTAAGCAAGTGAGGTTAAATAATTGAAGCAGTTAGTGTCTATGGAACCGAATTTGATATCTATGTTTATGTCACCGGTTAAAATAATGTTTTGATAATGGAGACGCCAGTAACTTGAGGTATCTTCGATAAAGATTTAGTGGACTGTAATTTTGGTGCATACGGCAAAGGGGAAAATAAATAGGTGGGATAGCACGCACTGACCTGATGAGGGCTGCCTTGCCTTCCTCCTGGAGTGTCTGCTATACAGCAAGCTCGCCACGTGGTTCGGCGCACACGCACTCTCGGAACAGTCTCGTGAAGTCCCACACTCTCCACCTTTGCCCTTACGGGGGCGTCTCACACTTTTATGAGTTACAAAGACACAATGTCTGATGCGGTGAATATTAAACATAAACAGGAGAACTCAATGTTCATCCTTCGCGGTTTGCGGTTAATATATATAAGACGCGACGGGTGGCCGTGCGCTGCGGATGGCGTAATATCACTTAGTATAATGACGCGCGCCGAGATCCTCTTTTTTTTCCCCGGCGGCAGCGCGTGCGGTAGGAAAGGGAAGGAAGGAAGGAAACAAAAAATATGCACTAGTCATGTTGATAAAGTAGATATAACTTAGGACGAACTCAATGCGATATGTAATGTAATGTTGATAAAGTAGATTGTTAACTGGCGTTACCATTTCCTCCCGCCCTTAAAGGGTCACCTTTAAAAGACAACCGTAATATAAAAGTAAAAGGAAAACAAATAAATAAGCGGTATATAAAGTGAGAGGATGCGCTCAATGCGCATGTCTCATCTACTAACCTTACTTGGTAAACGAGAAAATGTATACATAAATATAATATTGCGGTTTAATACTTTTTTAATATATATAAATATAAACTTAATTCCTAATTTAGATAAATAATTATAATCAAAATAATCGTGATTTATTGTCTTGGGAGAGGGCAAATACGAGCAACAGGACGGGGATATGTTCCCTTAGTAGTTCTCACGGTCACTACTCGAACTACGCCATCCTTCGAAGGATGAACAGACTCGACAATCGCTAATGGCCAAGCAAGGGGCGGTTCATTATCATTTATCACAATTACAACCATGCCTGGTACGATAGCCGTAGACGGGGTGTTCCACTTCTGACGAACTTGTAATCCGTGAAGGTATTCCGTCCTCCACCGGTCCCAAAACGACTGAACTAATTTATCCAGTAAAGAATGCCTGTGTAACAGACTGGTAGAGTCAGATTTGACTTTGGGTGCGGGTAATGACAATAACAATTCAGGCCCAGCGTGTAAATTTTTAATATGATAATAGTCAATGATCATGTTCACTACATGATCACTGCGCGGGAGTATAATTGGATGTTTTTGCGTGTAATCTAATGCGGAGTTCGAAAGACGACCACCAATGCGGATTAAACCATTCTCAATAAAAGGCCTTAAACGAGTGAAAGCGGGCGAGCAAGGTTTGTTACCTTCAATATTTAAATATTCCACTGCAAAATGCTGTTTTTGCAGGGCGCGGAGGATTATAACCTCAGAGAAACTGAGATCATCAGCAGTCACTACAGTAGTGCTGCGGCGGGGCAATAATTTAGCAAACTTACACACGTACGCAATTATACGTAGAAGTTTACTCCAAGAAGAGATGCGGAGTGCGAGCTCATAAATCGCAGAATTACAGACGGATGTGCACACAGTGTGCGACAAAATCTTCTTCTCAGGCATATTTGCAATAACCTCATTGTCTAAAGTACGAAGAGGCCATTGAGATGGATCTAACGAAGTCCACTGAGGCCCATGGAGCCACATTGGGTTTGAAACTAATTTATTTGGCGTAACGCCACGTGAAAGTATGTCAGCGGGATTCTCAGTACCTGCGACATGATAAAAGTTATCAGCGCGAATATTGTCGGTAATCTGAACAACGCGGTTTGCAACAAAGGTCTGCCACTTGTGTGGCGAACTCTTTATCCAGTACAGAGCTACTTTTGAATCTACAAAGGCATAGACTGATATTGCAAGGTCAAGAGAATAATTGTCGAGTACTCTGCGAAGCAATTTTGAGAGTAAAACCGCTCCACAAAGCTCAAGGCGTGCAATAGATAGTGGTTTCGTCGGTGCGACTTTAGTCTTTGCACAAATCAACTGGACGGTGTTACCATTGACGCTCTTTACATGTATGTAGACTACGGCACCGTATGCGTGCTCGCTGGCGTCGGAAAACCCCAGGAGTGACGCAGTACAGTTTTTGGATACACCAACATGTCGCGGGATACGTAAATCATTAAGAGCTGGTAGTTCAGCACAGAATTGCCTCCACATCTTAATAATTGGCGGTGGTGGTATGTCGTCCCAATCTAAATTAAGTTGCCAAAGCTGCTTTATTAACAATTTGGCGTACGCGACTGTGGGAGCAACGAAACCCATTATGTCCCACAGGCGAGCGACAGTAGATAAGATGGCGCGCTTAGTGCACGTCACATCAGCGGGAACAGATATCTTAAAATAAAAGGCGTCACTATCGGTAGACCAATGCAAGCCTAGTATTTTATGTGGCATTGATTTATCGAACTCTACTTCTCCTGTAATTTTATGGGAAGTAGGGAGGTCATCTAAAACAGATCGACGGTTGCTATGCCATTTTATCAGGTCCCATTGGGCACCCTTGAATAAGTCCATCAGCTGCCGAGAGGTCTCACTGGCCTCGGATTCACTGGGCATAGAGAACGCGATGTCGTCCGTATATAACGAAGTAAATGCGATACGACTCGCAAGCGGATACTTTGCGCCGTCGTCATCAATGAGCTGTCTTACCGTGCGCAATGCATGGTATGGACTCGAAGTTAAACCGAAGCACACGCGATTGAAGTGGTATAACACAAGTGGGTCTTGTGGACGGAAGCGGTATAGGAAGCATTGGTAACGACGATCAGAATCGCGAACAACTATTTGCAGAAATTGTTGGCGACAGTCGGCTGTCATAGCGATTGGATGTAAGCGGAAAGTTAAAATTATATTGAACAAGTCGCCTTGCAAATTTGGTCCTGAATGCAGAATATCATTTAATGATCGCTCAGTGCTAGTCTTACTGCTAGCATCCAGGACGATGCGCAGACGCGTTGACTTCTTATCTTCGCGTAAGACTCCATGATGCGGTATGACATATATTGGAGCGGGTTCATGAGAGCCATACGGCGGTGCGGGGGATATATAATTTTTAGCTAAGTATTCCTTTATGACGTCATCATATGCTAACCTTAAGGTAGGCGAGGCTTGAAGTTTCCTCTCCAAGCACATGAATCGTCGTCGAGAGGTTTCATAAGAATCTCCGAGAGAGTAAACGTCATCTTTAAATGGCAGGCCAACAATATATCTACCAGTAAAAGGATCGCGGGATGTCGTAGATTTATAAAACTCTTCACATTCAATGTCTGAAGGACACTGAATGGGCGGTGCGGAGGGTGGCTGTTCAAGCTCCCAAAATCGTTGCACTAATTTGTCAACGATAGGAGACTCTAGAACTGAGCAGCACGTTAAAGAATGATTTACCTGAAGTGTCGGCACTGAGCCCATAATAACGTAACCAAATACCGTACTCAAAGCTGAGGGCCCGGACAAGTCGTTAGACGCATAAATTACGTCTGGACACAGTAAGTGCGGGAAAAGGGATGCGCCTATCAAAACATCAATTTTATTAGGCATGCTATAACATTCATCAGCGAGTCTTATGCCATGGAAGTGTGATAAGACAGATGTGTCTACCACAGCGGTGGGCAAAAGGTCGGTGATTTGATCAACAACTAGCGTTGAAATATTGAAGTTAATATTCGAGTCGAATCGTGAGAAAATTTTAATATCAATCGATTTCGATTTTACAATTTTTTCAACTCCACCGAATCCCTTTACTACAGTACATTCGGTATCGTGTTGTTGAACGCCTAAACGATGACAGCACTCTTTAGTCATAAAATGGCTTTGAGCCGCGGAGTCTAATAATATACGAATAATTTGTTTCTCTCCCTTAGCATCGTAAGCAAATACTTGAGCGGTTGATAATAAAACAGTTCTCTGCGAACGACTTGCGCGCGCGGGAGGCGGTGAACGTTGAGAAACATTCTTGAACGAAGTACACAGCGCGACGTCTGAACGCGCACCTGCGGTGAGGGGTGGCGAGTGTGCGGGCGCGGGGGTTGTAGACTTCAGTGTAACTGGCTGAAGCGGTGGAGAACGCGTCAGCGCAGGGGAAGCATTATCGCTTCTGCGGTGGAAGTGCAACAATGTGTGATGTTTAAATTTACAAACTCGACAACTAGTCTACGAAAAACTTTGGAGCGGGTCTTAATAAAATTTACTAAATCATCAAAGGTAGGTACCATCGAGTTATGACTATATTCGAAAGAGCGAATGGTATCCGGGTCCAGCTTCTTAAGCGCGATATGAAGAACAATTAAGTCCGCGAGATTATCTAACTTTAAGTTTTGTAAAGCGCGCACTGCACTTATAAAGTTATCAGTAAATAAATCAAAATTATTTGCGGTGGCCGATTGCAATGGCTTAAATTCGAACATCTGATTAATATATGTAGATGCTAGCATACGCCGGTTTTCATATTTGTCAACGAGTGCTTGTAATAAAATTTTATAATTTTCAGCGCAAGGAGTTATACCTGAGCATACAGATAGGGCTTTGCCCGTTAGTTTACCTAGCAAATAGTATAACTTTTCAGCGTCGGTAAGCGATGTGTTGTCATGGACGGTTGATTTAAAGCTAGCATAAAATAAAGGCCATGAGCGAATGTCACCCGAAAATGGCATAAGTTCGATAGGCGGAAGTGTGAATCTGGCTTTAGATGGTGTACTAGTACTTTGTGAATTAGATTGCGAATATTGTAAATAAAGCCTATTTATTCTACCGCAAACAGACTCAAACGCAATGAGGCTGTTATAATCAGGTTTAGCAATAGGGTTTATTTTTAATAAATGTGAATTATAATTATCTAAGACCTGTTTAAACTCAATACGTAAAGCATTAATATTAGAACTTCCATCAAGAAAACGCTCCATCGTGGAAGTGTTTATGTGGATGTCCGAGGACATATCATATATTTTTTGCACTATTTCAAATAAAGCATCTCGTTTAGCTAACAATAAAACCAACTCAGCATCAGGTGTGCCCTCATTATCCGAGGAATCGCTATTATTCGATGCTATTTGTTTTTTAGGCGGCATTACAACTTAAGTTATGCGGCAAAATAATATAATTATAAGCGGGTAGTCTGTAAGCGAGCTCGCTACGCGGTTGAATTATTAAATATTAGTTTTGTTAACGATGAACTTTAATTGTTAACTTTTATAATAATTATGAAGTTATTTATAACGAATATAATGCTTAAATATATGTGCAAATAATAAATGTAATTTAACAGTATAATCTGTAGATGTAGTTAAAAGTTGATGACGTGATGTGAACATACAACAAATAATTTATATAGATAATTATATGCTTATTCATTCTATGAATATAGTTTTAAAATTACTATGAATGTCACCTATTAGGACCTATTCTAGTGTTCTAATAAGGGCGGGGTTAATCCGAAGTCGGATTAAAATATAAATAATTAATTATATAAACGCTTATTACGATAACGATCTAATAAGGGCGGAAAGTCAAGGTCAATCCAGCGAGAAGTGACCATTAAAAATGGAAACGCCAGTAACTTGAGGTATCTTCGATAAAGATTTAGTGGACTGTAATTTTGGTGCATACGGCAAAGGGGAAAATAAATAGGTGGGATAGCACGCACTGACCTGATGAGGGCTGCCTTGCCTTCCTCCTGGAGTGTCTGCTATACAGCAAGCTCGCCACGTGGTTCGGCGCACACGCACTCTCGGAACAGTCTCGTGAAGTCCCACACTCTCCACCTTTGCCCTTACGGGGGCGTCTCACACTTTTATGAGTTACAAAGACACAATGTCTGATGCGGTGAATATTAAACATAAACAGGAGAACTCAATGTTCATCCTGCGCGGTTTGCGGTTAATATATATAAGACGCGACGGGTGGCCGTGCGCTGCGGATGGCGTAATATCACTTAGTATAATGACGCGCGCCGAGATCCTCTTTTTTTTCCCCGGCGGCAGCGCGTGCGGTAGGAAAGGGAAGGAAGGAAGGAAACAAAAAATATGCACTAGTCATGTTGATAAAGTAGATATAACTTAGGACGAACTCAATGCGATATGTAATGTAATGTTGATAAAGTAGATTGTTAACTGGCGTTACCAGATAACTTTTATAACGGCGGAGTAAGGTTTGAAAAGATGAGGTGAAGTCGTCAGTGTTTCGTTGATTGTCGTCTACACGCACCTAGGTGCAATGCAGGTATCGGGCCTCAGGGTATACCGCATTATCGTGCGGTCCATGGCCCTTTACGGGGACCCAGTGTGGGCGCGTGGTTTGGCGCGGCTTGCCGTCCACCACTTGAACGCGCCCCAAAGGGTGGTTGCCGTGAAAATGGTTCGCAGCTACCGCACGATCTCCCGCGAGGCGGCGAGCCTCCTTGCCGGATTGCCGCCATGGGATCTGGAGGCGATAGTCCTCGCGCGCCTGCACGAATGGCGCGCGGAGGTACTATGCCGGGGGGAAACCCACATGGGGGGGACATGGAGAGAGCGACTGTCGCAACCCCGTGCTGGGCACGCCACTATAGCGGCGATAAGACCCCTCTTTGAGGAGTGGCTTGAGAGACGCCACGGCATCCTCACTTTCCGCCTGACGCAGGTCCTCACCGGACACGGTGTGTTCGGGAGGTTCCTGCACCGAATCGGGCGGGAGGAAACGCCCGGGTGCTCCCACTGCGAGGATGGACCGGAGGACACGGTGGAACACACCGTGGAGGTGTGCCCTGCTTGGGCGGAGCACCGACGTGTCCTCGTAGCGGCGATAGGCGGCGGCGACCTCTCGCGTCCGGCCCTGGTCTAAGCCATGGTCCGGAGCGAGACGGAATGGGATGCCGTCACCACCTTCTGCGAAGCAGTGATGCTAGCGAAGGAGGTGGCGGAGCGGGAGAAGGAGAGAGCAGCAGCTTTCCTCCCCGGCCGTCGCGGGAGACGCCCCGGGCGTCGGGGGCTACGTCGTGGCCCCCGGCCACCGTAGGCGCGGGCCTGTGGACGGCGAGCAATGGGTAGCTCGCCGTCCTTCCGTCTAACGACGATAGGCCGTGTCGACGGCGCGTTTTGTTCCACGCGCGCCTCAAAGAGCTGTCAGCAGCGTGAAGGGGCCCGCAAGGGCCGACGCCTGCCTGGGCTGCGGGCTGTTCGAAAGAGATACCGCGGCTCCGGAACGTAAGGGCACTGAAGGAACACGGATGGTTTTTAGTCAGTAAAAGTCTGACACTCCCTTACGCTCCACCCAGAGCGAAAGGCGTCATTAGATGATTTTCCATCCGCAAAAAAAAAAGGGTATACCCCATTGCCCGGATAATCCTCATGTCCCATAACTATGGGACAGTCATTATAGCCTATTCTAGGCGTGGATGGTACTACGGGTTAGTCCGTAGCCGGATAAGATTTTTCCCGTAGTTCACCGACTACGGGAAAAAAGGAGGTTATCTAAAGTGGGTCTGAGTTGCCCTTTCAGCGGCATTGAGGGTTGTTACTCGACTCTCTAATCGATATAGAGAGGAGTTCTCTTGGAAGAGGTCGCCCGTCCGGGGGCCGAGTGTGCAACGGCGCAAAGCCGTTGAGATGGTCGTGTGGCCCGTTGTCGGCAAGATCGAACATGCCGCGCGCTAGCCGGGCCACGAAGTCGGTGATAGTCTCGACTTTCAGATTGCCGCTATGATGTCATTCCGGACGTAGCGACCTGCTCCGACAATCGTCCTTAATGACAGGTTCTGCTGAGCCTGCAATCGCCGCCTCAGAGGGTCGCTCAGTAGCGCGTACGAGGCCGGAGCAGCGTAGGTGGTAATGGTCCGGATATACATCTTGTATATCTTTAGTAACAACCTTTCTTATTAGCTTAATCTGTACATATATATGTATCCATCCCTCCATCCATTAAAGCCAATAGACTCCGCTGCTGAACATAGGCCTCCCCTATAGATTGTCTCATAGGCGGGATTTGTCATACCACACTCGGCAGCAGTGTTGGCAACCACAGTTTTGAATATTTAAGTTGTTGTCTGGAAAATTCTGCTGCTCATCACCTGTTACAGTTTCCCTCTGTCGCCTTTTAATACGCCCACGAGATGATATGGGGTATTGGATATTCTTAAATCGCCACGTGTAGTGTAAGTTTATATTTCATTTTTATATGAACGTAATGGAATTTTGTATACGTATTAGGAATTGATGATAATGATTTCATGACTATTTTCGTAGATGTCTTTATTGTATGATGACTACGTCAAGTATTCTAGCTACATCACCTCTCATGAACAAAGCGTGTTATTGAAGTACACCGTAACTCTAATATATTGTTTTAAATTCAATAAAATATTGAGCATCAGATTTGTTACTTGATAAGCTCATGGTGACGGAGTAGGAATATAATGCAATAATAATTAATAATCAACATGACTTCATAGCGATTGTTGGGTTTTAACACAACAATCGCTATGAACTCATGTTAATTATTTTGATGAATGAGAGATCATTGGGATGTTGTCGAAATTTAATGCAATAAATAAAGGACAAGAAGCGTCCGTCAGTTCTCTGCTAATATCAACTGCAGCTACTGCTAAAGTGTAGCTACATTATGACAACAAATGCTTAAAAACAATATACATACATAAACACTCACGCCTATCACCTAGAGGTGTAGACAGAGACTACAGACTTCCATTTAGCATAATCCTGACATACTTCTCTCACTTCCTCCACATCCATATACCTACGCATTCATGTTCGTTCGTTAATGACACTCTTAATTCGGCCCATTTTTAATTTATCGCCAATTTGGTCGACAAAATTTCGCCCAGGACGTTCCTTTCCGACTCTTCCATTCACTTCTGCAACATATATTTGCTTTGTCAGTCTTTTCTCATTCATTATTTCTACGTGACCAAACCACCGAAGTATTCCTTTCTTAATCCTAGTCAAGGCATCATCATGCAAACCACACTCTTCTTTTATCACACAGTTTCTCACCCTCTCACTTGCTTCCTGCCCTTCACTTGCTATAACACATCTCTGTTCACTCTGTTATAAGCCTTTTCCAAGTTCATGAACGCACAAAAATCTTTTTGATTTTTGGCTAAAAACTTCTCCGCGGTCATGCGCATGTAAAATACTTGATCTGTACACCCCATTCCCTTTCCAAATCCCGCTTGCACATCCCAAATGTTTCCATCAGTTTCTTTCATAACTCTTACAATCATCTTACAAGTACCGTTAGCATACAGTTTTCCTACAATACTAAGAAGGTTGATATCACGGTAGTTTTTACAGTCTTGCTGCGACCCGTTTCCTTTATATATTGGAACTATCATGGCTTTACACCAGTCTCCCAGTACCAGCTAATTCCTAACATAAATTAAACATGGTGTACAGCAGGACTGCCACCACTGCCTCTCCAACCCTTAGTATTTCGAGTGAAACTCTATCATATCCAGCTGCCTTACCTACTTTCATGCTTTTCATTGATTTTATTATTTCATCTATAATTATCTCTTTTCTCTTTTTCGGCATTTCTATTTCATTTAGTTCACACGCCTCCTCACTCATAAATATGCTTTCAAAATATTCCTTACATACACAGAAATCTAAATATAAATAGAAGTCGTAAAAGCGCGTGACCTTGTCGCCGCACATGTGAATCGTAGGTCACAAGCGCGCGAGGAGCGTATGTTTCCGTCACCGGAACTGTTTCGGACGCAGAGGCGTAAAAATCGTGTTTTGAAGCATTTCCAACTGCGGAAATTCCTCCACAACTCGCAAATTTTCAAATAAAGGGATAACATTTCATAAATAAGTACTTAGTGTTTTAAATAATGTTGTGTTTAATGAAATATACTTAAACAAAATTATCCACCTCCAGTACTACGATTGTCTCCAAAATTTTAATTGTTTTCACATTTCAATATCCATTGATTCCGATGATTTACAGTATGGGCAAAAAACAAAATTGTTGCGTACGTAATTTTCCCAGAACATGGCTGCAGGAGTCGAATACGAGTCAGTTACGTGACACAACTATTTTGTATCGATAATTTATTATGTTTGGCTTACCTAGTTTTAAAAAATGGGAATTAAATGTAATTTTTCGTTAAATATTTATTTACACCTTTCTAAGTTTTATCTTTCTAAAGATTTTATACCGTTAACCGTTTATCGGCAATTATATGTTTGTTTGTACTTTTAAATTACTTGATACATTTTTAATCAGTTATATTGTAAGAATAAGTAATTATATTATAAGGACAGTAGTCTTAATTCGATCTGTAAGAAGCCGGGAAACTGAAAAGTAGCAAACAACAGAACGTCAGTTACAGATCTTTGAAACTAATAAAAAATGATAAATATGTCATCCATACATATATTTATTCGTTTGCTGTTTGTTGTATTCATTTCATTTATTGATCTGTTTATTTAATACAATGCTTTTATTAAAGTTTGCAAAAGATGCGGTTATTAAAGATAAATGGATATATTTATTCTTAAAGTATTATTATTTCCCCTTTTTTTATAACTATAAAACGTCTAAAAGCTAAAGTTAAGACTAAAAGCGTCTATTACTGAGACAATTTCAGTCAATTAGTTGTATCTTGGTGTGAGACTCCTGGAAGATTAACGACGCTTAATAGAAAGTTATCGAAACGTGCGTTGGGCTGTGCAATATTCCCAAGTGAGAGCAAGCGCGCAATGTCATTTTCTGTTTTTCGCACACTTTAATTATTGGACTGAGTGGCTACGCCTCCTGAGATTTTGCGTTTTTATAAAATATTCCTTAACGCAATAGTTTATAGATTAATCTTTGTTGCATGAATGCTAGAGATATTTGTAGGAGTAATTGTGTATTTATTGTTGTCTATGTGTGAGAGCTATGACCTGGCGACACGCGTCCCAATATTAAAAGATAGTAGAAGGAATTTCTATTGTCTCATTATTTAGATTTCTGTACTTCCATCTCTTTAGACTCAACACTTCATCATTCAGAATACAGTAATTCTCGTCTCGTATAGCATTCAATCTAGGCGATTTTGAATGTCCCCTGGTAGTTTTTACGAGTTTCCAGAACATTTTAACATTTGCCTGTAAGTTATCCGATATTCTTCATTCTTATCTGTTTTTTCTTGTTTTTGCTCTTGGTATTACGACCGTTAATCTGGTTAGCAAGCGTGACGTTTGAGGCAAATTCTATCTAGACCCATGAGTAGTAGTAGGCATTTTACCAACTGATGTACAGACAAGTAGAAGACTAGTTGATTAATCTATGTATTATGGTATTTTTAGATAAATGTTACACACAAATAACCTTTGTACACGATAATTTATACGTAAAATCTTAATTATTCCTTAGCAATTTATAATAACATATTCAAATTCAAACCAGCGCTCGTATTACCTGGAATTTACTATAAGCATGATCCTTGTTAATTAATTAAGCGGTTATTGTAGACCCGAAATACTATTCAAAAGTCACGTTTTTGAAACATTCCAAAATTTTCATTTAAAATAAACCATACTACGCTACACTGAATTTATGTTATTTGAAAGCTTGACTCACTAGGCAAATATTATTTGATATTAGATTGAATATTGGGAATTTTCGATCAATTTTTCTTCGTTATAAACAGCCTGCAATCGTACATTATTTGACATTGTAGTTGTTATAACCTTGGGAGAATTTGTCAAAATCGCAAAGCTGGGTCATTGACTTAGCGAAAGCAATACAAAAAACCTACTTCACACAAAAACTTGCTTCATCTTTGTCGCAGCTTTCCCTTGCCGGTCTAGTTATTTTGCATATAACTTAAATACAAAATGGCAAACCACAAACTATCAAAGTACATGAGCACTTTTTTACAGTCACTGACAGTGATGAGACTAACACTACACATCAAGTAATAATTTATGACATCATTAATATGTAACTTAGCGTGATTATAAAAATATTTCAAAAACTGGCATTAATAGTCAACGTCAAAACTTTTACTTTTATTCGCTATACGACAATGTATATTGGAGGCCACTTTCAGCAGTAAACTTTTAAAGGCTGTAACGGTTACGGCAAATAATTTTTTTTATCTTTGTTACTTTTGCGACATGTGATTGGTTCATAACCATTTTAGTTTACAGATAGGGAAAGCTCTTAATGTGTATTCCATTTCTATAAGTATATCTTTTTTATTACAACATAAATATTGTTTTTTGCACTTACCATTAGGTGGAATGTGTGCTCGTTTGTCATCCTATCCTATAAAATAAAAAATTTTATAGGATAGGATGACAATCCTATTTAGCGGCCCCTCCTCGAGAGCAAACAACACAATTAGTAAATTGAAGCGGCAATGGGCTGGCGACACAGCTCGAAGAACCGACAACTGATGGGAAGAAAAGTTCTCGAATAATTTCGGTAAGCTAGGAGTAGGGCGGCCCCCCTCTAGACGGAGTGACGATCTGTTAGGAAATCTAGGAAGTCGATGGATGAAGGTAGCTCAGGACTACGCTTTGTGGCATTTCTTGGGGAAAGTCTTTAATCAGCAGTGTACTTCTGAAGGTTTGTAATGATGACGATGATAAAAGTTAATGCACGGTGTGTTAATTGTTGATTTTTTTTATTTCGTTTGTATTGATTGTAAAAAGTCGACGTTTATTTTGCAACTGGTTCATGTACGTAAGCAAGAGCCGATGTATGTAGCTAGTCCTGGATGCAGGAGTATCGACGGTAATCAAATAAAATAGGGTCAGTTATGTGGTTGAAAATAAGGTAATGATGAAATTATCTACATCAGCACAACCTATAGCATAACTTGAGTTACACTTAGTGTAGCGAGCGGTCTTCGATTTATTATTTTATTTTTATAGGATGAGGGTGACATACAATCACACATTCAACCTGATGGTAAGTTGTTGCTGTAGCCCATAGACATCTACACCTATCCCCGATTACTGATCAAAATATAAACGTTTCGGTTCCCGTGAGGTCTAAGTTATAATGACGAGGAATTCTTAAAGTAAATGTGCTTGCCGATATAAGACTCGACTTCTTGTTCATGCCAATAATTTTAACCAAAATTAATTCTACTATCTTTTTCTTTCATTTATTTAGTTTTTTAACAAAAAAAATAGTTCAGTATATTTTAGGATATGGTCTGCTAAGTTGTTAAACATATTGTCGGCAGTAACTGCTCCCGTTTACATTATTTATACTTGTTGCACATTATTTATAAATTTTTACTGTTATTTACAGAGATTTACAAACACTAATATTACGTTATATTATACTGGGTTTTTCAACAAGAACTTTGTTTTCTAAAACAAAATAAAACAAAGAGTTTAGATGAAGATGCTTCAAACTTTTATTGTATTACGAAGAGAAAAGTTTGGCAATTATCTATGAAAAATGATATTTGGCAAATGGCCACCACGACCACACTGACAGATGTCGATTCTTTCATCAAAGTTTTTAATCACTTTTTGGCAAAATGGCGGGTCTATTTCGTTAATCACGTCACGGATTTTGAGTTTTAAGGCCGCGATCGATTCGATTGGCTCCGTATAGATTCTGTCTTTAACATAGCCCCATAAAAAATAATCCAGTGGTGTTAAATCACACGATCTGGCTGGCCATTTAACAGATGAATTTCGTGAAATTATGCGATCGGGAAATTTGGTTTGCAATAAATTGATCGTTTCGTTGGCTGTGTGACATGTGGCACCGTCGTGTTGAAACCACATCTTTGTGATATCGATGTCATCAATAATAGGCCAAAATTGAGATGTTAACATCTCGCGATAGCGTGATCCATTGACCGTTACCGCATTTCCAGCCTCATCTTCGAAAAAAACGGCCCAATCACGCCTCCAGACCACATAGCGCACCATACAGTGACACGTTGAGGATGCAAAGGCTTCTATTGAGAGAAGCCTTTCGATTATTGAATCGCTTTAGGATTTTCAGAAGCCCAAATGCGGCAATTTTGCTTGTTGACGTACCCTGACAAGTGAAAATGGGCTTCGTCTGAAAAAATGATTTTTTTCAGAAAAACCAGCGAGCTGTTCCTGAATTAATTGAGCGAATCTACGGCGATGTGAATGGTCGGTCAGCTTCAATTCCTGCACCAGTTCAACCTTGTAAGGCTTCAAAGCCAAATCCTTACGCAAAATTCGCCATGTGGTGGTTTTGGATAACCCCAATTGTTGAGAACGTCGAGGAATTGACAAATTTCTTCTTCAATACTGTGGCTCACGGCTGCGATGTTTTCGGTTGAACGACCCGGTCGAACACGCGTTGGTGTTGGCACATTTTGTACCGAGCCCGTCGATTTAAATTTAGCGACCAAATTCTTAATAGCGGTCTCAGAAGGACGATTATGTTGTCCGAAAATATCACGAATTTTACGAAACGTAACTTTAACAGAACCACCATTTTCATAGTGGATTTTAATTATTTTAATGCGATTTTCGAGTGGAATTGAATTCATTGTAGCAATTGCCAAAGCATCTACTACGAATAGGTCAAAAAACTAAATGTCAAAACTGTCATGTTGTTGGTGTTGCCCCAATTGAAAAACAAAGTTCTTGTTGAAAAACCCATTATTTTATGATTTAAAAACCTAATTATATCATATCATGTGCCCTAGAAACTACGCAAACAAGGCCCGGTCTTAAAATTTTATTTATTGCGCACAGCATACTGTAATAAACTGAGTAATTGATATAAAACTGAATGATACCTGCGAACACAACTAAAACTATTTCTGTTAATTCACCACTTTTCCAACAATTCCGGTGTTTGTAGGAAGTTTAATTATTATTTCTTCTAAGAGAGAGAGAGATGACGGTAAATGTTATGAGAAAACCTGCATATCTAAGAATGTGTAAAATGGTGCTATTACTAAATACGGTGCTATTGCCCCTATGTGCCATAAAAGTCTCTCGGAAATGAATACTCATGACACAGATAACCGATGGGAAAGAGGAGTAGAATTTATATTACAAGCTACATTATTTTATCAGTTTAAGGTGTTATTATTGCATAAATCATACGTATAAACATATTAAACGTATTAAAAATATCTAAGAAAAATGGATATTTAATAAAACTATGACAGCTATTATCTAAAGGAAAGTCCTCTGTTAAACAACCTTCTAAAGTTGGTCTAACTCGTACGTGTGAGTATTGTATTTCTAAACACAATTAAACGCAGCTGCAAGAAAGTGGAACTACTTTTATAGTATTAATAACTTAGGTATGATACCTTATATATCTTAGTTTGGTAAAAAAATTTCAAGCGTCTTGAGAACTACATTGGTTTTAATTGTTACACTTTTGTTTCTTTATTTCTGGCATATCGATTTTATAATAAACATATATACTATCTATATTTGTAAGTAAGTCGCGAAAAATTGTCCCACTAATTGATATAATGGTATAAAAGTAAGGCCAACCCAAAATTGCTTTATATTAATATTATGCTATAAGTGCTTAATATTAAGTTATATTAAGATCTTCGTTGTTTTTATAGCTGTAAATTATTTGCGATATTGTACATAGGTGACTAAATCTAAAGCGGATTAAAGTAATAAATTGCTAATAACTTTATCGATTTTCAATGTAGTCTACATTCCTATCTATGTACACCTGTTATCTACACTTGTTTCAATCAAATATTAAACTGTTCATCTGACAGAGAGGGCTGATTGTTTTCGTGATGATGGAGGATTTTGCTGCATTAGCAGGTAAGTTGCTATTTTATCAAGAATAGTAAGTAATTACATAACCCGTACTGCAACGACTGTAATCTGATTTTCCGCTTTCATTAAAAAGTCCATTAGTAAGATTGCTACGATTACGCTTAAACTTATTAGACGAGGTATTTAATTATGTTTTGTATATTTATAAGTATTGTTTATCCATCTTAGTCCTTATGGTAGATTATATTGCATTTTGATTTAGTCAATGATAGTTGTTGATGTCAATGCTACAGCATCCAATTACCATATATAATTTACAACAATTATTAATTAATTTATGACGTGGTATAGACATGCTGCAGCTATATATTGCTTTAGTTGTAGCACGAATAGGTCGGGTCAACCTATGTAGGGCCACGCTCTCACAGAATACCAGCCTAAAATAGCAGCTAAATGCTGCTGTGTTCCGTATGGCGAGTGTAGAGAACCAGAGACCATTTGCACTAGAAACGAATAATTCTATCTTAGTTCTCAGGGACATATCTTCATTTCTATTCTTAATAGAGAATAAATGTAGATGTCTATGGGCCACAGCAAACATTTACGATCAGTTGTCGGCATTACCATTTCATTTATGTCAGACCTAAATACTCACACTGCGTACGGAGAGTGGTTTTGAAGGTGCGACTTAAAAGTTTGTGTGAAATTAAAAGTTTTAATTGCTTTGAAGTATTTTACGACTTGTAGTATCGTAAAATACTTCAAAGTAATTAAAACTACGTTACATATTAAAACACTTTTGAATTAATTGCTTTTAATGACGTCGCCGTATTGCCATATACGTGTTGTGTATAAAATAGTCTAAAAATATGCACCACTTCTATTGACGGAATTGCTCACTCAAGGATATTATCATGACCGTTATAAATCAACATAAAAGTAATTATAAAATATAAAAGAGTAGATTACACACGTTGTATATTATGATGTATTTATAAATTCGGATTAGATTTTTCTAGGGGCAACAAAAATTTTATTTGATTTTAACATAAAAACTTTATCTCTATAAGCAGCGAATACGATAAGATATTCTTTGGAGTTACTAAATAATTTATTGGTCCTATGACTATATTCATCAGTGCGCTACTAAATGAATACAATACTTTCAACATTATGCAAAATAAGACGCAAATTTTTTGTGCAATATTATTGTGGTAAATATATACCTGTTATTATTTATGAGATTTCTTACAATTTATGATTCATTTTTAAAATTAGATACAAAGGCAAATCCAAACAAAAGTTTCGGGTCTCATTTTTATATATTTGTTGTTAAGGCATTTAGTTTCTTTTATAAAAATATTAACAAGAAAATATTTTCTTTAAGTTTTCATTTACCGGCATGGGCAGCTATAAGGCAAAGAACATTACAATATGAGACAAAAACTTTTCCAGCAGACTTTAAATTTGGTGCAGCAACCTCAGCTTACCAAATAGAAGGTGGCTGGAATGCTGATGGTAAGTGAAACATTTTTTATTATTTTGGTGTTCCAACCTATCTAACAATCCGCTATTTGTGGAATAAGTGCACTTTTGGTGACGGATATGACATACAAATATTGAAGTATTAAAAATTCACAATTATTACCGAATTATTATCTATTATTGAGTATCTAGACCACAAAGAAAACCAAATATTAGATGTGAATGACAACAGGAAAAAATGACAAGATGTGATTTTATAATTTTTTTATAAGTAATAATAATCATCAATCAGGATCAATTTATTGTGTACTAGCTGTTTCCCGCGATCTTATTCGCGTGAAATTTATTACGATTAAAATCCATGTGTTTGAATTTTTGCGAATGACCCCAATTCTTTTCTTAAATAAAAATAAAACCAAGTTACTCATTATAACATCAGCAGCCCCAAAACGCGGCTTTTTCGGTTTTAAAGATGTACACGCTACATGCAAAATGTGGAGGTACGAAATGATCCTTGATGAAATTTCTATCAATCTTTTATACATACAATAGCGATATCATTTATAGTTTTTGCGCAATCTGCCATAAAATATGAACATTTCTTATCTTTAATCGATATTTTTGGTCAAAGTTTAGGTTTATTAAAATTTCCAACTTTACCGCCAAAATATGTATGGCTAAAGTAAAGAATAGATTATGTTCTTTAAAAAGAGGTACCTACAAATTATTTCTTAACTCTTTCATTATGATAAAACTATTTATTTGAATAAAAATACTACGATACGACTGTAACCGACTTTTGTTTCGACCGGTGATCTAATTAAGTTTTAGAACACAAAAGCTACTATTGTGACTTAATTATGATAGATAAAGTCCTTACGCGGACTTTTTTGAAGGTAATAATGAGTACTTTTATCATATAGCACATAATTTTTTACGCCAAATAATGAATTTTATAGGCAAAATTTTGTTACTTTGGGTTACAATTTTCTTAAAGATCTCCAATTGTTTTTTAAAATAAATTATAGCCTACGTTACTTTGTAATAATTAAGCTTTCCATTGGTGAAAAAATTTAATTCGGTTTAGTAGTTTTGGAGCTTATTCGGTACAAACAAACAAAACAAATTTTTCATCTTCATAATATTAAGGTATGGATAATGATTTTTTTGTCATTATTTTTTACTAAGTTTTTTTGTTCTTTTTAATTTTGAATATTGTATTTTTATTAGAAATATTATTATATTATTTGTAAAAAGATAATATCTACAAAACATAAGCCATTAAATACTATTTCAGCCATTAAATTTATTAGTTCAGAGCTTTCCTGTATACTATATTTGATGTTGTTTTATTTTGTGGCAGCAAAATATCCTCGGTATATGAGGTAGTTGACCAGCTGGCCGGTGATGATGGTCGCTGCAGTTAAATTTTCCTTCAATTCCTTAATAATTAGCCTCATCCCGTTGCACATGCTCGGGGGGCTTTGCATATTTTAACATGAAAAAGTAGTTATTGTGACATAACTGTAATAGTTAGATATATAGTATTGTGGACTAATTTGTAGATATTGATATCTTCTATAAAACTGTAGTACATTTCTTTGCTCTATTGGCAATAGTTTCCGCAGCGTATGCGATATAAGGATTCTTTTGGTATTTTTTTCGCGCCGTGGGTAACATTGACGAAGATTTAATACGGAGCCCTAACTTTTTTCAAAATAAACTATAGCCTATGTTCATCACGGATAATGTAGGATTCCATTGGTGAAAGAATTTTACGTCGGTCCAGTAGTTTTGGAGCCTATTCGATTCAAACACATTTTTCCTCTTTATAATATTATAATAACAATAAACAATAATAATAATAAGTGTAGATAGTGTAGATATATTGAATACGTTTTATTAAAGAAAAACAATAACTATAGAACAAAAATTGCATAGAGAGTAACACTAAAAAACCATATGAATTATAACTATATACTTTAACAGATGAGACTGCCAAAAGTAATGGCATTACAATTCTTCGCCTATCGCCTTACCATTGCAAACTTAATCCAATTGAATTGGTTTGGGCCGAAATAAAAAATTATGTTGGTGCCAATAACTCCACGTTCGAAATGAGTGACATAAAAAAATATTAGATGACGCAATAACATTAATAGACGCTAATCGTTGGAAGAAGTGCTGCGAGCACGTGATACGCGAAGAAAATACCATGTGGAATTTGGATGACATCATGGAACTTGCAGAACAAAATTCTTTCATAATTAATGTAACTGGAGAATCTAGTGATACTGATTAGTGATTTAAGTAATTTTAAGAAAATTTTAATTAAATTTAATTAAATGTTTGAAAAAAAAAATTTTACTCCACTGTGAATACTGTACCCTGTAGTTGCACTGATGACTCACTATTTTCTTAACGCGAACGGACTATAAGGTGAAAACAGCGTTACTTAATCATTAGTAATGATGCATTTGTTTAAAACACTTAATATACCCCATTTCTTTTGGTTTTTAATATCGATAATTCATGTTTGCAAACGGAACGCTAGACAGTGTGCATTGAAAGATTAATAAGGCTCCGACTTCAGAAGATACTTTACGGAATAATTTTTTATTTTTAATTTTTGAAGTCAGCTTTAACTTTTTATTCAAAACTTAATTTCTTTTCTTTTTGAGCGGACATAAGAATATAAAAAGTTCAATGTAATAAATAACTTGAATGATAACGAAATAGTTGAATTAATATGTTCAACACCGCGAATAAAACTATTTTTACGAATTTTAACGCGTTTAATTTACGTATTTTTCATTCCCAACGTCATGGTTGGTATAAGGTGAATGACGACCCGATGTCAATATTAATCTGGAGTACCATAACCTTTTGATTATTATTTTTTATCTAAGCCTAATAAGTTTTTTGTCTCGAAACTTTGTAGAGGTATGCTTGGGTTTAGATTTTATTTTATTAATTACAGGATCTCACAGCTCAGCTCTAGCAGGTGGTAGTAACCATCATCCTTTTGTTTTGAAATTGAGGTGTTATTTAATTTCAATAGGCTCGTGATCATCACTAGTAGGACTCAATTTTCTTTCGCGAAAATTTGTGGTATATCAAATCAAATGTAATGCCGAGGGCTGCAAACTGTAGACTTCCCAGAGCGTTGGTGTTTCACGTCAGCTTAATATTCTTTTACGCGGGATTTTGTTGATCTTTTTCTTTTTTATAGAAGAGGGGGCAAACGAGCATGCCACCCACCTGATGGTAAGTGACTACCGCCGCCCATGATCAACCGCAACACCAGGAGAATTGCGGGTGCGTTGCCGGCCCTTTAGAAAGGAGTAAGCTTTTTTCTTGAAGGTCCCCAGGTCGTATCGGTCCGGAAAAATCGCCGGTGGTAAACTATTCCACAGAGAGGTTGTACGTGGAAGAAAACTCCTTGTGAAACGTACAGTGGTGGACCGCCAAGCATCCAGATGGTGTGGGTGGTATCGAGACGTTTGCCGTGTAGTGCGTTCACGAAAGGGGGATGCCCATATTAGGCCATGGAACGCCCAACAATGTGCATTTGTTAAAAAAATATATCTTTATTTATGGTTATAAATTGCGGTATTCATTTATCCTAAAACAATGGGAATATTTTTGCACAAATTAAAAGTACCGAAAAGATAAAAATAAAATTAGGTAAGTACGTAATTCGTTAGTCTGTGAATAAAATAAAAAATGTTGCCAATCACAAAAATCATTAAAAAAATCGATTCCCCTTTTCGATCGATTACTTATGGTGTCATTATTACAATGCTTATATAATTTTTCGATAATTATTACGATGTTATGATATAGGTTTAAAATAACCGTTGACAATGGATATTTATCCAAAGCAGTCGATACGCAACCGTTATTAACCAATTGTTTATCCGACTACAGATGAAAAAGGATGGTTATGTTTTTACTGTGTGTGCGGGTTAGGCTATGTTGAATCGTTTTTTGCTATGGTGCTTAAAACGTAGGATGCATTTTATTATTGAGGGCGCTACTATCAAAGAATATTTTATTCGCTAAACTCGTAAAGTACTTGACCAACTTTGAGAATTCTTTCACCACTAGATTGTTATGTATAATTTTAGATATCCAATATAGGGTTAATTTTATTATAGAGGGCGCTACTTTCAATGAATACGTTTTTTGGCTAATCTCAAAAATTACTAGACCGATTTCGAAAATTCTTTCACCATTACATTGCTAATGAGGGCGTTAGCTGTGTGATAAATTTATATTATTACGATAAATGATTGTGAGATTAATATTTTCTAAATAAATAAAACTAAATACCTACCTAAGATGTTCAAATTCAATTATTATTTTTACAATTTAAGAATCGTATTTACACACTTTACTTACTCAGATTGATTATTATAGATAAAGAGGTAATAAATCTAAAGTAAAAGAGCTCCGCTTAAACGAAAACACTATTTATTAGAATAAAACTAAATGTTGAAAAAAAGTGGTTCAGTGCGAGTCGGACTCGCAGGCCCATGAAGAGTTCAGTAGTAACAAGCATATATTTTAAATCGAGTCAAAATACCACTATCATTATCGCCAGCAACAAATTATTTTGTTTTTCATAGTGTTTGTATAAATAACAAAGTTGTTTTTGCGGTTCTTTAAAATGTGCTACTTGTATCTAAAAAAAAGGACTATAATACATTATGGGGGTTTCTGTGGTTTATTCATTACCAAAGAGAAAAAAACTAATTGCGCAAAATAGGTTTTTATCCATTTCAAGTCATCAAAAGCGGCAGTCAACCGTTAAAAACTAAAACAACCGTTGTTATAGGCTCGGCTGAATTCATTGACAACCTTCACATTTATAGTTATGATAATTAAACAAGCGAATTACTAGCTGATTTACCAAGAATTCTTTAGAGTATAACAAAACGCTACTGCACAAGTTAACTGTTATTCTTATCTGTTTTTAACATAACATTTAAAATGGAATCATGTTATGATACTTCAAGAAGTTAATTTCCAGCTGATTTACCACGAATTCTCTAAAGCATAACAAAACAATACAGCACAAGCTAACTGTTCTTAAAAATACATTTGAAATAGAGTTTCAATAAATAAAGGAAATTATATTTTAAAAAGCGTGCAGAACTTAAAACGCGTCAAAGATTATTCTTTTTTTGATATTATTAATCGAATAAAAATCGATATCATTTCATAGATTTTATGACAGTTAAGTGGCAACATCGAATCTGACATGTAGGCCGCTGTCACTGTTATGTCACAAGAATTCAATTGCGTGTTAGTATCGTGTTATTTTATTTTGTTGGAAAATGCAATTGTTGATCTCTCAACAATTGGTTCGAACACAGCAGGTAAATAGTTGGTACATATCACGATGTGGCATGTCTTCCTCTAAGAAATGCTTTATAACTGAGTTTACTTGAATAATATCAATATAATAATTGTAGCTTCTTTATTAGGTACAAGTTTCGAGTACAGTGAACGTGTAGTGTGGCACTCGCAAAATGCACCAATAGTTCGTCTTGAACATGTATACATCAGCTGTGGCACTGACACTTACGAGAATAAGATCACACACATTGTTTGGGTTCGATTTTCCACGTGAGGAATTATTTGCGCTACGTGAGGTAAGTGTTTAACATTTTTCAATTTATTAAATGTGATCCATATATCTGATAATTATACATGTTTTTACACAGATTGTATATCAACTCAAGAACTTGTTTTATTTTTTCACATCTGCCCTAGCTATATCTGACAAACACACTAGCTTATTTATGAGATTGACCAGTTTTATCAACTACCAAGAAAGGAGACAGTTGATTTTTCATTGTTTTTGGACTGCTGGTAGTCTGTCAGGCCTTAATTATTAAATAATATAGGGCATTAAATCCGTCCTTGTGCAGTAACATTTGACTTGATAAATATTTTATTTATATTTGTGTTTGAAATAAACAAATCTATTTTATTTTTATTTTTTCACTTTGACTTCATTTTTTGTATTTTACATTATTTCAGTTGTCATGCCGTGTATATCATAATTGCTGGCAATGAACTGATAGAATAACATCATGTTCAACTGCAGAAAGGGAACCATCTGAATCATCTAGTCCGTCCTCGTTGCAGTCTGAAGTGAGTAATGTATTGCACCCAGAACAACAAAGCTTAGATCATACATCACACAGTGTACTGCTAACTAATTATTTAAAACTCCTCCTCCCTAAGCGTAGTCCCAAAATCATGGAAGACGGCTTTCGTACACCCGATCCCTAAAAAAGGCGACCGCCCCAAGACCAGACCCGTCCAACTACCGGCCTATCGCCATCACCTCCTTGTTCTCCAAAACAATGGAGTCCATTGTAAACTGCCAGCTGATGAGGTACCTTGAGGATCACCAGCTGATTAGTGACTGCCAATACGGTTTTCGCCGTGGTCCGTCAGCTGGTGATCTTCTGTTCTACCTAACTCACAGATGGGCGGAGGCAGTAGAGTCCAAGGGGGAGGCATTGGCCGTTAGTTTGGACATTGCGAAGGCTTTCGATCGGGTTTGACACAAAGCGCTTCTTTCGAAGCTCCCTTCCTATGGGCTTCCCGAGAAATTGTGCGATTGGATCATCAGTTTTCTTGCAGATCGGAGCATCAAGGTCGTTGTAGATGGTGCAAGCTCCGATTGCAAGCCTATTAATGCTGGTGTTCCACAAGGCTGCGTGCTATCGCCAACGCTGTTTCTTCTGCATATCAATGATATGTTGCAAACCCGTAACATTCTTTGCTATGTGGATGACAGTACTGGTGATGCTCTTTACACCGGCCGAGCCAATATTTCTCGGGAAAACATCTCCGAGTGCCGGGACAAACTTGTGTCTGAAGTCGAGTCTTTGCTAAACAGAGTCTCGGAGTGGGGGCGACAAAATCTAGTCCAGTTTAACCCCCAGAAGACACAAGTTTGCGCGTTAACCGCTAAAAAGAACCCTTTGTCGTATCTCCTCAGTTTCAAGGCACTCCTTTTGTTGCCTCAGCCAGTATCGGAATCCTCGGCGTCGACATATCGAGTAACGTGCAGTTTCGTGGTCACTTGGAAGAGAAGGCCAAATTGACCTCTAAAAAGCTTGGCGTGATCAGCAGAGCGGGACAGTATTTCATGCCGGCACACCGCCTGCAACTTTACAAGGCGCAGGTTCGGCCGCACATGGAATACTGTTCGCATCTCTGGGCTGAGGCTCCCCAGTACCAGCTCCTTCCACTTGACCGCATCCAGCGCAGAGCGGCTCGAATCGTCGATGACCGAGTGCTTTCCGATCGGCTCGATTCACTGGCGCTGCGAAGAGATGTTGCATCTCTTTGCGTATTTTATCGCATCTATCACGGGGAGTGCTCTGAGGAATTGTTCGGATTAATCCCAGCCGCCAAAGGGGAATGCCCACTCTTCATAGACACTTCGGCCATGAGTGCCCACATATAAAAGCATATAGATATGATAATATGTAATTAAAACAATGAAATGGTAAAGGAATTGCTTTAAAAAAAGTCGGGGTTTTGAAAATATTTGAAGTTTTTATTTTCACAAATGCAGTTTTTTTAACAACTATTTTTATCGATTTTATCGCGTTTTATTTCTTTGATTTTTAATTCCAGACGTTTCGGGTGCTTTCCAGCACCCATGGTTACGGCAGACTGAGATGACCGACGTCCCAATGTCAGTGTTAACCCTCAGATTTTTAATTTTTATTTATGGTCCGATCTACAGAATGAACTTACTGTGTCTTGAAGTCTTGCAGTGGTATGCTTGGGTTTAATTTTAATTTCATTAATTACAGGGTCCTAAGCAGGTGGTAGTACCAAGCCTCCTTCTCTATTGAAAAAAGAATTTATATATTAGATATTATATAGAATTTATATAATAAAATACACTTTACGACTAATAGTGATGACTTGCAATTAAAGTAAGTAAAGATCAGCTAGGACTTAACTTTATTCCTTCCATAATGCTGCTCCTCTGGTTATTACAGAGTTCTATCCGGTAGCAACCATTAAATCTTATATGCTCACCATAATAGTAGCGAGCTTGCTTTAATTGGTATGTGACACAAGCAATTAATATTAAGTCGCTGTAAGTTAAAACAGGAAATTCCCTAACATTTTAAAGTCTTCATTTATATTTCTAAAGTCTGCCTGCCCTAGCTCTATTTAGATTGTTTTCCCTAGCATACTCAGAAAAATCATTATTTGTCTCTGAAAAGGAATTCGGCTCGCAAGGACCAATTGAAAAGGACACAACGGACGGAAACTAAGAAACAGAAGGGAGGAATCGAGGCTTCTCTCGATCCGGCCTCCTATAACGCCTACGTTGGGTTCGGGAACAACGTATGTGATCTCCGCAACGGAGTAACACACTAGGGCGATAACCTCGTTCCTTTTCAGCAAGTAGGTTCAGACGGGGATTACGGGTCTTCCGAAGTCGTCCCGGTCCCGACGCCTTAATTCTTCGATGTGGACTGTATAACTTAAGGGATCTTGGGAATGAAACAGCAATTATCTTCAAACCGTTCCGTGAGAGAGTAATCACTTTTCCCTATACTTTTCATCTTGACCGCTGGTTTTTTACTTTTCCCGAAGGATTTTCTTGTTTTTCCGAACTATTACCCCGAACTATTTTCCCGAACTATTTTCTTCCCCGAACGAATTGCAATAAAACCCGTTCACTAAGCTACCCCCAGAACTATACGCGAAAGTGAGCCGCGCCATTCGCGTGCCTGCGCAACTTAACAACATGAATTTGTACTATTACTCTCTCACGTTTCACTTAATTTCTTTATTCACATAAATCACACATAAATACAAGTTATCTATTTAGATAGCACAAAACAATATCTACACCATGATATACATTATTTTTCCGTATTACAAAAATCCTTTAATTTATAAAACAAAATATGCCTACTTTACTCACAAATCCAAAATCCGAACTTCTTAAATATTTAACACAGAAAGTTAAAACAATGTTTCCCACTTGAATTTATACATATGTTAACTAATACAATAGTTTAATTTACATTTTCTCTATTTATTTCACTATTTAAAACACTTTTAAATTTCTTATACAAAACTATCATTATTTCACTTATGCACAGGAATTTTCACATAAAATAACACAGAATTCACCTTTTTAGCACGTACAATCAACCTGAAATGTTTTACAAGTCATTTTTACATAAATTGCTGAAATTACAAACATTTTACATTTTTACATATTCGGCCTCCTAAGGGCGTGGCCAGCGTGCTTCCGTGAACTCACACTATTTGAACAACTAACTTTGCACGGCTCTCGACTATCAGAAAAATGAAAGTCTGAAATACACTTAATTTTAACAATATTAAATAAACGAGTGCTTCTACATAATTTTCAAACAGTAGGAAACTATTTCTGATAAGATTCTTATTCGTTATCATGCTTCTTATCAGATAACAATACAAGTGAATGTTTTCATTAATCAATCATAACAAATAGGCATTTGTTTTCGTACAAACATATCAAACTTATACACGACAATACTTATGCAATTAATTTCCGTTATTTCTGTTTGTGCACAGAGTGATCATCTCGACCGGGGAACCAATCCGATCTCTAACTTCACTTTAATATTCCTTTGAATTTACATCATTGGAAAGATGATTTCAACCGGGGAACAAATCCGGTAATATAATTTATAACATAAAATTCCTTATGAATTTATTAAGCGATATTACTTAGGAAAACGAACAAACTAGTCTGGCCTGGGAGTCGAACCCAAGACCTTCTTATCATTAATTCGACATTTCTTTAAGATTTAACTAAGCATTTTCTTATCAGAACATTTAAATTGGACAATAAGTCTTTGAAAAGTTATTCGTCATCGGCTGACTTAATAAACTGAAACATTCTTATAGGCGCGTCGCCAACAATCTCCCCCCCGTGCGTTAGCACCATCATTTGGGAGGCGTCGCGGGTACCAGGACTATTATTCTGGATGTAGGTCTCCTCAAGATACCTGTGCTAGTAATGACGTCAACCACTCTGGTGTGACCGTCTGGTCCCGGTAACGTTCTACTAATTTTGCCTTTCGGCCACGTATTTCGTGGCAACGAATGATCTATTATCAAAACAATATCGCCTTCTTTAGGTTCCATGAACTTTCCGTTATTACCTGTTCGCGGTATTAAGGTAGGCATGTATTCCTTCAGCCACCTTGTCCAAAAATGGTCGGCTAACCTCTGTGCAGCTTTCCAATTGAGTTGACCCGTCAGATGCCGCTCTAGAAATAATCCAGGTGGTCGATCACCACATGAGCGTCCCAGAAGAAAATGATTGGGTGTCAAACCCTCTTCAGGACTATCCATACTGAATGTTACCAGAGGCCTGGAATTCACTGTGTGCTCTGCTTCTAAAAGTAACGTATGTAGAACCTCCTCTCGTGGGCTCTTTTCTCTGAGCGTAGCGGTCAACGCAATTTTAATCGACCTTACTAACCTCTCCCAGGCGCCACCCATGTGCGGTGCTCCCGGAGGTATAAATTTCTATTTAATGTATTTCTTAAATGACGCATTTTTAATGCCTTCATGGCATTCTTCGCATGCTTTCAATAATTCCTTATTCGCAGCTTTGAAATTTGTCCCGTTATCGCTGTATATAACGGCCGGTTTTCCTCTTCTGGCGATAAATCGCCTCAACGCCATTATCATTGACGCTGGTGTCAATGAGGCTGCTAATTCCAGATGTACTGCTCTGGTAGTCAGACACGTGAATAAAACACCCCAACGTTTTTCGTGTCGCCTTCCTATAGTTACACTCATAGGACCGAAATAATCCACAGCTGAGCATGTAAAAGGTGGTTCATGATCAGCTATTCTCTCCAGAGGAATATTTCCTTGTGGCACGTTCTGCGGTTTGGATCTGTATGTCCTGCACCACTGGCAATGATGTGACACACTACGTACTACATTACGTAAGTTCAAGACATAAAATTTCTGGTTCACCTCATTCATCACCGTCTGGTGATTGGCATGTCCAAAATGATGATGAACTTCTCTAATCATCATTTTAACGATTTTGTGTTTACCGTCCAATATGACAGGTTTTCTACTTTCCTCGGTCAAATTAGACTTGAAAGGTAAACGTCCATTTAAACGGAGTAAGTTATCTTCTCCTATTTCCATAGATAATTTACTTAAGCGTGAACTTCTTTCAACACTTTTGCCTGCTTTCAAGCACTTTATTTCCGAATAAAAACACTCGTCTTGAACGAACTTCCAAATTAATAATTCCGCTTTTTTCAAGAGCGCTATGTCCAACGCGCCATCGGGTCCTTTAACCGACTTTGCTAAAACTTTGTTGGAACACATAACCGACTTTTCGGCTGCGTCGTCGGGTCCTTTAACCGACTTTCTTAAACTCTTGAATTTTTCTACCGCTTGCAAGGTGCGTGCAGTTGCCCCAAGGAATTTCTTAAAGCTGCTAAATCGTCCGTAGTCGGGTAGACTTAACGGTTCTTGCTTTCTTAACGCATTTACGCCCTTTGGCGATTTTTCTTCACCTGTTTCTAAGCTTTTTATGGTGTCCATTTGTTTGGGCCATAAATCAGGACTTTTCCTGAGGAATTCAGGTCCTTGAAACCAGCGATGACTTACATCGAAGGTGGAAGGGAAATTTCTAGTGGCGTCGTCTGCCACATTGTGTGACGTTGGAACCCATCGCCATTCACATGGCTTACTGTGATCTTCGATCTCAGCCAATCGATGAGCAACGAATGGTTTAAAGGCGCGAGGATCTGACTTAATCCACGCTAACACTGTACGTGAGTCTGTCCAAAATACTCTCTCGGACATCTCGTACTTGCTCTCTTCACTAACCGAGGCAGCCAGCCTGCTGCCCATAAGAGCTGCTTGCAATTCAAGCCTTGGAATCGAAATTGGTTTCAACGGCGCTACTCTTGCCTTTGCGGCGATCAGCGTAATCCGCCTTATTCCTAGCTCGTCCGTGGTGACGTAATACACCGCGGCAGCGTATGCTTTTTCACTAGCATCCGTGAAAGTGTGTAACTCTCCCTTGCCGACGCCTTCAGCAACGGGTCTAGGTACCTCTAAATGACCTAATTTCTTCACTTCCGATATCCATTTACAAAATAACACGTGTAATTCGTGTGAAACTTCTTCATCCCAAGAGATGCCTGTCCTCCATACTTGCTGGATCAGCGACTTCCCTTGAATCGTTATGGGTGATGCGAGTCCCAAAGGATCGAAAACTGACATCACAGCGCTAGTTATCTCCCTCTTCGTAGGCGGTCGTAAACCTTCCATCACCTCTTCCGGTGTGTTACGAAGACTTGTGGAGAAACTTATTATATCCCGTTTGATATTCCAAATCAAACCTAACGTGCGCTCTGTGTGCTCTTTATCTCCCAGCGAAGCACTGTCGCTCTTATATTTATTTTCCATCTTACTTAAAACTTCGGGTCGGTTGCTAGCCCATCCCCTCAGTTGGAAAGAAGCATGCTTATGTAATTCATACATATCGTTTACTATCCTTTCGGCCGTCGTCACGTCGGGAAATGCCTGTAGATAGTCATCCATATAAAAATTGCTTTCTGTAGCGGAAGCTGCTTCTGGATAGATATGCGCGTTGTCCTGCGCATTTCTATTCTTTACATATATAGCGATGCATGGTGATGATGCCGCTCCAAATATGAGTGACGTCATTCTATACTCTTCCGGTGGCACGTCACGATTGTGCCGCCATAAGAATCGAAGGCTATCCCTGTCTTCATCCCGGATTTTCACTTGCAGGAACATTTCTTTAATGTCTGCCATTACTGCCACGCTTCCTTCTCTGAATCGTAGCAGAACTCCGAACAACGACTTCAATAAGTCCGGTCCGGTTAACAATGCATCATTGAGACAACGTCCGCCCGTCTTTGCGGCGGCGTCGAAAACTATCCTTATTTTCCTTTTTTGTGGGTGAGTCACTGCGAAGTGAGGAAGGTACCACGTACGTGGGGAAATGGGAATATGGTTCGCTTTCTCTGCGTAACCATTAACGATGAGATTTTCAATTTGCTTCACATATTCCTTCTTCAACTCGCTATTTTTGTCGAGCTTTTTTTCAATATTCAACAGGCGACTTTCAACCTGCGCTCTATTCGACGGCATGCACTCATTGTCTGTGCGCCATAACAAAGCAGTCTCGTACCTATTATTAGGTATACGACGTACCGTTTTGTTCAAAATACTTAAAGCTCGTTCTTCTGGGTCGTTCACGGGCTTTCTAGCCGACACTCCCAGAGATTCCAAACTAAAATAATCCTTGATCAATTTATCCATATCTTCCTCCTTCTTGGTGGAAATGTGGTTAACGATCTTGATCGGTTTAATACCACCCGATATGTGACCATGTAAAACCCATCCAAGTTTGGTGAGCGATGCTACAGGTAGGTTCTTACCTCCTGAAATTAATTCACGAGTAACTATGAGATGCCAATTGTCCTGACCAATTAATATGGTAGGTTTGGACCTCTCATACATCAACTCATCCTTAATCGGTGTCAAATGAGAACACCGTTGCAATAATTCTCGGCTTACCGACTGCGGAGAAAGGTTAAGTGACTTAATTGTTTGTACACTTATCTCTTCTAAGTCGCTCGAGTAAATGCCTTTTATCTTAATGTTTAAGCGATACGAACTGTCGTCGTTAATTCGCTTACCTCCCACGGCTTCGATACGTAATCCCTCTTTACGTCCGCGAGGCGCTAATTTCTGAGCCATACACTCCTCTATGAGTGTCATGGTCGATCCCTCATCCAGAAGAGCTGTTGTCTTGACCTTTCCTCTAGGTCCATACAACTCGACCGGTATAATCTTTAAGTATGCACATGCCAGTGCATTCACTGTACTAACAGTTGTAATCTGAGCATCCTTACCCCCCTCGTCCCCTTGTGGCGAGGTTTTTTCATTGGGGTATCGGTGTAGCATTCGATGATGTGACATTCTACATCCCTCTACACCACATTTTTTCGCTTTGCACTCTAACCTCCTATGGTTAGGTGACAAACATTGGAAACATACTTTCGCCTTTTTGACCGCTTCCCATTTCTCGTGAATATTCATGTCCTTAAACTTGTAACAACTCACTATAGAGTGTTCCTTGTTGCATATAACACACTTATGTGTTACCCGACTTACAGGCTTATCCTGGGTTGTCATAACCACCTGTCGGTTGTGCCCTTTACTATTTCGGCGTTCTAGACGCTCGCTCGACTTACTTCGGCGCATATAGCGCTCGCTCACGGCACATCTGCGTACACCTCCCTTTGCAGTGTGTACAGTTTGCTTCCTGAATTCAGGACGCTTCCTTTTTTCAGGCGCATTTTCATTGTTTAAGGACGCTCCAAATTGTTCACTCAATAAATTTAAAAACTTGGCCATCTTCTGTAACTCTGGCTCCAAAGGATACTGAGCTCGATATTCAAACCATTTAAATTTAATCATAGTTCCGAGCTTCTCCACTATGCGGCTCACTAACTCCGGTGAGTACAAATACTGTGGTTGATTCAACGCTTGTATCGTGGCAACCACGTTCGTAATACGACTTGCAAAAGATCCTATATTCCGGCAATCTTCTGCCAATCTTGGCATACGCTTTACATTCTCGATTTCGGCTAGAATGAGCATCTCAACCCTACCGAATCTTCTTTCGAAAGCGTTCATTATTTCTTCCGGTTCACACAAAGTAAACAACGACTTAACCGCTTCCTTAGCGGTGCCCTTTAATGCCCTCCTAAGGCGTGCGACATTTTGCACCCCTGAAAATTGGCTTCTCGTGTCTTCAAACACCGTTTTGAAAACTATCCATTCACCCGGGTCTCCATCGAACACCGGTAATTCCTGGAGGAAATGAAGCTGGGAAGACTTATCTTTACCAGCTATTTTTATTGCACTCACAATCGCTTCGGTCAATTCTGACACCTCACTCGCGTGTGTTTTCTGTGCATTTCCTTGGTTGCGCTCGATCTCCGCCCCTTTGCGGCGTGATCCTTTACACGCTTCCTTATCAGTAACATCGGGTTGTGCTACACTAACCGGCGCACTCATTATGGTCTGCTGAACCCAACTCCTTACGAAAGGTTCCACCTGAGTATTCCGCTCTTCATCATCCTCACTCGAGTCGATCTCCTCTTCTCGGTTGAGTCGTGCCAACTCCAATTGAGACTTGGCCAAGGCAGCAGCTGCCTGTGCTCGTTCGAGCTCTGAGCGTTCGAATTTAATTCGCGCCTCTAATTCGGCTTTCAGCCTCGCCGATCGCGATGACCTACTACCTCTTTGTGACCCTTTATCACTAGTGTGCCCGATTACTGTCCTTGACGATGCCGCTTCTTCGGTCCTTTGACCTACTTTTTCGACCACCGTTTCACTCCTGGATATAACGGATTGTTGTGCGGTACTGGCCTGCGTACCACTGGTGTCCGTCCTGTTGCTTGTCGTTGCCACGGACGTCCCTGTGTCCCACGTGCATGTGGACGTGTCGGTGGTGGCTCCACTTGAAGGAGTTGCTCCATTTGACGCAGTAGCTGTGGTCGCTCCAGATGGTTCCGCTTCTTTAGCTTTTCTTGAGAGCCCTGTCCTTGTCCTGCTCCCTTCGCTTCTCCCTGTCTGGTCTTGTGCCTTCTTCATCTTGCAGGAAGGTGATTGTTGGCCTACGGTCCCTAACTGTCCCTACGGTCCCTACAACCCCTTACCTACAACCCTTCTACACCCCAACCTAACACCACTACCCCTCCCCCCCCTTTATCTCCCAACCTACAACCCTACTACCACCCTAACAGCCCTATCAGCCCTATCAATCCTGGACGGGGCCTACCGAGGTGAGCCGTCCAGGGATGGAGTCGTGCAGGAATGGAATGGAGGAAAGGTTTAGGAACTGTCCCGCCAAGGAATATGACGAAACAATCGAGCGGTAGTGCAAGCGCAGTCTCGCTCGAGAGAACTGCTCCACCCGAAGGTGTTGTGCCAGAGCCCGACCGTTTGGCACCGTTAGGTGGTCGGGATGTATGCTGTGCTCGCCGCCCAGTTGCCGGTGACGCCTCGTCCAAGCGCCCTCCTCCGGCCGCGATGCAGTCAGGTGCCCACGCGCACCCTCGCCCGGCAGCAGCAGCGGTGGATGCTTCTTCCAGCACCCTGATGATCCGACAGGAAAATGCCGGACACGGTCGTCTGACAGGAAATGCCGAGCACGCTTGCCCGACAGGAAAATGCCAGTCACGGTCGTCCGACAGGAAAAATGCCAAGCCCTGCTTGGCCACGATGAGTGCTTTCACAAGACACCTGCGCCCGGCTGCGATACGTGCCCCATGCGAGCACACGCCCCCGGCCGCAATCCCGGTTTTCTTTCTTCCGGTAGTTCCAGGTCCCGTCCTTCAGCGCTGACGTCCTGGTCTTCTGGCCTTTGGTCCTATTGCTTCAGCTCAAACCTCCGGCTTCCTTCGGTTGCTGATCTTCACTCGGCTCCGAAGGTCTTCTTTTTTCCACAACCAGCAGTCCACAGCTGGTTCCTCGATCCAGCTGGCGGGGTTCGGGTGGTCTTTAATCCGGCTCCGAAGGTCCAATTGAAAAGGAATCCGGCTCGAAGGACCAATTGAAAAGGAATTCGGCTCGCAAGGACCAATTGAAAAGGACACAACGGACGGAAACTAAGAAACAGAAGGGAGGAATCGAGGCTTCTCTCGATCCGGCCTCCTATAACGCCTACGTTGGGTTCGGGAACAACGTATGTGATCTCCGCAACGGAGTAACACACTAGGGCGATAACCTCGTTCCTTTTCAGCAAGTAGGTTCAGACGGGGATTACGGGTCTTCCGAAGTCGTCCCGGTCCCGACGCCTTAATTCTTCGATGTGGACTGTATAACTTAAGGGATCTTGGGAATGAAACAGCAATTATCTTCAAACCGTTCCGTGAGAGAGTAATCACTTTTCCCTATACTTTTCTTCTTGACCGCTGGTTTTTTACTTTTCCCGAAGGATTTTCTTGTTTTTCCGAACTATTACCCCGAACTATTTTCCCGAACTATTTTCTTCCCCGAACGAATTGCAATAAAACCCGTTCACTAAGCTACCCCCAGAACTATACGCGAAAGTGAGCCGCGCCATTCGCGTGCCTGCGCAACTTAACAACATGAATTTGTACTATTACTCTCTCACGTTTCACTTAATTTCTTTATTCACATAAATCACACATAAATACAAGTTATCTATTTAGATAGCACAAAACAATATCTACACCATGATATACATTATTTTTCCGTATTACAAAAATCCTTTAATTTATAAAACAAAATATGCCTACTTTACTCACAAATCCAAAATCCGAACTTCTTAAATATTTAACACAGAAAGTTAAAACAATGTTTCCCACTTGAATTTATACATATGTTAACTGATACAATAGTTTAATTTACATTTTCTCTATTTATTTCACTATTTAAAACACTTTTAAATTTCTTATACAAAACTATCATTATTTCACTTATGCACAGGAATTTTCACATAAAATAACACAGAATTCACCTTTTTAGCACGTACAATCAACCTGAAATGTTTTACAAGTCATTTTTACATAAATTGCTGAAATTACAAACATTTTACATTTTTACATATTCGGCCTCCTAAGGGCGTGGCCAGCGTGCTTCCGTGAACTCACACTATTTGAACAACTAACTTTGCACGGCTCTCGACTATCAGAAAAATGAAAGTCTGAAATACACTTAATTTTAACAATATTAAATAAACGAGTGCTTCTACATAATTTTCAAACAGTAGGAAACTATTTCTGATAAGACTCTTATTCGTTATCATGCTTCTTATCAGATAACAATACAAGTGAATGTTTTCATTAATCAATCATAACAAATAGGCATTTGTTTTCGTACAAACATATCAAACTTATACACGACAATACTTATGCAATTAATTTCCGTTATTTCTGTTTGTGCACAGAGTGATCATCTCGACCGGGGAACCAATCCGATCTCTAACTTCACTTTAATATTCCTTTGAATTTACATCATTGGAAAGATGATTTCAACCGGGGAACAAATCCGGTAATATAATTTATAACATAAAATTCCTTATGAATTTATTAAGCGATATTACTTAGGAAAACGAACAAACTAGTCTGGCCTGGGAGTCGAACCCAAGACCTTCTTATCATTAATTCGATATTTCTTTAAGATTTAACTAAGCATTTTCTTATCAGAACATTTAAATTGGACAATAAGTCTTTGAAAAGTTATTCGTCATCGGCTGACTTAATAAACTGAAACATTCTTATAGGCGCGTCGCCAACAGTCTCCATATTTTGATGAACTATTTCAAGTATTTGAGCCGCATCATCCCTGTCCCTTATTTTTGTGTGGAATTTATTAACTATAGCAGAAGCCACAGCAGTCTATAATCAAATGTGTAGAAGTCCTGTTAAAGTAATTTTGATGAAATTAAATTCAATTCAAATTAAATTAAATTTTAAAAATGCCATTCACCACCTCTACTACCCATATCGATACATAGTCACGGCTCTGGATTTATTAGCATATCTTGTCATTAACTGAGATTCACCATCTGCTGGAGACATTGCTGCGACCCTTAGACATCCACATCTATCCTCGATTACAAATCAAAATGCAGATGCGTTGTCACCCGTGAGGACTAAGATCATTTTCTCGTTTCCAGTAAAAATGGTCTCCGGTTCTCTACACTCACTATACAAAACACAGCAGCATTAAGCTACTATTTCAAGCTGGTATTCTGTGAGAGGGTGGTCCTTCCCCGGTCGAGCTGACCCATTCATGCTACAACTATACTTCTAATATAACTGCAGCATGGCTCTACCAAGTATAACACATACATAGTAATTGTCACTATGTATGTTTGTTATTGCAAAATGTAGTTAATCACAAAAGAGACATACTCGCAATGCTGATGGAACTGTTACAACCAGGTAAAAGACATTGTGCTTTTAAATAATTAGTTAGCAGTACACTGTGTGATGTATGATCTAAGCTTTGTTGTTCTGGGTGCAATACATTACTCACTTCAGACTGCAACGAGGACGGACTAGATGATTCAGATGGTTCCCTTTCTGCAGTTGAACATGATGTTATTCTATCAGTTCATTGCCAGCAATTATGATATACACGGCATGACAACTGAAATAATGTAAAATACAAAAAATGAAGTCAAAGTGAAAAAATAAAAATAAAATAGATTTGTTTATTTCAAACACAAATATAAATAAAATATTTATCAAGTCAAATGTTACTGCACAAGGACGGATTTAATGCCCTATATTATTTAATAATTAAGGCCTGACAGACTACCAGCAGTCCAAAAACAATGAAAAATCAACTGTCTCCTTTCTTGGTAGTTGATAAAACTGGTCAATCTCATAAATAAGCTAGTATGTTTGTCAGATATAGCTAGGGCAGATGTGAAAAAATAAAACAAGTTCTTGAGTTGATATACAATCTGTGTAAAAACATGTATAATTATCAGATATATGGATCACATTTAATAAATTGAAAAATGTTAAACACTTACCTCACGTAGCGCAAATAATTCCTCACGTGGAAAATCGAACCCAAACAATGTGTGTGATCTTATTCTCGTAAGTGTCAGTGCCACAGCTGATGTATACATGTTCAAGACGAACTATTGGTGCATTTTGCGAGTGCCACACTACACGTTCACTGTACTCGAAACTTGTACCTAATAAAGAAGCTACAATTATTATATTGATATTATTCAAGTAAACTCAGTTATAAAGCATTTCTTAGAGGAAGACATGCCACATCGTGATATGTACCAACTATTTACCTGCTGTGTTCGAACCAATTAAATCTGGACGTAAAATGGATAATACCTACGTGCGCCAAATCACCAAAGTTGTATGGGTTACCAAAAATACACAAGCCCAATGCTCCATTACGTCCCATAGTGAGCCAAATCGATTCACCAACTTACAGATTGGCTCAACACTTAGCGAAAATACTCTCACCGCTCAGGGGACACACAAGAGCACACATAAAGGATTCCTACCATTTTGTCAGCGAGATTAAAGACCTGCGTCTGGCAGACAATGAAACTATGGTCAGTTTTGATGTGCAGTCATTGTTTACATGCTTACCTGTTGAAGACTGCATCTCAATTGTAACTAGGAGGCTGGAGGAAAACAACATGCCCGTAGAATATGCAGTATTACTCAGACACTGCCTTACATCTGGCTACTTATTGTGGAAGGAGGAGTTCTACAAGCAAGTAGATGGTGTGGCGATGGGCTCACCTGTATCTCCCATTGTCGCCGACATATTCATGGAAGACTTTGAGGAGAAAGCCCTGCTTACTTCTCCCATAAATCCAAGATTCTACAAGCGGTACGTAGACGACACTTTCACAATTCTACCTTTGGATAAAGTAACTGCATTTTTAGACCATCTTAACTCTATAAATTCTAAAATCCAGTTCACAATGGAGTTAGAGGCAAACAATTCCTTAGCTTTTCTAGATGTGTTAGTAATTCGGAATCCTGATAACACCTTGAGCCATACTGTGTATAGAAAAAAGACCCATACAGATAGATATTTAAACGGTGATTCTCACCACCATCCTTCACAGTTAGCTACCGTGGGTAAATCTTTGTTTCAGAGAGCACGAGGGATCTGTGACAGTAAACACCTGGCTGCCGAGCTCCAACACGTCAAGCAAGTTTTGCATGACAACAAGCTTCGGGTCCCGCGCCTACGTCACAGAGAACGAGTGAAGCCGGCCACAGTCGAGCGTGTACCTGCTGTACTGCCATATGTTAGAGGAGTCACTGACAAGATTGGCTACATCTTGAAGCGCGCTTCCATCAAAACATACTTCAAGCCGCCGAAGAAGATTGGTCAGTTTTTACCATCAGTCAAGTGTAACGTCCCTCTGCAAGATGCAGGAGTGTACAAGCTTGATTGTGAATGTGGTCTCTCCTACATAGGACAAACTAAAAGATCAATTAAAACCCGCGTCAAAGAACATATAGCTGTTGTGAAGAATCGACGCTCCGGGAAGTCTGCAGTCTGTGAACATGTACAGGATCGCCCCCGTCACTACATCAGATTTGATAGACCACAAATCCTCGCTAAAGAACGCCGATTCCTTCCAAGGATAATTCGCGAGGCTATTGAAATCAAAAAACACCCTAATTTCAATAGAGAAGATGGCTGGGTGCTACCATCTGCTTGGGATCCTATAATAAATAAAATTAAATCCCAACCCAAGCATACAACTGCAAGGCTTCATGATACCATAAGTACATACTGTGTAGATCGGAACAAAAGTTAAATTTTAATCTATGGTAACCGCGGTTAACTATGACATCTGGACGTTAAACATCTCAGTCCTTCCCGTGACCATGGGTGCTGTAAAGCTCTCGAAACGTCGGGTATTAAAAAGTTAAATATACGCGATAAATTCCGTAAAAACTAGTATTATTTCAATGTGTAGTGTTCGCGTAAATATAAGAAATCATTAAATAGTAACAAGTTATTTTACACAATATTATTTTTTTACAGTTCATGACAATGTAAAAACTTTGAAACTTATTATAATTTGTGTTGCATAGTCTTTGTTTATTAAGTAAGTGAGTAAATTGTGATTGTTGATTAAGTTTGATCTTAAGTAAACAAGTTGTAGTATGCAGCAAATGATTATGTGTTATGTGTGGGAGTGTATATGAAATAGTGTAGGTTATGTTTATTAAAAAAGAGGATAGCTTAGTGTATATTTTCTTAAACTTAACTAATTTAACATAAGAGTATTCTAGGATAACTAATATTATAAAACATCTTACGTCTAGTCACTTAGTATTTTTAAGTTCGGAGAGCTGGGATACATTTCTTATGAGAATGTGTGGATCTCCTTCTTTACGGCGCAAGTACATATTGTCGTTTGACGTCCAACAGTATGAGTAACCCATAGTTTTGGCTATATCTCTTGCAAGGAAGTAAAGTCTTTTAGATTTTGTTGTCAGATGTTCACTTACGTAAATTGATGATTTAACATTCATAATTCCCATATGATTACAGTTAAGTGAGTCTTTAGGATTGTCTTTAATATAGCGTTTTACTGCATCAATTACCTGACTTTTATGTAGACTACTTACTTCCTAACTCAGCTACGATTGTGGAGGATGTTGCATCAGCCTTGCTTGGCAGACGATAAACATCACGAAGATTATTTTGTTCCATAGATACATTTAAGTTTGTGATTAGGGTGTGTGCATATTTGAATAAAGTCTCCCTATTTTCACCTCTTATTTTCGGAACGTTACGTATCTCAATACTCGTCTTGCGAATTTATTTCTCCAAGGCATCGAATTTGGTATTTATTGTATTTATTTGTGACTCAAGTGCTTTGCGATCCTTTTCTATGTTGGAGACATCTTTTTGCTGGTTATCTATTCTGTATGAGACGAAATTTATGGACTTTTCTATTTCCAAATTGGTTTGTTGTATGTTTACATTTTGATTTGTGACAAGTGCTAGTTTTTTTTCTATATTGTCTAATCTTGCATTTTGATTATTAACAAAGGTTTCCAGCATTGTCTTGAGCTCGTTAATAGCATCCGTAGAGACTATTTCGGTTTCGTTATCAGCGTCGCTCGTTCGGCGCCGTTTATTTTCTCGTTGTGTGATATTGGAAGACGCTAATTCAGGGTTAGAGGCAGTTCGCAAAGTATCACAAGGTGGTGATCTAAGCATTTTAGGCATAGGTGAAAGCGGTCTTGGCGATAGTAAGTAAAACCGCCAGAAGAGTATTCGAAGAAACACCACTCACTTAATGGGAGTGAAAACTTAGAAGAATCTTAAGAAATGACACACTCAGACACTAGGAGCACAGATACTTTAGTTGGTATATTTGAAGTAAAAATCTCAGGATAATGTTTTATGTATAATGAATAATCGGCAACGTTTATCAATAATATTCTAAAAGAGGTACAAGGAATACAGATATTGTAAGAGATATTTTAGTTTTCTGTACCTGTTGTTTGTTCTTAATGTCATTCCATATGCAACAGAATTGTACCAGGATAACAGAAGCACAATAGGGTAGTGAGAAATCGTTTTGCCAAAATGTCCGGTCCAATGTCAACAGAAATATATTATATAGTACCAGGATAGTATAAAAACTAAAGATTTAATTCTTCGATGTGCACAAGCACGCTTCTGTAGTGACGAAAGTATTGTTAGATGACACTATATAATACTAGGCGAGCAGAAAGTAGAGGAGGTAAAATCAATTCGTACAGCCACCGCTCAAAGTAAGTCTCTTGACGTTACTGTTGTCCTCAAAGCGGGTATGATAAATAGAGGTTATCTCGCTTATTCCCTTTACTATTAATGTATTATTTGAGTAGGTTTATTGTACGTACTTATTAGGCAAAATTGATGCAATCCGTCGTGTTATATGCGTGGTCTCGTAGTTAACCATCCTTTTACTCCTGTGTTTTTATGCACTCCTATTATTGCGTGAGGTATTTAATATAAGAACTTTATACTAGTTAATTTTGTTAAAACACGGAACTGTGGAATACGTGCGCACTACTCAGCGGTCCGGGGGGAAGGGAAACCTAGTTTGCGTGATCCCAAAATTGCTAATTATACCTGAGTAAGAAATAATAGTCTGACCGGATCCAAAGGTGGCACCTTGATCTACTACAAAAGGTCCTTGCAATATGTACCGATAGATACTTTTCCGCCGACGCTTACAAACTTAGGAGCGTTGATCTGTAGGATTGCACTTACGGGCCATCCGGCTATAATAATTGCATTGGCATATCAACCTCCTTTAAAATATATTAGATACCGACATGTCGGCTCTACTAAATCTAGGCCCCAGCGTATTAATCGCAGGTTACCTAAATAGCAAACACATTAGTTGGAATTCTAATGTTAATAATCCTAATGGAATCATTCTAATCGCTCCCGAGAGTCCAACACGCTATCCTTATGCTGAAAACCATCTTCCAGACGTCCTTGATGTAGCGTTTCAAAGATATCCGGTTTTTACCGAACTAGTACTAGTAGACCACATTCCGCTCGTTTTACAACTGGGCCGTTCAGCACTCGCCAGGTGAGGCCCCTCAGACCAAAACCATCGTCGACTGGCGTAAACGTCACTTCGTCGGTGTGTAATATATTTTTTAAAGGAGGTCACACTCCTCTCCATAGACCGCGAAACGTACTGATAAAATCACCGGCTTATTCCCCCACTTTGGTGGGCTTTGGAAAGCAGGTATAAAATCTGCCAAGCATCACATACATCGAATGCTAGGTAATGTCCATTTCACTTACGAGGAACTATCGACATTATGTATTTAAATTGAAGCAATTTTAAACTCCAGATCCCTCATTCCTCTTCTAGAGTCCTTCCCCCCGTCCTCACTCCCCTCGTCTGATCCAACCGACGTACTTCCATTAACCCTCGGGCAAATACAAATAAAAACAATCCAAAAGACAAATCATAAGCAATTTAGTGTAACGAGGGTGGTCACAAGCTTACAGATACGTTGAGTTCTTTGGAGGGTATATATATATATATATATATATATATATATATATATATATATATATTCGAACTATTGATATATATACTCGTATCATCATCATCATTAAAGCCCTTCACACGTCCACTGCTGAACGTAGGCCTCCCCCAAGCAATGCTACAAAGCACGGTCCTGAGCCACCTGCATCCATCGACTTCCTGCATGTCTTACCAAGTCGTCACTCTGTCACACACGTCACTCACTATATATATATATATATATATATATATATATATATATATATATATATATATATATATATATATATATATATATATATATATATTTATATATATACGAACATAAATAGTACAAATATTTAAACATAATAAAAGTTATTAAGTATAAATAAAATAACTTATTTTGATTAATTATACCGACAGCCAAAAAATATAATAATATTTAGACATATTAAAAAAAAGTAAAGAGAATATGTAGTTTTAACTGCAACTGCTATGCTCCTCAATGGTTTTCATGATGCCATGCCCATACAAAACCTTAGATTTCGCAAAGATGTCAATGTGTCCAAACTGTTCATTATACGTGCGAGCGAGTCGCGAGAGAATAGAGTTTCGGCAGTAATTTGTATGGTGCTAGGGAGTCTGTAACAAGGTTGTATTGCGGGTACGGTATTTCGGGGTGAAGAACAGATTCTTGAGACAAGATTTGGACAATCAACATTTTTGTTTATCACATCATACAAAAAAGCCATGTCAAACACAACACGCCGGTGTTCCAAAGATAAGAGATTGTGCTCAGTGCAACTGTCTGTGTAAGAACGGAGAGCCTCGTCTACAGTGCCTGTAAACAAAAGAGAACGCCAATCCTGTTCCAAAAGATACATGTTAATGCTCTCATAATAAGCCCTCCTGAAATTTCGCCACGGTGCAGCTGTTTCTCATAGAGGAGTAATCATCATCATTACAGCCCCTCACAAGTCCACTGCTGAACATAGGCCTCCCCAAGTAATGTCACAAAGCACGGTCCTGAGCCACCTGCATCCATCGACTTCCTGCATATCTTACCAGGTCGTCACTCCATCTAGTGGGGGTTGCCCTACACTACGCCTACCGGTACGAGGCTGCCACTCGAGAACCTTTCTTCCCTATCGGTTATCGGTTCTTCCAGCTATATGGCCGGCCCATTGCCACTTCAGCTTACTAATCCGTTGGGCTATGTCGGTCACTCTGGTTTTACTGCAGATATCCTCATTTCTGAGTCTATCACGCAGAGAAACTCCGAGCATAGCCCTCTGCATAGCTCACAGAGCGACCTTGAGCGTCTTTATACGGCCAGCAGTGATGGACCACGTCTCAGATCCGTAAGTCATCACTGGCAACATGCACTGCTTCTACACTTTAGTTTTCAGAGATTGAGGTATACCTGAGGAGAAGATGTGTCGTAATTTCCCGATCGCTGCCCAGCCGAGTTGAATCCGTTGATTGACCTCTCGGTCGGAGTTGGACTTACCTAGTCGGACTATTTGTTCCAGGTAAATGTACTCGTCAACAACTTTGAGCATAGTGCTCCCAACAACTACCAGCATAGGTGTGACATGGAAATTAAACATGATCTTTGTTTTGTCCATGTTCATCTTAAGCATAGTGCTAAGATCCTCCAGCGATTCTGCCATAAGGACTATATCGTCGGCAAATCGAAGGTGAGTGATGTATTCGCCATTGATGTTAATACCGTATCCTTTCCAGTCCAGTAGTTTGAAAACGTCTTCCAACGCAGCGGTGAAGGGTTTCGAGGATATAACGTCACCCTGTCTTACACTTGTCTGCAGTTGGATAGGTTTCAAACTCTGGTTCTGTACTCGGATAGCCATCGTAGCCCTACCGTACAAACACTTCAGCACTTCCATATACCGACAGTTAACTTGGCACCGCTGAAGGGACTGTAGCACCGCCAAAATTTCGACGGAATCAAAGGCTTTCTCATAGTCCACATACGCCAGGCAAAGTGGCAGATTGTACTCTTCGATCTTCTGTACAATCTGCCGCAGGGTATGTATGTGCTCTATAGTACTGAAGCCTTTTAGGAAACCGGCTTGTTCGGGAGGCTGGAAGTAGTCGAGTCTGCGTGTGAGACGATTCGTAATGACTCTCGAAAACAGCACGTAGACGCGGCTCAGAAGGGAAATCGGTCTGTAGTTCTTCAAGAGAGCATTGTCGCCTTTCTTAAAGAACAAGACCACCGCATTTCTGCTCCACGCCTCCGGAGTATTGCCATCATGGAGGACGGAATTGAAGAGCTTCTGAAGGATCAAGTACCGGTGTTCCACCCGCTTTCAGAAGCTCCGCTGTAGTTCCATCCCCGCCCGGGGCCTTGCCGTTTTTAAGGTGCTGGAGAGCCATTCTAATCTCGCTCAGACTGACGTCCGGGATATCATCGGAATAGTGTCGGATAAGACTTACTCTTGGATCGTTATTCACAGCAGACAATTAACTTTAATGTCACCCAATTTCACACCCAAATAGCTATTTTTGAGCTTCTGTAAACAACTGTCGAGATACAGTATGACCAGCCAGGAAGACATGACACAACCCTGTTTAACGCCCGCTTGGACACTAAACATGGGTGACAGGTCATGCCCTACGCGGACACAGGCTTTACAGTCATAGTAAAGTGACTGCACAGCCCTTAACAATCGACCATCCACACCATATTCCGGCAACAGTTCCCACATTTTCTTCCTTATAACCTTATCAAATGCTTTCTCCAGATACACAAAAGCACAGAAAATCTTCTGGTTAACACTCAGAAGCTTCTCCGAGATCATGCGGAGAGAAAACATTTGATCCGTGCATCCTCTTCCAGGTCTAAATCCGCATTGTGCCTCCCATAAAAATCTTTCCGATTTCTCTTGCATCTTACGTGTCAAAACCTTCGAGTAAACTTTACTTGCTAAACTGGTCAAGCTGACTGCCCGATAGCACCCGCAGTCAAAATGTAAACCTTTACCTTTATATAAAGGCACAATGGCCGCGGATCGCCAATCATCCGGGACACCTCCCGTCCACCAGCACAAATTGCACAGCAGATGAAAGCTGTCCCAGACGCGAGGCCCATCGTACTTGACCATTTCAGCAGTAACTCTGTCTAGTCCCGCAGCCTTACCACATTTCAAACTTTGAATCGCACGTTCAATCTCTTTCATGCTGATGACCTCAGTATCATCGAGGTCCATGTCTGGCGTGCCAGACACGGCGTCACCCCCGGATCCTTCACTAAGATCATGACACGCATACATTTCTCTATAAAATTCACTCCATCGCTGCATGACGTCTGATTTTTCTGAGAGGTTGGTTCTCGAAAGCACTTTGTTCATTCTTAAGGCTGTCGCACCACTCCGGGACCTTCCAACCTCTTTCCAGAAGAGTTTGGAGTTTTCCTTAAAGTTGTGCGACAACCTTTCGTCCGCTTCTATTCTACACCTTTCACGTACTTCCTCATTCAGTGTTTTCGCATGAACTTTCTGCAACTTATATCTTTCTTTCATCTTCTCTCTCATATGCTTATTGTTACTAGAGGCCAAGTGGTCTAACCATGCTTTTTTCTTCATTTTTACAGCTCCTCTCACTTCATCATTCCACCATGTACCTCTTCTTTTACTACTACCTTTATTTGTCGTTCCACATACTTCTTCCGCTGCACTTGCCATTTCATCCCTAAGGTTCTGCCATGTTCTCTCCACACATTCTTTCCTGCCATCGATGGTGTCAAGCTTTTCGGCTACCCTCGTGTGATATTTGTCCTTAGTATCCGCTTCCTGAAGCATCCAGCTTCGGATGCGACAGACCGACTGTGGTTCTATTACTGCCGTCCGGTAGCGCTAACCCGCGAACAAACCCCTAAATCTAGTAATTACTAGATAGTGATCCGTTCCCAGGTCAGCACCCCTGAATACTCGTGTATCCAACACCTGTTTTCGCAGTCGGTCATCCACCAGGAACAAATGAATCGTACTTCTCTCATTCTTTCTTTTTCTAGTATACATACGGATTTTCCTGTGACTAAACATAGCGTTTGTCACAAAAAGACCCTTTTCCTTGCATACAGCCAGTATAAGCTTGCCAGCATCATTAACGCTTTTATCGCCAAACTTTCCAAGCACCGACTCGTATCCTGGTCGAGCGATACCTACCCATCCATTCAAATCACCACATACAACAGTTCTTGCGTTTCCCTTACCCAAATCTAGAACTTCTCTTACATTCTCCCAAAACTCCTCCAGCTCAGCCCTGGACGACGAAGCTACCGGCGCATAAACAGCCAAAAGGAATTACTTCGTCCGTCCCAGTTTAAAGCGAACCCAGAGAAGTCTTGAGTTCACAACCTTATATTCAGTCATAAGATTGACCAGCCGGGACGACAGCAGCACTCCCACTCCCTGGCAGGCGTTCTCGCTTTCCGTGACTCCGGACCATATAGCTAACGTCCCGTCAGGGAGCTCTTCAGTACCACTGCCTTTCCGTTTGGTCTCCGACATACACACGACATCTAATTCTCTTTCTTTCATTATTTCGATCAACTCATTCGTCTTATCTCTCACGCCCCCTCTAACATTCCACGTGCCAACTCTGCACTCCGTCCTCCACATACCGCCGTGTCAGGCTGTGCGTGATGGGTGGCGGTCCCCATCGCCGCTTTGCGCGCTACATTCCACACCAACGGGGACGAGCTGGTGTGCGTCGCCTTGGGGGGACGCCCTAACCCTCGTTTGCATGGGTGCGCAGCTGTGTAGAATTGCAGCCCTGAAAAGGGCTCCCCCTTAGGGATAGTCGGGATAGTCATCCCCGTTAGGGATTGTGCGTGAAGATCCGTTTGCATTTGACGTGCGTCAGGGACAATATAAATACGTCACGCAAATATGTAAGTTGGTGCTTGAAGCGCATGCAACCAAAGGAATAGTTATCTCTGTGGGACCGCATATGCCGAGGTCACGATGCATGGCGCCAAGTGTGCTTCGCGTTGGTAATAAAACTCCACAGCCCTGAGTAAGTCATATCTATCGTCATAGCTCATCGTCAAAAATACCACTGTGTAGCCATGATTCGGTCAAAATTATTACGTCGTAATCATTCGTCAAAATGCTTAGTATAAATTCAAGACATTTAGTCCTAAGAGCACAAACATTCCGGTTATAACAACTCGAATTATTTGCTATCACTAATCACAAGAATATATATATATATATATATATATATATATATATATATATATATATATATATATATATATATGCGATGCGAATGCTATTCAAGGTCACAAAAATGTAATAAATCAAGCGGAATCACTTTCTACACATAATTTTTAGTTTTTGTTTTCGTATAAACTTAATACTAAATATTGCCATTTAGGTTCAATGTTGCCACTTTTACGCATTTGTGATTATCCTACATTAATGGGAGACTATATAATTAATGGAGTAGGTTTATTTGTTACGTCTGATTTTAATATTTTGGAAATTATTTAATTTTATTTATTTATTAAGGCTTAAATAAAAACTACGTTATAACTTTCATACAAAATAATTAATTATTCTTATTTTAGTTTATTCATGAATTATCTATTAAATATATTTTATTACCTATTTTATATTAATAATTTTATATTAATTATAATTTATTACCTATTTTATATAGTTTGATTTATTAGTAGGTACAATAAAAATGCTTATAAAAATATGTTTTATTTCATCATTATGTTTACTTCTATTCATCTGATAGGCTTTGTATCCTTTTTTTTCTAAGGGGACGCAATAAATATTTTAAAATAAAATATACTCTAAATAATATATATATATATATATATATATATATATCTAATATAAAAACAATTAATTGCAGCTTAACAAAACTCATTTTATTGCGTATTTTAGGTAAAAATTCATATAGTAAGCCACACCAACCCGCCATTGCATGTTTGTGTGTCTATCTTTATCTAATCTTAGCGACGATATTGTTTTCTTGTGTAAGTGAGGTAGATGTTCATTTAAAATTGTTATTAGTTTCGAAGCTACGTCGTCGCGTTTGGATAGTGGTTACACTTTTTTCGACGCGCGGTAATGTGGTTTGCTCCTCTAGTGTTGTATAACTCAGTGATTATAGTATGTAAAAACAGCAAAGCTAACCTTAGACTCAAATAAAATGAATAACGGTCTTTCACTTCGGCAGTTGCTAATTAATAGTGAGTTGATTTTTTGCATTAGAGGGTAGAGTACAAAAATTATGAATAGACGATGACACAATAAATCCTCAAGCGACTTCAGTCATATATCCAAGTCAACATAAAAGGGTGAGCGCTTATGATGACGCAGTGCAATAATTGAAAAGATATATAAATATCGCGAATGTAACAATATAGACGTGTTAAGTATTGTTGATAGATATAATAAATTAATATTTAATCTGTAAATATTGTGTTTTATAAAAATATAAAAGGAGAATACTTGGATAGACAAAATAACATAAACTAATATACAATATAAAAAACTCTCCAAAAAACGTAATTGATAATTTACTAAGTCCAAAAAATAGAGTAAAAGAAACCATAATGTATATTTACTTGCATAACATTCGTAAATAATTTGGATGCAACTTCGCCGCACAATTATCGTACGCACGTAAAATGCAACATATTTTATTTGTTGAACTCTGTTTTTGCTCAGTCAAAGAATAATATATAATAGTATAGACAAACTGAACTGAGAGAGACCAGTGAATTGTTTTAACAATATTTGAGTTGATTATTTAAATCAATACATTATCTTTAAAAAGAGAATAAACGAAAATGCAAAGTAAGATTAAATTAATTTTAAAATGTCTCTTTTCTGTGATATATGCAAAGCCGGAGACGTGTCGTTCTTCCTTACGTAGATCCTCCCGTTTTTTGTCCACACATTTTATTTTGAATTTTTTTATTTATTTGCTTTTTCAGGGAAACATACAATACAATAAAAAAATACATTATAAAACATATAAAAGTAATCCTAAAACCAATGAAGTTTCCACAGATATCTAAAACATATTAAAAGCTTGCAACCACAATATGTTTAAAGATTGAAAAAAAAACTAAATGGATTTATAATTAAACATTAAGTTCTAAGCATAAAATAAAAGTAATACAATACACACGACCTATAGTGAAGCTACCAATTATAAATTAAGTTTTACAATATTTTTTTATAACTATTATATTTAAGGTGAAAAATATCTAGTTCACAATATTTTAAGTTAAAATTTTACATGTACGAGATACAAAATTATTAGAAGCGTACTTCGTTCTTATTTTACGTAATGCAAAAAGAGGCTTTTTTCGTGCACCTAACCGGTGACACGCAAGATTCACTTTGCTTAAAAGTAGGTGTGAGTCGATGATATTATGTAGCAATTTGTACAACATTTTTGATCTCTTATATCACGGCGTTTTTCGAGTGTATAACTGTGTAAGCTATCAATAAAGGAGTCTACGGAAGAATCACATCGCTTTAAGTGACGCAGAAACTTATTTTTTTTATAGGATAAGGTGACAAACGAGCACATAGTCCACCTGATGGTAAGTGATTGCTGTGGCCCATAGACATCTACATCTATCCTCGATTACGAATCAAAATGCAGATGTGTTGTCACCCGTGAGGACTAAGATGGAATGCCTCGTTTCCAGTAAAAAGGGTCTCCGGTTACACTCACCATACGAAATACAGCAGCATTAAGCTACTATTTCACGCTGGTATTCTGTGAGAGCGTGGTCCTTCCCCGGTCGAGCCGACCCATTCGTGTTACAACTATACTACTAATATAACTGCAGCATGGCTCTACCACGTGAAAAATTATTGATTGTTTCAATCATTTTAAAATAAACTTTGTGTTAAGGATTCCAACATGAAGAGCAATATTCAAGAATAGAAGAAGAATAGAATAGAGAATAGTATTAAATAGTATAATTAATGTTATAGAGTTTTTAAAATCTTTTGAGATACGCATCATAATACCTAGCATTTTATAAGCTCTTTGAGTTATTATATTATTATGTGATCTCAGTAACAACTTACTATCCAACTGAACACCAAGATCACGCAGTTCATTTACTCTCTTTAGTAAATTATCGTCGAGCTTATAGTTAAAGAGGATTGGATTCTTTTTACTAGTAAATGAGATAATATTACATTTCTTGATGTTCAAGTAAATATGATTTGCTTGGCAATATGAGCTTAGCCTACATATTGATACTGCTTGTGTTTCGCCGCCTCCCTACATTTCTGTAGCAAAAGCTTATTGCAGTATGTAAGGTGCTCATTGATATACGAGTATACAGGACGTACGCTGCCATGAATGCCAAGATCTTTAGTAGTCAGTCAATTTTTTCGAATACCCGAGATTATGTTGTCCTTCAGGAGACGAGATTTTAATTTTGCAACTATGTTTTTTGGACGGCCTTGTTGTTTGAATTTGAGTGCGACACGGTTGACTTCTATGACATCATCAGGGAAAATATTTACATTAGTCATTAGCGACGGATAGAAATATTTTACTTAAATCGTCAACCTTGATTTCAGGGACTCCGACGATCTCTACGTTCAACAGACGGTTTCTTTGATTATTTGTGTTAATTTACAATTGTAATTGTCTGTTTTCATTAGTCAATAAATCCAATTTTGATTCGAGTGATTCAATTGTTTTTTTTATTAACAGCTATTCATTCATTTTTCTTTTAGACGTTGTTCGCTATTGAACTGTATTTTATTTCATTATTGTACTTTATTTCAGCAAAGGATGCATTTAATTTTTCAAGGTCAGTTTTTAGTACAAGGTCCAAATTGTTTTTAATTCCGGATACTTCGTCTTGAATTTCCTTTTTCCAGTCATGTAAAGTACTACGTATTTCTGAGGTAAAAGTTTTGAGAGCCTTTGAGAAATCTTTATCGTGTTTGCGGTTTCGAGTAGACCTACTGCTTGGCTCACCTGATTTATTGATATCAGGGTTGGAACTGCAAAGTTTGTCTGGCGACCGCAACATTACGAAGTACCAATTCTGCAAAATCCTTTGATCTATGAAATATGATTACTTACGTAACTATGACTCCCAGGACAGTGTAAAGTGCACGTAGGTAAGTTATCTAATGGCCTATCGAACTGGAGGATAAAAAATGGATTAAATCCTTAAAACTTATATTATTTAAATGTGTTGTGTTCGCGTAAATATAAGAAATTCTCTACCTTTTTTTTCTAATATTATATTTGATGAAACATCGGAAATTGAAAATAAGTCAATTAAATGTGATAAAATCCGTAATTTCTTTAATGTGGATTGTTCGTGTAAATATCAGAAATCATTATGTTCAACCCCTGTTTTCTTCCTTTAGGGTGGAGTTTTCCCTTCATATGTGATTAGCCTGAAGTACAATAAAAATTAACAATTAAATAAAAAAGTAATCATTTAAATCAACTATTTTATTAATTCAATCGTTTCCAATAATTAGAGTACCTATTTTTGTTTAGCTTAAGGGGATATAGTAAGTCAGCTCAAATTCTAATTTCGTCTCCACTTGCCCGCACGTCATATGCTATGTACCGACATGTTTGTAATCACTAATACTGTAACACTTATTTAATTAGGTTTATCATATTTATGCCTGTTTCTTAACGCCAAGCCAGTCGCTTCTTATTTTTATTACGGTTATTTCCCATTTTAATTTTACGTCGTCCTGTTGCGTAATGTATATTCTGATCGCAAGCGACACAACCTCCCCCTTCAAAGGCCGAAGAGAAGTGACCGGGCGGCAGGAATCACGCTTCAAGAAGCCGATAGTTTAGGTAATTTCTTTTTACAGTAAATATAATGGTATTTTTAAAAAAGTAAATAACATAAGCGCTGCTTTATAGTTAGTTCAGTTAGTATGCAAAGTTTCATGATCTTATTTAAAATATTTTATGAATAACAGCGGTTTATTGTTTATTTTGAAGGTACTTTGGATTTTTTTCTATCGAGAAAATTTTACGAAATCGTGTTTTCGTCTAACATAATCCTTAACATTAATCCTCAACTTTACCATATATTTATTTCAAAATGAATGCCGCAATATTTTCGGCATAAAGAAGGATCTTGCTAAGGCATTTGAGATTATATTTCCCATTAAACCACTAAAAACCAAAATTGGGTTTTATCAGAACAATCCATTGATAAAAATTTTAAACCAATATTTCAACGTGTCATTTCAATTTTAAACAGTATTAAAGATGTAACTATAATGATTATCATACTTCTTAAACTAGGTGCATAACAATTGGTGTAGCAGTAAGTGCAATAAGCGGTAGAAATGGGCAAGAGTGGTGGCTGTGAGCGATATTTATACTACGCGGTAGGACTTCTATTCTGCCTATGAATCCATCCTGGTAGGCACCACTCTTTTAGTCTTGTTCTGCCGCCAAATAGCAGTGCTTGCATTACTGTGTTCCGGTCTGAAGGGTATATAGAGCCAGTACAATTACTGTCTGTGTGGCTATCTTAATATTAAGAGCTAGCAACAAATCTGTTTCCCTTTTTGTTGGTTTTTTGTTGGCTGCAGGTGTTCATGGACTGTGAGAACACTTATCATCAGGTTGACTTTAACCCGCTAGCTCAGAAAGAACAGCAAACAGTTAAGCTCGTTTGTTACTATAGTATTTAAAACAGTATATAATCCAAGGGATCCGTCGTGGCTTCGAACTAGTTAATCAGGATCTCGACAATATTGTCACCTATTGGACCAAATTTGAATATAAAGCAGGGACCCATTTAAACACACAAAAATTTCATCAAAATCGGTCGAGTAGTTTTTTTAATTTTTTTATTAAGGTTTACCAATGTTTGATTACACTGTATTTAACAAATGGCTTAAGAACTTCGAGCGATAGCGAGACAAACGGAAAGCATTTGATATTTATATATAAACACGTACTTATAAAATAAAGTTTTATTATTTTTTAACTACAAATTCTTTTATTTTAGGTAAAGGATGGTCGATGTGGGATCATCTTGTACGAACTGATCCAAATTTTATTGCTGATAATACAAATGGAGACATCTCCGCAAATTCATATGAATTATATAAACGTGATGTTGAAATGCTAAAGGAATTAGGTGTAAGCATTTATAGATTTTCCATTTCCTGGCCAAGAATTTTACCATACGGTCGTGCTGATTACATCAACCCCTATGGAATTGCCTATTATAATGCACTCATTAATGAGCTATTAGCTAACGGTATAACACCATTTATTACAATTTATCACTGGGACTTACCTCAGAATCTCAGCGAACAAGGTGGATGGCTAAATGAAGATTTAGTGGAAATTTTTGGGGATTTTGCAAGAGTATTATTTGAGAACTTTGGCGATAGAGTGAAACATTGGTCGACCATTAATGAGCCATATATACACTGCTTTCACGGATATGTTACAGCTATTCACCCTCCAAGAGTATATCTTCCAGGAACAGGATTTTACGAATGTGGTCGACAAATTCTTCTAGCTCATGCGAGGGCTTATCATATATATCAAAACGAATTTAAGTGGCAAGGTGGACAAATCGGTATAGTATTAAATATGGGTTGGGGATATCCGGCCACTAATTCCACGGATGATGCTGAAGCGGTTCTTGATTATTTTGCATTCCATGTAAGTGGCAGTACAAGTATAAACTTGTATTATAATATTTAAAATGAATTTTATGTTCTCAAATTAAAAATAAGTATGGCCCATATATTTAATTTGAGCATTTTGTGTTTGCTGCGGCCCATAGATATCTACATTTGTATTCGATTACAAATCAAAATGCAGATGCATTGTCACCCATAAGGACTAAAATGGAATGCCTCCTTTCTAGTAAAAAGGGTCTTCGGTTCTCTACACTCACCATACGAAACACAGCAACATTAAGCTACTATTTTACGCTGGTATTCTGTGAATGCGTGGTCCTTCTCCGGTCGAGCCGACCAATTCGTGCTACAACTACACCACAAATATAACTGCAGTATGGCTCTACCACGCATCTTAAAAAACTATCGTCAATCTTAAAAAAAAAAGCAAAAAAATAAAAATGGGGTAAAAAAGAATATTTCAAATGGGAAAGGGAATATTTGATTGGAGCCGTTTATAATGTGATTTGTACGATTTTTTGTATTATATCTTGATAGTCTGCCTAATTTTATACATGTGAGAGTTTGTATCGATGTTTAGATGTGTGTACGTTTGTTACTCAATCCAGAAAAGTTAATGAGCTGATGTTGATGAGACTTTGTAATATTATAGATTACAATCCATTTTAGGGCAACGCCTATATTTATTTGGGATAAACTCAGGTGCTAGATAATATTAACCCATAAAATTTCATTTTTGTATGCGCTTCGTTAATCATAATAGATAGAAAAATTAAACGTACTATTTAATTATACATTTTTAGCTATATATCTATCAAAGATTAGTTACACTAACTGCTTTATTGTTAAGACAATCTAGCTAGTTATATGAACGAATTTTATGATACTACGATATAACTTCATATCGAACGCATCTCTGTATTATGTTGAGTATTTTGTGTAATTAAATACTGGCTCTTTAATTATTGGTTTGATTGGAGGTTTAGTTTAGGCCTAGATGATGATGTGAACATTATAAATCAAATATAAATTGAAATTTATTATGTTTTGTGTCATTGTCAATGTTTTATGATCAGCTCTATGTAGCTTGCTCACTTGCTTTTTTTGGTCCTAAGGCATAAAATCTATACATTTACGCTGAGTGAAATAAAACATTTATGGAAGTTTTTAAAGTCTATAGAAGTCTATTTATTTTATCGAAGCGTTTAAAGTCTATAGAAGTTTGTTGCCGTAGAACGTTCTGCGTTCATTCTTTTAAAATAATTTCAGTAATAACAAATTCATAAATTTTTTAAACGTGAGTAGAGTAACCAATGGGTTAAATTTAGTTCGCATACATAAATGCAATACATATATATATATATATATATATATATATATATATATATATATATATATATATATATATATATATATATATATAACTTCTTAGTGTGTCATTTGTGTAACCCTTGTTAAATTAAACTAAAAAATATAATATTGTTGTGTTGTGGTGAGTTACATGTGATTAAAATATGAGGGAGGATAAATTGTACTTTTATTTTCAGCTGGGGCAGTATATGGATCCTATATTTACAGAAGAAGGCAATTACCCGCAACGTATTATTGATCGCGTTGCAAATAAAAGTGCTACACAAGGTTTACAAATTTCTAGATTACGTCCATTTAATGAACAACAAGTAGATTATATAAGAGGTTCTGCAGATTTCTTGGCACTGAATCATTATACAAGTGACATTGTATACAGAAATGCTTCCGTCGTTGGAATGTACGCAGTACCTTCCTTAAACGATGATGCTGGATTTAGCACGTATAAAGATCCGAGTTGGCCATCCAGCGTGAGTCATTGGTTGCGGGTTTGTATAAATTTATACATATGACAAAATACGTATGATATTATTGTCATAGAAGTACATACAAGTTAATATTATTGTTTACACTATATTCCATTAATTGTTATAGATATGAGGCTTTTTGTATTAATATATGATGACAAAATTATTTGGTTTTAATTTTCAGGAGCATGGACCAGGATTTTACAATCTTCTAGAGTACATAAAAGAAACGTATAGTAATCCTTTAATTTATATAACTGAAAATGGTTTTTCTAGTAGTACTGGATTAAATGACGATGGAAGAGTCCAATACTATAGAAATTATTTAAGCGCTTTATCCGATGCAATATCTGCCGGTGTAAATGTGCAAGGTTACTGTGCTTGGAGTCTTATGGATAACTTTGAATGGGGATTAGGTTATACGTAAGTATTATCATTAATTTGTTTAAATTATCTTAAAAGAATTATACTCTTATACTATTTATTTTAAATAAAAAATTACAATTCACTAAATATAATTAAATATTTGAAATCAGAAAAGGTAAAATAACATTTACCAAAAAGGTGCATCACTCAACATGTGCTACGAGTTAGTATGTTGCAGCAATACATTTATTATACACTATGCATATTCATCATAATTCATCATCATTACAGCCCTTCAAAAGTTCACTGCTGAACATAGGCCTCCCCCAAAGCATGGTCCTGAGCCACCTGCATCAATCGACTTCCTGCATGTCTTACCAGGTAGTCACTCCATCTAGTTGGGGGTCGCCCCACACTTCGCCTATCGATACGAGGCTGCCACTCGAAAACTTTTTTCCCCAACGGTTGTCGGTTCCTCGAGCTATATGACCGGCCCATTGCCACTTCAGCTCGCTAATTCGTTTGGCCATGTCGGTTACTCTGGTTCAACTGCGGATATCCTCATTTCCACGTTTGTCACATAGAAAAAGCCCAAGCTTAGCCCTCTCCATAGCTCGCTGAGCGATTTTGAGCGTTCTTATACGGCCATCAGTGATGGACCACGTCTCAGTTCCATAGGTCATCACTGGCAACACGCACTAGTTGTACAGTCTCGTTTTCAGGTTTTGCGATATAGCTGACGAGAAGATGTGTCGTAATTTCCCGAACGCTGCCCAGCCGAGTTGAATCCGTCGATTGACCTCTCAGTCGAAGTTGGACTAACCTAGTCGGACTATTTTTCCCAGGTAAACATGCTCGTCAACAACTTCGATCATAGTGCTCCCAAATACTGGCATATGTGTGACATGGACATTAAACGTGATCGTTGTTTTGTCCATATTCATCTTAAGACCTATCCGTTGAGAGACACTATTGAGGTCATTGAGCATAGTGCTTAGGTCCTCCAGCGATTCTGCCGTAAGGACTATATCGTCGGCAAATCGAAGGTGAGTGAAGCACTCGCCATTGATGTTAATACCGTATTCTTTCCAATCCAGTAGCTTGAAAATATCTCCTTGGGACAGATGGTCGCCCTCTCAGTGATAGAACAAGTAGCCGGATTCGAGGATTACCGTGTCCTCCCCCTCTCTTCGGACCTCGGACATACTATAATATGCCAGCGCCACTTGTCTACCTCTTCTTTCAGCTCCAGTATCTTCTCGTCAGTTCTCATGGTGCGTGCGTTATATGTTGCCGGGTCGAGGCGTCGTAGGTGGCAACCGAACCTCCACCAGAGATTCTTAACACCTCTTGCCCCGCCGTTACCATGGTCCCCACCGTAGCTAGGAATAGCGAGTCCGCCGGGGACTTGGGGCGATTTGTTAGTGTCGTTGCTCATGGGGGATGTTTGCCATAGTTGCCACGCTTGGCGAGCGGGTTGGCAATTGCAGTTTTTTTATTGTATAATTGTTGTTATCAGAAGGATGCTCCTGCCCATCTTCTGCCTGTCCCCCTCTGTCGCCTCTTACGAAACCCACGGGAAGATATGGGGTAGTGGATATTTTCAACCGCCACTACACGCCCTATGCTATGCATATTACATAAATATTATTCTTAAAAAAAAGCACGTTGCTTCAGTCGATTTTGATTATTTTCATTGATTTACTAAAAGCCAATATAACTTAAATACAATTTCCACATATTTTAAATGCTGTAAATGCTGATTTAGTCCTATATAAACACGGTTCGATACTAGATTAATCTTATTTATTATAGTTTTTATATCTTAAATTAAATAACAATAAATATATTTCTTATATTTATTCTTCAACAATTTTATTAACTTATTTTTTTACTTGCTTAGGCCAATGCTTAAGCAGAATCCTACCACTTTGAATAAACTGATCGATAATTAAAAAAAAACTGTAAAAAGGCGAGTATAAAAATATTTAAGATGAATAAAGGATTAATTTTTATGAATCAATTAAATTAGAAATGAAGCAAAAAAAAAGCACTGAGCCGGGCACAGGCCTCTCTCCACTCATTTTTCAGGGAGTAATATAATAATAAGTCTTCGTCAGTGTGTGCTGGCGGACTTCTCACGTCCCCGAAATATTCCCCCGACATGCTGGTTTATTTAGGAGTAAAATAAGGGACGATTAATTCATGCATCATTTATTTATACCGTCGATAATAAGCTAATGTAAAGCGATGCTGCACCTATATTATGAATGGGTCGGCTTGGCCGGGAAAGAGACTCGCTCTTGTAGAGTACTGATGTTAATGTGAGTGTAGAGAGCTAATGACAAAGTATTTTATTTTAGTACTCAGGAGTGACAATACATCTTCATTTTGATTTTAATCTACTATGGATGTAGATGTTTCTGGGTCACAGCATCCACATACCATCAGGTTGACTGTGCGAAGCGAAACTTGTTATTTAAATTATCAAAACGTCACTCACAGAATACCAGCGTAAAATTGCAGCTTAATGCTGCTACTTTGTATGGTGAGTGCAGAGAATTGGGGTCCCTTTTTACTGGAAACGAGGCATTCTACGAGTATTTTAGTCCTCAGAGGTGAGACGCATTTGCATTTTGATTTTTATTTGAGGATGGATATAGATATCTATGGGCCACATCACACTGCGTGCGCGTTTGTCACTCTTATTCTTTAAAAAAAGATAAAATAAGAAATAAACTTGCTATTTCAATTATAATATCGTTACTTATCTCCATGTAAGCTTACGAATGCTCGTGGTAAGGGTAATTAGTAGTCGAATGGCGCATTCGAACATACGACGTTTTGCTTCGCAAATCATAAATAGAGTGTTAGGTTTTTGTTTATACACGTTCATTTATATATGACATATGATTATTAATTTAATTTCAGACAAAGGTTTGGGCTTTACGAAGTAAACATTACTGACCCCAACAGGAAAAGAACTCCGAAAAAATCCGCATTTGTATATAAGGAAATCATAAGAAGCAGGGTTATAGACTGGGAATACGATCCAGATCCATATGCACAAAGTAGCAAAGCTGTTTCTATACAAAAATACGCTTCCTTGATTAGTTTTGTGCTCATTCTTAGGTCCATTTTTGGCATTGTATTAAATAATTAGGTAAGGTTTTGTTAGAAAATAAATTGTATCGTAAAAATTATGCTAGTAATAAAGTGATAAATTATGATGCAATATATATATATATATATATATATATATATATATATATATATATATATATATATATATATATGTAAAAAATGTCTATTATTACATGTGTATAATAAGATTTGCCTCATTAATGATTATGCACTATCCTATCACGAAGTACCGTACCATGATGATGACGATAATTTATGATTTAGGGTATGTTCCGAAATACAACCCAGTACACTGGCAAATGCAAATGACGTCATCATATGATACTTTATGGTACTGGCGTGCCGCCGCCGTATTGTGTCGGATATCCGGCCATAATAAAACAGTTTTTAATTGTGTGTGCGTTGAATGAAGCATGCCAGAATTTGTTTCTATTTATTCAAATACAAAATATTATACAATAATTGCTGGTATATCCATAGAATGATTTATGGAGCACAAAATGACAAAATAATCGCCAACACTTTTCCAAATGGCGCAAAAGTATGACGTCATATACTGTCCAATATTTTGGAACGAATCACCAGTATAGCGACGAGTCATGACGTCATTTGCATTGGACAGTACACTGCGTTGTATTTCGGAACTTACCCTATATTTCATTACAACAGAATAGCATACGAACCAGTAATAATTGAATGTTAAGTGGCTAATGTGCTAAATTCTCACATGCAATCAGCTTTCAAACCTGAAGACCGCTGTGCGGAAGTGTGTAGACTCCTGAAATTAAAACAATGATAAATGCACAGCTGATTTACCTAAAGTTACCTGTAATGACTGTAAGTTTGAGAAGAAAATGAAAGGTTATTTTATTTAACCGTAAGCTTAATCGTTCTTACGTGGTAGAGTTACGCTGCGGCTGTATTATTGCTGGTGGGCTCGGTCTGTTAAAGTCTACGCTTTTATGGAAAACTAGCGTGTATGTGTAACAAATAGCATTATAATGCTGCTGTGTTTCGTAAGGTGTATGACGTGAGCCGTTAACTCTTTTACTAATAACTGATCAATTACATGAATATCTCCAAAACCGAGGGTTCTGCGCTACGGTATATTTTAAAACTTATTACGTAGAGGCGTGGACCAATGATATTGGTATTCATAATTTTAAGTGCTGATTTGTGCGGCTTTAGCAATGAAGTAAAAAACCGTCGATATGGAAATAAAAATATATAGAAGATACTTTTTAACCGTTAGCATGCACTAAACCAGCGCAGCGGGATTATGACTTCACAATTCTCTCAGAAAGCAGAGAAGCTGTGTACCCAACAGTGGGATCTATATAGCCTGTAACTTTATTTTTTTAGTTACCTAGACATTAAGTATAAAAAATAAATAAAGAATTAAAGAAGGTGTTTACGTTCCTATCACCACTCTGAACATGGTTCTGAAGCATTAAGCAGAGACCTCTGCCAGTCGAACGGTAAAATGCCGCACTCCAATAAATTCGGTTTGAAATTAACCACCGGTATCAACCCTATTACTATCATAAGTATACTGAAACAATGTTTATAAAACACTGTAATGGAACCATAGTACCAGAATAAATAGTTTGGTGTAAACACCGTACCGGCGACGGAGAGCAGATTCAAAGGTGCGAGACTACTCTAGAATCGTCAGTTATGCAACTAGTGTTTTTTTTATTTTTTCGTTATTAATTCGGCTCCTCTATCCTTTATATGGTTCTCTACACTTCTTATGTCTAAAAAATAGAATAATGGGTTCAATTTTACTGCACATTTATTTATATTTAATTACAACATGCAACAAAAACCCTGTGTTTCCCGTTAAGTGTGTGATCAGAATCGGTATTCAAACGTATAGAGCTTTACTTCAGAAAACTAAATCATAATATTTTTTAAATTAAACTTCAATAAATTTTGATTTGCAAATTGTACGTGATTTTATTACTTCTGCATTGGCTGGGGAGTAAGAGCACAGTAAGAGTATTTATTATCAAAGACCTCGCTTAATTGATGCGCATGTCAGTTAGAGGCAACAAAACCACATAAAATTTGCAAAAAAAAGAGTAGTTTTAATCCCGGCGGGCCATATAAGTTGTACAACAAGAAGTAACGTCTACGAAAATATGAAAGAAATAAAAACTGCATAATTGCTCCATTAAATGTAAAAAAATGCAGTCTACATAAATCCCACAACTAGCGCATAAGCTGCAGAGAGTATTGAGCCAAAAAAGGGGATTTTTCAAATATGCAGGTTCCTCACGATGTTTTCGTTCACCGCTGAGAACGTGGTAAATCGATTCTTAATCGATCTTCAAATTGCTATTAAAATATATCGAATTTTGGTTGCAAAGACGAACTATGAATATATTGTTCGGTTTGGTTCAGTTCAATTACCGCCTTTGACAAGTAAAATGAAATAAATTTTTACTTAAGACGACACACCGAAAACGCTATCGCCGTACTGATCCGAGTGAATACATAATTTCTATAAAAACTTGAAGAAACGCCGTCATAAGGTCTAAAATTGCGTAGCGCTCGCGACGATTAAGACCGCTTAGAAATTGTCAGAATCTTAAAATATTTTTTAAAAAGTTATTGATTTAAGTTATCAAAATAATGAGCAAGTAAATTATGAATATTGATGTTATGAATATATTTGAGTGATTCCCAAGCATCTAGATCAAATGTAATTTCAACCATAGTGATTTTTTAGAGGTGTTTTCGAATTATGATCGAGTCAAAATTATACAATCGTGTTTTTGAAATTCAAGATAAAGACATGAATTTACATATATCAAAATCCCACTTTCGTTAGTGGTGTCATAGTCCTATACTATTCTATGAAAGGAGGTGCATTTTTTCACGGTGTCGCCTTAAGTAAAATCTGTTTTCTTTTATTATTAAAGTATTTCTCGCAAGAGCCTGTTCATTTACATATACTCATGTGAGATGTAATCTGGACTGTCACATAAATATCTCTGAAAATATTAAAGTTGTCTTAAATGATAAACTGATTTATAAATCTGATAAAGGTGAAACAGTCAAGTAGTAGTTTTCATTCGTCTCACGACTGTGCGCAGAACTCCTCGCTATCTACGAGTATAGTATTTTGTGGGCAGAAAAGAGTTTTCCACGACTTTTTTAACTACTCAGATATCTGGATTTCTCCACGAAGCTTTTCTCCACCGCTTCACCTATCACGTAGTAAATCAGCAGGTAAAATTTATTATAACAGTTTAATTTTTCCTCGAGAGACTCTCAAACGTTTTGCTCTCGTGCTACGATGAAATCTCACGATGAGTTCTCGTATTTATTTAAATAAAATTCGTAAAATCTGGATTGAAGCTTTTGCACGACTGTTGAGCAATCTTTCTAGTAATTAGACAGCCTAAGATGCCATGAATTATTTTATCACATTGAGGTAAAATCTCACGGAGTACTTCATTTTCGTACCCTTAATTTTCATATTACTAAATAAGTATTCAGTAGAAATCCTTTTTTCAATTTTATCGGTGACTTATCACAAAATTATTAAGAAATAAGTGGAATGCGCTAATATTATATGAAATAATGAAAGCGGAAACTGTACTTGTAAAGATATTGCACGTCAATATAATGGTAGAGTGTAAGGTTTTATTAATAAATAACATCATTATAATATTATGTACTACATTCTGGAAATGAATAAATTTGAAATCTGAAAATAAATTTGAAATACTATCTAGTAACATCAGCGATAGAAGGTTGGAGTGCGCCCCCAAATACGAACCCCAAAGCTACAAACTATTATTTATTTATTATATAAATAGGGTACAAAAGTGATGGTGATTCTGTTAAAGCTTCTGTTTCTATTAAAAAATTCGTATCGGCTCTGCTATCGGTGAAAATATATTTGAAGATATGACCATGAAATAGCAATATTGTGTTTAGTTAAAAGTAAACTATAAGGATAGTGAGTTTTGAAGAAAATTGTAAACAGACCAGATTTAATTAGTTTATATATAAATTAAACTAAAAACCATATCAACTTCTATATTTTTGATAGATCTCACTATTTTCTATTTAAATTATTACACATTTAAAATTTCTTAACTTACTTATCTTCACGCACAATCCCTAACGGGGTAGCCAGAGAGAACAGATCGCCAAGTGTCACGATCCTTACATACCTCTTTCGCTTCATTCAGGTTCATTAACTTCTTCATACATGCACGTCTAGGTATCCGAGTACTCTTGACCCTCCCCTCTTCGAGCAAATTGCTCACATGGTCTTCGAAAGTTAGTCTCGGTCTACCTCGACACCTTTTAATATTTACTTTCGCTCTATATATTTTCTTCACCATTCGGCCTTCACTCATTCGCTCAACGTGCCCAAACCATTGGAGTACGCCCCTATCAATTTTTGTGATAAGGTTATCTTTCAATCCTGCCATATTGCGAATCTCTTCGTTTCGCTTTCGGTCGGCTATGGTAACGCCACACATTTTACGAAGAGGTCGTATCTCCACTGTATTCAACTTGCTTTTATGCTTCTTCTGGCATACCCAGGTTTCGCTGCCATATAACAAAGTCGGTACCAACACTGCGTTATGTATTGCAAGGCGTGCACTCTTCACCACGCCTTGCCTTTTTACTAATGCATTCAGGGCACCATTGACTTTGCTTCCGGCAGCGACACGCCTATCCACATCTAAATCACATCTTCCATCCCGGCTGAAAGCACTTCCCAAGTATATAATTTCATTTACCTGTTCTAGACATTCCTGATTTACCCATATTTCACATTTCGTTCTCTCTACGTCCTTTTCAAATACTAGTTTAAAATGAACCACCACATTTAAAATGAAATAAAAAATGACGTTAGTAGAAAAACTTTTATAAATCTAAATATTTAAACATGTAAGTGTCATAAATAATTTAATTTATAAGTAACTGTCTATTTGATGATAGATGGCGCTGTTTGGAAAATTAAAACATCATGGGCGTAGTTTGAAATTATTACATAAATATTAAAATTAACTCTAAACTTCATTTATTAATATGGTATTAATTTGAAATAAAATACCCGTAATCCCGCTTATAACTAACAGAATCATTTATAATAGAGAATTAACACCTAAAGAAAGTTACATACTACTTAACCTTTTTTACTTCCATAATCGGATAAAAGTAGCTTACAAGTTACCCAACTACCTACATACAAAATTTCATGGAAATCAGTCCAGTAATTTTTGCGCGAATCATAAATACACAGATAGACAGAAAGACAGACGGAAATTCTAAAAACACTAATTTGGCCTTAGTATACTTTATTTATAAATTCGCAGAATCGTTTTCGGTACAACTGAGATTCTGAGTGAGATTTAGAGGTTATATGGCAGCTGTACACTTCATCGTTGGTCAACACGATGCAAGAGCAAGTCTTATCCTACACTATTCCGATGATATCCCATTCTGCAGTCTAATAGATATTAGAATTGCACTCCAGCACCATAAAAACGACAAGTCCCCAGGCGAGGATTTAATTACGGCAGAGCTTCTGAAAATGGGTGGATAACCAATACTTCAGGTCATTCGGAAGCTCTTCAATTCCGTCCTCCATGATGGCACTACTCCAAAAGCATGGATCAGAAGTGCGGTGGTCTTGTTCTTCTTTAACAAAGGCTACAACGCTCTCTTGAATAAATACAGACTGATTTCCCTTCTGAGTCATCATGAATCATCTCGCAGACAGACTCGACCACTTCCAGCCTCCCGAACAAGCTGGTTTCCAAAAAGGCACTTAGCACCATAAACCACAAACATACCCTTCCGCAAATTGTAGAGAAGTCCGAAGAGTACAATCTGCCACTTTGTCTTGTGTATGTGGACTATGAGAAATCCTTTGATACCGTTGAAATTAGGGCGCTGCTGCAGTCCCTTCAGCGGTGCTAAGTTGACCATCGGTATATCGAAGTAAAAAAAATCTATTTATTTCTGACTGGACTCTCCATATATAAGTTACATTATAATTAATTTAATCGCATGTAATTCAAATTTAATAAAGTAAAATAAAGTTACAGCCTATATACGTCCCTGTCCTCATTTATGAAAGGGTTTTAGGGCAAGGAAGTGTCCGCCGCGCTGCCCCAATGCGTGTTAGCGAACTTCACATGTCTTCGAAATATTTTTTTTTCTTATTCAGGTTATTCAGGTTTCCTCACGATGTTTTCCTTCACCGCCGAGCACGTGGTAAATCAGCACTTAAAATTGCAATTAACAATATCATTGGTGTCGGAGGGTTCATTCAAATCTAATCTACTATATCTACTATATCTAATAATATATTCAATTCAATATAAAAAAATAAAAACACTATTATGAATTGAAATTTAATTAACGAGTATTATGTGTAATACATATTACGAAATGTCAAAATAGTGATTCGGTCTGTCCCCATTATGAATTTTCCATATTGTATTTGCAAGCTCCATTTTGTTTGTCAAAAATACAGAATCGATTTTAATCACCAATTGATCGGGTATTCATTGTGCAATTGAGTGTCGAATGAAATTCGTTTGGAAACGATATCACAATTTCATTTTGAGAAGAAAACGTTATCACTGATGAGTATATGAAAACTCATACAAATCCATCCAATCATAACATTATAGAATTAAGATATTCGATTAAAGAAGACCACTGCTAAACATAGGCCTCCGCTTAGATTGCCTCAACCGGGGTCATAATTTGCCATAATTATCCAACGATTTAAATAGTTAGATGCGCCTTCACCTCGAAAACTGTGGCATTATTTTAGAATGTGTTTGTTTACAAGACGCTCTGTCGCACAAATGAGCACTGATTGCGAATGAGTGAGCTCACTCATTTGAGTTTGGACACATTTCGTAGCGGTCATACTATGGTAGAGGCGTATCTAACTATTTAAATCTTTGTAATTATCGTTTTTAGCAATAGCAGTTCTTTTAAGTAGTTGGTAGGAAGGTGCTGCTGCACATTTCCTGGTTTGATTCCTTGTATCACCTCTTACGACACCAACGGGACGCGCTATGTGTGGATGTTGGATATTCTTACACCGCCACTACACGTTACAATCTATAAACATGTAATAAATATGTAGAAAAATTGTGTTTACGATTCATGGAGTAGGCGGAGAGAGCGCGCATTTACATGAAATTTGGCGTGTAGGTAGTAAACAATCATGTATGACATAAAGGCGCTTTTTATCTGCTCACGGAAGATTAAAATTTTGGTAAATTCAAATGTAAGAAAGTAGCTGTTTTTTATATTTCTATGGTGCCTGCCTTAAGCGCTCATACTATACATCATTTTTAATGTATTTTAAATACACACAAGTATTCACAAAATAACCTTATAACTATTACTTCAAATTTTTCGATAATTTTATGTCAAACGTCAATAAAAAAAAGTTCGGAAAATCCAAAATTGCACGGCTCATAATGCTCAAATGATCGTGAAAAAATTTTAAACAAGTTCTCAATCAACAATAGATCTCTTAATCTTTTAATTTTACTGAGTTATTATTGTATTATTATTAATATTAATTAATAAAATTATTGTATTATTGTATATATTATTAATTTTTTGTAACAGAATTATCTTAAAACGATCAGAAATCAACTTTAATATTACTTTATTTTTAGGTATTTGTATTCAGGCATTATTGTAAGAACTAGACTTTTTCACCTGACTCGTTAATATTTTTTTCTCATCAACTTTATTTCGTTTTTAAAAAGTTGTTCATCTAGTCATAACCAGTATTTTAATTTAGCATTCACCAAAGTGCACTTTCAGGTTACCCCATAAAGTCCGAGTATTAGTAACAGTACCTGGTTGACCGAGCTTTGCTCGGTATTTTTCGCTCGATTTTTTTAACTCGTGTGTTTTGGAAATTATATTTGGATACAAATTACATACTGATGAAATATAAATAATATTTTTTGATCTTAGCGACATAACAGAAAAAACGGAACTGTTTATTTGAATAAAAAATCATGAGTGCAATTATTTTAATTTAAATTTTTGTGTTTAAAGTTTTGTTTTAAAAAAATACTAAAAAAAGGGCTCGAAAAAAAAGAAAGAAACATGAAAAAAAGTTAAAAAAGTCGGTCGGTCGGTCTGGGCTCGAACCGGGGTTTTACGATTCTGTGATCGACCATTATACCCATTAAGCTATTTATAATCACTGACAGTTCGTCAAAATTTACCATCTTATTCTAACGATATTGTAGCAGTTTTTCATTACCTAAAAACACGGACAAAAAGACATTTTCTAAAAATAAATCCTAGCTAGATCAATTTTTTAACCCCGAAACTCCCTGGACACTAAATTTTATGAAAATCGTTGGAGCCGTTTCCGAGATCCCGATTATATATATATATATATATATATATATATATATATATATATATATATATATATATATATATATATATATATATATATATGCCGTGTAGTGGCGGTTAAGAATATCCACTACCCCATATCTTCCCGTGGGTGTCGTAAAAGGCGACAGAGGGAAACAGGCAGGAGATGGGCAGCAGCATCTTCCTGATAACAGCAACTGTACGACAAAAAAAAACTGCGGTTGCCAACCCGCTCGCCAAGCGTGGCAACTATGGCAATATACCCCCCATGAATAATGACACAAATAGACGGCCCCCAGTCCCCGGCGGCCCCGCTATTCCTGGCTACGGTGGCGACCATGGTAACGGCGGGGCAGGGGGTGCTAAGAATCTCCGGCGGAGGTTCGGTTGCCACCTACGACAACTCGACCTGGCAACATTTAACGCACGCACACTGAGGACTGACGAGAAGATCCTGGAGCTGGAAGAAGAGATAGACAAGTTGCGCTGGAGTATTATAGGATTATCCGAGGTCCGAAGAGAGGGGGAGGACACGGTGATTCTCGAATCCGGCAACTTGTTCTATCACCGGGAGGGCGACCATCTGTCCCAAGGAGGTGTCGGATTTATCGTCCACAAGTCTCTCGTCAACAACGTGTAAAGATTGGGAGTGTGTCGACGAGGGTCGCGTACCTGATACTCAGAATCACCAAACGGTATTCGCTGAAGGTCATACAGGTTTACGCACCAACCTCGGCACATCCCGATGAGGAGGTGGAGGAAATGTATGAGGATATTGCCAAAGCCATGCATTCCTCCAAAACCCACTACACGGTGTTGATGGGAGACTTCAACGCAAAACTAGGCACAAGAGAAAGCGGTGAGCTGAAGTTAGGGAAATTTGGAGTAGGGCAACGGAACCGAAGGGGCCAGCAGCTGGCCGACTTTATGGAGAAAGAGGGACTCTTTATGATGAACTCTTTCTTCCAGAAGCGGCCCCACAGGAAGTGGACCTGGTCGAGCCCCGACGGTTCGACAAAAAATGAGATTGACTTCATTATAACGACCAGACGCCAACTGTTCAGTGATGTCTCAGTGATCGCAAGGGTGAAAACTGGCAGCGATCACCGAATGGTTAGAGGCACACTGAACCTAAACGTTAAGTTGGAGAGGTCTCGTCTAATGAAGTCAACGCTCCGTCCCCCTCGTGCTCTAATCCAGAATCCCGAAAACTTTCAGCTCGAGTTACACAACCGCTTTTAGTGCCTACAAGATTGCAATACAGTGGACGATATGAATGACAAGCTCGTGGAAACTGTCCATGCGGTCGGAGCTAAGTTCTGCGAGACCCGCCGCAGAAGAACACAAAAACTCTCTGATCACACTCTTAATCTCATGGCTGTTAGACGGGAGATGAGGCTGCAATCGTCCACAGATTTGACAGCATACAGGCAACTGAACAGACAGATCTCCAAATGCATGCGGCGAGACTTACGCAACTTTAATACTGCTCGTATTAAAGAAGCGATCGAGCGGAACCAGGGCTCCAAAGTCTTTGCCAGAGATCTGTCTGCCCGTAAGAGCCAACTGTCAAGGCTGAAGACTGAGTGTGGCAGCATCGTTTCCGGGACACCTGAGATTTTGAGTGAGATTGAGAGGTTCTATGGGCAGCTGTACACATCATCGTTGGAGCCACACGCAAGTGTGAGTAACGATCCAAGAGCAAGTCTTATCCGACTCTATTCCGATGATATCCCGGACGTCAGTCTAAGCGAGATTAGAATGGCTCTCCAGCACCTTAAAAACGACAGGGCCCCAGGCGAGGATGGAATTACAGCAGAGCTTCTGAAAGCGGGTGGAACACCGGTACTTGAAGTCCTTCAGAAGCTCTTCAATTCCGTCCTCCATGGTGGCACTACTCCAGAGGAGTGGAGCAGAAGTGCGGTGGTCTTGTTCTTTAAGAAAGGCGACAACGCTCTCTTGAAGAACTACAGACCGATTTCCCTTCAGAGCCGCGTCTACGTGCTGTTTTCGAGAGTCATTACGAATCGTCTCGCACGCAGACTCGACGACTTCCAGCCTCCCGAACAAGCCGGTTTCCGAAAAGGCTTCAGTACCATAAACCACATACATACCCTGCGGCAGATTGTACAGAAGACTGAAGAGCCTTTGATTCCGTCGAAATTTGGGCGGTGCTGCAGTCCCTTCAGCGGTGCCAAGTTGACTATCGGTATATCGAAGTGCTGAAGTGTTTGTACAGTAGGGCTACGATGGCTATCCGAGTACAGAACCAGAGCTCGAAACCTATCCAACTGCAGAGAGGTGTAAGACAGGGTGACGTTATATCCCCGAAACTCTTCACCGCTGCTTTGGAAGACGTTTTCAAGCTACTGGACTGGAAAGGATACGGTATTAACATCAATGGCGAGTACATCACTCACCTTCGATTTGCCGACGATATAGTCCTTATGGCAGAATCGCTGGAGGACTTAAGCACTATGCTCAATGACCTCAATAGTGCCTCCCAACGGATAGGTCTTAAGATGAACATGGACAAAACAAAGATCATGTTTAATGTCCATGTCACACCTATGCCGGTAGTTGTTGGGAGCACTATGCTCGAAGTTGTTGACGAGTACGTTTACCTGGGACAAATAGTCCGACTAGGTAAGTCCAACTTCGACCGAGAGGTCAATCGACGGATTCAACTCGGCTGGGCAGCGTTCGGGAAATTACGGCATGTCTTCTCGTCAGATATACCTCAATCTCTAAAAACTAGATTGTACAACCAGTGCGTGTTGCCAGTGATGACTTACGGATCTGAGACGTGGTCCTTCACTGCTGGCCGTATGAGGACGCTCAAGGTCGCTCAGCGAGCTATGGAGAGGGCTATGCTCGGAGTTTCTCTGCGTGATAGACTCAGAAATGAGGATATCCGCAGTAAAACCAGAGTGACCGACATAGCCCAACGGATTAGTAAGCTGAAGTGGCAATGGGCCGGCCATATAGCTCGAAGAACCGATAACCGATGGGGAAGAAAGGTTCTCGAGTGGCAGCCTCGTACCGGTAGGCGTAGTGTAGGGCGACCCCCCACTAGATGGAGTGACGACCTGGTAAGATATGCAGGAAGTCGATGGATGCAGGTGGCTCAGGAGCGTGCTTTGTGGCATTACTTGGGGGAGGCCTATGTTCAGCAGTGGACTTGTGAAGGGCTGTAATGATGATGATGATGATGATATATATATATATATATATATATATATATATATATATATATATATACAAGAATTGCTCGTTTAAAGGTATAGGATAAATAAATAAAAAACATACATAAAAAATAAAAATAACATAAAACAACATAAATAAAAAAATAAAATAAATAAGTACATTTATATATAAATTCTACGTATGTTTAGCGAAACTATTTATCGTAATAAAAATCTGTGATTATAAAAATAATAACAATGGTAATAATAATATAATAAATATGATAATACAATAATGTATAAAATTTAATTTTTGGAATATTTTGTATTTCTACAGCGATCGATATTTTTCATCAAGAGACGCGGTAAACAAACGATACAGTAACCCATTCACAACGGTGACCGAGCCCGGAGCATAGATTACTTTGTATAGCCCGGAGTGAGTCAAAATGTATACAATACAGATATACTTGGTAAAATATATTATAACATGCCGAAAATTTCGTAGCAGAAAAAAATTAATTATACCTAACTAAACAAAACAAAGTTAAACAGCCATTTACATTCCATGGCTGCCCACATGATGGGTGAAGAGATTAAAAAAGAGATTGAGTTGAACAATTGATGTGTTCAAAAGTTATCGTGTTTAACCGTCCATGCGGACTTGTTATATCTACACCATAAGCCCCTAAAACCTTTTTTAATGTAAAATTGCAATTAATCGATAGAAAAAGTTCAACAAGATAAATGATCTTTCTGGTAATGTATTTTTTTATTAAAATGTTGGATTCTTGACTTTTAGGCGCTCGTAGAACATACACGCTTTGCGCTTAAGGCATGGAAAAAAGGTTTATGTTTTTTCTTTTTGCTATTGGTTCTATTAGTCATAAAATGGATTTAGCTATACACATAATAAGTATATAGAAAACTTCACATGTGAAAATGAAACTCATCCCCACCACACCACCATCAAGAATTGGTAGAACGTCTGACGTTAGTATATTATAATATTCTAGAACTGAAGTATTTATATTATAGGTGCTTACTAAGATCCTAATATAAATCACAAATGGTAGTTATAAATTACAAACCATTTACAGGCGTTGCAAAAATCTTTGTAAAGAGATTTAAATTAACTAGTCAAGTAGGTCTGCGACCGCTGGAAAAATAACGGCCTCTGTCTTTTGGAATGCGGAAGGTATAGTAATGATGAACTATGTAATAAAGGAGAGGCAATAACCGTAGATTATTACGCATCATTTCAGAAAAAACTACGTAAAGAACTCGAGAAGATTTTCACCATTTTACTCACCTGAAAACGCACTTGGGTAGTATAAAATTCGTCGGCGACCATGAGGTGATGTGTGCGGTAGGGGGCCTTTTTCGAGTCCTAGGCTCAAGCCTTTTCTCCTAGGGAGTTAAACAACTTGCAAAACCCTTTTATGTGTGGTAGAGACACGCTGCTATTATATTATGGTGGTAGCACGAATGGGTCGGCTCGACCGGGGAAGGACCACGCTTGCATGCACTTACTTGCTTTGTATTTAGGGATGACAACGTATCTGCGTTTTGATGCTTAATCGAAGATAAATGTAGATGTCTATGAACCACAGCATCCACTTACCGTAAGGTGGACTGTGTGCTCTTTTGCTACCCTTATACTACCCTTATACAAAAAAAACTATTCAAGGTGTATTAGCTTAAAAGGCGTTTACCTTCAAAAATAAATCATTTTATAATATACTTATCCTAGAGTTTCATTATGTCTCCAAAATTATGAGAAAATAGAAGATACGCGAATTTCTGAACTGAAATGATCTGAACTGCAATTAAAAATGATTTGATGGTATAAAATATTTGATGGCATACCATAGCCTAATAAGCATTTCTGATAATCCTGTTTTCACGTGAACCATGAAACGGGACACAGATACGCAATCAAAGCTAAATTGATCTTTCAGCCATTTAATGAGCAAGTCGTCCATATGATTTGCAAGAACGTTTGATTTGGACAGTATAAAAAGATAGTAGACGTAATAAAAGATCTTACCGCATGAACAAAGCAATTTAGCTTGTTAGAGTTAAAATCGCCATGGATCACGATCTTTGTGGATGGGATCTGTTGTACATAGCACGGAGGCCGTAGCCATTTGGACTTAGTCGATAAGTCGGTCCGTCTAGGCATTACCTATTATTGTACAGCCTATACAGGCATCCTTAAACGCGGGGATGGTCGTTTCTGTCTATGCACAACCAAAGGAAGGACCTTCAAGACTGGCGAGGCGTCGAGAACTGATATCCTCACGAACGTGTACGTAAACTTCAGCCCGGTGCACAAAGGAGTGTTCCGATTTGTACTCCGGGTAGGTTGCTGCGGCCATCGTCAGTAACCACGCAGAACATGGAAGCAATTCTTCTACTTTATGCTGGTATTCTGTAAGCTCTCCTCGGTTCGAGTCGGCTCATTAGTGCGACAGCAAAAACTTGTCGCGTGGCTTTTTGAGGAAGCCATTTTAGGAAGTTCTATAGTGGTACCTATAAAACTTCATCAAAACGGTTCATTAGAACTATATTTTTTTGTAGAATAAGGGTATAAGCGAGCACATGATCCACCTGATGGTAAATGGGTGCTGTGGCCCATAGAAATTTATGTCTGTCTTCGATTAAAAATCAAAATGCATATGCGTTGCCACCCGTGGAAAACAAGATGTTGTTTGGAGTAAAAAGGGTCTCTGGTTTTCTACACTCACCATTAACTTAACTCTCTTTATTAAACTATCTTTTGGTTTATTTCATTTCCTTATCTATGATATTTATAAATATATCTTTAAGAAATATATTTAATATTTTGTTTTCATAGTCTTAAAAAGTTATATTAGCCGTAAACAACAATGTAGTTTAATGTTTTGAGGCACAGACGCATGCAAAAAGGTTGTAGCAGGAAATCTATAAAAACGAGAGGTTTACCGGTGTTACCCAATAAAGTTGTATAACACTTTGAAAAGCTGCGGAAAGAAGCTCTTCAGAAAGGAAACCCTTACTTTATTCGACCTTTATCAAATAAACTGAAAATGTGTGAACGTTACTTTAACTCAGTTTTGCGAACAGTACTCTCCTTTTTGATTTAAAAACTGATTTGTAAACTTCTTTCTTTAAAGTTGTTTTCATCTCTACGAGCTGCAATAGCCGCTTTTCTCAGTGGACTGTAAGGTCATTTACGTTAGGAATGTGAAAAATAGAATTAAATAATTTCACATTGAAAATGTTATTGCTGATATTGATTATAAAACAATGATAGAGAATATACTGAGTTTTGGTGATAACTTATAATTAGCATAATCTCTTTTGTAAATGATAAATAACTCTATATTCAATAGTTTCAATACTTTTTTTTCAATACATTTTACAATTTCCTTTTCATTATTTATATAGTTTTTCCGAATAAAGCTTTATCTCACTAATTTGTAAGGATTAAAAAAATAAGCCATTATACCAGTTAAACTGGTAAAAGATACGTGTAAGGATAAGGAGGTTTGTACACTTAGAAGAAAATCATTTTCTTTGAATTTACTTCTCGGAGTAGAATACGATACTGATACGAAATATATTAAGTATTTAGGGGTATCACACATACTTATAGTTCATAGTTCACAGCGGCTGTTGTGTATGCAGTGTTATTAATATTGTTAGTTAAGTACAGATGAGTGTGTAAGTACGCTTATATATGTTATACTCATAAGCAAGATGTGATATACAATTATATATCCAGAGGTATTTAAGTAACATAGTTACAAATGTCAGTATCCTAATAGGAAAGGAATAGGAGAGAAAAGAACGGATTGTGAAACAAGAATCTGTGGTGAACCATACCTATTTTACATCGGGAAATCCTCATGGATACCCGTCTGTCGCGTAGCCTCAGACTGTTTATCCCAGACTCGACCGGCTAAAACAATACAGTGTTCATCTCTTCACCATTGGTCAGGGCTACGAGGACTCTTTGGCACACTACCGCAGTCCCGACGGCGATAGCCCTTACAGGGTCCGACTCGATGACTTCTTCTAGGGTAGGGGTGTATGAACACACCGTACGCTCCACCTCGAGGCCCTAAATAAGAGGCGACGGATAACCTTCGTGTCCGCCACTTAAGCCTCAACTATGGATGTGAAGGAGAGCCAGATATGCTCTTCTCAATTCCAGTGCCAAGTGTTTCAACATCGGATCGGGATAATTGCTGTACTGTCTCTCTCCCTCTCCGCAGCCAAACGTAACGCCAGAACTCCACGCCCTCTTGCATCCAACCATAGCTTTATTGAAAGTTGGGAACGAGAGGTCGTCCCCTTCTCCAGCCACGAGGTCAAGACGCACTACAGCCCAAGCCGAGCAATCTTCAAGAGTGTGCTGCGCTGTATCCTTGTCGTTACCACAGGGGTCCACTCTGTTGTCGGCTCTCTTCCGGATATATGGTACAGATAATTACCGAAGCACCCATGCCCGGAAAGTACCTGCACCAGCCGGAAGGTCAAAGACCCATGCCGCCTGTTCGTCTAGTCTAACAAGACCGGACGAAAAGCTTCGACAGTCCTGCTTCCTGCCTTCGGGTGGGTCAGACGCTCCTTCCACTTTTCAAGCACAAAATTCAGAATGTCAAGCTTCCGAAATTGCCACTCTCTAGGAGAAGGGCGGTACCCTCGGTGTCGAAGTTCCGAGCGCCAATCGTACATAGACGCTAGGAACTCCGCCTCTATCTGGGGTCTTCTTGGGAAAGTGATGGTTCTTTTCGTCAGAGCCCCAACTCATATGGGGTCCCCATATAAAGCCATGGACCGGACCACTTCAAGTAGAGGCGGCTGCAATTTGAATCGGGCCCTCCGACATTGGGTAGCAGCCACTTTAAAGCTGCCGCAGCTCCCATTACCTGGGGGGGCCAAGCACCTAAACTTCTCGTGGAAGCTTCAGCGGCTATCCAGGATGAGTTCATGGTACCTCATGTTGGACCCGACCTGAATACGGACATCACTGACAATGATGTGGGTTCCATGTGCAGTTCTTTTCGACGCTTGTGAAAACAAATAGCCTCGGAATCACTTAACAAAAGTTCCAGTCCCAACATCCTGATTCTGCCGATAACCTGTGCAACAGATGTAGTGGCAAGATGAAGGGCTGCCTCATAAATCTAACTTCGGGCAGTGACCAGACCATCATCTGCATAGCAGATTATGCCAGCACCCGGAGATAGATCTCCCCGCAACAGCCCTATTATAAACGACGTTCCACAAAAGCGGTCTTAAATCCAAACCCTGTGGAACGCCGCATGACATTTCTCTCCTTAATATTCTGCCTTCCTGTTCAGAATAGCAAATGCATCGCTCAGAGAGATAGCTCCTAATTATTCGGCTGAGATAATGAGACACGTTGTTATACTTAAGTGCCCCCCTGATGCACTCCTAGGGCAGGGTTTTTAAAGCGTTGGTAATATCTAGAAACACTGCCAATAACACCCCATCCCTCGCCACTATCTCTTCCAAGTGGGCCCTGACGCATTTAATTGCGTCTATGGTTGATCGACCTATTGGAGTCGAGTCTTAGCCTCGCGAAGGGACAGTTGCAGAATGTTTCAGCATACTTTATACTTTCCGTATAACTTTTCTACTACAGTATCTTTACGGAGCCGTCTTCTACCATACCTGGTGTACTGGCGCCTCACTTTCACACAGTTAGCGTGCAGAACTGCAATCTCTATAGACCACCGACTCCACGCCAATGTGTAGACCGATCCCTGATTCAGCACTGTTAGGCCCGTTATAGTTACTCAGTCTTCTAGTGCCTCGGCACGCGCTTCAGTCACAGGAGAACCCCAGACAGTAGATTTTGCGTTAAGGTCCCATATGAAAAGCACTGGTCAAAGTAGTTTTACCCCAATAAGACCCCCCCCCCCCAGTTCGCTCAAGAACGTCTCAAATTCAGCACAGCATTTGTTTGGTAAGAAGTACACCTCGATGGAAATTATTTCCCTTCACTGGATCGCCACATGTCCTACCCCTCGCAACTATTGTAAAGGGTGGGACGCTGGCAGCCGTCGACGATATGATAGCCACCAATTCATCGATGTCGTCTACCCAGTTGTTCCGGAAGCGACGATGTATGGCTCGCCGACCACCGCTATCTTAATCAACCACTGTGCCATGCTCTGCATAAGCAAATCCTGTGCGCCGGCACAGTGGTTGATGTTGGCCTGTAGATGACGATAATGGTAATTACCAGCAATCATGTTAGTGGACTGCCATCGCCAATGGAAAAGCCATTCAAGCTTGCATAGTCGGGGTCCTTTCGCCCACTATATAATGCTTTGGGGGCGAGCACCTCTTGCTCCCCAGTATGTGGCCAGCAGCATGCACACACGGTGAAAAGTTGGGCGTAGCCATCCATGCTTCGCGGACTTGTGGCTAGTCTGGCCAAAGCGGTAACAGTTATTGCTACGGTCTTTTGTAGCACTGAAATAGTCTAGGTGGCAATATTTTCACCTGTGCTGGTACTCGTCCGATCAAAGAGCGCCCATCTCCTTCAAATTTATTGGTTGCAGGTACCGGGCAGCTCACCCAGATGGTACCGGTGTCAGAGCTTGTTCTGCTGATTTCGCCTACTTTCACCAATTCTGCAGGACACTCACGTCGCTGTGCAATGGCAGTGACAACTTCTACTGCGCTGATAGAGTCATACAGACCAGATATGCGCATCTCTGCACATTTTGTTGGTCTTGATACTCTAGCCATCTCCTCAGACAACGACTCCTTTGATATTTTAGCCCAAGGAGTCTGCGCTCCCCCCCCCCCCGAACGGGTTCCCGCCTTGTCGTGGTGGGGGGGGCTTAGTAGCCGTGGCTTGGTCTCCCACGGTGAACAAAGAGGAACCCACGTGGCTGGCCCGAGGTGAAGGGCCGGCCTGAGGTGACCACTCCGAGTGGGCTTGGGGAGCCCACTTCGGATGTGTGCTGGTGGACTGCAGCGAGTGGGGACACCGCACCTTCTACCGCTGCAGCCGAGGTGGAGTCGCGGAGGAAGAGGAATGTTGGTATGGCGATGCGCCACTCGCCCTATCCTCCGCGACTCAAACAGGGCCGCACCGTTGATGCGGTGGTGATGGAGCTGCGGGGGGAGAGGATTGTCGGTATTGCGAGGCGCCGCTCTCCCTATCCTCCGCAGCCGAATCTTGGTTGGCGGCGGAGCCATAGACCAGATCCGCCGCTGGGGTCGGGAAGGCTAATACTTCTAAGTGCTCGTTTTTCCTGGCCCCATGGCCTTCACGCATCGGACGCGGGGGCGTCTGTTGCGCAGATGTAATTGGAGGCCGTGGAGGAAGGCGTGCCATGTGTTCTGGTGCGCCTTACTTGGGAAGGAGAACGGGGAGGAATATTCCTCTCCTGAGGAGGTGCTGCCATGGGGCGGCAGTTGCTGGTAGGGCCGCGGAAGTGTGCGAAAGCGTTCCCGTAGCCCTGCCAATATGCGACGAAGGTGGAACGCCATGGGGTTTTAGTCGGTGCGAGTCCGACATAACTCGCCCTTGCCCCCGCGAGGCGGGTATGCGTAGGCATTTCCCCATGTTAAAAAAAGGGAGTCTGCGCTCCTGGTACATCTAAAATACGGGCTCCTGTGGCCGCCTGTCGGTACCGCAAAGATATCAAGGCCAGCAAAGTCAATCTTCTTTCTAGCCTCTGTCAATACCTTTGCATATGTGAGACCACGATCTTCAGCCCTGGGCTGCAGTGTTATAACTACAGCCACGGATTTCGGAGAGCACGGTCTCACAGATGCTGGTCACTTGGAAGGATTGGAAGAGCCTTCCTTGCATTTACTACGTCTTCTTACTACTGTGGTTCATCCTTCTTCTGTGGACTCAGGAGGTGGAGGAAGAGATCCTGTTGGCTGGTAAGTTGCTATTTCTTTTGTTTCTATTTCTATGGTTCTCTTCTCGTGTCCCTTTCTCTTACAGTTTTCCCTTTGTATTTCCGGCGCTGGCATTTTCTTATTGCCTGTTCTTGTTTAAAGGCGTTTTTGTTAGCCTTAGTATTAGTATCAGACTTTCGTCGTAGTATGTCTGCATCATTTTGTACAGCTCTGCGCTCATCAGCAGCCAGCGCAGGGCGGACATGCTATTTTGGGAGATGCCACTCTTCAAGCGCCTCCAATCGTGCATTCATCTTGTCACCAACCTGGCGCATAATGGAACTTATCAATTCCTTACTCTCCTTGTGTTGGTGGATCAGGAGTTTTGTTTACCCCCTCCACTTCAAGCCGGATTTCAGCTAGCTGTTTACGCAGCTCCTCTATTTCACTGCGCAGGCAAGTATTCTCAGTCTGTAATTTCATCGTTTCATCATTTACTGACCTCCTATGACTGTTTTTATCTTATACTTTAAGGCACGTTGGAATATATCTTTTAGATTTCTCAACTTGGCTGCTAACGCCAGTATATGACTTCGATATCATCGAGAACCTGTTGTTTAAGAGCCATTCCCTAACGGTTGTCATCTCTGACTGAAATAGGCAGCCTCCGGGCAGTCCGTTTCTGATTGGCAGCGCAAGCTATTTATTACACTTGCTTTTCAGCTATATTAAGAGCTTCCTCAGGCCCTGGCATTAAGAACTATCTAGATTTGGGATCACTTCTTTTCTTGTTTCAGAATTCGTCTCTTTTAAAAAAGCTTCATTGCCGCTGGATGACACGGATTTAGTTACACGTCTCTTTTTTCCCCACGGGAGTGGCCTCCAGTCTTAGAAGATTTCGATTTAGATTCCAATCCAGCCAGCTTTTCTGCTCTCTTCCCATGCCTGCCCAGAGACCGAGTGAGGGAACACTGAGCCCATTCAATTTTCTTTTTTTTACAGTGTGTGTCCCTGAAAACCCCCCGATGACGTATTGTCTGGCGTTGGCAAAAGCCGAGTGCACCTAGCAACTCACCGCGCATGTCACATCCTCTATTCCTCTCAACAGAGAGGATACGGGATGCAACTAGTAGGGCCTCTAATCTCTAAAACAAACTCGCGGTCGTTTTGATTCCATTCCGAAACAAAGGTACGCCTAAACCCAGCCTGTTTAGGTCCGTGACGGTTTTCCGCTACCACCCACATCTGAGTGGCGTTTCCTTATCCGCCGCCTGGGGACTGTCAACTCTACACGGGGTCGTGAACCATACCTAGCGCAAACATTTTGGAGTGCTTAGTTAGTAGTTAACGAGCGTATTATTTGAAATTAAAGTCTTACTAGTATTCTCGTTTAAATTTGATGGGATTTTGGAGCTTTGTCATTTGTTCTATGCTGTGTATGTAAGTATTAAAAATAAGACTGGTAACAGATGTGGATAAAGTAAGATTGGTTTATTTGCGCTATGTAAACAATGTTATGTTATATGGATTATTATTTTTGAAAAAGCAAATGTTGCCGAAAATAATTTAATAATAAAGAGAAGAGCTATACTTGCTATTTATAATATTAGATCAAGAGACTCTTGCAAAGATTCTCTTGAAGAAATTAATATTTAACTGTTAACATAATGATTTCTTATGTTTACGCGAACACACATTGATTAAAACTACTTTTACGGATTGTATCGCGTTTTATTTAAGACTCCCAGTTCCCCGTGACCATGAGTGCTGGAGATAAATTAAACGCGATAAAATCCATAAAAGTAGTTTTAATCAATATAACTGTTAATTAATATTACAAATTAAATTAATACTACACATAATTTTAGATAATATTATTTATGTAAAAAACATTTTATGCTACGATGGCTATAAGCTACAGAACCAGAGAGGTGTAAGACAGGATTACGTGATATCCCCGGACGTGATATTACGTGATATAACGTAACATTGGAAGACGTTTTCAAGCTACTGAACTAGAAAGAATATTGTATTTACATCAATGGCAAGTACATCACTCACCTTCAATTTGCCGAAGATAGTATTTAATGGCAGAATCGCTGGATGACAAACCGATAGGTCTTAAGATGAACATGGACAAAACAAAGATCATTTTTAACGTCTATGTCACACCTATGCCCGTTTTTGTTGGGAGCACTAAGCTCGAAGTTGTTGACGAGTATGTTTATCTGGAACAAATAGTTCAACTAGGTAAGTCCGACTTCGACCGAGAGGTCAACCTACGGATTCAACTCAAATTACGACACATCTTCTCGTTAGGTATACCTCAAAATGTGAAAACGAGATTGTATAATCAGTGCGTGTTGCCAGTGATGACCTATGGATGGATAGACATGGCCCTTTACTGCTGGCCGTATGAAGTCGCTCGAAGTTACTCAGCGAGCTATGGAGAGGACTATGCTCGCAGTTTCACCGGAGTGACACCCCGCTAGATAGAGTGACAACCTAGTAAGATATGCAGGAAGTCGATGGATGTCTGCATCATGCATCATGGCTCAGGACCGTGCTTTATAGCTTTCATTGGGGGAGGCCGAACGAACGTATACGTGTCGAAACCTATCCCTAACACAATAAATCTCACAAGTCCATTTAAAGATATTAAGAAAATCTCCTTCAACAACAAAGCTTCTCGGTATTTAATTTTTTCTATTCAGAATCTTGATTAGAAGCATTTTCCCATGGGCTTCAATATCTTTTAAAGTAGTATTAGCTAACTCCTCTCTGCTGCAAGCTCCAACAATGCCAAAAATCAGCGCAACCTACAAAGAAAAGGGATTTGATTAATATTTTTTTAAATAATAAATTGACTGTATTTTGCGATTTCGTAAACTGAATACTAAAGAAAAATATAAGTATTTATTAATAAATTACCTTTGTGACTAAATAACGATCATCGGGAGCTTCGTTCAAAAACCTTTCCACTTCATTCAATGTTAATATTTTCGACTTTTTAATTATAAAACCGTCTGATTGTCGTTTTAAGAAAGCATAGTGGTATTATACTTATACTTCCCTAGTAGTAATAAAATCCAAGTTTTCTTACAACAAATTTACATCTTATTCTTAGAAAACTAACTTTCTAATTATCATAAAAGTTTTATAACGTGAGTACAAATCCACTTTAAAGTGTATTATCATGATTTTTATGTAAAATGTTCTACAGAGACGAAAATTATGAGTTTGAATTTTTTTAAATCTTTTAATAGAATATTGGTGATAAACGAGAACGCAATCCACCTAATGGTAAGTGGATATCTCCAATTAAAAATCAAAGTGTATATAACTTGTCACCCATGAGAACTGGGGTATGTTCCAAAATAGAACCCAGTGTACTGCCCAACGCAAATGACGTTTTGAATCGACGCTATACTGGTAATTCGTTCCAAAACATATGACGTCATACATTTACGCCATATTGGAGAAGTGTTGGCGATTATTTTGTCATTTTGTGCTCCAAAAATCAATATATCCTCCTAATGGAGATACCAGCAACTATTCTATAATATGTTGTATGTGAATAAATAAAAACAAATTCTGACATGCTTCATTCAGCGTACACATAATTAAAAATTGTTTTAATATGGCCGGATGTCCGGCACAATATGACGGCGGCACGACAGTATACTGGAAACGTTTTGGAACATACCGAATATGCAATACCTCATTTCCCGTAAAAAAAGGTCTCCGATTCTTTACACTGCGGCATTGAGCTGCTATTTTACGCTGGTATTCTATGAGGGGGTGGCATCAAAGGTAGGATTTTTCCATTGTTGCTACTAATGGCGGGTGGGTTAACTTTGCAGTTTTTTTATTATTTAGAATTGTTATCAGGAAAATGATTCTGCCCATCATCAGCTTCAATTTCGTTCTGTCGTCTCTTACAACACCTAAAGAACAATATAGGGTAGTGGATATCCTTATACCACGACTTTATAGTAACTTGGCTATGCCACGTATATACAGGATGGCCCAAAAGTCGTGGATCAAACGCAACTAGGGGTTAGATGGGGTCATCAGCTGCAAAAAGTTGTTCTACGGGAGGTCCTTAAAGTCAACCCCTGCAGAGTTATAATTTATTTTGTGTTTTTATGAGAAAATTGACTTTTTTAACTAATTCTTATTAGAATGCCAAAAAATAAACATCCTCTATCTTTTTTATAATTTTCACTAGATTGGTACTGATGAGTCCTTGCGTTAGACATGCTATTTATGGTTGTTTATTGGGTGTGTTGAAGATAATGTTAAGTTTTACGATTATTATTTTTCTCAAATCATAACTTTTTATTTACTTCGGACCCCACTGTGAAAAAAAATACTCTACCGAAAAGTGACCCTGTATTACAAGTTTTGGCGCATTTAATAGGGATTCTGAAAAGGTATTACACATGGTTATGCGTGGCTTTGATATCTTTTTAGGACGATTATTCATGGCAAGGCCAAAGTTAACCCAACCATAAAACTCGGTTAGGCTTATTTAAAAATAAACTAGAATTAATACAATTAATGACAAAGACTCTCTGCCTCTCTTTTACACTAACTATTTAATCCTTTGTCAGTAAAAGGCCGGTTGGCCCGTCAGTTCAGGTAGCGATATCTTTTCTAGGAAACAAAAGGCTGGGCCGGCAGGGGCGGGGGCTGGGGGATGCGCGTGAGCATGTTTCTTTAGAATGTTTAGTGTTCTTTAGTAACTCGCTTCCTGCCTGTGGGTACGCACGTGTTCTTTTTCTCGGTTTTACGACGACTTGTGACCAGTTTCTTTCCTTTGATCTACGCTTTGTTTTTCGGACTTGTGATAGATTGCCTACCTGTGACCAGTGCTGTGTGAATCGGACGGATTGGCTACAAAAGTGGACAGATGGCTGCTGCGAGGAGAGAATACACCCAACGGGAGTATGCAGAAATGCATTACCTGTATGGCTTTTGCGACGGTAATGCCCGGGCTGCTGCCAGGGAATATCGTCAACGCTACCCTAACCGTGATCGTTTTCCGGATTACAGGGTCTTTATGCGCGTACATAATTCGTACATGGAGGGAGTCTTACCCGGTCAGCATGCTATGAGAGCAGGCAGACCAGTGATGCAATTTGAAAATGAAGATGAAGTGCTGAGAGAATTAAGATTGGATCCTAGTATAAGTCAATGCCAAATATCCAGTAATATCGGGATTCCAAGATCGACGGTGCAACGTGTCATTAACAGAAAAAAATATCACGCCTACCACGTGCAAAGGGTGCAAGCTTTGCTGCCCGGTGACTATGAACCTAGAGTGCGGTTTTGTAGAGAGATGCTAAGATATCACAGAGAAGATCCGCAGTTCTTTAACAAGGTTTTATGGACGGATGAGTCAACTTTTAGAAGAATGGGAGTATTCAATATCCACAATCTACATTTTTACTCCAGAGTAAACCCCCATATCATAAGAAATGATCGATTCCAGAATCTGTTTGGTATTAACATGTGGGCTGGTATAATTGGCCAGCAGTTGGTGCTGCATGAAATGCCAGCAAGGCTGAATGGTGCTCAGTATTTAAATTTTTTGCAAAATAATTTAAACCATATTCTTAACGAAGCTGAAGTTCCAGAAGAAAGAATAGCAGAAATGTGGCTGCAACATGATGGCGCCCCGCCTCACTACGCTCGAGCAGTCAGAGATCATTTGAACGAGCGCTTCCCCAACCGGTGGATTGGTCGAGGCGGACATGTTGCGTGGCCACCCCGGTCGCCCGATTTAAATCCATTAGATTTTTTTCTTTGGGGCTATTTTAAAGAAATAGTTTACCAAGGAGAGAACAATAGCGAACAAGAACTACGACAAAAGCTCGAGTTTGCTAGAGTACAAGTAACTAACAACAGAAGTGCATTCCGTAGGTTACGTAGGAATTTTATTAGACGGTGCAGATTATGTATTATGGTCAGAGGCAGGAATTTTGAGCATTTATTGTAAAATGTTTTGCTTAATAAAACAATTATTTCACAATCGTTGCTTTGTTTTTTCGTCCTAGAAAGATATTAGAGCCACTCATGGCCATGTGTAATACCTTTTCAGAATCCCTATTAAATGCGCCAAAACTTGTAATACAAGGTCACTTTTCGGTAGAGTATTTTTTTTTTCACAGTAGGGTCCGAAGTAAATAAAAAGTTATGATTTGAGAAAAATAATAATCGTAAAACTTAACATTATCTTCAACACACCCAATAAACAACCATAAATAGCATGTCTAACGCAAGGACTCATCAGTACCAATCTAGTGAAAATTATAAAAAAGATAGAGGATGTTTATTTTTTGGCATTCTAATAAGAATTAGTTAAAAAAAGTCAATTTTCTCATAAAAACACAAAATAAATTATAACTCTGCAGGGGTTGACTTTAAGGACCTCCCGTAGAACAACTTTTTGCAGCTGATGACCCCATCTAACCCCTAGTTGCGTTTGATCCACGACTTTTGGGCCACCCTGTATAATATGAAACGTTTTGAGAAAGTGCAGTTCTGATAAACCCTATCAAGCTTGTAGTGATTATTAACTAAGATGAATAGAACATCAAAACTATATCAAATACCTATATGTATAACTTATTAAAATTTATTTACATTCTTTAGTTTATTGGTTTTGATATTAGTAGTTTAAAAAATTATGCCTTTTTTTCTAAAGATATACCAAAATATAGTTCAAAAATATAACATTGGTATGTTTAATTAGGAGGCTGAACTACCTTTACTAACCTTTCTGCTTAAGAGTTCGTCTGGGTGCTTTCCACCCTCTTACCAGTTTTACTGCCAAGTAGCAGTGCTGAACTGCGTTGCGTTCCGATCTAGAGGGCATAGTAGTAAAGTAAAGTAAAGTTACAGCCTATGTACGGCCCACTGCTGGGCACAAGCCTCCCCTCATTTCTGAGAGGGTTGTAAGGCAAGGAAGTGTCAGCCAAGCTGCCCCAATGCGTGTTGGAGAACTTTACATGTCTTCGAAATATTTTTTTTCTTATTCAGACGTGCAGGTTTCATCACGAAGTTTTCCTTCACCGCCAGGCACGTGGTAAATCAGCAATTAAAATTGCAATTAACAATTTCATTGGTGCCGGCGGGGATCAAACCCGGGTTACTCGCGTTCTGTTATATTTACAGCGAGCGTTAACCATTTGAGCTACCACGGCTCTACATAGGCATAGTAGTACAAGGGCATAGTAGTGAACCTGTATGATTACAGGCTGTGAACTATTGCTTTTTAGCCTTCAGAGTTGAATTTGACTGCAGGTGTCCACGGATTGCTGTAACCACTTAGGATTAGTTGGATTGCTAGATTTGTCACATTAGTCAATAAACAATCTATGCTAGGACTAATATTTAAAAAATCCATATGAATTTCTAGAGTAAATGGCCCGTACATATTGAATGAAAAGGTTGCTACAAATAACTACAATAATAGTTGACCGGTTCGTAAACTTTTATGCAACATTTTGTAGTTCAACGACTATGTACACCTCTGTAAAGTTTTACGACCATTTCTACATTGAAATGCATTTAAAATCAATCACTTCTGAAATAATGATAATATGCCAACGGAAAAAGTAAAAACTGCATCTTGCAAGTTACAAACCTATGCAATTCCAGAGAGATCTAAGAAATGTTGACGTTATATCCGCCGAAACATTTCACCGTCGCATTGAGAGACGTTTCTAAGCAACTGTACTGGAAAGAATCAATGGCGATTACATGACTCAACTTCGATTTGCCGACGATATTGTCATTATGACAGTATTTCTTGAGGACCTTGGGACTAAGCTCGATAACAGCTGTAGTGTCAAAGGATAAGTCTTAAGAAAAACATAGAGAAGTCAGAGATTAAGTGTAAACTTCATGTTACAACTATACCGGTAGTTACTGAGAGCACAAGCGTTAGTTAATGGGCATGCTTTTCCAGGAAATATTTATCTCGACTAACTAGTATAACTTCGACCGAGAGTTTAATCGACGGATCCAACTCGGCTGGATATTTTATGGGAAATTACGACACGTCTCCTCGTCACGTATACCTCAAAGCTTGAAAACATGAGTGTAAAATCAGTGCGTGTTACCAGTGATGACATATGTGTCAGCAACCTGGTCTTTAACTGCATTCTATATGAGAAATCTCAAGGTCGCTCAGAGAGTCATAGAGGGGGCTTTTTTAGTTTTTCTGCACGATAAAACTTCGTTATTAGGATATCCGCAGTCGAACCAGTGTTTTCGACATAGCTACTAAACCACCGATGGAAAAAAAGATTCTGGAGTTGCAGTCTTGAGCTGGTAAGCTGTAGCGCTGCCTCGCAGTAGATTGAAGTGGCGACCTGATAAGAGATGCAGGTAGTCAATGGATACAGGTGGATCAGGATCGTACTTTATGGTATTCCTGAAAAGGCCTATATTCAGCAGAGGTCTTGTCATGCCCTGTAATGATGATGATCAATGACCAACTCTGTGATAGCGCTTACGAACACAAGGTCCTGGGAGACAAAACTAGAACGATGTTGCTATTGCGGCCAAAAAAGTACCAGTTTATTATTGGAAAAGACTTTTTCTTTCAAAGAGAATATTTGCCATAATTACTACACTTGTGGATTGTTACCCGCAGTTCTAGATGTATACCGTTGTCGCTGCTCCCCGTCATCGATCAAAAAATGTTATTTTTATATCTATAATCAATAGTTCTACTTTAGTAAATCATTTCAGTTTACAGTAATAGGTAGCTTACACGTGGGTATTCAATCCCTTTTCGGAAAGTATTATATTTTGAAAGTCGAAGAATGTGGGTTAAGAATGATCGAGTTAACCATCACGTGCATCTTGAATGCCGAGGATCAAGTTATATATATATAAGTTCAGGAAAAGATTTTACTCCTTTATAAAGGGCCGGCAACGCACTTGCAGTTCCCCTGGTGTTACGGTTGATCATGGGCGGCGGTAGTCACTTAACATCAGGTGAGCCGCATGCTCGTTGTCCCCCTCTTCTATAAAAAAAGAATGAAAGTTAATGCAAATGAGGACAAAGTTATGGTTTTACAAGAGAAAAAAGTAACACGATAAGTAAAACAAGAATAGTACGAAACACCAGCGCTCTAAAAAAGAAGTATAATTCCGCCTCTAGGTCCATCAAAAGAGTCATTGCCAAGGCAAAGTCAGAGCACATAGGCAGAATTGGCGAGAAACTAGTTTGCCTTCCTTCTGGAACCCGTGCATTCTGGTCTCTCACCTAGGCTGTCCAGGGGAATTTCTGTCAGCCATCTCTTCCATCTCTGCACAGGAGGATGACTCACTGGCCCATACCGCAAAGGAGAAAGCCGATCTTCTAGGCTCTTTCTTTGCGTTCAACTCGACTCTCGATGACGGTGGGAGTACGCCGCCGACCATCCCGCGGTGTGAGCGCTCCATGCCGGAAGTGCAGTTCACACAGCGCTCGGCTCGCAAAGCACTCCTCTCCCTGGATATCCACAAGTCGAGTGGACCTGACGGAATCCCCCCAATTGCGCTGAGGACGTGTGCTCCAGAGCTGGCACCAGTTTTAACGCGTCTTTTCCGGTACTCCTACTCCCTAGGCGTAGTCCCAAAATCATGCCAAATGGAAGTCTGTAGTCTCTGCCTCTGGGCGTAAGAGTTTATGTTTGTTTGTTTATTTTCTGTAAATAAGAGGCTATAAGGTCTTTTCACGCTTTCCCTTAGTCGTCTTAGGGATCTTTGTGGGTTGCAATCAGGCAATATTTTCTTATATGCTGCCATTACATGACATCACCTTGAAGAAGTTTAATAAAATAAGATTTAATGAATATTTTCCTCGCTATTGCATTCGTTACAACGATCTTGTAAGTAAAAAAACAAGTAAGAAATTCTCATGAAAAGTTTAGCAAATATGTTATTTCTTTTTTATAGAAGGTCTCATCTGGCAGAAGTGATACTATGTTGTTGTTTACACGCAAATAAATATAATCAATTCCTTTAAAACTTATATAAACTAAACGATTGAAGGATTATCAATATTAAACTTGAACGAAATAATCGTTCATTATGTCTGGATAATGAACGATTATTTCGTTCAAGTTTTTCAAGAGTGCGATTTACAATTACTTAGAATTTAATAGAAAACCATTTAATAGAACGCTGCTCTTTGGTAAGAGTTTCGATCTTAAAATATTTCAAGAACAATTATAAAATGTCTGTACAAATCTGGTATCTCTTTTATGTAAAAAATGTTTTGTTGAACGATTTATGGAACAATGAAAAAACATACAATATTGAACCTAGTTCAAAACAAAAGTTGTGTGTTCGATGCGTATGTTTTTTATTTATATTCACCGATTTCTTGTAAATGGCTGAATTAATTTAAATGATTATTTTTAAGACATATTATAGATACAGACAACATAACCAAATTGAAATTACAGTTGGATGAATTAAATAATGCGATTATTTTACTTATATATTCAGTCAAGTTATAATACATTCGGTGGAACTGTTATCTGTCGATTGAAAAAGCGGCCCTAAATATATGGGGTAAATTAATTCAAAGAAAACTGCTATCCCTAAGGATGGGAAAATCGGAAATGAAGATTTTAATGTAACTATTCAAACGAAATTCTAGACTTCACCTTGAATTTATAATATTACTTAGACCACCTATAATTGTAAAATAACTTTAAAAAATACAGAACCAGCTTCAAAGACATAACGTCTCACGTAAACTACTAAATGAAAGTGTGATAAGAGAAAATCAATGACGTTAATAAGTTAATTAACCACTGATCACTCAGAATTTCAACAGGACGAAACTTTAATGGAGTTCACGTCAAAAGTTGGCTGAACGTGTCGGATACGTTGCTGACATCAATCTGTTGCTGACATCAATCTGTTGCATGGCATTGTGGTGGAAAACCGATCTAAGTTTTAATTAATATTCTAAAATTATTATTAAAATTTTATACTTTTAGGATAACAACATCTTTAAAATTTTATGGTATATAAATTTTCAAAACATCAGAAAATTAGGAATATACAGCACATCGACCTTTGGAAAGAGACAATCAGCTAATTTCGGCTTCGTAGAGCGTTATCTCTGTCGCACGAAATACAAACAGTCCGGTATCTATAGATCGAATGTCAAAACGTGACATAGGTAGTATGCACAGAGATAACGTTCTACGAAGCCGAAATTAGCCGATTGTCTCTTTCCAAAGTTTAATGTGCAATACTTATCGCCGGGTACTGTGGGTCCATGAAGTTGACACCCGGAAATAATTATTAAAAGTGCGACTAGTATAAATCGATTGCGCGTAAAAATGATGTTTATCGGTACTAATTATTTGTTTGCGCGTCAAATATTTGTTAAGATATTTAAAAAAATAAGGCGGGTGCTGTGAAATAATATTTTTTTTTATTTTTTGCTTAAAAATGATGGTAAAAGAATAATTGAACAATGTAAATTTGTAGATTTTCACACACGCAATCAGCACCCGATATCAGTTTATCTATAAGTTGTTTATTTACATCGTAAATAAATAATTAAATAATCCCGTAGCCTCAGCCGCAACGTCCGAGCTCGAGAGTGCAATACCCCTAGTACGCTAAAGAAAAAAATATGGTGGCAAAATTGTTAACGCTGTTTAAAAAAATATTAAAAAAATATAAATTTTCCTTGACGTAACGAATTACTGACAATTTTGGCACCATAATTTTTTTCTTTTGTTTTTTATATGAAAATATAATAAAAGAGGTTTCAATCTATAATTATAACTTTTTATGAAAACTAAAAAGATTTTAAACTATAAAGTCGTAAATAATATAGGTTTTTGGCAAAGCTCCTTAGGAAGCTGTTGCTGCCAACTAAAGAAAAAAGCACTTTAAGCGCTAGCGTAGGGATATTGCACTCTCGAGCTCGGACGTTGCGGCTGAGGGTATGGGATTATTTAATTATCTATTTACTATGTAAATAAATAACTTATGGATAAACTGATATCGGGTGCTGATTGCGCGTGTGAAAATCTACGAATTTATATTGTTATTTCCGGGTGCCAACTTCATGGACCTGGGTGCTGTACAGTTGACGTGCTAGTTACATATGCCTACCGAGACCTGAAGCAATCAGAAAGTCACCTAGCTACCTAACTAGCTACTACCTACCTAGTAGCAAATTTTTTAAGCAAATAATAGCACGTGACGTAAGAATATTCAACACAGTGTTATCAGGAAGTCACCTACCGCCTGCTAAGCAAAAACCAACATGTCTTTAAAGACATGACTCAATTAACTTACGTGACTTAAGAATATTCAACAAACCCAGGGTCTAATTATTGTTTAGAGAGCCGAGTAGTAATTAAATTAGTTTGTAAATTAAGTAGTCTATTCATGTGTACTCACGTTATCACAGTAGTTAAGTTAGCTTGTAAGTTGGAGAATAAAAGTAATATATGTAAAAGTCTTCGTCTCCTTCCACTTCAACCCTCCCTACCCTGCCGCAGTAATTAAAATCAATATAATATACTCGATTACCTTTTTAATGTCTCGAAAAATGGGTGTAACGTGTAAATGAAGTAGAAGCCTATGGTACTGATATTTACAAAATAAAACAAAAATTTTAAAAATTAAATAAATAAATAAATTAAAATTTATCGAAATTCAAATCATATCCAACTTACTTTTACGACCGGCAGTAAAACAATAAATTTAGTAAGCATCTTTGACCTGGTCACTTCCCAGGATCACAGGCTCAAGGGCAAAAGGCAAAGTAATTGTTCAAAGAAATTTTGTTTTAAACATTTAACCCAAAACTTTTGTTTTTATTTTTTGTAAAAATATCAGTGACATGTGCTTCTATTCCGTTCACATGTTACACCCTATTTTTTCCAGACGTTAAAAATGACATCCGGTATAAATAGTATAGTTTTTTACATTAAAAATTAGCATTTGATCAAGAATAACTTTTACAAAAAATTTACTAACTTGGCTGTACAGAAATAGATCTACAATTGGCGGCGTCCAATGTACTACCAGATATAAATAAAGGTGTTACTTTACTAAGCTTCATTAATTCAGGAAACACACCAGATTGGATATTAGTATTAAAATAATACATAGTTGAGGTGTTATTTTATCTAATGTAGACGCAATAACTTTAACGGAAATCCTCCACAGATCTGTGGTTTTCTTAATATTAATAGATCGGAATTTCATTAAATCATTCATTTCGAACATCACGCGCGTTAGCCCTACGGCTACGGTGCGCTAGCTCAGTATGCAGAGTAATGAATAACAGAGGGAGCATTGCTTACTTCTTAATTAAATCTTTTATTTATAATGTAAGTTCCTATAGATTATAAATTCTGTACTTTATTTGTTACAAACATTCAAAAATAATAATCTTTCCTCTTTATAATATTAGTATAGATTATAAGTTCTGTAAAGTAAAATTATTCTGTAAAGAAAAATTATTGAATTGACATCGATTTTTTTCTGAATTAGTGCACCGTACGTAAAATACTCCACGCAACTGAAAATGTTTGTTCTTGTAAATTTTATCAGATTCCGTAATGTAAATTGCATAAATTATAAAGGAAAAAAACTAAAGAGTCCCTGTTTGCCCCATAGTGGGGGTAGGTACTGTGTGTGTAAATTCTCACAAGACTTCTTCGACAAATCAATCACTTCACACCCGTAGAATGTCGATTTTTCTTAATTATGTACTTACCCCATACTTTCAGACAGTACATTGACGATGACATTAATTGCGGTCTCTGTTCTCGCACTACTCTGTCATTATTTTCCGACTCGGTCGTGATATCATTTTTAGAGTTTCTGACTTCATCACGCAGAAACGTATAAATGATTCGTTTTGCTAATTTAAATTAGTAAAAATGCAGCCTATAAGGCAGCCTCCAACAAAAAAGTATCTTACAATAAAATATAACCTGTAAGTGGAACGCACCACATTCGAGCAGCGTTCTTGCGATAAACTCTCTTTGTTTTACCACTTAGGTAATATTTATTTCTTTTCCCAGGCATATTCACATTTATAGTCATGTGTAAACCACTAAATTAATGAATTTCAATACAGAAATAATTGACTATTGTCACCTTACGCCAAACATCGAAGCGCCTGGTAATTTATGACGGCAAACTTTTATCTGACAATATACAATATTATTTGTAGGCGTTTGTAATTAAAACGAATTATGTTAATAAAACAATTGTTTTATCGTATAAGGTAGAAAATGAAGAAGCGACCATCGGAATCACAATACAAATATTTTTACTTAAAAATATTATTTCCTAAATTTATATTCACTGAGTTTTGGAATAAAAATAATTTTTAGATATCATGATTTAACACATTTTTTTATTGGCTTATTTTAAAATTTTAAAACGGCGGGCATATTGTGAAGGAACCGAAAAATCGTACAAAAAATGTTTTATCTCTTATAATAACTTCAGGTCAAAGTTCTAGTGACAAGAAATACATGAAGGTTTCGCCAGTTCTCTTCATATTCGGACTTAAAGGAGTTGTGGAGTTTATTAATTTGACCTGACTGTTATTCGAAGCTTATAGCTGTACGAGATAGCAGTAACTTCTTCGCACCTTAAGTTTCATCTCTTTCTTCTATATATATATATATATATATATATATATATATATATATATATATATATATATATATATATATATATATATATATATATCTCTTTTCCTACCACCACCATTGTTGGGTGTCTAATCTAAGTTCCCGCCGCGGCAAGAAATGCAGAAGGGGTTCCTGTGTTTCACTAATAATCTTACTGAAGTAAAAAGTATTATTATAGCGTGTTTAAGTATTCATCGGTTATTAGTACAACACATAGAGGCAACGTACATAATTAATTATTGATATTATATTTTAAGACAAAATTTTAAGCGTGGATTTTCGACATATCGCTATTTTAAGCGTGGATTTTCGACATATCGCTCATCTGGTGCAACAATGACATTATTACACTCTTTTTAGAAACAATATAAATATGTCAAAATGTGCGGAAAGACTATTTACATCGGGAGAAACATCGACGAAATTGAATTTGTGGTGATGTGATACCCACTTTCAACAATTTTTATTTATCGCTTTTACCGTTTGTAGTATATTTTATTAATACATGTTAATATTTATATTTATTTATTTATTTAACTTCATATACACATTAGATGTATATAGGCGGACTTAAAGCCTGAGGCATTATCTACCAGTCTACCTTAGAGTAGTGCAGAGTTAAAAGAGGTAGGTGTAATAAGAAGTATGTACAATATATATAAACTCATACATACATATATAAGTGTATAAATATATACATATATAAACATTATGTAAGTATATATACATAAAATTAAATATATATACATAAATGCACACACACACACACACACACACACACGCGCGCGCGCGCGCACACACACACACACACACACACACACACACACACACACACACACACACACACATATACATATATTAAATATAATATTAAACACGGCTAACTACCAACGCTAAGTTGATATTTAATAATTTAATTAATTCATGACAATGGAAGAAATGCCCGTTCATAACAATGATCCTTTGCTGTCAAAGATTCGAAGATGATTATCTACATTTAGCAGCAGTTCCAACAGTTACTTGGCTGCTTCAATTTCTGACACTAGGAAAAAAAGCGAAAGCATTGCCGCCAAAAGAAAAGAGAGGCAAAAGATCACGTTCAAGCCGTAGCTTGATGATTTATCGAGACAAATACATAATCTTCGAAAACAGTTAACCGAAGCAAATAACGGCTTTATTTCTGATATAACATGACATTCTATTGCTAATTCATTTTATTTGGCGTGACTTAAGATATGCTGATACCCTGCATTCGTTGACCTGGAACCAAGTGAGGAGATTAAGGGTTACGATTCACTTTGTAATCTAGCTCATACTGGTAAGGCGTATGCTGTTTTAACCTTTTGCTTTCTTAAACAGAAAGAATCATTACAAAGAACCTTGAGTGACTTTTGGCCTGGTTCCAGTTAGAACAAACGATTTATTTTGAATCGCTATCAGATAAAGTTTTATTTTTGTTCTGTAGGTGAACTTAACATAATATCGTCAGATTTGATGCAGTTTACATGCGCTCATTGTGCAAAGATATTGCAAATGCAAAGAATGATATTACTAAGCATGTTCGAGACCCGTTAGTGCAGGCAACCTGGCGTAAGATACTACCTTCATGCCAAAACTTATTCAGTGCTGAAGCTTTTACGAACAAAATTGATAAAACTGGAGGTGTTAAGAAATTAGTTTTATTTGTAAGCCAAGACTCGCATAATTTAAATCCCATTTTTTTGGATCAATGAATTAATTAAATCTATGCAGGCTAGGCAAGAAAAAGTCGCAATAATTTGTTCGTTACACTTTGAGGAGATCTAAAACCTATGTCAAGAGCTATGATTGTGGGTTGGATAAAATCACTTCTAGTGAAGGTAAACATCACAGCGGTACTGGGAAGCATTCGCCCAGCTGTAGCTTAGAGGGATTCGTTAAATAATCATTTTATAGAAGATGTTTTAGCGGAAGGTAATTGTAGTTCCAGAAATACTTACAAAATTTTACCAGCGTGAAGTGTTTTTCTTTAATTTAAGTTTCACTCCATTAATATGATTGAAGTCTATACCAATGCTGATTAATTCAGATGATTATTTATGTTGATAATTATACTTAACGATATGAAAAAAAATTAATTCAATTTTACAACAACACTGTACTCGATTACCATTATACATTGGTGTCCTGATTTCTTTTTACTACCACCAGGCTGTCACCCTAAAAAAACGGTAAGGTTAAATTAATAGAAGAGTTTTACCTATTAATAAAACTCATATTAATTTACTTACCTTATTCGAAGCTTATAGATAACCTCTGCCTGGTTTAAGGCCTTACCCCTAGCGAACGAACTTGAGCGTTCGGTCCGCCGACTCTAGCTACAATATATCGCGTAAGAAATCTGCAAGACGCCACCTGCTGGTACGAACGTAGTATTATTTTTTCAATGTCAGTGAACTATTTTATGGAATTAGACACGGCAGACAATGATAAATGTATTTTAATTTTCTTTATTCGGTATATTAGTTGCATTATATTAGAATTATGTATTCTCATATATTATGTAATTTATAAAAATGACTATTTTGATTATTTTATCTATATACTATACCTCTAATATTGAATTAGCTTTTTATAGTGTAAATTATAATATTTGTCGAAATGTTAATTATGGATTCGAACTTTACATGCTAATGGTGCTTCATTTTTGTTATTTTCATTTACTTACATATTGAAAAAAGAAAATATACTTGAATAGTAGGTATTATTATTTTATTTAGCTACAGAATTTTAGGATATGTTTTACCTTGAGGTCAAATATAATTTTGAGGAGCAACAGTTATTACTAATCTTTTATCTGCTATATTTAGGAACAATATTAGTAAATTAAGTTTGAGGGAGATTTACTGTTTATAATGCTACATTTATTATATTAATATTTACCTACTGGGTAGGTATTAGTAAGTTAATAGATATTTTTTACCCAATTACAATAACTAATGAGGTATTGTGATTATTTGTGATTAGTAATACTGGGTGGGTATTAATAAATAGAACAAAATAAAATATAAAGTCAATTTTATTATTCTGAATGTAAGAAATTGATAACAAATTTTTAAATTTCATAAATTATAAACAAACAGCTGCAGCTATTATATGAACATGTGTGCATACATACGCCCATATATATAAGTGGTAACCACTTATAGATACAAAATAATAATAATATTTTTTTATGTATTAGCAAAGAATATATACACTACGCGAAAAGAAACGACACTTAAGCATGTGTGCACGTAAAATCGCTTGCGGCTATGTGTGGGTGTCTGGATGTGTGCGGGGGCCTTGAGAGGCGCGCGGGGCGTGGAACGGGCAGTCGCCGACTGCCCTGGCCGAGGGCTAGTAGTAATATCGATATTTGTCATTATTAGTTAATATGAATGTATTCGTCAAGTGATATAATATTTCGATTAATATATGAATATTACTGATATCTTAATGTACATATTACTATTCTATTCATGTAGGTATTAAGTTTATGTTACCAAGTAACATTATTAGTTTTTATAGCCGTGTATGCTAGGTTTATATGCTTTGATAAATGTTAATGTTGTTATTAAATAAATGATATTATATTATATGTATAAGTATTACTGAAATTGATTTTAGTGATTAGAATTAAAATAAATTCCACTGCACAAAACAAGGGCCCTTGTTTTGTTAGTTTAATTTTTAATAATGTTTTATGATATCTAAAAATATGTGAACTCATTTTAATGAAAGTCGATATGATCTTGACAAGAATTATGGGGAAATACCACGACAATAAAACTAATATATCGCCAATAATTTTATTATATTACATTAACTGAAATATACACTATTAAAAATACCACTAGAGTCAAGAAATTTTAGACATCTATAAAGAGTTTTTGTATTTGTTCATTGTTGTATTTATGGATTATTTCATTAGAAATAGAAATGACTTATCTCCTCAACACATAGGGAACAATTTGTTGGCCGCCATGTCCCAGGAAACCTGCATACCTCTGGATTTTGTAAAAAAAATATACTTGCTACGAATTTTTGCAATTGTTAGAAATAATAATGAAAATTAAAAAATTTATCGTAAAATTCAAAAATATATAAAAGTAAATTATTTTTAAAGGATAGTAGGTAATACTGATTATTGCGTACTGAAATAAGTGTTGGTTAATTATTTAAGATTACCATTAACTGTCGTGCATATTTGGTTTTGTCGGAAGTTTTAATATTCCTCATTTAATAAAAGTTGATTTAAAATTCAACGTATCTTTCACTACCCAAATACATAAGTTTACATAAAATATAACACATACCTACTATGTATCTTCTTTGGTACAAGTCTATAATATTCCATTTCGGTTCGATATCAACCCTAGCGTTACACGCTTCGACTCAAGGTCACCGGCGCTTAAGCTCTCACGTACAGGGAGTGTCACCGCTGTGGTATTAGTGCTATGAGACTGATGGTCATGTTTTTATTATCTTTATTGTTTTCGTTATAAGTATATCACTGCTTACTAGTAGACTTCGTTTACTAATCAATGATCATAAAATGTAATTTTAACTTTAGGTTTAACCTATGAAATTGCCGTTTTTTATGTAATAAATTAACGTAATTTTTTTCCATATATTTTATTTTGATTATTCAAATTAATCACCTAAATAAATATTACCCTACGCTTTGACGCTCAAACTAAACCTTTAAGCGATTACAGAGAAAAAGGTTTTATTGAAATTACGTTTCAACAATGTAAGTAAAGCACAGGACGTCAAATAATCTGTCACCCCATTTATGGGTAGTAGAACTGCTTTTCTTCGTAATGGCCCGGCCACACTAAGGAGAAATGCCGTTAATTATCGCGCTGGTGGACGTTGTATGTAGGTGTGGCCACGAATTAATGCTATAATTTTCAACGACATTAAAATGCCGTTTCCCGTTTGCCGTTAACTCGAGTGGCGGTACATCAAAGGATTAACGCGCGAATTATCGTTTTGAAGCGGCCACACTACGTTTGTCTCATTGTGCACGGTGAGTGCCACGGGTTTGCACGTATGGCTGCGATGGAGTGGAGTAATGAAAAAGCTTTTCGAGATTGAATTACATAAAATTACTTCAAAAGTACTTTAATTTACGGTATGAAACTAAGAAAAATAAGCAGGAGAAAAAAAAAAAACAATTTTTGCAGGTCAAAATTCATAGTGTACAGTGGTACGAAACCCCTGAGTAGGTACGTGTATCTAATTCGCACTTGACCAGTATTTATGATTGGCTTATTAGTTATTACTTCATTAAAATATATTTAGGTTTGTCTTTTTATTTAGCTTAACGTCTTTCTAGTGCATTTTGGGTGCGGGAAAACAAAATAAAACATAAATAGATTTACAGTGTACGTTTCCTGTGCATTTGTAGCATCCACCATCTGCTTTTTCTTTGTATTCATTTTTTCTTTGTTTATTTTTTTATTTTATAGGATAGGGTGACAAACGAGCACACAGTCCACCTGATGGTATGTGGATGCTGTAGCCCACAGACATCTACATCTAGCCCTCGATTACGAACCAAAATGCAGATGCGTTGTCACCCGTGAGGACTAAGATGGAATGCCTCGTTTGCAGTAAAAAGAGTCTCCGGTTCTCTACACTCACCATACGAAACACAGCAGCATTAAGCTACTATTTTACGCTGGTATTCTGTGAGAGCGTGGTTCTTCCCCGGTCGAAACATTTTACGCCGTTCAACGGCAAATTTAACGCCGTTCAACGGAAAATTTAATGCCGTTCAACGGGAAACGACGTTGACCGTTCAAGTGACTAATTTTATCACGTTAAATTTAAGGCAATAATTGTTGCGTTTATGGGCATTGACGTTGCTCGTTAGTGTAGCCGCAGCATAAGAGTCGACTGCGTAGGTCTACCTCTTATCAGTTTCTGCCGCTAAATAGCAGTGCTTGCAAAATGTTTTGCGGAACCTATGCTCGCGGATGCTCTTTGGCCTTCAATAATTGTTCCAGTCTACTCATACTTTTACTATATGTAGAATTTAGCAAATTTACCAGTTGGTAGGATTTTTTTCTGTCTAGTGGTCCGTCTGGGCATGTTCAACTCTCTTACCAATTTATACCACTGTACTTACACTTCTGGGTTCCGGTCTGAAGGGTATAGAGAGCCAGTATCATTATTACAGTCTGTAAAGCATTCCATTTCAGTCCCCAGAGGCGACAAAGTATTTGTAGTCTTTTTTGTTAGAAGTTAGTTGAATGTTTCCATTTATATCTAGCGTTATGCCTCGGCTTCGCATGGGTGATATCTGAATTCTATTAGAGCACCACCTACCGGGTCTAACTATTTACGTTTCGTAAATTAGGACCGAAACCGGACTAAAGCAACGGCATAGCTTTGTTGATTTTAAAAAAAAAACGTGAAAAAGGCTGTGATAATTTGGAGACCTTATGCCTCAGAGAACCGACAACCGACAACAAGGTTGACAAATGAGCACATAGCATATACCACGGTAAGTGGGTGCTGTGGTCTAAAGACATCTACCCTCGATTGAGAATCAAGGATCGTAATAAAGAATAGATGTAGATGTATCTAGGCTACAGCAACCAGTTACAATCTGGTAGATTAAGTGCCCGTTTGTCACTCTATCCTATAATAAAATCAAAAAGTAGATGCGTTGTCACTCTTAAGAACTAAGATGGAGTGCCTTGTTTCCACTAAAAAGGGTCTCTGTTTCTGTATACTCACAATACGAAACACAGCAGCATTAAGCTGCTACTTTACGCTGGTATTCTGTGAGAGCGTGGTCCTTCCCCGGTCAAGCAGACCCATTCGTGGTACAACCATAATATAGCCGTATCTTGGCTTTAACACGTGTAAAAAAGATGGAGTTATAACCTGGTATTACGAGTGAAGAACTTTCACTTGCTTCTAACAAAGACTTAAGAAAGAATTAAGGAGTGGATCGTAAGAAAAAAACGCCACTATTCACAAAAACAAAATTGGATTGAAAAGCCTATTCCTTATAAAACAACACTTATTTTTTCGTGACCAAGAGAGGAATATTTAAAACATTACTCGAAAAGAAAAATTTAAAACATTACTCGAAAAGAAAAATGTACTCTAGGCTAAGAAGTTACCTGTTTACATATATCCGTATAATCCGCTTATTCTTATAGAGATGTATTAATATTAATGAAATGTAAAAAATATTTACTTATGGTGCGCAACCATCGTCTAACAATAGATTACTTTGTTTCTAACCGTGGGTCTCATAGGAGGTGAGTAAGGATTATACCGTCTAGTGGTGGTATAAGAATATCCACTCCCCCACGTCGTCCAGTGTTGTAAGAGGCGTCAGAAGCATGTTCCCGATAATAACTCACAATAGTAAAACTGCGTTCACCAACCCATCTGCCAGGCGTGCGTTATTGAAACATATTGGACTTCTGCATTCCATTTCATCACGCAGTTGTCGTAAGATACGACTGTGAGAAATGCCATAAAACACACACACACACACACACACACACACACACACACACACACGCACGCACACGCACGCACGCATGCACGTATACAAAGCTTAAACGCGTGAAATGTCCACAAAAATGCATAGAGACCCAACGATAGTCTGATTATCCGATCGTGGAAGGAGAAAGGGGAAATGAAGTCATGTAACTCCTGCGTACATTTTACGGAATGTATCCTATGATATAGATATATGATAAGGGTGACAAACGAGTAAACAGTTCACCAGGTGGTAAGTGGATACTGTGGCCCATAGATATCTACGTTTATCCCCGATTAAGAATCAAAACGCAGATATGTTGTCACCCCTGAGGACTAAGATGGAATGCCTCATTTCCAGTAAAAAGGGGTCTACGGATCTCTACACTCACCATACAAAACACAGCAGTATTAAGCTGCTATTTTACACTGGTATTCTGGAGCGTCGTTATTCCCCGGTCGAGCAGACTCATTCGTGCTACAACTGTATTATAGCTACAGCATGGTTCTACCATTAAGTAGGTAGATTTAGATGAGGATCGGTATCTACTCAACATTGTGAAGGAGATACCTATATTCAGCAGCGGACTGCAACAATTTGATAATGATGAAGTTCTGATGGGGTTTTCCGTGTGGGTAAATAACAAATATTTTGTTTTAAAAGTTCATTTATTTTATTGTACTTATAATTAGTGAATTCTTTATAAAACTTCTTCTAAGAAGATGGCAAGCCGGGTAATACCCTAATGGCGAGCATGGCGTGGGTACCAAATAACACTAATAACATGTGATTAGCATCCCACTGTTCTTAAACCTACAATGCAGTTACAGCAATAACTTCTGATTGCATCCCGCCCAATCATGTTTGTTTTTGTTTTAGCGTACCATTATGTCGCTGTAAAACAAGACGGAGCATTGTCTTCCAAAGTAAGCTGCAGTTCTTTAAGAACACTTTTCATAGAAAAATTAATATTTAAATAACCGCACGAAGTTCTAGTTTCCCCATTTTGCATACGGATCAAACTTCCACCAAGTGTAAAGTTTGAAAAAAAAAGGGTATAGTTTTTAAATTCATTTTAGCCCTCAGAGCTGACGAAGCATCTTTAGTCTTCGTTGTTTGAAGTTGTTTGCAAGTGTTAACGGATTGCAGAAGCCACTTACCATCACGTGGACTGCAAGTTTGTTTGTCACTTTAGCTTAAATAAACATAAAGAAATAATTTAATTATAATTTTAAAAATACCATTGATCCTACTGCCCGTTGCCGATCTGGGTACAGAACTGTTACCGTCATAGCATATTGTCGCGTGAATAAGTCAACTAGCGCCATCTAGTGTCAGGAACGAGAGCGAGGGGAGCTTTGCAGAAAATGACATCACAAATTTCTCAACCGCCAGCGCCATCCGAGGAACTAAGTTTCTAGAAAATCTATACTCGCACACTCGTCCCTTTGCGCGCATTTACTTGAAATATTCGGGATGCTTCTTTGCTAATTTAAATAAATAGGCGCTGCAAGATGCGATCGGGGCAGAGTTGAACTCGGCGACACAAGCGAAGCTTCGGAGCGGAATTAAGTGAATTAGTGTGTTTAATTATTAGTGTTTTAAGTTTTAATTTGTGTAAAGTAAATTAAAGTGCTAATTTAGGTAATTTTATCGGCAATTTTTATTGTCATGAACCTCAAGCTCGTAACAATTGGTGTCAGAAGTGGGATAAAATAATGCCGATTTTACCTAAGGAGGAAACGGAGGGTGTCCGTACCCGAAGTCAACGTCAGCAGGAGACAGACCAACGAAGATTTGGTGGTGCAACGCCACAGACGTCGGAGGGCCAGCCACCGGCTGCAGGCCCGTCAGTAGCTTCTACATCTGCAGCACCCGACTTAGGTGCTCTGATGGTGATGTTGCAGGAACAGGCCCGCCGACAGCAGGAACAGGCCCGTTGGTTGAAAGAGCAGCAGGAGGAATAGGCTCGCCGACAGGAGGAACAGGCTCGCCAGCAGGAGGAACAGGCTCGCCAGCAGGCGGAACGGGCACGCCGATTGGAAGAGCAGCTGCGGGGCGGACAGGAGGAACGGGCCCGCCGGCAGGAGGAACAGGCCCGCCGGCAGGAGGAACAGGCCCGTCGTTTAGAAGAGCAACTCCAACGCGATAAGGAAGAGCAGATGCTCCTCATGAAGGACCTTCACGCTATTTTCGGAAAAGATATACGGGAGGTGAAGGATAAGGTTGCTCAACATGACAACCGCCTGTCGGAGGCCGAAACCCGAATCGACCAAGTAAACAATCGGGTTGACAACGTAATGGCTGACATGAAGAAAACGCTGGACGACCTCAAACTTGGGGATGGAACAACAGCTCCCGTAGTAGTTACAACATCTTCGCTACGTGGATTCAAAGTGCCACCGTTCGACGGTACCTCTTCCTGGTCAGCCTACAAGATCCAGTTCGAGGCTGTTATGAAGGCGAACGGCTGGAATAAAAGCTAGGCCATGACTGCTCTCACACTAGGCCTGCGCGACTAGGCCTTAACAGTTCTGGAAGCTCTCGGTGAGGAAGTGACTTATGAGCAACTCCTTGAGGCATTGGAGGCGAGATATGGCGACGCTCACCTGGAACACGTCTTTCGTGCGCAGCTTAAAGATTGCGTGCAGCGCATGAACGAAAACCTGCAGCAGTGGGCTCTAGAGGTGGAGAAGCTGGTGCGAAAAGCATACCGGTCTGTACCTGCGCTCATTGAAGGGAACCTGGTGCAGACATTCATCGACGGCATCCGTGACCTGGAAGTCAGAAATGCTGTGAGGCTCGGGCATCACGAGACGCTTAAGGATGCCTTGGCCCATGCACTGGAGGTAGAAGCCTTGCGGCAGGATCATCGTTCCCATCGCGTCAGGGAGGTTGCAGCAGCTACAGTTCGCGACCGCAACGGAGGATACAGCCCTAGGTGCTATGGCTGTGGGAAAAAGGGCCATCTTCGATCCCGCTGCCCTAAGCGAACCCTAGAAAGGGACGCTGAACGATCTCAGGAGGGTAGTGCGGCCAACAGCACCGCCCAGCAGCAGCAGGGAAACGAGTAAAAGCCAGAACTGCGGGGCAGGTGCTGGCTGATGTTAAAAGAGCCCCAAGGATCTCGATCTCACAAACCCATGATGGGAACAGTTTAATCATCAAGGGTGAGGTCAACGGAATGCCGTGTAAACTGACCATAGACACTGGAGCCTCTCGTACGGTTGTTAGTTCCCAACTTATAAGTCAGTTCCTTGGGGACTCCGCATACAACCTAGAACGCATTAATTTGGTAACAGTCACCGGTCAGCGTATACCCGTCCGTGGAGATAAGGAGATGGAGTTGAAGCTAGGCAACGTGATCTACCTGCATAATGTCATCGTGGCTGATACAATGGACGACTGCATCCTAGGCCTAGACTTTATGAGGAATAATTGTTGTGAGATCGACGTTAAGCAAGGTGTTTTGAAATGTGGACAGGAGGAACTTTTTATGGAAGGTGCGTTACCAGGGAACGTGTACAGCATTAGGAAGATTGTTCTTCCGCCTAGATCGGAAACGATTGTTCCGGTTAGTCTTCCTCGAAACGCTGGGCAAGCTCACCGTTGTGTACTTGTGGAAAGGGTAAACAATGACCTTCCATGGAAAGTAGCTCGAACCTTGGTCAGGACCACTGACATCTCAGGAGTACGTGTGCTGAACCTTTGCGACCGGGAACAGATTATAGAAAAAGACACACTGATTGGTACTTGTGAGGAAGTGGATTGGTTACGTCGGTGCCAATATCTATCGACTGGGACCCCCAGCAAGGATGCAGAAACGAGAGTGACCACACTTTTGGAAGACTGTCGCAGTGTTCTCTCCCCGAACGAATTGGTCAAGGCGAAGAAGTTGTTACTCAAGTACGCCGATGTATTCTCATCAAACGATGCTGACATAGGAAAGACTGGCTTAGTTCAACACAAAGTAAACACAGGAGAAAAATTGCCTATCCGTCAGCGGCCAAGAAGATTGCCGGTAGCACGTGAAAAGGAAGTGGAAACCATGATTGAAGGAATGGTGAAGGATGGTGTTATTGCACCTTCCTCTAGTCCATGGTGTTCACCAGTGGTGCTGGTGAAGAAGAAGGATGGCAGCATGCGATTTTGTGTTGACTACCGCCGTCTGAACGACGTTACGAAGAAGAACAGCTATCTCTTGCCAAGAATTGATGACACGCTGGACATGCTTACAGGAGTAAAGTGGTTTAGCACGCTGGATCTAAAAAGTGGCTACTGGCAAGTTGAAATTGACCCTAAGGACAAGGAGAAAACTGCGTTCTCGACGGGAAAGCGTCTGTGGCAATTTAAAGTAATGCCGTTTGGGTTGTGCAATGCTCCAGCAACGTTTGAAAGGCTGATGGAGCTTGTACTTACTGGGCTAATTGGCGATGCCTGTCTGGTCTACTTGGATGACATCATCATCGTGGGCCGTACGTTTGAGGAACACCTTCAGAACCTGGAACGCGTGCTCATGAAGATTCAGAGTACCAACCTCAAGTTGAGTCCGAAGAAATGTTCACTATTCAAACGACAAGTTAACTTTTTAGGGTATGTAGTGTCGGAAGAAGGTATCCGTACGGATCCGGAGAAAATCGCCGCTGTCAAGGATTGGCAACCACATAGAGTCTTATTAGATGCTAGAAGCATAAATAAGAAAATGATTGCAGAAACAGAGAAGCCACCTATACAATTAGATGTTTTGAATTCATTTCATGGAGCGAATTATATTACTACCATTGATTTAAATAATGCATATTTTCAAATTCCAATAAATAAAGAAGGTAGAAAATATACTGGATTCACATTCAATGGAAGGTCATATGTATATAATGTTCTGCCACAAGGATTAAAAACATCGGTAGGAAGCTTTAGTAGAGCCATGAGCTTAATATTTGGACCAGAAGTCCAAGAATTTTGTATGAATTACTTAGATGATTTAGCTATTATAACATCAGGAACATTAGATAAACATTTGGAGCACATTGACATTGTTTTAAGTAAATTAAATAAAGCTGGCTTAACGTGCAATTTGCAAAAATGTGAATTTATTTGTAAAGAAATTAAGGTGTTGGGTTTTATAATTTCAACAAAAGGCATAAAGACAGATCCCGATAAAATTCGCGCAATTCAAGATTTTCCAGCACCCAAAAAGAGATTAAGCAATTGAGAGCATTTTTGGGGCTTTGCAATTTTTATAGAAGGTTCATACCAAATTATAGTGTATGTATAATACCTCTTTGTGAATTATTAAAAAAGAGACGTAAGTTACAATGGAGCGAAAAGGTACAGAAGGCATTTGATTTTATAAAGCAACAATTTATTAATACAATAGAATTGCATCACCCTGATTTTAGTAAACCTTATTATTTGCAAACAGATACGGTGTGGGTATGGCCGGAGTACTTTATCAGATAGATAATAATAGTGAAATGAGAATATTAGGCTAACACAGTAAAGCCTTAGAAGGTTCTGAATTGAATTGGTCTGTCACTGAACAAGAGTTTTATGCTGTAATAAGTTGTTTAAAGAAGTTCGAGACGTATTTAAGAGGCAGCAAAGTAATAATTTTAACTGATCATAAAGCATTATTGTTTATTAATAATATGAAATTATTCAATGGCAGAGTTACTCGATGGATATTGTATATAGAACAATTTAATTACGAAGTACAGCATATATCGGGTAGCAGCAATATTGTTGCAGATGTGCTATCACGTTACCCTCCTGATGGTGATTAAATACAAGAGGATAAAAATAAAAGTTTAGAAATAGCTTATACAGAAAGTGAACCGAATGACGAGTTGATAGAAAAGTTAAAACCCATATCAGTATATCAAACACAAGATACAGAGTCGTTGGCTATTATTGAAAAATTAAAGACGCTAAATATTTCAACATTAGAACAAAATGATAAACTGAAACGTTATAGTTTGAGAAATAATATATTATATTACAAAACAAATTTAAAGGAAGTAATTTATTTACTTGTACCCTTGAGACGAGATGTTATAAACCAAGTACATATAGAAATGGGACATCAAGGGCCCTATAAAGTAATTAAATATGTGAGAGATAGATTCTTTTGGAAAGGATTAACAAAAGACATTAAAAAGCAATTAAGGGTGTGTCATTTATGCCAGTTATCAAAGAAAAGTAATATAACATATGCGGGTCCATGCAAATCTATAATAACAGAAAATATCGGAGACATGGTTATGGCTGACTTATATGGACCATTGGCATCGGGTATCTTTGGGTACACTTTCATATTTGTTATACAAGATTCATTTAGTAAATTTATCAAATTATATCCTTTAAAACAATCAACAGCAAAGTGTGTTGTAACGAAAGTAAAGCATTTTGTTGAGATTATAAAGCCCAAAGCAATAATGACAGATAATGGGAAGCAGTTTATAAGTAATCATTGGAAACGATCAATGAAAGAATTGAATATTAAACCGATATATACCACAGTAAGAAATCCTAGGCCAAATACAACAGAGCGTGTAAATAGAGAGTTGAGCAGATTATTCAAGACACTTTGTCATGCTAACCACAAAGATTGGGCAATAATATTGCCTAAAATAGAAGAATTGTATAATAATTCATATCACAATAGTACGGGATTTACACCATGTGAGATTCTTTATGGTGAGTCTAATGAAATGTCTTTCAACGAGATAATATTTAATAGTAAGATCAAAAACAATGTCGAACAGATTAGACAGCAAGTGCGAAAGAATTTAAAAGAGGCAAGCCGCATTAGAAACACAAAATTTGATAAGAGCAATAGATTAGTGACATATCATGTTGGCGATTTAGTAAAATTTTCAAGATCTAGTAGATCAGATGCAGATAACAAAGTTATGAGTAAATTTAATTTGGCGTATGAAGGGCCATATATAATAGCAGCCGTACCATTTGACAATGTATATACTTTAGCAAACCCAGAAACAAATGAAATTAGGGGAAATTATAATGCTATTCATTTATTAAAATATTTTTAATAATAGGTTTGGCTTATATACATTCTAGAATAAATACTGTAATATAATTTGGTCCCGTGGGTGGCCTTTTGAAAAACAGATTAAAATTATTTAAGTTATGAGCAAGACACAAATTATAATAATAACTGTAATATAATTTGGTCCCGTGGGTGGCCTTTTGAAAAACAGATTAAAATTATTTAAGTTATGAGCAAGACACAAATTATAATAATAATTATATTAACGACTATCTGTAAATATTGATTGTAAGATAATTTTGTAAAATATGTTTTCATTGAATAAATTTGGGGAGTTGGGTCAGGGTGAATGGCTCAATCACATTTATCCTGTGGGTGTGTAGCCATCTGATTTCAACTCATATACAAAATACTGTGCATATAAAGACAACATTGCTGAATTTATATTTTAAAGATTTAAAATGTAAGTCAAAAACAAAAGAGAATCACTATTTAACGACGTAATATACAATAAATTTATCAAGATGACAATTTATGGTTTATCGCATTGGGATAGATGTGGTTGAAGGGGTGTGTGGCGGCGGCCATTCCCTGGGGTAGGTGGGATGAAAATATGTACTGAATTGTAACAGATTGAAAGAGGAAAGAACAGATACACATAAGTTCAAAATTTTGAGTGTAGTGCATATGCTCTCAATATAGTAAAATTTTATATCAACGACTCCACTGTGTGGGTCATTAACATAAAATTTGGGGGTGGATTGTGACGGCCCAATATTATTATTAATAATTAAATTCAATATAAATGGGCGTCAAAAATAGTTTTAAAAGATATATATTAAGCAATTAAGTTAAATTAATAAACATAAAGTTAATATATTTCAGACATTAGCCCAATAACTTAGTAAATTAAAGGCAAAATTATTGTTTTTCCGTAATAAATAAATTTATTTAAAAACTTGAAAAAATATTTAAAATAAGATAAATAATAGAAATACAAGTCAAAAAATATTATAAAATAAAGTTAAATAACGTTTATAAGATAATTAGAAAATTTCGGTCGATGTTTGTGCTTACGCACTAACAAGGGGCCAAGCCTCTTTTACTGGTTCGCCAGTTATTTTGCTGTGGACTACGGTCCAGTTCCCCAAATTAGCGTTCCCTACGGGGGGAGTGCATCAAAATGGTTGGCGCTCACCGTGCACGGCGTGTGTACCTCCTCTACATTTTTTTTTAATAAATGTAGGAGAGCGAAGCCCTTGTATCGGGTATTTTTTATATAAATATATTGTGAGCCTTTTCCAAGCGGGAAGGGATAAATAATAATAAATTAATAATGTCAACCTGATACAAGTGGAATAAAGACGTTTTATGTTCTTAACCTTTTTCGAGCCCTGTCTTCGTGAACGGGGTTCACTTAGCTTATAAGGCACTACCAACAGCTTTCAATTGCCCTAGTGAATATTTATTCTTCCAAAAGACACCTAAAAGAACTAAGTTACGAAGAACTAAGACGATCACGCCAAAATATTAAAACGGTCTATTAATAAACCTTTTGAAAGATCATTTAGAAAGATCAAAACATATTTTAATAATTCTAGTCTCATATATATAAGTTTTATTATAAAGGGGAATTAATTATATTTATTTTAATAATAATATTTTTATATAGAGGGGGGGAATCGTTACAATATGCAGAAGAAACAGCGTTGGCGATAGCACGCAGCCCTGTGGAACACCAGCATTAATAGGCTTGCAATCGGAGCTTGCACCGTCTACAACGACCTTGATGCTCCGATCTGCAAGAAAGCTGGTGATCCAATCGCACAATTTCTCGGGAAGCCCATAGGAAGGGAGCTTCGAAAGAAGCGCTTTGTGCCAAACCCGATCGAAGGCCTTCGCAATGTCCAAACTAACGGCCAATGCCTCCCCCTTGAACTCTACTGCTTCCGCCCATCTGTGAGTTAGGTGGATCAAAAGATCACCGGCTGACCGACCACGGCGAAAACCGTAGTGGCGGTCACTAATCAGATTCTCAAGGTACCTCGTGAGCTGGCAGTTTACAATGGACTCCATTGTTTTGGAGAACAAGGAGGTGATGGCGATTGGCCGGTATCTGCCTTAGTTATACGAAAATGGTCTCCTGAGGTTAATAAAAGCAAGTCATTTCAATATTACAGACATATACATACATAAAAACAGCCTCTTTTCGGCAACGCTAACGAAACAATTGTAGACAGAGAAACCTGTAGACTAATGATTAGCGTGGCCTCGAGTCAGAAAGGACGATAATGTAGTTTTAGGTTATATAATAATCTTTATGACTTTTAAACATATTTAGATAAAAATTTTAATTGTTCTAAGAGCTGAACTGAACAAGATACACCTATCTTAAGCTCACAAAATACTTTTTTCTCACTTAAACCAACTTGAGAACTTCTTAGATCGGTACGAACTGTCAAAGTTGTTTGGCAAAGTGTAGTTTGCTAAACAAAAAAAACCGGCACGGAGAAAGGGACAAACAATAACACCGCTCTGTCTCATTTCTGTGCAAAACGTCATGCATAAATATATCTTTTTCGAGTGCGAATGCGAAAGCAGGCGTCAATTTTTCTATGGGTTTCTCTGTCTACGGAAACAATAGCAACAACATCCTTCAAGTGATATCTGTAAGATACGGCTGTACCATACAGATTCATATTATGATAATGATAATGATAATGATTATGATAATTTATTACTTTAAAACAAGCGGTAAGTTGTTACAATATTGTTTGGTACCCTCTTTTAAGTAAATAGGTACCTGTACTAGAAAGCCCCGCTCTTCCTTATTAGAATAATTATATTACTACTTTAAATTAGAATTAAGTAAATAGCACAAAATAATAAAATAACAAAAAAAAACATAAATGAAAAGCTAAATAATTTAAACTGCAAGTAAGATATAATTAGCGATATTTGCGTGATAGTGTGCAAAAATATGTGTGTGTATGGATAAGCGTGGGAAGTATGTATGAGTAAGGGAGTAAGGGATTCGATTCCTTCGTAGGAAAGTTTTCTTAACGAGTCTGTTACGGTTTTTTTACAGTCATGGTAATTCCTAAAGTATATATTGATTTTTTTGTTTATTTTATTATACATAATGGATTTATTGCAATCATGTTTAAATTGTAACGGATAATTGGATGTGAATCTCTTATTATACACAAGTGTGAAAGAAATATAAATCAAACAAATAATAAAATTTGCCTTAAAGTAAAAACTATGTTTACTTCCATTTCCAACAGCGGCTCAGGACAAATACTTTATTTTATAATATTTTATGTCTTTCATGATATGTAAATAAAGATCTCTCGAGAGAATGTTGTATTATGTGATGTATTCATTGTACTGAAACTTGTGAATATTGTATTTTCACTTTAGAGACATGTACAGCCCTTCACAAGTCCACTGCTGAACAAAGGCTTCCCCCAAGTAACGCCACAAAGCACGGTCCTGAGCCACCTGCATCCATCGACTTCCTGCATGTCTTACCAGGTCGTCGCTCCATCTAGTGGGGGGTCACCCTACACTACGCCTACCGGTACGAGGCTGCCACTCGAGAACCTTTCTTCCCCATCGGTTATCGGTTCTTCGAGCTATATGGCCGGCCCATTGCCACTTCAGCTTACTAATCCGTTGGGCTATGTCGGTCACTCTGCTTTTACTACGGATATCCTCATTTCTGAATCTATCACGCAGAGAAACTCCGAGCATAGCCCTCTCCATAGCTCGCTGAGCGACCTTGAGCGTCCTCATACAGCCAGCAGTGAAGGAACACGTCTCAGATCCGTAAGTCATCACTGGCAACACGCACTGGTTATACACTTTAGTTTTCAGAGATTGAGGTATACCTGACGAGAAGATGTGTCGTGATTTCCCGAACGCTGCCCAGCCGTGTTGAAACCGTCGATTGACCTCTCGGTCGAAGTTAGACTTACCTAGTCGGACTATTTGTACCAGGTAAACGTACTCGTCAACAACTTCGAGCATAGTGCTCCCAACAACTACCGGCATAGGTGTGACATGGACATTAAACATGATCTTTGTTTTGTCCATGTTCATCTTAAGGCCTATCCGTTGGGAGACACCATTGAGGTCATTGAGCATAGTTCCAAGGTCCTCCAGCGATTCTACCATAAGGACTATATCGTCGGCAAATCGAAGGTGAGTGATGTAATCGCCATTGATGTTAATATCGTATCCTTTCCAGTCCAGTAACTTGAAAACGTCTTCCAACGCAGCGGTGAAGAGTTTCGGGGATATAACATCACCCTGTCTTACACCTCTCTGCAGTTAGATAGGTTTCGAACTCTGGTTCTGTACTCGGATAGCCATCGTAGCCCTACTGTACGAGCACTTCAGCACTTCGATATACCGACAGTCAACTTGGCACCGCTGAAGGGACTGTAGCATCGCCCAAATTTCGACGGAATCAAAGGCTTTCTCATAGTCCACATATGCCAGGCAAAGTGGCAGATTATACTCTTCGGTCTTCTGTACAATCTGCCGCAGAGTATGTTTGTGGTCTATGGTACTGAAGCCTTTTCGGAAACCGGCTTGTTCGGGAGGCTGGAAGTCGTCGAGTCTGCGTGCGAGACGATTCGTAATGACTCTCGAAAATAGCATGTAGACGCGGCTCAGAAGGGAAATCGGTCTGTAGTTCATCAAGAGAGCGTTGTTGCCTTTCTTAAAGAACAAGACCACCGCGCTTCTGCTCCTCGCCTCCGGAGTAGTACCACCATGGAGGACGGAATTGAAGAGCTTCTGAAGGACTTCAAGTACCGGTGTTCCACCCGCTTTCATAAGCTCCGCTGTAATTCCATCCTCGCCTGGGGCCCTGCCGTTTTTAAGGTGGTGGAAAGCCATTCTAATCTCGCTCAGACTGACGTCCGGGATATCATCGGAATAGTGTCGGATAAGACTTGCTCTTGGATCGTTACTCACACTTGCGTGTGGCTCCAACGATGATGTGTACAGCTGCCCATAGAACCTCTCAATCTCACTCAGAATCTCAGGTGTCCCGGAAACGATGTTGCCGCACTCAGTCTTCAGCTTTGACAGTTGGCTCTTTCTGGCAGACAGATCTCTGGCAAAGACTTTGGAGCCCTGGTTCCGCTCGATTGCCTCTTTAATACGAGCAGTATTAAAGTTGCGTAAGTCTCGCCGCATGCATCTGGAGATCTGTCTGTTCAGTTGCCTGTATGCTGTCAAATCTGTTGACGATTGCAGCCTCATCTCCCGTCTAAAAGCCATGAGATTAAGAGTGTGATCAGGGATGCGTGAAATTGATGACAGTTTTTTGTAATTTAGTACAGATTCGTTCCGAATTAATTGCGAGCGTTTATTCAGATTTAACGAACAACATGCATGAAGACAAATGGTTATGTGAAAGGGCGATTCTTGCACCAAAAAATGAGAGCATTGACAATATAAATTCAGATATATTAAGCGAAGTACCCGGAGAAATAACTGAGTATTCGTCAGTAGATACAGTTATGGACACAAAACAGAGCACTTCATATCCCGCAGAGTTACTAAATTCTCTGGAGTTGTCAGGTGTGCCCTCACATAAGCTTCAATTAAAATTAGGCGTCCCAGTCATGCTAATGCGAAATTTAGATGCTCCTCGGTTATGTAACGGGACAAGGCTGCGTGTGACACATCTTGGATGGAGCATAATTGGTGCTACAATTTTAACAGGCGTAGGAAAAGGTGAAAATGTTATTATACCACGGATCCCTATAATGTCCACAGATCTTCCTTTTCAATTCAAAAGGTTGCAGTTCCCTATTAAGCTCAGTTTTGCAATGAAAATTAATAAAGCGCAAGTCAAACGTTACAGGTAGCGGGGGTCAACTTAGAAAAACCGTGCTTCTCTCATGGTCAGCTGTATGTAGCATGTTCGCGTGTGTCAAATGCCCGGAATCTCCACATTCTTGCCCCGAATGGAGAACATATAACATTGTGTACAGTAAGCGTCTTAAAATAGTGTTCGGTTAGTCTTTTTTTCCAAAATTCCCACAATCAATTAATCAGAATTCCCACAGATCTTTCCTTTCAATTCAAAATTTCTTATTTAGCTCAGTTTCTTTTCAATTCCAAATGCTGCTCCTCAGACGGACCTATTAAGCTCAGTTTCATACGTGGTAGAGCCATGCTGCAGTTATATTAGTAGTATAGTTGTAGCACGAATGAGTCGGCTCGACCGGGGAAGGACCACGCTCTCACAGAATACCAGCGTGAAATAGTAGCTTAATGCTGCTGTATTTCGTATGGTGAGTGTAGAGAACCGGAGACCCTTTTTACTGGAAGCGAGGCATTCCATCTTGGTCCTCACGGGTGACAACGCATCTGCATTTTGATTCGTAGTCGAGGATAGATGTAGATGTCTATGGGCCACAGCCACCACTTACCATCAGGTGGACTGTATGCTCGTTTGTCACCCTATCCTATAAAAAAAAAAAAAAAAAAGTTTCCTTTCATCTCAAAAGGCTGCATCTCTAACGGATCTTTTATTTGGCTTAGTTTCCTTTTAATTCAGAAAACTGCATCTCTGACGAATCAATTTAGCTCAGTTTCTTTTCAAAAGTCTGCATCCCTGACGGATAATTATGCTCAGTTTCCTTTAATTAAAAAATATCCCATTTCCATTTAGAATAAACAGGTTATTTTCATGCTTTTCTATACGCTGCGTTTCAAAACATATAAATAGGCTGACGAATCAATTTAGCTCAGTTTCATTTTAATGGCTGCATCTCTGACAAATCTATAAAACTCAGTTTTCTTTCAATTCAAAAAGCGATGGATAGTTCATTTCCCAGTGACCATGCGGGCGAAGCCGCGGGTAACAGCTACTAAAACAATAAATTTAGTAGGCATCTTTGACCTTTTCACTTCGAAGGTCACAGGCTTAAGGGCAAAGCCGCCCGCGCTCTCCATTTTTCTTTTAGTAGGGTCATCATCTTTTTCGTGCTGAATGGCGGGGAAGTATTGTGGCGGGCGGCGTAACCTTTTATTTGAGCCGGGTAATCAAATAAAAACAGATCGAAAACACGTGAAGAACGTGGTCTATGCGCTCGAAACACAACAGACGACTGTTTTAGTGTCACAAAATGGCGGCCCATAACGCCATTTGGGGTTACCATTTTCAATCTAAATATAAAAATGATACTTTCTTTCGCGCGTTCGGTTTGGTCGTAGTTTTATTTTTATATTTAATAAAAGTTATCTTATAGTCCATTATTTTTAAATTCTTAAAAAGAAAAACAATACGTATTATTTTATAAAGTATAACTGTATAGGAACAGATTACGATACTGTTATTGCCTGTTATTGTTAGCACAGCACTACAAATACAAAGCGCTGACATAATCTTGTAATAGCGCAGTATAGATTTAGAAAAATATTGTTTACCAAGTCATTTGACACTCAGTTTGGCACAAAATTGTAACATTCATTGTTTATTGATATAATAATATTGTTTTAATGCTCATCAATTGTTAAAACGGTAAACAACCAGCAAAAATATTTTTATCGTAACTGCAACACCATTACAAAGTTACGTCGTCGGGTCAATCGCGACGTGTCAGGAACGCATTCTCTGAACGGCCGAACTATAGTAATGTTTATAGCATTGTTAATATTCTTTAAAAAAATTGTAGCTTACCAATCCTACAATTAACCACAAAAATGTGTTTCACCTAGAATTCGGCATGTAATTTAAATTGAGAAAATAAAAGTGACCAGCCTATATATGCTCACTGTAGAACACTAACTTTTTATAATTTCTGAGAGACTCCTAATAACGTCTGTTTATTAAATATTATTTTTATTATAGATCCGAAAATGTTCTATATTTATTTCTTATAACCACAGTATTTGATCAAATTTTCACGTTCAAAGTCTTACGAAAGGCAAAATGTGCGCATTTAATTATACAAATTGTAAAAGTTGATAAATTGTTGCCGAAAACCTCTGGGATCCACCCGGTGAAGGTTATTTTCTAAAGTAACAGTTCACAGTTTTGCATACACATTTTGAACACACACACACACACACACACACACACGTGCATGTACGCCATAGAAATATAACAGTGTCCGCGCGCTATGATCAAAATGCTCAGCTTCTATACAAATGACCGTCTCTGCGAATTAGTGCGCTTTCGACCGTCATCGTGAAATATTATCAAAGTACTATGTTGTTCAGTGGTTTTTTGTAATAACCAAAGCTAAAACAAAAATTTTGTTAATCATGAAATTACTTACCATACTTAAGTAAAAGTATTTAATTATATTTATCTTTAAAATCATATCAAACAGCAAATCGTAAAATATTTCTTGCTCTTACATATTAGTTACTTTTATTACACTATTCTCTGGACATATGGTATTTTATTTATTTTATATTCAAGGCCCAAAAAAATTAGTACAATTTTGGTATAAATGAAACAATCGTTAACTTTGCAATTTAGTCAATCACTAACGTATATGTAAAATAAATGAATTTTTTACAGCACAACGATAGTGATCGATATTTTTGTGTGAGTAAGTAGCACGGTGAATGGTAAATGCACGCTGTGCTTTCAGAGATATGGTTTACAATTGATTGTGTAGTACGTTCTGATTTATAAAATGCGAGTGTGTGCGCGACTGTGTATCTATTGCTTTTACTGATGTGCATATGGAGTAGTTGGCGCTACACGTGGGTCGTTACGTCATTTTCAAGAAACATAACGAAACCAGTGACTTGATCGGCGTCACCCGTTTCAAAGCTAGTGATTTTTGTAACGGGCTATTTTTATTCGGCTACTGTGATTATTTGCATAAATATCACCACCAACTATACAGTTGGACACGAAACGAAAACTATGTTTGTAGCTATACAGTAACTGCTAACTGTATACTGTTAAATTCATAAATTAACTTCCCTTCATACTTTATTCAGGTTTAGGACGGACTGCATTAAAAGTATTTATGATTGATTTGCGTTTACTATGACACTAATATTTTCATAAAATTATTAATGCAGGCATATTTACATGTCAATTTGATTGTATATACAATGATTATTGATAGTACCTGGTTGACCGAGCTTTGCTCGGTATTTTTCGCTCGATTTTTTTTTAATTCGTGTGTTTTGGAAATTATACTTAGATACAAATTACATACTGATGAAATATAAATAATATTTTTTGATCTTAGCGACATAACAGAAAAAACGGAACTGGTTATTTGAATAAAAAATCATGAGTGCAATCATTTTAATTTAAATTTTCATGTTTTTAAAAAATACTAAAAAAGGGTTCGAAAAAATAGATTTTCTCAAAAAAGAAAGGAACATGAACAAAAGTTATAAAAAGTCGGTCGGTCGGGGCTCGAACCGGGGTTTTATGATTCTGTGACCGACCATTATACCAATTAAGCTATTCATAATCACTTACAATCCATCAAAATTTACCTTCTTATTCTAACGATATTGTAGCAGTTTTTCATTGCCTAAAACACAGACAAAAAGACATTTTCTAAAAATAAATCCTAGCTAGATCGATTTATTATCTCCGAAACTCCCTGGACACTAAATTTTATGAAAATCGTTGGAGCCGTTTCCGAGATCCCGATTATATATACATATATATATATATATATATATATATATATATATATATATATATATATATATATATATATGTATATAAGAATTGCTCGTTTAATAGTATAGGAGTTACAGTTTATTTACACTTTTTCAACGTTTTCACTATCATTTGTTTTCGCACTTTTATTTACACTGTACAATAAATTTTTTGTTTGTTTGGCTATTTACAGGCAGTTTTTAAGTTTTATAATATTATAAACATTTAAATTTTTAAATGTATTTTACATATTTTTAAGTTTTATTTTAATTTTATGAATAAACGTGTTGCGTTTTATCGTAAATCGAAACGCAACAATGACAAATAGCCCAGGCCAATCAAAAAATTCGAATTAAATATATAACGGTTCTAGACTTCTTCAAGACACGATAGCATAGTTTAACTTGAGACAGTAGTTCACCTTTTATATACATTTATAATAGTATTAGTTATTCTACTTCTTGAATTATATGCATTTAATACAATTAAAGTCAAGATTTTTATTTTGGGAATTCGACGACATCAATTTATTATATACATCACCCAAGAGCTCCTGCTGCACCAAGGAACAGGATCTTGGGCAAACATATGGTCCTTCGATCCTCTATAAGACAACCATCCAATTAAAATTCAAGAATTCGGAGCAATCCAGGTCTTCATGTCTCAGGCGCAAAATTAAGAAGTCGTCGTCTACGAGCCTTCAATACTCAGCAGCGATTCCTATTTTTGCAAGCAGACTTTGTTCAAGACCGCACTCAATTCGAAGCCCAAAACCATTTGAAGATCAATAATATCAACTGAGTGAGTCCGTTCCAATATTTATTCCTTTTCCATTTTTCTATAATACCCACTTCCTATAATTTAAACAGCTTTAAAGTGTCAGGCAACTTGATATCATAGTTACATTTAAATAATTGCATTTTCTTAATAATCCAATTCACTTGATAATTAAAACTTCTACATTGTTCATCCGTCCCATACGTGATAAAAATATTATACCGCGTTGAAGTAATTTCTTTCTTGTTTATTTACCTACGCGCATTACCTTTGCATCGTTTAAAACAGCTGTGAGTTGTGACTAGTGACATAGTTTTGTTCAAGTGGCTCCGCTTGACCTTCGTTCGGCCGGCAAGGTCAACATTGCATCTGTAGTAATTAGTGAGTAACGCACTTCACTGCATAACAGTTAAATCTTATAACCCTATTAGTATTACGTTATTTCTAGTGAATTACTTTTCATTTTCTGAATTCTTTGTTTGTAAATTTAGTCTAGTAATCATGGCTGATACAAAACTAAAGGAGCTAGTGAAAAAACGTGCCACCTTTAAAGCAAAGCTGACTCGATTTGTGAACGTTTTGAATATATACAAAAGCTGTGCGAAATTAAGTGAGTTGCAGGCATCTGAATTAGAGTGTCGTTTAAGTCGAATTGATGCAATATATAGTGGTTACGATGCGTTACAGGCCAACATCGAGCTACAGTCCGAACAACAGGAGGATCAGTTTGCTGAGCGCGAGCAATTCGAGACACAATATTATGGCGCCGTGTCGCTGGCGCGTACCTTGCTCGACCCTACGCTGCGGCCACCTTCGGGACCCGGAGAAGAGTCCGTGACAAGTCAGGGTTCCACTAGTTGCAGACATGACTTTGTACGGTTACCCAAAATCGACCTGCCGCACTTTGACGGCGACTATCAGCGCTGGCTTGCGTTTCGAGATACGTATCTTTCACTTATACACAATAACAATAGCTTGAGTGATAAAAACAAATAACATTATTTGCGCGCTGCTTTAAAAGGTAGTGCAGCTTTAATTGTGCACAGTTTAGAACTTAGATCTGATAACTATGCCATTGCATGGCAACTTCTACCAGACAGGTATGATAATCCACGACTGCTCATAAATAACCACGTACAAGCCCTTTTCGATTTTGAGCGTTTACAAAAAGAATCTAGCGTGTGTTTAAGAAACATGATTGATGTCACCAACAAAAACTTGAGGGCCCTTGCTACTCTGGATGAGCCCACCGACCATTGGGATACGCTTATTATTTTTATGATGTCTCGCAAGTTAGATGGTATATCGTGTCGCGAATGGGAGGAGTATCGTAATATTCTTACCAGTTCTCCAACATTACAACAATTTTTAAAATTTTTAAACAATAGAGCAGACTTACTTAAAACATTGTTTAATAATAACAAACATAATATACAAAAACAAAAAACACTTGAACCGTCTAAGTCTAAGAGCTTCATTACCACTACAGATCACACAAACAGTAAAAATGCAATGATTAGCTGTCCCATGTGTAGTGATAAACATTATTTATACTTATGTCCCTCTTTTAGAAGCTTAAGCGTTGATTCACGTATAAAACAAGCTACAGCTGCTCATGTATGCCTTAACTGTTTGCGCCCAGGTCATTCCCAAAAAGGTTGCCGTTTATCTCATTGTAAGTATTGCAATATTAAGCATAATACCTTGCTACATAAGGAACCTGACGCAGAAAATGTATCATCTTCTGCCTTTGAGAACAGTGTTGCCCTTTCCACAAACATTGTTTTAGCAAACATAAATACTAATCAAGGCCATGTCTTGCTATCCACAGCACTAGTGAAGAGGGATATTCATGGTCACCTACAAACGGCTCGTTTGCTTCTTGACAATGGCAGCACTGCGAACTTTATAACGCAGAGCTTGTGTGGAAAGCTGAGTCTGGTAAGACGTGCAACGAACTCTACAGTCTCTGGTATTAATAACCAGTCTTCTAGTACGTCAGAGTCATGTGATCTTACTATCCAATCGTACTGCGGTAGCTTTACGACCAACATAAATTGTTATGTTTTACCACAGATCTCTCAGTCGTTACCATCATGTTATATACATAATATTCATATACCGAAAGGAATACATTTAGCGAATCCTTCCTACAACGTTACTTCCGCAATTGACATCCTAGTTGGAGCAGAGGTCTTCTGGGATGTTTTAGGTTCCACCCATATTAGCTTAGGAAAAAACCAGCCAAGGCTACATGAATCAAAACTTGGTTGGATCATATCTGGCTGTATTCCTCAGCCTACTCAGGCAACATCTTCTATCTGTCATTTTACTCACACTCAAACAGATGACTCTCTTTTACTCGCTTCTGGGAACTGGATTCTGTACCTGCGAAGTATCGCATGTCTTCCGAAGAGCGACTATGTGAGCAGAGCTTTGAGGAAAATACAAGAAGATGCAAAAACGGTCAATTTATTGTAAAAATACCGTTGAGAGATTCACCCAATGTGTTTGTTGACTCGTACACTATGGCAAAAAACCGTTTTTTGTGCTTGGAATGCAGACTTGAGAAAGATTTCAATAATGATTTCTTAAATTTACGCGAACACTACACATTGAATAAAACTATTATTTACGGATTTTATCGCGTTTAATTACTTTAATTTATTTTTATTATTATCCCGACGTTTCGGGCGCTTTACAGCACCCATGGTCACGGGGGGGGGGGGGGGAACTGAGATGTTTGACGCTGAAAACTGGCTACCTTCAGTTTTTGAATATTAATTTTTGGTCCGATTTACGCAAAACGAACCTACAGTATCTTCAAGTCTTGCAGTGGTATGCTTGGGTTTGGGTTTAATTTTGTTAATTATAGGATCCTAAGCAGATGGCAGCACCCAACCATCTTCTCTATTGAAATTAGGATGTTTTTTAATTTCAATAGCCTCACGTATTATCCTTGGTAGGAATCGGTGTTCTTTTGCGAGGACTTGTGGTTTATCAAATCTGATGTAATGGTGGGGACGATCCTGAACATGTTCACAGACTGCAGACTTCCCGGAGCGTCGGTGCTTCACGTCAGCTATATGTTCTTTCACGCGGGTTTTTATGGATCTTTTTGTTTGACCTATGTAAGAGAGACCACATTCACAATCTAACTTGTACACTCCTGCATATTGTAGAGGGATATTACACTTGACGGATGGTAAAAATTGACTAATCTTCTTCGGCGGCTTGTAGTATGTTTTAATGGAAGCTCGCTTCAACATGTAGCCAACCTTGTCTGTGACTCCTCTAACATATGGTAGTACAGCAGGCACACGCTCGACTGTGGCCGGCTTCACTCGGTCAGTGTGACGTAGGCGCGGGATCCGAAGCTTGTTGTCTTGCAACACTTGCTTGACATGCTGAAGTTTGGCGGCCAAATGTTTTCTGTCACAGATCCCTCGTGCTCTCTGAAACAAAGATTTGCCCACGGTAGCTAACTGTGAAGGATGATGGTGAGATTCACCATTTAAATATCGGTTGGTATGGGTCTTTTTTCTCTTTCACAATTTTACCATCTGACAAAAATTTCACAAGGTCACAGTGACCGAGTGAAGCCGGCCACAGTCGAGCGTGTGCCTGCTGTACTACCATATGTCAGAGGAGTCACAGACAAGGTCGGCTACATCTTGAAGCGAGCTTCCATTAAAACATACTACAAGCCGCCGAAGAAGATTAGTCAATTTTTACCATCCGTCAAGTGTAATATGCCTCTACAAGATGCAGGAGTGTACAAGTTAGATTGTGAATGTGGTCTCTCTTACATAGGTCAAACAAAAAGATCCATAAAAACCCGCGTGAGAGAACATATAGCTGACGTGAAACACCGACGCTCCGAGAAGTCTGCAGTCTGTGAACATGTTCAGGATCGTCCCCACCATTACATCAGATTTGATAAACCACAAATCCTCGCAAAAGATCACCGATTCCTACCAAGGATAATACGTGAGGCTATTGAAATTAAAAAACATCCTAATTTCAATAGAGAAGATGGTTGGGTGCTGCCATCTGCTTGGGATCCTATAATTAACAAAATTAAACCCAAACCCAAGCATACCACTGCAAGACTTGAAGATGCTGTAAGTTCGTTTTGCGTAAATCGGACCAAAAATTAATATACAAAAACTGAAGGTAGCCGGGCTAACAATGACATTGGGACGTCAAACATCTCAGTCCCCCCCCCCCCCGTGACCATGGGTGTTGTAAAGCGCCCGAATCGTCGGGATAATAATAAAAATAAGTTAAAGTAATTAAACGCGATAAAATCCGTAAGTAATAGTTTTATTCAAGGATTTTAATTTTAAAGAACAATATTTAGAATTCATAAAAGAGTACATTGAGTTGGGTCATATGACTGAAAACAAAATAAAAGCAGTGTTCACACAACCTTCTTATTTCTTACCTCATCATGGTGTCGTACGTGAGTCAAGCACAACTACGAAATTACGCGTAGTCTTCGACGCTTCGGCTTTGAGCACCTCGGGTAAATCTTTCAAATCTATCCAAATGGTAGGTCCAACCGTACAAGATGATCTTATGTCCATCTTGCTTCGCTTTAGAGAGCATAAATATATTGTTACAGCTGACATAGAGAAAATGTATCGTGCTGTCTTAGTCGAGCCTTCTCAACGCTCACTCCAGCAAATCGTCTTTAGGTTTGCCCCTCAGAACCACTAAAGACGTATACTCTTAATACAATTACATATGGAACTGCATCGGGGCCTTATTTAGCCACAAAATGCTTAACTTCCCTCGCTGATCAACCCCCAGATATCAATGTTCAAAATGCTATCAAGCATAATTTTTACATTGATGATTTTTTGTACAGTGGCTCATCTGTAGAATCCGTAATAAAGACTTGCAGAGGTGTCATTAAAACCTTAGAATCTGCGAAGTTTAAGCTACGTAAATGGCAGTCAAATTTCGGTGAAATTTTGGAATCAATTTCTTCAATTAAAGGCGACTCAGAGAAGACTCTAAATCTTGATCATTCGTTGAGCAAAACTTTAGGTTTATATTGGCGTACCGAGTCAGACAATCTTTTTTACACCATTAATATAAACAGCAATATAAGAATCACTAAACGCAGCATATTGTCTCTTATTAGCCAAGTGTTTGATCCATTGGGGTTAATAGGACATTGCATATTACTTGTTAAAATATTGCTTCAACAATTATGGATTAATAAAAGTAACTGGGACGAAGAAGTTGGTACGGACATAAAAGAACAGTTTAAAGATGCCATGCAATCAATTTCTTCTTTAAACTCCCTTGAAATACCTCGTTGAATATGCCATATTACAACCTCAACTAAAGTGGAAGTCCACGTATTCACAGATGCTTCAGAGAGCGCATATGGAGCGTGTGTCTACATCAGATCAATCGGACAAGATGGATCTGTGTGCGTTCGCCTTTTGGAGCTTTGTGGTGCTTTGTTGGGTACGAGACTCTTTAAAAAGGTACTGGAGTCACTTACTATACCTATACATTGTTGCTACTTCTGGTCAGATTCGACAATAGTCCTGGGATGGCTATCGACTTCCCCGAGTTGAATAAAGCATTTTGTTCGGAACAGGATATGTGAGATACAAGATAGTACAACTGGCTATAAATGGAACTACGTACCGTCCAAAGATAATCCAGCCGACCTAGATTCGCGCGGCATGAAGGCTGATGTCCTCAGGATTTCCTCTTTGTGGTGGTCCGGGCCCGATTTTCTACAATATGACCCAATGAAATTTCCAAAAATTCCCTCCATTCAAACAAATCAACTTCCGAAACAACAGAAATATCCTTACATACAGACATAAATACGCAAACAGACAATGTCATTTCAAACATAATCAATAAATCATCCAATTTCACAAAATTAATTAGAATAATAGCTTATATACAAAGATTCATTAACAATTGTAGAAGAAGTAATATTCATAACACCAATTATTTTTCATGTTCAGAATTAAATTCTTCGAAATCAATACTAATGCGTATAGCTCAAACGGAAATGTTTCCTAAAGAACATGCTATTCTGAAGTCGGGTAATTCCCTACCAAAGGAAAATAGACTATTATCCCTCTCACCTTTCATGGATAATAGCAGTGTTATACGTGTGGGAGGTCGTCTTAGCAATTCGAGCTACACTTATGATATTAAGCACCCTATTATAATATGTAGCAAGCATCATTTAACCAAAATCATATTTGAAATGAAACACAAATGCTTAATGCACGCATGTCCTCAACTGCTGTTGGCGGACATCAGGCAAACTTACTGGCCTTTAGGCGGTAGAAATCTAGCGAAACTATTGTTCATGGTTGTATACGTTGTAATAGATTTAAAGCAACTTTCGTGCAGCCTGCTATGGGTGACTTACCTACCGATAGGACTCACTTAGAATTCCCATTTTTGAGCACCGGAGTAGATTATTGCGGGCCTGTGCTGATAGTCAATCGTAAGGGTAGAGGCAGTACCTTAATAAAATCTTACACTTGTATTTTTGTTTGTTTATCAGTGAAGGCTGTCCACTTAGAACTCGTCACGGATCTCACGAAGGAGGCATATCTCGCAGCCTTAAGTCGGTTTGTGGCTCGACGAGGAAAGCCGCAGCGCATTTATTCAGATAATGGTACCAACTTCGTAGGTGCCTGCAATGAACTCTCTTCCTTTCTTAGGCACACGTCAGATCACATTACTGAGGACACCGCAGAACAAGGTATAGAATTTAAATTTATCCCAGCCTATTCTCCTCATTTTGGCGAATTGTGGGAAGCTGCCGTAAAGTTCGTCAAACATCATCATCATTCGACAAACATCATTATGAGCCTCACTCACTTCACATTTGAAGAGCTTTCAACTTGTCTGACTCAGATTAAAGCTGTCCTAGATTCCAGACCTCTTACACCCTTATCATCCGATCCCACTGATCTAACATATTTAACTCCTTCCCATTTTCTAATTGGACGGACAACTACCTCAGTTCCGTATCCACAAATCGAAGACAGGCATATCCACTCACTATCTAGATTTGCGCGAGTGGAGAAGCTAAAACAACATTTTTGGAAGCGTTTTGTTAATGATTATATTCATCTCCTACAGCAAAAGAAGAAATGGCGCATCCCTCGCGGGGACCTGACTATAGGACAAATGGTTTTGGTGAAGGAAAACAATCTTCCTCCACTGTTATGGCTTCTGGGGCGCGTCACTAAACTCATTCCGGGAAAGGATGGTGTTGCCAGAGTAGCTAAAGTCAAGACCAAGAAAGGGCATCTTCTTCGGGTCTATAATCGCCTCGTCACATTACCAATTGAAGCGGACTAGATCACTTCAACACCGGGGAGCATGTTGCGTTTTATCGTAAATCGAAACGCAACAATGACAAATAGCCCGGGCCAATCAAAAACTTCGAATTAAATATATAACGGTTCTAGAATTCTGCAAGACACGATAGCATAGTTTAACTTGAGACAGTAGTTCATCTTTTATATACATTTGTAATTGTATTTCAATATAGAAATCTTGTTTTCAGCCTTTACTTCTTGAATTATATGCATTTAATACAATTAAAGTCAAGATTTTTATTTTGGGAATTCGACGACATCAATTTATTATATACATCAACCAAGAGCTCTTGCCGTATCCAGGAACAGGATCTTGGGCAAACAAAACGAGTTCATGACTCCGTCAAAAATGTTTTAAAATTATTTTAGTTAAATTCAATGTGACTCGCTTCCCGGAATCGCAAACCGTTGAAATTATTTACAGAGATTATTTTATTGTCTATGTCTATAGTCTTACGTATGAAAATTAAACGTACAATAATAATGTTGCTTACGATGTTTTGTTTATTGTTGTATGCCACATGTTGTGCGCTTTGCGCTCGACCGACCGACAGCCGAGCAGCCGACAGTCGACTCCCGCAATAATCGTGGTTAACAGTAATCATAATCACGCATTTACAAAAATCACTACTTGTAACATGACTCGAAACTAGTGATTCGCTTACATACCGCGTATAGCCAGTTACTGTATCTAGTGACGTGAAATAACGCCCACGTCTCGTTGGCGCGTGGTAGGGGCCAACTGGAGACACCGGGTTCCGATACATTTTCAACTACTGGGCATATCTCTTTATTTCTTATATCTATGATGTACGCACACGCACACACGCACGCACGCCGACACACACTGGTAATGCCAAACTTGAAAGTATTTTTATATTATCTAATTATCTATCGTCAGATTTGAACATTGTTTTGATAATAAGTAAAAAAATTAAAATAAAAGAAATATAAATGTAAAAACTCGATGTGAGAGTCCCGTATGTGACGTTGTAAGAAACCACCATATTTCGTCCCGCAAATGTCGTAAGAGGTGAGTAAGATAAATATCAGAATCTCACAGCCTTCCCTATATAGTGTAGGCTAAGTTTAAGTTAATCTCCAGGTGGGCGATGGGAAGTTTCAATATACGAGATATCTGGTTCTGCGATTGACCGTTCACCTGCCGAGACCATCGCTTATGGAAGAGTTTCATTTCCGGCAGTGAACTTGTATGGGCTTATGAAGAAGAAGCGGATGAATCAAAACAAATTGTGAGAACTTGTTTCTTCCAATATTTTCGCAGGTAAATTATGTCCAATGTTATATATAAATTAAAATTCATCCATCTTATTTTCAGCGGTGATAATGCACCTGAATTTTGATTCTTAATTGAAAATAGTGGTAGGCGTCTATGGTCCATAACAACCATTAATCATTAGGTGTACTATATGCTATTTGTCATTTTTATCTTTATAACAAAAATCACTCATGTCCCACTAAAACAAATAATATATGCGGATAATTTATTTTGGTTAAAGTAAATTGCATTCTATTATATTTTATAATAGATTATGTTTATATCAAGCTATTTCGGGTGAATAGTCATCCGTTGTATAAAGAGTAGTGAAACACAATGCCTTATTATGTGTTTATCTACCATTCGCCAGGCTTTGAACGTTTGTTTATTATTAAGCTATGTTTATGTTATTATAATGTATAAACAAAAAATTACGTCCGTTGATACATTATATTAACATATATTACTATATATGATATAATAGTAAGTACTAGACAAGGTACAAATGTTCACATCGCCAAACATCGAACTTAAAACCTGCGTATAATTACTAATTCTTTTTGACCACTAATATTATATATTTACATACTGTTTATATAGTTATATGTAAATAAATGTACCTCTTAGCTTAAAAAACACTAAATCTCAGGTGGGATTGTTGTCAAGCACTGGCTTTTAAATAAAAAAAAATGTAATTTTTGTCTATGTTCATTTTACTATAAATATCTTTTCAATACTAACACATTGAATTACATGCCCCGATTTAGGTTTTATATGTAGATTAAGACCGGGACAATTATCTATTTATAATTGTCCGGGTCATGATGTTTATTTTTGTGCAAATAATGTTTTCAAGACACAGTAAAATCATAAAGTTTTCTTTCATTATGTAATATTGGTAAATACAGCATTAGAACTTTCCTTAATTACTAGTTTTAAATGTTTTCAAGTCTTTAAAAAGGCCATAAATAAATAGTGTTAAGGTAAAGAATTCATTGTTTTCCCTTCAGTAGTGAACAAAGGTCTTTTATTGTACGAAAGTCGGATCTTATTGTTCTTTTCAACGAATTGTTACTATTTTACTTCGCACGTTTTATGTTAAGGTTTATTATTTAAAATTCAGATAAACCGGTTCATTTATTCCTCTAACAATATGCGGCATGACAGGTCAATAAATGTTTGACGCTGCTGTCCATACTTTGTTTCAGTTTCCCTCCATAGCCTGTTACGAAACCTAAGGGATGAAATGGCTGGTAGATTCTCTTACGTAGTCAGTACATGATCTAATTATAACAAGCAATAGGATTAGTTAGTTGACCTAGCATTGGCCAAGTCATTAGCTCAAAAATACGACAAGAAAATTAAGCTTTTAAGTGGTTTTTAAATGGTGAAAGTCTTAAGTTTATAAATACTGATAGGCGGAGTGTAGAGTAGCCCATACTAGACGAAATGACGACCTGGTAAGACATGCGGGAAACAAAGCAATATGTCTAGGCTCCTTCATAGACATAGAAGGTACTTTTGACAGAACAAATTTCTCCAGCATAAAAGGTGCCCTAAGTAGACATAATGTTGAACCGGCACTGATTGACTGGATAGTAAACATGCTCAGTACACGAACAATAAAGATTGCTGGTGAGTCTCAGACAATTCAGATCATGAAAGGATACCCGCAGGGTGGGGTTCTTTCACCTCTCCTGTGGAATATGGTCATTAATGAACTCATCAGCAAATTAAACGCTAACTATTTCTACACAGTCGGTTGTACAGATGATCTGACAATACTGGTCTCTGGTAAGACAACAAGCATTGTGTGTGACCTGACTCAAGCGGCTCTCCGTATTGTGGAGAGATGGTGCAGGGAATATGACCTAACCGTTAATCCAAATAAAACGGTTATAGTAATGTTCACACGAAAACGAATGCTGAATAACTATCATCTTCCAAGTCTTTTCAGCGCAAAACTCCAACTTTATTCCAAGGTAAAATACCTAGGTCTTACTTTGGACAGTAAACTTAACTAGAACAAACACATAGAAAACAAAATCAGCAAAGCTAATTTAACTTTCTGGCAATGCAGAAACATGATTGGCAAACGGTGGGGTTTAACGCCAAAAATTATACTGTGGCTGTACAAAACTGATACTGTGGCTCTACAAAAGCTTCAGCGTTACCAGAGATTAGCTTGTATGGCTGCCACGGGCTGCATAAGGACTACAACAACAGCAGCTTTGGAGGCTATGCTGAAGCTAACACCGCTTCATCTACATATACAACAAGAAGCAACTTTAGCTGCCATTAGACTCAAGACCCTAAATCTGTTAAGTAAGAGTAGAGTCCCCCATACGGATATAATCGAGAGAATTTACTCAAAAATTCCTATCTTACAAGCCAAGTATGATAGGATCCCAAAACTATTTGTATTCGATTAGAAGTACAGGATACAATTGAAGGAAACTGACCATCTGGAAGGATTGGATCCAAGAGGGCTCAAAGTTTTCACGGATGGCTCTAAGACAAATGAAGGTGTGGGGTCTGGAGCTTTCTCTGAAGACCTTAATATCCACATATGCACACCGCTGGGTACCCACAACACAGTCTTCCAGGCTGAATGCATGGGTATTATCCAAGCGGCTATAGCAATAGATGCTAGGAAGGTGAAAGACTTCTTCATCAGAATACTGACCGACAGTATGGCAGTACTACAAGCTCTGAGTTGCAATGTGACGAACTCGGGACTGATATACGAGTGCTATCAACGATTGAATGAGGTATGTAAGCACAACAATGTGACTCTGCAATGGATCAAGGGACACAGTGGATCTAGAGGCAACGATGCAGCAGATGAACTGGCCAGAAGGGGATCGGCCCTAGCAACTATAGGGCCGGAACCAATAATACCAATCCCCTTTGGCTACGTTCGTTCACTGGTACGTAGATACTTCAATAATTTACACGCTCAGCTTTGGAAAAATTTAGTAGACTGTAGGCAAGCTAGGGAGGCCCTACCTGAAATAAACAGTCGTCTAACCAAGGTTCTAATAAGACTGAACAAGCCACAGATCAGGACAGGACATGGCTCTTTTAACAAACATTTGTTCACGATAGGTGTTACTGATAGCCCCCTGTGCAGGGCATGCATGGGAGAGGAAGAAACGGCGGCTCACGTGTTGCTGACATGTCCAGAAGTCGCTTCATACAGGGCTAAACGTCTCGGCACGCCGGGATTGCTCCCCGAAGTTGCTTGCAACATCAAGGGACTGCTGAGCTTCTTCGGGGAGATATCATGGCTCTAATAAGCATATTATTCCTGCCCACACGCAAAATACGCGCTTAGATGTGGAGTTGCGGAAAACAGCCCGTCGTAAACTAAACTAAAACTAAATTAAGACATGTGGGAAGCCGACAGGTGCAAGTGACTCAGAACCGTATTTTTTAGTATTCTTTGAGGGACGCTTATGTTGCTATGTTCAGCCATGAACTGTAATAACTGTGGCTATAAGGTCCGTTACCGTTACAGCCTGCAAAGATCCAGTACTGAACATAGGCCTTCTACTTAGACCGCCTCATATTGGGGGATATTTGTTAGAGTTGCTTCGCTTACCAAACGGTTTGGCAACAGCAGGTTTTTATTTTTAATCGTTATTAGGAAGTCGTTGCTGCTCATCTCTTGATTTGTTTTCCTCAGTCACCGCTTACGACACCCGCGGGCTGACGTAGGGTAGTGGATATTCTTACACCGCCACTACATGATATAGGCTGTAAGGATACACATTATATAGATACCACATAAGATAACACTTCCAGATCCAAAAGCAACAATAATTATTTATTTAACGGAAATTTACGTTAATGCAAATAAAACACGTGATAAAAATCACGGTAAAATAAATTAAAATTAGACTCGATCGAATCGATTTATAATTTGGAGCATGTGTTGTTTCCATTGCGAATCCAACCCAGAACGCAATTCATTCTAATAAACCAATATTATAATTACTCTCTGTGATTGGATAATCATTATGTGTCATTAACCTAAGGAGTTAGTTGTACAGTAAATAGCAATAGTGTAATATAGCGAAATAGGTATCTGCGATATAGTAATTGAAGGAGGTATTATGCTCCTGCTTGCTAAGGAGAACTACGATAATACGATCTTGATGAGATTACGCTTTCGCTTAGTTAAATTTTGGATCTCCATAACTGTTAGTTAATTCAAAATACTGAAAAGTTATTAAGAGACATGGATATTTTAACATATTATTATAAATAAAAGGTATCTCTGTGCTTAAAATCACGTTTATATTGAATTTTGACCTTTGGGTGTATATTTATTGTGTTTAACAAATTATCGACTTCTTACAAACCCACTTCATCTCGAGCGATTTATTCATATCAGTAAAGAAAAAATTTAAGTATGAGTAAGCTTCTAGCACTTTTTAATAAAAGTTTTATATTTTTACCCTTTTGAGTGAACTAAGAAATGTTACGAGGTTAAAATTAAGAAACAGCAAGAAGAATCCTGTTTTCTTTTTATTCCACCTACTTTTTCTTATCTTAACCCAATTCAAGAGAACAGGAGTACCGTGCTAATGGATGCGTGGCTGGAGTGGAGAATCCAGTCGCAAATGGTGCTTACCCAAGAGCAGGGAGATTTGGAAAGTATTTTAGCCCTTCCCACGGCATGCATACTTTGTCGGGGGTAAGCGTTTATTTCCCTACCTAATCGTTGGTCAAAATGAACGAAAAAGATTGACATTTTAAACCAAACTCTTCATTAATAGAACTCTCTGCAGATTTGGAAGACGCTCTTGTAGCCTCACCTGGGATGAACCGTGAAGTGAAGGGCACGTCTCCAGCCGAACCACTATCGGAAACGAACCAGGGAAGGGACAGGTAAAAGTTCGCTAGGCCTTATAAACTAAATGGGGCATCACGGAAGCGGTACGGTACGGTACTTACGATAGTTGAATTTTGCGATCTGCGTCCGTATCCAGTCAACCTTCTCCGATTCGAAGCAGGTTACTTGCATAAGAATCTGATTTTAATGTCATTATAAAGTTGTGGACGCATGTTGCATGTCAGATGTAAGTTATTCACTCTAGATCACAGTAGCTATGCATTGAAATCTGTATTCATTTCATTCACCGGTGTGCCTCTCCCAATAACAGGCAGTATCTTCCTAAAATCACATCTACTACTTACTACTACTACTACTTCCTAAGATAACATTGCCAATCCGAGCTTGATTGCTTTTCTTCAGGGTGCTATTTATGACATCTACCATGTGCTTGTATGATGCTATGTGCTCGTGCACTCATCTCACGATCAATTTGCAATGCTGCAAGAGAACGCCGCTATTTTTGCCGATGATAATAAGTGTCGGCGTTTTATTTCCATTACGTGGGCTCCCTCACATCATCGCTTGACAATTTTATCATTACCAATTTTTTTAAAATTATTGATATTATTTTATCGTCAATTCACTTGAATCATATTCACGTAAACATCAAGGGGCGTTTTATCTGCGGGCACGGCAGTGCCCCCGCCAAGTCGAGCTAAAAAGCGGCACGGCCGTACTATAATTTCTCGAGGCAATTCAGGCCATTTTCGACCCCCTACACCTGCGTAGTGGATACAACCAGAAGCCTGAATTTTCAGTAACCTAGTAGGCACTTCTAGCAGATATAGAAGCTTCAAATTTAGAACACAATTAGTGTTTAGTGTATGAATTACGGAAAAACTAAAATAATTTTTAATTTCGGTCCAGCTTTCTAGATATACCAACTGCATATATAACTTTGTAATCCCATATAAATATATATAATTACAAAGTTACATTTGCAGTGAATGAATCGGTGTACTTGTATATTATGTATAATAGGTGTACTTCTTGAATACTAACAACGTTAGGTATGTTGTTGGTATTCAAGAAGTAGAAGGTACCGGAAAGGAAAAAAAGTAGAACTATCTTATCTACAAAAAGAAAGGAGATGCCATCAAAAACGTTACTTGTAAAGAAACCAAGATTTGCAACTCAGTTCTTCTACCATAAAAAGTTGTGAGATCCATGTAATACCAAGTCGGTTAATTTATTCAGTCTCTACGTAAGGGTTCTTCTGTTTTAAGTTATTACGTAATTAACTAATCTAACAACATTTTATAGTGACCATATCAATGTTAAAAAACTTTTATGTTTTAAATACAATGATTGACTTGGCAATCGCACTAAGTAATCTAATTTAATATAATATGTATTACTTGTGAGATACGTTGCGTTTTCATGCGATGGCCAAGTCAATCTAATTTACGCTGACCTTTGGGTGTATATTTATTGAGTTTAACAAATTATCGACTTTTTACAAACCCATTTCATCTCCAGTGATTGATTTATTGCAATGTTTCATATGGTGAGTGTAGAGAACCGGAGACACTTTTTACTGGAAAAGAGGCAATACATCTTAGTCCTCATGGCTGACAACGTTTTGAATCGCAGACGAAGATAGATGTAGATGCTTAAAGACTAGAGCAACGACTTATCATCAGGTGGACTATGTACAACCCTTGTAAGCCTTATCATATATTAAAAAAATCATTAAAATTCGTTTAGCTGCATTAGTTTGGGGGAGCCATATATTTGTTGTTATTATACTAAAATTAAAAAGTTATCCCACAGGAACCGTGCATTTATCCGTGATATAAGTATCCTGTGTTATTACAAAACGAAGCCACGCTGCAGCTACACTGTGGGTGCAGAACGAACGGATCGGCTTGACTGGGTTAGGACTCCGCTCTCACAGAATACCAGCCTGAAATGCAGCTTAATGTTGCTGTGTTTCATATCGTGAGTGTAGACAACCAGAGACCCTTTTATAAGCATTTCATCTTAGTCCTCAGGGTGATAAGGTATCTGCATTTTGATTCTTAATTGAGGATAGGTATACATGTCTATGGGCCACAGAGTGCACGTACCATCAGGTGTACTGTGTTTTCTTTTGTCACTCTATTCTCTAGAAAACCTCATATATCTTCACTCTAAATTTCATAAAAATCTGTTTAGCCATTTTCTCATGAAAAGGTTATTACAAAATTACGCTTTAGATCTATATTGCAGGAATCGTACACTTTTGCGGGATGGAAACTCCCATATACTATCTTTGTGCAAAATTTTATATCAATCCGTTGCTCCGTTGCGGATTAAAATAAGGAAACTCCCAACAAACCATCACACATACTTTCGTATTTTATATTATTACTGTGGATGTACGATTGTTACGCATTTATATGATTACCGTGTATGAACCGTGTAGTGACGGTGTAATAATATCCACTACCCCATATTGTACCGTGGGTGTCGTAAGAGACGGCAGAGGGAAATTGAAACAGGTGATGCAGCAGCAGCTTCCCGATAACAACTCAACTCAACTATGGCAAAACCTTTCGTATGAGTCAACCTATGGAAGAATCCTAAGTTCGGCTATTAAAGTCCAAATAGGCTATGAAGATGGATGGATGTGCATGTACGTGTATACACAACGCCAAAATTATTAAAGGATGTTTTTTCTGAGCCTGTTCGTTTAGGTATATTAGCGCATCGTAGCTATAGAAGCGGCGTCGTTCAACGCGTTGGCTTTGCATCTATTTTCCAATCAAATATTTCTTTTGACTTATTGATTCTTCGAATCGTCTGTCTTTGTGAATCTTATTGGTAAACAGAAAGGCGTTTCATCCTTAAATATCCAGGTAATTTGTGATATTCAATTAAAGATAAGGGACACAGTAGCACACTTAAGAGGCAACACACATGCTGCAAGAATATTCAGGAAAAGCCGAATCTGACAACGTATTGAAAATGGGGAATTTCATGCTCGTTTACTATCAAATTTTGCTTACGGTTTGATGAATTATTTGTTTACACCAGTCCAGAATCCCCATATCGCTGAGGATGACTCTTATGATGAATCACATTTATTGACAAGAAATACAATTGGAAGGTCCTTCTGAGTTTGAAAACAGCGGTTCCGATGTCTAATATTACCTGGGTTTAGTGTGTCACCGGAAAATGTAAAATTATACATTGTTTGCCCTGCGACATTACATAATATTGCCATTGAAATGAATGCTCAAAATATCAATGGTTTCCGGGTCAGGACTAAGAGATTTTGGTCCTCGACCAGTTGATAGATGTCTTTACATGTAACATGATTTTTTTTGCATCAAGTTTCATATTGCGCCACTGTTGCTTTACTTCAGCTGATTATCTTACTATAATATAAATACAATATTCCTTCATACAACATATTAATATACTTGGACAGATAATATAAAAAGTTCGATTGCAAATTGTGACCATATTGCGAATAAGTAGTTGAAAATGTTTTTGTAGTATAATTCTATCTTATCTTTTCTAGTGCATCCTCATTTGCAGACTGTTTTCTTTTGACGACGTTTCCATTACTCAAATCCATTGTTACACAATTATAGCGATTTCTTTTAAATATAGTAGCTTTTTACGAATTATAAAATCCAAACAAGAAATTGACGATTGAATTGCAAACTGTCTGAAAGGTACGTTTATAAACTTATTATCATTATAAATATGGCTTTGTCAAAATATTGTTAAGTTTTATTGTATTTTAAGAAAGAAGAAAGCTCTTTCTTGAAGAACTACAGATAAATTTCCCTTCTGAACCACGTCTACGTGCTATTTTCAAGAGTTATTATGAATCATCGCGCAGACTTGACGACTTCCAGCCTCCTGAACAATCCGGTTTTCCAAAAGGCTTCAGTATCGTAGACCTTGCGGAAGATTGAAGAAGTCCGATGAGTAAAATCTGCCACTTTGCCTTGCATATGTGGACCCCTTTGAGCCTTGATTAATTATATTATTTCTTGTCATTGAATTAAAGATAAAACGAGCAAATTCTATTAATTCCATTTATTTATACTTATAAAAATTGTAGATCCTTTCCTATGGTTCCTACATATTGTGTATTAACTAAAGATGGGCTCAATGCTTAAAATATTACCTGCACTCAATAACCCTGTTCGTATAGTATAGTATTCTTATGTAAATCTTGAGTATGTATTTTCTTATGATCCAATAAATAATATTTCTGATAAAAAAACCATTTAGAGTTACGTTAATACCAACTTTGTTCAAAAAATAAAACTAGAAATGTCATTGTTAGGGGAAGGTTCCTTAAAGTGGCCCAGATTTTATGACATAAAGGATGGTTTTTGTGGTCTCTGATCTGAGATAAGTGGTTTAAACATTGTAATAATTTACTGCCTTCAATATAAATACAAATCAATGTAATGTTTTATCTGTTAATTCCTCCAAAAAACTGTTTATTTCACGGTAAAGAGGGACAATATAACCACATGTGACATTTGAGTAGTTTTTTTTGCGTCGCTTGCCGTTTCGCGTAAAGTGGCCTACTAGGCCACTTTAGAGCTAACTTTTCTGGTAAATATAAATAATGTTTTGTATTGTTTTAGATATGTAAAATACATATAAATGGATGTCGCAGCAGCAGACATGGGACCCGATTACGATGGAAAAAGTAATAAGAGCTATAAGAAACGAAGAAATGGGAATTTTGTTCTTAAGAATACTTGCGTGTGATTAATGAACATTGAAAAATAATGAATAATTAATGAACTATTAATCCGTTAGTATCGCTTTTGATTATTTCCTGAGTCAAATTTAAATAAAACTTAAATTAATCTAAGAATAATTGCATTTTATCGAGACTAGGCCACTTTACCCAACCTGGGTAGGTAAAGTGGTCAATTTCCCTTTTCAGGTTTAAACTTAAAAATACCGTAAAATGTCTTGATGTAAGTCAAAATAAGAATTTGATGTCAAAACTACATTAGTTTGAGAGAATACATTTATAAAGTAATGTAAAATTTTTTGTTATTTATCTAATAGGCAGTCATTCTAGCTTTACGGAGACCACTTTACCAGACCTTCCCCTACTAGTATTCTTGAAGTGACTATCGTCTCACAGAACACCAACAGTGTTCACTTCTTTGTCTGAATTGGAAATCGATTTTTGTTTTTTGCTTCACATATAAAATCTTAATGAATAAATCAATTTTCCATTTATATAAAAACTGAAATTAAGATTAACATCATGTAATTGTTTCGGTAATATTTATTTCAATTTGTTATTTATAAAAAGCCAAAGGTTCACGGATTAAATATTAAATAAAACTAATTTTTACGAATCATAACTTTTTAATTCCCGAAGTCTCAGGTGCTTTACAGCACACGTGGTCACGGGAAGGGCTAAGGTGTTTGACATCCCGATATCATAGTTAACCAGGCTACCTTAATTTTTTAATATTAATTTTTGGTTTGGTACTAATTTTTACACAGAGTTAAAATATTTTGAAGTCTTGCCTTTCTTAAAATAGGTATTTCATTATATGAATATCCTGAAGGAGGTAAATTTTTTTAATCATTTAATTGAAGAAGGTATATTTAAAGAAAATAAAAGTATACGTTGATTAATTACTGATTCCCAAATAATAATTATTATTATTATATTGATAATAAGGAAATGTATGAACCAAATGAAGAAATAATATTCCATGAAGTAAAACTATCAGGATAGTCAGATTATCGTCGAGGTATACCTGACAAACCTAAGAAAAACGAAGGTAATATTTTGGAGTCTTTTATTTTGCCATTACCTGTCATTGCCATTACCTTTAGGGTTTTATTCCATTTTTACAGTAGTGTAGAGTAGATCCATGTTGCAGCTATATTAGTAGTATAGTTGTGGCACGAATAAGTCGGATCGACCAATACGACGAAATATACGAACGAAATACGACGAAAATAATAGTGTATAATAGCATATTGTGATTGTGAAGAACCGGAGACCCATTTAAATGGAAATGAGGGATTCCACCTCAGTCATCACGGGTGACAACGCATCTGCATATTGATTCGTTATTGAGGATAGATGTCTATTGGTCACAGTTACTGTTTAACATCAGGTGGACTGTGTGGTCATTTGTCACCCTTGTTCTATAAAAATATATTATCCTACACAATTAGCAATTCTTTAAAGCACTAATAATAATCGATGATGTCTGACAATTGGTTGGATAGAACAGAAAAATGCCCTAAATAAACGAAGTCTAACTCGTGTTAGACTTTGTTTCCTTGGGGAATTTTTCACTATGACTGTATTTAGTACAACCAAAGAGAACTGTTCCTTACGAGTTCCTGACGTTTAAAATAAGAGATGAGATGTTTATATCTTACAGATTATTATTTCAACATAAAAGATGAATGGGTACCATCATCTACTTGGGATCCTATAATTACTAAAGTTAAGTCCAAACCCAAGTATTTTTACCCACAGCAAGACTTCAAAATATTTTAATTCTGCGTAAAAATTGGTACCAAACCAAAAATTAAGGTAGCCTGGTTAACTATGATATCGGGATGTCAAACACCTTAGCCCTTCCCGTGACCATGTATGCTGTAAAGCACCTGAAATGTCGGGAATTAAAAAGTTATGATCCGTAAAAATTTGTTTTATTTAATACTAGCTGTACCCCGCGGTTTCACCCGCGTATATCACGCGTCTCTACCGCGCGACATGATATGACACCTCGCTCATTTAGTTCAAT